>OX276374.1:66225901-67704143 GCA_946251855.1 Alsophila aescularia
AAACCTTACTGGTAAGTATATTATTTCATTTCTAAATATAAATAATTTTAACACATTTTGATTCTGTCTTAAAACACTGCACTTGGCGGCTTTTAGACGGAAGTGGCGTCAGACTAATAACAAACAGCTGTTATTATAACTGTTATAACTGTTATTATAGCTGTTGTTATTTATAATAAAACGATTTGATGATTTAATTCAACGAAATAGGTAATTCCTCTGATCGAATACCAAACTTATACATATGAGAACATTTTATGACAATTTAAACATAACTATATAACTTACTGGCTCTCCCGCCCGCGACTTCGTCCGATCAATTCTCAATTTGTGAATTCTCTTGATGTTTTTTGAAAGAGTTGTTATTTCGTTTCCATGACAACCACAGACCATTCTGTGATGGCAACCGTACTTTACAGTAAGTAATGAACATTTTCCAGTTTTCCCATGAAAACTTTCAATTTTCCGGGATAAAAAGTATCCTTTGTTTTAGTTCAGGGTATAAGCTATCTCCATTCCAAATTTCATCAAAATCCGTCCAGCCGGTATCGCGTGAAAGCTCCCCAAACAAACAAACAAACAACGTTTCACTTTTATATATTGGTATTTTTGGGATTAATTTTACCTATCTCTAGATGATATCTAGGGCATAGGTAGACTCAATTAAATGGTAAAGTAGATAAGTACTTCATTTTGAACTTAACTCATACCAAACATTATAGCAAACGCCCCGCGGCTTTGCTTACCCCAAACTAGGATACCCTGTACTATGGGCACTAGATAACGGATAAACATACATAGATACCAATATTACATCCATCATTCGGAAACAAACATTATTTTCATAACACAAATGTGCCCACCTTGCGGGATTCCAACCCGCGACCGCTTGACTTCGTAGTTAGTCACTTGCCAACTGGACGTCGACATTTATTGGTATACTAGCTGTACCAGCGACTTCGCACGCGTGGTCATTTCTCTAGGTTATAAGTACTCTATGTACTATTCCAAGACCTAAAATACCAATATACCAACATTTGATCAAAATTCCTTCAGCCGTCAAAAAGTTTTTATCGATTGCTCGGCTTCTACTCATCAGATGAAGATACCAGTTTTTTAAATCAAACCCTAAGCTATCTAATAATGAAAACCGCATCGCAATCTGTCCTCTAGTTTTTACGTGATGGGCAAACAAACATACAGACAAACACGAATTTAAAAAATGTTATATTCTTGTTCAGCAGCTTATTTTAAGTGCCTAGACCTTATTTATTTTTATTATCTTCTTTGTACAGACTTTTTCGTTTATATTGCTTTATTATATGTATAGATTAGCTGTACCCGCGGCTTTGCCCGCGTGGTCATTTCGTTTAAAAGTAGCCCATACGTGTTATTCCAAGACCAAAAGTAGGTATAGGTATACTATAAAGTACAATATACCACATTTCTTCAAAATTCGTTCAGCCGTCACATAGTTTTTTATCGATTGCTCAGCATCTATTCATCAAATTAAGACACCAAGTACCCCAGTTTGTATGTCAATTCTTAAGCTATTCAACAGCGACCGCATCGCAATCGGTCCAGTAGTATTTACTTGATGCGCGAACGATCACAGACAGACATGGTTTAAAAAAAAATATTTATTCATGTTCATTAGCCTGTTTTAAATAACCTTGTTTTTTTTTATATTATCTTCTTTGTTCAGATATTTTGGTACTTACTTCGTTATAAGTAAACATATTATGCCACCGCGATAGGTAGGTATGTACTTAATTAAGTATTCAAGCACTTACGTTCTCAGGCGATTTATAATTAATTTATTCGTTTGTGGTCACAAATTTACGTAGGTAGGTATGTTGCCCCTCAGAAAAACATAACAAAATGTCACACAGTCAAAATGATCGGGAATTTATAAAACCTTTTTTCTGGTAAATGGCATTAACACTGGCAGGCACAATCTTTCAAATGAAGACTGTCTAAAATTCAGCAAAAAAAAACAAGTTTTTGTCAGTTTAACCATTGTTCAACTGTGATCACTCGTAAATTTTCAGTTTAACCATTGTTTAACTGTGATCACTAGTAAATTTTCAGTTTAACCATTGTTTAACTGTGATCACTCGTAAATTTTCAGTTTAACCATTGTTTAACTGTGATCACTCGTAAATTTTCAGTTTAACCATTGTTTAACTGTGATCACTCGTAAATTTTCAGTTTAACCATTGTTTAACTGTGATCACTCATAAATTTTCAACAACTATGGAAAAATCTGAATTTCGTGCCGTTATAAAACATTTTTTTATAAAGGGTTGCAGTGCTGCCACAATAAAAACTGAACTTGATTCTGTTCATGGCACTAACGCACCAATGTTGCAGACTGTTTATACCTGGATAAATGATTTTAAACGTGGTCGGTCAAGCTCATCTGATGCTCCACGCTCTGGTCGCCCAATCGAAGTCACTACCGAGGATGTTGTTGAAGAAGTCCATAATATTGTACTCTACGACCGCCGAGTGAAGGTGCGTGAAATAGCTGAGAACACAGGCATCTCCACGGAGCGAGTACATAAAATCCTGCATGAAGATTTGTGTAAGCTGTCTGCACGATGGGTGCCACGTTTGTTGACAATCGAACAAAAACGCGAACGAAAGCTAATTTCAAAACTGTGTTTGGATATGATGAAGCGTAATCCTCGGATTTTTTTGAGTCGATTTGTCACTGTGGACGAAACTTGGGTCCATCATTATACACCTGAATCCAAACAGCAATCAAAACAATAGATGGCGACTGGTGAACGTGCCCCAAAGAAGGCCAAGACTGTTTTGTCGGCTGGGAAGTCTTCTGGGATGGCGAAGGAATCATTATGATTTATTACTTGGAAAAGGGAAAGACTATCACTGGCCGTTATTACGCAGAGTTATTGGACCGTTTTAATACCGAATTGTTGGAAAAACGACCAAAATTATCCACAAAGAAAGTCCTCTTTCATCAAGACAATGCCCCAGTGCACACGTCAGCTATTGCAATGGCCAAAATCCACGAAGTGGGCTTCTAGCTGGTTCCGCATGCGCCGTATTCGCCAGACCTAGCTCTGTGCGATTATTACCTACTCCCAAATCTGAAAAGATGGCTTAGAGGGCAAAAATGAGGACTGCATCGCAGGTGTAAACGGCTATTTTGAAGACAAAAACGTACAAAACGTATTTTTTGGAGGGAATAAAAAAATTGCAAACTCGCTGGAACAAGTGTTTGGCCCTCAAAGGAGACTATGTTGAGAAATAAATGTAAATTATTTAAAAAAATATATATTTTTTTACTTTTTAAAACGACTTATCAAACAGCCCTCGTATGTGCTTATGCTGCTAGAAAATTCTAGAGAATCCTCCTATTGTACAGTAGTCACAGCCAATCCATATGTTTGTGAAGTGGCTCTGTGATCGATTGCGCAGGTACTCCTGTGGGGGAAACAGCATGAAGTAAGAGCGAGATAGAACATGCAAACGTAAGCGAGTGAGCGAGGCAGTCATACAATGCTGTCTTCACCTACAACATTGCGATTACGCCTGAAAACAACAGTTTGCGCAGCGACTTGCAGACAACTTCCGAGACACAAAGTTCCGCTGCGACTACTGTAATAGATTACAAAGTTACTTGGTTGAATGAAAAATTAAAAATTAAAAAATTATATAGATTCCAATAAACTACTGAACAAATTTTGATTAAATTTATATCGGACCACACTGGAGGTCTACTGGCATATATTCAATGATGTATCTGTTTGTTGTTTGTTTGTGGTATGAGGTAGTGCTGGCCTATGGTGTCAGAGTTTGTCAGGCCGCCCGAGGGCCTCTGATATAGCTTAGCTATTAATCAATAACAGCCGGGACCGACAGCTTATCGTGCCCTCCGAAGCACGGAGCGATAGAAAACCGCACATAACTTAGAAAAGTCGGAGCCTAGGATCAAACCCGGTATCGTTGGATTCTAAGTTGCACTATTGAACCGTTAGGCTACCATCGCTCTACCCGAGACTCTACGCTGGCTTACAAAACTTAGTACCACACTTTTAATGTCTGTCTGTTCGCGCATCACGTTAAAACTACTGGACCGATTGCGATGCGATTTTCACTGTAGGATAGCTTAGATTTTGACTTAAAAACTTGTGTACTTAGTATCTCAATCCAATGAGTAGGAGCCAAGCAATTTAATAAAAAGTCTAAATCTATTAATTTTATTTTATTTTAGTTTTTGCACTGTCAATATGCCTTGTCTCCGTGATGATATCTTAATTAGCGCGCTTTTCATTTTTTTCTCCTCTCCGTAAATTCACTTTTTTTTTTAAATAGGGACAGCGGGCCACTCGACCCAATGAACAAAATTCATGTTCCAAATTCATAACTCATTACTGCCCTCTCTGAAAGTCTTGAACAGATAAGACCTACTTTGCTCCCACTTTTCGAGGAACCAATCAGCGTTTTTCATATATATTGGATGAAATAATATTGCAAACTAGCTTTCCCGCCCGCGACTTCGTCCGCGCGGACTACTGTTTATAGCGAAAAATAGCATCCTATGTTCTTCTAGGATATTAAAAACCAATGCAAAAGTAGGTATAGCACCAATGCTCTTGAAGTTTTTTGACAGACTTGTTATTTCGTTTCCATGGCAACCGTTCCTTACAGCGAGTAATCAACGTTTTCCAGTATTCCCGTGAAAAATTTAAATTTTCCGGGATATATAAATCCTATGTTTTATTCTAGGGTATAAGCTATCTCCATTCCAAATTTCATCAAAATCCGTCCAGGCGTTAAAGTATGAAAGGTCCCCAAACAAGCAAACAGACAACTTTTCACTTTTATATATTCGTATGGATGGATCAGCGATTACCTTATAAAGATTTCCCGTTCGTAACTTTACTAGTTCCTATGATTCCCCACGTACTTTTTCGTAACATTTGAATACAGAACGGCAGTCATGAGGTTCACGCATGCGCAATGTAGCTGATGAAAGGTTCTATGTGAGTATGTGAGTAATACGTAGTACTACTATTTATTCTGTGGTAATAGTTAGCAAGGCGATAATGTGCTTGTACCAAGTATTAGCGCAGCATAACAATAACACCTATCTACATGTTAGTAACATAATCACAAAATAAATATTAGTACGAACTATGAGTCATTCTGTGGCTAAATTTTTTTGCAAGGCTTGGAAAACTTTGTAGTAGTAAATTGAGATTTTATTCTATAGGTATTTGGATGTAAGTCTGCTGACCGCAGGGTCATTGTATTTGGATGTAAGTCTGCTGACCGCAGGGTCATTGGAGGTCTCAGAACCTGTTTTTGTTAATTCGTTTTATAAATAATTAGTACTTCGTTTTCTTGTCTGCATTTGGGTAAAGATTTTTAAAAGAAGCTCTGGTATTTCCCGCGGGCTAGGGGAGCCACCAGGACTGTAAATCCTAACGTCTCCCCGAGAGGGGCATTCAGGGTAGCCACGAGTCCGTTGTTATATTGATACACGACTGCCCAAAAAGAGGAGTGTAATGTCTTTAGGTTTCATGTATGTTTGTTTTACATATCTGTTTGTTTGAATCTTGCGAGCTGAATTAGAACCACTTCTTATGCATTTTTATGGTAATCATGACCTGAATCGACATCTAGGAATAACTCCAGATAAAGGGACTCTTCAACGGTCAACAGCTAAAACACGAAATTTTGTGTACCTACGCATTTTATTATGATAGCCGGTTTTAAGTTTTACCATGACATTATTGTGTACTCAGGGTTGGGTACTGACTAGGGAACTCCTCAACGGTTAACAGCACAGACACGAAATGTTGTCTAAGCATTTAATGATAATAGCCCGTTCTAAGTTTCACAATGACATGGCTACTGCATAAAACCTTTTTTTTTATTAACTTATTAGTATTATCGTTTATCACCTGCGATCACAAGAGTCAAAAGCGGTGAAGTGATGATTAAAGGCGATACCTCGCTTCTAAATATTCAGAATTGGATTCTTTTCACCAGCCTGGTGATTAAATCTACCTATGTAATACTTTTAAACATAAGGTTTTTTTCATTTTTGGTTTTTCTGTATAATTTACTAGTGTGCTCGCGTGATCATTGTTCTGGCACTATTATTCCAGAAACAAAAAAAAACATCAAACTTCGTTCAGAAGTAAAATACTTTTTATTGGGTGCTGCTCGGCATATATTTATTGGTTGCTCGGCATATATTTATTGGTTGCTCGGCATATATTTATTAGATTGAGATACCAAGACACCAGTTTTTAAGTCAAACCCTAAGCTATCCAACAGTGGAAGTCGAATCGCAATCCATCCAGTAGTTTTTACTTGATGCGTGAATAGATAAACAGACAGAAAAAAAAGCTATATACTGGTTCAATAGCTTATTTAATGTCACTTATAAAAAAACGTATATGTACAGACTTTTTGTAACCTACTGATTTATTATATGTATAGATAGATAGATAGATAGATTTGGTATGTTAGTAACCTGCGCACCACGGCTTCACCCGCATATTTATGGTGAAAAGTAGGTATAACTTGTGTTCTAGAAACTAGAGTAGGTATTCATTGATACATTACATTATTCACTTTTCTATTATGGTCATTGTGTCGCGCCAAGGCACGGAGATGCGGGTTTGACTCCTGTCCGTACAACTTTTTTTGTCATATTTGATTAGATATGTATTAATTAGAACCTACCTAGAATTCTGATTCGTTTAATATACCTACATACCTAAAATTAGGTATAATTATTTTCTTAAAGAGGTACATCCATATTTATTATAAAACAAAAACCTTAACCAAACAAGATAAATAAAAAAAAAATGACTTCAATATAAGCTATTGATCAAAAATATAACAATTTAATAATCGTGCCGGTCTGCCTGTTTGTTCGCGCATCTCGTAAAACAACTTGACCGAATGCGATGGGATTTTCACTGATGGATAACTTGGGTTTGACTGAAAAACTACTGGACTGGTTGAAGTCGAGAAATCGATAAAATTATAGGCCTATATCGCTGCTAAGTTCTGTCTCGAAGGTCATAGAGAAGATCGTGAACAAACGTCTACTAAAGTTTCTAGAAAGCGAGGAACTACTTTCGGAAAATCAATATGGCTTTCGCAATAACCGGTCCACGGAAGATGCTGTAGCCAATCTGGTTAATTTTGTGACCAAGAAACTGGACGATGGTAACAAGTGCGCTGGTGTCTTCCTCGATCTAGCGAAAGCCTTTGATACTGTTTCGAGAGCCATACTTCTTCGGAAGATGGAAACTATGGGTATAAGAGGTGAAGGTCTTAAGTGGTTCCAATCATACTTAGACAATCGCCAGCAGAGGATAAAGTTGGACCATCTCAGTGACCTCCGTAGGATAGATTTTGGCGTGCCCCAGGGCAGTGTCTTGGGACCCACTTTATTCCTTATATACATAAACAGCCTCTGCGACCTGGATCTACCTCAGGCAAAGGTATTTTCTTTTGCTGATGATACAGCTATAATTTTTTATGGTGACACTTGGGAAGACATCTCCAACATAGCTCAAAGAAATCTCGTAAAAGTATCTAGTTGTCTACAGCATAATCTTTTGACACTTAATATAGGCAAAACTAAATTTATACATTTTTGTATATCTCATCGTTCCGCTCCTCATACTCCCATGACTATTAAAATTCATAAATGTCCTCCTAGTAGTAATAATTATTGTGATTGCCCCGTCTTGGAACAGGTAAAAAATTTAAAGTACCTGGGTATTTATATTGATGAAAACTTGTCGTGGCAAAAACAAATTGATACACTATGTTCTAGACTGCGTAAAATGTTACATATATTTAAAAAGTTGAGATCTTCTGCGGACCAGGATACTATTAGATTAGTATATCTTGCAATTTGTCAGTCAGTGACCTCATACTGCATTGTATCTTGGGGTGCTGCATGTAAAACTCACTTATTGCGATTGGAACGAGCCCAACGTGCCGTCCTAAAGGTAGCATATCATAAGCCATTTCGTCACCCCACTGAAATTCTGTATAAAGAAGTCAATCATCTTTTTGTTAGGCAATTATTTATCATAGCTACAATATTGAGATATCATAAAACCGCTCCAGCTACAATTTCGATAACGCACTCCAAAAGAAGAACTGCATGGATCATCCCTGGTGCAAGGACTATTTTTGCCAAGAGGAATTACTTACATCTTGGTCCATTCTTGTATAATAAAATACATAAAAACCTACAGATTTTACCCCTCACAAGGAAAGTGTGTAGGAAGATTCTAATTAAGTGGCTAGTTACATTAAATTACTATGAAACTGAAATACTACTTATTACCCCTACCTGAAAATATACTAATTTGTCATAAACTCAAATAAAGATATATAAAACTTACATAAAATAATCGAATACTTTATTATTAGTTATCATTCACCATCTCAATCATACACATACATCAATTCACATGGACATGCATACACGCATAGAAACCTCAATTTCTCGTATACTGCATTGTTACGTATTATTAGTACCCATTATATTATATTATTATATCATGTTAGTACCTACATGGGTTCTGATGATGTGGTGTCGGTGGGGTGTTGGCATGTTAACCAACTACCCACCATCATAATTATTTCCTTATTAATATTAAGCGCAAACTTCAGTATTTATAATTATAAATATATTCTAAAGTGTACTCAAATAAGTAAGTTACTCAAATATTATAATATTAAATTTATTTAATTTTCTACTTTTTGTTCGAAAGAGACTACCTCCCACAACACAGGTCCGCCTAGGGTGGGAGTTAGAATCACATTATTATTTTTTGTAATTATGTTTTGTTAAATAAATGCTTTTTCTATTTTCTATTTTCTATTTCTAAAAAACTATTTGATGTCTGAACAAAATTTGGTATAAATAGGTACTTTTGATCCTGGAATAACATATAGGATACTTTTAACCCAGAAAAATGACTAAGCGGGCAAAGCCACGGGCACAACTAGTAAATAATAATGCTTCAACTTTATATCTTACACATACACAAATACCCACCTATGTACCTATATATATATATATTTACATAATTATCTATTTTAAACTAGTTACTCACGTATAATATTATTATATTAATAATTATGTAGCATAATATTTACTAATATAATTGTATACTCATTACCTAGGTCATATTATTAAATTAAATAGATGTTAACGACGAGAACATTAAAAAAACTCACCAATAACTTAACTTTCCCATTTTTTTTAAACTAATATACAACTATATCACAACAGAACAACACTAGAATGAATCTAAATTCAAAAATACACTTTTAAAACATGGCGTCTTATTTTTTAATTTTAAGATTGGCATAGCAAGTGTATCCGCTCAAAGAGGTCGCGACTGACTGGTCAACTGATGAATAAACCTACCGTAGTATAATCTGTGACGTGTGCGTCTTCTCTCGGTTTGTAAATAATAATTAATTATTAAGCTTCGTGCTTCGAGTTTTAAGGTCAGTCCAAGATCGTAGTTTTATTATTTCGCTTTACTAATATACAAGTGAAGTTTACGATAAGGTATTGATGCCAATAATATGTTAATTTTTAATAAATTGTTGTGTTTATAATTATATATTATTTATCTACCGCGGGGACATTTTAAGCGCGTATACGTCCTTTCACGTCCTATTTACCCGACTTTGGCGAAACAAGGGAAGGGTAATGAGTTTAACAATCTATGTATTATTAATTTAATTTTATTTAAACATTTTATTTATAATTTTTGGTTTCCCTGTGTATGTTTTATTTGTAAATATTTTTATTGGTCTTCATTTAATGTTATTGGTTATGAAACCGTTTTAATTGAAGTAAATAAATAAATAAATAAAATAAAATAAATTACAATGTATGTATGTATGTATGTATGTATGTATGTATGTATGTGAATGTTCCACATAAACAACTGCATATTACTCCGTACTCTATATAGACCGGCTCTTTACGAACGTCGCAATGAGAGCATTTGATTATCGCAGTTTTGGCGCTGATAGCACGCCACTTTGTCCACGGAACTAAGATTTTGTACTATTATTTATTCCGTGGCAAACGTCAGGAAATGAAACAATGTCAATTTTAGTTCCATGGACGGTCCGTGGGGGCGCTTTAAATCAGCACAAACGAAAGTATCATCATCATCATCATCATCATCATCACCATGTCAGCCTTTAGATGTCCACTGCTGAACATAGGCCTCCCCCAAAGAGCGCCATGACAAGCGATCTTGTGCCACCTCCATCCACCGACTTCCTGCGATGGCTACAATGTCGTCGGTCCATCGTGTGGGGGGTCTCCCCACACTTCGCTTGCTTGTTCGTGGTCACCATTCGAGAACCTTTATTCCCCAGCGGTTTTCGGTTCTGCGAACTATATGGCCTGCCCATTGCCACTTCAACTCGCAAACTCTGAGAGCTATGTCGGTAACCTTCGTTCTTCTACGGATTTCCTCATTTCTGATTCTATCACGTAGTGAAACACCGAGCATAGCTCTTTCCATTGCTCGCTGCGCAACTGAGCTTTTGTATGAGACCAATAGTTATCGACCACGTCTCAGTGCCGTATGTCATCACTGGCAACACGCACTGATTATAAACTTTCGTCTTGAGGCTCTGCGAAATCTCCGAAAAATCCGAGTTGGATTCGTCGGTTGACCTCTTTGTCGAAGTTGGATCTACCCAGTTGGATCGTCTGACCCAAGTAGACATAGTGATCAACAGCTTCGATAATATCGTTCCCAACATAAACCGGCATGGGTACGACATGGGCATTTGACATGATGTTCGTCTTGCCCATGTTCATTTTAAGACCCATCTGTTGGGAAACAATATTGAGGTCACTGAGCATTGTGCTTAGGTCTTCCAGGGTTTCAACCATGATGACTATATCATCAGCAAAACGAAGGTGAGTGATGTATTCGCCATAGATGTTAACACCAAATCCGTTCCAGTTCAGAAGCTTGAATATATCTTCCAGTGTAGAGGTGAACAGTTTCGGAGAAATAACGTCTCCCTGTCTCACCCCTTTTTGCAGCTGGATGGAATTCGTGCTCTGATCCTGAAGACGAACTGTCATGGTGGCCTTGCTGTACAAACACTTCAACACTTCGATGTACCGGTAATCAATCTGGCACCGCTGTAATGACTGTAGCACTGCCCAGGTCTCGACTGAATCAAAGGCTTTCTCGTAGTCCACAAACGCTAGACATAGTGGCCGATTATACTCTTCGGTCTTCTGTATAATCTGCCGGAGCGTATGGATGTGGTCTACGGTGCTAAAGCCTTTTCGGAATCCAGCTTGTTCGGGAGGCTGAAAGTCGTCAAACCTACGAGCGAGACGGTTTGTAACTACTCTCGAAAACAGCTTATAGACGTGGTTCAGCAGCGAAATGGGCCTATAATTCTTCAAGAGGGTTTTATCGCCTTTCTTAAAGAACAAAACCACTACGCTCCTGTGCCAGGCCTCTGGCGTAGTACCCTCGAGGATGACGAAGTTAAACAGCTTCTGAAGGTCTTTAAGTACCGGCGTTCCACCCGCTTTCAGTAGCTCTGTCGTTATTCCGTCCTCACCTGGTGCCTTGTTGCTACGAAAGTATACGGCAGAGCAAATCCATGGGTGCATTCCGATTCATGATAATATCACTGTGAGCGATCACAGTGCTAATTTGCGTTCCGATTCAGATATCACGCTCATGGCAGTTGAGTGCTGCAGTTGATTCGGAACGCTCGTGAGCGTGATTACAAGATCACAACAACATAACCTCAACATTTGCTCAAAATACAAAGCATTACTCGTGGGCAAAGTAGACTGTTTAAAAATTGGTCAATTGTCT
Organism: Alsophila aescularia; assembly: GCA_946251855.1. NCBI lineage: Eukaryota > Metazoa > Arthropoda > Insecta > Lepidoptera > Geometridae > Alsophila > Alsophila aescularia. Next base: position 66,237,808 of record OX276374.1, read on the forward strand.
GTAGTAATATTTGGAAAACTGTACGAAAATTACACACAACTGAATTCAAACAACAGCTTTCTTTGTAAACAACCGTCAGTCTGTCACTTTGACAGTAGCACTCACGGTGTTATCGGTTTGGAGCATGGTCGGTGTAATCGCAAAATGGCGGATGTAATGACGTAATCCGTTACGTCACAAGGGATATCGTTGTTGCGCTCACGATGACTCGGTGCGCGTTTTAACGCGATAATATCGATTTTATCGATATTTGCGCGTCTTGGAATGCACCCCATATAGATCAGTGATGTTGCACCATAGCGTCCGCGTCGCTACTATTGGTCCGATTTTGAAAAACGAGGTATCAAATTATCAATCGATTTGCCCTCAGGTAAACAATATCTTAGGCTATTTTTTTTATCGGACTACGGCGAAGCAAAGGAAGAGGTATCAATGACTCGTCTTCATCGCAAGAGTGTCATAGGCTATTTTTTACCCGACCGTAGTCGGGTTTTAGTTTTTAAACTTATGTTTTGTGTTATTAGGTTATTACCGAGGTGGACTAGGGCGGGGAACTCACGATAATAAGGTCAAAGTTGCCTGATAAAGATTGTTTTTAGTGATAAGGTCGGTCTTTACCCGGCCGGCCAGATTTATGGACTTATTTGGACATATATAATGTATATATGTAAGTGTAGTACTAAGTTTAGAATAAAACTAATGGACCGATTGCGATGCGATTTTCACTGTTGGATAACTTAGGGTTTGAACTTAAAAACTGTTGTACTTGGTATCTCAATACGATGAGTAGGAGCCAAGCAATTTAATAAAAACTCTATTAATTTTAAAAGTGTGGTACTAAGTTTTGAAGGCCATGTAGTCTTATTCGTAGCATGTAGTTTATCTTTTTCATTACTACAAATAGTATATTGTATGACTAGGGAGCAAAATAATGTTTTGCCGGCGAGGGCTCTATTTTGAATCCAGAGCGAAGTGAAGGATTCTTGAGTAAAATCCTGAACGTTCAATATACGTCGCCCGAGGAAAAATAATTTTGACTGAAACACTCTTCTTTTCATCAGCCTCTGTAAGAAAAATTAATAAGAGGCACTTTTAGATACTTTACAACTCATTTATTTAAACGGGTATTAAATAGACTAAAAATAAACAACTTAAAATAAACTAGGTACTAGGTAAACTAGGTACTAGGTACTTAACTTAATATTTACAATATTCACTTTGGACTAGGTACTTCAATTTATGTCCTTCAGACAATTTCTTCAGATATTGTGTTATAAATGTTGTGTAGATCTCGATTTAAATGTCATTATTGGTACATTTGGTACTGACCTTCAAAGTGTAAAGGTTGCTTACATTTGGGTAATTCATGAAAATAGGTAGGTACAGTTTTCGAAAAAGGCTTCGCTCCTTTAGCATTTTCCTACTTGATAAAATTGACAGATGCTCTCAAAAAAAAACTGGGACTTGGTTATAGATTCTTGTATCACATTTATTGCGTAGTTTCTTATATTTTCAGGTGTAAGTAGCATATTACTTCCGGTACTTGAACTTGATAAACTCATTTTCGTGAAATTATTTAGTTTTTGCACTGTCAATATTCCTTGTCTCCATGATGATGATATCTTAATTTGCGTGAATTTCATTTTTTTCTTCCCTCCGTACATTCTCATGATTCTTTTCGCGACCCAATGAACAAAATTCATTTTCCAAATTCAAAACTCATTACTGCCCTCTCTGAAAGTCTTGAACAGAAAAGTACTTTTCGAGGATCAATCAGCGTTTTTCAAATAGAAGGGATGTTTTTTTTTGCAAATCAGCATTTTCCCAAATCTGTACAAAGAACATAATTAAAAAAGAAATGGTCTAGGGTACTTAAAATAAGCTACTGACAAGATTATAACATTTTTTAAATTCGTGTCTGTCTGTTTGTTTGTTTGTCTGTATATTTGTTCGCGCATCACGTAAAAACGACTGGACCGATTGTGATGCGGTTTTCACTGTTGGATAGCTTAGGGTTTGACTAAAAAACTGGTTTACTCAACTTAGTATCTCAATCCGATGAGTATAAGCCGAAGGAATTTTGATCAAATGTTTTATTGGTATTTTAGGCCTTGGAATAGTACATAGAGCACTTTTAACCTATGAAATGACCACGCGTGTGAAGCCGCGGGTACAGCTAGTGCACTATAATACCCCACGTACTTGTTCGTAACATTTCGAAACATTTCACAGTTCGAAAGAAATAAAGAAAATACATTTATTCAACACACACAAAAATAAAAGATATAAATAATTACAATAATTAAGTAGGAACAATAGAAAAAGAAAACAAAGAAAAGGTAAAATTAGATAATTAAAGTGGTGATGAATGGGCCTTAACTCAGCATTAGGCTGTTTGCCGAAGGCACGCAGCGCTGGTTTTCAGCTAAAGTGGTGATGAATGGGCCTTAACTCAGCATTAGGCTGTTTGCCGAAGGCACGCAGCGCTGGTTTTCAGCTAAGGTGGTGATGAATGGGCCTTAACTCAGCATTAGGCTGTTTGCCGAAGGCACGCAGCGCTGGTTTTCAGCTAAAGTGGTGATGAATGGGCCTTAACTCAGCATTAGGCTGTTTGCCGAAGGCACGCAGCGCTGGTTTTCAGCTAAGGTGGTGATGAATGGGCCTTAACTCAGCATTAGGCTGTTTGCCGAAGGCACGCAGCGCTGGTTTTCAGCTAAGGTGGTGATGAATGGGCCTTAACTCAGCATTAGGCTGTTTGCCGAAGGCACGCAGCGCTGGTTTTCAGCTAAAGTGGTGATGAATGGGCCTTAACTCAGCATTAGGCTGTTTGCCGAAGGCACGCAGCGCTGGTTTTCAGCTAAAGTGGTGATGAATGGGCCTTAACTCAGCATTAGGCTGTTTGCCGAAGGCACGCAGCGCTGGTTTTCAGCTAAAGTGGTGATGAATGGGCCTTAACTCAGCATTAGGCTGTTTGCCGAAGGCACGCAGCGCTGGTTTTCAGCTAAAGTGGTGATGAATGGGCCTTAACTCAGCATTAGGCTGTTTGCCGAAGGCATGCAGCGCTGGTTTTCAGCTAAGGTGGTGATGAATGGGCCTTAACTCAGCATTAGGCTGTTTGCCGAAGGCACGCAGCGCTGGTTTTCAGCTAAGGTGGTGATGAATGGGCCTTAACTCAGCATTAGGCAGTTTGCCGAAGGCACGCAGCGCTGGTTTTCAGCTAAAGTGGTGATGAATGGGCCTTAACTCAGCATTAGGCTGTTTGCCGAAGGCACGCAGCGCTGGTTTTCAGCTAAAGTGGTGATGAATGGGCCTTAACTCAGCTTTAGGCTGTTTGCCGAAGGCACGCAGCGCTGGTTTTCAGCTAAAGTGGTGATGAATGGGCCTTAACTCAGCATTAGGCTGTTTGCCGAAGGCACGCAGCGCTGGTTTTCAGCTAAAGTGGTGATAAATGGGCCTTAACTCAGCATTAGGCTGTTTGCCGAAGGCACGCAGCGCTGGTTTTCAGCTAAAGTGGTGATGAATGGGCCTTAACTCAGCATTAGGCTGTTTGCCGAAGGCACGCAGCGCTGGTTTTCAGCTAAAGTGGTGATAAATGGGCCTTAACTCAGCATTAGGCTGTTTGCCGAAGGCACGCAGCGCTGGTTTTCAGCTAAATCCCAGAGGGAGCGGAAAAAATAAACATACAAGAATAAGTATAAAAAATGAAATTAAATATGAATACATTTATAAATACATTATAATTATATACAAACATGTATGTATATAATAATAATAATAATAATAATAATTAAATATAAGTAATTTAAAACACATAAGGTTCACGCATGCGCAATGTAGCTGATAAAAAATTCTATGTATGTGAGTAATACTACAGTACATAATAAGACTTCGTGTACTGTGATAATACGTAGTACTACTATTTATTCTGTGGTAATAGTTAGCAAGGCGATAATGTGCTTGTACCAAGTATTAGCGCAGCATAACAATAACACCTATCTACATGTTAGTAACATAATCATAAAATAAATATTAGTACGAACTATGAGTCATTCTGTGGCTTAACACATAGGTTTATTTGCAAGGCTTGGAAAACTTTGTAGTGGTAAATTAAGATTTTTGTCTATAGGTATTTGGATGTAAGTCTGCTGACCGCAGGGTCATTGGAGGTCTCATAACCTGTTTTTGTTAATTCGTTTTATAAATAATTAGTACTTCGTTTTCTTGTCTGCATTTGGGTAAAGATTTTTAAAAGAAGTTCTGGTATCTCCCGCGGGCTAGGGGAGCCACCAGGACTGTAAATCCTAACGTCTCGTGTTGGGCAATCAGGGTAGCCACGAGTCCGTTGTTATATTAATACACGACTGCCCAAAAAGAGGAGTGTAATGTCTTTAGTTTCATGTAAACCAATCTGTTAGTTTGTGTGGAATCTTGCGAGATGACTTAGAACCACTTCTTCTGCTGAGTTGTTTTTTGCATATTGTTTCCGTTCCGATGACAATGCATTTTTATGGTAAGCATGACCGAATCGACATCCAGGATTAGCTTCAGAGCAAGGAACTCTTCAACGGTCAACAGTCAGACACAACATTTTGTGTACGCATTTTATTATAATAACCGGTTTTACGTTTCTACTGCATCAAAGCTTTTTTTATATTAACTTATTAGTATTATCTTTTATCAGCTGCGATCACCATGATGCCTGTCAAGAGCGGTGAAGCGATGATTAAGGCTACCTCCCTTCTAAATATTCAGAATTAAGAATAAGAGTAATTTATTCATAAAATACCACAAAAGCAAAACTTAATCTAAAAGTATAAACGAAGTTTTTTAATTTACAAACCAAGGACTTTAAAACAATATTAATAATACAATTAGATATTATTCTTTCAGCCGTGCAATGTTAATATCTAATCGTACCTGTGTTACGGACATTGGCAGCCGTAACACAACCTATTGTACCTGTGTTACGGACATTGGCAGCCGTAACACAACCTATTGTACCTGTGTTACGGACATTGGCAGCCGTAACACAGGTACGACCTATTGTACCTGTATTACGGACATTGGCAGCCGTAACACAGGTACGACCTATCGTACCTGTGTTACGGACATTGGCAGCCGTAACACAGGTACGACCTATTGTACCTGTGTTACGGCTGCCAATGTCTTTACCCTGAGCAGGGACAGGGTACCACAAACATAATTATATAACTGGATCCTTTTTACCAGCCTGGTGATTAAACCTAGATATCCCGCGTGGTTCTGGCACTATTATTCCAGAACTAAAAGAACAAACATACCAAATTTCGTTCAGATGTCAAATAGTTTTTTATTGGTTGCTCGGTTTATATTTATTGGATTGAGGTACCAAGATACCAGTTTTTAAGTCAAATCCTAAGCTATCCAACAGTGAAAGTCGCATCGCAATCCATCCAGTAGTTTTTACTTGATGCGTGAATAGATAAACAGACAGACAAAGATAGAGTAGGTATTCATTGATACAGGTTGTCCCAAAAAGTATGGTTAAACGATAATGGGAGATAGGAGATCCCAAGGCCTACCGAAATCACCCATACAAGCATTTTCCGACGTCTATACTCCCATGTGTTCGGCGATTTATTTTCATAGATATTTCGTCCATTTCTCGTTTGTACGATATTTCTCGGGACATTCTGAATAGTACAAAATTTCATCAAAAGCCATTCAGAAGTTACGGTGCTGGTAACAGACTTGCTTTCGCTTTTTTATTATGGTCATTGTGTCGCGCCAAGGCACGGAGATGCGGGTTCGACTCCTGTCCGTACAACTTCTTTTTTTCATATTTGATTAGATATGTATTAATTAGAACCTACCTAGAATTCAGATTCGTTTAATATACTTACATACCTAAAAGTAGGTATAAGTATTTTCTTAAAGAGGTACATCCATACTTATAATAAAGCAAAAACCTTACCAACAAGATAAATAAAAATAAAATAAAAAATGACTTCAATATATATTGATTGAAAATATAACAATTTAATAATCGTGCCTGTCTGTTTGTTCGCGCATCACGTAAAACAACTTGACTGAATGCAATGCGATTTTCACTGATGGATAGCTTAGGGTTTGGCTTAAAAACTAGTGGACTGGTTGAAGTCGAGTAATCAATAAAAAACTATTTGATGTCTGAACAAAATTTGGTATATATACTATTTTGGTATGGTACTTTTGGTCCTAGAATACCATATAGGATACTTTTAACCCAGAAAAATGTATAAGCGGGCAAAGCCACGGCCACAGCTAGTACATAATAATGCTTCAGCTTTATATCTTACACAAACGCAAATACCCACCTATGTACCTGTATATATTTACATAATTATGTATTTTAAAAGGCAAAAACGGGAGTTACTTAATTAGTTGAATAATATTATTATATAAAATATTATGTAGTTTAATATTTACTTATATAAAATGTATAATCATTACCTAGGTTATATTATTAAATTAAAAATATGTGAACGACGAGAACATTAAAAAACTTACCAATAACTTAACTTCCCCATTTTTTAAACTAAAATACAACTATATCACAACAAAACAACACTAGAATGAATCTAAATTCAAAAATACTTTTAAAACATGGCGTCTTTATTTCTTAATTTTATTATTGGCACATGCAAGTGTATCCGCTCAAAGAGTCGCGACTGACTGGTCAACTGATGAATAAACCTACCGTAGCATAATCTGTGACGTGTGCGTCTTCTCTAGGTATGTAAATAATAATTAATTATTAAGCTCCGTGCTTCGAGTTTTAAGGTCAGTCCAAGATCGTAGTTTTATTATTTCGCTTTACTAATTTACAAGTGAAGTTTACGATAAGGTATTGATGCCAATAGGTAATATGTTAATTTTTAATAAATTGTTGAGTTTATTAACAGATATTATTTATCTACAGCGGGGAGATTTTAAGCGCGAATACGTCTTTTCACGTCCTATTTAGCCGACTTTGACGAAACAAGGGAAGGGTAAAGAGTTTAACATGTATTATTACTATTATTTACTCATTTTATTTATATTTTTTGGTTTCCCTGTGTATGTTTTATTTGTAAATATTTTTATTGGTCTTCATTTAATGTTATTCGTTATGAAACCGTTTTAATTGAAGTAAATAAATAAAATAAAATACAATGTATCTATGTATGTGAATGTTCCACATAGACAACTGCATATTACTCCGTACGTGTCATAGACATATTATTAGATTTCGACGCTTCATTCTTCAGATATAATTTCACAATGTAGTTCCCCTAACCTACAAGGCAAATTCGCACGGTTTAAGATTTATAAAAAATTATCGATTTTTAATCGTTAGCCTGTTAACTTTTCACCTCTCTATCTTTCTCCCAACCCTTTTCGAACGGTGTCCATATCTCATTCTTTCTTTTTCCGTGCGAGGCAAAGAACGCACTTCTCGTCTGTGCGCGTTGAAGTACCGACATATTTTTTTCTTTAAAAAAATATATATTAAAATGACGAAGAGAAATTCAAGTGAAAAAATCGACCGGTATCAGGCGCAAATAAGAAAATTACAAGAAATAATAGAGAAAAAGCAACATCATCATCGTCGAGTAGTGATTTACTCCGATTCATCGCAATCTGAGGAAAATTCAGGTAATCAATCTATCACTATTTGTTTGTATTTTCAACTGTAGGGTATATAGCAGTCGCAAATATTGATTCCTAGTTTAGGTCGTGAACCAATACTACGGAAGTTCTATCCGGGAGGTTAACTGAGATTAACACGAAGGACAACGCTGTCGGGGGATTGGTCGTGAATCAATACGAAGACGTAAAGCGTTCTGTTCCTATCATTCTTTGATCGCAGCATTAAATATTTTTTGCGACTGGTATATAAATACAAACTTAAAAACGCTTTCGGGACGTTGGCCGAGGGTCAACATAACGATGTAAAGCGTAATTGTTTCGATCATTCGTAATGATTGAAATTGTCCTCGATTCGGATATGCCATATCTAGCTCAGAGGTGGCTACCTCCCTACGTCGTGGCTTAGCTAAAGAAGCTAAAGAAAAACTGCTTAAGGAATATGCCATCCCTGAGAACTGTAAATTACTAAGAGCTCCGTCCTTGAATGCGGAGATCTCAGCGGCTACGACGGAAGCGACGGGTTCTCGTGATAAAAGGCTAGAAGGCCACCAACAACAGTTAGGCCTAGGCATCAGCGCCGTTAATAAAGCTATCCTGTACTTCTTACTGGCAACGAAAAACAATCTAGGACTGAGGCAATAAAAATGTTATCCGATGGATCCCGAATTTTATCAGGCCTACATCATATGGATACGGTAGGCAGGACTAAACTTATTACAGCTAATTTAGACAAATCCTTCAATAACATCATACAGGACGTGGAAAGAGATGAACTGCTTTTTGGTAGCAAATTACCAGCCAAAATGAAAGCTTCAAAGATGATTGAGAAGCAGGGTCTGCAAATAAAAAAGGTCGTAGCAACTCAAAAAGCCTCTACACCAAAAACTCGGCCGCGTTTTCAGAGAAACTGGACAGCCCCTTCTCGCTTCCAACTGTCGTCGAACAGGGGGGGCAGAGGAGGGGCACAGAGAAACTCGTCAGCGAACAACAAACAGAAGACTACTCCTCTTGTCAACAGGTTCTCGAACCAGTCGAACCAGGCGAAACAGCGTGCCCCACAGCGTCATTAAAAGCGGTACGTCAGGCTGGCAGATTACAACAATTGCTGGCTTAGTATTACTAATAATCCAGTAATATTAAATATGATTCAACATGGGTTTTCAATACCTTTTTCTAAACCAGTTGTTCAATCTGAAATTCCGGTCAACACTTTTTCACGCTCTGAAAAACTAGAAATGTCATTAGCCATGAAACATTTTTCTGACTTAGGGGCAGTGTCTAGATGTAAACCATGTGATAGACAATTTATTTATTTTTGCATCGAAAGCATGCTTTCACAAAGCATGCTTTCACAAAGCATGCTTTCACAAAGCATGCTTTCACATGAAACCCATTGATTGGACCACAAATTGGTTTCAATGAGAGACAACGGAGGATTAGTTTATTCATCGAAAGAAGTGTATTCTATTTGTGCCATAAGTGAAAATTATTTACGCAAATATATTGCACAAAATAAGAATTTTTGGAAAACTTCAGAGGCCAAACTTGCACTCGTAATTACAAAAAATATCATTGGAAAGCCTCTATAGAACATGCAAATTCACATCACCACGTCACAAATTTGGTGCGACTTATAGAGAAATATCTGCGCATTCGGTTCTTTTAAGAGTCCACAAAAGACAACATGGCCAGAAAAATATTATCAAAGCGGCAATTATTCCGAAAGCAGATACAATTAACCGGCATTTAAATTAAAATTTGTAGTCCCAGTGGAAAGCTTTGTTCTCTCTCTCTAAAAGAATGAGATATGGACACCGTTCGAAAAGGGTTGGGAGAAAGATAGGGAGCTGAAAAGTTAACAGGCTTATACGATGAAAAATCGTTTTTTCTTTATGAATCTTAAAACGTGCGAATTTGCCTTGTAGGTTAGGGGAACTACATTGTGACATTATATCTTCGAATGAAGCGTACACATATAATAATGATCGAACTTCACTTTGAAGTTCGTTTGATCATATATTATATATATATAATGATACGTGTTATAGTATATAATTATAAGCTTCTTGCTCTGTACTCTAATAGGCTGTTGACGAACGTAGCAATGAGAGTATTTGGTATTATTTATTCTGTGACAAACGTCAGGAGATGAAACAATGTCAATTTTAGTTCCATGGACGGTCCGTGGGAGCGCTAAACGGAAGTATATGGCAGAGTCTTAGAATATTTACGCTGCCTTAGGCAGAGTAAATCCATGTAGATCAGTGATGTTGCACCATAGCGTCCGCGTCGCCACTATTGGTCCGATTTTGAGAAAAGAGGTATCAATCGATTCGTCTTCAAGTATAGAATGTCATAGGCTAATTTTATTTACCCTACTAGGGCAAAGCAAAGGAAGAGTTATGTGTTCAAACTAAAAACTTGGTCCGATTTTGACAAGCGAGGTAGCAATCGATTCGTCTTCATCGCAAGAGTGTCATAGGCTACTTTTTACCCGACCGTGTCGGGTTTTAGTTTTTGAACTTATGTTTTGTGTTATTAAGTTATTACCCAGATGGACTAAGGCGGGGAACTCACGATAATAAGGTCAAAGGTTGCCTGATAAAGATTGCTTTTAGCGATAAGGCCGGTCTTTACCCGGTCGGCCAGATTTATGGACATATTTGGATATATCTAATGTAATGACTAAAAAAACATGCAATCATAAAACAAAGATAGAAGCAGCATTTGATTTAATTCACTCGATAGACAAATATATTATTAAGAAATAGTGGCTCTGTGAGCTGTAGACCTCGCGCGTACAAACTTTTTTGCAAACAATCTAGCGGTGCACAGTAGCGCCATCTAGTTACCTTATTGTACAACTAACATTAGTAACCAAGGTGCTCCATCAATCCCTACCTAGTAGGTAAACGGTTAAAGTTAGAAATTTACTGCATTTTGAGGAGCTCATCATGCCGAAGATCCTCATCAGATCTTCACCATTTTTTTATGAAACTAACTCAAAGTTACTACCATTCTAATAATAAAAGACCAATCGAAATCGGATTTAATAAGGCAGAGATATTCAGTAGCCCCCTTTTTACCCTTTTTAGGAGGAAGCAATCATCTCAAAAATCCTTAACGACTAAAAAGTTCTGAAAACCTGTATACTATATACCAAGTTTCGTCTAGATCGGTTGAGAAATGCGACCTGTAGAGGAGAACAGAGATCCGGACTGACATCCGGACATACAAAAGCGCTTTGCGCTCGCTCGGTCAATTAAACATTGGTACTTCAAGAGCATGAATAAAAGAAAGATCATATATTTTGTGTCGGCGCCAAGTCGTTCTAAGTTCCAACTGAAGTATGCATGTGTAGGAAAGGGTAAGAAATTGCCAGAAATCAAACATTACGCGCTAGCGCGACGACACCAAGAAAATATAACTAAGCTATCTTCTTCTGGCAATAACGAATGATAGGCACAATATGGGGCCTTAGCCCAAATATAACACTGATTATATTACACTGTATTTAGGCCTTCATTAACATACGATTCACTTAACTGGTGTCCGAGAACTAAACAGGTATCTACCATAAAACAACTACCAACATTCCAGAGATTGGCGTGTGTACCAGTGACTGGATGCATGAGAACAGCTCCTATTGCTGCAATTGAAGCACTGCTAGGTTTACCACCGTTGCAGATACACATCCAGCAGGAGGCAGCCGCGTCGGCTTAGACTCAAAATTTGATTATGTAAGCACTCAATCTTTGGGAACAACATAGTCAAGCATTCCATACTACCATCAGAGGGGAGTATGCAGAGGTATGATAACCCGAACATACTCTTTATTTGTGGTACCAAAACAGCCAGTACCAGTGACACCATCTTCCAGAGGAGGTCAGTAAACACAATTAGCTTACTCTCCAATGGAAAAAGGGACACAACGGATCCAGAGGGAACGATGCAGCTGACGAACTGGTAAGAGGTTCGGGCATGCGCCCTGTAAAACCGGAGCTAATGATTCCATTATAAATAACTATGAACAAGTATAAAGGATTGTAGACAATCGAGGGAGGCTTTCCCGGAGTTAAATCTGAGATGCTCGGGAAAACTTCTGAAACTAACAAACACCTGTGTAGAATAGGTGTCACAGACAGCCCCTTGTGCAGAGGATGCATGGAGGGGAAAAAACGGCCATGCATGTGCTTTTGGAGTTCGAAAGCGTGGCGCCACAAAGGGAACAGTTCCTGGGAACAACTTCAACCCTGAGGGAAGCCTACGCCGGAATACGTGAGCTACTGGCCTTCCTTCCTTTCTTTCCATATATTAGTCGCGCGATTGCATCGCGCTAATGTCAAATAGGACACCTATTCGACATCAGTATGTTTGATCGCAGATTTGTACTAACAAAATTTGCGCGAACTTGCGATGGTCGCGTGATCGCGTTTTTAGTTTAAGTACATAACTGTTCCTTTGCTTCGCCGTAGTAGGATTAAAAAAAGCTAATGACACTCTAAATGAAGTCGAATCTATTGATACCTCGCTTGTCAAAAATAGGGTGGAACGTCCACATGTATACCTGTGACGATGTCAAACCTCTTTCATCATAATCATACCTTTTTGATAGTTTGTCTATATTAATTCTAAATTCAAGTAACCTGTCATTCCCACATTGTCATTGGATTAGCAAAAACGGTAGATACCTCGCTTGTCAAAATCGGACCAAGTTTTTAGTTTGAGCACACAACTGTTCCTTTGCTTCGCCGTAGTAGGGTTAAATAAAGCTAATGACACTCTAAATGAAGTCGAATCTATTGATACCTCGCTTGTCAAAATCGGACCAATAGGGTGGAACGTCCACATATATACCTGTGACGATGTCAAACCTCTTTCATCATAACCATACCTTTTTGATAGTTTGTCTATATTAATTTTAATTTTAAATAACCCGTCATTCCCACATTGTCATTGGATTAGCAAAAACGGTAATTTTACGAAATAATATGTTAGAAAATATGTACATAAATAAGTTTATTACATCTGGAGTCCTATAAAATATATGATAGTACTTTCGTTCGTGGTTGTTTTGATTCGTATCTTTGAAGCACGAAAAGTCTGTGATAATAACAATACTAGAGCCCCAATGAACATCCCCGAGTGCTCCTAATTGTTTCTGTACTTTATGTTGTCCACTGAGGTTTGGTTCCTGGGCTAGTGGAACAAACCCTAGGACCGCCTGGTGACATACGTACATACATAGACTGTTAAACACATTACCCTTCCCTTGCTTTGCCGTAGTCGGGTAAAAATGTTAAATATGAAATGTAACATAATTCCCTTTAATTAATAATGTTTTAATGTTTTTAATGGGTTTGTTTTTGTTATTGAATAAATACTAAAAGGATAATTCATGTAGAATGTTTACTTTACGACGACAAGCAGTGGCGTCAATATCGGCAGTTTTCCTCGGACTAGGTAACGAAAGAACTTCCTAAATACCAATAATAATTGCTAATAATAATAATAATTGATTAAGTTATGAGCTGCCCTACTCCGTAAGAATTTCTAGTATTATCTGCATCTGCTAAATGATGTTTCATACGGTATCATACCACGTAACGAGTGTCACGTGGCTCAATTAGCGCCTACATACGAGTATAATGTATTATACGAGGGCTGTTTGATAAGTCCTTTTAAAAACTATTTATAAAACCTTTTTTCTGGTAAATGCATTAACACTGGCAGGCACAATCTTTCAAATGAAGACTGTCTAAAATTCAGCAAAAAAAAAACAAGTTTTTGTCAGTTTAACCATTGTTTAATTGTGATCACTCGTAAATTGTCAACAACTATGGAAAAATCTGAATTTCGTGCCGTTATAAAACATTTTTTTATGAAGGGTTGCAGTGCTACCACAATAAAAACTGAATTTGATTCTGTTCATGGCACTAACGCACCAACGTTGCAGACTGTTTATAACTGGATAAATGATTTTAAACGTGGTCAGTCAAGCTCATCTGATGCTCCACGCTCTGGTCGCCCAATCGATGTCACTACTGAGGATGTTCTTGAAGAAGTCCATAATATTGTACTCGACGACCGCCGAGTGAAGAGTAAGACTATCACTGGCCGTTATTACGCAGAGTTATTGGACCGTTTTAACGCCGAATTGTTGGAAAAACGACCAAAATTATCCACAAAGAAAGTCCTCTTTCATCAAGACAATGCCCCAGTGCACACGTCAGCTATTGCAATGGCTAAAATCCACGAGTTGGACTTCGAGCTGGTTCCGCATGCTCCGTATTCGCTGGACCTAGCTCCGTGCGATTATTACCTATTCCCAAATCTGAAAAGATAGCTTGGAGGGCAAACATTTTTGACAAATGAGGACTGCATCGCAGGTGTAAACGGCTATTTTGACAACCTCGACAAAACGTATTTTTTGGAGGGAATAAAAAAATGGAGACTCGCTGGAACAAGTGTTTGGCCCTCAAAGGAGACTATGTTGAGAAATAAATGTAAATTGTTTAAAAATATATATATATTTTTTACTTTTTAAAACGACTTATCAAACAGCCCAAATGATCTATACTTGTTACAAAAGTCTGTAAAAAGAAGATAATAAAAAAAATGCTCTACAGGACTTAAAATATGCTACAACAACAATATAGCGTTTTGAAAACGTCTGTCTGTTTATCTGTTTATTTGTTTGCGCATCACGTAAAAAATACTGGACCGATTGCAATGTGATTTTCACTGTTAGATAGTTTATTGTTGGACTTAAAAACTGAGGTACTTGGTATCCTAATCCCATGATTAGATGCCGAGCAATCGATAAAAAACAATTTGGTGGCTGAACGAATTTTGAAGGAATGTAGTAATTTATAGGTAGTTTTCGTCCTGGAATAACACGTAGGACTACTTTAAAGCCGCGGGCACAGCTAACAAATAACACGTAGGACTACTTTAAAGCCGCGGGCACAGCTAACAAATAACACGTAGGACTACTTTAAACAGCTAACAAATAACACGTAGGACTACTTTAAAGCCGCGGGCACAGCTAACAAATAACACGTAGGACTACTTTAAAGCCGCGGGCACAGCTAACAAATAACACGTAGGACTACTTTAAAGCCACGGGCGCAGCTAACAAATAACACGTAGGACTACTTTAAAGCCGCGGGCACAGCTAACAAATAACACGTAGGACAACTTTAAAGCCGCGGGCACAGCTAACAAATAACACGTAGGACTACTTTAAAGCCGCGGGCACAGCTAACAAATAACACGTAGGACTACTTTAAAGCCGCGGGCACAGCTAACAAATAACACGTAGGACTACTTTAAAGCCGCGGGCACAGCTAACAAATAACACGTAGGACTACTTTAAAGCCGCGGGCACAGCTAACAAATAACACGTAGGACTACTTTAAAGCCGCGGGCACAGCTAACAAATAACACGTAGGACTACTTTAAAGCCGCGGGCACAGCTAACAAATAACACGTAGGACTACTTTAAAGCCGCGGGCACAGCTAACAAATAACACGTAGGACTACTTTAAAGCCGCGGGCACAGCTAACAAATAACACGTAGGACTACTTTAAAGCCGCGGGCACAGCTAACAAATAACACGTAGGACTACTTTAAAGCCGCGGGCACAGCTAACAAATAACACGTAGGACTACTTTAAAGCCCCGGGCACAGCTAACAAATAACACGTAGGACTACTTTAAAGCCGCGGGCACAGCTAACAAATAACACGTAGGACTACTTTAAAGCCGCGGGCACAGCTAACAAATAACACGTAGGACTACTTTAAAGCCGCGGGCACAGCTAACAAATAACACGTAGGACTACTTTAAAGTCGCGGGCACAGCTAACAAATAACACGTAGGACTACTTTAAAGCCGCGGGCACAGCTAACAAATAACACGTAGGACTACTTTAAAGCCACGGGCACAGCTAACAAATAACACGTAGGACTACTTTAAAGCCGCGGGCACAGCTAACAAATAACACGTAGGACTACTTTAAACAGCTAACAAATAACACGTAGGACTACTTTAAAGCCGCGGGCACAGCTAACAAATAACACGTAGGACTACTTTAAAGCCGCGGGCACAGCTAACAAATAACACGTAGGACTACTTTAAAGCCACGGGCGCAGCTAACAAATAACACGTAGGACTACTTTAAAGCCGCGGGCACAGCTAACAAATAACACGTAGGACAACTTTAAAGCCGCGGGCACAGCTAACAAATAACACGTAGGACTACTTTAAAGCCGCGGGCACAGCTAACAAATAACACGTAGGACTACTTTAAAGCCGCGGGCACAGCTAACAAATAACACGTAGGACTACTTTAAAGCCGCGGGCACAGCTAACAAATAACACGTAGGACTACTTTAAAGCCGCGGGCACAGCTAACAAATAACACGTAGGACTACTTTAAAGCCGCGGGCACAGCTAACAAATAACACGTAGGACTACTTTAAAGCCGCGGGCACAGCTAACAAATAACACGTAGGACTACTTTAAAGCCGCGGGCACAGCTAACAAATAACACGTAGGACTACTTTAAAGCCGCGGGCACAGCTAACAAATAACACGTAGGACTACTTTAAAGCCGCGGGCACAGCTAACAAATAACACGTAGGACTACTTTAAAGCCGCGGGCACAGCTAACAAATAACACGTAGGACTACTTTAAAGCCCCGGGCACAGCTAACAAATAACACGTAGGACTACTTTAAAGCCGCGGGCACAGCTAACAAATAACACGTAGGACTACTTTAAAGCCGCGGGCACAGCTAACAAATAACACGTAGGACTACTTTAAAGCCGCGGGCACAGCTAACAAATAACACGTAGGACTACTTTAAAGTCGCGGGCACAGCTAACAAATAACACGTAGGACTACTTTAAAGCCGCGGGCACAGCTAACAAATAACACGTAGGACTACTTTAAAGCCACGGGCACAGCTAACAAATAACACGTAGGACTACTTTAAAGCCGCGGGCACAGCTAACAAATAACACGTAGGACTACTTTAAAGCCGCGGGCACAGCTAACAAATAACACGTAGGACTACTTTAAAGCCGCGGGCACAGCTAACAAATAACACGTAGGACTACTTTAAAGCCGCGGGCACAGCTAACAAATAACACGTAGGACTACTTTAAAGCCGCGGGCACAGCCAACAAATGACTTACAGTTTGCAGCAGAACTCAATGTGCGATTCCTAGTGTGCAAACATCACCTACCTTCCGGTTTCAAGGTAACTGTTTCCAGCGATATTACTGTGCTTCCTGACGTCATGACGCTGGATCATTTCGACCTCCGACACCACGAGATAAACGTAACGATCTCCAGTCAATAATATTAACATACTTAGATAGTTGATAACCTAAATCCATATTAATAATATAAAAGCGAAAGTAACTCTGTATCTATTTGTTGCCTTTTTTACGAATAAACGGCTGCACTGGTCTTGATGAAATTTGGTATAGAGATAGTTTGAACCCTAGGAAAGGACATAGGGTATTTTTTATCACAATAAGCTACAGACTTCGCTGACGTAGTGGCGAGCAAAATATATATAATGAAGAGTTTTAACTCTTCATTCGTTTCCAACAATGATTACAAAAAAGAATTTATTTAGGAAACTAGCTGTGCCCGCGGCTTTGCCCACGTGGTCATTTCAGTTAAAAGTAGCCCACACCTGTTATTCTAGGACTAAAAAAGTACCTATAAAGTACAATATATTACATTTCTTCAAAATTCGTTCAGTAGACAAATAGTTTTTTATCGATTGCTCAGCATCTAATGAACAGATTAAGATACCAAGTACCCCAGTTTTTAAGTAAAACACTAAGCTATCCAACAGTAAAGACCGCATCGCAATCAGTCCAGTAGTTTTTACGTGATGCGCGAACAAATTATATATTATATTTATACAGACTAACAAACAAACAAACAGACAGACACGATTTCTAAAATGTTATATTCTTGTTATACGACGTTGCCAGATAGAGCAGGATAGCAATTAAGGACATGCTCAACACTCCACAGTTTTTACGTGAAGACAAAACCCTTTCCTTCCTCCGCTATATTCGGGTAAAAAAATAGCCAATGATACTATTTTAAGTGAATGGAAGAATGAGAATCTCATTAAAAATGAGATCTATCACATTTGTAAAGAAACTATTAGTCTAGGATCAATAGTTTCAGAGTTATAGCCCTTTGAAGTTTGACAAATATCATCCAAAACGAAGCTACGCTCAAAGCTAGTTAACGAGCTTTGAAACTAACGACCCTAGGTCGTTAGTTTCAAAGCTATAGTCCTTTTAAATTTGACAGCTGTCATCCAAAACGAAGATATCGATGAGATCTATCACTTCTGTAAAGAAACTATTAGTCTAGGATCACTAGTTTCAGAGTTATAGCTTATTTAAGTTTGACAGCTGTCATCCAAAACGAACATGTCAATGAGATCTACCACTTCTGTAAAGAAACTATTAGTCTAGGATCACTAGTTTTATAGTTATTGCCCTTTTAAATTTGACAGCTGTCATCCAAAACGAAGATATCGATTAAATCATGTAAGGGCTGTGTTCACTTACACGCTCGAATCATCCGTGCGAATATCGCTCGATCATCCGGAGTTAGTGAACGACTTTGGACGTCCATATAGAACTGACAACTGTCAAGTGTCAGTTTCATACTATTCCTCCCCTCCCCTAGTATTTTTCGGATGACCCAGGCGAACGCCCGACGACGCCGTGAACGATTTCGAGTGTACGCGCGGGTGATCCTTGCGTCCTCGAACGTATAAGTGAACGGGTGGACGTATGACTTTGAAGTTTGACATGTCACTTTGACATCTGTCACTTTAAAATGTCTTAAGTTACTACCTAATTATAATACATGTTGTTTTTTCTTCATAAATGTCGATTATTTTGACATCTGTCACTTTGACATCTGTCACTTTAAAATGTCTTGAGTTACTACCTAATTATAATACATGTTGATTTTTTCTTCATATATGTTGATTATTTCTGTATTAGTTTCCAACTCTAGTGCAGTGGGTGGAGGGGTAAATGCGAATTACCCGTGCACCCACCAGTGGGTGAAGCCAGTGGGTGCACGGGGCATGCCCCAAAAAAACTTTATTTGTTATAAAAGTTAGTAGGTACCTATTTTTTAGCTTTTCCTAATTTTTAAAGCAAGACAGGTCAATTATTTTTGTCAATCCTGAACCATTAATTATTACGTCTGCATTATTAATGTTTAAAGCCTGATTAAATAAGTAACCTTTTAATAATTACTCTGAATAAAATATAGTTTCATTTAAATTTCTTTAATTTATAGCTTACATACTTACCTAAATTACCTGATTAAAAGGAAATTAATATTAAGTACTAATAACACTGTTTCATTGTTGGTTACCCCCGTTTCATTGTAAAAATTCAGTTGTTTCATTGACACAATGAAACAATGTTTATTTTTTTCTAAATGTTTTTTTATGCATCAATTATAAAAGTAAAGTAAAAATTTTAAATACGATCCGATTACTAGCTGAATTGTCTATCTTGGTGCAAAATAATAGACTCAAAACTTTAGAAACAGCAGAGGCAGGATGGTGTTTCATTGATGGACAGGTGACCCTACACTAGACCATTTTTGTTTTAATTCTCTTCTTTATACATACTTTTTCGTTTTTATTGCTTTATTATAAGTTCTAGCTGATGCCCGCGGCTTCGCACGCGTGGTCATTTCTCTAGGTTAAAAGTACTTTATTATGTGCTATTCCAGGACCTTAAATACCAATATACCAACATTTGATCAAAATTCCTTCTGCCGTCAAAGTTATTTTTATCGATTGCTCGGCTTATACTCATCGGATTGAGATACTAAGTACCCCAGTTTTTAAGTCAAACCCTTAGCTATCCAACAGTGAAAACCGCATCGCAATCGGTCCAGTAGCTTTTACGTGATGCGCGAACAAATATATAGACAGACAAACAGACAGACAGACAGACAGACTCGAATTTTAAAAATGTTATATTCTTGTTCAGTAGCTTATTTTAAGTACCCTAGACTTTTTTTTTAATTATCTTTGTACAGACTATTTCGTTCCTATTGCTTTATTATAAGTATACATAGATAGATAGATAAACAAACGGATGAATAATAGTAAACACAAAATAATAGTAACTTTTTTTTGTAGTAAGTTGCCGCTGTTGGCCTTTAGCAAAAAAAAATAAAAAAAGTGCTCCACCGCAATGCGTGACGCAGAAGGCGCACGCCAAAGTTAAAATGTTGACGACCTGCACAAGGGCACCCAGGGGGTACGAACCTCGGCTTGGACGGTCGTCTCGTTTACGGGAACATCGAACTAAACACCCTTCGATCGCTAGATGTTAGTAGTGACCGAGGGGGCCTGATAATAATGGCTAGGAGCCGTTAGATTGAGTAAAATAACTGACCACCGATTCGAAATACACCTTCGTGAAGAATCGGCAAGAAACTCGAACGCTAATAATAACTGATTATGAAATACGGGACCTTCGACCTTGCCGGTGAGGTCGGTGTCTGTGCCTAATTGTGTCGACTCCCCCTGGTGGGTTGCCAGAGGATATAGGATTGGGCGAGGCCGCCGCGGCCAGTACTTTGGCTGCGATGGCGTCGTCCGGATCGTCTAGGACATCGCGAGGGCGTCTATGGAGGGCTGTCGTGTCTGTCGTGTAGTTAGCGATGGGGCGCCGCATCAAAGTAGCGGCGAGTGGCATCTTTCATAAATTGACGGATCGAGGGAAGCTCGATATCGCGGTGCAGCTCGGCGTTCCTCTGATACCAGGGGGCACCTATTGCATTTCGAAGAAAATTTATTCTGTATAATCTGGAGCGGTTCCAGAGTTGAGAGTTCCTGCCCTGTCGCGGACAGTTTTGACGTGTTTGTGGAACAGAAGTCGATCATCAAGGGTCACTCCTAGGTACTTAGTGGACTTTTTCCACGGGACCGGTTGGTCGAACATCGTAATGTGGCCGGATGGGTACCGAAGATTGGCTGCCTCAGTAAAGCGCATTGCTACGCTTTTCTCAGGGTTCACTAATATGCGCCACCTTAGGAACCACTCTCCAATGGCGATCATCGCCCGTTGGAGGTGTCTCCTAAGCTGGGTCAGTCTCCACCCTGTCATGTATATCACAGTATCGTCAGCAAAGAGGGAGATCTCTACGTTAGAAGGGCGCGGAAAGTCGCTGGTGTACAGAGTGTACAAGAGCGGGGAGAGCGCGGAGCCCTGAGGGACTCCGGCTCGGATGGGGTGTGGGTCGGATTTGATTTCCTCGACACGATAGCGAAAGCTACGGATTTTGAGAAAGTCTAGTACTACGAGCACAATATGGTCTGGCACTCCGAACTGGTACAACTTGTATATCAATCCGGCGTGCCAGACTTTGTCAAAAGCCTTAGCTACGTCCAGGAAGACGGATGTTGCGGCCTTTTTTTGTCCTTTTTTATTGATTTATCTTTTTATACTTTTTGAGTAGTGTTTGTGTTTTGTTTTTAATAATGTAATGTTATGTAGATTGTATTGAACAAAGTTGTTCAGAGAAAAACGTATATTTTTAACTTTATCGATAGTTTCGCTCTAAAGAGCATTTCCCCGCTTAATAATTTGATCCTCTCATTTTTTACAGTCCGTTTAAATGTCGACAACTAAGAAGTGGGATCCTCCGGTGGCGTCTTCAACTGCCATTGATACCGTAGGTTCCGTGGACTAGGTGGTGGCATCTTCTACTGGCACTGCGGGCCCAGCGGCTTGTTACTACGTCGCACCCGTTACAGACCTCATCACACCGCTCGATATCCTGACGGCGCCTTCCACCGCCATGGTAACCGGGATATCGAGACAGCACGACGAGGCTTTAGCGGCGCCTTCTACCGCCATTTCTGCTGAAGCCTCTCAGGGGCGTGTTTTCGAAAGAGAGCGTACAAGATCGGTAACACCAACTTTCACTCAGTTTTCTTCCGCCTCAACTCGACAACGCCGTCTTGAAGCTGCGGCTCGTCATGTCGAGGCTGTAGTTAATTTAGAGGCGGAGATGTTTAATGAACTTGCTCAAAAGATAATAGATAGGCTGTAAGGGGCGTGTGGAGGCCTGTTGGGGGTAACCCGCCACAATGTGGATCACTCTCAGGGGATCTGATTTCCCATCCCAAGCACATTGGCCCTTAAGGCATGCTTGGGCGTCAAGGTGCGATTACTGCTACTGTATCAGGTTCACTATCGATACTCATGGTGATGGCTCTCTAATCTAATTCGCATGCTAATAGCGATAAGTTTATTATTCTTGGTGTCACCACGACTCGGAGTTACTATTTCCCCCCGCTAAAGGTGGCGCCAAGACAACGGTTACAGGTATCGACATTGCATCGATGATTGCAAGAGCGCCAGTTGTGTTTTTTGTTACTTAAACAACGAAAACATCGACGAGTTTTCGTTACAAACCTCAACCTATTATTAACTGACATTGAACCAAACTTTTTAAAACCGGTCAAAGTGTGATGTAAATTACATAAGTCACAATTGACATTGTCACTATTGTCATTACTGATGACAAATAAATTACGTAAGTCACAATTGACATTGTCACTATTGCCATTACTGATGACAAATAAATTACATAAGTCACAATTGACATTGTCACTATTGTTATTACTGATGACAAATAGAGAACAATGGCGAACTCCCAAACATACTTCTAGGTCAGTCAAATGCACGGCGTCTTTAGACAAAAAATATCGCTAGTAATTTAGCATCATTTCCTGAGATTGTTAGTCTAAGATATTTTTTTAGGGAGGCCAGGAATAATTGTTGTTATGCTTCAAAGTTTTGTAGGTTATATTACTGTTAATGACCTTTGAAACAAGTCTTAGAGATTTTAATTATTTTGTCTGCCTAATTAGGTAGGCAAGTAAGTACTTATGCGTCATAAATATAATGTTTCAAGATATTGTATATAAATATAAATTTTAAAAATATAATTATTGTGACTATTTTCGTTTAATTTTAGTTTTATTTTGACTACATATGTACTCAATTATTATTATTATTATTATTTTTAGTTACTTGTGTTTTAATATTTTTATTTACTTTTAACAATCAATAATTGTTCAATTAATGTTATGATTGTAAGGTACTTTAAATGTACCTATTTATTATTAATAGTCAGTCGAAATTGTATTCCATTAATTTGATATTATTATTGGTAATATTTGCCCTTTTGACATGTAACTTATATTGTTATGAATAAATGACTATGACTATGACTATTGTAGGTACCTACCTATTCAATTACCTATCTAGTGTAACAGGCTAGGCTTTTGAATAAGAATTATTTTCAATCTGTTACTGCCTGGCGAGATTACAAAACAATATATTTAGATATGTTGCTGCTGTTTCACTGTGCAGGGAAACAGTTGTCCCATATGAGCACAAAAATTTTGCAACAATTCCTTACACTAAATATTTTATTTACACAAACCTTTGTTTCTTTCGTATTTATTGTTCAATACTTTAACTAACACGCCCTATGTACTATTATTTCTTTCACGACCTGGATGACTGGTACATAATGCTGTTTAGCATTAAGTCCTTCCTTGTACCTACACTATTTTTGTGCAAAACAATTAAATAAATTAACATACCCTATTATAAATGTATTATAACAACAATTCTTTCCACTTCCTCCATAAACTATAATGCATTGTATTCCTTTTGCTACGAGTATAATGTTTTGTATAGAGGTTTTATATTGACGTACCATTTTGTCTATAGTACAGTCTATATTATTCATGAATCTGTAATAATTCGTAACCTTATTATTCTGTTTATCGCAAGGAGGTTGAATTAAGCTTACTGTTAAAAGATTTAACGCCAGTAAGCTTAATTCAACCTCCTTTGGTTTAAAAAACCGGGTGGGAAGAAGGCGTAATTCAACCTCCTTTGTTTAAAAAACTGGGCGGGAAGTATACTGTGTTGACAATTTTGACGTCGAAACCGGAAACGTAATTGTATAATTATTTTTTTTCACCCGTTGGGCAGGCAACAAGGCCGGTTAAACATTGTAGGAAGGAAATGAAGTTACAATTTCATGATTTTTTAATTGATTTGTTTACCTGGGTTTTTCTAGCTTACAGGCTATGTTGAAAAAACGTAGAAAAATAATTACTTAAGTTCTGTAGAAATGATATGTCAAGACTGCAAGATTTATCGCATAAAATTCCGCTTATGTTCTTTTCCTGACGTAGGTATGTTTTTCTTGTTGTCTTGTTGAATACATCTGTAGATTATTCGAATTAGGACAGGCTGATACCGCAGGCACTGTAGCAATGTCAGGACACCCCTCAGGTACAGCAGACACAAGTGGGACATCTGCCGCCTGGTGTGTAGACGTTTTCATAGCTTCATTATTCTGATCAGGTAAACTGCAAACCCAAGAATGCACACGATTGCTACGAATACTACGTTCACTTTCTATAGCATCAAGCTCAGCTGCCAACGATAGGCGTTGAGCTTCTTTTTGTTTTTCTAACAAATCTAAGATGAAAATAAATATTATCGCCCTTTGTTGTGGTCCATATAAATTGTGTAGCGATCGACATTTTATTTTAACATGAAATAAAATAGCATCTTCGTTGTCTGTGATGCCCTTTACTCATTCGACAGATAAAAAAACTATAATGCGAACTATTTTCCAGACATTTCTGAAAGGATATAGATATTTTATATCTGGTTAGGTTTTGAATAAAATGATTGTTTCCTGTTCGACTTAATTTTATTATTAATTAACATAAATAATGATGAATCTTTAGGTAAGTAACTATAGCTGTGTAGGTATATCACAATATGAGTGTCCTATTAAAGACTATCTGAGTTTAACAGTAGGTAAAGCGGCGCTGCAGTTAGCCTTCTCAAACTGCTCTCGCAGCTGCTTCAACCGCGCGCGCGCCAGCGTCAGGTTGGCATTAGTG
This sequence comes from Alsophila aescularia, assembly GCA_946251855.1. Taxonomy (NCBI): domain Eukaryota; kingdom Metazoa; phylum Arthropoda; class Insecta; order Lepidoptera; family Geometridae; genus Alsophila; species Alsophila aescularia. The sequence continues at coordinate 66,262,491 of OX276374.1, forward strand.
GCTCGCATGCTTTCCTGCGAAACAAATAAATGGAATTGTGACTCTACATATTATAAAATAAGGTCACCGATCGCGTCTATCTGTCTGTCCACAAATATCTCACCGACCGACCAATATCTTGACGACCGGTTGGTCTCGTGGCTAGTGATCCTAGGTACGTAATCAAACGGTCGCGGGTTCGAATCCTGCAAGGTGCAATCATTTGTGTGATGAGCAGAAATGTTTGTTTCCGAGTCATGGATGTTAAATATTCGTATCTATTTATGTTTATCCGTTATCTAGTACCCATAGTACAGGGTATCCTAGTTTGGGGCTAGGTAATTGGTGTGGAATTGTCCCGAATATATTATTATTATTATCTCAGAAAATACTAGACTGATTTTGTTCCGGTTTTCCCCTAGACGTGGATGATTCAAGAGGAAGGTTTTAAAGTATAATTCGTAAGTGTTTTGTGTAAATTTAGTCGTACTGGGGCGAAAAAACAGCGGATACGGTAGTGTATTTTTATTCTGCGAACTCTTCGAGCTAAAAGGTTTTCTTTTGGTTTGTTCTTCTCAAAAAGTTGAACAAAAATCCCCAACACCATATGTTTACCTGTTACACATAGAGGAACAAGAAGCTCAAAACAAACACTTCCTTTTAACAAAAAAAATATTGATAGGGAACGAATTTCTTCAGAAATATTTAGAGAAACCCTTTACTACCCGGGCGAGTCGCTAGTGCACGAGTAATAACAAACCCTGATAGCTTAGAGGCATTTAAGTCCAGGTTAGCATATAACGATACCAAGTTTGTATAATACGTGGGACGAAAGATGAGACTTGACGAGCGTCAGTAGTGGGGAGCTTGCGCATGTATATTCGTGTACGAAATAGTTATTCATATTTTGTAAATCTATTCAGGGATTTTTCGACGACATTCGGAATTATGTGTATAGCAAAATTATATTAAAATTCAAAATTCATCACAATATTTATTACGAAATAATAAAGTTAATGATAAAAACTGCCAGATTGGCAACACATCTATAAACAAAGTAGAAATTTATAAACACAGGTTGAACTCGTCTGTACTGCGGAGGAGTCAAGCGGTGCGTGCGCGGGGCGAGGAGAACAGGAGGCAACTACCGCGCATGCGCAGCGCCGTACCACGCCTCCCGCGCTCTTTCCGACCTAAAAATCGTCTACTGCGCAAGTCAAACCACGTGGTGTGTCAAGTCTCATCTTTTGTGGCGCGTATTGTACCTCGGCTTTGAACGCACCAATGACTTTCTGACAATGACATTCCTTCAGCCATGTCAGAGGCCCTTGGGCGGTCTGACAAACTCTGATACCAGAGGTCAGTATCAACTACCTCACACAACAAGTAAGCAAGGCCTTTGTTTGTCATTTTTAAACTAAATGGTTTAATTTTTGGCTACATAACAAAAAGAAAAAAGAGTGAAATATATAAATAGGTAGGTACATTGTTCCGAGGTCAGCTTAGTGGGAAACATGCTTCTGGGTCTCAGTTTGGTGCAAATCAGTAGCACAGGTACATATAAATATTACACTACACTTCACACTAATATTATAAAACTCAAGTTTTGGAGTGAGTCTGTGTTTGTTCATTTTTCACGCTGAAACGGCTGAAAGGATTTTGATGAAATGTAGTACAAGGTACTTTCGGTCCTGGAATAATACATATCATCATTGTCCATATGTTAAAGTTTTCGTGAACCTGTTTTTTTTTAATTTATTTTGTTGTGCTCCTCGGGATCTCGCGGCGTGAACTCCTGAAGAAGAGCTACGGATACGCTCGAAACCTAGGTCGATGTTTTCGACTACATACACGTGAGTCTTAGCCGGTAGTGATATTTTAAATCATCCATATGGATAAAACCACGGGTTGCAGCTGTTTATAAGCAAGTCAAATTATTATAAAATCACAAAAACCCGACTGCGAACAAAATTATTGAATACGAGCTGTCCGCCCCCAAAAATTATTGAATACGAGCTGTCCGCCCCCAAAAATTATTGAATACGAGCTGTCCGTCCCCAAAAATAATCACACTAATACAATAAAGGCGCAAATTTGTATGTCTTGTACGGGTGTGTGTGTGTGTTTTTATGTTTGTTACTTCTTCACACTTAAACGGCAAAACGGTTTTGGATGAAATTTGCTATGCAGGTAGCTTATACCCCGGATTAACACCTATGCTACTTATTATCCCGGAAAATGCACGGTTCCTGAGGGACGCGGGTGAAACCGCGGGGCGCAGCTAGTATTTATATATTTTTAATTCTATTTTTTTACATATTTTACTGTACTTTAATACTTGCAATTGCAACATTAGACTATAGTCGGTTTTACACTAACTTGAATTATTGTAAAATTGTTTTTTCTGTGAGAAGCTTATTAGACAATTGCTACTGTTTAGTTATAAGAACGATATATTTTTGAACTGCTATTTTATAGACCTCACTTAATAGGTTTTGGTAATACAATATGGCAGCTTTAATCCGCCTTATTGGTATTATAAGACGAATCTAATGATACCTCATTTATCAAAATCCATCAAGGCGTTTAGGCTAAGGGCGCACCTAAGAAACGTACCAACACACATACATACAACCCAAACACACAACTCTCCGTGCAGTCGGATAATAAAAACAAGTATACCTGAACGCTGAGCAGTCTTGTCAGACCTTGTGAGCTTCTCAACTGATATGTCTATAGAATATACCTGAACACTGAGCAGAGTCTTGTCAGACCTTGTGAGCTTCTCAACTGATATGTCTATAGAATATAACTGAACACTGAGCAGTCTTGTCGGACCTTGTGAGCTTCTCAACTGATATGTCTATAGAATATAACTGAACGCTGAGCAGAGTCTTGTCAGACCTTGTGAGCTTCTCAACTGATATGTCTATAGAATATACCTGAACGCTGAGCAGAGTCTTGTCAGACCTTGTGAGCTTCTCAACTGATATGTCTATAGAATATAACTGAACACTGAGCAGTCTTGTCGGACCTTGTGAGCTTCTCAACTGATATGTCTATAGAATATAACTGAACGCTGAGCAGAGTCTTGTCAGACCTTGTGAGCTTCTCAACTGATATGTCTATAGAATATACCTGAACGCTGAGCAGAGTCTTGTCAGACCTTGTGAGCTTCTCAACTGATATGTCTATAGAATATACCTGAACGCTGAGCAGAGTCTTGTCAGACCTTGTGAGCTTCTCAACTGATATGTCTATAGAAAATAACTGAACGCTGAGCAGTCTTGTCAGACCTTGTGAGCTTCTCAACTGATATGTCTATAGAATATACCTGAACGCTGAGCAGAGTCTTGTCAGACCTTGTGAGCTTCTCAACTGATATGTCTATAGAATATAACTGAACACTGAGCAGTCTTGTCGGACCTTGTGAGCTTCTCAACTGATATGTCTATAGAATATAACTGAACGCTGAGCAGAGTCTTGTCAGACCTTGTGAGCTTCTCAACTGATATGTCTATAGAATATACCTGAACGCTGAGCAGTCTTGTCAGACCTTGTGAGCTTCTCAACTGATATGTCTATAGAATATAACTGAACACTGAGCAGTCTTGTCGGACCTTGTGAGCTTCTCAACTGATATGTCTATAGAATATAACTGAACGCTGAGCAGAGTCTTGTCAGACCTTGTGAGCTTCTCAACTGATATGTCTATAGAATATACCTGAACGCTGAGCAGAGTCTTGTCAGACCTTGTGAGCTTCTCAACTGATATGTCTATAGAATATACCTGAACGCTGAGCAGAGTCTTGTCAGACCTTGTGAGCTTCTCAACTGATATGTCTATAGAAAATAACTGAACGCTGAGCAGTCTTGTCAGACCTTGTGAGCTTCTCAACTGATATGTCTATAGAATATACCTGAACGCTGAGCAGAGTCTTGTCAGACCTTGTGAGCTTCTCAACTGATATGTCTATTAATATACCTGAACGCTGAGCAGAGTCTTGTCAGACCTTGTGAGCTTCTCAACTGATATGTCTATAGAATATACCTGAACGCTGAGCAGAGTCTTGTCAGACCTTGTGAGCTTCTCAACTGATATGTCTATAGAATGCTTGACGAGTCCATCCAGATTGGCACGGAATGATACATTTGCTTCCCCTGTAAAAATAAAATAATAATTATATATTTTTTTTTAAGTGTTCAATACGAGCGGTAACTATACAAAAACTGGTTTCTGCACAAGCTCTCACTTTGACCCTTTAAGTACATCAGATCACTAGCCACATACGCTCCCACATCTGAGAAGTTGGGATACAGGTTTCTCTACAGCCAAGCCAAGCAGTAGTGTGCAAATGTTACTGTGTTCCGGTTTGTAAGGGAATTTTACTGGGAGACTTCTTTTTATAATAATAATGTTTACTCATACTACTGCATTAGGATTCCTTGTGTCGCGGAAAAGGATTGCAAACAGTCAAGCGAGGCTTTGTTGGAGTTAAATCCGAGATACTCCCGAAAACTTCTGAACCTCAAACGGGACAGTCTCTGTCAAGTGTGGTGGGAATTGTCACTGGTCATTGTCCTTTTAACAAACACCTTCACATACTAGGTGTTACACACAGTCACACAGCCTCTTGTGCAGAGGATGCATGAGGTATAATAATAAATTATTTTTCTACTAACATCATCATCAACAGCCTGCATTAGTCCACTGCTGGACATAGGCCTGTCCTAATGAGCCCAATCATCTGCTCTTCTCATGTAATTGCTGCCAGCTACTTTGCACAGGTCATCGCTCCATCTGGCCAGTGGGCGTTCTACGGTTCTTTATATGTGGTCTCCACTCAAGAACTCGTCTACCCCATCAGTTATTGGTTCTTCAATCGAGTTGCACATAACCTAACCAGTTCACAATGTTCAGTATTTAATGTTCACGTTCAGTTCTCTTCTATTTATTATATTGTGTGTCAAATTAAAGGATCTTACACAGCTTCTGGTGCAGCAGCGAGTTGTGAACAGTCGCTGATTGAGGAGACTTAGGAGCAGGTATCACCAGCCGTTCCGGCTCAATGATAGGCCTTAGCGGTTGTGGTGATGATAGCTTTGATTCTGTAATGAAACATGGTTTGTTAATATTGTTTGTGAAAAATGCTGGCTTTGCTATACAAAAACATGACAATCATCATCATCATCATCATCAGCCTATATCTGTCCACTGCTGGACATAGGCCTCTCGTAATGCACGCCACTGAGTTCGGTCTTCAGCTCTCCTCATCCATTTTCTTCCAGCCGCTTATGTTAAGTACTTGAAAATAACTATTGCGTTTAGATTGATTTCAAAAATAAAAAATAGAGAGATTGAGTTTGATTAGGAACAGGATATAACTATACTTACCATCATCAGACTCTGGTGCTTCTCCTGCAATTACAAACTCTTTAGAATTTGAGGGTGAATCTACATCCTGAAAACGTAATGGATCCAAATTAAAATATTTCTGTCCCTCGATTCCGACCAACTGAACTGACCATCTAGCTAGGCAGAATTGCCAAGGGCAACTATATAAAGTAATCTAGGTAACGGTATTGTGTAGGTACTATAGATTAACAAATTTGCTTATTTCATCAAAACTATGAAAATGTGGATGAGTACAAAAGTTTCAATAACTTACGGGTGATCTTCCTATTTCTATCTCAGAATCGGACTCTGATGCTTCTCCGTCAACAACTTGAGCGGAGTTAGACATCATTAGTATAACAAGAACACTTAAAAATAGCAAGCCAATTCAATGAAATGAAATTTATTTTATTCTATCATTTTATTCACAGAATAGAGACTCACTAACACTATAAACTACTCTTTCTTTCTTTCTTTCGAAAATGGAAATTAACATCACAACACAAACTAAGGGGCCCGTTCACATAAACGTTCACATAAACGATCACCCGCGCGTACACTCGAAATCGTTCACGGTGTCGTCCGGGCGTTCGCCTGCAGCCCGATTCCATAACTTGGCTTCAATCGAATTCTCAGTATCGCAACCACTAATGCCTTGCGATAGAGTCGAAATTGCTATCAAAAAAGTGATAATCCGATTGTAGCCAAGTTATGTAATTGGTCCACTGGTCATCCGAAGAATAGTAGTGGAGGGGAGGAATAGTATGAAACTGACAGTTGTCAGTTGTATGTGGACGTCCAAAGTCGTTCACTATCTCCGGATGATCGTGCGATATTCGCACGGATGATTCGAGCGTGTAAGTGAACACAGCCATGCAGACGAAATTATATTCGGGAGACGTTAGTACACGACCAAAATAAAATAATGTACGACCAGTATTGTACAGCCAATATTACACGGCCAGATATTACGTGTACATGGATTCGTAAATTTGCACGGCTAATACTGGCCGTGTAATGCGCATACAAAATAAGTCCGGGTTGATAATGCACGGCCAGTATTACGCGACCAATATTACGTGTACAACTATACGTATATACGTTAAGTGTACGGCACGGGCTTATATTACGTATCCACGTAATATAAGCCCGTGCCGATTTTGTACGACCAATATTACACGGACAATAATACGAAGCCAACCATAAACAAAGCTAGAATCACTCCTTGATGGCTCGTTTGTGTAGGCGAGTGTCAAGAAGAAAAAAATGTCAATCGAGTGTTTTTAAAAAGCCGGTGGCGTGGAGGGAGTGCAGCTCCCGTCCGCTGTCGCCTCCGCAGCTTCGGCTCACCCTGGTACCTGCACTTTGTTACGCAAGGACGGAGGTGCAGCACTTCCCGCAGCGCCGGAGCAATCGTGATTCATAATCTGTGGTAAAAAGATACTGGAACGTGCAAACGAGGCTTTGATTATATCATTTCTATATATTAATCTGTGATGTACACGTAATATTGGCTGTACATTATCACCCGTACAAAAAGTGTCCGGCCCGTATTACACAGCCAATAATGCACGCCCTGTTATTACATGTACATATTTTGGCTTCGTAATCCTGGCTGAGTTTTATCGCCTGTACAAAATCAGCACGGGGTGATATTACACGGCCAATAATACGCAACCAAATAATGTACATCCTGATATTAAGACGCCAATCCACGTAATATTGGTCGCGTAATATTGGCCGTGTAATATAAGGGCTGTGTTCACTTACACGCTCGAATCATCCGTGCGATTATCGCTCGATCATCCGGAGATTGTGAACGACTTTGGACGTCCACATACAACTGACAACTGTCAAGTGTCAGTTTCATACTATTCCTCCCCTCCACTACTATTTTTCGGATGACCCAGGCGAACGCCCGGACGACGCCGTGAACGATTTCTAGTGTACGCGCGGGTGATCCGTGCGTCCTCGAACGTTTATGTGAACGGGCCCAGGGACTCGTTTCAATGACATGTGGACATAGGAAAATCGACTTTATTCATCAGTTATAGGGTCGTTTTTCATTCGGTTTGGAAAGGATCGGTAGTGTCAAAAGCGTAGACAGGTTATCCAATAGACACTTGGTTGTCGTGCCACCTGTGAGATAGAACGATAGGTGGGTGTGCTACCATATCAAAACTTTTACCCTGATTTCAAGCAATCCTAGATTTTTTAATATATTATAGACTATTGATGGGTTATAGAGACATTACAGATTTAGAAAATGTCTAGTCAGTTTTTTTTAGAGATTGTGAATAATTCTAGGTGTTGTACGATCTCGTACCATATTAAGATCGAATCTTTAATTAATGACTAATGTGGGTAATATAAACTTCAGAAAGCTTTTTTTTTACAATTTCTACACTCACTTTGTATTGAACATGCTTACAGTATAATAATATACCATAGTCATCCATGGTGGGCCATCCTCAGCGTAAAATGAATAGATTAAATATGGTGCATGAAAAATTGTACAAACATACTGGTGACTGCACCATTATATACCATGGTCATCCATGATGGACCATGATGCTTCATACAATAATTATTTATTTTGGTGCAACATGATCCATCGTGGTGACCATGGCCTAAAATAGTGCGTGTCAACATAAGAATGCGGTGTCGCGGCGAACACATTGCAAAAATACTAAATAATAATGAAAATAATTAATTACAGCTCTCTTCCTGTCTAACTGCAATAAATTAGACAGGAAGATAGCTGGTTGGTATCCTTGATAGTGATCAGTTTTTATTTCTACTATGTTTACTTGTCACACTTTGAATTTCTGTAATCATTTTGTACTCAAATGTACCTTTCAATATTATTGAACTTTTTTAGTACCTACACTAACCAATATTAATCTCGAGACTTTTGGTCCATAAAAGGAACGCAATTTTTTTGTTAATACTAGATTTCCTGCCCGCGACTTCATCCGCACTGACTACAGTTTGTCGCGAAAAAAGCATCGTATGTTCTTCTAAGATATTAAAAACCAATGCGAAAGTAGCAATACTCTTGATGTTTTTTACAGACTTGTTATTTCGTTTCCATGGCAACCGTTTCTTACAGCTTGTAATCAACATTTTCCCGTTTTCCCATGGAAACTTACAATTTTCCTGGATAAAAAGTATCCTATGTTTTATTCCAGAGTAAAAGCTATCTCCATTCCAAATTTCATCAAAATCTGTCTAGCCATTATCGTATAAAAGCTCCCCAAACAAACAAATAAACAAACAAACAAACAGACAGACAATGTTTCACTTTTATATAATGGAATGGATTATCATTTTTCTTTCACACTGTACATTTTCATTCAAAATCTTTAAATTTTAATCAAACTGTCTCCAAAATCCACGGAAGGTCTTCTCACACTGTTTGTTTATTTGTTTGTCGTATGATGTAATGCTGGGCCTCTAGTATAAAACTTTGTCAGGCCGCCCAAGGGCCCCTGGCATGGCCCACACAGTTTTTATGTATGTAGCTCTAATGGTTAAGGCTTTTAAGTAGTTGTAGGTGCCCTTGGTCTCTCAATATACTTTCTATTCTGCATACATATTAACAACATCGTACGATATTACATTATATTGAATTTACTATTGATACAAATGAGAACCAACGCAATTAAATAATTTTATTTAAAAAAAAAGTGTAGTTTGGGCACAGAATACTAAAAGGTCTAGGAAACATTCATCTTGAATGCATACAACACACCAAGGTGCATAATTTTCTCACACACTATGGTTTGGTTATGGTTTGTGTTTAGCACAGAGGTGTGCTGACCTTGAAAAAACCGGCACGCGACCTGCAACAAAAGATCATATCGTTCTGTCTCATTTCTTCACAAGGCCTATGCATAAGTTCTTCTCTGTCTTGTATGAGTGCGATGGAAGCTATCTAGTTGTATATTGGTTTCTCTGTCTACGGTCAAAAGTTGCATAAATGTCAAAAGTGTTGAAAATGTTCAAAGAAAACGGCTTGTTAAAAATGTACATTTCGAAACTGCCCACAACGCCACTGCCATGCCACTTGCCATGCATTCGAGATGATGACATCTCGAATGCATGGCAACAAAACAATACCTAGCTAAAGAGTATCTTTAAACTACGATACGTCTACGATACCTAGCATTCACAGTCATTTCCTTATTATAGATAAACACATGTCTGTGCTACTAAACTAAATGCTGATGTGTACTTCGTTTAGTTAAGTAGCGAGTTAACTTTCTAATTGAACAAGTTTAGTTTTTATCATCGATTGGACAGGGATTTACCAGTTATGTAGTAAGTTTACGAGTAAGTACAGTAAATAGAAAGACGTTCTATTTTTTCGGCGAGTTAAGTGCAAGTTCACCCCGCCCGCGCACCCTTGCGTCTCCCGTACCCCGAGAACTAAACTCGCCGCACGTGTAAACAGATGAGTTTAGTACAGTTTCTTAAGTTGGCAAGTCGACCGGCCGCACGTTGAAACACTGAAACTAGAAGCTAAACTCGCCTGTATGTTTGGACATAACTTTTAGATTAACTGAATTAAATCGTTCAAGTAGCAAGTAAACTCGCTACTTAACTAAACAAAGTGTAAATCAGCCTTAGGGTAGACTTTTTACTTTCTTTTTTTTTATTGGCAATTGTCGGTTATGACATTTATTCTTACGTAATATTAACCGCTCGGTTGTCCACGCGCTAAAGACCGCAGGACCAAACTGATAACCCAAATAAAATATGGCCGACGCGACACATCTAACCTCAAACTGGTAATTGATTGTATATGCGTTGAGACTACAGGTACTTGATGGTCAACCCACAAAAAAAAGAAGGTCGACGCGACACATCTGGCCGCAAACTGGGGTTTTATTGGGTACGTGCCGAGATCACAGGTATCTGATTGTCAACCCACAAAAAAAAGAAGGTCTACGCGACACATCTGGCCGCGCCGACTTTGCGTAAACAGTTTTTATGACCACTTCATTGAGCGCTTAGATAAACAAACTGGTGATTTATGGAGCTAAATAGGTACGGCACATATTTCAAGTGTTTATGTTGTGGGTTTCGAAGCAAAATAATTATATAAACACGCTTAGATTTGAATGATTATTGAGGTCAATAATGTTCAAAATCGAGTGGCAAAATTTACGTCGCTATCGAGTGGTCCGATGATCGATAAAAACAAAAAAAGTGACTGTAGCGCATAGAATCAATCGAGCGGCTAACAACGTAGAATGAGGATATCACATACTCGCGCCTACGCGTAGTATTTATATACTCTTTGACATTTATGCCAGATGGTGCATTCCGAGACACGATAAAATCGATGTGTACGATCACAATGCTAATTTGTGTTCCGATTCAGGGGTGCGTTTAGGTAAGACGGTGAATTTTCACCGGATAAAAATTAACCATCGAAGGTTCGCTGAACGGAGTCATAGGTTTAGATGTCAAATTCCTGAAGACAATTTGGACCAGCTGATTATCCGTGGGTATGCAGCCAATCATCGCGTCACAGCCTAATCTGTCTCTGGACTCTCTGTCAGAAATTGCCGACCGGATTCATGACATCGCGACGCCAGTGCATGAAATTGCTGCAACGTCATCATCGTCATCACTGATTGACGTCCTAACACGCCAGATGGCAGAGTTGACCAAGCAAGTGAGTGCTCTCACACGAAGTTTAATCACCAACCACGATCCAGAGAACGAGGACAAGAACGACGCGAACACTCAAGGCAGACAGTGATGGTGACTAACGACTGCCAAGAGCTCAAAGGGTCGCCTCTTCATCACAGATCGCGGGACCAATACCCAATTTTTAATAGACACTGGTAGTGACATTTGTGTGTACCCGGTTTCCACTTTACGCGTGCGCCGTGTTAAAACTTCTTATCAGCTCAGTGCCGCCAATGATTCAGCTATCAACACATATGGCTACATTCAACTGAATTTGAATTTAGGCTTACGCCGCAATTTCCCGTGGAACTTTGTCGTTGCTGACGTCACTAAAGCTATAATTGGTGTAGATTTTCTGTCATTTTTTTATTATTATTATTTTGTGACTTATAGTCGACGTCAGCAAACGAAACAAAAGATCGTTGATGGCCTAACCAATGTCAGCATTGTAGCCTCTATAGCAGTACCCGTTTCTCTTGTCTCTAGTGTAAAGGTCTCGACTGGTGGTAATAGTAGGTATCATGCAATTTTATCTGAATTTCCGGAAATAACATACCCTGCTGGTACTACGGGTATCTTTAAGCACCACACTACTCACCACATTTGCACTATACCAGCCTCCTGTTTCATGCTCACCTCGACGACTCGTCCCCGACAAACTCAAAATAGCTAAGCAAGAGTTTGAATCTATGTTGACCAACGGAACTGCTCGGCCGTCCGACAGCCAGTGGGCATCAGCTCTCCACCTCGCAACCAAGAAAGATAATGGTTGGCCTCCGTGTGGTGACTATAGGTTGCTTAATGCCAGGACTAACACCTGACAAATACCCAATTCGTCACATACACGATTTTTCGCACAGTCTGCCTGGTTGTAAATTCTACTCAGTAATTGATCTGGTTAAGGCCTATAACCAGATCCCAGTCACTGGAGACGATATATCGAAGACCGTAATAATTACATCCTTCGGATTACATGAGTTTTCTTTTATGACGTTTGGGCTTCGCAACGCGGGACAAACTTTTCAGAGATTTGTTGACGAAATAACGCGAGGCCTAGATTTTTGCTACCCGTACCTTGATGACTTTTCAGTATCCAGTAGAACAGCAGAAGACACCACGAAGACCACTTACGTCAACTTTTCCCCAGTATGAGAAATTATGGCATACTTATCAACACCGCAAAATGTGTCTTGGGCGCTTCAGAAGTTACGTTTCTGGCTATCAAATCTCTGAAAACGGAACCAAACCTCTGGATAGCAAGGTCAGAGCAATTTCTGACTTCCCTGTCCAAAAAACCGTCAAGGATCTAAGGCGATTCTTGGGCATGATTAACTTTTATCGGCAATTCTTGCCCAAGCACATTCCCCCTCTTTAATAAAAAAAAAGTGTAAAATTCCAAGAAGGTCCACAATTAAATTTTCAAAACAATAAAAAATAGATAACATTCAACTTAAAACAATACGTTTGCATCTGAAATATGGGTGGCATCATGTTATTATACGGGATTTGCTGACGGTGTCGTTGCGTACGGCGGAGCGGTCGCGGTGGGTGGCGGCGTCTATCTGCCCTCGCAACCACGCTGCTATCTGCCCTTTCAGCTTTCTCCAAATCAGTAGTAAAATAATAGTCGCGAACAAACTCAAAATTACTAGTAACATGATGTTTTGATTTGATAAATGCGATTCCATATTTACTGTTTTGTGTGATAACTAACTCGTCTTTCTTCTCTTCTTTACTTTGCTCCTTTTCCATATTAAAACGACGAAAGACAAACGTTCGTATGGAATGCGACAGCACAAAATAATGAGTGGAAACGCGGTAACTTGAATATGACCCATATTTCTGCAAATACAACCATTTACTTAACATTAAATACGAGTAGGTACATGTTACAATTACTAATTTCAAATATGCTAACTAACGAAATTTATAATCGCCCTATCCGTCGAAAAGAGACACTATTGCAAAACCACAGGTTTTCAGGGGGAGGTTTTTTCTAATTTTCTCTTAAATTTATTAGAGAATGTATGTTTTATGGTATCCTAAATGATTAGGTGATATAACGAGCATCCAGTGATATAATTTTTTATTTAATATCATCAGTTTATATATATATGTATATATTTTGTCCCTTAAGACTGTATTCCGCGGAACTTTAGCGTATTTACATGAACTCAATCGCCATAAGGGCTTTATTCTACGGAAAATGACTAGCACGCCTAAATTTAAAAGACGTTAGGAGTTTTTTCGACGGAAATAGCAAAGTGGTGGCTTTTTACGAGCAAAGTGTTAAGTTAAACGGCATATTACCGTACACAAAAATAAAGAAAAAAACTTTTTTTTCAGTCAGTCCGATCTGATTTATATACTGTTGATTTACTTCCAGTAAGTATACTGATAAACAAATAATTATCATTGTATTTTATTTTAATAGGTATATTTAACTTAAAATAAGGATTATACATATTGTTTATAATATACAACAAACCGGTGGTTACGGAAGGCTTAACCCAATTTTATAGGTAGAAAAATGTTACGGTAACATGCAATGAAAAAAACCGATCGACTTAAAATATTACTGTATTGGTAATGACAAATAAAAAATGTCATGTTACTCTTGCATGTTACCATTGTACATAGGAAATATCTTTATGAACATGTTACATAAAATAGATCACAATAAGATAGTTGTTATCAGGAAACAACAACGACAATTTTATTTTATTAAGCAACTACTCCTAACAGACACACAGATATATAAGTATTAGGTTTAGAAATGGTTAAAACGTATGATTTATTTTAGCCGTATGATTTATTATCAAAGCAAAAAGTCACCATTAATTTTCGGCAAAGGAAGTAAAAAATTATTGATTAAAAGGTAACTTTTAATTAAAACTTCATACGTGTAGCAAATGCGGTTATACATGAGCAATGATGTAATTAATATTGAATCATTATTCGCGTCATCATACCTTTAAGTTGATATTAAAATGCAATATGATTAAAATATGTAAGATAAACCATACAATATTCAAAAGCAACAAAATAATTACTTAAGATTCACTATTAAATATTTCGGAAGTTTTTTTTACTATATGGCACAAGTGAACATTTACAAAAATATGATATGAGCCAGAAGCATATTACAATATTATATTATATTTCTATTAGTTTTATGTGCCTCGGCTGTGCCTCGGCTTAGATTAGGACCCCTCGCAATCCTCCCGTAGATGTCGTAGGAGGGGACTAAGGGAATACACACCGGAAGATGGGCAGCAGCGTCCTCCGAGTACATATTTGTAATACTGTGGTCACCAATCCGCCTGCCAAGCGTGGTGACTATGGCAACACCCCCAAATATATGATAAACACACCGCAAAGACGGCCCCAGTCCCCGGCGGCTCCGTTATTCCTGGCACAGATGGCAGCCATGGTAACGGCGGAGCAGGGGGTGCTAAGAACTCCCGGCAGGGACTCAGCTACCAACCCCGACACTCTCTGGACCAGGCAACCTACAACGCACGCACCTTGAGGACCGATGAGAAGTTGATAGAGCTGGGAGAAGTAGTGAGTTGCGCTGGGGTATTATAGGGTTATCAGAAGTCCGAGGAGAGGGAGAGGATACGATAACCCTCAATTCCGGCAACTTACTCTATTATCGGGAGGGCGACCAGCTGTCCCAACACGGTATCGGGTTTCTCGTCCGCAAGTCCCTCGTCAACAACATTGTGAAGATCGAAAGCGTTTCGAGCAGGGTGGCATACCTTATACTCAGAATAACCGAACGGTATTCGTTGAAGGTATTACAGGTGTACGTCCCATACTCGAAACATCCAAACGATGAAGTGGAGGCTATGTACGACGACATATCCAATGCTATACATGCCCCGAAAACACACTTCAAAGTGGCGATTGGGTACTTCATTCATCGCCATTCCTCATGCCCAGCCACGCACGGCTGGGCATGAGGAATGGCGATGAACTGAGAGTGGGGCAGTTTGGATTTGGCCATCAGAACCAAAGGAGTCCGCTATTGGCTGACTTCATGGAGGAGGAGGGTTTTTTATGATGAATCAAGAAGCGCCCATCCAGGAAATGGACGTGGCTGCACCACGGCGGTCATAAACACAAGTTAGATTTCATATTACATATATTCAATGATGTCTCTGTGATCAACAGGGTTAAGACTGGAAGTTGAATATCAACGTAAAACTGGAATGGTCTCGTTTGATGAGATCTACTCTTCGCCCAAGTCCTGCCCAAATCCAAAACCCCGAGAGCTTTCAGTTGTAGCTCCAAAATAGCTTCCAAATCCTTACCGAGTGCGATACAGTGGGCGAACTAGACAACGGGCTGGTGGAAATTGTTCACGCGATCCGGTCGGAGTTCTTTAGGACCCAACCCAAAAATATAATACAGAAACTCTGAGCATA
Organism: Alsophila aescularia; assembly: GCA_946251855.1. Lineage (NCBI taxonomy): Eukaryota > Metazoa > Arthropoda > Insecta > Lepidoptera > Geometridae > Alsophila > Alsophila aescularia. Next base: position 66,278,001 of record OX276374.1, read on the forward strand.
CACTCAAACTTATGGTAGAACGAGGTGAGATGAGGCTGCAGTCCAGTGGATATGCTTGCTTAATAAACAGATCTCCAAGTCGACGCAACACCTATATCCTATACTACGAGTACTACTTGTATTAAGAACGCAATAGAGCTGAACAAGGGCTCCAAAGTGTTCGCAGGAGATCTGTCTATTGGGAAAAGCCTGTTGACGAAGCTGAAGACCGGCAGAGGCAGCATCGTTTCGTCGAAGCCAGAGGTTTTGAGTGAGCTCGAGAAGTTCTATGGGCAATGATACACCTCATGACGTAGTGCTCTTAGCACTGCTAGCGATGCAAAAGCTCGTTTGACCCGACATTATACCGAAGATTTCCCGGACGTTAGCCTATACGAGATCAGAATGGCTTTCAAACAGCTTAAGAGCAACAAATCACCAGGGGAGGACGGAATAATGACAGAGCTACTGAAAGTGGCTGGAACACCGGTACTTAAAGTCCTTCAGAGGCTGTTTAACTCCGTCATCCTCGAGGATACTTACGCTAGAAGAGTGGCACAGGAGCGTAGTGGTGTTGCTTTTTAAGAAAGGTGATAACACCCTCTTGAAGAATTATAGGCCCATTTCGCTGCTGAGCCACGTCTAGAAGCTGTTTTGGAGAGTAGTTACAAACCGTCTCGCTCGTAGGTTTGACGACTATCAGCCTCCCGAACAAGCTGGATTCCGGAAAGACTTTAGCACCGTAGACCACATCCTACGCTCAGGCTGATTATACAGAAGACCGAAAAGTATAATCGGCCACTATGTCTAGCGTTTGTGGACTACGAGAGAGCCTTTGATTCAGTGGAGACCTGGGCAGTGCTACAGTCATTACAACAGTGCCAGATTGAATACCGGTACATGGATGTGTTGAAGTGTTTGTACAGCAAGGCCACAATGACTATCCGTTTTCAGGATCGGAGCACGAATTCTATCCAGTTGCAAAAAGGGGTGAGACAAGGAGACGTTATTTCTCCGAAACTTCTGAAGTTCTACCATATCCATTCAAGTTCAAGCTTCTGAACCTGAATGGATATGGTGTTAAGATCAATGGCGAATACATCACTCATCTTTGATTTTTACTACGGACACTTATATGCTTCGCATGCTCCTCGGCCACGTTGACTCGCCTCTATACTGGTGAGCTACCAGACGTCAGCTTGGAAGAGATGGAAATGGCCCTGTGATAATAAAATAGAAAAGCCTCCGGTGAAGACGGAGTTACATCGGAGCTCTTAGAGGTAAACCTATTCTCAAGGTATTTCAGATCTTTTTTAACTCCGTTGTTAACTGTGCAGCACATTCGAGGTATGGCCACAGAATAAATAATAGTACAAGTACAGAAGGATAACTGAGTAAAGTCATTTAAATAAATATCGACTCTCGCTACAACGCTATAAAGTGCAATTTAACTCGCACAGCGCTGTGAGCTTTCAATTATATTTACCTAGAAGGCGCTCGCCCATCGCGTGCGGGCTAGAATGCACCGTATCACAACGCGCGAGAACTTTCATTGCTCTAAACGTTTCAGAATGACTCTGTCCCTTTTTCGCTCGGTAGGGTTGTATTAAGATATGACTTAGATATTGTAACAGAATAAATATGTAATAATGTACTATGTTATTACTTATTATTATAATTTAAAATAGTCCTATTATATACAATGACATTTTTATCAGAATAGACCTATTACCTCATTTTTACTACCTACCTATCCCGTTTTCAGAACGCCGATAAGTTTAGTGAGATACCTACCTACGTATAAGTGTCATTGGTTGATTATGATTATATCCTAGAGGTATTGCACTTTGATGAATAAAGGTGTCTGAATTCCTTGCTTTATAATGAGTGAAAGTCGTCATTTCTATCACTATTCAAACAGCCGAATGCTATGCAATACCTTCTAGGTTACTTCTTGGTACTCATAATTAAAACACGAATAAAATTTGTCAATAACTTTACGTAAGTAGGTACTTTATCGCTAAGTACAAGGCGCGCTACTCATCGAGCGCACGCTTGACACTCGACTGAACGGACCCGAATATTGGGTCCTCGAATTTATTTGTACTTGTTGCGGAGTGCGACCGCCCTGACAGTGGTCTAATTGGTCAGTATCCCACGAAGTTATTGAATCAGCAGTGGAATTATTAGGTATTCTGTGTCAGCGTCAGCCAAACCAGAGCCACACATAGATAAAAAAAAAGAAGATTACTTTGGTATGCAGGTGGATCTCATGGATTTATTTTAATAAATAAAACACTAAATTAACATGAAGAACGTTTTTTTTACTATCTGATGTAACGTGGACGTCTTGACATAGCGACAAAGTTATTTACAATAATTTAATATAATCTTGCATGACACACATTCCTAATCCCTTACTTTAATTCACAATCATATTTTGATAAATTATACTTACATCTATTTAAAATTAATTAATAAGTTTCTCATTTTTCGGGGACTTTTGAAGATCAAGGAATGTTGGCAAATTGCAAGCAGGTTTTATTAACACTGCATCGTATTTTCTTGCGTAAAATATAGACAGGTTAAACAAACACTAGGCAAGGCAACTAATAGGTATGTAATTTCATTGTGGTAGAAAAATAAAATATTTAAAACTTCAACATTTATATAGGTAAGAATATAGAGAACTACAAAATAATTCACAAAGACATAATATAACAACAGACATATTTTTATTACATCAGGATATAAGATGGCGGCTGTGAAGTTGGCGCGGAGCGCTGCGCAATAGCACATATTAGGTATGCGCGGGCGTTGGAGGGGTGAGGGGATGCCGCGCTAGCTGCGCACTTCACAGCCGCCATTAAGTTTGGTTCGTACTAAAAAGCAAATAAACAAGAAGTCGTTCACAAGCTGTATAAATATATTTATGGCATAATTGCCTAACATTCAGTAAAAACTGGGCGTGATAAAGTTTTACACAGATTAACAGAACAAGGTGTGTTCAACTTTAGCGGTAGTAAAAACTGATCGGTATGAACTTCGAGTTTTTAGGGTTCCGTACCTCAAAAGGAAAAAAAGGAACACATAAGATCACTTTGTCGTCCATCCGTCTGTATGTCTGTAAAGACCTTTTTCCTCAGGTACGCGTGGAGAGGTATGAAGTTGAAATTAATGTCAAATACTCAGGTTTGCAATCCCTTGGAGATGAGGAAAAAAAACAAAGTCAATGCAATCAAAAGAAACGGCCGTTTGTGCCGCATGTTTCGACATTCGCGCGGGAATCAAAACCTATACGGTACTTCCCGTTGACCTAGAATCATGAAATTTGACGAGAAGCAATGTCTTATAGCACAAGTAAAGGGAAAAAACAAAAACCGTAAATTTGTAGTTACACAAAAAAAAAACATATTTATTTATTCTCGAGCTTCGTTCGTCGGAACCCTCAGTACGAGAGTCCGACTCATACTTGGCCGGTTTTTTCAATAGTATTTCTGAGAAATCTGTGTTCAAGAAAACTACCAGATTATTTCGTAGAAGTATTTTCTTACTTTTCCATAGAGACAGAAAGTTACCTTATAGGCCAGACTCCAAAATCTTTGCTAATAATTCTCATGATATTTTTGAAATATGTAGGTGCTTTAACACACTCATACAGTCAATAAAAAAATATGATAAAAAGCATTATGAAAATTTAACACAGCGATACCTTTCATTGCCAATTTCGAACTCAGTCAAAATACACGATTTAGTTTTCAATCTTTAATTCTAAAATTCATAAGATATTTTACCTAAATTAATTGCTACTATTATGTATTTCTAAACACGTGTGACTAGTTCTGCATAATAAATAGGTACTTATTTAATAGGGAGCGAGTATCTAGCCCGGTCGAGATACAGGAGTTTCGTACAATGACCCCGCACATCACTAATGTGAGAGCGAGACAGCTATACATTTATGCGCGAGCGACAGAGATAAGTTACTAGGGGTCAATGTACGAAATTATTCCTGGTCGGCGTCCGGTAGCAATCATTTAACTTTAATTTGACATCAATTAATTAAAGTACACCACATACTTTACATTAAATTTATTTTATCTTTATAGTCTTTTGATGTAAATATTTATTCATTTATTTTGTACTTCTGCACAAAAACTAGAGATTAAAAAAAAATGTTAGTAATTTTGAAGGTCAATCGGAATATCATTGTACCTCATAGGACTTACGTATTCATCTTGACAACAATCTGTCGCAATAAATAAAATGATAATTATTATTTTGCAGAACTAATTGCACTCAAGCTTGAAAAACTGAGCGATAAACACTAAATCTATTTAATATTTTAAATCAACTGTAAGGTATTACGCCAATTCCTATAACATGAAAACGTTAAGTCGATGTGTTATGATTAATGAACACACACCTCTTGTGTTCTTGGTTTAAATAGGTATAGGTCTGCATTGTTGAATTCCTAAAATCAATTCCTTACAAGTAACTAATATTTTCATTAACTTACTTAAAATTAAAATGAAAACTAACTAATCTAATAATTTTCGATAAAAGATAATTATAACTATAAAAATCTTAAAAATAAAATGAATAAATGCTTTCATTTAATCTAATTTAAATGATATTCGCGTTACAAAGCAAAAATGATATGATTTAAATTGCTTAAAAAGTTGTTAGATTAAAAACTTTATTTTCATTAGCATTAATGAGTTGCAATGAAAAGTTATTAGGAAAAAAACTCATGTCATATTCCATTGCGCTCAAGAGAAAGCTTTCCCCGAAGTCTTATTAAGCGTAAAACGCTAGGTTGAAGTTCTTAAGAGGATAAGGAACCAACGCGGCTTCTAATGGTTTTGCACTAGATTTTCTGTGAAATTGCGTTTTGGGAGAAAACTTTTGTACCGTACTAAACCGTAACAAAATCCAACAATTCTGATCTTTTTTAATTATACACAGAATAAATTACGTTTATAGCATTTCCTTTTTCTTAATTTATTATTATTTTACATTTAAACAGTACAGGAACTTGAGAAACATGTTACAAGGAAATATCGGAATTTTACATTTAAACAGTACAGGAACTTGCGAAACATGTTACAAGGAAATATAGGAATTTAAACACATTAATTCAAATTATGATAAAAATAAAAACTTACTAACGTAGTTTATTCCGTTATTAATAAAAACAGACCAGAATTATTGGATTTAGTTACGGTTTAGTATGGTAGAAACGTTTTCTCCCTAAACGCAAATTTCACAGAAAATCTAAGGCAAAACCTGTAGAAGCCGCGTTGGTTCCCTAACTTTTTTTAAAATTATCTACACGATAAAATTGGATAAAATAAAAATTTAGTTTTCGAAAAATATCTTCATCGAAATAAGCACATCCAAAAAATGTTTCAGTTGTAAAAACTTGTTAAAATAAGTTTAGTTGCAGCTGTTATAGAGGAGCGGCTTATTACCCTGTTGATTAACTTATTTTTATTTTAAAATAATTATTTGATAAAATATGGTAGTTAGACATTAAAGATTTTTATTTTTAAAATTTGCACCTCGATACAAACATCGAGGCTCGTTAAAATATTCACGTTTCGCTAAAATAACATTTCACTGAAATACAAAATAAACTACCTATACTTTCTTTTAGTATTTCTAAATTAAAATTTTGGTAAGTATTGTATACAATAAGTTTATATGTACTGTGCTAACGAGCGCACAACTCTAAAACAAAATTAAAATTATTATCTTACAAAACTAAATAAAATTTTGCTCATTGTACCTTCATAAAATATTTGAATATTAGAGCAGCATTCGAAATCAGATAAAAGTCATGACGCGTACTGCACAAACAAAATGATAGTTTCTCTTTGCCGCCTACAATATACTTAATAAATTAGAATTAATCTTTCAAAATTAAAACAGTAGTTGTTTAACTATTTAGTACTAGTAGCTTTGAAAAAAATGATCCACATGACGGTGGGGTGCACCACGCCGCGGCAAAAATTGACGACTAGCGACCAAGGAAGTTCTATGTACTTACGTACAACTGTAACGACTTCTTCAAATTAAAAGCGGAGTATCGATTATTTGACCTTGAAAACGAAGCTGAAGCTGAAGCTGTTGTTGTCTCTTTTTTACCTAAAGTGCCAATCTCAGATGTCAGCAAGTTTATTTTACAGTCTGTGCGTAAAATGTGAAACGTTGTACGAGAGAAACGATACTTCCCGCTTTGAACGTGTGACCGTTTCGGTACGACCATTGTATGTACATAGAACTTCCTTGCTAGCAGCCGTATACTCCCGCCTACGCTAGCGACCGACGAGATGACAGTGACATATTAAAAATAATTATATCAGAATAAATTGCTAACTAAAATTATTTTCAAGTCAAAACATCATCCAAAAACGGTTAAAAGTCATTCCGCGTATGCACGGTCCGGAACACCATTTTTATTAGGGCTGATGTTTCAATGCTTAGTTTAAAGGGCTAATTTCCGTTCGTGGAATTTTATTAAACTGTTAAACGGTCTGATATTTAGTTTCATTTTTTTTATTGTCATTAATTCCATGGATAGCATAGACAACTGCATTATTACTCCGTACTCTAGACAGGCTTTTGACGAACATCGCAATGCGAGTGTTTGAATATCGCCATTTTTGTTGCGCGTAGTGAGTGAGCGTCCGCGGAAATAACGTACTTGTATTATTCTTTATTCTATAACTTATTATAGAGATCAGTGATGGATAGCTATCTGGCCGAATAAAGCAGGACAGCTTTCTGTCTATCAATCAAATGTCTTTGTTTTGTTTGACATTTATTTCGAGGTTATGTTTAGTTGTTTGTGGCCATTAAGCGTACTTCAACCTCCTTGGTACTGTGGTGATGTTTTACAAAATCAACGTATCAATGTCAAATTAACACTATCTAGCTCAACACTATCGAACGGGTAGATTTTGATCTTCAGTCAAGCGAGCTGTTCGTCGAAGAAAGCCTGACGATTGAAAAAATCAGTCATATGCTATTAATCGAATAAACGCTATCTGATTGTTTATCTGAGCATTGAAAAATCGGACCTTAACCGCTAGATTGGTTTCACTTCCGGCAGCGCCACCTAGGCTACATTTTTTTAATAGACTTGTTTTTGCCGCACAAAAGTTGCAAATAGTTATTTATTTACAAATGACTTTGAACACTATTTCTTAGTGGATAGAGTCGAAATTCATCGTAGCAAACTATAGCTAAATAAATTCTCGACACGAATGAAGTGACTTTGCCAACATGAAGGAACAAAAATGTTTTGAGGAGTGATCTATTTAATCTACATTCTAACACAGAATCCGCTGCATTGCTGACCACGTGACTAGTCATCTAGCGGTTAATAAGATTTCTTTTAAAAACAGAACTTTTCAAAATTAGATCAAATCTTTTAAAATGAGAACAGCATCCGAGTTCAAAAGTGGAAAAACATGACGCTCCGCACGGTGGGGCGCACCACGCCGCGGTAGAAGTTGTCGACGGCGGCGAAGTAGTGCCGGTAGCGGCGCGCGCGCACTCGGCACGCTGCTGCCACCGCGGTCAGCAGCCCCGCCTCGCAGCGACAGCGCACGCGGTACACCACCACGTGCTTTATTGCCGACCTGGAAACACAAGCACATATTAAAGATTTATATAACCCCCGCCCGACCCTCCATTTAGGCTAAGAAGAATCTCGATCATAACTTTCAAACGAAAAAACCGCATCAATATCGGTCTATTCATTTGGTAGCTACGATCGTCAACACCCCCCCCCCCCCTTCCCACCTATTTATAACTAAGAACCATCTCGATCATAGAAAAAACGGTTCGTCATCATCCTACTAATCACACTAATATTATAAAGGCGAAACTTGGTTTGTATGTTTGTCGCCCCTTCACGCTCAAAGGACTGAACGGATTTTGATGAAATTTGGAATGGAGATACCCTTGAATGACACATAAGATACTTTTCACCATCATCATCAGCTCACTCGGGGCGCAGCTAGTATTATAAATGCGAAAGTGTGTTTGTTCCGGTTTCACGCCTTAAGAATTCGGCGGAGGTAACAGACAACTACGATTCGACGCCAGGGCAAAAAGCTACCTAAATATTGCCATCTCTTTTTGACAAAAACAGGCGGCCGCGGAGCAGTGCGCGGGGTTAATACATTCATCCATTGGACTCGTATACAGTTATACATTCATCCATTGGACTCGTAGTACAGTAGTCGCAGCCAATCTATATGTTTGTGAAGTTAGGCTCTGTGAACGATTGCGCAGGTACTGCTGTGAGGATAAAATAGCACAAAGTAAGAGCGAGATAGAGTATGCGAAAAACGTAAGCGAGTGAGCGAGGCAGTTATACAATGCTGTTTTCACCTTCAACATTGGGATTGCGCCTGAAAAATAGCAGTTTGCGCAGTGACTAGCAGACAACTTACGAGACTCATACTTCCGCTGCGATAACTGTACCTTATTATTTATATTACAGGTTCATGATAAGGTCTCTACAAAGATCATAAATGCCTCTCAAAATGAGTTAGGGCCGGTCTCAACCTATTTATATAATTTGTCTTTAAAAATTGGTTGATATCCACACAATTTTAAGTATTCAGTTGTTAAACCGATACACAAAAAGGGAGATAAGGCTCTTTTGAGCAATTACCGCCCTATAACGCCGGTCACGGTCGTCGATCGGTGTTGTCAAAAATGTTTGAAAAGGCAATGCACAAAAGAATTGTGTCTTTTGTGTTGAAGTATAACGTCTTAAATAAAAAACAATATGGATTTCAAACAAATAAATCAACTTGTCTAGCAGATTTTAGCTTTGCAAATGAAATAAGTAGTAATGTAAATAATAGGAAACCAACGCCTGTAGTATTTTTCGACATGACACGTGCTTTTGTATTCGATTCGCATACTCTCTTACTTAAAAATACAGCATGGCATTAAATAGGTTAACGTCATACTTAAGTGACAGACAAAAATGTACAGACATAGAAAGTATAGATAATAAATCAGTATTAACAAATCATAGATCGCCATTTAGATAATAATTGCCAAGCAGCGTTCGTGGGCCATTTACTTTTTATACTGTTCGTTAATGATCTTCATCGTAACCTCTAACAAATGTATACTATGCTTATGACAAATGACAAAAAAAACTTTTCTGTGATAACATGTAATGACAATAATATTGAGGAAAACAAATCTGACATAAATTTAACTATATATCCTTATTGCTACGTTCTAGATATCCACACCTTATCGCCTTCTAGAACAGTACGGGTACCTCAAAATATTCTAATCGTAAGCATTCAGCAATTAGACCCTGAAAACCTGCGGTATTACGCCTTGTGCCTATAGTCAGTCACGGTACGCTAACGAACCCGTCGGTTTCAACGATATTTAGGCTCGGGCGGGTTGGCCCCGCAAGTGATAGGTCGGTTGGCAACCCAGGCAGTAATTGCAGTTGGTATTTTTCAGTCAGACTTGACTTTGACGTATTTCTTCTCCAAAAGTGGTCACATGGCAATATTTTATACGTCAATTTATACCTCATATGGAAAAATAACCAGAAAAAACAGAAAAATATCAGCAAAAAACAAAATAAATAAAATTATTATAGCCAGAAGTCATTCTCGCTCCGAGTTAGCAGGAGATGTACTCTGTACCTCGCCCACCGCACAGGCTTACCGCCGATCAGCGCGCCTAGCGCAGATTGTGTAGTATTACATCCTCTTTGGCGCAGGGCACCCGCTCTATCACTAATACTGGCAGGATATAGAACAGATGCGCGATATAGAACAAAATACTGGCAGGATATAGAACAGATGCGCGCGTGTGCAGACGTTTTTTGTCATCTTTTTTCTTTGTTGATTGCAAGGAAGTTATATGTACTTACGTACAACTGGAATGATATCTCTATAGTACAAAAGTGGTCGTACTGAAACGTTCACGAAAGCGGGAAGTCTCTTTGTCTCACGTACAACGTTTCACATTTTTCGCACAGACTATAAAATAAACTTGCAGTCACTGAGATTGGCACTATAAATAAGAAAATGTTCTGGTTGTGTTTTCGATGTGGATTCCTAATAATTATAGTTTGTGAAGTGAACGTGCTATATACTTCCTACATCTACGTGCTATATACGTGTGGACTATAATATCAGAATTAATCAAGAAAATATCAGAAAATTCCAAGATAAATATATGAAAAATCCAAGAAAAAACAGAAATATTAAATAAATAAATATATTCGGGACAATTTCACACCAATTACTTAGCACCAAACTAGGCTACCCGGTGCTATGGGCACTAGATAACGGATAAACATACTTATATACCTATATTACATCCATGACTCGGAAACAAAGATTTCTGCTCATCACACAAATGATTGCACCTTGCAGGATTCGAACCAGCGACCGTTTGATTTCGTTCCTAGCGTCACTAGCCACTAGACCAACCGGTCGTGAAATAATTAATAATTATACCGAGGTAATTTTTCTGATCTATTCAAGAAATACATCAGAAAAATTCAAGAAAATTATCAGAAAAATCCAAGACAAAAAAACAGGGAAGTTCAAGAAAAAAACAGACATCTAAGAATTATATTAGAAAAGTCCAATAAAAATATCATTATAATCCAAGAAAATATCAAAATATTAAAGAAAAATATAAGAAAAATCCAAAAAAAATATCAAACAAATCTAAGAATAATATCAGAAAAATCAAAGAACAAAATCTGCAGCGAACTCATGATGACGTCATCCTTGAGGCAAGACTTACCTGGTAGGCGGCGGCGAGGGGGCGCGTGTTGTGCGCGTCTGCGCAGCGTCGCTCTGACGTCATAGCACCGTGTCGAACATCTGCAGCGAGCGCGTGATGACGTCATCCTTGAGGCAGGACTCCAGGAACTCCTCGATGGTGATCACGCCGTCTTGGTTCAGGTCCAGCTTCCTGAATACTCGTTCCACCTGGACGGACATTGTAAAAGAGATTGGTAAGTACTTAATAAAATTAAAAGTCCGTTTCCTCGGAATAATTCAGTCTCGCTTCGCTTTTGATCCGACTGCGCTATGGAGGGTAATGTGTTTATCAGCCTAGTATGTATTTTTGGCGAACTAGAGACCAAACACGTTGGCGGATTTTGATCATTCTTAGGTCAATCGATTTATATTAATCTTGTCACTAAAGACATGACAATGATCAAAATTCAATATGGCGACAACCAGACGCCATATCATCATCATCAGTCTGTGTTCATCCACTGCTCGACATAGTCCTCTCCAATGAACGCCACAGAGCCCGAGAGAGTCCTTCGAGATTTGTGGCCAGCCCATTGCCACTTCAGCTTGCTAATCCTTTGAGCTATATCGGTGACTTTGATTCAAAGTCAAAGTATTTTATTGTAAATAGGCAAAATAATAGCACTTTTACAAGTCAAAATTAACATCTCATGAACAGAAATACATAAAATATTATGACAAGATCATATCAATAAAAATTTAGGTAAACCAAGTATTCTTTGTGTTTGAAAAGGAAATTTCCCTTTCATGTGCCAACAGAGTTAAATCTCACACTGGAAAAGGAAATACCCTTCTGACTCTACCGGTGCTTCGGAAATACGCCCGTTAGAGAAGAGAGCACCAAGAAACTCTACGGGGATGTATTTTTTTCATAAGTTCTTTATATTTTTTACAACTGTCACATTTTATAACAAAACTTACGTAAACTACATATATAAAAGTGACAATGATGTCCCACCATCATCTAACAAACAAACTGGGAAAAATAAAGCAATAATTCCAAATAGATATGTCGTGTAAAACAACATATTCATTTAGCACCCTTACATCATGTCATGCATGATGTCACGTTCTCATGGTATGCTGTGAGACATCTCACAAAGTACTTTGAACATTTTAGTCACTTAACGTAAACATCGAAGTTATCACTTATTATTATCAGGGACTATACTTATACTACATACTTATTATATAGTATATATAGACTATACTTATTACTACGCCAGAGGCGAGGCAAGGAGCGTAATGGTTTTGTTCTTTAAGAAAGGTGATAAAACCCTTTTGAAGAATTATAGGCCCATTTCGCTGCTGAGCCACGTCTATATGCTGTTTTCGAGAGTAGGTTTGACGACTTTCAGCCTCCCGAACAAGCTGGATTCCGGAAAGGCTTTAGCACCATAGACCACATCCATACGCTCCGGCAGATTATACAGAAGACCGAAGAGTATAATGGCCACTATGTCTAGCGTTTGTGGACTACGAGAAAGCCTTTGATTCAATCGAGACCTGGGCACAGACCTGCTACAGTCATTACAGCAGTGCCAGATTGATTACCGGTACATCGAAGTGTTGAAGTGTTTGTACAGCAAGGCCACCATGACAGTTCGTCTTCAGGATCAGAGCACGAATTATATCCAGCTGCAAAAAGGGGTGAGACAGGGAGACGTCATTTCTCCGAAACTGTTCACCTCTGCACTGGAAAATATATTCAAGCTTCTGAACTGGAACGGATTTGGTGTTAACATCAATGGCGAATACATCACTCACCTTCGATTTGCTGATGATATTGTCATCATGGCTGAAACCCTGGAAGACCTAAGCATAATGCTCAGTGACCTCAATATTGTTTTCCAACAGGTGGATCTTAAAATGAACATGGGAAAGACGAACATCATGTCAAATGCCCATGTCGTACCCATGCCGGTTTATGTTGGGAACGATATTATCGAAGCTGTTGATCACTATGTCTACTTGGGTCAGACGATCCAACTGGGTAGATCCAACTTCAACAAAGAGGTCAACCGACGAATCCAACTCGGATGGGCAGCGTTCGGGAAATTACGCCATATCTTCTCGTCGCAGATACCGCAGAGCCTCAAGACGAAAGTTTATAATCAGTGCGTGTTGCCAGTGATGACGTACGGCACTGAGACGTGGTCGCTAACTATTGATCTCATACAAAAGCTCAGAGTTGCGCAGCGTGCAATGGAGAGAGATATGCTCGGTGTTTCACTACGTGATAGAATCAGAAATGAGGCAATCCGTAGAAGAACGAAGGTTACCGACATAGCTCTCAGAGTTTGCAAGTTGAAGTGGCAATGGGCAGGCCATATAGTTCGCAGAACCGACAACCGCTGGGGAATAAAGGTTCTCGAATGGCGACCACGAACAAGCAAGCGAAGTGTGGGGAGACCCCCCACACGATGGACCGACGACATATAGGAAGTCGGTGGGTGGAGGTGGCACAGGATCGCTCGTCATTGCGCTCTTTGGGGGAGGCCTATATTCAGCAGTGGACTTCTAAAGGCGGACATGATGATGATGATGATGATGATTATCAGGGAGCTTGGAGATATCAGGCCATGCATTTCTGTCATTAATATAATCATTTACATTGTAATACGCTTTCTTTATGAGATTTCCTTTAACAAAAGTTTTAAACCTATGCATTGATAATTGATCAATGCCGTCAGGTAACTTATTAAAAAAGCGTATACAGTTCCCCATATATGAACCACTAACTTTTTTAACCGAAATCCAGACACTTTCAGTATATTTTTATTTCTAGTATTAAAATTATGAACATCACTATTTTTTACAATGTTATTGATATTTTTCCGAACATACGTTATATTTTCATATATATATTGACAAGCCACTGTAAGAATATTGATCTCTTTAAAACGTTCCCTGAGAGAATCGCGGGACTTCATATTGTATATGGAACGAATTGCTCTCTTCTGCAACACAAATGGATTGAATTTCCCACAGCAAAATGCCATATGACATAATACTGTGAAAGTAACTAAAATATACTAATCTTGCAGTAGCTATATCGGTAAACTGTCTAATTTTACGTACTGCATAGGCTGCAGAGCTCAATCTACCAGCTAACAACGATATGTTATGGACCCCACTGTAATTTTGAATCTACAGTAATACCCAAAAATGTGGTTTGGTTTCCAAAAGTGTAGTTTCGGTCGGATAACCTCGTTCCGGATTTTATCCTTCAGAGAAACCCCGAGCATAGCTCTCCACAGCTCGCTGAGCGACTTTCCGTTGAAACTAGTGCATGTAAATAGTTCGTCAGACAAACTGGATTGAAGGACAAACTTAGCTTTACCGTTGGAAAACTGTTGTCCCCTTATATCGACATAGGTCGCGGTCAGTTAACCAAATAAGTTTATAAAAGCAATGAAAAAAGGTTTGTGAACTACCAATACAGGGAATTTTCCCCTTTACATGTGCTATAGACAATGCTTCTCGCGAAATTTCATGATTCTAGGTCAACGGGAAGTACCGTATAGGTTTTAATTCGCTTGCGAGTGTCAAAACATGCGGCATAAACAGCCGTACCTTTTGATTGCCACTTGAGCATAAAAAGCGGTATTAACCTGTATCCCAGTATTAGCTACGCAGCTTAAGTATAGTTTCACAGGAGATTGTTTTTTTCACTACTCCAAGGGATTGCAGACTTGAGTATTTGATATTAATTTCAACTTTATATCTTCACGCGTTCCCGAGAAAAAGTGTCTTGACATACAGACAGACTGGCGGACAACGAAGTGATTATATAAGGGTTCTTTTTTAACCCCCGAACACGAACATAAAGGGGTGTTATTAGTTTAGAGTGTGTGTATGTCTGTGGCATCGTATAGCTCCCAAACGAATGGACCGATTCTGATGCGTTTTTTTTCTGTTTGAAAGCTGATGTGATCGAGATGGTTCTTAGCCATAATGGGGAAAAGCCCTGGGGATCAGGGGTGATAACAATTTATAATTTGTGCTTCTTTCCTTTTGAGGTACGGATATTTGGTTCAGTTACCTGCTCGCTCGCTTTAGCGTCGTCGGCGCGGGAGGCGGGCGAGCCGGGCGGCGCGCGGCGCCCTAGCAGCTCGTGCACCGCCACCACCACCTCGGCGAGCTCGGCACGGGTGATGGCACCGTCGCCGTCAACGTCGTACAGCCGGAAAGCCCAGCGGAGGCGCTCATACACTGACCCGCGGAGCAGGGTCGACAGGGTAACTAGAAGTTCCTGAAACGCAATGGTTGTCCAAGTTAGAACCCTAACGAAAGATAAAACTGTTTACCTTCGAATGGAACTAGATGGCGTTACTGGAAGGATTAGTACACGCAAGCGTTTCATTCGTAGGTTAGAATGTGCTTTGAACAGAACATTACTTTAGCGAGTTCCGGGGACACTTTGGGTTCCCATTGAGTGAATAAATAAGCACTGCATTTTATATCAGTTTTTTAATTCGAATTATGCGAAGCCTAAAGAGACGGATTTAGTCCAGCTCGAAATTGTTCAATGGTGGCTACTGGCTAGGAGTATGTCGTTCGTTCAATCACGAAGAACCTAGCGAAGGTTCCTAAGGAAGGTTTGAGGAAAGCCACCTCATTGTCATATAGATCCTCGTTCCTCATACCTCAAATGAGGTGAGGTGGAAAGCCGCAGAGTGGAATGCCGCTCGGGTCTCCTCACACCTCAAATGAGCCGAGGTACAAAGCGCGAGTATTGGAGAACGTAACAGCGTTGCCGCTCTGCTCCTCACTCGAAACAATATCCTCTCTCGCTCGATGAGAGCGGTCAGCGAGGAGCGAGCGGACGGCCTCTTTGTGTAAGGTGGGGGAAAATATTATTTGTTACATGAGCGATAACGACACGGCAGCGAGGCGACCGGCACGAGACATTTGTGCATATATGAAGTGAGGAAATAAATGAGGTCGTTTAACGTCTAAATACGAGGAACTCCCTCATGTAACATTTTGAGGACCTCGAACGAGGTAAATCACGCGTGAGTTACTCAAAGAATCACATCATTCATGATAGGTGGCCGATTAACTATGTGTATGTATGTATGTTATTTTATGTATGTATGTATGTATGTAATGACTCGTTAACTATAATGTAGGTATGTCATGTGAGGTAGCCGACATCTGGTTTCAGAGTTTGTCATGCCGCCTGGAGGCCTTTGTGGCATCGCGATGCTAGCAGTAATCAGAACCGGGGGCTTAACGCGCTTTCAGAACAGGGACCCAAGTCTTTAACTTTGAACCGCGATAACGCAAGTCAATTGCATGAAAATCGCCGATTTTCACAGTTTTCGTAGTCCGCTCGCTGTTTAGGCTCGATTCGATAGATTTTGACTACAAAACAATATTAATGATGCTTGATTGATGTAGCTATTATTAATTTTATTTCAGTGGCAACAATCAAGGGATTTTCGGAAGCCATAGCACATCAGTGCTACTGCGACACTTTTGCAAAAGTATCGCACTAGCAAGGCTTTTTGTCAATAGCTAACAGAATTGGGGCCTTTGGAGCGTGGAAAATATAAATAAGTACGAAAAAGTTTGTACAAAGATAATAAAAAAAAAATGGTCTAGGGTACTACTTAAAATAAACTATTGAACAAGTTTTTTTTTTTAAATCGTTTCTCTCTGTTTGTTTGTCTGTATGTTTGTTCGCGCATCACGTAAAAACTACTGGACCGTTTGCGATGAGGTTTTCACTGATGAGGGTTCTACTTAAAAACTGTACTTTGTATCTTATTCCGATGATTAGATGCCGAGAAATCGATAAAAACTATTTGACGGCTGAACAAATTTTGAAGATATGTAGTATATTCTACTTTATAGGTACTTTTGGTCCTGGAATGACACGTATGGACTACTTTTAAATAAAATGGCCACGCGAACAAAGCCGCGGGTACAGCTTACTACTAAAAGCACAGAATAAAAGGCACTGTTGCGGGGATTGATCTGAACCAGAAAGTTAGAGCGCAGTTACTATCTCGATCTCAATATACCGCAATCAATAAACCAACCAATTATCTAGTCAACCTAATCCTAACATATTCCTCAGTGGAACTAAAATAAATACCGCCCACAGACATTCAAAACAAATAAAATCTGCATTTCACGATAAGTGTCTGCCATCTGTCTGTCCGTAACTCGTAACTTGCAGTGAAGGGGTGTGGTAGGTAAATACGTACCCAGGTAAATGGGTTCAGTTGAAATGGCTAATCCATCTTAGCTCTAATTTAAACAACCTGTTGCTTTTGGCTGTAGTTTTAGAACGTTTATTCTAAGTAAGTACTACTAGTAATTTGGCGAAGAAAAATACCTATTGCGGCGAAAGTAGGCGCCGCATGTTCGACAACCAAATATCTTTCTTGCCTCACTTTAAAACACCTATTGAAATATCGGTTTATTCCATAAATCCCCTTCGGCTATCCCCTGCGACGGGAATTTCAGGACTTTTTGTCCAGGAATCCCCTTTACGTCATATTTGCATGCTGGAAGGGAATTATTGGGCAAAAAGTCCAGATATCCTCTTAATCATTTTTTATTAATATTAAATCACTTTTTAGAATCCCCTGCTAAAGGGATTGTTATACATTTTGTCCATAAATCCCCTTTGCGTCATAAATTGCCTAATCATTATTAATGTACTTAAACAATTTTCAAAATCTTTCATACATTTACAATCATAAAAAAAAACGTGTCAATACTTAAAATACCACAGAAAAACACACTTTACTTTAATCCCCATACAAATAAGTTCCATAATCACCTTTTAATCACATACTATTTGTATATATTTTTTTACGTTACTGTTATACTTATAAGAGTGGATTTTCGAAGGGGATTTATAGAATAAGCCATATTTTCATTATCCGTTGTTTCTCTCAATTGTTTGTTTGTTTGTTTGTCGTATGAGGTAGTGCTGGCCTCTGAAGTCAGGCCGCCCGAGGGCCTCTGACATGGCTTTAACGACTGCTATTAACCAATAACAGCCGGGACCGACAACTTAACGTGCCCTCCGAAGCACGGAGCGATGCAAAACCGCACATAACTTCGAAAAGTAATTGGTGCGGGAGCCTAGGTTTTGAACCCGGTATCGTTGGATTCTAAATTGCACTATAGAACCATTAGGCCACCAACGCTCTTAATTTATCTCACAATTTATTCAATTGTGCATTCGCAAATCGTCCGCTAATTTATTAATTACGGGGCTGGCGGCCTGCCAAGCGCGAGTGTCGACACCGGTGGTTGTGTGTTTGCATCTCGCCAGTGGGACTCGACAGTCGACCCCACTTGTACGTGCGACTAGCTAGGGTTGAATGTTTATTTTTATAAATAACTAGTCTCCCGCCCGCGACTTCGTCCACGCGGACTACAGTTTATCGCGAAAAAAAGCATCCTATATTCTTCTAGGATATTAAAAACTGATGCAAAAGTAGGTATAGCACCAATGCTCTTGATGTTTATTGACAGACTTGTTATTTTGTTTCCATGGAAACCGTTCCTTACAGCGAGTAATCAACATTTCCAAGTTTTCCCGTTGAAACTTACAATTTTCCGGGATAAAAAGTATCTTATGTTTTATTCCAGGGTATATGCTATCTCCATTCCAAGTTTCATCAAAATCCGTCCAACCCCAAACGAACTAACAGACAACTTTTCACTTTAATATATTGGTATGGATTTTGGCAATAGGTACCTGTACCTTAATGTTGACTTATTATTTGCTCGTAGGTTATGACATAAAATTATTATGATTATGACTTAGGTACTTAGTTTGAAACTAGCTTCGCCCGTTATCCCGGTATTACCGTTTCGCTGTTATAGCGTCACACCCTTAGAAACATATATTATTCGTAGAAAAACGTACTACTTTTTCAGAATTTGGTGAAAAAAAAAACTGTTTTTCGGTTGTCGGCATATTGAATTTTGAATACTGACATGTCTTTAGAGACACTCGCAAGATTAAGGCAAACCGATTGACGTAAGAATCATTAAAATCGGTTCACGAATTCGGTTTGTATGGCGCCACAAAGGTACAGACGTACATACATACAATACAGCTGTATATATATCAAAGTGTGTTATAAGGCTGATAAACACAATACCCTCCGCCTAGTAGGATAAAAAGGGTAATATGATTCAAATGGCAATGGACAGGTCACAAAGCTCGTAGAACCGATAACCGTTGGGGTAGAAAGGTTCTCGAATGGCGACGGCGGACCGGAAGACAGTGTAGGATGGTCCCCCACGGTGTGGACCGACGAACTGGTAAAAGAGTCGCGGGGAGTCACTCAATGTGGACGTTCTTAAGGGAGCTCTATGTCCAGCTATGGATCTACCGGCTGATGATGGGATTCCAGGATAGCTAGCCACCTCCTGTTAGAGATTGAACCAACTCGATACGTATTGTATATAGGAAGAGCATGTGGGCAAGTTGAACCAAGTTTTGTATGAAACCCAGTGTCGCCTGCTGCATATTCGAACGCCATAAACGCCACTCATAAGAATATAGTTGATAGATTCAGGCGTTACTTTGCGGAAATCCATATTTAAAATTAACAAGGTAAAAATATGTAGCTTACTTCCGCCAAAACTGTAAGTCAAACAAATGACAAATGGAAATAAAAATATACAAAAACTGACGAAAGAGAGAGGTGTTACCGCTCGACTACCATCGCAGTAACTATTGAATATACCTATTTATTAACCCCCGACGAAAGAGAGAGGTGTTACCGCTCGACTACCATCGCAGTAACTATTGAATATACCTATTTATTAACCCCCGACGAAAGAGAGAGATGTTACCGCTCGGCTACCATCGCAGTAACTATTGAATATACCTATTTATTAACCCCCGACGAAAGAGAGAGGTGTTACCGCTCGGCTACCTTCGCAGTAACTATTGAATATACCTATTTATTAACCCCTGACGAAAGAGAGAGGTGTTACCGCTCGGCTACCTTCGCAGTAACTATTGAATATACCTATTTATTAACCCCTGACGAAAGAGAGAGGTGTTACCGCTCGGCTACCATCGCAGTAACTATTGAATATACCTATTTATTAACCCCCGACGAAAGAGAGAGGTGTTACCGCTCGACTACCATCGCAGTAACTATTGAATATACCTATTTATTAACCCCCGACGAAAGAGAGAGATGTTACCGCTCGGCTACCATCGCAGTAACTATTGAATATACCTATTTATTAACCCCCGACGAAAGAGAGAGGTGTTACCGCTCGGCTACCTTCGCAGTAACTATTGAATATACCTATTTATTAACCCCTGACGAAAGAGAGAGGTGTTACCGCTCGGCTACCTTCGCAGTAACTATTGAATATACCTATTTATTAACCCCTGACGAAAGAGAGAGGTGTTACCGCTCGGCTACCTTCGCAGTAACTATTGAATATACCTATTTATTAACCCCCGACGAAAGAGAGAGATGTTACCGCTCGGCTACCTTCGCAGTAACTATTGAATATACCTATTTATTAACCCCTGACGAAAGATAGAGGTGTTACCGCTCGGCTACCTTCGCAGTAACTATTGAATATACCTATTTATTAACCCCTGACGAAAGAGAGAGGTGTTACCGCTCGGCTACCATCGCAGTAACTATTGAATATACCTATTTATTAACCCCCGACGAAAGAGAGAGGTGTTACCGCTCGGCTACCTTCGCAGTAACTATTGAATATACCTATTTATTAACCCCTGACGAAAGAGAGAGGTGTTACCGCTCGGCTACCTTCGCAGTAACTATTGAATATACCTATTTATTAACCCCCGACGAAAGAGAGAGATGTTACCGCTCGGCTACCATCGCAGTAACTATTGAATATACCTATTTATTAACCCCCGACGAAAGAGAGAGGTGTTACCGCTCGACTACCATCGCAGTAACTATTGAATATACCTATTTATTAACCCCTGACGAAAGAGAGAGGTGTTACCGCTCGGCTACCTTCGCAGTAACTATTGAATATACCTATTTATTAACCCCCGACGAAAGAGAGAGATGTTACCGCTCGGCTACCATCGCAGTAACTATTGAATATACCTATTTATTAACCCCCGACGAAAGAGACAGGTGTTACCGCTCGGCTACCTTCGCAGTAACTATTGAATATACCTATTTATTAACCCCCGACGAAAGAGATAGATGTTACCGCCTCAATACTTAAAATACCACAGAAAAACACACTTTACCTTAATCCCCATACAAATAAGTTCCATAATCACCTTTTAATCACAGACTATTTGTATATTTTTTTTACGTTACTGTTATACTTATAAGAGTGGATTTTCGAAGGGGATTTATAGAATAAGCCATATTTTCATTATCCGTTGTTTCTCTCAATTGTTTGTTTGTTTGTCGTATGAGGTAGTGCTGGCCTCTGAAGTCAGGCCGCCCGAGGGCCTCTGACATGGCTTTAACGACTGCTATTAACCAATAACAGCCGGGACCGACAGCTTAACGTGCCCTCCGAAGCACGGAGCGATGCAAAACCGCACATAACTTCGAAAATTAATTGGTGCGGGAGCCTAGGTTTTGAACCCGGTATCGTTGGATTCTAAATTGCACTATAGAACCATTAGGCCACCAACGCTCTTAATTTATCTCACAATTTATTCAATTGTGCATTCGCAAATCGTCCGCTAATTTATTAATTACGGGGCTGGCGGCCTGCCAAGCGCGAGTGTCGACACCGGTGGTTGTGTGTTTGCATCTCGCCAGTGGGACTCGACAGTCGACCCCACTTGTATATACCTATTTATTAACCCCTGACGAAAGAGAGAGGTGTTACCGCTCGGCTACCTTCGCAGTAACTATTGAATATACCTATTTATTAACCCCCGACGAAAGAGAGAGGTGTTACCGCTCGGCTACCATCGCAGTAACTATTGAATATACCTATTTATTAACCCCTGACGAAAGAGAGAGGTGTTACCGCTCGGCTACCTTCGCAGTAACTATTGAATATACCTATTTATTAACCCCCGACGAAAGAGATAGATGTTACCGCTCGGCTACCTTCGCAGTAACTATTGAATATACCTATTTATTAACCCCTGACGAAAGAGAGAGGTGTTACCGCTCGGCTACCTTCGCAGTAACTATTGAATATACCTATTTATTAACCCCTGACGAAAGAGAGAGGTGTTACCGCTCGGCTACCTTCGCAGTAACTATTGAATATACCTATTTATTAACCCCCGACGAAAGAGAGAGGTGTTACCGCTCGGCTACCATCGCAGTAACTATTGAATATACCTATTTATTAACCCCTGACGAAAGAGAGAGGTGTTACCGCTCGGCTACCTTCGCAGTAACTATTGAATATACCTATTTATTAACCCCCGACAAAAGAGAGAGATGTTATCTGTTTCTGCCTGTGGCATCGTAGCTCCCACACGAATGGACCGATTTTGATACGTTTTTTTCTGTTTGAAAGCTGATGTGATCGAGATAGTTCTTAGCTATAATGGGCAGGGTAATATAATTTTTAAATTTTTTCTTCTTCAGCCCTAGCCCGTGACTTAATATCAAAACAAACATAATAACTTTCACCACTGAAATAATGTTATGATACTATTAAAATAATATCAGAAAAACTTGCACCTATTTCAATAGAATCCGGGGAAAACTTTAGTTATGGCAACATTACCCGCGTTCCCGTTCAAAAGTTCGAGGACAGCCCGTGCCAGTTCTCAACTTTGATGTTATATTGAAACTTAAAGGTCGTCCGCACAGTTAAGCGGGATCCCGCGTCGGAGGAGCTCACTGTAAACTAGTGATTTCTACAAAAATAGGCACCGACAAGCGTAAGTAGACCTAACTAACGTGTCTACGCGCGGCGGACAGCAACTTGCGGCCAGAGTTTCTGCCTATTTTAGTAGAAATCACCAGTTTACAGGGAGCGATGGCAGTCTAGCTGTTTACTAGTGCGACTTAGAATTTAACGATACCAGGTTCGGTTCTAGACTCCAAACCTATGACTTTTCTAATTTATGTGCGGTTTTCCATCGCTCCGTGCTTCGGAGGGCACGTTTAGCTGTCGGTCCCGGCTGTTATTGATTAAAAGCAGTCGTTAAGCCATGTCAGAGGCCTGCGATCGGCCTGACAAACTCGGAGGCCAGCACTACCTCATACGACAAGCAAGCAAGTGAGCTCCTCCGTCGCGGGAGCCCGCTTAATTTTGCGGACGGCCTAACAGCAGTCAAAATCGTGTCAAAAAGCAGCGCAGTAGTAGTAGTGTAAGTAACTTAATACAATTATTACTGATCATCTTTTTCTATATAGATTGTTTGATAAAATAAGCAAAAAAAAAGTTGGTTTTATTGTAAAGAAACTTAAGAATAATGCAAATAACATACCAAAAGCTAAAAAATAAAATTAAAAAGTGGAGCGAGTCGAATTTCTGTTACTCAGGTTATGCTACACCCCACAATTTCTGTTACTCAGGTTACGCTACACCCCACAATTTCTGTTACTCAGGTTACGCTACACGCCACAATTTCTGTTACTCAGGTTATGCTACACCCCACAATTTCTGTTACTCAGGTTACGCTACACCCCACAATTTCTGTTACTCAGGTTACGCTACACCCCAAAACTTTATTTTATATTTTAGCTTTTAGTACATTCTTAACTTTCTTTACAATAAAACCGATTAACATTTTATAATTTATTAGTTCCTTATTTTATGATTTTTGTTTTTTTTTTATTAATTTTAATTATTTCTAAAGCGTACTGTGTTCTACTTATGAAACCCTTTCATTTGATACCCATATAGAGAGGATTGAAAACAAAAAGAATTACGCCATTTTGTGGTGGCGGCCATCTTGGATTTGGATTTTTTCCTTGGTGTACTGTATTCTACTAGTCAAGCCCTTTCATTTGATACCCATAATGAGGGGTTGAAAAAAAAACTGCCATTTTGTGGCGGCAGCCATCTTGGATTTACAATGATACTGAATATACATAATTGTATTGTCATCAGAACTAAAGGCGTGTACCAAATTTCAGATCAATCGGTCAACAGGAAGGGGGTACAATTTCAATTACCAGATTTGACCCAAACAAACAAAGAACAAGGCAAGCTAATTAAAACCGTTTACACTCATATCGTAAAATACGGATTATGAACTCAAAAATGGTGGCATAATGACACACTTTACGCACGGCATGACTCTAAAAAAAACATTATTACACTGTTTTTATACGCTTTATATTAGCTTCTCTTGTATGTTTGTAACCGACTCCTTTGGACGCTATTTTGACCCACTTTAAACGGTCAGATTTCATTCAAATTTTGTACACCTGTCAAAGACCGATGACAATGCAATAATAAGAAAAAAAAAACGCTCTTATAAATAAACCAAACTAAATAGAAGCTTTTTAAGATATTATTAGCGCTTAATTAATAAAATTTATTTTCTATTTTTTAGTTTGGTTTTCTATATAATGCGTGTTTTTCAGTTTTTTTAAACTATTATTTATTTGAACTAAACAGTGTTATATTATTACTTTTTTGCCATAAAAGCACCGGTTTCGCTGCGCACTACGACGAGCATCTTTTCTTGTTTTACCAGAATAAAACAAGAAAAGATTACGACATTATTTTTTTCATTAATAAATAAATATATTCGGGACAATTCCACACTAATTATCTAGCCCCAAACTAGGACAACCTGTAATATGGGCACTAAATAACGGATAAACATACATAAATACGAATATCAACATCCATGAATGAAAACAAACATTTCTGCTCATCACACAAATGATTGCACCTTGCAGGATTCGAACCCGCGTTTGATTTCGTTCCTAGGGTTACTAGCCACTAGAGAAAAAGTGATAAAGCAGTGTATGAAACGGCACATAACTAGGTATTAAAACACTCGAGTGATACTATTAAAAAACACTCTCCTGTTTTAATAACCCACTTTATGAAATAAACTACTATTATAAAACAGACAAGTTTTGTGTATTTTTAAACATATCTACTGTATGACAAAAGAAGGACCTTTGGATGAACTAGCACAGGAGGGGTTGATTATCACATCATCCATTCTCCACTTCACAAGGTCCAGTCTAATCACCAGGTTTTTTCTACTTGTTCAGGTTTGTTCAACCTCTATTTACAATTAAATTTTAAATTTGTTTATCTATCTTTACAAATATACTTATCTATACTTATAATAAAGCAATAAGAACGGAAAAGTCTGTAATACGGCCTAGGTTACTTAAAATATACTTATCTATACTTATAATAAAGCAATAAGAACGGAAAAGTCTGTAATACGGCCTAGGTTACTTAAAATATACTTATCTATACTTATAATAAAGCAATAAGAACGGAAAAGTCTGTAATACGGCCTAGGTTACTTAAAATATACTTATCTATACTTATAATAAAGCAATAAGAACGGAAAAGTCTGTAATACGGCCTAGGTTACTTAAAATATACTTATCTATACTTATAATAAAGCAATAAGAACGGAAAAGTCTGTAATACGGCCTAGGTTACTTAAAATATACTTATCTATACTTATAATAAAGCAATAAGAACGGAAAAGTCTGTAATACGGCCTATGTTACTTAAAATATACTTATCTATACTTATAATAAAGCAATAAGAACGGAAAAGTCTGTAATACGGCCAAGGTTACTTAAAATAAGCTACTGAACAAGAATGTTCTATTCTTGTTCATTTAAAAAAATCGTGTCTGTCTGTTTGTCTGATAGTTTGTCTGTATGTTTGTTCGCGCATCACGTAAAATATGTAGCTTACTTCCGCCAAAACTGTAAGTCAAACAAATGACAAATGGAAATAAAAATATACAAAAACTGACGAAAGAGAGAGGTGTTACCGCTCGACTACCATCGCAGTAACTATTGAATATACCTATTTATTAACCCCCGACGAAAGAGAGAGGTGTTACCGCTCGACTACCATCGCAGTAACTATTGAATATACCTATTTATTAACCCCCGACGAAAGAGAGAGATGTTACCGCTCGGCTACCATCGCAGTAACTATTGAATATACCTATTTATTAACCCCCGACGAAAGAGAGAGGTGTTACCGCTCGGCTACCTTCGCAGTAACTATTGAATATACCTATTTATTAACCCCTGACGAAAGAGAGAGGTGTTACCGCTCGGCTACCTTCACAGTAACTATTGAATATACCTATTTATTAACCCCTGACGAAAGAGAGAGGTGTTACCGCTCGGCTACCTTCGCAGTAACTATTGAATATACCTATTTATTAACCCCCGACGAAAGAGAGAGATGTTACCGCTCGGCTACCTTCGCAGTAACTATTGAATATACCTATTTATTAACCCCTGACGAAAGATAGAGGTGTTACCGCTCGGCTACCTTCGCAGTAACTATTGAATATACCTATTTATTAACCCCTGACGAAAGAGAGAGGTGTTACCGCTCGGCTACCATCGCAGTAACTATTGAATATACCTATTTATTAACCCCCGACGAAAGAGAGAGGTGTTACCGCTCGGCTACCTTCGCAGTAACTATTGAATATACCTATTTATTAACCCCTGACGAAAGAGAGAGGTGTTACCGCTCGGCTACCTTCGCAGTAACTATTGAATATACCTATTTATTAACCCCCGACGAAAGAGAGAGATGTTACCGCTCGGCTACCATCGCAGTAACTATTGAATATACCTATTTATTAACCCCCGACGAAAGAGAGAGGTGTTACCGCTCGACTACCATCGCAGTAACTATTGAATATACCTATTTATTAACCCCTGACGAAAGAGAGAGGTGTTACCGCTCGGCTACCTTCGCAGTAACTATTGAATATACCTATTTATTAACCCCCGACGAAAGAGAGAGATGTTACCGCTCGGCTACCATCGCAGTAACTATTGAATATACCTATTTATTAACCCCCGACGAAAGAGACAGGTGTTACCGCTCGGCTACCTTCGCAGTAACTATTGAATATACCTATTTATTAACCCCCGACGAAAAAGATAGATGTTACCGCCTCAATACTTAAAATACCACAGAAAAACACACTTTACCTTAATCCCCATACAAATAAGTTCCATAATCACCTTTTAATCACAGACTATTTGTATATTTTTTTTACGTTACTGTTATACTTATAAGAGTGGATTTTCGAAGGGGATTTATAGAATAAGCCATATTTTCATTATCCGTTGTTTCTCTCAATTGTTTGTTTGTTTGTCGTATGAGGTAGTGCTGGCCTCTGAAGTCAGGCCGCCCGAGGGCCTCTGACATGGCTTTAACGACTGCTATTAACCAATAACAGCCGGGACCGACAGCTTAACGTGCCCTCCGAAGCACGGAGCGATGCAAAACCGCACATAACTTCGAAAATTAATTGGTGCGGGAGCCTAGGTTTTGAACCCGGTATCGTTGGATTCTAAATTGCACTATAGAACCATTAGGCCACCAACGCTCTTAATTTATCTCACAATTTATTCAATTGTGCATTCGCAAATCGTCCGCTAATTTATTAATTACGGGGCTGGCGGCCTGCCAAGCGCGAGTGTCGACACCGGTGGTTGTGTGTTTGCATCTCGCCAGTGGGACTCGACAGTCGACCCCACTTGTATATACCTATTTATTAACCCCTGACGAAAGAGAGAGGTGTTACCGCTCGGCTACCTTCGCAGTAACTATTGAATATACCTATTTATTAACCCCCGACGAAAGAGAGAGGTGTTACCGCTCGGCTACCATCGCAGTAACTATTGAATATACCTATTTATTAACCCCTGACGAAAGAGAGAGGTGTTACCGCTCGGCTACCTTCGCAGTAACTATTGAATATACCTATTTATTAACCCCCGACGAAAGAGATAGATGTTACCGCTCGGCTACCTTCGCAGTAACTATTGAATATACCTATTTATTAACCCCCGACGAAAGAGAGAGGTGTTACCGCTCGGCTACCATCGCAGTAACTATTGAATATACCTATTTATTAACCCCCGACGAAAGAGAGAGGTGTTACCGCTCGGCTACCTTCGCAGTAACTATTGAATATACCTATTTATTAACCCCTGACGAAAGAGAGAGGTGTTACCGCTCGGCTACCTTCGCAGTAACTATTGAATATACCTATTTATTAACCCCTGACGAAAGAGAGAGGTGTTACCGCTCGGCTACCTTCGCAGTAACTATTGAATATACCTATTTATTAACCCCCGACGAAAGAGAGAGGTGTTACCGCTCGGCTACCATCGCAGTAACTATTGAATATACCTATTTATTAACCCCTGACGAAAGAGAGAGGTGTTACCGCTCGGCTACCTTCGCAGTAACTATTGAATATACCTATTTATTAACCCCCGACGAAAGAGAGAGATGTTATCTGTTTCTGCCTGTGGCATCGTAGCTCCCACACGAATGGACCGATTTTGATACGTTTTTTTCTGTTTGAAAGCTGATGTGATCGAGATAGTTCTTAGCTATAATGGGCAGGGTAATATAATTTTTAAATTTTTTCTTCTTCAGCCCTAGCCCGTGACTTAATATCAAAACAAACATAATAACTTTCACCACTGAAATAATGTTATGATACTATTAAAATAATATCAGAAAAACTTGCACCTATTTCAATAGAATCCGGGGAAAACTTTAGTTATGGCAACATTACCCGCGTTCCCGTTCAAAAGTTCGAGGACAGCCCGTGCCAGTTCTCAACTTTGATGTTATATTGAAACTTAAAGGTCGTCCGCACAGTTAAGCGGGATCCCGCGTCGGAGGAGCTCACTGTAAACTAGTGATTTCTACAAAAATAGGCACCGACAAGCGTAAGTAGACCTAACTAACGTGTCTACGCGCGGCGGACAGCAACTTGCGGCCAGAGTTTCTGCCTATTTTAGTAGAAATCACCAGTTTACAGGGAGCGATGGCAGTCTAGCTGTTTACTAGTGCGACTTAGAATTTAACGATACCAGGTTCGGTTCTAGACTCCAAACCTATGACTTTTCTAATTTATGTGCGGTTTTCCATCGCTCCGTGCTTCGGAGGGCACGTTTAGCTGTCGGTCCCGGCTGTTATTGATTAAAAGCAGTCGTTAAGCCATGTCAGAGGCATGCGATCGGCCTGACAAACTCGGAGGCCAGCACTACCTCATACGACAAGCAAGCAAGTGAGCTCCTCCGTCGCGGGAGCCCGCTTAATTTTGCGGACGGCCTAACAGCAGTCAAAATCGTGTCAAAAAGCAGCGCAGTAGTAGTAGTGTAAGTAACTTAATACAATTATTACTGATCATCTTTTTCTATATAGATTGTTTGATAAAATAAGCAAAAAAAAAGTTGGTTTTATTGTAAAGAAACTTAAGAATAATGCAAATAACATACCAAAAGCTAAAAAATAAAATTAAAAAGTGGAGCGAGTCGAATTTCTGTTACTCAGGTTATGCTACACCCCACAATTTCTGTTACTCAGGTTACGCTACACCCCACAATTTATGTTACTCAGGTTACGCTACACGCCACAATTTCTGTTACTCAGGTTATGCTACACCCCACAATTTCTGTTACTCAGGTTACGCTACACCCCACAATTTCTGTTACTCAGGTTACGCTACACGCCACAATTTCTGTTACTCAGGTTATGCTACACCCCACAATTTCTGTTACTCAGGTTACGCTACACCCCACAATTTCTGTTACTCAGGTTACGCTACACGCCACAATTTCTGTTACTCAGGTTATGCTACACCCCACAATTTCTGTTACTCAGGTTACGCTACACTCCACAATTTCTGTTACTCAGGTTACGCTACACCCCAAAACTTTATTTTATATTTTAGCTTTTAGTACATTCTTAACTTTCTTTACAATAAAACCGATTAACATTTTATAATTTATTAGTTCCTTATTTTATGATTTTTGTTTTTTTTTTATTAATTTTAATTATTTCTAAAGCGTACTGTGTTCTACTTATGAAACCCTTTCATTTGATACCCATATAGAGAGGATTGAAAACAAAAAGAATTACGCCATTTTGTGGTGGCGGCCATCTTGGATTTGGATTTTTTCCTTGGTGTACTGTATTCTACTAGTCAAGCCCTTTCATTTGATACCCATAATGAGGGGTTGAAAAAAAAACTGCCATTTTGTGGCGGCAGCCATCTTGGATTTACAATGATACTGAATATACATAATTGTATTGTCATCAGAACTAAAGGCGTGTACCAAATTTCAGATCAATCGGTCAACAGGAAGGGGGTACAATTTCAATTACCAGATTTGACCCAAACAAACAAAGAACAAGGCAAGCTAATTAAAACCGTTTACACTCATATCGTAAAATACGGATTATGAACTCAAAAATGGTGGCATAATGACACACTTTACGCACGGCATGACTCTAAAAAAAACATTATTACACTGTTTTTATACGCTTTATATTAGCTTCTCTTGTATGTTTGTAACCGACTCCTTTGGACGCTATTTTGACCCACTTTAAACGGTCAGATTTCATTCAAATTTTGTACACCTGTCAAAGACCGATGACAATGCAATAATAAGAAAAAAAAAACGCTCTTATAAATAAACCAAACTAAATAGAAGCTTTTTAAGATATTATTAGCGCTTAATTAATAAAATTTATTTTCTATTTTTTAGTTTGGTTTTCTATATAATGCGTGTTTTTCAGTTTTTTTAAACTATTATTTATTTGAACTAAACAGTGTTATATTATTACTTTTTTGCCATAAAAGCACCGGTTTCGCTGCGCACTACGACGAGCATCTTTTCTTGTTTTACCAGAATAAAACAAGAAAAGATTACGACATTATTTTTTTCATTAATAAATAAATATATTCGGGACAATTCCACACTAATTATCTAGCCCCAAACTAGGACAACCTGTAATATGGGCACTAAATAACGGATAAACATACATAAATACGAATATCAACATCCATGAATGAAAACAAACATTTCTGCTCATCACACAAATGATTGCACCTTGCAGGATTCGAACCCGCGTTTGATTTCGTTCCTAGGGTTACTAGCCACTAGAGAAAAAGTGATAAAGCAGTGTATGAAACGGCACATAACTAGGTATTAAAACACTCGAGTGATACTATTAAAAAACACTCTCCTGTTTTAATAACCCACTTTATGAAATAAACTACTATTATAAAACAGACAAGTTTTGTGTATTTTTAAACATATCTACTGTATGACAAAAGAAGGACCTTTGGATAAACTAGCACAGGAGGGGTTGATTATCACATCATCCATTCTCCACTTCACAAGGTCCAGTCTAATCACCAGGTTTTTTCTACTTGTTCAGGTTTGTTCAACCTCTATTTACAATTAAATTTTAAATTTGTTTATCTATCTTTACAAATATACTTATCTATACTTATAATAAAGCAATAAGAACGGAAAAGTCTGTAATACGGCCTAGGTTACTTAAAATATACTTATCTATACTTATAATAAAGCAATAAGAACGGAAAAGTCTGTAATACGGCCTAGGTTACTTAAAATATACTTATCTATACTTATAATAAAGCAATAAGAACGGAAAAGTCTGTAATACGGCCTAGGTTACTTAAAATATACTTATCTATACTTATAATAAAGCAATAAGAACGGAAAAGTCTGTAATACGGCCTAGGTTACTTAAAATATACTTATCTATACTTATAATAAAGCAATAAGAACGGAAAAGTCTGTAATACGGCCTATGTTACTTAAAATATACTTATCTATACTTATAATAAAGCAATAAGAACGGAAAAGTCTGTAATACGGCCAAGGTTACTTAAAATAAGCTACTGAACAAGAATGTTCTATTCTTGTTCATTTAAAAAAATCGTGTCTGTCTGTTTGTCTGATAGTTTGTCTGTATGTTTGTTCGCGCATCACGTAAAAACTACTGGACCGTTTGCGTTGCGGTTCACTGTTAGATAGCTTAGGGTTTGAATTAAAAACTGGGACACTTTGTATCTTAATCCGATGATTAGATGCCGAGCAATCGAATCAAACTATTTGACGGATGAACAAAATATATTATATGGGCTTCTTTTAAATGAAATGACCACGCGAGCAAAGCTGCGGGTACAGATAGTTAATAATAATTCTAGTGTAGTCAATTACTAAGTGAGATAATCTTGCAATTTAAAACTTATTTGGCTCGAATTGAATTCGCAAAGCGGAACTTTCGTTTTAACCAAAACCAAAACGAGGTTACGCTCATGAGAAATGGCCACTTTGGAACAAAGTGAGTTGTAGGTAAGTATCGCAAAATTAAATGTTTCTTGGAATCTCACCAATTTTGTAGATTTATGTGTTTGCGGCAGAGTTCATAGTTTTATGAGCGTTTCTTAGTCCAATAACGAAACTTTATGATGTTGATTAGATGTTATGTAAATTTATGTATATCCATACATATACATACAAATAAACTAGTGGCTCTGTGAGCTGTAGACCTCACGCGTACAAACTTTTTTGCAAACAATCTAGCGGTGCACAGTAGCGCCATCTAGTTACCTTATTGTACAACTAACATTAATAACCAAGGTGCTCCATCAATCCCTACTTAGTAGGTAAAGGGCTGATTCCACTGGTAGAAACCTAAAAGCTAAAAGTGAGAAATTTACTTTCTCTGTGGCACCCATCACTTTGACATCTGTCACTTTGACACATGTATCTTTGACTCCTGTCACTTTGACACCCGTTAATTTGCCACCTATCACTTAGACATCGATGTGGCAGTTCCCATACAAAATTAACAATTTGTTTTTTTTTCCTATTTCGGGATGAAAGGTACCCAATGTCCTTTTCTGTATCCCTGACATCGTGTGTGCTAAATTTGATAATGATCGGTTACGTAGCTAAGGCGTGAAAGCGTTACAAACAAACAAACAAGCACTTTCTCATATATAATATTAGTTTAGGTTTTTGTACTATTATTTATTCTGTGGTTTAGGATAGGATTTTGAAAATTCTGACCGCAATTTACCCAACGTCTCGTTCGCTGCGCATAGAGCTTTTTTCCCCATAGCTCGTTTTCCAACAGCTACTCTAAGCTCGGCCTTGTACTATTATTTATTCTGTGGCTCGCCCGAGCAGCATTGTAAAACATTTAATTGGCAGCTTAAGTGTCAGTTCTGCCTGCAATATTAAACTTGGACAAAAGACTTCCGTAGTTAGCAAGGCCAGACCGGCAGAGTTCATAGTTTTATGACGTTTTTAGAATTTCTTCGAACAACGGGGCTTTGTGATGTACTAGCATTTGCCCGTGACTTCGTTTGCGCAGTTTAATCGTGATTAAAAGTATCCTATGTCTTTTCCCAGGGATCGAACTATCTCCATACCAAATTCCATCAAGATAGGTTCAGCCGATTAGTCGTGTAAAGGTAATAGACAGACGGAGTTACTTGCTCTTAGTATAATACTCGCACAGATTACCCGTAATCTACTCACTCGTACTCGTAATACTCGTAATATATGTACGTAAGTATATGAAGTATAAGTACATACCTCAGTATTTAGTGTTATAATAGGACAGTAGCTGTACTAGGTAGGCTTCCTATCTGTGGCGAAAACACGTCCATCATTATCAGCCTAAATCTGTCCACTGCTGGCCGTAGGCCTCTCCTAATGCACGCCACTGAGCTCGGTCTTCAGCTTTACTCATCCACTTTCTTCCAGACGCTTTTCGTAGGCCGTTGTACACTACGTTTGCATGGTCGCCACTCGAGAACTTGTCTACCACAACGGTTGTCGGTTCTTCAAATGTGACCAGCCTACAGCCACTTCAGCTTGCTTATCCCTTGAGCTATGTCGGTTACCTTGTTTCTCCGTCGGATATCTTCATTACGAATCTTCTCCTTCAGAGAAACTCCAAGCATAGCTCACTGAGATAGCACTCGTAATAAATGTATAGAAGTATGGAGTAAGTAAGTAAAGTATTAAGTATACCTAAGTATACTTAATACCTAAGTATTTAGTGTTGTAGCTATAGTAGGTAGGCTTCCTATCTATTGTTACACGACTGCCCAAAAAAAGGAGTGTATTGTTTTTAGCATTCATGTATGTATGTATGTTTGTATGTGAGTTTCTTTATTCCACCATAACTTTTAAATGCCCGAATAGATTTATTTATTTATTAGCACACAAAACAGTAAGTAATCATTACATGATAAAAATGTAAGTGTAAGTGTTATGATCTAGATTGCATTCCAAATAATATGTATGCCTAGAAGCTTAAATGTTATCTAATATTATCGCTAGAGAGGACATTATTACATGTTATAAAAATATTTAATTTAACCTTTACAATGTTATGGTTCAAATAAATTGCTCCTAATTTGCTTCTGGAACTGATATAATTTAAGGTGAAATATATTGATGTCTCTGTTGGAGACAAGGATTTCGTTGTATTGGCGAGACATCCTAACTATTGGGTTATAATATGAGATATTGTTAGAAGAAACTTGAAGGCTGAACATATTATAATTTCGATTTGAAAGCCTGAAACGAGTATTGAAATTTAAGAAGGAAATAGAGTATGGGGTATCGTTAGAATCCTACTCCCCGAGTAACACATGCTTTTTTTTTGGAAAACATTCGGTATGTCTGCAGTATGACACCATTTACAAATTCTGAAAAAAACTTCGAAATCTATACTTATAATAAAACTGTAACGGGTCCAATTCTGTACATTGAAGATATTTTGAAATTTTCTTTTGGAGGATACTCTTTATTCGATACTGAAGCCAAAACAGTTCTTTTTTTCATTTTTGTCTGTCTGTCTGTCTGTATCTTGGCTAGGCATCACGCTGAAACTAATGAATGAATTTAAATGAAAATTGGTATGATTTGAGTTCATACTACGAGGTAGGTTATAGGATACTTTTAATCCCGAAAAATTAAAGGGTTCCCGCAGGATAGGCGTTGAAAGTTATTTAAAAGAACACGTATCACGCTGAAACTACTAGACGGATTTGGTTGCAACTTAGCACATTCATAGTTTAAATAATGGGTAAAAATTGAGGATACTTTTTATCCAAAAAATAAAAGAGTTCGTGCGGGATAATGTCCCAAATTTTGTAAATTGAGAATATTTTGGAATTTTTTTTGAAGGCCGTTTTGTATTCGATACTAAAGCCAAAACTGTATCTTTGTAATTGTTGTGTGTCTGTCTGTCTGTCTGTCCGTCCGTCTGTCTGTCTGTACCTTGGCAGCACATCACGCCAAAAATACTCACTGAATTCAAATGAAATTTGGTATGGTTTGAGTTTATACTTCAAGGTAATCCTACCTTGAAGTATAAACCTACTGGATACTTTTCATCCCTAAAAATTAAAGAGTTCCTGCAGGTTAGGCGTTGAAAGTATTTTAAAAATACACGTATCAAGCTGAAACTACTGGACGGATTTTGTTGTAACTTGGCACAGTCATATAATATATAATGAGAACACGTAGTAATTATAAATATATAGTAGTATATAGCATTATATAGTATATTTAATATGTATTTAAAAGAACACGTAGCATGCTGAAACTATTGGACGAATGTTGATGCAACTTGGCGCAGACATAGTTTATAAGATGAATGAAAATTATGGATAAATTCTGTACATTAAAGATATTGTGCATTGGATTTGGAGCTTACTCTATGTTCTATAATGAAGCCTAAACTGTATGTTTTTTCATTTTTGTCTGTATGTCTGTCTGTCTGTATCTTGGACGTACTTCACGCCACCGGAATTACTAGATGAATTAAAATGAAACTTGGTATGATTTGAGTTCATACTACGAGGTTGGATTTTATGTCCAACCTCGTAGTATGAACTCAAATCATTTACATCCTACATCTTTACATCCCAAAAAATTAATGGGTTCTCGCAGAATAGGGGTTGAAACTTATTTAATAGAACACGTACCACGGTGAAACTAATAGACGGGTTTTGATACAACTTGGCACCGTCTTAATTTATATGAACGGGTTAAAATTAAGGACACGTTTTATCCCGAAAAATTAAAGGGCTTCTGCGGGATATGGATCCAATGTTATGGTAATATTTAAGTAGTAAATAATATTTTATGGATGGTTCTCTATATTCGATACTGATGCCAAAACTGTTTTACTTTTTATTTTTGTTTGTCTGTCTGTTTGTCCGTATCTTGACTGCACATCGCACAGGAACTACTGAATGAATTCAAATGAAACTAGGTATGTTTTTTTTTTCATTCTACGAGGTAGGACATTTGAAACTTTCATCCCTAAAAATGAAAAGGTTTTCGAAATATAGGGGTTGAACGTTATTAAAAAGAACACGTATCACGCTGAAACTACTATATGGTTTTTTTAATGTAAATTGACAGTCACATTATTATATATACTTATAATAAAGCAATAGGTACGAAAAAGGCTGTAATAAAAGAAGATAAATAAAAAATTGCTCTTGGGTTCTCAAAAAGGGTGTTAACACTTTTTTTTTAATCATGTCGCTCTGTCTATTTGTCTGTATGTTTGTTTGTTCACGCGTCACGTAAAAACTAATGGACCGATTGCAATGCGGTTTTCATTGTTAGATAGCTTAGGGTTTGATTTCAAAACTGATGTAATTGGCATCTCAATCTGGTTGAGTTAGGAGCCGAGCAGTGGATAAAAGTATTTTTCACGGCTAAAGAAATTTTGATCAAATGTTGGTATATTGGTCCTGGAATAGCACATTATGGGTACTTTGAATCTAAAGAAAAGACCACGCGTGCGAAGCCGCGGGTACAGCTAGTTTTCAATATGGGTATCATATTGAAGGCCTTGATAAGCACATTCCAACAGTATATTATAATTTATTAGCAAAAGCTTTTTTTTGGCAGGGCAGGCGTGTTTTTTTACCTTCAAAGCTAGTTATTTTGTGTATTTTCTTCAATCGTGACGTTAGATCGTGTTGTTTTGATACAGGCTGTTCTGCCCCTACCTCACAGAACCTCTCTGCAGCATTATAGATAATGGTTCCTAAGCTTCTAAAAGGACTTAAGTGGTGATCTTGAGACTGACAACGCCTGATTGCGGCGACATCGCCGCACTTCACTCAGTTAGGTCTAGCACTAGGCGTTTGATGTGTTTTAGGCAACCTAGTTAGGCCACGAGGAAACGCCCGTATTTACGTGTTGTGTTGATTTGAAAAATAACGTACCTATCTGTCATGTGTGTACTAAGAAACTGTTATATGCAGTTGTCTATGAAGAAACTATACTAATGCCCGTTACCTCTAACCCTAGGAGTCGCCTGAATCAGTTACCTAAATAGGA
This sequence comes from Alsophila aescularia, assembly GCA_946251855.1. Classification (NCBI taxonomy): domain Eukaryota; kingdom Metazoa; phylum Arthropoda; class Insecta; order Lepidoptera; family Geometridae; genus Alsophila; species Alsophila aescularia. The sequence continues at coordinate 66,315,166 of OX276374.1, forward strand.
GTTGCCAAGGGCAAAAAAACGTTTCACCAAACTTTAGGTTATAACTAGAGTGCATTCCGAGAAGCGCTAAAATCGATAAAATCGATATTATCGCGCTAAAACGCGTACCGAGTCACCGTGAGCACGACAACGATATCCCTTGTGACGTCACGGATTACGTCATTACATACGCCATTTTGCGTTTACACCGACCATACCCCAAGCTGATATCACCGTAAGCGCTTCTGTCAAATTGACAGACTGACGGTTGTTTGCAAAGAAAACTTTTTTGTTTGCAAAGAAAACGTTTGAATTCAGTTGTGTGTGATTTTCGTACATTTTTACAAATATCGCTACAAACAATTGACCAATTTTTAGACAGACTACTTTTCCCACGAGTAATACTTTGTATTTTGAGCATATTTTAAGGTTATTTTGTTGTGATCTTGTAATCATGCTCACGAGGATCCGAATCAACTGCAGCACTCAACTGTCATGAGCGCGATATCTGAATCGGAACGCAAATTAGCACTGTGATCGCTCACATCGATGTTATCGTGAATCGGAATGCACCCCTAGTGACGTTATGCATCACCTAAAGTTACGACACCAATTCGGGGGTGCTTATTAATAGGCCCGTCTCGTCGTACAATGTCACGTTCTCAAAATGTCATAATGTCTTCTTCTTCTTTTTTATTTTAATGGCTTCTGCGGAGGCACTGGCCTACTAGCAATTTCGCCAATGTCAAGTTTAGTTTATTGTTAGTATTGTCAAGTCACAGTCAATAATTGTCAAAGTCACGAATCAGTAAAATGGTGTACGTTTTACTGAAACTTCCTGGAGAGTTTTGAAAATATCACAAATAGTCATGATTGTTGTTTTTTTATCCTTTGCCCACACTCGTGCACGTTAACAAACACCTAATGATTAATATTACACCAATATTACTCATTAACAATCGAAAAAACACTAATATGAAGAAAAAATAAAAATTAACGACATGACAGCTCGAATACTTTCAAAAACCTCGTCATAATGTCGTACAAGCCACTCTTAAACTGACAGCCCGCACCGCGCTCGCTTATTTTTAAATTAGTGAGTGAGCGAGCGTGCCTAGTTTAGTGAGTGAGCGAGCGTGCCTAGTTTAGGAATCACTTGAAACAAAAGATTACGCTCAAGACTTTGCTTAGGAGTTCCTTAGTTAGACCACAGAATAAATAATAGGTTAGCCGTCGCCTTCTTCGTGGTTAGTGACAACGAGCGTTAAGGCGAAATAGTATCCAAATTTGACGATTCGTCCTCACGAATATTTAAAACTAGACTTTTGAAAACGGTTAACTGACTTTAGTTTTGTATGTGTAATAAATGTTCACAAAATACTTTATCCGGCTGTGGTCACCGAAACATGATTAAATAAATCCTAAAGTTTCCTAAAAATCACCCGTTTTGACGGTCCCGTCGATGGAATGAATCAAATTCATGTTTCTATCGAAGATATTTTTACAAAAACCAAATGTATTCTGTGACTAACGTCAGGAGATGGAACAAAACAATGTCAATTTTAGTTCCATAGACGCTCGGTGGGGGCGCTTTGAATCGACTCAAACGAAAGTACGGCATAGCAAATCCATAGAGATCAGTTACTGTTCCTCTAGCACTCCGCTGTCTTGCGGCGCGTGAGCTTATATTAGTATTTTGTGCGTGAACAAACGTGTTATGGGCTAAACCTATTTAGTTCTGGTGTTGGGTGACAGAGATAGGACCACGTGCAACATTGTGGAGGTCTTTGTAACCCTCAACAGCTTCACGACCATTTTTTAGCATTTTTTTTGAACCTTTTACGGCGTAGCAAGGGAAGGGTGATGAGTTTAAAGGGCGTCACAGACGATTAAGACACTATAATATTTGATGTTAAGATATCTGCATATAAAATATTATAGCATCTTAGGGTATCACACACGGTTAAGATACAATTATATATTAAAATTAATCATTCGCTCGCAGGCTGTCCTAGGTGCCAAACGTATTTCGTCACCGCTTTCTATATACAGAATGATAAAATATGAGTAATACGGTAATTATCAATAATCAGTAATCATATGAGTAATAATCACTATTAGATTTATTAGATAGCTCAGCAGACGACGATTCTGATTTCGAATTTGATATGCAAATTGCATTAGCGCACTGTAAAAGGCGATCAATTTGGATAGAAAATCACATTAAATTTAGAAAAAGCCGCGGTGAATTTAATCTTTACGCAGTTCTTTCTACAAAAAAAATTGCACGATTAGGAAACTTATTTTAAGAAGTCGAAGGAAACTTTCCTCGACATTCATAATTTGATTAAGGAAGATATAGTGAAACAAAATACGAACATGCGGGAGAGCATTTGTACAGAACAACGACTTGCAGCATGCTAAGAACCATCTCGTTTGCCTCAGCTTTCAAACATAAAAAACCGCAGCTATATCGGTCCATTCGTTCGAAAGCTACGATTCGCACCGCTCCCCCCCCCCCTCCATCCCCAAATTATAGCTATGAATCATCTTGTTTACCCCAGATTTCAAACACAAAAAAACAGCTAAATCGGTCCATTATTCTGGAAGTTACGATTCTCACCCCCCTTTTCTTTCTCGCCACCCCCCGTCCCTCTTCCCTCTCCCCATATATCTAAGAACAATCTCGATCATATCAACTTTCGAACAGAAAAAACCGCATTAAAATCGGTCCATTCGTTTGGGAGCTACGATGTCACACACATGGATGTTCCACCATAGCGTCGCCCCTATTGGTCCGATTTTACAAGCGACATCGCTTGTATCAATCAATTCGTCTTCATTAGTCATAGGCTTATTTTTACCAGACTACGACAAAGCAAATGAAGGGTTATGTGTTCAAACTAAAAACTTGGTCGAATTTTGACAAGCGAGTTATCAATCGATTCGTATTTATCGATATAGTGTCTTAAGCTATATTTTACCCGACCGTAGTCGGGTTTTAGTTTGTGAACTTGTGTCTTGTTGTGTATGTAGTAAGTTTTAGTTTGTGAACTTGTGTCTTGTTGTGTATGTAGTAAGTTTTAGTTTGTGAACTTGTGTCTTGTTGTGTATGTTAGTAAGTTTTAGTTTGTGAACTTGTGTCTTGTTGTGTATGTAGTAAGTTTCAGTTTGTGAACTTGTGTCTTGTTGTGTATGTAGTAAGTTTTAGTTTGTGAACTTGTGTCTTGTTGTGTATGTAGTAAGTTTCAGTTTGTGAACTTGTGTCTTGTTGTGTATGTAGTAAGTTTTAGTTTGTGAACTTGTGTCTTGTTGTGTATGTAGTAAGTTTTAGTTTGTGAACTTGTGTCTTGTTGTGTATGTAGTAAGTTTTAGTTTGTGAACTTGTGTCTTGTTGTGTATGTAGTAAGTTTTAGTTTGTGAACTTGTGTCTTGTTGTATATGTAGTAAGTTTTAGTTTGTGAACTTGTGTCTTGTTGTGTATGTAGTAAGTTTCAGTTTGTGAACTTGTGTCTTGTTGTGTATGTAGTAAGTTTTAGTTTGTGAACTTGTGTCTTGTTGTGTATGTAGTAAGTTTCAGTTTGTGAACTTGTGTCTTGTTGTGTATGTAGTAAGTTTTTTTACTTTCGTCTTTGTACATGTTCTACTAAAACCAATCACTAACTACATATTATATAAGAAAGTCACCGAACGTGTCTGTCTGTCTGCCTGTACACAAATATCTCATAAAATACCAACCGATTATATTTCGGTTTTCACATAGGCGTAGATCAATTCAACAGGAAGGTTTTAAAGTAAATTGCATAAGTATTTTGTATAAATTTAGTTTATGTAGCGAGAATTATCTCAAAGACTTAAAACTTTTTTTTTTCTTACTCTGCATACAACGTGCTTTATGAAAGTGATGCATGAAAAGACTGTTCTTCTCTAATATAAAAATATATGTATATCTACAGAAAGCACAAATAAACGTTTTTCAGTAACGACAACATCATATTTTTTTGTCTCAATTTTCCAGGCATATCTGTAGAAATAAAAAAAAGAAAAAAAAACTTGTCTAATTAAAGATTCCGGACCCAAGGCACCCCCGGAGGAGACCCTTGGGGGCGCCACGCGAATTCAGGTTCCCGTGGTACACCCAGGGATGTCCTCCGGTGATGCCTTGGGGCTGGAATTTAATTAAATACCACAGTAATCTTTTTCATTTCATGTAGATCAAACGATACGTTTTTGGCTAGTACGTAGTTTGAAAGTTAAGGCCAGGCTTCAAGGTTACATTTTCCCACTCCCCACTTCCCTGCCACCTACCCTACACTCTGCCACCCGCTACCCGCAATAAGCACTGAAGTGCCTGCGTAACAAGGTTGAATATCGCGAGCGCTGTTTGAACACATAATTTAGCTCGGAACTAAATGACTTATGTCTCAAAAGTTATTTATTTTATTGGCAGGCTAATAATTTAGTTAGGTAAATTTTGTCTTAGTCTTAGATAAAAAACTATATTTTCTTGCTGTGAGATTTATTTTAGAGATAAAACTTAACCCGTTGAGTAGAAAAATGTAAACATTACCGAAAATAACGTAATTTTTGATAAGAAAATGTATCGAATGAAATCATGTTTTTGTCTTAGTCTTAGAGAGATAAAGATCTCAAAAACATATATGTTAAGTTTCACATTTATCAGGTTTGTGGTTGATCCAGCATATTTATGCAAAAAACCCTTAAAAAGCAGAGCCTGGTAAGACCAGGCTTTGCTTTTTAAGGGCTTTTTAAGTCCATGTTTTTGTAGAGGCTTTACACGTTCTTCGTTCCTACTTTTACCATACTATTATACTACGTACTAATTAAACTGTGCTATTATTTATTTTGTGCTATTCTATTATTTCTGTGGTGCGGGCGGGCCACGGGATCGCATAGCGGAGTTTTTTCGCCGCTTACTTTTAGGCTTTGGGTTTGTTCCACTAGCCCAGGGACCAAGCCTCAGTGGACAACATAAAAGGTCAGTAACAATTAGGAGCATATTATCACTGACTTTTCGTACTTCGACGATACGGATTTAAAACCTCTAACGAAGGTATTATTATAACTTATTATTGGTATTTTATAACATTATTTCTTAAAATTCTGTTTTGCGAAAAATCAATGTCGGAATGACAGGTTATTTGAATTTAGAATTAAGAATGACAAACTATCAAATGGAATGAAATGGATTATGAAAGAATTAAGTGATCAAATGAGTATTATTACGAAAGAGGTTAGACCTCGCTACAACCTAGCGGCACGTAAGTCTAGCGGTGAACGAAACGTGGCGGGGATCTTGGCACAGTCAAAGTTTATATAATGTATTAAAATGTTGAATACTTTTTATCCCGAAAACTGACTGTGCCAAGATCCCCGCCACTTCGTTCACCGCTAGACTTATGTGCCGCAAGGTTGTAACGAGGTCAAACCTCTTTCGTAATAATACTCATTACTTGTACTATTATTTATTCTGTGGTAACGCTTAGCTACCCGTGCGAAGCCGGGGCGGGTCGCTAGTGAGTAATAAAGGAGCTACGAGCTAACAAAATGTCGACAAGCGAGAAAATTTTATTTTACAACTTTTGAATTGAATTAAAAATGAGTTAAGTAATTAAATACAATAAAAAAAACTCTTATGCAGTAGCCATGTCATGGTGAATCTAATGAAATGCGTAAACAACATTTCGTATCCATACTGTTAACCGTTGAGGAGTTCCGTAGTCAGGACCCAACCCTGAATGCAGCAACCATGTCATGGTAAAACTTAAAACCAGCTATCGTAATAAAATTAAAACACAAAAATTCGTGTCTGTGCTGTTGATCGTTGAAGAGTTCCTTTATCTGGAGCTGTTCCTGGAAGTCAATTCAGGTTATGCTTACCATAAAAATGCATTGTCATCGGAACTGAACCAACATGCAAAAATTCAACTCCGTGGGATAAGAGGAAGTGGTTCTAATTCAGCTTGCAAGATTTGACCATACATACATTGCACGATAAATAAAAGATTTGAAGTTAATAATGACCTTTGCCCAGCAGTGGGAAAAATAGGTTAACAAGTAATAATTAAAAATGAGGTTTTACTCACTCTAAAGCTGATAGCTCCACTGCAGTTGACGTCGAAGGCTTTGAACACATAGTGGGCGTACAGCGCTGAGTCTGAAAAACACTTACCAATTAAGAAATAGTATAGGGCTCCATCTAGTTAGAGGGCGTTCTACACTACGTTTACCGAATCGCGGTCTCCACTCAAGAACACGTCACCCCAAAGGGTTATTAGTTCTTCGACGATATATGCAAAGTGGCTGGTAGCAGTTGGAAGAGAAGAGCCGAAGATCAGGCTCAGTGCCGTGCTCTGAGAGATGCCTATGTCCAGCAGTGGACTGACACGGGCTGATGATGACGAGTATGTTCATTCAATGTCAAAATCACTCAGCGGGCTATGCTCGGGGTTTCTCTGAAAGATCGTTATTTGGAATCAGGTGATCCAGAAGAGAACCAAAGTTGTCGACATAGGCCTTAGGTAAGCTGAAGCGGGAGTGGGGCTGGTCATACGAGTATCTGTCATAGGACTGATTGGGGTAGACATGTTCTTGAGTGGAGACCTCGACTCGGTAAACGGAGTGTAGGGCGCCCTACAGCTAGGTATATGCAAGATGGTTAGCGGCGGTAGGAAGAGAGGAGCCGAAGATCGGGCTCAGTGGCGTGCTTTGGGAGAGGCCTATGTCCAGCAGTATGTATGACTGTATACACGTAAAGTACTATTATTTATTCTGTGGCTGGCTTTGTTTATTACGGTCTAGACAATCGTATGACCACGATCTCACCTGATGGAAAGCGATGATGTGGTCGAAGGTGTAGCACGCTTGCCTAGTAGATACCTATTCACTCTTGACTTGAACACACCGGGGTTATAATTTACCGAAAACTAGGGCATTACACTCCTTTGCAGTTCTTATAATAAACTAGCTTTCGCCCGCGACTTAGTCCGCGCGGACTAGTTAAACGCGAAAAAAGCACGCTATGCTCTTCTAGGATATTAAAAACCAATGCAAAAGTATTGCACCAACGCTCTTGATGCTTTTTGGCAGACTTGTTATTATTTCGTTTCCATGGCAATCGTTCATTACAGCGAGTAATCGACATTTTCCTGTTTTCCCGTGGAAACTTATCATTTTACGGGACAAAAAGTATCTATATTGTACAGTACCTCTTTACAAAGTTTTATAAAAATCGGATCAGCCCTTTTGGCGTGAAAGCTCCCCGAACAAACAAATAAACAGACAACGTTTCACTTTTATATATTGGTGTGGATGAAGAAGTCATTCTTGTGCGAGGTATTTCAAGTTTCAACCATAAATAGATGGCCCTTTGCCGTCGTCTAGTCGTACGGTGCGCGATATTGGAAACCAGGTTTCCTTAGCCAAACAAAGAATCCTTAGGCACAGAATACATAATAGTAAATATTACAAACATTAGGTATAGTTTCGTCATGTCCGTCCGCCTGTCTATTACTAGAAAGTTGAAAGTTGTCATACTTATAACCGCTACATGAGTGAATAAACATGTTTATAACTATTGATGATACATGTACTTACTTCCGTGAGGAAAGAATTTGGCATAAATGTCCTTGAAGGATTCTTCTTGCACCACTCCTTCTGGACATTCCTGGAAAATAATGAAATATTGTCAGTTTTAATTTTAAATGGTTTATTTACCTTGCCGTGTTTGTTGTTGTGTTTAGGGTAAATTTAATAATTAAAATTGTACCACCTTCCTGTTGACCGATTGATCTGACATTTTGTAAACTCCTTTATTTCCATACATCATAAAAGGTCGCGGTTAGTTTACCAACTGCAAATATATGTTTACAAAGGCTATTTTATTTTATTTTAATATTACTACAAATTTACGGTTTTCTGATTTTTCTCTTTACTTGTGCAAGACAGACACAAGAACAATACATGCTTCTCGCCAAATTTCAAGATTCTAGGTCAACGGGAAGTACCCTATAGCAAGGGCGGATCCAGCCTTAGATTCAGGGGGGGGGGGGGGGTCACACACTTATATTCAGCCTAAGTTCCAAAATTATACAATTCTAGATGTTCCCCGCGGTTTCACTCGCGTAGCCTATACCCAAAGATGGATGCATTTATTTATAGAGATTATATTATTTTGAAATTTTATGATAAGCGCGAGAGTAGTGAGCGGGAAAATTTTGAGTTATTTCTATCAGTGTGGGTATTAAAGCGAAACTCTGATTTGTACAAAGTATGTATTTGGTGTAATATCAAAAGCGCGAGCGCAGCGAGCGCGAAATTATTGCATTATCAGTGTTAATACACTATTCAATTAAAATATCATTCCAGAACGTGTAGAAATATGCACTGACGTGATTTAAACTTACGAGAGTAGATATTAATAGAATACTGAGCTATATCTGACAATATAGTAAATGAAAAAAAACAAATCGAAAAAATATATATGAGAGAACTAAAATACGCAGAAATTTTGAGCTATTTCGATCGGTGTAGAAGGTAAATAATATTTTCAAGTCATAAAAACAAACATTTAAATAATCGAACGGCGTGAGCGAAGCGAGCGCAAAAATTTTGACCTGTTTCTGTACACGATTCTAATAACACAATTAAAACATAATTCTAAATCACATACTTATAGAACTTATGCATTGAAATGATCAAAAACATATGGGCGGCGAACTCGAAATTTCCGAGCTATTTATGTTAATATAGATTTTAAGAACAAAACATAATACCAAATCACATGAAAATAATGAAAAATAACCACAAAAGCGAGCGAAGTAAGCGCGTTTTTTAACACTTCTGCCAGTTAAATAGTTCTAAAAACATAACTCAAAATAATATTCAACTATGCATTGATAAGAACAAAACATGCAAACGCAGCATGCATACTGTACGAAAAGTATGCGATTTGTTTCAGTGTAGAAATAGAATAATTCTAAATCATACGTAACTAAACGATTTACGTATCTTCTATATCTGAATACAAAGAAGCGCGAGCAAAGCGAGCGCGAACATTTTGAAGTTTTTCTTCAACATAATTAAAGGATGAAGCCCCTGGTAAGTTTATGACCACGACAGAAGCGAGCGCGAAAATTCTTGGCTATTTCTATAGATTTTTTGTTTGTCGTATGAGGTAGTGTTGGCCTCTGGTTTCAGATTTGTCAGGCCGAACAAAGGCCTCCGACATGGCTAAATGACGGCCATAATCAACAGCCACGACCGACAACGTAACTTACTCTCCATAAAAAATCTATAGTGTAAAACTTTTGCGCGGAAATTTTTAGTTACTTTTATCAGTGTACAAAATAAACATAATAAAACATATGAAAATAACAAATGGAACTGAAATGAACTGAAATGAACTGAAATGAACTGAAATGAACTGAAACAAACTGAAGTGACTCCCATGACACCCCCCCCTCCCCCCCCCCGGATCCACGCTTGCCCTATAGGTTTTAATTCCCTTGCGAGTGTCAAAACACGCGGCATAAACAGCCGTACCTTTTGATTGCGCTGACTTAGAAGTTTGTTTTTTTCACAACTATAAGGTGATTACAGATTGCAGATCTATTTGATAGTACTCCAAGCGTTTCTGAAAAAGGGTCTTGATAGACAGACAGACAGATAGACGGACGAACAACGAAGTGATCCTATAAGTGTTCCTTATTTATTTTTCACGGAACCCTAATAACGAGTCATGGTGTACCTATTTCCCTTGAAAATTTATCAATAAAAAAAACTCTATCGCTGAGTCCTTGGTACGTTTCGGCCTTACTTATCGCTGTAACAGACGTTTTGATTTAGCGGACGCCGACTACGTACCTACGTCGGATACCGACCAATCAGACCACTGCGACACGTATGGTAAGTATTGACACTTATTGTAGTGGTAGGATTCTTTCGCAAGAGGCCGCCTGGAGAAGTACCACACCTTTGTCAGATATTGAATCGCCAAGCAGTAGTGTGTAAACATTTCTGTGTTTCGGTTTGAAGGGCAATGTTTCCAGCGAAATTACTGGGCAATGAGACTTAACAACCAATGTCTCAGGTGACGAGGGCAGTGCAGTGACACGCAAGACTTTGCAACCAAAGTTCTAGGCCTGGATTCTGTATGACCACTCACGCCAATTTCACGCGAATTCCACGCCGATTCCACGCTGCCTGCGTGGAATCACGAACAATTTCCACGAAGGCGGCGTGGAATTGGCGTCTTAAAATTAGAGAATTAGGCCCCTGGGTGCATGGCACTGCAACTGTTATGGGCAGGCGTGACGCTTACCATCAGGCGAGTGACATGCCCAACCCGTCACTCAAAGTAATAGAAAAAAAATGTACAATCCATACCAATATATAAAAGTGAAACGTTGTCTGTTTGTTTAGGGAGTTTTAACGCGATAACGGCTGGACGGAGTTTCATAAAATTTGGAGTGGAGATAGCTTTTACCCTGTAAGAAAACATACTTACAAAACATACTTTTTATCCCGGAAAATGGTAAGTTTCTACGGGAAAACTGGAAAATGTTGATTACTCTCTGTAAGGAACGGTTGCCATGGAAACGAAATAACAAGTCTGTCAAACAACACCAAGAGCCACGTGTTCTACATTTGCATTGGTTTTTAATATCCTAGAAGAACAAGGATGTTTTTTTCGCGATAAACTGTAGACCACGCGGACGAAGTCGCGGGCAGGAAGGCGAGTTATATATTATAATTGCATTTTTTTATTTTTTTAGGAAGGACTACTTGCTGTCGGCCGCTACAGCGTACCGGGCGGGGGGGGCTCGCGCAAAGGCGCTCCGCCGCAATACGTGACGCAGAAGGCGCACGCCAAAGTTAAATTTTAGCGACTTGCTCAAGGGCACCCAGGGGGTACGAACCTCGGCTTGGGCCGTCGTTTAGACTACGGGACATCTGACTAAACTCCTCTGGATCGGTATTAGTGATTAATAGCGAGTTCCAGGGGGCCCTGAACTATTGCTAGGAGCCTCATAATTTATTTAATAACTGACCGCCATTTCGGAATACATCTTTGAGAAGAAATGGCAAGAAACTCAAAGAAGAATAATAATAATGACTAACTATGGGTTCACTGACCCTGCCGGCGGGGTCAGTGTCTGATTCTACGTGTGTTGTTTGAGGGGTGGCTAGACGATTCCATCGCTGCCTGCAGTGATGTGGTGATGTCATCGTCTGGATCGCTCAGAAAATTGCGGGGGCGCCTACGGAGGGGAGTGGGTACGTCTGTCGGATTGTAGTCTGCCGCTTTAACGATAAGCGGATTAGGATGATGGGGTATTATAATTGCACAATAACCTTTTTTTTATAGTATTAATTTATTCTGTGAAAAGGACTAGAACGTCTGATTGGTCGGTATCCGACGTAGGTATTTAGTCAGGTCAGCCTAGTCGGAACGTCTGCTAGTGCTATGTATAAGATTAACCTTATTTACCACGAACCACTAATTCTATAAGCTCTTGTTTATAGCCAAGCCTATTATAGCATTTGGAAATCACGCGACTTCGCGTGCCGTGTGGATTGCGTTTTGTTAATATTTTGGAATAGGCACTTTGTTTCGATAACAGCTAATGCTACTAGAAATTCTCGTAACTGAATGATTTCTTAGGATTTGTTTGTTTGTCGTATGAGGTAATGCTGGCCACTGGTGTCAGAGTTTGTCAGACCGCCCGAGGGTCTCTGATATGAATTAATAACAGCCGCGACTGACAGTTTAACGTGCCCTGCGAAGCAAGGAGCGATGGAAACCCGCACATAGAAAAGTCATTGTTGTGGAGCCGAGGACTCCGCCATCCAGACTTATGGCACAGAATAAATAATATGCTTCTGGTAATAAGCCGAAAAGTTAGTACAGATCAAATGAAGGGTTGCCGATTCACAGTTGACCAATGAGAGCGCGCTGCAAAACGGTTGTTCGTTGTTTTAGTTATTTTAAAATGATGGCAATTTTGAGACTGCCTCTACTCTACTACGTAGTAGTACGTAGTGCTATTATTTTATTCTGTGTCTCTACGTCATATTCCGAGTTTTTGCGAAATCCCTCGTGTTTTTGCGAAAATTCGAGGAAAATTCCATACAGTCCCAAACTAGGATACCCTGTACTATGCGCACTAGATAACGGATAAACATACATATGTATTAAATACCTACCAATATAATATATATGTTACCGGCAATCTGTATAATCTGGTATTCTATGCAATACCTAGGCAATGTATATAATACCAGGGCGGTCGCACTCCGCAACAAGTACAAATAAATTCGAGGACCCCATATTCGGGTCCGTTCAGTCGAGTGTCAAGCGTGCGCTCGATGAGTCGCGCGCCTTGTACTTAGCGATAGAGCACCTACTTACGTAAAGTTATTGACAAACTTTATTCGTGTTTTAATTATGAGTACCAAGAAGAAAGCTAGAAAGTACTGCATAGCATTCGGCTGTTTGAATAGTGATGTTTGCTAGTTTGAATTAGAAATGACGAATTGTCATTCTTTACGTTTCCAAAGGATATTGAAAGGTAATAAATTGTAATACCTATAATAGGTCCTAGTTATGTAGTTAGATATTGATATTTTTTTATTACGTAGGTTCCTACAGTTTTATGTTATTTCATTTGTGTTCCATACCGAAGCTACGCATATTTAAGGTTTTTCCGCGCAGAAATAAAGTCGTTTATTAAATCGATCAACGTAATTTTATAATTGATTATAGTAGGTATTGTTGATCGGAAAATGAATTACTGTGCTGACTTAGTAAGTAGCCTACAACTAATTAGGTACTACTAATTAATTAATTTATATAATAGGTATATGTCTCGTATAATACCTACCTACTTTTAATACCCTTTATTACGTACGTAGCGATTTATTTTTCACTCATTAAAAAGCATGGAATTCAGACAGGCACCTTTATTCATCAAAGTGCAATACCTATGGGATATAATTATAATCAACCAACGACACGTAGGTAGGTATCTCACTAAAGTTATCGGCGGTCTGAAAACGGGATAGGTAGGTAGTACTTTTAGAATATCAGGCACTATACCCGCACTTAAACTAAGATTACATACAAACATGATTGGTGGGGTCAATTCTACTTTTACCATTTTCAGAATGTCATTTGAAATATTGTCAGGACCTGGAGCTGACCGTGATTTTAAATTGCTTAGAATGTTTATAATTTCAATTTCATTAGTGGGATACATAAATAGGGACGAAGGTGATTTGTTGCGGGATATATTTACTGTGCTTGATAGCTGATCTTCGGAATGTTTTAGCTTATGAAGAATTAATTTAGCATAAGTCTCACCTACTGAGGTAAAGTATTCATTTACCTTGTTCAATGAGTCTTTAGGACAGGATTCTATTTTCAACAGATCTGCGTTCTTGGGTTTTGTTTTTTTCAGATCACATACCGTTTTAACCGCATTCCACGTCTTTTTGCTATTGCCTTTTGCCTCTCTTATTAGCTGACGGTCATATTCGTCCTTAAGATTTTGGAGTATGTTGTTGCAGCCGTTTCTATACTGTTTGTATGCATATTGAATTTCATCACAGTTCAAATTTTTTCTAGCCCTCAAATGCAATTTGTCACGTTTTCCAATGCACTTTAAAATCCCTGGTGTAATCCAGGGTTTAAATATTACATTAGGATCCCTAACCTTGCATTTCTTTGTTTGATAGCTTAGGACCTCGTTAAAAGTTTCTATAATTTTATTAGTAGCTAAATTTACGTCAAAAATATTGTACAAGCTAGACCGATCTATTTCTTTCAGATCTTTAGCTAGGCTTCTGTAATTAATTTTAGTCTGTATTTTTGAAATTGGCTTTTGATTTCCCGCAGTACATTCCACACTTACTGTATCATGATCTGTCACGCCTGAAGGGCAAATGGCAATTTTTGTGTGATATTTGGATCGAATCATAAAGTGATCTATACAACTTTCACCTCTCGTAGGCATAGTGAAACCAGGAATAAAACCATGATGCGCAGTAATATTTAAGTACTTCTCCGTATTGTAATTGATATCTTCAGCATCTGCTATATTCAAATTTATGTCTCCGGTTATGATACAGTTGTATCCTTTGCACATATTTATTACAGTATCTAATGAGTCAAAGAAATTAATAAAATTATTTTTCTTCTTGAAAGAAGGAGACCTATAAATTGCAATTACTAAGAAATTATTTTCTATTTCTAGAAGCAAACAGTTAGCATCAAGGAAAGGTGGCTCTCTACTATTTAAGGACAAATTATTTTTTGAAAAAATTACTATACCATCGTTCTGGTTGTAGTACTTCTTAGAATAATTACAAGTATATCCAGTTAGACTAGTTCCGCTATAACATGAGCCAATCCAACACTCAGTCATTATAATTAAATCTGGTTGAAATTGAAGTCTATGTAAAAATAAAATAAAATAATCCATATTTTTCCTTATGCTTCTAATATTTTGAGAAACTATACTGAATTGATTTCTTGTATCACCTACATAGTTTATGCATAACTTTGGGTCTTCTAGACAAACACATTCAATCAATTTAGTGTTATCGATATCTTCAATAAGTGAGTTAGCCATTTTTGTTGTGTTGAGAAACATAAAGTATGCAAAAAGCTAACCCAGGAATACAATAAAGATTGCTTACGCTCAGTTTAATAGTATTGGTCCAAAAAAGTACTGCACTTAATGAACAATAATTGCAGTGTACACTTAAAAAGCATGTTTTTATGACACATACTCGTATATTTTGCAATAAATCAACGGTCGATTTATTTACGTTATACAACATACTTGTAATTAATATTTGCAGGATAATGATTGTACAATATAAATTTAACACGTACAGCACAGAAAAGCAGCAATAACAAAAATATGATCTTTTAAACTTAACTTCATTCCAGTGTAATATCATTTGAACCGAGATTGTTGCGTAATAGCCTGTTTTAGAAGTATATTCTGAGAGTGTCTCATAGAAGCATCGTTTGTTTATTACAACGTGCGAATGAAGGTTCTTCATATTCATAAGCAGTTGACAACAGACCGTGACGCGTATGACACGATTTGAGCGCATTTTTGGAGTAAAACAAATGAATATGACTGAGATATGTGTAAAAGCATATTGCAATAAATCATAATTCTGTGTTAGTATGCTAGATACATAGTGAGGTATGTAGTAGGGTGTTAGTGTGAGTGTTACGACAGTTATTTTGTAGTGTATTATGTTATTATAATTTTGTAAATAGTATGTTGTTATGGTGAGTGAGAAATAAGAGTATTTTCGATGTAGTGATAAGAGTAAATACACAACATAATTGTAATATATAACAGATATAATAATTATGGCTAGTCATTTAAGTTCCTTCAGTTGATTTTCGTTTCTGCCTGCTATAAAGCGTTCTCCTTGCTTCTTCCTTAGAAAGACTGTACCATTACTAATCCAGCAATAATCATAACGCTCAGCCTTGGCAAATTCTTTTGTAAGATAATGCAAGTGTTTGGTTTTCATTGTAAGGTGTTCCGATAAGAAGATGGTCTTTGGATCACCTTCTATACCAAGGTGGGATGAGCTTAGTGGATCATTTGAGTGTGTCTTGTTGAAAGATTTTGCAGCGCTCAGGAATTCTAACTTTTTTAATGTATTATTCAGCTCAACAATAACGCTAGTGCAGCTGTTTTCTCCCTTCATTGGAACGTTATATAGCGATAGACGTCCCGTATGTTTACATATTCAATGGGGACATCCAGTTTTTTTGCCAGGCACAGTAGTGATTCGTATAGATCCCCCTTCTTCTCAATTTTTCTTTTAGGCACGTTTCTTATTTCTTTGCTGGTTTTCCGATAATTCCTGTCGATATTCTCACATCTCTCTTCAATTGTATTTATCTGAGATATCATGTTCTGCCGGTCACCTTCCAAGCCTACAATTTTTGCGTTCATGGCTACCATTTGATCTGAAAGAAACCCTAAAGACTTTTCAACATCTATATTTTTAGTTTGAATGTCTGAAGAAATTCTCTTAATTTCTGTTACATGCTTTTCAATGCCATCCAATCTATTATTCGTCTTTTTTGACTGTACTTGCATGGCCTCAAAAATTTCACGCATTTCTGTACGCAAGGACGTCAAAGAACTTTGATCTTCTAAAACTCCACGCCGCCGTTCTCCCCTAGTACTTTTAGTCCCCCCAGAAGCTGCTGGTACCTTTACAATTTCAGAGTCAGATTTTGGACTATTTACTCCGGGAGCTTTAACCGGAGATCGCAAAACTTTCGGCATCTTAGTAATATGTATGAGTTATTCACAGACCTTTGCAAGCAATGTATCGGTCAGTGACAGTTTTTACAAACGCTGCTTCCGTGGTAGGGATAATAGATTGAGGGAGTGTTTCTCTCACTCGCACATCAGGTAGATAGCTTAGTATGCGTGTTTTAGTCAACGATGCATCAACCAGGGACACATGTTCTGATGCTTTAGTAGTAAAAGCAATGCACCGTAGAAGGGGTAATGAATGAGTGACTCACGTTATGCTCCGTCCGTAGTTCGGCTCGCGCAGCGTTGTTATCGTACTTACAATTCAGCAACCTTCTCTGCTTTTATGAATTCCTATTTTTCTTTGGCTAATTTATATTTCCAAATGTTGTTTATTTTTATATTTTTTGTTCTAAGCGTAGGTGACGTGCCCACGTCTATACAGTTTGACGTCCGAGGGGGAAGAGGATACGATACTTATACGTAGGTAGGTAACTCACTAAACTTATCGGCGTTCTGAAAACGGGATAGGTAGGTAGTAAAAATGAGGTAGTAGGTCTATTCTGATAAGAATGTCATTGTATGTAATAGAACTATTTTAATTTATAATAATAAGTAATAACATAATACATTATTACTTATTTATTCTGTTACAATATCTAAGTCATAACATATCACAGAATAATTAGTAGTACAAGTACCTAGTCATATCTTAATACAACCCTACCGAGCGAATAAGGGACAGAGCGATTCTGAAATGGTTAGAGCAATGGAAGTTCTCGCGCGTTGTGATACGGTGCATTCTAGCCTGCACGCGGTGGGCGAGCGCCTTCTAGGTAAATATAATTGAAAGCTCGCAGCGCCGTGCGAGTTAAATTGCACTTTATAGCGTTGTAGCGAGAGTCGCTATTTATTTAAATGACTTTACTCAGTTAGCCTTCTGTACTTGTACTATTATTTATTCTGTAGTACAACAGAAGAAAAAATAGTACCTACCTAGTTGTCGGCCGAAGTCGGCCGAAGCCGCTAACTAACCAGCCACAACCACACAGGCGCGCGAGCGCGCGCCTTCTCGCAAGAAACGAGGAATTAATCGCACTGATCAATCAGAAAACTTGTAACGCTTCGAAGTATTTTTACGCAAAAGCAATTGTAGTCTTTATTTGTGCATACCCACGGATCAATTTCCTATGCAAGTATTTTTTACTTTCACTTCAAGGCTTCAGCGTACTTTTTCACACACACGATTGTGCTCCTTATATATATAGAGACAAAGATTAATTTCCTATGCAAGTATTTTCTACTGTCAAGGCTTCCAAGTACTTTTATTTTGCAAACACGATTGTTCTCCTTATTTATATGACGGCAAAGATCAATTTCCTATGCAATTATTTTCTACTATCAAGACTTCTATCTGTTTCTACAGAAAGCACTTGAAAGTATTTTGAACCCTGGTTTTTCGCCCTGGTGTTTGAAGATGGACGTACTTGGAAGCCCTGGAGCTGGATATTGCGAGTATGACCCATGCCTAATTAAAGTATGTAGAGTAAATCTATCCACCAGGATTCTAGATTGCAAAGTTTTCAATCGTCATTAACGCTGATATTAGCGTTATTAATATGACGTATGACGTATTTAAAAATTTACAAAGTTGGAAGTGTACGGACTATTCGTGTAGGTAGCTACTGAGTATAAAACGTTTGCGCGATTCAGGAATGACAGTTGTTAGTGAGAAACCAGATTAAAGGCGGCTGTACGTAATAACTTATGCTGGGAAATTGAAAGTTGCCCTCTTACTCCTACTAGATGGCGCTGTTCAATTGTTATTTCATTTTGTGTATCTTATAAATGCACACCAATATCCATAGGCCAGTCGCACTCCGCAACAAGTACAAATATTATACCTAAACTTTGCGGCTGCAATATTACGGTTCATTCAGCAGAGTGTCAAGCGTGCGCTCGATGAGTCGCGCGCCGTGTGCTTACGATAAAGTACCTGCTACGCAAAGTTTTTGTTACATTTTATTCTTTTCTTAATTATGAGTATTAGTAGAAACCTAGAATGTACTGCATAGCATTCGGTCTGACAAGTCTCGTAAAATACCTACATACTGACATTTTAATACGTAGGTAGCCACTTCTTTTTCATTCATCATTGTGCATGGAATTCAGACAGGCACCTGTTATTCATCAAACTGCAATACCTATTAAGTTATAATCAAATAATGAGGTACTAGGTATTTTTATTATTCTCATAAGAATGTAATTATATGTAGTTAATAGAACTATCAACATTTATAATAATAAGTAAAAAAATATTACATTATTACTTATTTGTTTATTCTGTTACAATATCTAAGTCATATCATATCACAGAATAATTACTAGTACAAGCACAGAATAAATAATAGTACAAGTACACACAGAAGGATAACTGAGTAAAGTCATTTAAATACATAGCAACTCTCGCTACAACGCAATAAAATGCACTTTAACTGTCACAGCGCTGCGATCTTTCAATTATATTTACCTAGAAGGCGCTCACCCATTGCGTGCAGGCCAGAATGTACCGTATCACAACGCGCGAGAGCTTCCATTGCTCTAACCGTTTCAGAATCGCTCTGTCACTTTTTCGCTGTATGTATTTAAATGACTTTACTCAGTTATCCTTCTGTACGTGTACTATTATTTATTCTGTGCCAATATATAAAAGTGAAACGTAGCCTGTTTGGGGAGCATTCACACAATAACGGCTGGACGGATTTTAATGGAATTTGCGAATGGAGATAGCTTATACCCTGGAATAAAATATCGGATACTTTTATCCCGGAAATTTGTAAGTTTCCACGGGAAAAATGGAAAATGTTTAATACTCGTTTTAAGGAACTGTTACCATGGAAACGAAATAACAAGTCTGTCAAAAAACATCAAGAGCGTCGGTCATAGACATATATAATTATTTGCTTCGTGCTATGCTTTTGCATTGGTTTTTAATATTCTAGAAGTACATAGGATGCTTTTTTCACGATAAACTGTAGTCCGCGCGGACGAAGTCGCGGCACAGAATAAATAATAGTACTAGGTAGCGGGCGAAAGCTAGCTCACTATATATATATTATTCTGTATCATGGATATGGTACTATTATTTATTCTGTGGCATGTGCACAACTGAGTAAGGGTCAATCACCCGCCTAAATCTTCCAAATTGTTTAAATTAATGACTGTTCTGTGCCCGTGAAAGTAATTTAATTTATTTATTCATCTATATACATAGCAAATATTATATAACAATATTCTGCCAAACTGCAAAGTAGTTTGTAGGCAGATGATAACTCTCACGTTATGTTATAACTATGTAAATAGATTTAGTTTAATAAACGTAGGTAATAAAGGACTTGTAAGTACATCTAATTTTAAAAATATCTTAATATAATGCATATTGAAGACATTTAGGTATTAGTCTTCAATATTAAGTAATAGCCTTTTTTTCAGGGCTGCTTCAAACGAATGTCTAGTTATAGTACATTACTGCCGCGGTCTGTAATGACTGCGTTGCTGCAAGCGATGATGATGGTCGAGAACTTAACTAAGCAAAGCTCGAGGCCATCATAGCGTGGCCAGCAGGGCAGTCATTGCGGACCAAGGCTTGTATAGTGCTTTACTCAAACAATGCGAGGAATTTAAATAAAACCAGCTTAGTATAATAAGAAATTACTCAAACAATGCAACAACAACGAAAACAACAACGACAACGACAAAGACAACAACACCGACCACAACAACAGAAACAGTAACAGAAACCGAAACAGAAACAGAAACAACAACAATCACGATCACATCAGATTTCAAACAGAAAAAAAACATCAAAATCGGTCCATTCGTCTGGGAGCTACAACGCCTCTCTTTTCGCGTTCGGGGTTAACGAACCCACGGAATAAATAATAGTGCTACGACAAAAGACGACAATAATGGATTTTCAAAGGAAATTGCTGGCCGCAAAACACGACAATAATGAAATTCCATACAACTTTGCTGGCGCCTATTCAAGCAGCGCGGCAAGGTCGACTTTGCCCAAAGAAGGTTGTCGAAATAATGGCCACATTACTAGTATTGTTTGAGTAAAATATTTATCGACAAATTCGCTAGATAGATCGTTATACAGTTTGGGCACTAGCCATTTCCGCATACGTTGCCCATAATAATTATTAACATTATATTCTAAAGCCAGCTGTGGCTTGGTTGCTTTCCGAGTTGGATAGTTAAATTGTCTTTCCTTTTTAAATGTACTGATCTGAAAGTGTTCCATTATAATCATGTAATGTACTTTACTATCTACTGGTAATACCTTACAAATTTTGTGTTTTTTTTATCTAATATATTATTCTGTATCATGGGTTCGGTTTTATTAAATACTAGCTGATGCCCGCGGCTTCGCAGGCATGGTCATTTCTCTAGGTTAAAAGTACTATTAATGTGCTACTCCAGGACCTAATATACCAACATTTGATCAAAATTCCTTCTGGCGTCAAAGTCATTTTATTGATTATTTGGTTTCTACTCATCGTACTCAGATA
The DNA here is from genome assembly GCA_946251855.1 of Alsophila aescularia. Lineage (NCBI taxonomy): Eukaryota > Metazoa > Arthropoda > Insecta > Lepidoptera > Geometridae > Alsophila > Alsophila aescularia. The sequence continues at coordinate 66,336,044 of OX276374.1, forward strand.
TCAAGTAGGTACTCTAGTTTTTAAGTCAAACCCTAAGCTATCCAACAATGAAAACCGCATCGCAATCGGTCCAGTAGATTGTACTTGATGCGCGAACAAACATACAGACAGACAATCAGACAAACAGACAGACACGAATTTTAAAAATGTTATATTCTTGTTTAGTAGCTCATTTTAAGTACCCTAGACCTTTTTTTTTTAATTATCTTCTTTGTACAGACTATTTCGTTCTTATTGCTTTATTACCCCCCAAATTGTTTAGATAAATGACTGTTCAGTTCCCGTCTAAGTACATGAATATTATCTGATGTCTCGCTAATTCTAAATAGAAATAGATAAACGTCGTCTGTTTGTTTGGGGAGCTTTCAATACGCTTTCATAACGGCTGGACGGATTTTGATGAAACTTGGAATGGAGATGGAGATATACCCTGGAATAAAACATAGGATACTTTTTATCCCGGATAATTGTAAGTTTCTACGGGAAAACTGGAGAAATGTTGATTACTCGCTGTAAGAAAAGGTTGCCATGAAAACGAAATAGGTAACAAGTATGTCAAAAAACATCAAGAGTGGTGCTATACCTACTTTTGCATTGGTTTTTAAAATCCTAGAAGAACATAGGATACTTTTTTCGCGATAAATTGTAGTCCGCGCGGACGAAGTCGCGGGCGGGGAAACTAGTTTGCTATAAAAAACGCGCAGTCTGCGCCTTCGAAAGTCGAAAGTGACAGTTGGTACCTACTACTTAGTGTTTTTACCGCGATATTTTATGTCGTTCATGCAGGCGCAGAATGAATGAATGAATGAATTTTATTTTATTTTATTTGTTGGTCTCTATGAGGGGAAACGAACGAAATTTAGAATGTCGTTTTTGCGAATGACTATTCCTCGAAGACTATTCATCGAATGCTTACATCCTCGAAGGGTCATTTCTGCGAATGGTCAAAATTGCGAAAAAGCGGCGGGCGCCCGCTTCTGAACTGAAGCAACCAAAATCATAGTTATTGACCGAGCGAGCGCGAAGCGCAAGCGAAGCGTCTTTGTTTCGGCTTGGGCTAAAATTCTTTCGTATGTCCGGATATCTGCCCGGATGTCTGTCCAGATGTCTGTCCGGCTGTTCTCCTCTATATGTCGCATTTCTCAACCGATCTAGACGAAACTTTGTATACAGTATTTTTTAGAATTTTTGACGTCGGTTATTTTTTATTTTTTTGTACTTCCCCCAGAAGAGGGTAAAAGGCGGGCTACTGGATATCTCCGCCTTATTAAATTCGATTTCGATGCTTCTTTTTTGTCATTGAAAGGTAGTAACTTTAAGTTAGTCTCACAAAAAATTGGTGAATATCTGATGAGGAAGATCCTCGGTAGCTCGGCGTGATGAGCAGAATAGCTCCTTAAAATGCAGTACATTTCTCACTTTTAGATTTCTACCCGTGGAATCAGCCCTTTACCTACTAGGTAGGGATTGATGGAGCCTCGATTATTAATGTTAGTTGTACAATAAGGTAACTAGATGGCGCTACTGTGCACCGCTAGATTGTTTGCAATAAAGGTTGTACGCGCGAGGTCTATAGCTCAGAGAGCCACTACTTTACTATGTTTTATATTCTACCACAGAATCAATAATAGTACTACACTTATACATACACACACACCCTTACACATACACACACACACACACACACACACACACACACACACACACAGAGTGTATTCCACACTTAGATAGATAGCTTCATATTTTTGCCAAAGGAAACTAGCCCTCTCTGAGCGAGCTTCAGTACATTTCTCACTTTTAGGTTTCTACCAGTGGAATCAGCCCTTTACCTACTAGGTAGGGATTGATGGAGCCTCGATTATTAATGTTAGTTGTACAATAAGGTAACTAGATGGCGCTACTGTGCACCGCTAGATTGTTTGCAATAAAGGTTGTACGCGCGAGGTCTATAGCTCAGAGAGCCACTACTTTACTATGTTTTATATTCTACCACAGAATCAATAATAGTACTACACTTATACATACACACACACCCTAACACATACACACACACCCTAACACATACACACACACCCTAACACATACACACCCACACACACACACACACACACACACACACACACACACAGAGTGTATTCCACACTTAGATAGATAGCTTCATATTTTTGCCAAAGGAAACTAGCCCTCTCTGAGCGAGCTTACGCTTTTTTCAATACCTATTAAGTACAAAATTAAATAATATAATTTGGAATTCTATTAAGTTTCCTACACACTTATAGAAATAGCTCACAGTTTTTGTGCTTGCTTCATCGTCATCATCATCAGCCTATATCTGTCCACTGCTGGACGTAGGGCTCTCCTAAAGCATGCCACTGAGCGAGGTCTTCAGCTCACTACTTCCATTTTCTGCCAGCCGCTTTTCGCAGGTCGTCACTCCACCTGGCTACAGGGCGTCCTACACTACGTTTTCCTAAACGTGGTCTCCACTCGAGAACATGTCTACCCTAACGGTTACCTTGGTTCTCTGTCGAATCCTGCCCTTCAGAGAAAATCCATACATACATACTTATTTATTATTCTAAATTCTAATACTATTAGCTTATTACTTATTAGTGTCTCTGTGCACAGTAGCGCCATCTACTCCATCTAGTAACCTTATTATATTGTAACACAAACAAAGCACAAACATATAATTATTTATGTATGTTCTAGATTACAAAGAGAATACAATACTATTAAAGTATGTAGAATAGAGGTGAGGCATATTTATCGTCACAGGTAGAAGTCACTGATAATTAAAAGTCACAGACCGTCACAGTGATAAAAGATCATCCATACCAGTGACTGTGACTCTGTACTGTCTGTGACTCGTATCTGTGTACCATATTTATCGTCACAGGTAGAAGTCACTGATAATTAAAAGTCACAGACCGTCACAGTGATAAAAGATCATCCATACCAGTGACTGTGACTCTGTACTGTCTGTGACTCGTATCTGTGTACCATATTTATCGTCACAGGTAGAAGTCACTGATAATTAAAAGTCACAGACCGTCACAGTGATAAAAGATCATCCATACCAGTGACTGTGACTCTGTACTGTCTGTGACTCGTATCTGTGTACCATATTTATCGTCACAGGTAGAAGTCACTGATAATTAAAAGTCACAGACCGTCACAGTGATAAAAGATCATCCATACCAGTGACTGTGACTCTGTACTGTCTGTGACTCGTATCTGTGTACCATATTTATCGTCACAGGTAGAAGTCACTGATAATTAAAAGTCACAGACCGTCACAGTGATAAAAGATCATCCATACCAGTGACTGTGACTCTGTACTGTCTGTGACTCGTATCTGTGTACCATATTTATCGTCACAGGTAGAAGTCACTGATAATTAAAAGTCACAGACCGTCACAGTGATAAAAGATCATCCATACCAGTGACTGTGACTCTGTACTGTCTGTGACTCGTATCTGTGTACCATATTTATCGTCACAGGTAGAAGTCACTGATAATTAAAAGTCACAGACCGTCACAGTGATAAAAGATCATCCATACCAGTGACTGTGACTCTGTACTGTCTGTGACTCGTATCTGTGTACCATATTTATCGTCACAGGTAGAAGTCACTGATAATTAAAAGTCACAGACCGTCACAGTGATAAAAGATCATCCATACCAGTGACTGTGACTCTGTACTGTCTGTGACTCGTATCTGTGTACCATATTTATCGTCACAGGTAGAAGTCACTGATAATTAAAAGTCACAGACCGTCACAGTGATAAAAGATCATCCATACCAGTGACTGTGACTCTGTACTGTCTGTGACTCGTATCTGTGTACCATATTTATCGTCACAGGTAGAAGTCACTGATAATTAAAAGTCACAGACCGTCACAGTGATAAAAGATCATCCATACCAGTGACTGTGACTCTGTGCTGTCTGTGACTCGTATCTGTGTACCATGTTCATCTGTGATTCTGTTACCTGTGAAGGCTGTGTAATAGTAAAATACTAGCGTCCATCTCTTTTTCACTTATTTTAAGTAAGGTGTTAGACAGAGATGCACCTAGTATTTTAGAAATACACTGAACTGTGACTTGACTACAAAGTATGAATGAATATAATATTATAAGGCTAAATTAAAAAGTTTTGTTCGTTACGATGGAATACCTAACATGAACGGGTAAAAAAGATCGCATGCGTAGTCCAGGATAGATTCTAAATCAGAAGTTTCAGGAGTAATACGCCTGTAAGTATAATTAAAAATCTTCGGGAGTAATAGATTAGGAAACCTAACAAAAACAAATGAAACAGTTTATTTTGCTCAATTTTGAACGTTTGATATAATCTTTTGGTTCGTTAATGAAAAGGCGTGATGTTTTAATTCTACTATCCTACTTATAAATTATATCATAAATGCGAATGTTAGTTGTTCGTTACCAGTTGGCGCTGAACGCTGAACGGATTTTGATGAAATATAGTGCAATTTTAGTCCTGGAATAACGAATATGATACATTTCATCATCACCATCATCCGTCATTATTGTTCACGCGTGTAAAACCGCGGAGCGCAGCTAGCAAACAATAAAATTATGTTTGAGCACGTTATTTTAAATAAAATATATATTTATATCACAATACCTACCTACAAAATCATACACTTAATATACTCGATTCTAGTATTTTACGACACGACACGGTGACTTCTGCGATTCTGTCACCTGTGAGTTCTCTGTGAAAGTGATTACTCGATTCGATAGAAGTAAAAAATACTAGCTGGTATTTTGTCACTGGTATTTGTCACAGGTAGCCCCAAGTCACAGTCACAGTGTCACCTAGTATCTCGATTCACCTAGTATGACCCACCTCTAATGTAGAATAAATCTATCCACCAGGATTCTAGATTACAAAGTTTTCAATCGTCATTAACGCTGATATTAGCGTTAATATGACGTATTTAAAAAGTTAAAACATTTACAGTTAGCAGCAAAGTCGTAAATAACGGACTATTCGTGTAGGTAGCTACTGAGTATAAAACGTTTGCGCGATTCAGGAATGACAGTTACATGACTGGCGCCATCTAGACTGAATTTGGGAATGGAGATAGCTTATACCCTGGAATAACTTAACTTAACTTTTTCCGGGATAAAAAGTATCCTGTATTTACAGGATACTTTTTATCCCGGAAAAAGTTAAGTTTCCACGGGAAAACTGGAAAATGTTTATACTCGCTGTAAGGAACGGTTGCCATGGAAACGAAATAACAAGTATGTCAAAAAACATCAAGAGCATTGGTGCTATACCTACTTTTGTATTGGTTTTTAATATCCTAGAAGAACATAGGATGCTTTTTTTCGCGATAAACTGTAGTCCGCGCGGACGAAGTCGCTTGCACCCACCTCATATCTAATAATCATAATAATAATCATTTATTTGCAATAAATATGTGTACAAGGTAACGGTGGTAAGGTCAGTATGGTATCAACATATTTTACCAGTTGACCTCTTCATCGAAGTTGGATCTACCCAGTCCCAGTTGAATCGTCTGACCTAAGTACACATAGTGATCAACAGCTTCGATAATATCGGTCGACATGGGCATTTGACATGATGTTCGTCTTACCTATGTTCATTTTAAGACCTACCTGTTGGGAAACAATATTGAGGACACTGAGCATGAAGCACCTCTAGGATACTCTTGGATGGAATATTTCTTCCAAATTTCAAATCTCTAGGTCCACCGGTTTAGGCTTTACGTTGTCTGTCAGTCTGTCTGTATGTCACGGTACTATTTTATAGGTATAGATTGTACAATATATTTGTATCTCCATTTTGTTGAATGTGGGACATCTCATTAGCACTTTTAAATTAATAACAATAATTAATTTAGCTGCACATGTTGGACAGTCTAGCTGATTCGTCTGAACGCATTGGTCTCTGGATGAACTTGGACAAAATCAAGGTTATGTTCAACGAACATGTTATTCTGGAACCAATTGCTGTTAACGGAATTGCTCTCGAAGTTGTTCAGGTGTATGTTTATGTGGTGAAAACTTTGCAACTAGGTAAAAACAACTTCGAGGGAGAGAGACCCGCAGAAGAATACAGCTGGGCTGGACAGCATTTGCGAAACTTTGTCGAGTCTTCTCGTCGCCATTACCGCAAAGTTTGAAGACATGACATACGGAGCCGAGTCGTGGGCACTTACGGTACGACTAGACCACAAGTTTAAGGTTGCTCAGCGAACTATGGAAAGGGCTATGAGTTTCTCTGAAAGATCGTATCCGGAATGAGGTGATCAGGCAGAGAACCAAAGTTGTCGACATAGCCCTTAGGATTAGTAAGCTGAAGTGGCAGTGGGCTATCATATCTGTCGAAGGACTGATAACCGTTTGGGGTAGACACGTTCTTGAGTGGAGACCGCGGCTAGGTAAACGTAGTGTAGGGCGCCCGCCGGCCAGTTGGAGTGATGACTTGCGAAAAGCGGCTGGCAGGAACTGGATGAGAAGAGTCAAAGATCGGGCTCAGTGGCGTTCACTAGAAGAGGCCTACGCGCATGTAGGCTGATGGAGATGATGATGATGGCCATATCCTGTTTTTACCCGACTACAGCAAAGCAAGTGAAGGGTATTGAATAGTTTCGTCATGTCCGTCTGTCCGTCCGTACGTCACAGCACAGACATTATATTAAAAAAAAAACACTATAAAGATGACATTTGGCACATGTATAGATATTAATAACCACTACATAGTTAAATGAAAACATGGAAAATAAATGTTCTTTGTGCCGCCTCTCACACATAAACACAGATGGTGTTTCGACAGGTATTTTTAAATTTTAGTAAAACTTCTTTTAAAGTTATTTGCTATTTGGTGCCTTCCAGCTAGGTGGAGCGATGATATACGCAAAATGGCTGGCAGCAGATGGAAAAGAGTAGCCGAAGTTAGATCTCAGTGGCGTGCTTTGGGAGAGGCCTATGTCCAGCAGTGTACTGACACGGGCTGATTAATTAAGGCAAAATACTCTTGGGCTAATCTAATGGCATAGGTATATGCTTACAACTTATACCACCCCTCCACCTGTGGATTTAAGAGAAAACTAAGGTATCCACGGATCCACATGTGGAGCCGAGCTGTGGATCCAAGTGGAAGGAGGGAAAAAAACAATTTTGTGATAAGTGCTAGTTGATTACAAAACAGTAGGTATGTAATCTACTCACCGTTTTAAATCCTCGATACATGACCCTGATCTCCTGTTTAGAAAACTTCGTCTGTCTGCACAACTCCTCCAAAGCAACCGGAATGGGCTTCGGCGTCCGCGTGGGCTCCAGCTCGTAAGCATGTTCCTCCACAGGCGATTCAGGCGGCGTCGCCATTTTACTTCTTTTATTCCACTAGCAAAACATATTTCGAAAAGATTTCCCGAAAAGCAGGCAAGTTTTTCAACTGTGGCAGCACCGAATCATTTTGGCGCGTCTTTTGACATTGACAGGACCGAAAGGTAAGGAGTTTTAAGTTTAAAAAGGCGTAGAAGATGGAGGGTCTCCAAAGGCAGGATCAGATTCTGAAACAAGAAAAACAAAGTTATCGATCTATCTACACTTATAATAAAGCAATAAGAACGAAAAAGTCTGTACGAAGATGATTATTAGAAAAAACATGGGCTAGGGTACATAAAATAAGCTACTGAAAAAGAATATTACATTTAAAAAAACTTGTCTGTCTGTTCGTTTATCTGTATGTTTGTTCGCGCATCACGTAAAATCTACTGGACCAATTGCGATGCGGCTCACTGTTAGATAGCTTTGGGTTTGAAAGCTTAAAAACTGGTATCTTAATCCGAAGATTAGATGCCGAGAAATCGATAAAAACTATTTGACGGCTGAACAAATGAAGATATGTAGTATATTGTACTTTATATGTACTTTTGGTCCTGGAATAACACGTATATATATACGGAATAACAAAATCATTGTTTTACTAATTTCAGTGTTAACTATATTCCAAGCATATATTCCCGTACCCTACCATATTATTTACTCTGTGACCGTATCGACTTTATTCTATGCATATATTTTTCGCCTGGCAATCTATACGAAGTTACCAAGTCAGACATTTATTTTTCTAATGCCGTCGTCGATTGTCGTCGCCAAAACATCCATTCAGCCAGTAGATTTATTGCAAAACGAATGCGATATAACAAAAATACTTATTTGTCGGGACTCGGGGTGACTTTCATGATATAATATATGCGAAAGTCAATAATGTAATACGTATGCATTACATTATTAACTAGTGGCTCTGTGAGCTGTAGACCTCGCGCGTACAAACTCTTTTGTCAACAATCTAGCGGTGCACAGTAGCGCAATCTAGTTACCTTATTGTAGCACTAACATTAATAATCGAGGCGCCATCAATCCCTACCTAGTAGGTAAAGGCCTGATTCCACTGGTAGAAATCTAAAAGTGAGCAATTTACTGCATTTTGAGGAGCTATTCTGCTCATCACGCCGAAGATCCTCATCAGATCTTCACCAAATTTTTATGAGACCAACTCAAAGTTACTGCCTTTCAAATAAAAAAGAACCATCCAAATCGAACCTCACAAGGCAGAGATATTCAGTAGCCCCCTTTTGCCCCTTTTAGAGGGAAGTACCCCCCCAATCAAAAATACCCCGAAAAGAAAAAAAACCTTTAAACTGTATACCATGTTTCGCCTAGATCGGTTGAGAAATGTGACCTGTAGAGGATAATAGAGATCCGGACAACCGGACATACGAAAGCATTTTTGCCCAAGCTGAAACTTTATTCTGTGCTGAAACGGAGTGTGATAAGCGTTAGTGCTCTTGTTGCCGCGGGACTCCATTCGTGTCGCGGACTATTACCACGTACTATAATGTACAGTACGGCCGATAAGTCGTGGCCACTCTGTACTTCGTGCAAATGGCTGCGCATTGAACATTTTTAGGAACCGAATGGTGGAATGAGGCAGGGCTGTGGTCTAGGCTAGAGATGCACCTCATTCCGCCATTCGGTTCCTAAAAATGTTCATTGCGCAGCCATTTGCACGAAGTACAGAGTGGCCACGACTTATCGGCCGTACTGTACTGTACTGTGCTATTGCTAGCCATTGATACTGATGTCAAAACTTTTTAATTTTAGAGGTAAAGTTGTTTGTATGACAGGTATTGTACTTGAAACTAAACATTTGGTTTTGACACCCAACGTGGAGCAGACTTAGTAAACACGAAGAGTAGATATTTGCCCAACAAGCGTGATTTGGTGAAGCAGAGTGGAATTAATCACGTTTGTGATGACATCTTGGACATAATATCATGAAATAAGTATTTCGAAGTGTTTTTTTTTTCATGCTTGGTGTTTTGTTGAAGCCATATGCAATTTTATTGTTCTTTTTTGTAATTACAACTTGGAATGTAACCAACTATTATTTATTCTGTGACTATTCATAGAGGTTTTAGCTGTCTATAAAATTTGACACCCAAAGTGGAGCAAATGAAATAAAGTACACAAAATAAAATACACCGTGACATTAAATTCGATATTTATCTTAGATTATTCAGTCCATTATTTAGAATCGTTTTAGAAAACAATTAAAAATCAAAAATATAATAATAATAAATACTTTATTACACCAGAATTGACAACATTTCAAAATTTTAACATTACTATTTTAATAGTTTATCTGAAGGAATATTGAAAAATAAGATACACGTATTTTATTTTTCCCTTTTTAGGTTATATTATCCGAGAAATTAATTATTAATAAGTAGCTTATTCTAAAAGGACGTAACTGCCAGAGTTCGGTGGAATGAACAAGATTACCGAAGCCACATTCGAAAAAAAAAACATGTTATATATCTGTCAAAGTCAGGCTCTAGCGTAGTTTTTTTTTCTTTACAGGCAACTGTATTTTATTATTCCACCGAACTCTGCTTGGTTGAGAGTTATTACGTAATATCTTTGTAGTTACTGCACTAAAAATTATGGAAAAATAATAATAATGAAATGGTTTTTGAATTTTATTGGCTTAGGAAATATGAAAACTTGTCAATTAAGGAACAACTATAGAAGGGTTTATTTTAAAAATAGGCACAATAGGCGGTCTTATCGCTAAAATCCACATCTCTTCCTGACAACCTCTGGATGGACAGAAATTACGAATTAATAAAGGAAGGTGGTGCAAAACAATACACATATTAATAAACCACATAAACCACTTACTTACATAACGTAAATACAACTACAATTCATATACTTAAATACAATAATTAATGCCTAGTATATATGTATATCAATTTAAGTATGGAGCAAAAGTAATTAGGCTTAAGTTGAAATGTCTATTTCATTAAACACGCTACACGGCCTCGGCGCGGATGGTCTGCAGGCGCGCGATCGTCACATTGGTTTTCTCATGTCGCAGGGTTCTGGGATAACAAGTTTGAATGTTGACTATATTAATAATGCCTAGTTTTATTAGTTACTAGCTGCGCCCCGCGGTCTCACCCGCGTGAGGGATGAAGATGATGAAAAGTATCTTATGTGTTATTCCAGGGTATAAGCTATCTCCATTCCAAATTTCATTAAAATCCGTTCAGCCATTTTAAGAGCGATGTATGATGATGACGATGATTTTGATGAAAAGTATTATATGTGTTATTCCAGTGTAAAAGCTATCTCCATTCCAAATTTCAACAATATCCGTTCATCTGTTTGAGAGTGATGTATGATGATGACGATGATGATGACGATGATGATGATGAAAAGTATCCTATGTTTTATTCCAGGGTACAAGCTATCTCCATTTCATTTTTAATCAAAATCCGTTCATCCGTTTTATAGTGATGTATGATGACGATGATGAATAGTATCCTAAGTTTTATTTCAGGGTACGAGTATAAGCTATCTCCATTCCAAATGTCATCAATATCCGTTCATCTGTTTGAGAGTGATGTATGATGACGACGATGATGATGATGATGATGAAAAGTATAAGTAAGTAAGTTTTTGTAGTGTGCTCATCAAGATGCCCATATTGTAAAACTCGTTTTCATTTCGCATTTTTTTTTACACTGAATGATGTTAGGGTTCTATCGGCACCCCATACATCCAAATCTGTTCAAGCATTTAAAAGTTATGGTGGTCACAGAAACTCACAAACATACATAATTACAAACACACGTGAATCCTAAAAACATTACACTCCTTTTTTGGGCAGTCGTGTCAAACGGCATAATAAGCCAACGCATTCAAAGCAATTCAAAGACTACATCAGCCTTGATTTTATTGAACAAGCTCTCCAATTACGTTCCGGGGCAGGCGGCATTCGAAGCATACTGAAATCACCTGCATAGAGAGTCGGGGAGCGAGCGCTATTTTTAGCATGACCTGACGAAGCCTATTTGTTAAATTATGTGTAGCTTGTGTTGGTATTTCTGTATGGAAAACTTAGGACGTCTCATAGTGGCATAGAATAGAACGGACGGAATACCACACATTGCTTGCTTAACGGACCTTAGTCGGGGTTTTTTAATTATTATTGCAAAAGTGCTATTAGTTTGCCATTTTAAAAGCTGTTATTATATGTTTGTTTGTTTGTATGTATGTTGTTGTAGGTTTGCTAAGGTCAAATCTTGCAAGCTGATTTAGAATCACTTCCTCTTTCCTACGGTTGTTGAATGTTTACATGTTCGGCTATAGGTATGTTTTTTTTTATGTATGTCGGTCGATATCTCCGCCAATTGCGGACCGATTTTAAAAATTATTTTTTTGTTTGACAGGGTATACTCTCCAGGTGGTGCCATATAAATTGTATCAACATTGGTTTAGCAGTTTTTCGAGAATAAATAGTTTTGTTGAGTAAATCCATTCGATTTTGTTTTTATATTGCCTTTATTTTGTGTTTACTCTGAGATTTCTAGACCGATTTAGATGGTTGTTTTTTTCTTCAAAAGGGTGAACTTTCCGAGTAGTCCCATATAAACTTAATCAAAATTGGTTCAGTAGTTTTATTAGAAAATCAATTTGTTTTATAGTTTATGTTCTCTAATATCTTGGGATTTCTGAACTGATTGTTTTTACTTGAGTAAGAAGACCTCTAGTGTGGTACTGTATAAATTTCATCAAAATTGGTTTAGTAGCTTTAAAGAAGCTTTAATTTAATTCACTGTGTTATAATGTTTAGGACTGGATTGCAAGTCAATTTTGAACAATTTAAGGACGTCCTTAAGATGCTGAAGTTTTGCACCTGGGTGTAGTTCTGATGACAATTAAAAACTACAGTAGTAGTAGTAGTAGTAGTAGTAGTGGTAGTCTAAGGAACTACACAATCTGATGATGGAATCCCTTTGAGTTTGGGCTCATATGGTTTGTCTTGATGAGATCATGTCTGGTTTTATGTGGTATCAAGGGTCTGATGATGGAACCGGAAGGTAGACACAGGAACTCAACAACAAAATGATGGAATCCCTTCGAGTTTGGGCTCATTTGGTTTGTCTTCATGAGATCATGTCTGGTTTTATGTGGTATCAAGGGTCTGATGATGGAACCGGAAGGTAGACACAGGAACTCAACAACAAAATGATGGAATCCCTTCGAGTTTGGGCTCATTTGGTTTGTCTTCATGAGATCATGTCTGGTTTTATGTGGTATCAAGGGTCTGATGATGGAACCGGAAGGTAGACACAGGAACTCAACAACAAAATGATGGAATCCCTTCGAGTTTGGGCTCATTTGGTTTGTCTTCATGAGATCATGTCTGGTTTTATGTGGTATCAAGGGTCTGATGATGGAACCGGAAGGTAGACACAGGAACTCAACAACAAAATGATGGAATCCCTTCGAGTTTGGGCTCATTTGGTTTGTCTTCATGAGATCATGTCTGGTTTTATGTGGTATCAAGGGTCTGATGATGGAACCGGAAGGTAGACACAGGAACTCAACAACAAAATGATGGAATCCCTTCGAGTTTGGGCTCATTTGGTTTGTCTTCATGAGATCATGTCTGGTTTTATGTGGTATCAAGGGTCTGATGATGGAACCGGAAGGTAGACACAGGAACTCAACAACAAAATGATGGAATCCCTTCGAGTTTGGGCTCATTTGGTTTGTCTTCATGAGATCATGTCTGGTTTTATGTGGTATCAAGGGTCTGATGATGGAACCGGAAGGTAGACACAGGAACTCAACAACAAAATGATGGAATCCCTTCGAGTTTGGGCTCATTTGGTTTGTCTTCATGAGATCATGTCTGGTTTTATGTGGTATCAAGGGTCTGATGATGGAACCGGAAGGTAGACACAGGAACTCAACAACAAAATGATGGAATCCCTTCGAGTTTGGGCTCATTTGGTTTGTCTTCATGAGATCATGTCTGGTTTTATGTGGTATCAAGGGTCTGATGATGGAACCGGAAGGTAGACACAGGAACTCAACAACAAAATGATGGAATCCCTTCGAGTTTGGGCTCATTTGGTTTGTCTTCATGAGATCATGTCTGGTTTTATGTGGTATCAAGGGTCTGATGATGGAACCGGAAGGTAGACAGAGGAACTCAACAACAAAATGATGGAATCCCTTCGAGTTTGGGCTCATTTGGTTTGTCTTCATGAGATCATGTCTGGTTTTATGTGGTATCAAGGGTCTGATGATGGAACCGGAAGGTAGACACAGGAACTCAACAACAAAATGATGGAATCCCTTCGAGTTTGGGCTCATTTGGTTTGTCTTCATGAGATCATGTCTGGTTTTATGTGGTATCAAGGGTCTGATGATGGAACCGGAAGGTAGACACAGGAACTCAACAACAAAATGATGGAACCCCTTCGAGTTTGGGCTCATTTGGTTTGTCTTCATGAGATCATGTCTGGTTTTATGTGGTATCAAGGGTCTGATGATGGAACCGGAAGGTAGACACAGGAACTCAACAACAAAATGATGGAACCCCTTCGAGTTTGGGCTCATTTGGTTTGTCTTCATGAGATCATGTCTGGTTTTATGTGGTATCAAGGGTCTGATGATGGAACCGGAAGGTAGACACAGGAACTCAACAACAAAATGATGGAACCCCTTCGAGTTTGGGCTCATTTGGTTTGTCTTCATGAGATCATGTCTGGTTTTATGTGGTATCAAGGGTCTGATGATGGAACCGGAAGGTAGACACAGGAACTCAACAACAAAATGATGGAACCCCTTCGAGTTTGGGCTCATTTGGTTTGTCTTCATGAGATCATGTCTGGTTTTATGTGGTATCAAGGGTCTGATGATGGAACCGGAAGGTAGACACAGGAACTCAACAACAAAATGATGGAACCCCTTCGAGTTTGGGCTCATTTGGTTTGTCTTCATGAGATCATGTCTGGTTTTATGTGGTATCAAGGGTCTGATGATGGAACCGGAAGGTAGACACAGGAACTCAACAACAAAATGATGGAACCCCTTCGAGTTTGGGCTCATTTGGTTTGTCTTCATGAGATCATGTCTGGTTTTATGTGGTATCAAGGGTCTGATGATGGAACCGGAAGGTAGACACAGGAACTCAACAACAAAATGATGGAACCCCTTCGAGTTTGGGCTCATTTGGTTTGTCTTCATGAGATCATGTCTGGTTTTATGTGGAATCAAGGGTCTGATGATGGAACCGGAAGGTAGACACAGGAACTCAACAACAAAATGATGGAACCCCTTCGAGTTTGGGCTCATTTGGTTTGTCTTCATGAGATCATGTCTGGTTTTATGTGGTATCAAGGGTCTGATGATGGAACCGGAAGGTAGACACAGGAACTCAACAACAAAATGATGGAACCCCTTCGAGTTTGGGCTCATTTGGTTTGTCTTGGTGAGTTCTCTGGTTTTATGTGGTATCCAGGGATGATGGAGCTGGAAGGTAGTCACGGGAACTCAACAACAAAATGTTGGAACCCCTACGAGTTTTGGGTTCATTTGGGTTGTCTTGATGAGTTCTCCAGTGTTATGTGGTTCTCAGGGCCTGATGATGGAGCCGGAAGGTAGTCACAGAAACGCAACAACAAACTTATGGAAAATAGTCAAAACTAATTCAGTTTTTTTTTTTTTTTTTTTTTATTCGGGACATTTCCACACCAATTATCTAGCCCCAAACTAGGATACCCTGTGCTATGGGCACTAGATAACGGATAAACATACATAGAATATAAGAATATTACATCCACGACTAGGAAACAAACATTTCTGCTCATCACACAAATGATTGCACCTTGCAGGATTCGAACCCGCGACCGTTCGATTTCGTACCTAGGATCTCTAGCCACGAGACCAACCGGCCGTCAATAAAGTTATTATATATGTATGTTTTAGTCATCCGTAGTTTTAATTTACCAACGCTTTGAGTCTAAAGTGAGTGAGTCTACTATTTACTTTGGCATATTATATTCTTTCCGATGTTTGCTTAGGCCACTAAAAATAAAAAAATAAAATATTTTTCCAAAAAAGAAAAACGACTTCAGAATAAAAATGTTATTTTGTAAACAACCACTAAAAAGAATAAAATAATTACAATTGAGCCAGAACAGTATCACTTTTTCGAAATTACCAACGTAATAATAATGCATAAATACAACATAAGATAAGAAAGAGTTTTTTGAAGGCGGTGCTAAACCCAGGCATCATTTAAATCTAATATCTTTACAAAATTAATACATACCTATCTACGTACGAAGTAATATGCAGTTGTCTATGACGCACCCTCTACAAAACACGAAACGCAGAAGAGACAAACCAAGAGACTCACACGAGCATATTTTGACTTTCACACGTTCACAAACCGATTGACACGAATACAGCATTCTAGTAAATGATAAAGTTTTTGTAGATAATTACTTTAAAAGCTTATTATTTTATATAGCACGTCAAGCCGTTTAAGACATTATCTTTTTGAATAAGCTCAACCATATTTATAATTATGGCTCGGTTTGGCACCGCCTTCAAAAAAACTCTTTCTTATCTTGTTGTATTTATGCATTATTATTACGTTGGTAATTTCGAAAAAGTGATACTGTTCTGGCTCAATTGTAATTATTTTAATCTTTTTAGTGGTTGTTTACAAAACAACATTTTTATTATCAAGTCGTTTTTTTTTTTCGAAAAATATTTTTATGGTTAGCATGACCTGAAACTTTGCGAGTAATCGATATTTTTCCAAATTTTTGATACCTTGTGTTACGTTACTGCAATTTTCGAAGAGATGTGTAATTTTTTGAAAAATTAAATACTGCCATGTTAGGCCCATTTGCACAGCTGCCTTACCTCAGGATAGAGGCATAGTCAGACAGTAGCGCGAAAGAGATACTATGATTCGAACGACTAATGTCAAATAATTAAAATGACCAAATTCAATGTCCATTAGTAATGTCCAACGATAAAAACGTCCAATGAAAAAAAAGACCATTAAAAAATGCCCATTAACAAAAATGCCCATTAATAAAAATTACCAATGATAAAAATGTCCAAAGAAAACAATGGCCAATTGACATAAATATCAATTAAAAAAATTGACTCTATATTATAATTAAGCTTATTTATCGATGAAAGATAAGTTGAGTTTATCCATTACAAACAGACTTTCAAATCTTTCCTCTTTATAATATTAGTGTACAAAATAAT
The DNA here is from genome assembly GCA_946251855.1 of Alsophila aescularia. NCBI lineage: Eukaryota > Metazoa > Arthropoda > Insecta > Lepidoptera > Geometridae > Alsophila > Alsophila aescularia. Next base: position 66,352,710 of record OX276374.1, read on the forward strand.
ACTTAAATTTAAATCAACTAATCCTAAAGGACAGCTTCAGAAGACCGAATACTGTAATACGTAATACCTATATAACTGTAATACGGAGTACTATTTATATATTCTGTGCCAAAGGTTCAGATCTCGGCATGACCTCTACTCTACCCTATTACATTACCAGCGGAGGCCTGTTCGCCTTTTCCTCCCCTACAATTTGGTTGACCATGACACGACCCCGACGCAGCTACAACCTACAGCCATAGTAGGGACAGTACAGTATAAAGCAGTACACCTTCTTATTTCGTGCCATTAGCACCACCCGATGGTTATCGTGATTTATTAGCTTTCCGCCCGCGATTTCGTCCGCTCGGACTACTGTTTGTCGCGAAAAAAAGCATCCTATGTTCTTCTAGGGCAGCGGTCAGCAACAGGCGGACCGCGGGAGGTCGGACCTCGGACCGCTAAATATTGTTAAATATAATAATTTAATTTATTATAATATTTTCATATAACTAGCCCTAAATTGATACTTTTGAAAGCCACGTAGAATCTAACTCGTTCAAGATTAACGGACGCCCGCCTTGAAGACACACTTCGCATTTGCTGTTCCCCTGGTGAACCAAACTATAAAAAACTAAGACCGTCGGTATAATTTATTATAATATTTTCATATAACTAGCCCTTTATTGATACTTTTGAAAGCCACGTAGAATCTAACTCGTTCTAGATTAACGGACGCCCGCCTTGAAGACACACTTCGCATTTGCTGTTCCCCTGGTGAACCAAACTATAAAAAACTAAGACCGTCGGTATAATTTCTCGCATTAATGTTTTACATAATAACTCAATTTGATAGAAAAAGAAAAAACCTACTTAATCATTATCAGTATTTTTTCTGGACCTCTATAAAAAAAAAACAGTATCTGGACCCCACTTAAAACTACTTGCCGACCCCTGTTCTAGGGTATCAAAAACCAATGCAAAAGTAGATATAGCACCAATGCTCTTGATGTCTTTTGACAGACTTGTTATTTCGTTTCCATGGAAACCGTTCCTTACAGAGAGTAATCAACATTTTCCTGTTTTCCCGTGGAAACTTACAGTTTACCAGGATAAAAAGTAAAGTATTTGTTGGTCTCTATATTGTACAGTACCTACCTGTAAACAAAGTTTCAAAATCGGATCAGCCGTTTGGCGTTAAAACTCCCCAAACAAACAGACAATTTAACGTTTCACTTTTATATATTGGTGTGGATGTACCCCACGTTTTGTACTATAAACTGTTGAAGCTTGTAAAATCTGAAAAACGGGGCCAATTTTCGCGCCTTCATGTTGGGAAATGCCATACCTAACGTACACAGTTTTTATTGTTGGGATAACTTACATCATTAAAATTTTGATAAGCTTTAACTATTTACGCTGGTCATGATGTTTATTTTTTTTATTTAGACCTAAGGTCTTCCTTAAATATAAATCACCCGCTATATGCATTGGTGACCCATTACTAAACTTCCTAGGGAAATTCGGAGAGAACACAAAACTGCGCGAACGCAAAACTCAAGATTGACAGCTGACGTTTTGCAGACGATCGGAATGTCCACTTGAAAAGTTGCGTGAAAAGTTAATGAGACTTGTTGAAAAACAAAAGAAAATTCGATGAAGCGCGATCAAAATCTTGATTCGTGGTTCCGTCTACTTTATATATTCATGTTTATTAATTCAGAGCAAATACTAGCTGCGCCCACGGAAACAATGATAAAAAACTATTTTTCCAAAAAAAAAACTCATCTCCCCAAAAAAGGAGTATAATGTTTTTAGGATTCATGTATGTATGTGAGTTTCTTTATTCTACCATAACTTTTAAATGCAAACAGATTTTGATAGATGTACTATTATGTATTCTGTGGTATGGGGTATCGTTAGAATCGTTACATCATCCCGAGCAAGAAATATAATTATAAGCTTCTTGATCCCGAGTAACATATGTTTTTTTTATTCAGTATTTAGACATCATGGCTTTATTTTAAAAAGCGAAATATATTTTATTTTTTCGAATTTTAGAATATGGGTACCTATCAAATTGAAGGGCTTGGTGAACGCATTCCAAAAATATTTATAGATTGAATGCTCCGTGCACAAATTTTCGTCTGTTTACAATTACACCAGATTTATTACTATTTGACGGATCTTACAATTGTATTGTAACATCTATAGGTACTTATAATAAAACTGTAACAGATCCAATTCTGCACATTGAAGTTGTTGTTGTTTTTTTTTTTTTTTTTTTTTCTTTATTCTTTACTGAAGCCAAATCTGTATTTTTTTCACTGAACGGATTTTGATGCAACCTGGCACAGTCATAGTTTATATGATGGGTTTAAATTGAAGATACTCTCTATCCCGAAAAAATTAAGGGTTTCTGCGGGATAAGGGGTAAGTATTATGATATTGAAGTAATAAGCCAAAACATTTTTGTTTTCTTCGTTTTTGTCTGTCTGTCTGTCTGTCTGTCTGTCTGTATCTTGAGTCACGATACACACTGTACACGATAGATTTCGGCGTGATGAAAACTTGTTGATTTGAGTTCATACTCGATTACGAGGTCTGTAAATTCGTGTCTGTCTGTTTGTCTGTATGTTTGTTCGCGCATCACGTAAAAACTACTGGATCGATTGCGATGCGGTTTTAACTGTTAGATAGCTTAGAAACTGGGGTACTTAAAAACTGACTTAAAAACTGGAGTACAAATGAGTGGAGTACAATGGAGTACTGAATTAATTTTGATTAAATGTTAGTATATTGGTATTTTAGGTGTTGGAATAGTACGTAGAGTACTTTTAACCTAGAGATATGACCACGCATGTGAAGCCGCGTGTTCAGCAAGCAATTATATATACATATTATTAGGTACATTGCCTATTTATGTTTCGCAAGGCAGCACGACCTCCTATTTGATGATTCCAAGGAGCAATAAACAGAAATGAACGCACAGGAAAATAGAAACATTCTCAATGAAATTTCACTTTATTCTCACTCCGTGCGTTTATTTGTTTGCTTCGATACAATTTTCACGCTCGAATAAATTCTGCGCAAGTCTCCGCTATTTCATTCCGTTTCAGTTATTTGGTGACAGAACCAAGCCTCACTCAATGTACTTGCGCGCGCTAATTTCTGTAACGCCCGCGTTACTCTTTTCGTGGCTTGCCGCGAGATAGACTGAGATAGACTTACGCGTTAGAAAGAGAAACGCATATAAAATGATACGCATCAAGGTCGTGCGAGCTGAATTGCACTTTATTGATTGGCGGCAAGAGTCGGTTTTTATTTAATTTTCTTAGCGGAGTGAGCCTTCTTTACGTTAGTACTAATTTCTTCTGTGACAGAACTCCATCATTTATTTTCAGGGAAAATAAAATAATGTGAACAATTATAAAAATATGTTTTAAACAGTTTTTTGTTTCGTTTCTCTTCCATATCCAAGTGTCATCGAATGAAGTCTAAAAATCTATAACATGCTGTATAATGTGCTATTTTAGTTTGTATCTAATCAACGCCATCTGTTTGAAGCATACAAAACAATTTTAATGGTTTTTAGATAATATAGCAGAATTATTCAGAATACACAAATCAAAGAACACAATTAAAAAAAACATCCAGACAGACGGACCGACAGACAGACATGGCAAAACCATAAGGGTTAGAGTTTGACTACGAAATCTTAAAATAACAAAGGCGCTGTAATGGCACAGAATACTAAGCAGCAAATGTAGATTAAAAAATCGAAAAACCACGTTTTTTTTTTTTTTTAAATGCATCTTCTTCGATTTGTGAGCTACTCTGAAAGCCGGATAGCTAATCGGGAAGTGCTCGAAAGAATCATGCTCACGTCCAATACATGCGATGACCTGTCATTCTCATATTTTTTTCTGGTGATATATAAAGACATTTAGTATATTAAATTAGTGCTTTTAAAAACAGCCGTGTAAATATGGTTCGTTTTTTATATAAGGGAAAAAAGTTATAGTGAAATTATTTTTGAGGTTATGTTAGCTATCAAACGGAAATTAAGTAGCGTGTTCAAATTAACTTGTCCTACCATTGAAATTTATATTTATACAAGTTACGTTTCCACTGGTTAATCTAGTATGAATATTCAAAACAGTTTACACAGTATGTAAAGTATAACGCATGTCAACCTATACTCCATTGTGATAGACACTGATTATTTGCAATTATAGTCAAAACACTTTTAAAATCTATTTCGAATTTGACTTCAAATAAAGGTGGCAGGATTCCACCCGGGACGACAGACAGATAAAAAGTGTCTTAAGGCCGGATGTCAGTGTATTTTATGTCCCTCTCATCCGTGATCAAGTAGAGCGGGAAAGATGATACGTCTCGGAAAAATTTAAGGTTTTTATTTATTTGTAGGAAAACTAAAGCTTTGAATTAAAAAGTGTCTTACCATTTTCTCAATCATAATAAGCTTTTCTCTTTGATATCATTTAGTGACGGGGTCTCTTTACAATCAATGTTCTAAGCATAAAGTAGTGTTACCTTTGATTATATTTTCTATCGAGTGAATTCATACTAATCATGTTTCTGTGTTTACAAAGGTCGAGATAATATGTCAAATTTTGATGTGATACCAATTTCATAGTTCTGGGTTAATTTTAAAACAAGATACAGACGTTCAAAAATGATCAAAAATTGCTAAAAGTGCTAGAACCGGGCCTTAATAAAAACGTGGTAAAAACAGTATGAAGTTCCCGCCAAAACCATTACAGCAAGAGTGCCAGCAATTGCATGCGAAGCGGTTACAAAATTGATATGCAAAACTAAAATGTCGAGAGCTGTTACTAAATATAAATGGCAAACGTCCAAACGGTGTCTTGTAGCTTGGTAGTTGATAGCCCACAACAGTATATTTTAATGAGTGTTTCAGGAAATTGAGTCATTTTTACGGCAATTTCGTTATATGGCGGAAAATTTGTTTGAATTTGTTGACTTTCTTTTGTTGGGGGCTTTTTAATTTTCTTCTCTACAGGTCGCATTTCTCAACCGATTCTCGTGAAATTTTGTGAGCAGATTGGATAATTAGATGGTATTTTTTTGTCGATTCGGCCCTGCGAGCATGGATATTATCGATAAAATTCGATAAATTTATCGACCGGTAAACAGTTATTTTATTATCAATTTTATCAAAATGCGGTAGCATGGATCTAGCCTCTCGGTAAATTTTATTGGTTCGATAACACATCGTGAGTTTATCGATTTAAAAAATGGCAACTTGTGGACTATACCATATATCAGATAGACGAGTAATAGTCTAAAAAATATTTTTGACACAATTTGGCAGATTTTTATTATTTTGTGTTGTTACGGAGAAACTTCTGTCATTTGGAATTCTACTTAACTACCATAAAGTAGCATATTCCTTGAACCTAACCTAAAGTATAACTAGCCATAACTCGTTGCACAATTGCTTGAGACACCTCCCTGACAAGTCTGACTACTGAACTACTGAACTTCCGTGCTACTGAACTGGTATTATCTAATATTAACGTGAAACTTAATTTAAAAAAGTCGGTAAATTTATCGATCGATAAGATCCATGCTTGCACTGCTGGCCTTGCCTATATTCTAGCCTGCACGCAATGGGAGCGCCTTCTAGGTAAATATAATTGAAAGCTTGCAGCGCTGTGCGAGTTAAATTGCACTTTATTGCGTTGTAGCGAGAGTTGCTATGTATTTAAATGACTTTACTCAGTTATCTATTATTTATTCTGCGGTCTGGGGTGGAATCTTGCATCTCAAATTTCGAGCACTTCCCGATTAGCTATCCGGCTGAAACTTTCAGCGTAGCTCAGAACTCGGGTGACAATGCAAATAAAAAAAAACATTGGTTTTAAGATCAGTTTTTTTAATCTACATTTTGCTGCTTCTTTTAAGCAAGGAAGTTATATGTACTTACGACACCTGGAACGATATCTCTCATATTCATAAACAAAAGTGGTCTCACCGAAAACGTAATTTTAAAAGAAAATACGAGAAAAGGAAGTACACGTTGGATCGGAAGTCTCTTTCTCTCTCGTACAAAGTTTCAAAGTTTTCGCACAGACTAAAATAAACATGCGAAATAATCATCGCAAAGACATCTGTATCAAAGAGGTCACCTACTTAATATATTTACATAGTACATCCTCTTTGGTGTCTGATGAGATTTTATATACTATTTTGAAAATTAAAGAAGTTCTTGTCCTGTTTGTCTTACGAAATATTTGCTGTCATCTGAGATTGGCACTATAGATAAGAAAGAGACAAGGGCTGTAGCTCAACTTCCTTTTTTTTTTTTTTTTTTATTCGATGGCTTCTTCGGAGGCACTGGTCTACTAGCAATTTCGCCAATGTCAAGTGTATTATAGTTTAAAGTAATGTCACGTCACAGTCAATTATTGTCAAAGTCACGAATCAGTAAAATGGTGGACATTTTCTGAAATTTCCGAGGGAGATTTGGAAAAATCACAAAATGCCATTTATTTCTGCGTTTGATTCTTTTGCCCGCACTCGTGCACGTTAACGAACACCTAATGGTTAATATTCCACCAATATTACACATTAACACTCGAAGATACACAAGATTGAGAATAAAATCTAACTCTACATCACAACATTTTGATTTTTTTCAAAAAACCCATATAGCTCAACTTCCTTGTTTATTTTTATTTTTAAATCATTTTCAAAGTCAAATAGACTTAGTTACAGTGGTAACTAAAAGTCTGTACAATGAAAGCAAAGGTTGTGAAGTGTCATGGAAGTGTCACAACCTTTGCCTAGAATGCGCAAATCATCAAAACTATCATTGTAAAAAAACATAACAATGAAAAGCAGGCAACAAACTCTATCCAGCGAGTTAGCAGTACAAACGTACAGAAATACCTCCCGTCATAAAACCGTGTTATTTTCATTGCCGCTCATAACGTACAATGTTGTTATTGCAATACAATGAGACTTCAAAAGATCCGGCTATTTGCGCTGTGAAAAGAAAACAAGGTAAGGCACCGGCCCGTCTAATAATAGGACTTTTTTACACGGTGCAAGCTCTGTGTATAAGTGCTTACGTGCATGATGCGTGCTTTGTTAATTTATATTTTGCGACACGAAAAGGGCATTTGGTTCATCGATAACAGCGAATAAAACTCTCTTTTAGTCACAGAGTGAATAAAAACATTTTGAATTTGGAATAAGCGCGAATTAGCGAATTATGTACAAACAATAAATAAAACGTGAAACGTACCTACAGGCTGGCTGAATGGAGTTATTCCATTGAGCTATCCAATTTAAATTAAGAAAAATAACGAAAAAACGCTGACCGCTAGCTAACCTCCCAAATTTTTCAATAACTCGCGGTTTTTGAAAATAAAAAAGCTTTCTTAAAATACACATCTACGTAGATTATATACTATTCAAGCGAATGAAAGATTTCACCACAATTTAGGTGATGAAAGTGCTTTCCCACAAAACACAAATTCTATCAAAAACTGTTCTACTAAAACTCACGAGCAGCAACTCTCTCTAGGGGTAGGGGTTGTAGAGGAGGGAAGGAGACGGCAATACACATTTTACTTAATACCTACTTTGCGAAAATCTCGTCAAGCGTGCGCTTGTGACTTGATGTTCCATTCCTGGGGCCTAATTCTCTAATTTTAAGACGCCAATTCCAAGCCAATTCCACGCAGGCGGCGTGGAATTGGCTTGGAATTCACGTGGAATTGGCTTGGAATTCACGTGGAATTGGCGTGAGTGGTCATACAGGATCCAGGCCCTGTTCTAATACTCGTTCTCTCAGGTCATCAGAAAATCTCACCCTAAAATTTCCCCTGCACGGTAGCTCTTTTTTACACGACTGCCAAAAAATGGAGTTGTATTTGAGTTGTATGTTTTTATGTGAGTTTCTTTATTCCACCATAACTTTTAAATGCCTGAACAGATTTAGACGTTAGAATCCTTACATCCCCCGAGTAACATAGGCTACCATTTTTTTTGAATAAATTCAATATGGCGGCAGTATGGCTCCATTTTCAATTGCAGAAAATATATACTTTCTTCGAATTTTACAATATGGGTATCAAATTGAAGGCCTTGATAAGCACATTCCAATAGTGTATAATTTATTGACAAAAGTTCATTTTTGGCAGGGCAGGCGTGTTTTTTTAGCTTTTAAGGCCAGGCTCCAAGGTTACATTTTCCCACTCCCCACTTCCCTGCCACCTACCCTACACTCTGCCACCCGCTACCCGCAATAAGCACTGGGGCCTAATTCTCTAATTTTAAGACGCCAATTCCACGCCAATTCCACGCCGCCAGCGTGGAATTTGTTCGTGATTTCACGCAGGCAGCGAGGAATCGGCGTGGAATTCGCGTGGAATTGGCGTGAGTGGTCATACAGAATCCAGGCCCTTAAGTGCCTGCGTAACAAGGTTGAATATCGCGAGCGCTGTTTGAACACACAATTTAGCTCGGAACTAAATGACGTATGTCTCAAAAGTTATTTATTTTATTGGCCGGCTAATAATTTAGTTAGGTCAATTTTGTCTTAGTCTTAGATAATAAACTATATTTTCTTGCTGTGAGATTTATTTTAGAGATAAAACTTAAACCGTTCAGTAGAAAAATGTAAACATTACCGAAAAAACGTAATTTTTGATAAGAAAATGTATCGAATGAAATTTTGTTAATCATGTTTTTGTCTTAGTCTTAGAGAGATAAAGATCTCAAAAACATGTTAAGTTTCACATTTATCAGGTTTGTGGTTGACCCAGCATATTTATGCAAAAAACCCTTAAAAAGCAGAGCCTGGTCTTAAGCTAGTTATTATGGCAAATCTTTTTAGAAATAAACTTTTAAACTTTCTTTTCATTAGCAAACAAAGTGATCTCGGGTCCGAGGAGGATAAAGTTAAAGAACTATATTTTGAAATTTGATTTCACTTCCCCTTTTTTTTGTCTTGTCATTGTTTTTCTTGAATTAACTTTTATTTATTATTGATTCACATGTATTTTAAAAATGTTATGTTTTGTACGGTATTTATTATCTATATTATTAGATATTTATTTTATTGTATTGGTATTCCTATTACTTATATAATTTATTTTAGTTTAATTTGCATATTTTTATGATACCTAGGAGTACACCACCGTCTAACACTAACACGCATACTTATCTTTACATATTATATTTTTTTTATTTTGCTTTGGATTTTTATCAGCATTCTGACAATGTCACCCCCAGAGGGCAGATCACATAATATTAGCACATAGCTTATCGATAGTTCATCGGTGGACCGAACCTGCCCCCCGATTCAGAACCTTTCGATAACTCAGTTGTCGATCAATTCAGTATTATTAGTCTGTGGATTCGGTTTGAAATCGTTCAATTCAGTACATTCGGTCCGGTATCGAAAGGTTCTGAATCGGGGGGCTGGTATCGTTGTATTCTAAGGAAAGGCAAAGGCGCTCCGCCGCAATACGTGACGCAGAAGGCGCACGCCAAAGTTAAATTTTAGCGACTTGGTCAAGGGCACCCAGGGGGTACGAACCTCGGCTTGGGCCGTCGCTTAGACTACGGGACATCTGACTAAACTCCTATGGATCGGTATTAATGATTAATAGCGATCCAGGGGGCCCTGAACTATGGCTAGGAGCCTCATAAGTGATTTAATAACTGACCACCATTTCGGAATACATCTTTAAGAAGAAATGGCAAGAAACTCAAAGAAGAATAATAATAATGACTAAGTATTTTTCACTCTACACTTAAATATTAAGTTATTGAATAAAATAGTATTGAAATATTCAAAGCTCTTCTACTCGTATATTAAAATCTTTTATTTAACTTCACTTGACCTGTATACCAAGATTCGTCTAGATCGGTTGAGAAATGCGACCTGTAGAGGAGAACAGCCGGAAATCCGGACAGACACCCGAAAGAATCTTTGCCGAAGCTGAAACAGAGACGCTTCGCTCGCGCTTCGCGCTCGCTCGGTCAAAGAAGAACTAACGAAAAGCCATTTGCAGGGTTCCATACCTCATAAGGAAAAAAAAGGAACCCTTATAAGATCAATTTCTTGTCCGTTCGTCCGTCTGTCAAGACCCTTTTTCTCAGGAATGCGTGTAAATATCTAGTTGAAATTAATATCAAATACTCAGATAGGGTAGGGTCTATATAGGGTACTTCCCGTTGACCTGGAATCATTAAATTTGACTAGAAGCAATATTTTAAGCACAAGTAAGGGGAAATCCGGATACCGTAAATTTGTAGTTACTCACATTTTTTGACCGAGCGAGCGCGAAGCGCGAGCGAAGCGTCTTTGTTTCAGCTTGGGCAAAAATTCTTTCGTATGTCCGTATGTCTGTCCGGCTGTTCTCCACTACAGGTCGCATTTCTCAACCGATCTAGACGAAACTTGGTATACAGCTTAAGCGATTTTTTAGAAATTTTAAGTCGTCGGTTATTTTTTATTGGAGTCCCCCCGACTTCCCCCATAAAAGGGTAAAAGGGGGGCTACTGAATATCTCTGCCATATTAAATCCGATTGCGATGGTTCTTTTTTCACTTGAAAGGTAGTATAACTTTAAGTTAGTCCCATACAAATTTGGTGAAGATCTGAAGACGGTCTTCGACGTGATGAGCAGAACAGCTCCTCAAAATGCAGTAAATGTCGCACTTTTAGGTTTCTACCCGTGGAATCAGCTCTTTACCTACTAGGTAGGTATTGATGGAGCACCTTGGTTATTAATGTTAGTTGTACAATAAGGTATTAGTGTGCATCGATAGATTGTTTGCAACACGCGAGGTCTACTGCTCAAAGAGCCAATAGTTTTCTTTTTAATAACTTAACGACGGCTCTATTCTCGTGATGGACGAACTATTTACATACCTACATGTTTGTACGGAACCCTCGGTGGGCGAGCCGCACTTGACCGTTTTTTTTTCTTTCATACGATTATTAATGCACACTAATCTTATGGCGAAGAGCCTCGACCAACATCTTAAGAGGCTCTCGTAAGATGGTTGAATTAAGGGGCAGTACTCCTTGACACGGCACGTATAGTCAGGAGGTTCCACTCTGCAGCTCTAGCCACCGGTAGTTTGGGCCCTGCACCGCTGCCGGCGCCAGTGGCACCCTAGGTTTAAGTTTTTTAATGATATTTTTGTATAGAAATATAGTATATTACTTAAATTTTAAATACTAGCTGTGCCCCGCGGCTATGCCCGCATATTCAATGACAAAAAGTATCCAATAAATTTTGATGTGTATAACCAATCTACCAACATTTTCCTTTATCCGGGATAAAAAGTACTATATGTTGTACTTACACACACAAATTTTCATGAAAATCGGTCCAGTCTTTTTGGCGTGAGAGTGCTCCTAACAAACGTATAGACAACGATTACCTTTTATATTATTACTCAAGAAATATATGCGCCAAATTTCAAATTTCCAGGTCCGCCGGTTTAGACTGTGCGTCGTCTGTCTGTCAGTCGGTATGTCACGGTACTGTTTTAAAGGTATAGAGTTGTCTATGGTATAGAAGAAAATAATGTGGAATAATAATAATACTAAGCGCAGAACATCTGTGCGGCTTATCTCGTTGCAGTACTATTATATATTCTGTGTCTCGGTACCGATTACGAGATAAAAACTTATACTAAAAAAATAAAATAAAATCTGCTAGAAATATCTTGCTTTTAGTGTTGCCACTTGTCCTTTTCCCCGGACTCGGTCCACATTCAGCGCATCCGGCGCGTTACGACTTGGGACAGGAAATACAGCTTATCAAAACATACCTACCTTGAATGTGGCCGTTTCTGCAGCATTGGCTACTCTATAGACATTCAGTAGGTATTGTACAAAAAGGTTTCAAGTTTATCCAAACAGTCTGCCAACGGATGCTGACATTTATACAAAAAAAAACCGGTACACTGAAAAAAATATTTATTTATCACTAACAAAAAGTTTGACTACTAGTAACACAAAAATAGTGACTTGCGAACTATGTGTTACTAGTAACGAAACTAGGTTTTGCTATATGTGTTGAGTTACTAGTAGCATAACTATTTATGTCATTTGATGCATAAATGTTAATCTAGATTCAGTAAATATGGTTTGTAATGGTTTACAAAATGAACGTTATATTCGTCCTTTTTTTTGGTTGATGTTTGTCAGTCAGTAATTAAGTTTTTACTTATCAATAGACTCACTGTTTACTACCAGTAATAAAACTGTAAAGTTATGATTAATTTAACAATTTAATTGTTTATAACTAATTTCGTGTAACTTATGCGTCAGTTAGTAACCATACTGTTTACTTATCAACAACCAACTGTTCATGAATATGTAACACTCCTGTTGGTCAGTCAGTAATCAAAGAGTTTATTTCTCAACAGCCTAACTGTTTACTTATCAACAGCCTAACTGTTTCCTTATCAACAGCTAAACTGTTTACTTATCAACAGCCTAACTGTTCAGTTATAAACAGCCTAACTGTTTACTTATCAACAGCCTAACTGTTTACTTATTAACAGCCTAACTGTTTACTTATGAACAGCCTAACTGTTTACTTATCAACAGCCTAACTGTTCACTTATCAACAGCCTAACTGTTAACTTATCAACAGCTTAACTGTTGACTTATCAACAACCTAACTACTTTGTAACCTCAGTCTAACTGTTCAGTAATTTTTTTTTTTTTTTGTAACCAAAATATATGTATGTATATTTACCAATATTTGAATCTTCAGCCTGTATTTTTATTGGTAAATTTATTTTGAGCATGTTTGTTAACGAACGGTACCCATTTGATACCTTTAGTTTAATACTAAATTTATCCAAAATAAATCAACAATCAAAATACAGGTCCAAATCACTCAAATATTGATTACACTTACATTTTAGTTACAAAAGTGATTTTATTAAATATAAGTAGTTAGGTTACGTAAAGGTACAGGTATTATATAATTTATTAGGTGATATACATTAAAATTCTCATTACAATGTCAGACTTTTATTTTATTTAAATTTGTTATATTCATTATTATAATAATTAAATAAAGTCAATCAGTTAATACTTAAAACTTTTAAAAAATACAGTTTTTTGAGATCATTGCATTAAAATTAAATCTTTAGCCAGTTGAAGATACAATGTGATTAGGTATGGAATATATCAATGAACTCTAATATTTAAATAATTTAGATTTCGTATGTGGAATTTCTGTTTCGAAGCAATGCAAGGGATCACCAAATCAATGCTAATACACAACATAGTAGATACACATCAAAAAACCTGAAAGATGTTAAGTTAGGTTACGTAATGTACAGTCGATTTACATTTTAATGTTCTCTTTACAATGTTACTTTTATTTATTAAAAAACCGTATATTCATAACAATAGGACAGCTTTTAAAAATTAAACAAAAAAAAAACTATAACTTAATATTTATAAATGAGATCTTTGTGTTATACATATATATGTTACCATTTGAAGCTACATTCATGTGATTACTAAGTGATTAAGTATGAAAGATAAAATCATCAAAGAGATAATGGTAATGTATTTATAACTTCAATGCCTGGCTAAAAAAATATTTCAAATTAGTTTTCATCAAAATTTTCTAAGAATACTAAGAAATTTGAAATATTTTTAGATAGATAGAAATCCCTGTAGATGTTATTCAGTGATTTAATCACCTCTACAGAGATATACCAATATTATATCAAAATAGGCATGTAATAATTTGTATTATATTTATATCCTTGCTGTATTATTGTTGGGAGATGAAAATGCATCTGTATAATATTTTTGAAGCTGGCTTTTTGGGCTATTTGCTTGGTACCAATTCTTTAATATCATCAGAGGACAAAATGTGATATCTCCGAGTCGATGCTGTGTTCTGAAATAAAAACATGAAGGTCATGAAGTAAATTAAGGAATAGGTCAACCTGAACCTGTTGTTCTGACCTGGCAGCGTGGTATTACATAGGTTTTATGTACCATCTACTGTGTGCCACCAATGGCTGGCATGTTCAAGAAATACAAAATCCAAGGATACTTCACATGCATCGTTTGATTTAGCTGTTGTTTTTGGACATCAGGTGGACAGAAATAACACAGCTTAAACGATTAAATATTGAATATGGTACATACCTCTAAACTTATCAATGTAATCTTCAAGACCCCAATACTTTAGGTAGTATTGCAATGGGTCAAAATTAGATAGCACCACCGCCTGCTGGATGGAGCTCACTCATTTTATTATATGTTTACCCGTGCGAGAAATGAAAAAGTTTTTGCACAAATACCATGTAAATCTAGTCAAATAGTAAAAAAAAGTAGCGAACGATGAACGTGCATTAACAAAGACCGACCGACGCGAAGAGAACGCTATCCTGGACAACGATAGACAAGACGTCCGCGCCGATTTAAATTTTGTTTGCTCCTTTTTCTTTGCATCTGTTCGTAGACATAGTATGCCAACAAAAGTTTGATTACTGTTTTAGTGAAGTTAGTAATTTATAGCAAAAGTTAGGTTATATCAATGCAATAATTAGCATCTTGATGATCAGTAAAACAAAAAAGGAAATAGGTACAGAACAGAAATAATGTTGTTATGTTGATAATAAATAAACTAGCGAATTATAGAAAACAAAAATGTTCGTCAAGTATCTACAAAAACATTGGTATCTATTTGACACTTTATTGAAATTAGTAGTAACCGTACGATTTGTCAAAAAATAACCAATGAGGTTGGTTAATAATAAGGATAAACTATCGTTAGTTTTAGAAATCAGTTTTGTTGCTACAACTGTACTGATTGGTCTACGTAAGTTCAGTAAATAGTACCAAATAATTTATTTACTGACAACCAAACTTAAATTAACTGTACTAGTTTTGTCTGGACTACTAAATCAGTTTTGTAAATTTAATCAAAGTTCAGTAAATTTTAACTAAATGTTTGTTATTTTGGAAATAACCAAAAAAGTTCGGCTAATTAGTTTTTTCAGTGTATACACAAAATAGTTTCTAGGCCCATCAAAATGAGTTGTCCTAGAGATACTACGGTACTGTGTAGTGTACGGTAGTGTACTGTGATACTACGGTCGTAAATAGATTATTACCAAGCAAGTTGTATGTACTGCTGTACTAGAATAATACATACAAGCTGTGATGTTATTATGACATTACCACAGGCACAGAATAAATAATATTACAAGTACCACAGGACATTACTGAATTTTTGAATGAAAAGTTTTGAATTTCCAATTAATTTAATTATTATATACAAAAATTTGGTGAAGCTCTGATGAGGGTCTTCGGCGTGATGAGCAATATAGCTTCTCAAAATGCAATAAATTTCTCACTTTTAGGTTTCTACCAGTGGAATCAACCCTTTACCTAGGTAGGGATTGATGGAGCACCTTGGTTATTAATGTTAGTTGTACAGTAAGTAACTAGATGGCGCTACTGTGCACCGCTAGATTGATTGCAAAAAAGTTTGTACGCTCGAGGTCTACAGCTCACAGTGTCTCTAGATAACAAATCTGAAATTAACACGAATTACCTCCACAGTTCGTTCTTGTACTTAACACAGAGGCACAAGTAACTACGGTTCTTAAATACATAACACTCCTTTTTTGGACAGTCTACATCCCAGAACCAGGTATTGGGCGCAGGTATTTTCAAAATTCTGAACATAAAATGTGTGTATACTTACCAATGAGAAATATAAAACATCATTGGTACTTACCTAGTGGCCAGCACTAATAACGATAAAATGTTACCAGCTCCAACCCTAATCTTACCCATCTCCACAAAAATGTTCACGCTCCGAAAACGAAATGAATTACTATAAAGGTGTAAAGCGGAACGGGCAACACTGTACGCTTTTACACTTTTACAGCTGCCCCGCGGGCTGTAAAACTGATTACACGTCGTGAAATGTTGTAAGTGCCTAAAATCTGAAGTTGAAAGCATCTGGGCATGTCCGTGCTCGATGTGCGGCCGGTTTATTTTGGGCGTTTGTTTTTACAAGATAACCAAAAGGTCCTTGTGTTGATATGGAGGTAGGTATATTATGTAGATATTTGTTACCCATAGACAACTGCCTATCTATACATTTATTCTATATACATACATAGAAATAAATAAAATTAAAATGTCCGTTTGTAATGTCAAAATAACAGCTTTTTACTCTTAGAGAAAGTCTACGTTTTTACTAAATGCATGTGAAAGTATACACGGTACACATAACAAAAAGGTTCCTGTCTCCGAAAAGGCTGGACTGATTTTGATGGGACTTTCACGGGCAGATAGCTGATATTACAAGGAGTAACATAGGCTACTTTTATTGTAGAAAAATAATTAGGGTCCCGTGCAAAAACGAAAACAAAAAACAGTGGTGGTGTTTTTTTTTTTCAATGTTATTAGTATGCCTTGTATTATGCGTTGAGGTAGATTTTTACCCAACTACGGCGAAGCAAGGGAAGGGTCATGACTTTAACAATCTATTTATCTATACATCTATACCTACAAGTAAATAAAATTGAAGTGTATGTTTGTAATGTTAACAGAACAGATTTTTACTAAATGTACAATGTAAGTACGAGTATATACTAACTTATATAAATAACCAAAACACAATTTTTAAACCTTCTGTCTGTCTATCTGTCTGTTTGTTCCGGCTAATCTCCGAAACGGCTGGACCGATTTTGACGGGAGTTTCACTAGCAGATAGCTGATGTTATAAGGAGTAACTTAGCCTACTTTTATTTTAGAAATAATTATAGGTAAACGAGAAATAATAATCTTGAATATATCTTCCTATTTTATATACGGAAACAAAATTGAAAGGACATGAAAGTATTTAAAGCTACTTTTGCCGCTGACTGTACCACCGATTTTGATAAATAATGATAGATTTCGTAATAAACTGACCCCGCAGTGACATAAATTATAATGTGAGGGAAAATATAATATGGCGGAGGCTCATCATCATCATCACTGCTGGACGTAGGCACGCCACTGAGCGAGGTCTTCAGCTCACCTCGTCCATTTTCTGCCAGCCGCTTTTCGCAGGTCGTCACTCCACCTGGCCACAGGGCGTCCTACACTTCGTTTGCCTAAACGAGGTCTCCTCTCGAGAACTCGTCTACCTCAACGGTTATCGGTTCTTCGGGAAATGTGACCAGACCACTGCCACTTCAGCTTGCTTATCCTTTGAGCTATGTCAGTTACCTTGGTTCTCTGTCGGATAATTCATTACGAATCTTGTCCTTCAGAGAAACTCCAAGCATAGCTCTCTCCATAGCACGCTGAGCGACCTTAAATTTGTGGACTAGTTTGACCGTGAGTATTCACGTTTCAGCTCCGTAAGTCATGGCTGGTAGGAAGCACTGATTGAAGACTTTTGTGTTCAGGCACTGTGGTATGGACGACGAGAAGACTTGACGTAGCTTGCCGAATGCTGCCCAACACAACTGAATTCTCCTGTTGGGTTCCTTCTCAAAGTAGTTCTTTCCCTATTGCAATATTTGTCCAAGGTAAATATATTGTTGGTAAATTTCAAGAGGCGCACCATTGACTGCATTCGGTTCCGGGTCAAAGATCGTTTATCATGATCTTGGTCATTCATTTCGAGACAGAAGCGGAACTAGCCGCCATTAATTTTTATTTACAGTTTTAGAAAAGAAAGCTATTTTGCTGTGTATAAAATCATGTTCACTGCATCAAACATACTCAAAAGGCACGTCAACAAGACATAAGTTTAAAAACTAAAACCAGACTACTGTCGGGTAAAAAATAGCCTTTGACACTCTTGCGATGAAGACGAATCGATTGATACCTCGCTTGTCAAAATTGGGCCAATAGGTTCGACGCTACGGTGGAACATCCACATTATAATACATTGACTGTTAAACTCATTACCCTTCCCTTGCTTCACCGTAATCAGGTAAAAATGGACGGACACAATCGATATTATTGCATGTCCATACTGATAATCGCACAGGAACTTCACCAACTGGCTGAACATGTTGCATGCCCACAATCAATTACCCGCAACGGTGACGAATGCCTTGCCTGCATCGGATCAATGATACCTACTGAATATTAAACATCAGCTGACAGTTCCATTTGGCATATTATATTAATTTGCTTTGGCGTAGGTACTGAATAGCTCGTACCACGGAACTACATAATAAATAATAGCACAGCGTACAAGTACGAAACATGAAATAGTGGGACAACCCGCATGCCATGGAAGTCCAATTGTTCTTGCCCACTACCGGTTGGCAGCGTATGCAACCATGCTGGTGGCATTGCCCCGTTGAGCTGCAATGCTAATTTGATGAGCCAATTTCGATTTCTCAGGGTGCTTAAAAATATCTGTTTTCCAATCCAAGATGGCGGACATGTTTTTTATTAGTAAATTGATGTGGGTGTCGTTTTCGAGGTTTCTCGGGGTGCATATAACGAAAATGACATCCATTTTCAAATCCAAGATCGCGGACATGTTTTTTTTTTAATAAAGTTATATGGGTGTCATTTTCAAAGTTTCTCGAAGATCGAAGATTTTCAAATTGAAGATGGCGGACATGATTTAATTTTAGTAAAATGATATGTTTGTCTTTGTCTAGCTCTCCCCGGGTGCTTATTATTAAAATGAGATGAAATCGAAGATGGCGGACTTGTATTTATATAGAAAAATATTTAAAAAAGTAAACGCTCCCCGGAAATCTTGATTATCATAGTTACTGAAATAAAACATGTCCGCCATTTTGGGTTCCAAACCAAAATTGATGTAATATTTCTTTTGTATTTTTATCGATCTTGCCGTGTCAGGTTTTACGCAAATATCAATCACTGTGACTGTGTTCACCATCCCTAGCGCTCTATAGCATATACAAACTGCTTAGTGTGTAAAAATCTCTAATCTGTTTTTTTATGGAAATCATCCGAGTGTCCAGCCTGTGTTTTTGGGACATCCTATATACAGGATGTTTTAACACTGTTTGATCAAAATGGGGTGTGAGCTAGAACACCGCCAGGCCTATCAATTTAACCCCCATGTATGTTCAGTGATTTGGAATAGTTTAGGAGTTACGGCATATTTTAGTTTTTTTAGCCCAAGTCCAGATTTCATTAGAAGTTTGATAATTATGACCAAACTATTAGCACAAACGTTGTATTTTTCTTTTGTGTAGGTAATATAATAAAAAAAAACCTTTAAAATACGTGAATACTACTGCATTATATTTCTTAGATTCTGTGAAAAATACATAACAATTGAAATGTGTATCTCATACAAAAACTGTTTTCAATGTTTAAAGGGCTATAATTTTCAATAGTAAAAATATATGGTTTTAGTTAATACTAGCTGTACCCGCTGCTTCGCACGCGTGTTCATTTCTTTAGATTAAAAGTACCATAATGTGCCATTCCAGGACCTAAAATACCAATATACCAACATTTGATCAAAATTTCTTCAGCCGTCAATAATATTTTTATCAATTTCTCGGCTTCTAATCGCCAGATTGAGATACCAATTACACCAGTTTTTAAGTCAAACCCTAAGCTATCCCACACTGAACCATGTAGCAATACAGTAGTTTTTACGTGATGCACAAAAATACAGACAGACAGACAAGAATTAGAACAAAAAAAATTGTTCTGCAGCTTATTTTAGGGTACCCTAGACCTTTTTTTTTAATTGACTTCTTTGTACAGCCTTTTTCGTTCTTATTGCTTTATTATAAGTATAGATAGATGACTGTGCCAAGTTGCATCAAAATCCGTCCAGTAGTTACAGCGTGATACGTGTTCTTTCAAATAACTTACAACCCCTATCCTTCGAGAACTCTTTAATTTTTCGGAATGAAAAGTATCCAATGTCCTACCTCGTAGTATGAACTCATATCAGACCAAATTTAATTTGAATTCATTCTGCAGTTTCAACGTGATGCGCGGTCAAGATACAGACAGACAGACATACAGACAAAAATGAGAAAAAAAAACAGTTATGGCCTCACTTTCGAATACCCTCCAAATATGTATCATTTATTACTTCAAAATTAACATAACTTGGACCACTATCCCACAGGAACCTTTTATTATTTAGGTATTGTCAATTTTAACCCATCATTTATGCTATGACTGTGCATCAAAATCCGTCCAGTAGTTTCAGCATGGTACGTGTTCTTTTTAAAAACTTTCAACCCCTATCCTGCGTGAACCCATTAATTTTTCGGGATGAACAGTACCCTATACAGTATCAAATCATACCAAATTTCATTATAATTCATTCAGTAGTTTCAGCAGTGTGATTAGCGGCCAAGATACACACGGACAGAAAGACAAAAAAAACTGTTTTGGCTTCAATATAGAATAAAGAGAAACATTAAAAAAACTGTGTACAGAATTTGAACCCATACCCCGAAGGAACCCTTTAGTTTTTCAGAATTAAAAGTATCCTTAATTTTCACCTATCATATAAACTATGACTGTTCCAAGTTGCATCAAAATGCGTCCAGTAGTTTCAGCATGATACGTGATCTTTTAAATAACTTACAACCCCTATCCTGCGGGAACCGTTTAATTTTTCGGGATGAAAAGTATCCAATGCTTACCTCAAAGGATGAACTCAAATCATACCAAGTTTCATTTGAATTCATTGAGTACTTTTGGCATGTTGCGCTGCCAAGATATAGACAGACAGACGGACACACAGACAGAGAGACAAAAATGGAAAAAAAAAGTTTTGGCTTTAGTACCGAATATAAAACAGAATCCAATTTTTTTTACTAAATATCTTCAATGTACAGAATTTGGACCCTTACCCCGCAGGAACCCTTTATATTTTCGGGATATAGAGTAGTGTTAATTTTCACCCATTATATAAACGATGACTGTGCTAAGTTGCATCAAAATCCGTCCAGTAGTTTCAGCGTGATACGTGTTCTTTTAAATACCTTTCCACCCCTATCCTGCGGGAACGCTTAAATTTTTCGGGATGAAAAGTGTTTAATGTCCTACTTCGAAATATGAACTCAGATTATGATCTTGAGATCAGAGTAAGTCCAAGTTTCATTTGAATTCATTGGGTAGTTTCGCCGTGATGCTATGCCAAGATACAGACAGACGGATAGACAGACCGACAGAAAAAAAAGAAAAATTAAACAGTTTTGGCTTCAGTACCGAATACAAAAAGACTCCAAAAAAATTTACTGCATTACTTTAATTTACAGAATTTGGACCCCTATCCCACATAAACTTTATATTTTCGGGATAAAAAGTATCCTTATTTTTCAATCATCATATAAACTATAACTGTGCCAAGTTTCATCAAAATCTGTTCAGCAGTTTCAGCGTGATACGTGTTCTTATAAAAAAAAACAACCCCTTTCCTGCGGAAACCTTTAACTTTTCAGGATGAAAAATATCCTATGTCCTACCTCGTAGTATGAACTAAAATTATGCCGAGTTTCATTTGAATTCATTCAGTAGTTTCGGCGTGATGCATAGCTAAGATACAGACAGACAGACAGACAGACCAAAATGAAAAAAATTGCAGTTGTGGCTTCCGTATCAAATATACAACAGCCTTCAAAAAAAATTACTAAATCTCTTCAATGTACAGAATTGGACCTGTTACAGTTTTATTATAAGTATAGATTTCAATAACTTTTCCAATTCAATGGCTGTAAGTCACCAATACATTCAGTTGCCCTAAACTTAGGGCAACACAGCAAAACTCGTGTTATGCAACCGTTCCATAAACTAGTCTCAAATTACCAGGAGAGCAGAAATGCAAAGGCGGTGTGGTCATGAGTCGTAATAAATCCTTCTGAGATAGGCTGAGACAAACTAAACCTCGTATTTCTAATATCTGCTCGTACAACTTTTATAAGAGACGTGAGATAAGAGAAGATTCACGACGCTTCTGACCTACATCTTAGCCGACTACAAGTTTTGTGATTTATTTTATAAATAAACGTAGGACTTTCCAGCGGCTTCACTCGCGGCTTCAATTAATAACTTCGTTTGGGGTGGCTTTAGAATTGGGGCGCAGGCTTTCGGGGTTGGGTTATGTAGCGGTTGAAATCTAGATATACTAGCGCAAAATACGAACTGAAGACAAAAACGGGAGTTATTCGCATATAGCAGTTGGATTATTCCAACTTTAGTTTCAACCACATCCGGTGGTCTTTCTCAAGGGGAGTGGATAACGTTTCCGGTGGTCTTTCTCAAGGGGAGTGCAGAAAGTTTCCGGTGGTCTTTCTCAAGGGGAGTGCAGAACATTTCCGGTGGTCTTTCTCAAGGGGAGTGCAGAACTTTTCCAGTGGTCTTTCTCAAGGGGAGTGCAGAAAATTTCCGGTGGTCTTTCTCAAGGGGAGTGCAGAAAGTTTCCGGTGGTCTTTCTCAAGAGGAGTGCAGAACGTTTCCGGTGGTCTTTCTCAAGGGGAGTGCAGAACGCTCGTGATAATCCAACTACGTGAGTATTTCCCGTTTTTGTCTTTAAAATGTATAAAAACCACGTTAGTTTTCATAATAATACGAATCTCTACTAATATTATGAAGAGGAAAATTTTATTGTTTGTATGTTTGTTTGTTTGTTTTTAATGGATAAACTCAAAATATACTAAACCGATTTTAAAAATTATTTCACCTAAAAAAAATATATAAAAAATTAAAATAAATTAGCAGCGAGTAACATGGGCAGTATTTTATTTTTCAAAATATTAAATTTGTCTACTAAAATTGCAAAAATGAAACCCACAAGGTATCAAAAATACAGAACCGAATGACGTTGCCATGGAAACGAAATAATAACAAGTCTCTCAAGTAAGTGAGTAATAATGCAGTTGTCTATGGTCAAAAAACACTGCTGCCAATAATTTTGAATTACACTTTCTGGCGTTTTTTTTTTAGAAGATGCCATGGATATACGAAAATCCACACCAATATATAAAAGTGAAACGTTGTCTGTTTGTTTATTTGTTTCTTTGGGGAGTTTTAACACGATAATAGCTGGACGGATTTTATTGAAATTTGGAATGGAGATAGCTTATACCCTGATCTTCATTCCAAATTTCATCGAAATCCGTTCAGCCGTTTGAGAGTGAAGTATGTGATGATGATAAATTGTATCCTATGTTAACACATATCACACAACATGTTAACATAACTTCCAAGGTATAAGCTATCTCGATTCCAAATTTCATCAAAATCCGTTCAGCCGTATGAGAGTGAAGTATGATGATGGCGAAAAACAAAACAAGATAATAAAACATGATCATAAGTACTTCACTCTCAAACAGCGGAACAGATTTTGATGAAATTTGGAATCGAGATAGCTTATACCCTATAGAATAAAACATAGGATCCTTTTTATCCCGGATAATTGAAAGTTTCCGTGGGAAAACTGGACAATGTTGCTTACTCACTGTAAGGCATCACAGAATGGTCTGTGGTTGCCATGGAAACGAAATAACAAGACTGTCAAAAAACATCAAGAGCATTGGTGCTGTACCTACTTTTGCATTGGTTTTTAATATCCTAGCAGAAAATAGGATACTTTTTTCGCGATAAGCAGTAGTCCGCGCGGACGAAGTCGCGGGCGGGAAAAGTAGTGTTACATGTAACTCAATGTTTTTCCTACGTAACTTTAACAAATAATAATCTTATAAAACCGCACTATATAAATAACAATCAAATCTCGATCACAACATAGTAAATTATCAACGCACCATCGTGGAATCTCGCCATCTTGGCTGCACGCCAAGTGGGCCGGATTTAGACAAGGGAGTTGTCTAGGTGTCAGGTATAGACTACTCTTGGCATAGATCTTGTTAAAGGGGGGAGATATGGCACGCTATAGTACCACGTAAACAAAAACTAGACTAGATACAACAACCGCCAAGTGGGCCGGCTTTAGACAAGGGAGTTGTCTGGGTGTCAGGTCAGGTATATACTACTCTTGGCATAGATCTTGTTAAAGGGGGAAGATATGGTACGCTGTAGTACCACGTAAACAAAAACTAGACTAGATACTAGAACTATAGGCAAATATACACAGCTATATTGCCACTGTCGTGCTTCATGTGTATCAAGAATAAACTTTTTTTTTGTTTAAATTAGAGAGGCTATGTTAGCGCGCCTCGATTATGTCTCAGTGTACATATTCATGTCAAAGCACAAGTAACTTTTGTAAAGACGCGTAGGGAAACAATTCTTTTATTCCGATTTTTTTTTATAGGGTAATACCCTATAAAAAAAAATATTTCAGTTTATTATTTCATTATTGTTATTTTTTGTCATTACAATTAATTTGAAAAGAATGATTTATCTAACATTATATTTTTGACTATTTCTGCTAACTAATGACATACAGTTAAATATCTAAAATAATATTAATTAATTAAGATACATTTTCGATGTTATTTAATACTTATTTAGCTTTAATATAAATATTTGTACGCCGTAAGGCAGAGCATGTTAGAACTAAGTTTAAACCACTACCATCTTATCTGTACACATGTTTTAAACAAATAAAATTCATTCATTCATTCATTCATTCAAAAAGGTACATACATAGGTATTCTTTTGAGATGGATGGCGTTTATAACTATTAACAAGATATAAGTTCAAAAACTAAAACCCTAATATAATAATAGCCTATGACGCTCTTGCGATGAAAGCGAATCAATTGCCACCTCGCTTGTCAAAATTGGACCAAGTTTTTAGTTTCAACACATAACTTTTCCTACGCTTCGCCGTAGTCGGGAAAAAAATAGCCTGCGACACTCTATAAATGAAGATAAATCGAATAACCAATAGGAGCGACCCTATGGTGAAACATCCACATAACCACATACATAGACTGTTAAACTCATTACCTTTCCCTTGCTTAAGAGTAGTTGGGTTAAAACAGTAATAAACGTGACAGATAGGAGTATTTTTTGGGTAATTTGTGCGTCATTTAAGACACATTATCGTTCGAATGTGCAACAGGAGACACTGGGTTTCATACAAAATTTGTTCGTAGCCATTCTATCCTTTTCCCACTTCAGTGGTATCAACTATCAACAACATAAGTAGATAGAGACAATGCAAACTGTAGCGCGAATGAGATAACAATAATTGTCACTGCCAGTCGGAATGTAACTAAGGTCAATTATGTGCGATGCACCTAATTTATGAGTTCCACGTCCGAGGAACTCGTAACTCATCTACGTTTTTAATGAGATCTTGGTTTATTTATCAGACATCATTATGTGTTGTATTGGTTGTTTTTAGCCCGGACGGACGGACGGACGGACAAGAAAGTGATTCCACAAGGGTTCCTTTTGCGGTACGGAACCCTAAAACCTGACTGCGAACAAAACTAAAAGGAGGCAAACAATTTTAACTGTTAAACTTTAACATTATAATGAAGTGCGATGGTGGCCTAACGGTTCTATAGTGCAATTTAGAATCCAACGATGCCGGGTTCAAAACCTGGGCTCCGCACCATGACTTTTTCACCTCACAAGCTCGGAAAGATTCTGTTTGTCATTCGAAATTTGAGTGCAAAAGTTCATTTTACCCGCTAGCGTGGATAGAGTTTTTAAAATTCGAACCTTTCTATTCAACAATTTTCTATAGCGCCAATCCACTGAAAATACTTT
This sequence comes from Alsophila aescularia, assembly GCA_946251855.1. Classification (NCBI taxonomy): domain Eukaryota; kingdom Metazoa; phylum Arthropoda; class Insecta; order Lepidoptera; family Geometridae; genus Alsophila; species Alsophila aescularia. Next base: position 66,378,411 of record OX276374.1, read on the forward strand.
ATTACTAATTTATACTAAGTATATTATTATCCGATTCTATTCTACTCTACTTGACTCTATTCGCCTCTTTTTGACTCTACTCGACACTACTCGATTCTTAGCGCCAATCCACTGAAAATACTTTATTACTAATTTATACTATATTATTATCCGATTCGATTCTACTCTACTTGACTCTATTCGGCTCTACTCGACTCTACTTGACTCTACTCGACTCTACTCGATGCTAATCGACTCTATCCATCTCTTTTCATTTTCAATTCTTTTCTACTCAATTCTACTGTATTTTACTCAATTCTACTGTATTTTACTCAATTCTACTGTATTTTACTCAATTCTACTGTATTCTACTCTGTTCTACTGCCAGGCATCCCGCGACGGCCCATTTTTTATTATTATTATAAACACTAATTTAATACATTATTTTAGCTGTTTTTCTTGCACCTAGCATTTTCCTCGCTGTAGTGAGGTGAAAAGTTTTGTGTTGCGCACGGCAGCAAAGTTATTTGGCGTCTCGTACTTTTGAAACCCTCGCTGCGCTCAGGATTCTATATTTGCCTAGAATCCTTCGCTTGCTCTGGTTTCAATACAAGTACTCTCGCCAAAAAATCACTTTGCAGCCTTGCATAACAAATAACTATTCTGAGTTATGTGCGGTTTTCCATCGCTCCTTGCTTCGGAGGGCACGTTAAGCTGTCGGTCCCGGCTGTTATTGATTAATAGCAGTCGTTAAGCCATGTCAGAGACCCTCGGGTGGCTTGACAAACTCTGACATCAGAGGCCGTCACTACCTCATACGACAAACAAACAATTGAAGTTAATTTGAATTAAAGCATGGAAAAAACATCGTCTACGTCAAAAGAACACTAAAAAAACGGGGTTATGCTGACAGCCGGGAATTTACCCGAAAATTCCCATATTTTTAATAGAAAATTAAACCACAATCACAATAAAAAAATAACCCCAGGGCAATATATTGGATACTATCCATAGCCCACAACTAACAGTTAATTTTGTTTTCTTTCGGCATGGATGATTGTTTTATCCATGCTTTATGTAGGCGATGGTTCGCAAGGTCTACACGATGTACTGGAGACTTCGGTTCCTAGCACCTAGTAGTTCAGGTTCCTGGTTCGATGTGGACTGTAGTTCAATTAAACACTGTTGCTTGTTCAAGTTCCGTTGACTGAATGGTCGGATACAATTTTTTTATTTTTTTTTTGAATGACTAATGCTGTTGGCCTTATCGGCCTCTACAGCTTGAACCGGACTTGGGGGCGGGCGCTCAGAAGCACTCCGCCGCAATGCGTGACGCAGAAGGCGCACGCCAAAGTTAAAATTTAGACGACCCGCACGAGGGTACCCAGGGGGTACGGCCTTCGGTTTGGACGGCCGTCTGATTACGGGGGTAACGAACTAAACACCCCTGGATCGCTACCGATCGAGTAAGCCGATCGCTATCTAAGTAGTGATCGAGGGGGCCCTGAACAATGTCTAGGTGCCCTTTCATTGACTTTTATAACTGACCGCCGATTCGTAATACCCCTTCGAGAAGAATCGGCAAGAAACTCGAAGGCGAATAATATCTGACTATGTGTCATGGGACCTTCGACCTCGCCGGCGAGGTCGGTGTCTGTGTCTAAGTGTGTTGATACCCCCTGGCGGGTTGCCAGAGGTGGTCGGATTGGAGATGGATTATTTATTTCAGAAATTTATCGCTATATATACATTTATACGGTCTTACAACTAGTGCGGTATACACACCGCAGTTAAAAGGGGCGTGGCCTATTCTCTCATGCTTTCTGTGTTCATGCTGTCGCGGGCAGGCTCGGCGTCCAGAACACTTTAATTATATTTAGCTTAAAACCTGTTTAAAACCATTTATAAACACATCAATTTAAAAACTTATGAAAAAATTATTTAAAACATGTTGTTTTGTTAGTTACAAAAATAAGACTTAATAATAACTTTAGTACACACTATATCTCACAAAGAGATCACCAAACATAAGGCTTCCATAAAGCTATGGCATAGCTCTCTGTACTGTAGGTACGAATAGGCAGAATTATCTAATAACTAGAGACGTCGTCGTACCACACAAAGTGCATAGTCATGTTATTTTCCGACGTTGCTCTCAGTTTGAGAACTAGGGCGCGAGACTGCAATACCTACTTCCAAAATAGCTTAGTAATTCCAGGGCCCTATTTCATAAAACTATAGTACACTGACAAATATCAATCAAACCGACAATCGTCAGTCAAACTATAGAAATGTCGTACATTTTTGTTATATGAAACGCAGGTTTTGCGTATTCGACTGACATTTGTAGGTTTATTATGATTTGTCGCTTTATGAAATAGGGCCTACTTGTACTATTATTTATTCTGTGGTAACTCGCTGAATTCGGCAAAATTTAGACTTTCTAGCGAAAAGGAGTTTAACAGTTTTGAATAGGACCTGGCACAGGGGTCGGTATTCTCATTTTTGTTTGCTTGGCTTTCTTTCAACCCTTTGTCCAAGAATATTTAAAAAAGTAGTTTAAAAAAACTGGAGCTTTTATGGGGTTTTTTAATGAACATTTTTTTTTTTTTGCTTTGTCTTCGGTTTGTGAGCTACCCTGAAAGTTTCAGCCGGATAGCTAATCGGAAATTGCTCGAAATTTGAATTGTAAGATTCCAGGACAGACAGACATACATACATACATACATACAAGTGAAGTTAAATAAAAGCTTTTAAAAAAAGACGGATTCCACACCGCCCAATCAAATGTGTATCCTTCCCATCCTGACTTATGGCTCCCAGACATGGTCTTTGACGAACATCCAAAACTCCAAGCTCAAGGTTTGCCAGGGAGCAATGGAGCGTAACATACTAGGTATTAAGTTAACTGAGCGAGTTCAAAACACGGCTTTGCGCTCATTCCGCTCAAATTGTTGACGTAGCTATAAAAGCCGCTAAGCTGAAGTGGCACTGGGCAGGGCACGTCTGCCGCAAGCCGGATGAGCTGTGGGCCAAAATCGACACAAAGTGGAACTCTAATACAGAGAGGCGACGTTGCGGCAGGCCTCGGAAGATATGGCGGGACGAAGACTGGTCAAATATTTCAAAAGATCGCAAGGTCTGGAAGTCATGTTGTCATGACGACCGGTTGGTCTCGTGGCTAGTGATCCTAGGTACGTAATCAAACAGTCGTAGGTTCGAATCCCGTAAGGTGCAATTATTTGTGTGATGAGCAGAAATGTTTGTTTCCGAGTCATGGATGTTATAATATTCGTATATATGTATGTTTATCCGTTATCTAGTGCCCATAGTACAGGGTATCCTAGTTTGGGGCTAGGTATTTGGTGTGGAATTGTCCCGAATATAATTGAATTATAATAATGAATTATTATTATATTAATATAATAATAATAATGTTGGGAGGCCTTTGCCCAACAGTGGGACAGTACATGTACAGGTAGTAAGTTCGAAAGTGAAGCGCCCAAGATATGCGATCGGCATAACTGGGCATTAACTCGTTAATCCGTTAATCGTTAATTAACGAAGTTAACATTTTGATTAACGGATTAACTTTTAAGTTAACTTTTAAGTTAACTTTTAAGTTAACTTTTAAGTTAACTTTTAAGTTAACTTTTAAGTTAACTTTTAAGTTAACTTTTAAGTTAACTTTTAAGTTAACTTTTAAGTTAACTTTTAAGTTAACTTTTAAGTTAACTTTTAAGTTAACTTTTAAGTTAACTTTTAAGTTAACTTTTAAGTTAACTTTTAAAAATGTTAACGGACACGTGAACTTCCGTTAATATGCAGAAGTCCGTTAATCGTTAATCCAATGTCTAATAGTTACCGGCGTGCGCGTGAAACAAAAACAAAACTAGATATGTTATATCGGCGCGTGCGAGTGAGAAAGAAAACTGCGAAGAGATTTGTTTCGTTTGATCATTTCATTACTTAGCGCCGGTGCTTAGAGTGACGAGTGTTTTGTTTGTTGTTATTATAAATTACTGTCAGTGATCATTTAAAAAAGAGTGTTGATAATGATAAAGAAGAGTGTAAGCCGAGCCGAGTTCATTCTTTTAGAATTAAGTTAAAAATGTTTCTTGGTGAGCACCAAAAAAATCAGGAAACTCTGAGGCTAGATAATAGTGCTATATGAGAAGAAGTTCGCCTTTACAATTGTTTTTTTTTGGCGCTATCTGTCTATTTAATATTCTTCTTTTTTTATATTTAATTGATTTTTTAATTAACAAATTTCAAAATTACCTTATACTTATCTCCTTCTGATTACGTTGCAAAAGTTTTCATAATTGTAGTGTTAATAGAGCAATATTTTACAAAATATTTTCTAAAATACCCCTCACTTTTATCAAATTATATTAACAAAAAGTGGTCCTTTGTTTTGTTGTGGCGGGCAATGACATTAGCTATAATTTGAATTATTATTTTTTGTCATTATTTTTTTATGGAATGATATATTATGTATTTGTTACTTGTTATTTTTTTTTATATAATGTATTTATTCATTTTTTGTTTACGTTATACTGTCCGTTCATCCGTACCGTGACGTTACCGAATGGTCACAGCGGAAGACCAGCGCTGGTCGTTTTACGACAAGCAGTATGCTGAGCTGGGGCCATTTTGCAAATGGTTACATTTAGACGTACTTTAGTGTTAAGGTATTTTTTATTTTTATTTATGTCATTGTTCTAAATGTTATTTTTTGCAAATAAATTGATTTTCTTCTTCTTCTTCTAATTTAGGTTGAACGTCTAAAGACACGGGTAAAGACATTTTAACACCAAAACGAGCCTCGCTTTCAGACGAGAACTTCAACATGTTAATGTTCATAAAGAGGAATATACACCTTATGCCCGACGATTAAATTACACTTTTGAATTATACAAGTATTTTGTTTTGTTCCTAACCTGTTAACTTCCAGAACCTAATCCAACAGGTTTTATAAGTTCACTAACGCAACGATATAAAGATGCAATTTTACACATATTAACGGATTAACGATTAACGTTAACTTGCGTTAATTCTTCCGAAATGTAACGCTTTAACGTTTAACGAAGCTAACTTTATTTGTAGCGTATAAACGATTAATGAAGTTAACTATTTGATTAACGGTGCCCGGCTATGCCGATCGGCCGCCAATTCTCAGTTCTCGTAGTCGTGGTAATTCTGTCAAGTTCTCACGGAAAATCAAAAACAATACCGTCTTTTGTGATGAAATTGTGTATCAACCACAAAACACCACCAACTATCCTCTCGCACACATACGCAGCCGCTATGCTTCACTCGTTTGCTTGGCGAATAGTATTTTTTTAATCGACTTCACAGAAGGAGACTGTTATATGCTCGACTGTATGTAAGTATACCGATTTCTCCGTCAATTGCGGACCGACTTTGAAAATTATTGTTTTGTTTGTAAGCTCTCCAGGTGGTCCCATAAAAATTGTATCAAAATTGGTTCAGTAGTTTTTCGAGAATAAATAATATTTGATTTTGAAAACTAACGCAAGTGAAATTCATATTAAATATAAATAAAACGGCTAAAAACTCACGAAAAAGAAGATCGGAAATACTCCGACCAGTTTCGGACTATTTTGAAGTCCTTCATCTGGGAGTGTTATGGCGACAAGCCGCGACGAGCGCTACGAACGTCAGCACGCAACTGAAGACGCGTGCGTGGCGCGGGCGGCCCAGTGGGCGGCGATTGCGACGCTCGACTATGTTCGGCCTGCACAGTCACTTCGTTGTCTGTCGAGGAGTTATCACTGTCACTCACTTCCGTTAACTTTGATTGTTGGCACACTGAGCTCTTTGTGTCCGGCTCATGACCCCACATTGTGGACCCAGTGTCATTAGCATCAAGTACTGATCTCCACGCCGGAGGAATAATCAACATAACATTAAGGCATAACACTCCCAGATGAAGGACTTCAAAATAGTCCGAAACTGGTCGGAGTATTTCCGATCTTCTTTTTCGTGAGTTTTTAGCCGTTTTATTTATATTTATTAAATAATATTTTTAGTAAATCCATTTGATTGTGTTTATGTTGCCTCAAATCTCTAGGATTTCTAAACCGATTTATCACGTTGTTTTTTATTCAAACGGGTAGACTTTCAGTGTAGTCCTATATCAACTTCATCAAAATTGGTTCAGCAGTTTTTATTAGAAAATCTATTTGTTTTAAAGTTTATGTTCTCTAATATCTTAAGATTTCTGAAGAGAATTAGATGAAAGAAAGAAAGAAAGAAAGATAAAACATTTATTCACAACAAAAACAAAACAAATGTTGGATGATTGTTTTTACTTGAGAAAGAAGACCTACAGTGTGGTACTGTATAAAATGTATCAAAATTGGATCAGTAGTTTTGTCGATTTTTTGTACCATGGTATATCGTACGCACTTGTTAAACCTTGGCTTTGTCAATGTTCCACCCGTGATCATCCCATTTGTCAATGTTCCACCCGTGATCATCCCATTTGTCAATGTTCCACCCGTGATCATCCCATTTGGTACCCACTGCTGGGAGTAAAGGGGCAGGCGAGGGAGAGAGAATGCTGACCCGGTGCTTGTTGTCGTATGTCATGCTCTTCAATGTAAATTTGCCACATAATATGGGGCAAAGAAGCAGGTGCTGAGCCATGACACACCGGATTACTGGGATTTAAAAGATTTTGCAATTTACGTTTTAGGGTAGATTATACTAATTTATGTACGAAATATGAAACTAGGTGCACCCCGAGGCTTTGCCCGCGTTATGAACATTTATTTAGAACTAGCTGTTCCCGCGGCTTCTCACGCGTGGTCATTTCTCTAGGTTAAAAGTAGTCTATGTAGGTGCTGGAATAGCCAGCACCTAAAATACCAAATACCAACATTTGATCAACATTCCTTCAGCCATTTATATCGATTGCTCGGCTTCTGCTCATTGGATTGAGATACAAAGTACGCCAGTTTTTAAGTCAAACCCTGAGCTATCCAACAGTGGATAGCTCAGGGTTTGTGCTCAGTGGTCGCAATCGGACCAGTAGTTTTTAGGTGATGCGCGAACAAATACACCATAAAATAAACAGACACGATTTAAACAAATGTTATATTCTTGTTCAGTAGCTTATTTTAAGTACCATAGACCATTTTTTTATGTTACCTTCTTTGTACAGACTATTTCGTTCCTAACGACATTGTCTTTATTGTAAGTATAGATTAAATTTTCCTTACCTACCTATCTATTTACCTGCGTTCAGCCGTCAAATAGTTTTTTACTATCGATCTTTAGCATCTCTATGCTCGTAGCATCTTTGCATCTTAGAGATGCAGAGTACGGCAGATTTTAAGTTATTCAACAATTAAAACTGCATTTCCTTTGGTCCAGTAGTTTCTACGTGATTGTTCGTCGTATGAGTTAGTGCTGGGCTCTGGTGTCAGAGTTAGTCAGTCCGCCCGAGGGCCTCTTCTTCTTAAAGTGCCGCTCCATTATTTAAGGTTGGCAGTCAGCTCCTTAAACTTTTGTTTGTCCAGAGCCAGTCTGAACAGTTGTTCCACCGTCCTAATGACTGTCCACTCCCGAATGTTACGGAGCCACTACATCTTACTCCTACCTACTTTTCGTTTCCCCAGTATTTTCCCAGTAGTCAGTAATAACTGTTATTGGTCGTTTCGCAGTACATGCCCAAGGTAGCTCACCTTACGTTGCTTTATCGTCCGGATAAGTTCGAGTTTCTTGTCCGTGCGCTCTCGAGGGCCTCTGGCATAGCTTAATTTTAGTTATATGTGGGGGGGGAGGTGAGAAAAGGGGGGTGAGAATCGTAGCTTCCAAACGAATGGACCGATTGAGATGCGGTTTTTTATGTTTCAAAGCTGGGGTAATCGAGATTGTTCTTAGTTATAATGAGGAGGGGGTTCTGGGGTGAGGATCGTAGCTCGCTCGTAGTTATGGTATGTGTATGGGGGTTGGGTGTGTATCTTTGTACCTGTGTGTCTGTCTGTGGCATCGTAGCTCCCAAACGTATTCAGCGATTTAGTTGCGTTTGAAAGCTGATGTGATCGAAATGGTTCTTAGCTATAAAAGGGGAGGGGGGCGGGGCGACGAGGATTGCTCTCAAACGAATGGACCAATTTAGATGCGGTTTTTTATGTTTGAAAACTGATGTGATCGACATGGTTCTTAGCTATAATAGGGGAGGGAGCGGGAGGCGGGGCCGAAGATTGCAGCTCTCAAACGAATGGACCGATTTCGATGTGGTTTTTTATGTTTGTAAACTGATATGATCGAGATGGTTCTTAGCTTTAATAGGGGAGGGGAGCGGGGGTGTGGATCGTAGCTCTCAAACCAATATACAGATTTTGATGCGGTTTTTAATGTTTGAAAGCTGATGTGATTGAAATGGTGCTTAGCAATAATAAGGGGTGGGAGGGGGGGATGAGGATCGTAGCTCCCAAAAGAATGGACCGATTTTGATGCGGTTTCTATGTTTTAAAACTGATGTGATCGAGATGCTCCTTAGCTTTAATGGGGGGTCGGGGTTTATATAAATTTATTAATTTATAATTATATAATTTGTGCTTGTACATTATAAGTACCTACATAATAAACACTCGTTCCCGAAAATACTCTTCGGTCGGTCTATAAAATAACCGAACATTCGCATAGACAATATTTCAGTGATTTTTCCCTAGGACTAGGGTTCTACGAGATATCGCACGCCATTAAACATTATTAGTTTGTTTGTCCTTCTTTACATTGTATTCGTATACATTGGGGGGAAGAGTTAACGACTTTTGTAACAAACAAATGTTGTAGTATTATATATATACATTGTCATGTGTTTGTTTGTTACGATTTATTAGGTACCTACTAGTTTTCCCGCCCGCGACTTCGTCCGCGCGGTTTACAGTTTATCGCGAAAATAGCAAAAACCAATGCAAATATAGCCACCAACGCTCTTGATGTTTCTGACGGACTTATTATTTCGTTTCCATGGCAACCGTTCCTTATAGCGAGTATTCAACATTTTCCAGTTTTACCCCGAAAACTTACAATTTTCCGGGATAAAAAGTATCCCATGTTTTATCCAAGGTATAAGCAATCTGCATTCTAAATTTCGAAAATGTATCCTATTTTCTTCTAGTATACGTCAAAATCCGTCCAGCCGTTATCGCGTGAAAGCTCCCCAAACAAATAGACAACGTTTCACTTTTATATATTGGTGTGGATATCTATCTACATACTTCGATAATGGAACGGTAACCTAAAATTGGATATATGCTCGAAGCCTAAAATAGATAAAAGTGCGCCGTACCACAGAATAAATAATAGTACAAGGCCGTACTAAAGATCGAAAAATAACAATTTGAATGCAACGTCACAAAATAAATTATAGTAGGTACAAGCAACGTATACTACTACTGGTAGAGGTTTTTTTCTAACGATAAGGTGCTTTGCTTTGGGGTAATTTCGAAAATGGGGATATTCCAAAAAATTACGCCAGGCCATATTTTTTGCTCTGGCAACATTTGACTCCATCTTATTTTTCTTCCTCGCGACAGTTACTCTAACTAGCTTGTGATGAACGTGCGTGTGCAAATCTATTGTTTAAGGGTTTTTCAATTTTTTGTGGGTTATCGGAATTACCCCGCATTCTATATCTCAGGAATTTGGTAAGTAATCTTATTAATTGTAATATTTAACGACAGATAATTGGTTTTGGTGTTTTATTTTGTGCGTTCGGATGCGCTAGCTATCGTTTTTATGTTTCTTTCGGTAATACACTAGAGGGTTTATTCCGAATGAAAATTGCTTTTCCATAGTAGTGTCCAGATGTTTACTATTGGACGTTATGTGAAGGGTTATTCCGAAAATCAAATTATCAAATATGTCTTTTGGCTATACTATAAAAGATATCAAATTATTTTTATAGAGGGGTAAAGTAGAAAGAAAATGAAATTTAAACTTTAAGTACAAACTCAAACAGATGAATTTAAAGTTTCATTCGGAATTATCCAGTGGTATTTCGAAATTACACCCGAACAAAAGAAAAAATACATGTTTTAAATTACTGTATATATTTCAACAAATAATAGTTACATGAGTTTGTCGTTAACTTAAAGAGATTATTGAAGAAAAAATATAAAGTAAGCATCGTATCAACTAATAAAAAATAATTAGAAATTACCCCAAAGCACCTTACCTCATTTGTCAAATTATCATGAGTTATGAGGGAACAGATGAACATACATACATACAGGTTAAGACCAGGCTCTGCTTTTTAAGGGTTTTTTGCATAAATATGCTGGGTCAACCACAAACCTGATAAATGTGAAACTTAACATATATGTTTTTGAGATCTTTATCTCTCTAAGACTAAGACAAAAACATGATTTCATTCGATACATTTTCTTATCAAAAATTACGTTATTTACGGTAATGTTTACATTTTTCTACTCAACGGCTTAAGTTTTATCTCTAAAATAAATCTCACAGCAAGAAAATATAGTTTATTATCTAAGACTAAGACAAAATTTACCTAACTAAATTATTAGCCTGCCAATAAAATAAATAACTTTTGAGACATACGTCATTTAGTTCCGAGCTAAATTGTGTGTTCAAACAGCGCTCGCGATATTCAACCTTGTTACGCAGGCACTTCAGTGCTTATTGCGGGTAGCGGGTGGCAGAGTGTAGGGTAGGTGGCAGGGAAGTGGGGAGTGGGAAAATGTAACCTTGGAGCCTGGCCTTAAAATCATAACCCTCCATTTTGCTTCGCCGTAGTTGGGTAATTTTCGCACTCACGCACACATACGCAGTCGCCATTTGCTTCACTCGTTTGTTTTGTGGAGTTGACTCGCTATATTTTTAAACCTTGCTCTCAGAGAAAACCAGCACCAAAAAGCAGAAATCAAAAAAAATATTTTTGGGTTTATATATGTTATAACGTGGTTGTAGGTACAAACATATAACTTTATTTTAATACCTCTAAAGCCATTATTGTTTGAGCCTCGAGTAGTTACAAATAACATCTAACACTTCCAATTTAATTTTGTTGATTTGACTTTTTGATTCGTTTTTGAAAGAAAACTAAACTACGTTTGCATGGGAATTCTCCTGCGGATCTCTTAAAAATAACTAATCTAACACAAACGCTGCTAAGTCTTGTCTCGTCAAATTATCATTAACTAAATGAAAACATAAACAGAAGTTGAATACGTCGAACGAATGTTCGATTATAGTTCGGTTTAATAAGTCTAAAACACTGCTTTTCACGACACCTATCATAGACTATCACTCTCCACTACCTACAAGCTAAACACCGACGGAACAGATTTGACAGACGAAAATAGAAATATTTTGTCTTGTAATGCTTGTTACAAATGAACTGTCAAATTGGCATGCTTATTTCATTTAGAATGTGGATGTGGGTGTTTTAAAGATCAAAATCATTCTATATATCTTTAAAACATACTAACTCATTAGGTATTATTCGTAGTAAACATAACATTATAAAAATCTGTTCGTATCCTTGCAACACATACATTCAAAACAGCAACAAACTCATACGAAATGAGCGAGATTTAAAATGACTAATAGCATTGGGTATTTCCTAGTAAAATGGCACAAAATAGCAAAATCATAAAATATGTATGATGTCAAATATTTTTAATAAATAAGTCACGATAATGCAAAATACTTACGATATTTATGCACAGATCACAACATAGGATAAAAGCGTATAAATTCTTCGTTTAAAACAAATTCATTTATTTTTTAATACGCAATCACACTTTTTACACGCACGAAACAGCACATTTAGGATTTCAATCTTAATTAAATTACATGCACACCTTTTGTCTTTACTCATAAGCCTTTTACTTTTCTAGCACGTGTAATATAACAAATATTTATTTGATTCAAGATGTTTAAGTATCAGCTTTTGATTTTTTTATTCATGGTTTGGTTAGAGGCACGGTCGGCGGCGCGCGGTTTAATTGTGGCCTATGCGATCGATACAGCCTAACATGTGGTGCGACCCGTGCCCGGGCGGTCACTGAATAGAGCTCGGTCGCTCGAGGCGCCATCTACAATCTACATTGACTTATCGATGTTGTACAGATAATATGGAGAAGTGCGTTTCGTTACGTCTTTTGTGGTGTTATTTTTATAAGTCATATGAAATTGAACAAAGTGATTTGATGAAAATAACTTACATATTCAGAATCACCGCAAATATATAATTTTAAATTTGAATAACTAAGCCAATGTCAATATCTGTAGAAATAGAGGATATTATAGCGACTTACTTATTTTTTTTCGTAAGGAAAACATATTTTCTTAATATATTATGTTCTAACGGGTTAGTTTTTACGTAGATATTAGTTTAATCCTTGGTTTTTATTCAAATTCTACAACTACAATTTTCTGTTTTTATTTCTTGTTTTTTTTTGTTTCTAATTTTTTTCTGGACTGTATTATAGTAACATAGATAAATAAGACCTATACTAACAATTTTATGGACATTGTCTGAATAAAAATAAATAATAATAATAATACACGTACAATCAACTTTTTGACGTAAAACGTCTTTAGAATTCAGGACAGCCGTGGGTCCTGATACAGCCCCACCCGGTTTTTTTACGTAGCACAGGCAATGGTAGGTATATATCTAATAATAGAGCTCGGTGGCAAGGCAACACCGATGTATTTTTTTAAGTTCTTGAAATTCTATACTTACTACTGTAAAATTAGTTCTAACTTTTATCTGATTGATCAAAACTTCAAGATATTTAAATATCGATTATATAGCTTTATTTATCTACAAAGCCCTTAAAAGCATTGTAAAAATCAAAATACCTGGAAAAGACGTTTTCTTTTTTAGTTCGGCACTATTTCCTAAAGGTTTTCAAAGAATAAAACAACTTTGTTAAAAATAATGCTCTTTATTTACAAACACAAAACTTAAATTAATAACACACCTAATTTACACATAAATACAAATAATACAATATTATTTTTTTATAAAATCGATTGGAATGGTTAGAAAAGGTTAATTTATAAGTCCAAATTCGAAGAGGCCAATGTGTTAGAATCACCCATCCTGAGAAAGAAACCATAAATATACTTAGGTGGAAATAAAGAGCTATTAAATTTACCATTATATTTGACAAGAGAAATACAATAACATTAATATTATTCCATTTTTTTTGTTGCTTTTTGTAGACACAGACATATTTATTTTGCAAAAGTAGAAAAATGACATAAAAACATTCCCGCCAACCACAGTATAGCTAAGCTAGAAATACATTACATATGGTATAAAATACTACATAATAATTACAATACAGTATTACATAAAATTAAATGACGTAACTTTTCATATCGATAATAGTAGGTAAGTACAACGCAAAAATGTATATTTCAAAATTTGTTCATTCTTTTTCACAGCTCAAATAAAACTGTGTTTTTTATGAGGGTTTTTAACACTATTTTACTGTCAGTACTTTTCGATGTTACCTACATAAAAAATACACTAGGGCATCTGAGTGAAAATGTTATAGCCCCTTTAAAAATTCTACTAAGAAAAAAAACCATAAAAATTGACGTAACTAAAACTGGCGAGGTTCATTTTTTTCATAACTGAATGAAAATATTTGTTTTTGGTTAACTCTAATTGTTATAAGTAGTTATAAAAAAAAACTGCTTTAAATAATATAAAACTTAAAAGAAAGAAATAATAAAATTAGTTTTTACTTTTTAGTTACGTTACCGTAGGCCTCAACTAGCTGATGCCCGCGGCTTCGCACGCGTGGTCATTTCTCTAGGTTAAAATTAAACTATGTGCAAGACCTAAAATAAGTACCTATTTACTAACATTTGATCAAAATTCCTTCAGCTGTCAAAAAGTGTTTATCGATTTATCCCAGTTTTTAAGTCAAACTATAAGCTATCCAACACTCAAACCGCATCGCAATTGGTCAAATAGTTTTTACGTGATGCGCGAACAAACTTACAGACAAACAAACAAAACTACAGACACGATTAAAAAAAGAAGTTATATTCTTGTTCGATAGCTTATTTTAAGTACCCTAGACATATTTTTTAATTATCTTCTTTGTACAGACTTTTTCGTTCTTATTGCTTTATTATAAGTATAGATAATATAAGATAGATATATAAGATATACGTAAGAACTATGTACTTACGTACACTACTACTACTACTACTAGCTAGATTGTACTACTTACATTGTACAATCTAGCTAGCTGGAGGATTGCATTTTTCAGAAACCCAAGTTAATGCATGTAAACGCAGCCTATATGGCAGATAATGAAATCGAAGGAACAATTTGGAGTGCGATGGTTAAATTGAGAACACTTCAAACTTTTAACATATTTTAATTTATTCTCTGAAGGAATATTGAAAAATAAAATATACGTTTTTTTTCTTTTTCCTATCTAAGCTATATTTTCCGAGAAATTAATTATTATAAAGTAGCTTATTCTAAAAGGACGAGTTCGGTGGTGTGAACAAGATTACCGAAGCCACATTCGAAAAAAAAAACATTTATGTATCTGTCAAAGTCAGGCTCTAGCGTAGTAGTATTTTTTTCTGTACAGGCAACTGTATTTTATTATTCCACCGAACTCTGCTTGGTTGAGAGTTATTACTTAATATCTTTGTAGTTACTGCACTAAAAACTTTGGAAAAATGAGAATTGTGATCAGCGTCGCAATATCTCGAAATGGTTTTCGAATTTCATAGTCTTATGAAATATTAAAACTTGTCAATTGGCTGAGAGCATGTACCTACTGCGCAGAGGCAAAGATAGGTTCGAGTCCATTCCGCAATCCGTTTATTTCCTATTGAATAGGTATTTTTGTTAAGTGCAAAGTAATGACAATATTTACAGGACCGGGAACAATTTCTAGAATTATTTTTGGGCTTAAGAATAATTCTAAAAATTGTTTAGAGTTTAACAGTATGTATGTGGGTATGTGGATGTTCCACCATAGCGTCGCCCCTATTGGTCTCATTTTGACAAGCGAGGTGTCAATCGATTCGTATTCAGGTATAGAGTGTCATAGGCCATTTTTTCAACCAACTGCGGCACAGGAAGGGTAATGTGTTAAAACTAAAAACTTGGTCCGATTTTGAAAAGCGAGGTATCATTCGATTCGTCTTCATCGCAAGGGTGTCATCTAGGTTATTTTATTTTTTTATTTTTTTACTTATGTATTTAGGACGGGTTACTGTCATACAGAAAAGCATTTAAAATTCGGTCACGCTGCAATCCATTGCCTAAATTGAAATATAAATATCTATCCATATTATAAAACATCTTATTATACACTAATTTTATTAAGAGGAAAGATTTGTATTTTTTGTATTTTTGTATGTTTGTTTGTAATGTATAAACTCGAAAAATATTAAACCAATTTAAAAAAAAAAAACATGTTTAGAAAGCAAAATATAAAAAAAAAGGTGTGAATTAAGAAAATGGCGGCTGCTTATGTGTGAGTTGTTGTAGTGTTTTGAGGTTGATACACAATTTCATCACAAAACTGCATTGTATTTGATTTTACTCTAACAAGGTCCAGATCTTGTTGCGATGTGGCGCCGATCGGCATAACATGGTGTGTGTGCGTGATGCTTGTGCGTACGAGCGGAGCGTCATAACTTGGGTGCTTCACTTTCAATTAGGCGGAGTGGACTCCGTCTTTTTTTAAACCTTCTTGTTTTAATATGACACTTTTTATTTTTATTAGTAATACTTTTCTTTAGTAGGTACCTATTTCCTTTATTGTTTTTATTATTTGTATTAAAGATTATTGAATAAATTTATTTATTTATTTTCTTTTGAACTACAATAAAAGCAGCATATTTCTAGCAAGCGTTTATTCCACAGGTTAAATAACGTCCACACTGGCACGAATATACTACACTATATATAAAATTGTCCGTTTGTCTATACACACTATCATACCATGTTGCGCCCCGTGTCGCCTGCTATCCGGTTCACAATCTGAAAAGCAAAAGCTGGAATAAGTTTCACACTAAGTCGGGTTAGATCCACTGCTGAACATAGAGGTGGGGTTGTCAGTAGTTAATAACACTTCGCTTGGTACCAGTTATCACAGCACCCGCGGGATGTGTGTTAGTTAATATATAGGTACCTATTATTACCAGACTGCCATGTGTTTATCAGATTATGTATGTATGCATGTCTGCGTAAACGATTTAGCCCTGGGTGTAGACTTTAGCCCAAACCAGGAAAAAAATATGAATTCCCGCCACGTCAATATGGATTAAGTTATAATAAATAATGAATTAAATTAATAATGAAACAAAACGAATAAAAAAATAAAATATTTGAACAGTATGATTAATAATGATGATAATTATGTCAAAAAACCTTTTTTTTAAGTTACGCGATTATTGATTTGTTTCAGAGTTTCATAAAAAAAAGTTTTTTTTTTTTTTAATATATTTTCTTGCATTAAACATTTCTTAGATAAGCCAGCCAACTACCAGTGGTGGTTGCTAATTAACCCATTAATCGATTTTAGCCTTTCTTTCAAAGTCACTCTGCTCTAAGAACAACATTGGCCCTTCAAATTAAACATAATAATACATGCGCAGGTTTATCTTTCTAAATGCGCATTTTACCATGTCTGCTATGTCACTGAGCTACTAATCAAAGTAATTACAACCCATTACATCGATTACAAAAAAAAATAAAAAAACTTTACAATAATTTGGCTAAAGTGACCCTCATTACACTTGAGGAGATGAAACCTGATACGGTACTAGTACCATTATTTATTCGGTAAATAACGTCAGGTGATGAAACAATGGTAGCGATTTGGACAAAAACTAAACTAAACTTAATTTCTTCAAATGTAATTTAAACCTTGTTGGCTTCGTTACAAGACA
This sequence comes from Alsophila aescularia, assembly GCA_946251855.1. NCBI lineage: Eukaryota > Metazoa > Arthropoda > Insecta > Lepidoptera > Geometridae > Alsophila > Alsophila aescularia. The sequence goes on from OX276374.1 coordinate 66,395,346, forward strand.
TTTTTGTCCCTGGCATCTAATCCTCACTCACTAAACTATCACTACAGCCTGTTAGCGTAAAATCAACTTTATTTCCACGCGGAGAGAGTCCCGGTTTGTTCAAACGCTGTTAGACTTCGTGTTAAATACCAGTTTTAATTACGTTATTTTAAGCGGTGCTGCTTAAATTGACGTAAGTTTAGAATAGATGCCGGAGGCAAAAATACCTTGTTACGAAGTCGACAAGGTTTAAATTACATTTGAAGAAATTTAGATTAGTTTAGGGAATAAAATTACCAAATTGCGGCCATTGTTAGTTTTAGTTCCATGGACGCTCGGTGGGGGCGCTATGAATCGGCACAAATGAAAGTACGGCAGGGCAAATCCATAGTTATAGAGGTCAGTGACTAACAAAGTTTGTTTTTAAATTCCTTTCCTGCTGGGGTGAAAATATCAAATAAACTCACCCCACTTATGATCGGCAGGTTCAGTAGCGATCCGAGCACCGGCACCATCCTCAGGAAGTTCACGGCTGCCGGCAGGAACCCTCTGGAAAACACAAAGTTCATGACAACAGAACGAGAGGTACTCCGTAAGATGATATATTCCCAACTGCCCCTTTAACGTCCTATCATTGGCGTGAGAAATAAAAGGCCAATTAATTCGAACAAATCAAATACCTACTGTTTTTTTGACAATAACACCTTTCATAAAAGAATCACTAAGTTTTCATGATACCCAAAGGTTTAAATGTACAAAAAAATAATACAAAATGACTATTTAACCAAAATAAAATTACAAATAAATAAAATTGACAGTGGTCCCCGCACTAGGTCAAGTCTGTGTCGCGGGAGTGCCAGTGGTCCCCTGTGAAGGTATAGCCTGTGTCGCGAGAGTGCCAGTGGTCCCCTGTGAAGGTCTAGCCTGTGTCGCGAGAGGCCGATAAAAATTACCAAATCAGATTTAAAAAAAGGAGAAACAACAGTTGACACAGAAGGTAACGTATGTGACTAATTATTAAATGTGTGTAATTTTTTTATTTGTGTTCAAAGAGATAGGTGTTTAAGGCTTAAAAAAACACGAAGACATAGGCTCGCTACGCTTCGCTCCCCCCTTCGTCTTCTAACCTACCACGGCCAAACCATTGCTCACGCCATTGGCAGTTGGGAATTTAAATTCCTATCTGCCCCATTGATAGGGACGTTAATGGGGCAGTTGGGAATATACGCCTAAGATTGGATAGTAGTTTTATTTTACCTTGATCGTATTATTTTTTATTACCATCATTGTACAGACTTTTTGGTACTTACCGCTTTATTATAAGTATAGAATAGATACTTAATACTATAAAAGCGAAAGTAAGTCTGTCTGTTTGTTACCTTCTCACGAATAAACGGCTGAACCGATCTTGATAAAATTCGGTATAGATATATTTTGAACCCTGGCGATGGACATAGGATACTGTTTATCACGATACACAACAAGTGCTGTACTAAATACCATGGTACATGATAAACAACAAGTGCTGTACTAAATACCATGGTACATGATAAACAACAAGTGCTGTACTAAATACCATGGTACATGATAAACAACAAGTGCTGTACTAAATACCATGGTACATGATAAACAACAAGTGCTGTACTAAATACCATGGTACATGATAAACCACAAGTGCTGTACTAAATACCATGGTACATGATAATCAACAAGTGCTGTACTAAATACCATGGTACATGATAAACATCAAGTGCTGTACTAAATACCATGGTACATGATAAACAACAAGTGCTGTACTAAATACCATGGTACATGATAAACAACAAGTGCTATACTAAATACCATGGTACATGATAAACAACAAGTGCTGTACTAAATACCATGGTACATGATAAACAACAAGTGCTGTACTAAATACCATGGTACATGATAAACAACAAGTGCTGTACTAAATACCAAGGTACATGATAAACAACAAGTGCTGTACTAAATACCATGGTACATGATAAACAACAAGTGCTGTACTAAATACCTTGGTACATGATAAACAACAAGTGCTGTACTAAATACCATGATAAACAACAAGTGCTGTACTAAATACCATGGTACATGATAAACAACAAGTGCTGTACTAAATACCATGGTACAAAAAATCAAGTGATCCAATTCTGCTACAATTTATACAGTACCTACCACACTGGAAATTTACTTTCTCAAGTAAAAACAATCATCTATTTCGGTTCAGAAATCCCAAGATATTAGAGAACATAAAAAAGATTTTCTAATAAAAAGTACTGTACCATTTTTGATGTAGTTTATATGGGACAACACTGAAAGGCTACTTTTTTGAATAAAACTACAACCATCCAAATCGGTTTAGAAATCTTAGGGATTTGAGGCAATATAAACAAAAAATCAAATGGATTTAATAAAAAAAAAAAAAAAAAAAAAAACTTCTGAACCAATTATGATACAATGTAACAATGTAAATGGGGCCACCTGGAGAGTAAAAAATTTCAAACAGAACAAAATGGTCGGCAATTGACGGAGTTATTGGTGTACATATATAATGGGTCACATATTCTTCTTTTTTTTTCTCTTTGTTAGTTTTTACGTTTTTAAGTTTATATTTCTCCTTTTCACGTTTTTTCACGGTTAAAGATATTTTTTCTTTTTTTTTATTGCTTTGTCATCGGTTTGTGAGCTACCCTGAAAGTTTCAGTCTAATAGCTAATCGGGAAATGCTCGAAATTTGAATTGCAAGATTCCAGGACAGACAGACATACAGATACATACTTAAATAAAACTTTAAAAAAAGCATACATACAGTCAACATCGGCTCCTTTAGTGAAGTCGATTAATAAAAACCAGCTTAATAAGCCAGGGCAGATTCTCACCTGAACAGTAACAAAAAGCCGTATATCTCAGCGATCATGCCGATCATCGGCCAGCCGAGCAGGACGATGGTGATGCCTCCGAAGAACGACACGGAGGCCTTCACCTTGTGCCGCTGGAAGAAAAAGAAGAACGTCCGCTGCAGCCCTATCACTGCTCCTAGACCGCTGATGAAGAGAATCTGGAACAACGACAAATCAAAACTCAAAACATTTTTTTAAATCGTGTCTGTCTGTTTGTTCGCGCATCACGTGAAAACTACTGGACCGATTGCGATGCAGTTTCACTGTTGGATAGCTTAGGGTTTGAGTTAAAAACTGGGCTACTTGGTATCTCAATTCGATGAGAAGAAGCCGAGCAATAAATAAAAAAGTTTTTGACGGCTCAAGGAATTTTGTTGGTATAAAGTAGGTCTTGGATTAGCACATACAGAGCACTTTTGACCTAGAGAAATGGCCACGTGTGCGAAGCCGCGGGCACAGCTAGTACTTATAATAAAGCAGTAAGTACCAAAAAAATGTAAGGGGAAGGTAATTAAAAAAAAATGTCTAGGGTACTTAAAATTGGCTACTGAATTAGTATTTTTTTGTAAGTCATGTCTTTCTTTTTGTCTGTATGTTTGTTCGCGCATCACGTAAAAATGACTGGACCGATTGTAATTCGGTTTTCACTGTTGGATAAGTTAGGGATTGACTTAAAAACTGGGGTACTTGGTATCTCAATCCTGTGAATAAGATCCAAGCAATCGATACAAAACTATTTGATGGCAGAATTTTGAATAAATGTAGTATATAATACTTTATAGGTATTTTTGGTCCTGGAATAAGTCGTATGGGTTACTATCTGGTTCTACTACCTTGTTTGCGCGCGAAAAAGCTACCACGCGCACGACCACGCGCATACTGCGCGTGCGCACGCGTAACAAGCGACTGGATGAAATGACCACGCAGGCAAAGCTGCTGGCACAGCTAGTATAATATAATACAGCGAAAATAGTTTAAATCTAGTTTAAGTCTCATACTAATTTCGCTGGAAATATTGCCCTACATTGCTTCATGGTGGTTGAATATTTGACAAAAGTGTGGTACTTCCCCGAGCGAAATCTTGCAGAAGTAGCCTACCAATACAGTACCACTGCCACAGAATAAACAATAGTACTACGTACATAGACGCCTCAAGACGAAAGTTTATAATCAGTGCGTGTTGCCAGTGATGACATACGGCACTGAGACGTGGTCGCTAACTATTGATCTCATACAAAAGCTCAGAGTCGTGCAGCGTGCAAAAGAGCTAGGCTCGGAGTTTCACTACGTGGTAAGATCCGAAAGAAGGAAATCCGTAGAAGAACGAAGGTTAACGACATAGCTCTCAGAGTTTGCAAGTTGAAGTGGCAATGGGCGGGCCATATAGTTCGCAGAACAGACAACCGCTTGGGAATAAAGTTCTCACGACGTTGTAGCCATCGCAGGAAGTCGATGGATGGAGGTGGCACAAGATCGCTCGTAATGGCGCTCTTTGGGCGAGGCCTATATTCAGCAATGGACTTCTAAAGGCTGACATGATGATGATGACTACGTACATAAGACTCGCTCCCTTACAAAACGCTTAAATACCTACTGAAATATGCCTGTAGTCGTAAAATCTATTCAGCACAAGACAATTTGTACCCTACGCGTATTAGAGAACGGCGACGTTACACTGAAGTAATACGTGAATATTCCATCTAGTAGACATGACCTCCATTATTGAAGATTACGATTAAGAAGAAGGACTAGATGGAAGTGTGACTAGTGTGAAGTGTGACTTGTGAAGCGTGACTAGTGTTAAATGTGACTGGCGTGAATTGTGACTAGTGTGATGTGCGATTAGTTTGAGGTGTGAATGTGAAGTGTGACTAGTGTGAAGTTGGACTAGTGTGAAGTGTGCCTAGTGTGATGTGTGACTGGCGTGAATTGTGACTAGTGTGATGTGCGATTAGTTTGAGGTGTGAATGTGAAGTGTGACTAGTGTGAAGTGTGCCTAGTGTGATGTGTGACTGGCGTGAATTGTGACTAGTGTGATGTGCGATTAGTGTGAAGTGCAACTAGTATGAAGCGTGAGTAGTGTGAAATGTGACTGGCGTGAATTGTTACTAGTGTGATGTGCGATTAGTGTGAAGTGTGACTAGTGTTAAGCATGACTAGTGTGAAGTATGACTAGTGAGAATTGTGACTAGTGTGAGGTGTGATTAGTGTGAAACGTGACTAGTGAGACTAGTGTGAAGTGCTGCTAGTGTTTACTGGTATAACTTACATTACCGATAGCTAGCAATCCTTTGTCGAACAGCATCAGGGTTCCTAGGAACAGGAAGAACATCCCGAACCCTGCGAGGCCTACGCCGATTTCTGTAATACAAATAACATAACATCTCTAGTAATGCTAGACTAGCTGCGCCCCGCGGCTTCATTATTTATTTATTTAATCAATTATACATGATCAGCCTGTACTTGTCCACTGCTGGACGTAGGCCTCTCCTAATGCACGCCACTGAGCGCGGTCTTCAGCTCTCCTCATCCATTGAACGGACTTGGCCAATTACTATAATTAATTATAGAAATTTAACACAATAATTAAAAAAAAAGGAACAAGAATGGCCACAATCATTGAATAAAATATGAATAAGAATGTTTAATATGTCAAATACAACATTAAACACAAACTAGAAAATAATAACACATATAGTCTTATAGCTTTAAGCGATAAGACCGCCCATTGTAGTAGGTACCATAGTTTTAACTCTAACTATAATGCAATATGTTTGCTTTAAATGGTAATTACAATAAAGAGTTTCGTATCGTATAGTTGTGACTATACGTATAGTTGTGACTATACGATACGTATAGTTGTGACTATACGTATAGTTGTGGCTATACGTATAGTTGTGACTATACGATACGATACGAAACTCTTTCTTGTATAATAAACATACGAGGACATTTAAAAAAAACGTCATGTTAGATATTTAGGTAACTAGTGGCTCTGTGAGCTGTAAACCTCGCGCGTACAAACTTTTTCCAAACAATCTAGCGTTGCAAAGTAGCGCCATCTAGTTACCTTATTGTAAAACTAACATTAATAACCAAGGTGCTCAATCTATCCATACCTAGAAGGTAAAGAGCTGATTCCACTGGTAGAAACGTAAAAGTGAGAAATTTACTTCATTTTGAGGAGCTATTCTGCTCATCATGCCGATGATCCTCATCAGATCTTCACCAAATTTTTATGAGACTAACGTAAAGTTAGTACCTTTCAAATAAAAAAAGAACCATCGAAAACGGATTTAATATTATTTATTTATTTACTTAAATTAAAACGGTTTCATAACCAATAATATTAAATGAAGACCAACTATCAATATTTACAATTACAATAATATTTACACAATGAAACCAAAATATATTAATAAAATGATTAAATAATAGGTACAATTACATTCATACACAACTCCATTCACTCTCTCACACAAAAACGCAAACACACTGAAAATATATTCGACCATCCATCCGCAAACAAGTCACCATCCTGGATTGGTGACCAGGAGAGCGTTAAGTGCAGAGAGGGTGCGAGGTATAGGGGATTGGCGGAGATATTCAGTAGCCCCGTTTTTACCCTTTTTAGGGGAAGTCCTCCAATCAAATATCCCCGATGACCTACCAAGTTTCGTCTAGATCGGTTGAGAAATGCGACCAGTAGAGGAGAACAGATATCCGGAAGGTAATACGAATGCATTTTTGCCCAAGCTGAAACGAAGACGCTTCGCTCGCGCTTTGCGCTCGCTCGGTCAATTATTGCCAAATTGATAAACTCAAAAATAACCTAAACCATTTTTGAAAATACTTTCACCTAAAGAAAGCTACATTATCAGCGAGTAACATAGGCAGTACCTTATTTAAAAAAGATGTTGAAATCCCTACGAAAATTGCAATGATGTTTTCCAAGGTAACAAAAATGTATCTATTTTTTTTTCTATTTCTCGCTGTAAGGAACTGAATGACATGTTACCGTGGAAACTAAATAATAACAAGTCTGTCAATAAGCACCATGATTGATGCTGCCACAGATTTTGAATGATGCTTTCTGGAGTTACAAACGGGTATAGCTACTGAAAGCAGGTGGAGCACTGGTACTTAAAGTCCTTCACAGTTTGTTTAACTCTGACACCCTCGAGGGTACTACGCCAGAGGCGTGGCACAGGAGCGTAGTGGTTTTGTTCTTTAGGAAAGGTGATAAAACCTTCTTAAAGAATTATAGGCCCATTTCGCTGCTGAGTCACGTCTAAGCTGTTTTCGAGAGTAGTTACAAACCGTCTCGCTCGTAGGTTCAACGAATTTCAGCCACGCAAAAAAGCTAGATTCCGGAAGGGCTTTAGTACCGTAGACCACATCCATACGCTCCGGCAGATTATACAGAAGACCGAAGAGTATAATCGGCCACTATGTCTAGCGTTTGTGGACTACGAGAAAGCTATTGATTCAGTCGAAACCTGGGCAGTGCTACAGTCATTACAGCGGTGCTAGATTGACTACCGGTACATCGAAGTATTGAAGTGTTTGTATAGCAAGGCCACCATGACTGTCCATCTCCAAGATCACAGCACGAATTCTATTGAACTGCAAAAAGGGGTGAGACAGGGAGATGTTATTTCTCCGAAACTGTTTACATCTGCACTGGAAGATATATATTGCACTGCAATGGATATGGTATTAACATCAATGGCAAATAAATGGCGACCACGAACAAGCAAGCCAAGTGGTGTAGAGAGACCCCCCACACGTTGGACCGACAACATTATATCACAGGAGGCCGATGGATGGAGGTGGCACTAGATCGCTCGTCATGGCGCTCTCCTTGGGAGGCCTATGAGATGTCGGAGATTCGAAACTGGTATCCCGGTTAATTTTGTTTATTTTTTATTGTAAATAAATTAGGGAATTCGTGATTACAGAATGGAAAACTTCGTGATTAAGTAGATACTTAAGTGTAGAAATAACTTGATCAAATAGAACAGAATATTTTTATTGTAAATAAATTAGGGAATTCGTGATTACAGAATGGAAAACTTCGTGATTAAGTAGGTACTTGAGTGTAGAAATAACTTGATCAAATAGAACAGAATATTTTTATTGTAAATAAATTAGGGAATTCGTGATTACAGAATGGAAAACTTCGTGATTAAGTAGGTACTTAAGTGTAGAAATAACTTGATCAAATAGAACAGAATATTTTTATTGTAAATAAATTAGGGAATTCGTGATTACAGAATCGAAAACTTCGTGATAAAGTAGGTACTTAAGTGTAGAAATAACTTGATCAAATAGAACAGAATATTTTTTATTGTGTAATCTAGTAGGCTACATTTTATAGGTCTAATGATAAAAATTTGTCACATCGGTTTTATCCATTCCGGATATACAATATTTCTTATCCAGTTGCTTACCGTGCGCGCACGCGCATGTATGCACTCAGTACTGCGCAATGTTAGATTTATCGCCACCCGATGATCTACAATGTTAGATATATCGCCACCCGATGATCTACAATGTTAGATATATCGCCACCCGATGATCTACAATGTTAGATATATCGCCACCCGATGATCTACAATGTTAAATATATCGCCAACCGATGATCTACAATTTTAGATATATCGCCACCCGATGATCTACAATGTTAGATATATCGCCACCCGATGATCTACAGGATTTATTATTACTACTTTAATGTAATACATACGAGCAACCTGACCTGGCCTTGCACGGGTAGCTAAGGGTCTCCCTTTATTTGTTTATAACGTTACATTGAACAAAACGCCTGCAGCGTGATATTATACTTTGATTGAGGGAAACCGCCTGCGCAAGTATCAAATCAGCGCATGCAGGCTGCCCGAACCCACCTTTGCTCTATTACATATAGCTGGGCATTAACTTGTTAATCCGTTAATCGTTAATTAACAAAGTTAACATTTTGATTAACAGATTAACTTTGAAAAATGTTAACGGACACGTTAACTTCTGTTAATATGCAGAAGTCCGTTAATCGTTAATCCAATGCCTAACAGTTACCGGCGTGCCGGGCGGCGCGTGGCAGCGAGTGAAACAAAAACAAAACTAGATATATTTTGCCGGCGAGTTCGAGTGAGAAAGAAAACTGCGAAGAGATTTGTTTCGTTTGATCATTTCATTACTTAGCGCCGGTGCTTACAGTGACGAGTGTTTTGTTTGTTGTTATTATAAATTACTGTCAGTGATCATTTGCGTGTTGATAATGATAAAGAAGAGAGCAGTGTAATTTAGTTAGTTAGAAAAAGTGTACTGTGCAGTGTACTGTGTAGTAATTTAAATAAAACCATATCATGGATGTTGGAAGACATGGAATCGGATCGGATTCCAGCAGTCCTGATGAGAATCCATGGCCACATTTGACTGAGTATGTGGAATTTGTATACAGATCGGGCCAGTAAATACTTTTTGCGTGTAAGCGATGCTTGCCGAGAGACACCAAAATAAAAGTTCATGTATCGAGCCTGAATAATTTGAAACTACATGGACATGAAATCAAAAGACTCATTCAACGATGCTGCATTCCTCGGGGAACTGATATTCATAAATCTATTCATTAAATACAATACTGCTATGCCCTCAAGCACTGCAGTTGAACGTCTTTTTTCCACGGGTAAAGACATTTTAACACCAAAACGAGCCTCGCTTTCAGACGAGAACTTAAACATGTTAATGTTCATAAAGGGGAATATACACCTTATGCCCGACGATTAAATTACACTTTTGAATTATACAAGTATTTTGTTTTGTTCCTAACCTGTTAACTTCTAGAACCTAATCCAACAGGTTTTATAAGTTCACTAACGCAACGATATAAAGATGCAATTTTACACATATTAACGGATTAACGATTAACGTTAACTTGCGTTAATTCTTCCGAAATGTAACGCTTTAACGTTTAACGAAGCTAACTTTTTGTAGCGGATTAACGATTGACGAAGTTAACTATTTGATTAATGGTGCCCGGTTATGCTATTACACCACAATATAAACTGATAGTATGTGCAAAGAATTGGTCTCGCAGAATTCGCTTAGCAAATACATCATCATAACACTCAAACTACTTTGTCAAAAACTTATGGTGTTAAATTCAAATTGTATCTACATGAAATAAAGAAGATTACTGTGATATTGAATTTGATAAGGATTAATATTTTGTTTATAGGAATAAATGAAATGAATTATTATAGTAACACAGTTTAGCTCAAAAAGCTCTAGAAAATTATGCTGCAGGTAATGCAATTTTTAATTAAAGTTTTAATGAAAGAAATAGTTACTGTGAGTGAACCGTAACAGATAGAGATATGATTTCTATAGGATTTTAAAAGAACTACAATTCCCTAGTACATTATTTTAAAGCCATGTAAATTTATTTTTCAGTGACTTAGTTGCAAAAGTTTTTTTTTTCTACTTGCATTTATAAACCTAATTAGGTTTTTTAAAAATTTAAACCTTTCATGAAAAATTATCTAACTGATGGTGAAAACCGCATCTAAAACCACTGGGTGGTATAGGAGTTAGAGGCCAAACAGGCAGACAGGCGGAAAGTGACTTTGTTTTGTAGAGACAAAGGGTTCCAAATTATCTTGGTTCATCTACTACAATGACAATGACTGGAGCATAAAAACATACCTATAATTTAATACAAGGCGGGATATTAAAGTTTAACAAGAACCAAAAATTTACAAAATGAATAAAATAATATTATAACTCGGTAAATCTATATTAGTACTCACTCTGCGTATCTGATATCTCGATCATTTTGTAAGGTTTATATTTAACTTGCTTTCTAATTAATGTAGGCCGTTTTATTGACCCTTTTTCAATAAATTAGTCAATAAAACAAATTTATAACCTGCTTCTCCACGTCATTTTTGTACGATTTTCGCACAGACCTTATTATTATTTTTCGATTCCTTTTCAATCGTTTGCTTTCATAAAGGGGCCGTTCGTTTTGTAGCAATTGGCGAAAATAACTGTTAATTCCCTTTGGCCATTTGTGGGCGAAATTAGCGTTCTGAACGTTTTCGATCACCGTTCGTTTTGCAAGTTTCGATGACATGTTGACATAGGAAAATCGACTTTATTCCGTCAAAGTTAGGGTCGTTTTTCATTCGGGTTGGAATGGATCGGTAGTGTCATAAGTTGCGAAAATGACAAAAGTGTTGAAAATGTTCAAAGAAAACGGCTTGTTAAAAATGTACATATCGAAACTTGGCCCAACGCCATCTCATCATCTCGAACGCAGGGATTATTTTATTTTCTTTATGGCCAAAACCTTCTCCAGACACTTCACCGGAGGGAAATAAAATGATTCTTCGATCATAGAGAATTTTACCTTCATTAGTCCAGTGCAAAGAGTATAGTAATATAGCCAGTGTTTTTTTAGGCTAATTCTCATCGCCACGATTCTCATCATCACCTTTGTGGCAAATGTTATTTTTTGCTAATTTGAACTATTTTTGTAAAAAATCTTATAGCGCTTGATAAGATGAGCAAATTCATATATAAATAAATCAAATCGTGAGTCTCGTTTGGAAGAACAATGGTTTTCAAGTTCTTGATGCCACGAAAGTGATGCGATGATCCATGAAAGTGACTCAGTAACTTTACAGCCATTATTTTCATAAAATTTACTACTGTTTATGAGACTAAATGTTTATGAAATAACAACTTAATCTTATTTTCTTAATTAAGAAGGCAAATACGTGTTATCAATAAATAAATGAGACAATTATCAATTCGGTCCTAAGTATGGTCATAAGTTCGGTCATCCTACGAAATAGATATAGTGATATGCTACATCAATTAAAACTACACATTTTTAGTGAAGAGATTTTTCAATAAACATTATCAATGTAGGTAACAAACAGGTTTTTTTCTGTGATTTTATTAAACAGGTACTTATATATTAGAGTATATTTTTACTCTAAAAGAAAATATCACATACATAGTAACATCAAAGTGAAATGATGTATATAAACTTATAATGATTGTGCGTCATTTGAGTACTTATTAAATTGTAATAACACAAATTATTTTAAAAATGTTAATTTTAAATAATCAGTCTCCGGTGATAAAAAATACTATCGTGGCATAAAATCACCTACATGTGTGAAAGTATAATGTCTAATAGTGAGGGTATGTTGAGGATGCGCGTTGTGAGTGGGGGTGCTCATTGGAAACACTTAGGGTAATGCTCTTATACCTTTTATTAGGTTTATACGAAACAATATTATCAACGACTATTATAAGTGTGCCATATGTGGTAGCTGGGAGGCGACTGTCAGTGCTAGGGGCGGCGTCACTGCTGCACAAGAAATATGCTTATTTAGTGTTTCCGACAATCGCCTATAATATTCCTCCAATAAGGAATAAATATTTGACAAAAATTTACTATATAAAGGTAAGTTCCTATTTGGGTGTTGACAACCCTACACATTATTACAAAATGTATTCTAAGTTGCATTTTATTGAAACAAACATTTCGATGTAATTGTGCGAATTTAACAATATTCAATAGGTAGACAATTTGTTATTGTTCAAACTTCCTTCGGTGTCATGTTGTTCGGAGTGTTTTGTTACTTTACATTTACATGTTTTGCAATCACGATTGCTCTATTTCAAAACAAGTAGGTATTATAAACTTAACATATTCTAATTATCAAATACATGGAAGAAAATAGTTCTGTCTTACATTCCCAACTTTTAAGGTATAACAAATATATCTAGGATCCCGTTATCACATAAAAAGGACATGCGAAAGTCAACATAAGCGCTCTATGATTAAAATACGCACACAAAAATATAATATGAATACATACGGATCTACTTAGTCACTAGTTTAGGCATACTGTACTGCCTGTGGTGCTTGCGATTTTTGATCGGCTTTGTCTGCCTGATTCATTGTTACTGCACAGACCACGACTCTACTAAGCCATTTCTTTGTTCTCTGGTAGCAAAACTTGCACATGATACAGCAAGTTATTGCAATCAACATCATTATCAGCACTGTTAACACTACTAGACTTCGATTTTTTCTCAACTGAACTTTGACTTGCGTTATTTGCACCATTCTGTACGATGACAGTTTCTTGTTCTTTCGAGTATGTTTTACCCATTTTTATGAAAAAAACAAAACAATAATATACTTTCGTAACTCTATGGCGTTCAATAATGAAATGATTATAGTCTAAAATTTATCAACAGTTTTATTTGGCAATTTTGCTTATTCTATTTAACCTACTTTTATTCGTTGCTAAGATTTCTACCTATGTAAGCTTTGCGATGCGAATAAACCGCTGCGCCCGGTGTATCTGAACTACGGTGGTCTACCATGAAGCGTACTCTACTATAAAATGAAAAAATCAACCACGTATTTACGCCGGCAGTACCTTCATGATAACGCCTACAAGAAGAAATGTTAAAAAATATATATTAGTTAACACCAGATTATTATTTTTAAACTATTTATTATATTCCTCAGTTTGTCGACATACGTATATGGGTCACTAGCTTAGGTCACATCGCCTAGCCTAACTTAACTTATACTAAGGATATCGCCTAATTGTACATCATAACACAAAACGTACTGGTTTTTTATTTCGCGACCACTACGCGTCTTATGGTTAAGTTGTAAACGAAGTAAGGGTACCATTTCCTTTCCTTCGCTTAGTGTTCTATTCTGACATTGCACTTCTGGATTAATAGCATAAATGCCGGTTTCAATCTGTCTATTGAAACGAAACCTGTTCTGTTAGGAAACTGTATTTTATATACTTTGTTTTTTTTACTTAATACCTTCCTTATGTTTACCTTATGGACCTTCGTAAGTAGGGCAAAGCGATTGTTTTATCATATCATTTCTAAGAAAAACGTGTGTACAAGTTTTTAAGTCATCATGAACAAAAAATTAACGTGAATTGCAAACTTTTCGCGCCTGCGATTTTTAAACTATTTATTACATTCCTCAGTTTGTCGACATACGTATATGGGCCACTAGCTTTTGGACTTACCTGACTGTAAAAATCACCTGGTAATCTCATCGTGTGTCCAAACATCATTTCCGCTGCGTTAATACCGCTGTCGCTTCTGCCAGCTGCACGGAGTCCTAAAAGTACGGTAGGAAGTTCATCTACCCAAGATGAGTTACCTGTAAGTCGACTTCTCAGACTGACTTTCATTGATCTGTGCCATCTCTCGATCATTCCATTTGAACTCGGATGATACGGTGTTGTGTTTACTTTATTTATTCCTAACATTTTCGCTAAACTATTGAACAAATCGCTCATGAACTGTGAACCCATGTCACATGTTAATCTAAGTGGGTTCCCATACCTACAAATCCAATTTTCGTAAAAAGCTTTTGCTACAGCTGCGGAAGTAACGCTACAAGGGGAATAGCCTCAATCCATTTGGTATATATATATCAATAATGGTCAAGCAATATCTGAAATCATTTTCAGTAGTGGGAAGAGGGCCGACTATATCGATGTGTATGTGTTCAAAACGTTCACAAAATGGGAAACTCCCTAAATCCGAAACTGTATGCCGTGTGACCTTGACTTTCTGGCATTGCACGCATGTTTGTACCCACTTGTTGATGTCCTTATTCATTCCTGGCCAAAAAAATCTCTGAGTAATCATTTTACGAGTAGTTCGCTTCCCTGGGTGGCTAATATTATGTACGGAATTGAAAGCTACTTTTCTAAAACTTTCTGGTAGGTGAGGTCTGACATTGTTTGTTGAAATTTCGCAATAAACCAACTTATTACTGTTAGGTATCAACATTTGCTTAAGCTGCAGTTTGCTATTCGAGTCGCTTTGTAATAGCGTAACTTGAGAATCGCTTTCCTGTGCAAGGGCTAATTCCTCGTATTCTATATTGGTTGCACAATTTATAATTTCAACACAACTTAACGCGTCAGCAAATTTGTTGCCTTCTGAACTGATGTACTGTATGTCGCTGGTAAACTCGCTAATATACAATAATTGTCTAGTTCGTCTAGGTGTCTCTTTATCTGTACCTACCTTTGTGAATGCGTACGTTAAAGGCTTGTGGTCTGTAAATACCGTGAGCTGCCGACCTTCTATCATGTTACGAAAATGTACTAAAGCAATGTAAATTGCCAATAATTCTCTGTCGTATGTACTATACTTCGTTTGAGCGTCTGTTAACTTCTTTGAGAAGTAACCTAAAGGTTTCCATTCAGTTCCCACTTTTTGCTGTAAGACTGCACCTAAACATGTATTGGATGCGTCTGTCATGAGTGATAAGCTGGCTTCTGGGACAGGATACGATAACGTAACGGCGCTTTGAAGGCTTACCTTACATTTTTGAAAAGCTGTCTCAGCCTGTGAAGTCCATTCGATTTTAGTCTTATCCTTCCTCTTCGAGTTATGCAAATATTTATTCAGCTCCGCTTGATGGTCTGCTGCACTTTCTACGTGAGATCTATAAAAATTTACCATACCTAGGAAACGCCTTAACTGCTCAACGGTTTCCGGTTTAGGGTACTCGCTGATGCCTTGACCTTGTCTTCCAGTGGCTGGATTCCTTCCGATGTGACTCTGTAACCCAAAAAATCTATTTCAGTTTGACCGAATGTACATTTACTCAAATTTATAGTCACACCTATCTCGTTGAAACGTTGAAATAGATCGTTTAAGTGCTTTTCGTTCAGTATCTCAGAATCGGATGCTATGATGACGTCATCTATGTAACAAAAAAGGAATGATTCTTCTCCGTTTTCCTGTCGGTACTCTAAATCCTATAAAACAGTATTGTTCATGAATCTCTGAAAGGTTTGAGCTGCATTTCTAACTCCAAACGTCATCCCTGGAAACTCGAAAAGTCCAAAAGGTACGATGATAGCTGTTTTCTCAATATCATCAGGATGTACTGGTATTAAATGATAAGCTCGATTAATATCTATGCGACTGAAAATTTTCTTACCTGCCAGGCCATATGTGAAATCCTGTAACCTTGGCACAGGGTATCTATCAGCTTTGGTTACTGCGTTCAACTGTCTGTAATCACGACATGGAGTAGACTGGACCACGGGCTCTTCGATGGTCTGCAAATCCCGACGTCCTGCATGAAGTTGAACTTTTCTTTCACCTTCTTGTACCTGTTGGGGGGTAATTGCCTAGACCTAGCATGTACGGGTGGTCCCGTCATCTCGATGTGGTGGTATACGGAATGTGATGGATTTTCTCTGAAAGAAATTGGTTTAGTGGTATCGGGATATTTTTCTAATAAATCACGATACGGATTATCGGACTGAATACTGGTAATAGACGGTTCGTCATACTTTACGATGGTACCGTTCGTGCTGAATTTGTAACAGAATCAATGAGTTTTTTATTACACAAATCTACTAATAACTTATGAGTCTTTAAAAAGTCTGCGCCGAGTATGGCTTGTTTGACGTCACTTATCACGAATGTCCACTTGAAAACTCTACGCAATCCTAAATTGAGCTCTAATACAGTTACACCGTAAGTCTTAATTTCGGTATTATTTGCAGCAAACAGTTTATATTTACTTTCGCGACGGTTTTTCGCACTAACTTTGTTCACTGGAATAACTGATACGTTTGCGCCTGTGTCGATTAAAAAGCTAATACCGCTTTCCCTATCAGTAATGCACAAGCGATGGTTATCTGCTGGAGCGATGCAATCTTCTAAAGCGCTGGACTGCGTCGATGCTAATTTCCCTGGTTCTGGTTTCCGTCTTATCTTCCAGTTGCAAGGTGTCTCACATGTCATGGCTCTCTCTCTGTACCGCAGGTGATATTTACATGACCATTTTGGGTTTTCCGGCGTTATGCGGGGCGTCCTTGACCTCGAACGAAAATTTCGGTAATTTCGACTATCTCCTCTATTGCCTCTAAATGCGCTACGGCCTCGAACTTCGTTGACTTCTCCACGAAGCTGCTGTAATTCCAGCCGCAACATCGCCATTAAAGGTCAGCTTCCCTGGCTTCCGTAGATGTTACGGCGGTGACTTCTCCAATACGCAAACTTTCCATGATTCTATCTGCCATGGTGGCCAAATTATCTAGTTTTGTATCTTGGCTGACTGTACTGCTCGCACTGCTGATGGTAAGCGCACGAGCCATACATTTTTAAGAGCCTCGTTTGAAACCTGAGTGTTCCGTGATAACTCGGTCATTTTCCGCAGTAACTGCGATGGACGCTGTGTTCCTAAGTCCATTTTACCTACACGTCTTTGGAATTGTATTTCCGCACTTTCCTAAAAAACAGCTAACAATCGTTGTTTTACCGTCTCGTACTTGTTATCCTCCGGGGGAGACAAAATCAGGTCGCTAACCTGCTGTAACGCGTCGCGGCTCAGCTTGGCCACGATCATATTATATTTGGTAGCATCGCCTTGTTTCTGTAGTGCTACTACGGACTCAAACTGCGCGAACCACATTCGCGGCATGTCCGTCCAAAATTGAGGTACCTTGGATTCCATTCCGATCGCTGCTAAGTCACCGGCGAGCGTTGAAGGCTCCGCTGGTGGTCGCTGAACAGGCGACGCTGATGATCCAGGAATAGGCGCCGCCGGTCTTATCTGGTTACCGGTGATCATTTTCCACTATGCACTTGTCTTTTACCCGCGTTGTCAACGGGGAATCGCCTCCCGTGGCGCAACAGCGCACTTATTAATTCACTTTATTTTACACAATTTGAGCACGCACCCCACTTTTTAAAAAAAAACGTCGATGAGTCACCACTTGTGAAAGTATAATGTCTACTTGTGAGGATATGTTGAGGATGCGCGTTGTGAGTGGGGGTGCTCATTGGAAACCCTTAGGGTAATGCTCTTATACCTTTTATTAGGTTTATACGAAACAATATTATCAACGACTATTATAAGTGTGCCATATGTGGCCGTTGGGAGGCGACTGTCGGTGCTAGGGGTGGCGTCACTGCCGCACACGAAATATGCTTATTTAGCGTTTCCGACAATCGCCTACACATGGATAAACACCACGAACGTGAGGCATCACCTTCGTGATAAAAAATATAAAAAATATCAATTAATTATAAATTTTTGCAAAGTTTAGGTGTAACGTTTTAAATCAAATAATACATACATTTCTCGCACATTTTGGGGTTTCGATGAGCTTACTTTGATTTCAATTGCTAAAATACAATGCACAAAAATGTTGTCCACGTAAGTGATCGGTACACTTATAAATTACCAATTATTATTTTCTCACGGCACGTTGAGCCGCTCGTTTCACTTCTACGATGACTGACGTTTGACCAAACAAACTCTGTGTTTGATGATAATGTTGTGTTCAACAGCCAGCAGTTATACTACGCAAATTATTAAGTACCTACCTAAAATCGAGTGACCGAGACGCATATGTTGTTTTAAATTCAAAATAATGATGAAAACATTTTTCTTATACTATTGGGTGTAAAGTGTATTTTTATTTATGTATATTAATTAAATACACTTTACGTGTTGTGGACGCCGAGCCTGCCCGCGACAGCATGAACGCAGACAACATGCAAAATAGGCCACGCCCCTTTTAACTGCGGCGTGTGTACCGCATTAGTTTTAAGACCGTATAACTGTATATATAGCGATAAGTTTTGGTAAATAAATGTAGTCGAACTGAAGTAGTCAAAGTGATTGGATCCGACCATTCAATCAACGGAACTTGAACAAGCAACAGTGTTTAATTGAACTACAGTCCACATCGAACCAGGAACCTGAACTACTAGGAGCTACGAACCGAAGTCTCCATCCAGTACATCGTGTAGACCTTGCGATCCATCGCCTACATCTTGGTCCTAACGATCCGGATAGAAGAACCAGCGACTACATCTTGGTCCATCGGAGCCGGATAGAACCAGAAGAACTTAAGCGACCAACATCTTATCCAGTGAACGTCTGCCGCCCATCGAACATGGTAGTCACGAGGAGCCAAAGCGACCTGGCAGAGCTGGAAGAGCGGAAGCGGTTGGACGAAGAGCGCCTTCGAAGGCTATCCCTAGAGCCGCCGGCATCACCATCTGTGCCGGCCGCTGGCACGGCTGCTGGCACGACCGCCGGCCCGTCCGGCAACATCGAACGAAGCAAGTCACCGGCGCACTCGCAACGAACTGCGAACTCCACCCTAAGGCTGCGGCTGGCGGAGTTAGAGGCGGCCGAGAAACTTGCTGAATTGAAGAGAAAGGAGTTGGAAATGGAAGCGGACCTAGTGAAGAAGCGATTGGCGGCTCAGATCGCGAATATTGAAGAAGATCAGAGCCTTCACGACGAGCCAACCGTGCGGAACAACGACAACCACCAGAAGGTGGACGATTGGTTGCAACGCACAAACCCCTCCACCCTACGGGGGGAGAGCGGGGATGTGCCGCGCCTCAACACCGAGAGGCAACAAGAAGAACCACGACGAGCACGCTTTGAGCGTTCTACAAGATCACCTACCCCGGGTCGATCTGACCGCAGATCCGGGATCGAACAACTCGCCGAGGCCATTGAACGAATGGCCAGACCTCGGGCCCGCTACAACTCCGACCTGCCCGTCTTCACTGGGGCACCAAACGAGTGGCTGCCATTCAAGGCAGCAGTACGGGACTCCACAGCCCTGTACCACATCTCAGCCGCTGAGAACTTACAGCGGCTGAGAAGTTGCCTCAAGGGCGACGCACGTGACGCCGTGGCTGCATTACTGCACACAGCCACTGATCCTGACGTCATCATCAAAACATTGGAACAGAGCTTTGGGAGACCGGAGCTCATCATCGACCGAGCATTAGAAGAGCTAAGAAGGTTCCCGAAGCCAGGGATGACAGCGACCGACCTCAACACGTTCGCTGTCAAACTTCAGAACGTCGTCTGCGTGCTACAGAACATCGACCGGCGGGGGTACCTGTATAACCCGATGCTGGCGCGTGAGGTGCTGGAGAAGCTAAGCCCGCACATCAAAACGCAGTGGTGCCACTACGCCAACGAACACCAGTCACCTTCGGAGCCAGAAATTGTCATGCTATCTCGATTCCTCATGCGAGAAGCAGACATGGCACTGCGTTTTACATACGCACCGGCAGCGACCTCTGCCGCCCGTGAGACGAGACCAGCGGCATTTAAGAAGAAAGGGAACGCCGTGTACACTACCGACGAGGGCGCGGAACAAGAAACAAAGACTGACCTATGCCAGAGCTGCAACCAAGCCCATGCGCTACATCAGTGCCCAACCTACCGGGCACTGACCGTTGATAAGCGCTGGGAGCTGGTCAAAGAGAAAGGCGTTTGCTTCCGATGTGCCGACAAGAAACATCGCCGGTACCAATGCAAGGCGAAGCTGTGCGGCATTAACCAATGCCGCCGCCCGCACCACTCAACACTGCACGAAGACACGCGACATAATACGCGATCAGCTGCGCGACCTAACGAGCCATCTGCTGCGCAACCCAAACATTCACCGAGCCACAACGCAGCGGTCTTGTCGGTAGCACCCACCAATGCTACTGGCCTGAAGACCGTGATGCTTAAGATCTGCCCCGTGGTCGTCACCGGTCCACGGGGGGAGGTCGACACTTACGCGCTGCTGGACGAAGGCGCCACCATCACGCTCATCGATCATGAACTAGCGAAGAAGATCGGCGCAGAAGGCCCTACGCAGCCCCTACATCTGAACGGCGTGAACATGTCGCAGCGAGAGGGAGACAGCCAAACCGTCTCTCTCTCTATAAGGGGAGCTAAGGAGGCGACACGTCACGACATCAAAGCGCGCACGGTGCGCGATCTGAAGCTACACCGGCAGTCCGTCCCAAGCTCGCTTCTTCGACACAATCATCTGCGGGACTTGATGGAGGCAGAGGTGTGCTACGACCTGGCACACCCCCTCATCTTAGTAGGCGCCGACCACTGGGAGCTCATTGTATCCCGTGAGCTTCGTCTTGGCGGGCCAAATGAACCGGCCGCGTCGAGGACCCGACTTGGCTGGGTGATGCATGGAACCGCACCTCGCAGCCTGATCTACGAAAACGAGAGCGTGCTGCTCGTATACGCGCCCGACCAGCGTACGAACGAGCACGACCAGCGCCTACACGAGCTTGTGGAGGCGCACTTCCGCATCGACGCGCTCGGCGTCGCTATCCATTCGAGAGTGAGCGACGCAGATCTACGAGCTACGAAGATCTTCGAAGAAACAATAAAGAAAACAGACAGCGGCTACGAAGTGGGCTTGCCTTGGCGGCGAGATGACGTCACCATGCCGTCGAACTACGGCGCGGCTCTACGACGTCTACAAAGCATCGAACGAAAGATGGACGCCTACCCAGACTTCACGGACCAATACGCCGCGCAAATAGAAAATCTGTTGGCTAAGAATTATGCGGTGCCATGCGACGGGACTGAACGACGGAGCCCCATCTGCTGGTACCTCCCGCACTTCGCAGTACAGAACCCGAACAAGCCTGGTAAACAACGGCTTGTTTTTGACGCAGCTCACCAATGTCACGGCGTGAGCTTGAACGACCAGCTGCTGGAGGGCCCGGACCTTCTACTATCACTACAAGGAATCGTCTTCAGATTCAGAGAACGGCCGATCGCCGTCACCGCCGACATACAAGAGATGTTTCTACGAGTGAAGATCCGACCTGAAGACCAGCCCGCACAGCAGTTCTTATGGCGAGGCCGGGACCGAACTAACCCGCCTCGCCACTACAAGATGGCGAGCATGATTTTCGGCGCCGCCAGCTCACCGTTTATGGCGCACAGCGTGCGCAACCACAATGCGCGCGCACATGCACAGACTCACCCACGCGCTCTAGTGGCCATCACGAACAGCCACTATATGGATGATCTAGTAGACAGCTACGCCAATGAAGAGGAGGCCCGTAGCACCATACAAGAGCTACGCGAGGTGCACGCGGCCGCTGGCTTCACTCTGCGCAGTTGGAGTGCTAGCAACACGAACGTGCTACAAGACGTACCGCCAGAGCTACGAGCGACTACGCCCACTCAGTTGGGAGCAGGGAGCCCTGAGAGCAAGATACTCGGGCTCTGCTGGGACTCCAACAGAGACGAACTGGGGTTCAACACCGCAATGCACCGCGTACCGGCTGAGGTGCGCGCGCAGATCCGCGCACCCACGAAGAGAGAGGCCCTCAGCGCGGTCATGTCCATTTATGACCCGCTTGGTCTCCTCAGTCAGTACACCATTCGAGCGAAGATCATCCTGCAGAGCCTGTGGCGTCTTCACATGCCATGGGACGAGCCGATACCTGCAGAAGAAGCCGAACATTTCGCAGAATGGCTACGCCAGCTGAGCGAGATAACTCGCTTGCGCCTACGCCGTAGCTACGCGCTAGAGGGACACAAGCGCGTAGACCTGCACATACTATGCGATGCGAGCGAGCAGGCATTTTCTACGGTGGCCTTTTGGAGGGCCATCCACTACGACGGTAGCGTGACCATTGCTTTGGTGGCTGCCAAGGCCAAGGTAGCGCCGCGACGCGCGCAGAGCATACCGCGCCTAGAACTTCAGGCAGCGGTCATCGGCGCGAGGCTCGCGGACGTTATAAAAAAGGAGCATCGCGTTGAAGTAACGAAAACCACCTACTGGACCGACTCTGCGACCGTAGTCCATTGGGTGCACAACGACGCGAAGCGCTACACACCCTTTGTAGCGCACCTGCTGGGCGAGATAGCGGAGTTAACTCACCGACGTGAGTGGAGATGGCTGCCTACCGAACATAACGTAGCCGACGACGCGACAAGACTGAGCCGCACGCCCATAGCCGCTAGCGATCGCTGGTTCCAGGGGCCCAGCTTCCTTCGCGAACCCGAGGAAGAATGGCCCACACACCAAGCGTTCGCCGACAAACAAGAGGTCCTACACAAGCAGGACGAACATATGGAGATCCCACACACGAGCGAGCGGGATGAACACAGCGACCGATGGCTGCCTGAACCCACCCGCTTCTCGAAACAAGAGACGTTGATACGGGTGTCCACGCGTGTGCTGGCATTGAACGACATATGCCAGCATCGAACAACGCACATGGAAACAGAGCAAAGCGAGCGTTGGCCACCTGACCCGGGCGGAGCGAAGGAGCAGCAAGTACGCTCCGTGAAGACCACTCTGCACACAACGCTACGTGAAAAGGTGCTATCTGAGGAGGTCCTGCAGACCCACCTGACTGAGGCCGAACATTCGATCAATGCTCGCCCCCTCACCTACGTCAGCGTGAGTGCACTCGACCCAGAAGCACTCACACCGAACCATTTCCTGCTGGGATCATCGATCGGCCTACCTACCACAGGCCCCTGCGATGAAGCTGACCGACGAACTTGGCGAGCAAGCCAAGCGCTCGCTGACCATTTCTGGAAGCGCTGGCTGCGGGAATACCTCCCCACGCTTGTACCACGGGGGGAGCCAGCTAACCTCCGACGACAACTGCAAGCCGGCGACATCGTGGTTGTGGTCGACCACACGCTGCCCCGGAACGTCTGGCCAATCGGGATTGTTGAGCGCACCTATCCCGGTCCAGATGGCTGCGTTCGAGTCGCCGACGTAAGAACTAAGAGTGGTACCTTCCGACGCCCTACCAGCAAACTCGCCGTCCTGCTAAGGGAACAAGAGGCTACGCGAGCTGCGCCGGGGGGAGAGATGTTGTGGACGCCGAGCCTGCCCGCGACAGCATGAACGCAGACAACATGCAAAATAGGCCACGCCCCTTTTAACTGCGGCGTGTGTACCGCATTAGTTTTAAGACCGTATAACTGTATATATAGCGATAAGTTTTGGTAAATAAATGTAGTCGAACTGAAGTAGTCAAAGTGATTGGATCCGACCATTCAATCAACGGAACTTGAACAAGCAACAGTGTTTAATTGAACTACAGTCCACATCGAACCAGGAACCTGAACTACTAGGAGCTACGAACCGAAGTCTCCATCCAGTACATCGTGTAGACCTTGCGATCCATCGCCTACATTACGTTTTAGTATACTTAACATACAAATACACTAAAATTTGGTGAAGCAGTAACCAAATGTTTTACTGCAACGGGAAGTGTGACACGATGAGAATACGAAAAATGGCCCCATTTTTGACCATTCGTTTTAATTTTTGGTATATTTTTTGCTTATTTTATGACAAGCTTTATTTATTTTGTAGCCTTATAGATGTTTTATCCTTCAATTTACAAATTCTGTTTCTATCTTATACTTTAGTGGATATGTAACTATGTGATCATCAAGTTTGAGCTTGCTACCAATTAACAAGTTAAAATATTCTGGCGACCCCTATGGCAGTAAACAAACAAAAATGTTATTGATTTGAAAAACTACGTTTATAATATGCTTTCTTAGGGGATCTATATTGATTAAAAAAAACTGGTAACGGACCTACACTCTGCAAATAAATTAGCATTTCTTGCTAACCTTTTTAGCTTCCTAAACTAGTGGCTCTGTGAGCTGTAGACCTCGCGCAACTTGGCAGGTAAAGGGCTGATTCCACTGGTAGAACCCTAAAAATGAGAAATTTACTGCATTTCTGCTCATCCGCGGAAATCCAATCCATATTTGTGCTTGCTGCAGAAGAGAGCATTTCGTTCCATATACAATATGAAATCCCGCGATTCTCTCAAGGAACGTTTTAAAGAGATCAATATTCTTAAAATCACAGTCGAAGTCAAAGTATTTTATTGTAAATAGGCAAAAATAATAGCACGTTTACAAGTCAAAATTAACATCTCCTGAACAAAGAGATATACATAAAATATTATAAAAAGATCAAATCAATCCAAATTTAGATAAACTAAGTATTCTTTGAGTTTGAAAAGGAAATTTCCCTTTCATGTGCCAACAGAGTTAAATCTCACACTGGAAAAGGAAATACCCTTCTGACTCTACCGGTGCTTCGGAAATACGCCCGTTAGAGAAGAGAGCACCAAGAAACTCTACGGGGATGTATTTTTTCCATATTTGTTCATTCTTTATTTATTTTTCAAATGTCACAATTAAAATAAAACATGTAAACTACAAATATAAAAGGTAAAAGTGACAATGAGATATCCCACAAACATCAAACAATCATACTGGAAAAAAATAAGGTAAAAACTTCTAACTCGATAATTATGTTGTATTAAACAACGTGATTTCATGGTATGTTTGAGACATCTCACACAGTACTTTGAACATTTCATTCACTTAACGTTAACATCGAAGCTATCACTTATTATTATCATGGAGCTTGGAGACATCAGGCCATGCATTTCTGTCATTAATATAATCATTTACATTGTAATACGCTTTCTTTATGAGATTTACTTTAACAAAAGTTTTAAACCTATGCATTGGTAATTTATCAATGCCGTCAGGTAACTTATTAAAAAATCGTATACAGTTCCCCATATATGAACCACTAACTTTCTTTAACCGAAATCCAGACACTTTTAGTTTATTTTTATTTCTAGTATTAAAATTATGAACATCCCTATTTTTAACAAAGGTATTGATATTCTTCCGAACATATATTATATTTTCATATATATATATTGACAAGCCACTGTAAGAATATTGATCTCTTTTAAACGTTCCCTAAGAGAATCTCGGGATTTCATATTGTAAATGGAACGAATTGCTCTCTTCTGTAGCACAAATATTAATTGAATTTCCGCGGCCTTACCCCACAGCAAAATGCCATATGACATAATACTGTGAAAGTAACTAAAATATACTAATCTTGCAGTAGCTATATCGGTAAACTGTCTAATTTTACGTACTGCATAGGCTGCAGAGCTCAATCTACCAGCTAACAACGATATGTGAGGACCCCACTGTAGTTTTGAATCTACAGTAATACCCAAAAATGTGGTTGACTGAACAAGGTCTACATGATCACTATTTATTAAAATACTTGAATTCGTAGGAACCCCTCTGACATTGGGTAGTGAAAATTTGATACATTTAGTTTTCTTAGGATTTAACATTA
Source organism: Alsophila aescularia (assembly GCA_946251855.1). Classification (NCBI taxonomy): domain Eukaryota; kingdom Metazoa; phylum Arthropoda; class Insecta; order Lepidoptera; family Geometridae; genus Alsophila; species Alsophila aescularia. The sequence continues at coordinate 66,421,294 of OX276374.1, forward strand.
AATTGTTAGTTGTAAACCAACTAAGAACTAGCGCGATTGCCTTGTTAACGTCGTCAAAATTATTCAAGGTTCTGTCAATCTTAAAAATTAGAGAAGTATCATCTGCAAACAAAACAATATCACATAAGTTCTTTATGAAAAAGGGAAGATCGTTAATGTAAACCAAGAACAAGAATGGCCCAAGTACTGAACCCTGTGGGACTCCCATTGTAATGAGAGATCCTGATGACTTCGCACCATTTACATCTACTTTTTGGATTCTATTGCTAAAATACGAGGATAAAAGATCGAGAGCTTTCCCATTAACTCCGTAATGATTCAATTTAAAAATTAATGTTTCGTGGCAAACGCAGTCAAATGCGTTGGATAAATCACAGAAAACGCCAATTGCATCCTGTGACTCCTCCCAAGCATTGAATATATGCTCTAAGAGCCCTGTGCCTGCGTCTGTCGTTGAACGGCCTTTAGTGAAGCCATATTGTTCATTATGAAACAGACCATTGAGATTGAAATGTGTTAATAACTGATTTAATATTACTTTCTCAAAAAATTTACTTAGAGCGGGAAGTATAGAAATGGGTCTGTAGTTAGTCGGATCATTTTTACTGCCAGACTTGAATAAGGGAATAAGTTTACTATTTTTCATTATGTCGGGAAAAACTCCTTCATCAACATAATTATTAAAAATAATTACTAAGTATGGAGCAATTATACCAATAATGGAACTTAAAATTTTAGTTGATATTCCCCAGAGATCCTCTGTATTTTTTATGCTAAGCAATTTAAATGTCTTAACAATCGAATTAACATTAATATGTTTAAATTTAAATGTAACATCACACTTTTCAACGTTGCTTGAGAGCATACAAGAAGCCTCAACTGAGGAAGATTTTAAAGACTGGGTAGTAACTATTGGTATTTTTGTAAAGAAATCTTCAAATGCATTGGCAACTTTGTGATCTTTGGAAATTAATTTATTGCCGATGTTTAGGATAAAATTTCGGTCTCGAGGTTTAATTTTTCCGGTTTCGGTATTTATTATTTTCCATGTTGTTTTGATTTTATCTTCCAATTGTTTAATTTTCCTACTCAAATGAAGAGATTTCGCGGTATTACACACGGATTTAAATGTCTTAGAATATTGTTTTAAGTATTCAACAAATTTCGTGTCATTAGCATTCATTTTTTTTGAGAATATAAATCGTATAATTTGTTTCTACTTTTGTAAATGCTGTAGCTGTTTGTGTAGCCCAGTCATCAAATCCCACCCTTATGCCCCCCTTACATTTTTTTAATTTAAATATATCGTTAAACTCTTTATCCATTATATTAAATAAGGAATTGCAAAGGTCATCAGAATTCCCATCAAACGGCAAGTGACTAAGTTGATTATCAATGTTATCTGCAAACCATTCCAAACGCTTGCAAGTAATAGGCCTGTAAGTGAACTCCTGAGAGTTTTTACCTGATTTACATTGAAACACAATACTTTGCCCACTATGATCAGAGCTAAGCTCACTTATAGCCCTGCTACGAGGTTCACAGTTGCAAAAAACATTGTCTAAACAGGTCGCAGAAGTGCTAGTGATTCTGGTTGGCTGATTAAAAAGCTTTTTTAAGTTGAAGCACAAAAACAAATTTTGAAATTTATCGCTTAATGGACATTTAACAAGTATATCTACATTGAAATCACCACATACAACAAGGAATTTTGAATTGTTAGAACATTTCCTCAGAACATCCTCCATAACAGACTCAAACACATTGAAATCAGCCAGTGGGGGTCCTGTATACACATACAATTATATGATGCTCCAGCTCAACACATGATAACTCAATAGTACGTTCAACAGACAAGGCCACAATGTCTTTCCTCTCCTTAAATTTACAAGTATTCACTAAATAAATTAAAGAACCACCATAAGACTTCGCTTTTCTTCTATTGAACGAACCACCAATCACATAGTTTCTAATGGATGGTATCAAAGTACCTATCGTGAACCAATGCTCAGTTACACACATAACATCGACCTTAGAAAAATCTAAAAAAAGTTCTAACTCTAATGCTTTGCTGGAAAGACCCTGTATATTGTTATGAAAAATATGTAAGTTACCAGGCCTTTCCATTGTCTTAACAGTTAGTTTAAATTAACAGATAAATTTGGTCCGCTGTACCACGTCTAATACTGCTATTAACCGTGGCACCGTCAGAGTGATCCATTATACCATGTACAACTGGATCATATATATTAAATGCTAACAATTTAGCGATGGTCACCTTGTCATTTTTGCTGAGATACAATGAATTCTTTGTCAAAATAAATTTTCTAACAAAATTGTTAGTTTCAAAATACATAACGTCACTTTGACGACAAGTCAAATGATATAATGTCAAATTCAGATCATAGGCATGATCTTTTTGCGTTTGCGTCATTTTATTAGAATATGAAAATGAGCAGGCAATAATCCTGCCCACACGTATATTTTCTATATCTACTAGGGTCTCAACAAGATTAATAATATCAGTTTTTTTTACAGCTAGACTGTTACCTAATTGTAATACAATTGTGGTATTTTTGTCAAATGTACAGTTTTTTATTTCTGACTGAAAACCTTTTAGTGGCATACCGGAGAAGCTATTATTACAGACTGTTTGAGTTTGAGCAATTTTGAAGCAGGCTGCCCATGCCTGCATCTATTTGATCACTGAATACCAAAGTTTTTCTAGGGCACTCAGATGGCTTCAATAAACAATCTGAGCTTATTGGATAGGTAGTGAGAGGATCCTGCACAGGTGACTTGTGCTCAGGAACATCATTGGGGCTATTCTTTACTCCTAGTGTGTTAGGCACTATCCTGGAGTTTTCTATGACCTGAACATTGGAAGTGCACTTGTCAGAGCTGCTAGGGCTTTGAGCCACCAAGCAAGCCATGGCTGCAATATGGCCTTTGATTTGCTTATTTGATGCCACATATTTGCCGTTTAAGTCACACAATTGTTTTTTTAAGCAAGTAATTTTACTATTTATGTAATCTATTTCTCTATTATTGCGGCCTAATAAACTATACAATTCATCAAGCTCTTTATTTAAATTTAATTTTTCTTTGCATATCTTTGAGCATTTAAAAATAAAAATAAAAATTTAACATGACATTCTTTTCAAAAATTTACATATAACCTTTACATATTTTTTAATCTTATTAGACCCTCTAATACTGTTAATGTTAGAATTGTTTTTTTTTACAAACTTAGTTGTAGTCAGGTCCACTAATGACATATTATTACATACTATTGACTTATTTGAGTTAGTTTCAATTAACTCCGAATATAAATTAGTGTTATTATTTTCCATCTCGAAACTAATACTATTTTTAGATGAAAAATCTAAGGTCTCTATCTTAACCCTGTTAAGGTTAAGCTCCTGCTCTAAATCCCTTATACGCCTGAGGGCCGCCTCATATGTGTCTTGATCCTGGATACAGGAATCAACGGTGCGCTGTAGACGATCACGCTGATCTCTCATATCTTCATACGCCATGTCTATTTCAGACAATTGGTTTTTCAATGCTGTGTTCTTGTTCAGCATGTCAGACGCCGTCTGCAGCTTGGCTTCACGATCACACGCTTTGCGGGTCAACATTGTCGAACGGTAGCAGGGTCTAAAAAAAAACAGTGGAGCACCTTAAATTCAAGCTTGGTTAGATTTGAGTCCCAATTAGTGACCTACTTCAATGATGATAACGCCAATGTTTGACTAAATACACAAATAAAAAATAAAAATAAAGCTGTTTCTGTTGTTATTCAGGTTTAAGTATTAGTTAATTTATATCTCTAATAACAAATCTCAATTGGATTGGTCGAAGATCAATACCGTTTTCCACTTTAGGTCACTTTAGAGGATACCTAATATTGAAGATATTAAATGTTACAAAACTTCTTGTAAAAAAGCATTGTTAGTAAATAAACATACTGTTACTACCTAGTTAAGTTTAAGGAAGCGCTCGAAGGTTTTTTAAAAACTAAATATTGAAACGAAAATGTAGAGACGTCTGAGTTGGAAGACGACTGATTTAATTAATTAAATTAAAAGTTACATTTCGCCTTACGAACAATCCTTATCGCTAAGCTCTAGTCTAAACTATCGCCCACACACATTGGAGCGGTCGCACCACCCGAAAGTGCAACGCTGCACTTTATGGATGTACTTGGATGACTCCCCTGTACCCTGTGGTTGGAACATAACTACCTACAACATAATACTATGATCCAAGTGTCTACTTATTGGAAAAACAATAAACATCTAAAAAGAAAACAGTGAAAATTGTCACAGTTTGTCCAAATATATACATAGAAAACCATACAGCACAACTACACAATATGTAATAGGTATATAGAATAGAGAACACAGAACCCGTTAAAATAATACTAAGACCCAAAGCTGATTCCAGTATATTATACAGATTATAGTACATAGAACCAGTTAGGTACCTAACTCTCAACAATACCCAAAGCTATGATTCTAGTATAGTGTACAGAATATAGTATATAGAACCAGTTAGGTGCCTAACTCTCAACAAGACCCAAAGCTATGATTCTAGTATATTATACAGAATATAGTACATAGAACCAGTTAGGTACCTAACTCTCAACAAGACCCAAAGCTATGATTCTAGTATAGTATACAGAATATAGTATATAGAACCAGTTAGGTACCTAACTCTCAACAAGACCCAAAGCTATGATTCTAGTATAGTATACAAAATATAGTATATAGAACCAGTTAGGTACCTAACTCTCAACAAGACCCAAAGCTATGATTCTAGTATAGTATACAGAATATAGTATATAGAACCAATTAGGTACCTAACTCTCAACAAGACCCAAAGCTATGATTCTAGTATAGTATACAGAATATAGTATATAGAACCAGTTAGGTACCTAACTCTCAACAAGACCCAAAGCTATGATTCTAGTATAGTATATAGCATATAGTATATAGAACCAGTTAGGTACCTAACTCTCAACAAGACCCAAAGCTATGATTCTAGTATAGTATACAGCATATAGTATATAGAACCCGTTAGCTTCTAAGACCTAAAGTTATGATAGCATCTACTAGCTTCTAAGACCTAAAGTTATGATAGCATCTACTTCTTGGTTTATAACCAAAAACAGTCAAAGTGTATGTAGTCACAAATTTTAGTGAAATTCTAACCTAGTTGGACTCAGTTTGATGCTTTAATTTAGGGTTTTAGTTTTAAACTTTGTGTTTAAAAGTATTAGATAGTATTAAAACAAATACTTCCCTGGTTTATTGTAGAAAAACAGGTGCAGGGTGCAATCACTTTTGAATTCCGAGCGTTGACAGTTGGTGGAGCGCCGCGCGCCGGCCGACAAGTCACAAATTCAATGGTCAACAGTTAACTGATAAGGATTATAGCCCTAATCGCGGAAAATACTAATGCACTATTGCTAGTAAATTAATACACAAATTACGCATGTAGGCGATGGATCGCAAGGTCTACACGATGTACTGGAGACTTCGGTTCGTAGCTCCTAGTAGTTCAGGTTCCTGGTTCGATGTGGACTGTAGTTCAATTAAACACTGTTGCTTGTTCAAGTTCCGTTGATTGAATGGTCGGATCCAATCACTTTGACTATTTCAGTTCGACTACATTTATTTACCAAAACTTATCGCTATATATACAGTTATACGGTCTTAAAACTAATGCGGTACACACGGCGCAGTTTAAAGGGGCGTGGCCTATTTTGCATGTTGTCTGCGTTCATGCTGTCGCGGGCAGGCTCGGCGTCCACAACATCTCTCCCCCCGGCGCAGCTCGCGTAGCCTCTTCTTCCCTTAGCAGGACGGCGAGTTTGCTGGTAGGGCGTCGGAAGGTACCGCTCTTAGTTTTTACGTCGGCGACTCGAACGCCGCCATCTGGACCGGGATAGGTGCGCTCAACAATCCCGATTGGCCAGACGTTCCGGGGCAGCGTGTGGTCGACCACAACCACGATGTCGCCGGCTTGCAGTTGTCGTCGGAGGTTAGCTGGCTCCCCCCGTGGTACAAGCGTGGGGAGGTATTCCCGCAGCCAGCGCTTCCAGAAATGGTCAGCGAGCGCTTGGCTTGCTCGCCAAGTTCGTCGGTCAGCTTCATCGCAGGGGCCTGTGGTAGGTAGGCCGATCGATGACCCCAGCAGGAAATGGTTCGGTGTGAGCGCTTCTGGGTCGAGTGCACTCACGCTGACGTAGGTGAGGGGCCGAACATTGATCGAATGTTTGGCCTCGGTCAGGAGAGTCTGCAGGACCTCCTCAGATAGCACCTTTTCACGTAGCGTTGTGTGCAGAGCGGTCTTCACGGAGCGTACTTGCTGCTCCCTCGTTCCGCCCGGGTCAGGTGGCCAACGCTCGCTTTGTTCTGTTTCCATGTGCGTTGTTCGATGCTGGCATATGTCGTTCAATGCCAGCACACGCGCGGACACCCGTATCAACGTCTCTTGTTTCTTGACCCACCCGGGTTCAGGCAGCCATCGGTCGCTGTGTTCATCACGCTCGCTCGTGTGTGGGATCTCTATATGTTCGTCCTGCTCGCTCGTGTGCAGGACCTCTTGTTGGTCAGTGAACGCTTGGTGTGTGGGCCATTCTTCTTTGGGTTCGCGAAGGAAGCTGGGCCCCTGGAACCAGCGATCGCTAGCGGCTATGGGCGTGCGGCTCAGTCTCGTCGCGTCGTCGGCTACGTTATGTTCGGTAGGCAGCCATCTCCACTCACGTCGGTGAGTTAACTCCGCTAACTCGCCCAGCCGGTGCGCTACAAAGGGCGTGTAGCGCTTCGCGTCGTTGTGCACCCAATGGACTACGGTCGCAGAGTCGGTCCAGTAGGTGGTTTTTGTTACTTGCACGCGATGCTCCTTTTTTATAACGTCCGCGAGCCTCGCGCCGATGACCGCTGCCTGAAGTTCTAGGCGCGGTATGCTCTGCGCGCGTCGCGGCGCTACCTTGGCTTTAGCAGCCACCAAGGCAATGGTCACGCTGCCGTCGTGGTGGATGGCCCTCCAAAAGGCCACCGTAGAGAATGCCTGCTCGCTCGCATCGCATAGTATGTGCAGGTCTACGCGCTTGTGTCCCTCTAGCGCGTAGCTACGGCGTAGGCGCAAGCGAGTTATCTCGCTCAGCTGGCGTAGCCATTCTGCGAAATGTTCGGCTTCTTCTGCAGGTATCGGCTCGTCCCATGGCATGTGAAGACGCCACAGGCTCTGCAGGATGATCTTCGATCGAATGGTGTACTGACTGAGGAGACCAAGCGGGTCATAAATGGACATGACCGCGCTGAGGGCCTCTCTCTTCGTGGGTGCGCGGATCTGCGCGCGCACCTCAGCCGGTACGCGGTGCATTGCGGTGTTGAACCCCAGTTCGTCTCTGTTGGAGTCCCAGCAGAGCCCGAGTATCTTGCTCTCAGGGCTCCCTGCTCCCAACTGAGTGGGCGTAGTCGCTCGTAGCTCTGGCGGTACGTCTCGTAGCACGTTCGTGTTGCTAGCACTCCAACTGCGCAGAGTGAAGCCGGCGGCCGCGTGCACCTCGCGTAGTTCTTGGATGGTGCTACGGGCCTCCTCTTCATTGGCGTAGCTGTCTACTAGATCATCCATATAGTGGCTGTTCGTGATGGCCACTAGAGCGCGTGGGTGAGTCTGTGCATGTGCGCGCGCATTGTGGTTGCGCACGCTGTGCGCCATAAACGGTGAGCTGGCGGCGCCGAAAATCATGCTCGCCATCTTGTAGTGGCGAGGCGGGTTAGTTCGGTCCCGGCCTCGCCATAAGAACTGCTGTGCGGGCTGGTCTTCAGGTCGGATCTTCACTCGTAGAAACATCTCTTGTATGTCGGCGGTGACGGCGATCGGCCGTTCTCTGAATCTGAAGACGATTCCTTGTAGTGATAGTAGAAGGTCCGGGCCCTCCAGCAGCTGGTCGTTCAAGCTCACGCCGTGACATTGGTGAGCTGCGTCAAAAACAAGCCGTTGTTTACCAGGCTTGTTCGGGTTCTGTACTGCGAAGTGCGGGAGGTACCAGCAGATGGGGCTCCGTCGTTCAGTCCCGTCGCATGGCACCGCATAATTCTTAGCCAACAGATTTTCTATTTGCGCGGCGTATTGGTCCGCGAAGTCTGGGTAGGCGTCCATCTTTCGTTCGATGCTTTGTAGACGCCGTAGAGCCGCGCCGTAGTTCGACGGCATGGTGACGTCATCTCGCCGCCAAGGCAAGCCCACTTCGTAGCCGCTGTCTGTTTTCTTTATTGTTTCTTCGAAAATCTTCGTAGCTCGTAGATCTGCGTCGCTCACTCTCGAATGGATAGCGACGCCGAGCGCGTCGATGCGGAAGTGCGCCTCCACAAGCTCGTGTAGGCGCTGGTCGTGCTCGTTCGTACGCTGGTCGGGCGCGTATACGTGCAGCACGCTCTCGTTTTCGTAGATCAGGCTGCGAGGTGCGGTTCCATGCATCACCCAGCCAAGTCGGGTCCTCGACGCGGCCGGTTCATTTGGCCCGCCAAGACGAAGCTCACGGGATACAATGAGCTCCCAGTGGTCGGCGCCTACTAAGATGAGGGGGTGTGCCAGGTCGTAGCACACCTCTGCCTCCATCAAGTCCCGCAGATGATTGTGTCGAAGAAGCGAGCTTGGGACGGACTGCCGGTGTAGCTTCAGATCGCGCACCGTGCGCGCTTTGATGTCGTGACGTGTCGCCTCCTTAGCTCCCCTTATAGAGAGAGAGACGGTTTGGCTGTCTCCCTCTCGCTGCGACATGTTCACGCCGTTCAGATGTAGGGGCTGCGTAGGGCCTTCTGCGCCGATCTTCTTCGCTAGTTCATGGTCGATGAGCGTGATGGTGGCGCCTTCGTCCAGCAGCGCGTAAGTGTCGACCTCCCCCCGTGGACCGGTGACGACCACGGGGCAGATCTTAAGCATCACGGTCTTCAGGCCAGTAGCATTGGTGGGTGCTACCGACAAGACCGCTGCGTTGTGGCTCGGTGAATGTTTGGGTTGCGCAGCAGATGGCTCGTTAGGTCGCGCAGCTGATCGCGTATTATGTCGCGTGTCTTCGTGCAGTGTTGAGTGGTGCGGGCGGTGGCATTGGTTAATGCCGCACAGCTTCGCCTTGCATTGGTACCGACGATGTTTCTTGTCGGCGCATCGGAAGCATACGCCTTTCTCTTTGACCAGCTCCCAGCGCTTATCGACGGTCAGTGCCCGGTAGGTTGGGCACTGATGTAGCGCATGGGCTTGGTTGCAGCTCTGGCATAGGTCAGTCTTTGTTTCTTGTTCCGCGCCCTCGTCGGTAGTGTACACGGCGTTCCCTTTCTTCTTAAATGCCGCTGGTCTCGTCTCACGGGCGGCAGAGGTCGCTGCCGGTGCGTATGTAAAACGCAGTGCCATGTCTGCTTCTCGCATGAGGAATCGAGACAGCATGACAATTTCTGGCTCCGAAGGTGACTGGTGTTCGTTGGCGTAGTGGCACCACTGCGTTTTGATGTGCGGGCTTAGCTTCTCCAGCACCTCACGCGCCAGCATCGGGTTATACAGGTACCCCCGCCGGTCGATGTTCTGTAGCACGCAGACGACGTTCTGAAGTTTGACAGCGAACGTGTTGAGGTCGGTCGCTGTCATCCCTGGCTTCGGGAACCTTCTTAGCTCTTCTAATGCTCGGTCGATGATGAGCTCCGGTCTCCCAAAGCTCTGTTCCAATGTTTTGATGATGACGTCAGGATCAGTGGCTGTGTGCAGTAATGCAGCCACGGCGTCACGTGCGTCGCCCTTGAGGCAACTTCTCAGCCGCTGTAAGTTCTCAGCGGCTGAGATGTGGTACAGGGCTGTGGAGTCCCGTACTGCTGCCTTGAATGGCCGCCACTCGTTTGGTGCCCCAGTGAAGACGGGCAGGTCGGAGTTGTAGCGGGCCCGAGGTCTGGCCATTCGTTCAATGGCCTCGGCGAGTTGTTCGATCCCGGATCTGCGGTCAGATCGACCCGGGGTAGGTGATCTTGTAGAACGCTCAAAGCGTGCTCGTCGTGGTTCTTCTTGTTGCCTCTCGGTGTTGAGGCGCGGCACATCCCCGCTCTCCCCCCGTAGGGTGGAGGGGTTTGTGCGTTGCAACCAATCGTCCACCTTCTGGTGGTTGTCGTTGTTCCGCACGGTTGGCTCGTCGTGAAGGCTCTGATCTTCTTCAATATTCGCGATCTGAGCCGCCAATCGCTTCTTCACTAGGTCCGCTTCCATTTCCAACTCCTTTCTCTTCAATTCAGCAAGTTTCTCGGCCGCCTCTAACTCCGCCAGCCGCAGCCTTAGGGTGGAGTTCGCAGTTCGTTGCGAGTGCGCCGGTGACTTGCTTCGTTCGATGTTGCCGGACGGGCCGGCGATCGTGCCAGCAGCCGTGCCAGCGGCCGGCACAGATGGCGATGCCGGCGGCTCTAGGGATAGCCTTCGAAGGCGCTCTTCGTCCAACCGCTTCCGCTCTTCCAGCTCTGCCAGGTCGCTTTGGCTCCTCGTGACCACCATGTTCGATGGGCGGCAGACGTTCACTGGATAAGCTGTTGGTCGCTTAAGTTCTTCTTCTATCCGGCTCCGATGGACCAAGATGTAGTCGCTGGTTCTTCTATCCGGATCGTTAGGACCAAAATGTAGGCGATGGATCGCAAGGTCTACACGATGTACTGGAGACTTCGGTTCGTAGCTCCTAGTAGTTCAGGTTCCTGGTTCGATGTGGACTGTAGTTCAATTAAACACTGTTGCTTGTTCAAGTTCCGTTGATTGAATGGTCGGATCCAATCACTTTGACTATTTCAGTTCGACTACATTTATTTACCAAAACTTATCGCTATATATACAGTTATACGGTCTTAAAACTAATGCGGTACACACGGCGCAGTTTAAAGGGGCGTGGCCTATTTTGCATGTTGTCTGCGTTCATGCTGTCGCGGGCAGGCTCGGCGTCCACAACAACGCACATAAATACGCGATCTAAATATTATTTTGGATTTAAATACAGCACAGCTGTTTTTTCAATACCTATTTAACGAGACACCACTCAGATGTGGCTTGTCAATATATATATATATATATATATATAAAATTATTGTATGTTCGGAAGAATATCAATACCTTTGTTAAAAATAGGGATGTCCATAACATTAATACTAGAAATAAAAATAAACTGAAAATGTCTGGATTTCGGTTAAAGAAAGTTAGTGGTTCATATGTGGGGAACTGTATACGCTTTTTTAATAAGTTACCTGACGGAATTGATCAATTATCAATGCATAGGTTTAAAGCTTTTGTTAAAGTAAATTTCATAAAGAATGCGAATTACAATGTAAATGATTGTATTAATAATGACAGATATGCATGGCCTGATATCTCCAAGCTCCCTGATAATAATAAGTGATAACTTCGATGTTTACGTTAAGTGACTAAAATGTTCAAAGTACTTTGTGAGATGTCTCACAGCATACAATGAGAACGTGACATCATGCATGACATGATGTAAGGGTGCTAAATGGATATGTTGTTTTACACGACATATCTATTTGGAATTATTGCTTTATTTTTCCCAGTTTGATTGTTAGATGATTGTGGGACATCATTGTCACTTTTATATATGTAGTTTACGTAAGTTTTATTATAAAATGTGACATTTGGAAAAAATATAAAGAACAAATGGTTAAAAAAAACCCGTGGAGTTTTTTGGTGTTTTCTTCTCTAACTGGCGTATTTCCGAAGCACCAGTAAAGTCATAAGGGTATTTCCTTTTCCAGTGTTAGATTTAACTCTGTTGGCACATGAAAGGGATATTTCCTTTTCAAACTCAAAGAACACTTAGTTTACCTAAATTTTTATTGATTTGATCTTTTCATAATATTTTATATATTTTTACTTGTTCATGAGATTGATTGATTGATGCTATTTTTGACTTGTAAAAGCTATTATTAAAGAGCTATTATTTTGCCTATTTACAATAAAATACTTTGACTTTAACATCACGCCGAAGATCTTCATCAGATCTTCACCAAATTTTTATGAGAGTAATTTAAAGTTACTACCTTTCAATTAAAAAAAGAACCTGTTCTGGACGCCAAGCCAGAGCGCGACAGCATGAACATGATATTATTTCATATATATATATATATATATATACATTTTTACGGTCTTACAACTAGTGCGGTATATATGCCGCAGTTAAAAGGGGCGTGGCTGAAATAATAATATATATATATATATATTATTATTATTTCAGCCACGCCCCTTTTAACTGCGGCACAAATTTTCCGAACAATCAACAGTGTCTTTCATTGAAAATACACTCCACATCGAACTAGGAACCCAAACTCTCATGCCGGATCCACACCAAGAGAACGAGAGCGAGCGAAGGCAAACGCCGATTAGTACCGCATGCTCGCTCGATTTCGTCGTAGTGTCCACACTAAGTGAACGCGTGTGATGTGAACCCAGCGACAATCGGCGAACCACGGTGAATCAGGGTGTCAGATTGGGGTTTTTTCCCCATTTTAGGGGAAAATTATATGTTTGGGTAATCTTTGGGGAAACAAAAAGATAAAATCACTGACATAGATCTAGTTAAAGGGCTTAAGGCACGTATTAAACCCTACTGACATGTTCTACACAAACGCCACTCCGACTGTGACTTTTTCGCATCGCACCTAATTTATGTAGTCCAAGTCCGAGGAACTGGTGAAAATGTTTCAGCTGTCATAAATCATTTTAGCTAGGGTGGTAATGGTGTTTGATTTCAATGTAAATGTTATTATATAGATCGTTAAATAGGTCATTATCAAAAATTTATTATCAAAATTGACAATTAATAAGGCGGAGATATTCAGTAGCACCTTTTTGGGGTAAGTTCACCCCCCCCCCCCCCCCCCAATCAACAACCCCCGACGGCAAAAAAAAAACTAAAAATTTGCTTAACCTGTATACCAAGTTTCGTCTGGATCGGTTGAGAAATGCGACCTGTTCAGTAGAACAGAGATTCGGACATTCAAAAGGAATTCGGAAGGACATACGAAAGCATTTTTGCCCAAGCTGCAACGGAGACGCTTCGCTCGTGCTCAGCACTCGCTCGGTCAATGAACTGGAGAATAAATTTTAACACTGTCAGTGGCAACTTATAAATTAGCGGTGTCTATTTTGCGGTCGACGCGGAACTCAACACTTAGAAAACTTCAATCTTTCACAATATTTCACGTCGCTGCGCTGCGCTGCTGCAAAGCTCCACCAAAGCAGAGCTTCTGCAAAAAGCCAAAGAGTTTCCATCCTGATTCCCTCCGTGCCTACTTTCTTTCTACTTCCTCCAAGACTCATTCCCTGCATTCGAGATGAGATGGCGTTGTGGGTAGTTTCGAATTGTACATTTTTAACAAGCCGTTCATTTTGAACATTTTCAACACTTTTTTCCTTTTTGCAACTTTTGACTGCCCGTCCTTTCCAAACCGAATGAAAAACGACTCTATGCTAAACGGAATAAAGTCGATTTTCTTATATCAATCAACATGTCATCATAACATTCATAACGAACGGTGATCGAAACGTTGGGCAATTCTCACGAAGTGATATAATATCGAAAATTGAATGGATTTTTCGACATTTATCTACTGCGATATTAAGATCACCTCGTGAGAATCGCCCTCCAGAACGTTAATTTCGCCTACAAATGTCCAAAGCGAACGCCAAATATGATCAGATATAGCGTTTTAACAGCTATTTTCGCTTTTTCTTACAAAACGAGCGGCCCGATTGCAGTCACAGTCAGTATCATATTTGTCATTTCTGTTCTGTCAAATGTCAGTCAGTTCAAGAAAAAGTTTTATTTGCGTCGCTAACGTACATGCGTAAATGTGTTTTTCGCGGCGAAATTTTATTTTATTTTTCCAATGATTTCAGCATTGTTTATAGGCAAGTGACGGGTTTTCTCGCCCGAGCATCCATGAAATATGGTTTCAGGAGCGAAATTTTACATCTATGGCGGTGGTAGATGGCGGGAAGTGGATTTAATTGACGGGCGTATTGAATGTTGGGGACGTGCAAGATTCGTGTGTCCCAGGCGCGGGAAATTTCAAATGGCGAAGAAGAGGGCCGTATTGTCTGCACTGCGGGACTTGGCTGCTGGGAAAAAAAGCGCTGTGAAGGATGGTGCGCGTTTGACGCACAAAAAGTATGTTTCATTCTAGTCATACAACTCATACAATTTGAGTAGATATGTAAGGGACCACTGTACAAGCTTGGACCATGATTATAGAGGGGTGCGGGGGGAGTAGGACCCCACGACAGTGAAGGGCTAGATCTCCCTCTCCCTCCCCTTCTGAGATGTATTAAAATATATTTTTCTTTGCATTAAAAGAAATTATGGATTAAAAGAGATTATACTCCCTCCCCCTATCCATAACCCCAACCTTAAATCGTGGGCCAAGCTTTACAGTTGTGTCGATTCTCTAGACAAGGAGGTTCCACACACATAGTAAACTTAACAATACATGATGTGGGCCAAGCTTTACAGTTGTGTCGATTCTCTAGACAAGGAGGTTCCACACACATAGTAAACTTAACAATACATGATGCCTTCTGTACCTAAATGATGATAACGGAAACCTAGACTAGCTAAAAAGCTCAATATACAATACAATACAACAACTCTTTATTCTCTCACATGCTCACACTTATTCTTACAATAAACAACATTATCTAATGTTGTTTACAACATGTCAGAGATTATTGCAAACCAAGAAGTAGGTAATATAAAATAGTAGAGTAGTAAATTTATTTACAAGTTTACCATCAGTCAATCTAGGCAAACATTAAGTTAGCCTGCTTAGAACCAAGGGCGGATCCAGCCTTAGATTCAGGGGGGGGGGTCACACACTTATATTCAGCCTAAGTTCCAAAATTATACTATTCTAGATGTTCCCCGCGGTTTCACTCGTACCCAAAAGTGGATCCATTTATTTATAGAGATTATATTATTTTGAAATTTTATGATAAGCGCGAGAGTAGTGAGCGGGAAAATTTTGAGTTATTTCTATCAGTGTGAGTATTAAAACGAAACTCTGATTTGTACAAAGTATGTATTTGGTGTAATATCAAAAGCGCGAGTGCGAAATATTTGCATTGTCAGTGTTAATACACTTTTCAATTAAAATATTATTCCAGAACGTGTAGAAATATGCACTGACGTGATTTAAACTTACGAGAGTAGATATTAATAGAATACTGAGCTATATCTGACAATATAGTAAATGAAAAAAAAAAAACAAATCGAAAAAATATATATGAGAAAACTAAAATATGCAGAAATTTTGAGCTATTCCTTAGGTGTAGAAGGTAACTAATATTTTTAAGTCATAAAAACAAACATTGAAATAATGGAACGGCGCGAGCGAAGCAAGCTTAAAAATTTTGACCTGTTTCTATACACGATTCTAATAACACAATTAAAACATAATTCTAAATCACATACTTATAGAACTTATGCATTGAAATGATCAATAACATATGGGCGGCGAACTCGAAATTTCCGAGCTATTTATGTTAATATAGATTTTAAGAACAAAACATCTTAATCACATGATAATAATGAAAAATAACCACAGAAGCGAGCGAAGTAAGCGCGTTTTTTAACACTTCTGCCAGTTAAATAGTTCTAAAAACATAACTCAAAATAATATTCAACTATGCATTGATAAGAACAAAACATGCAAACGCAGCATGCATACTGTACGAAAAGTATGCGATTTCTTTCAGTGTAGAAATAGAATAATTCTAAATCAAACGTAACTAAACGATTTACGCAACTTCTATATCTGAATACAAAGAAGCGAGCGCGAAAATTTTGAAGTTTTTCTTCAACATAAATTTAACATAATTAAAGGATGAAGCCCCTGGTAAGTTTATGACCACGACAGAAGCGAGCGTGATAATTCTTGGCTATTTCTATAGATTTTTTGTTTGTCGTATGAGGTAGTGTTGGCCTCTGGTGTCAGAATTTGTCAGGCTGACCAAGGGCCTCCGACATGGCTAAACGACGGCCATCAATAACAGCCGCAACCGATAACCTAACTTACCCTCCATAAAATTTCTATAGTTTAAAACTAAAACATCATTTGAAATTGCACAAAAACAAAAACGCGAGCGCGTTTTTTTTTTTGTTTTTTTTATCAGTGTACAAAATAAACATAATAAAACATGTGAAAATAACAAATGGAACAAAAAAAATTAACTGATTGACATATACCCAGGGGGGGGCGGGGTCATGACCCCCATGACCCCCCCCCCCCTGGATCCGCGCTTGCTTAGAACTGTTTTTATGAAGAATTGGCTGATGGTACCATACAATGGGTGGGCCTTATTAGTTACACTTGTTATTGGCATTATATTTGTTATGATGATTTAAACTACACTCAACTCTAGTTTCCACCAACCTGGCATATTGTAGTGATGTTGCTTGACTATTTACATTCATGACGGCTCGATAATCCGGCACCATAGTTTGTTGCCTTACGATCGATTATCGGAAATGCTGGATTATTCAATTATATGATAAAAATATGTGGTAAATGTTTAGTAGCAAAAGAAGAATGTGTAAAATAATGTGTACACAAAAGCTCTGGGAAAGGAAAGCGGACTTCAAAATCTCAGAGACAGGAAGGCAGATTACAAAATCTTTAGGACAGGAAAGCAGCCAATAAAATCTCAGGGACAGGAAAGCAGATTACAAAATCTCTGGGGCAGGAAAGCGGACTGCAAACATGCCAAGATCGCTTTCCCGAACCTTATCAAAAATATAACAAACAACTTACTAAAGCTGCAGAGGCAGGACCTGCACCTTTTGGTAGGGCTTATTACAGGTCACTGCAACTCAAAATTATCATCAGCACAAGATTGGAGCCACAGATAGTCCTCTGTGTCGTGGCTGCATGCAGGAAGACGAGACTGTGGAGCATGTGCTACTACACTGTCCGGCCACATTAGGAATCAGAATTACTACTGGATTGCATGATCTGTCTCGACAACCAACTCATTAGTACCATCTTCATTGTCACCACCACCATCTCTGTTACTGGAGCAGTAGTGCCAGCGACCCAAGATCACACTCCGCTATATAGGTAAAATAGTTGGGATGGATGGTAGATGGTAGAAGCTGGCAGGGGGACACAATTCACTCCAAGCGGGACATCAGTGCAGGCCTTACTGCCCTCATCTCGAATAAGAATGTGTGGCATTTAAAGAAAGAAAACACATTTATTCAACACACAACCATATAAAAAACATAGGTAAAAACATAAATATAATGTGCTTCTGAAAGGGGCATAAAATCAGCACAAATACACACACTACACAATAGCACACATAATAGCATACTAGACGCTGGTTTTCATATAAACCCCGTGGGTGATGTAAAAAAGGGTGTGAAAAATAAATACAATATAATACACATCATTCATAACACCTTAGATATATATATACATATATAGTACATGTAAGTTTTTATATTTGCTTTTTTGTAAAAACAAAAAAGCAAATATAAAAATAAGTATATCATTAATGGAAAACATAAAGAAACAATTAAAACTTTGAAAGACATTCAATTTGATTTTCATTACTTTCAGTAGGCGTTGACTTGAAATTACTTTCAGTAGGCGTTGACTTGAAATTACAACCAACCTCAGAGTATCCGTCTGCTTTTTTACTTACAAGGATATCATTTCATTACTTAATAAGGTAATCACTTTTCACAGTAGATAGCGGCTCTATGTTGTTCACATTTAAATCTTCCTCTGCATTATTGGAAGATGCCTAAAAATCTGATGATCTTCGTGTGCTTCTTATAGTAAATGTTCTAGCTGAAATCACAGAATAGAATAAATAATAGCAGAAGTTGCACTTCGCGCAACCATTAATAGAAATAGCGACTCTTGCTACTAAGCAACAAAGTGCAATTCAGCTCGCATAAGCACTCAGTGGTTAACGCGATATTCACCTAGACGTTGCCGCTCTCTTCTAACGCGTAACTCTGTCGCTGTCTGGCGCGGAGTGACGCGCTAGCTGTGACGCTAGGGTAGTCGGCTTACCGCTGCTACAATAGTATTCATCGTCTATCTACCTACTTGACCACATAATCTATCTTATGTTTGATGCGTAGGTATGATGTATACCTTGAATCTATTTTAGTTCATCCAAAGGTTGTCTGTAAGAGATTGCTGCAAGCGATAAGACTGCCGATTGTTTTACCGCAATATCTATTTTTCTTTTGTGATTTATGATGTACGATTTACTTTTAAGTGGTATGCAATAAAGAGTTATCTATCTATCTATGATGACACGGTCAATTAGGTAGATAGAAAATGAATATTAAAGTCCGTCTTTTGTAATTAACAAATGAAAATAAACCTTCAATCTTTAAGCTACATAAATACCTCTTTGTTCAACATTCCTCATTAACTTAAAATTATAATATTTTCACATTTTGCACTAATTAAAAAGTTTGTAGAACAAAAACATAAATGACACTCCTTTTTTTGGACAGTCGTGTAAAAAAACATTTTCACTATACTAATTCTTAATTATCTCTTAAAACGAGAACCGATTTATATGATTCAAACGGATAAAATTGTTTTAGACGCAGACCTTTCATTTGACACCAAAATCGTTAAAATATCTCAACAAACAAAAAATCACATTTTCAAGTTGCTCTCGTAATTATCCAACATGTATGAAACGCGTAATATTTTTTTTTAAAACTATCTTAACAAACGTCAAACGTTACATTTATTTTAAACTGGGTCTAATTCAATAAAAATGAATCAAATCACGATAATCTAAAATACTTAAGTAGGTAGGTAGGTTTCGCCATTACTAGCAAAAGTTCAAACAAGCGACACTGTAGGCGTCTGAATGCAAGCGCGCGGTGGCCGGCCTCGCCTGATTTGGAGCGTCGGGGCTCAGCAATCTGTAGGTTATTAGCTCGCGTAAGTAGGTAGACACAGATGACAGACAGATGCCTGCTGACATTCTCAACTCAAGTACGAGTTTATTCTGATGCAGGGAAACAGGGTCTAGGGTCTTTTGCCAAAGCTGATGACTTGATACTTGATGTCCCTTATTGGTGAATCCAGCATGTACTTTTGCCAAAGCTGATGACTTGATACTTGATGTCCCTTATTGGTGAATCCAGTATGTACTTTTGCCAAAGCTGATGACTTGATACTTGATGTCCCTTATTGGTGAATCCAGCATGTACTTTTGCCAAAGCTGATGACTTGATACTTGATGTCCCTTATTGGTGAATCCAGCATGTACTGTATGTTCTAATATTTAATGTTTTCAGGATCGAGAAAATGAAAATGGAGGACCAGAGTGAATTCAAAAATGTTTGTGACAATTCGCATTGCTGTCACCACTCTAACAACAATGGGTAACTTAATCTATCTATACTTATAATGAAGCAATAAGTACGAAAAAGTCTGTACAACAAAGATAATTTAAAAAATAGGTCTAACTTGTACTTAATTATCTGGTACTTAAAATAAGCTACTGAACAAGTTTTTTTTTTTTTTTTAATTGTGTCTGTCTGTTTGTCAGTATGTTTGTTCGCGCATCACGTAAAAACTACTGGACCGATTGCGATGCCGTAATTCACTGTTGGTTAGCTTAGGGTTTGGCTTAAAAAGTGGGGTACTTGGTATCTTAATCCTATTATTAGATGCCAAGCAATTGTTAAAAAACTTAATGGCGGCTATAGGAATTATGATCAAATGTTGGAATATATGTAATTTTTTATTTATTTTTGTTACGTACTAGGCAATCATTTGACCACGATCTCACCTGATGGAATGCGATGATGTGTTCGAAGGTGTAGCACGCTTGCCTAGTAGATACCTATTCACTCTTGACTTGAACACACCAGGGTTATAATTTATGGGAAATACTGACGAGGGCAGCGCATTCCACTCCTTTGCACTTACTTTGCTTTTTTTAATAATAAATGAAGAAGCGTAACGCTTCGTTCTTGTGCGAGGTATTTCAACCATGAAAGGGTGGCGCTTTGCTGATCGTCTAGTCGTACGGTGATGGAAAGGTGATGGGGGAATCAGATTGTGCAGTTCTTGTGCACAGCCTGGTGGTATTCTACAGATTGCACATCTGTAGAATACCGCCAGGCTTGCTACCTCACTTCGATGCGCCAGACTTTGAAGCTTACTCTTCACCAGAAGTCTATTCAGTGTCATCCCCAATGAGCCTGATAGCACGTCTCTCAATTGAATCCAAAGACTAGAGCTGATACTTGGCAGAACCGTCCCAGAGGTGGCAGCAGTACTCCATACAAGATCGGACCTGTGCTTGATAAAGATTCAAAAGCTGTCCCGGTGTGAAGTACCGCCTAGCCTTAGACAAAATACCAAGTTTTTTGCAGCTACCTTGGCTTTGGATTCAATATAAGACCCAAAATTCAGGTTTAATGTGAGTTCGACACCCAATAGCATCGCCCCAATCGGACACGGCTTCTAAGGCTAAATTTAAACGGTCCACCATAGCCTCTCTCTGAAACTGGACAGCGTCACAGTTGGCTTGAGCAATGGAAGTGTATCTCTCAACTACAGTACTGTCATCAGCATACCCTAAGGTACCGGGCTTCAGAAGGTCATTAATGTGCAGTAAAAACAGTGTAGCCGAGAGAACCGATCCCTGAGGTACACCGGCATTGATAGCCATTTGATCAGACGAGCAGCCCTCTAAGACTACTCGAATAGACCGTTCCCTCAAGAAATCAACTATCCAATTGCATAAGCCAACAATATGGTTTAACCACCAATGAGGGAAGCTTGTTTAAAAGGCCATCGTGCCAGACCCGATCAAATGCCTTCGATATGTCAAGGGAGACGGCAAGCGCCTCACCATGCATCTCTATGGCTTCGCTCAGTACGTGAGTGGCATACGCGAGAAGATCCCCAGTAGACCGGTTTCGGCGTACTCCGTATTGCCGGTCACTGAGAAGATCATTGTCTTCAAGGTATGCCAAGAGCCTAATATTTATGACACGCTCCATACACTTACAGAGTAAGGAGGTTATCGAGATGGGACGATAATTGGCCGGATCAGCACGACTACCCTTTTTTGGTACTGGTTGTACATTGGCAAGCTTCCAGCTTTTCGGAACTTCGAAGCGTCTAGATGCGAGGCTTCTGCAAAAAGAGAAGCAAATAAATTCGCTTTGTCTCCAGCAGTGTGAGCTAGTGATCCATCAGGTTTCAGCAATGGTGGCAGTGAGGGGCGGCAGAAGTTTTCTTCGACCGACTTGGCCAGGGACCAAAAAGCTTTGCTACCCGCGGGGTATGAAGCCACTTTGGCCCCAATTCGACTTACGTGATCAAAATGAGCCTTCCTAAGTATCTTCTTAGCGGCAACGTTAAATTTTCTTTTCTTTGCCCGAATATCAGAAGACTTGCGCTTTCTAACATCAGCCCAGTCTAGATATGCCGCACGCTTTAGAGCCACAGCATGACCACAGCTGGATCCAAACCAAGGCTGAGCTTTGCTGGAAAGAGTCTTGTCACTGAATGGAATGAAATATTCCATTGCCTGACATATTACTTCTGCAACAGCAGACGCGCAAGTCGACGGGTCCTGGGAGGTGAAACATGTTTGCCGCCAAGGGTACGATGCAAGGAATTGCCGCATCTCGTCTCAATCTGCTGAGTTGTATCTCCACACGCGCCTATTACCCTTAAGGCTAGGATCAGGTGGGGAATACACTGAGACAGACTTAACCAGGCAGTGATCAGAGCTACCAAGCGGTGGGGATACTGATACGGAGTATCGGGTCTGGTTCAGTCGTCATCAACAGGTCAAGACAGTTGGCAGTGTCACCGTCACGGTCAGGTACCCGTGTCGGCTCCTGCACCAGCTGAGAGAGAGCTAACGCCAGAGCAAGCTTCCGCGTCTCTCGACTAGCGTGGTCGGTTTTTTGGTATGGGACAAGCCACTCCTTGTGGTGGGCGTTAAATCCCCCAAAAACACCAATTGAGCAGACGGGTAACGCTGTTGGGCCACATTTGCCGCCTCACCTAGATAGTCTACCAATAAAGTCGTCCCTCGATCTCCGCTGTGTGAGCGGTACACACAAGCATACATAATTTTCTCTATAAAAATAAATAAATCTTGGAATAGTACTTTTTACTTAGAGAAATGACCATGCGTGCGAAACCGCGGGCACAGCTAGTATATTTTATATATATTTGTCTAATTTTTATACAAACCTTCACAGACATGGATGGTGTGGGTGATCTGAGGAGGATGAAAGTATCCAATGTGCCTAAAGTATCAGTATACCAAATTTTATCAGAATCTTTTGAGTTGTTTTAGTCTGAGTGATATCCTAACACACACAAACTTTTTTACTTATTATTATTATTTTTATTATTATATTAGTGTTATAATAATCAAGAAAAAATAATAATAGAAAATATTTTAGTTCAATGAATAATGTAATTGATTTATTAATTTCAGGTTCAATCCAAGCAAGATAAATAAACAACCAATACGTAAAGTAAGCGCAGGGACTCAATGCACAGGTAGAGCTGACGCATGCATCCAGACCTCGCAGACTCTTACATTCCCTGACTCCAGCAAACAAAACTCACGGAAAAGACTAAGAGAAACCACAAGCTCCGATAAAAACGTCCCTACATTAATAACCTCAACTGCTACGGTACATAAGGAATCGAGCTTAAAATTGGAAATAGCTGACTCAACAAAGTATAATCTTTATAAACGTAGAAGATCTAAGAGCAGTGATTCGGTTGTCTGGGTTGTGCTACCCAAAAACAAGGGAAGTACTGTAGAACAAAATAGCCCGAAGACAACCAAGTACTTGAAACCAAAATCGAAGATGTCTCCAACAAAGAAGGTACAGGAAATGGTTAATATCATTGACAGTCCTGGACCACAATCACAGAAGACTTTACATGCTTCAGAAGAACATAAGGCTTCAAAATCAAGTAAAAAACATCAGGAAACACAAAAATCGGCTAAAAGTTCAGACGAATCTGACATTATAGCTTTGTCCAAATCTAATTTTAAACCACTAACTACTTCAAACAATGAGAAAACTAAGCCAAGACGAGAGCAATGCAAAGAACTCATTATCGAAGAAAAAGATATAGAAGTACTACGCAACTATCTAATGCGTCATGATAGTAAATTCGACCTGCTCAAGTTTGATCAAGACGATGGGTATAAGAAGCTTTGCTTTTTCAAAATTAATCCATTAGTGAACATCGAGAGATGTCCCAAAATAGCTAGAATGCTACAGAGAGACAGTCAAAGCGAGATTAGTTTAAAAGACTTTGCTTCGCAGCTTGGCTTGAGATATGTCTCGGACAAATTATCGCACCCAAAGAGGTACAGGATGAGGAAGAGAAATAAAGATTCAGATTTAGAGAAAGACAAAGAAAATTCGAAACATTTTCAAAAGAAAAATATAAAGACCCCTGAGAAGTTAATGAAAAGAGACAGAAATAGTGACTCAGCTAAAACAAAAATGAGCAAAAGATATTCTACAGACTCTGATACTGATTCAGTTCAAGCAAAGTATCATGACAAGAAAAGACTTTTACAAGAATCAAACAGGAAAAGTAACAATCATGCAAGATACAAATCGTTTTCATCAAAAAGATATGAAATAAATAAATCTGAATCAGATTCAAATAAAGATGACGGAAATGATTTTAAGAAAAAAACTATCGAAAATACTAATAAAGTACCAAAAGAATTGGATAAGAAGAACCGTAAAACCGAATTGTCGTCAAATAATTATAGAAAAACGGGAAGGTCCGATAGTCAAATAAATGCTGTTGTTGTTACGGACTCGTTTTCAGAATCAGAAGTAGATAGTCCTATGTCGTCAAAGAGGGCTAACAGCAAAGTCAATATTAGAAATATATATAATTTAGATCTCACATGTACAACTTCTGAAGATGAAGCTCCTAAGTCATCGAAGAAAACGAGGAGAAGTAGAAATAATGAGAAAAACATAAATCTCACGCATTCTAACGAAGAAAACTCTGAAGTTGAAGAACCTAAATCGTCAAAAAGGCCTCACAGTAAAGGTCGAAATAAAGCCAATTACCAAAAAAGACGTAATTTAGATCTTACACACACAACTTCTGAAGATGAAACTTCTACAGATACCACAAGAAGTGGAAATAAAATTAAAACCAATGTAAATAAAGGAAAAATCAAATATTTTACCGATTCAGATGAAAAAATCTTTGAAAAAGAAGACCGTAAGTTATTAAAGGAACATCTCAGGAGAGGGCAAAATAAAGTTGAACAAAATAAAAACCGTACAAATCAAAGTAAAACCACAGACCTCTCAGATTCAAGTGAAGAATCATCTGAAGTAGAAGCCTCAAAATTATCAAATAAGTTACACAGAACTGATCGAAGTACAACTACTAACAATAAAAGAAAAAACTTAGATCTTAAAGATTCAGACGAAGATAATTTTGAAGTAGATGGTCCTAAATTAGTAAAGGAAATAAACAGAGGAGACCAAAACAAGATGATACAAAGAAACTCAAATGAAGATAATTCTGATTTAGAAGCTCCCAAATCAGCAAAAGAATCCGAAAGAAGAAGTCGAAATAAAGATGAACACAATAAAAAAGCGACTAAAAGAAAAAATATTGACCGTACTGACTCAAATAAAGATAAATCTAAAGAAGAAGACCCTAAACTATCAAAAGAAAAGAACAAAGAAGATTCTAGAGCACTGAAAGAAGCTAACAGAAGAAGTCAGAATAGAGCTGATAATGAAGATGAAGATAATTCTAAAGGAGAAGATCCTAAAAAATCAAAAGAAAAGAAAAAAGAAGATTCTAAAACATTAAAAGAAAATAAAAGCAGCCAAAATAGAGATAACAACACAAGAAACAATGCAACTACAGAGACTAAAGTCGATGACGAAGATGACGTAGTTACGAAGAAAAATAAGGCTTCCAAAAAGCAAGTGGGCAAATCTGCGCCAGTCAAAACTAAAAATGAAATATCTAAACGGTAAGTAAAAAAAAACTGTATAAAGAAGATAGTTAATAAAATTGGTCTAGGGTATTTAAAATAAGCTTCTGAAAAAGAATATAACATTAAAAAAAATATGTTATTTTGCCAGTCGGTCTGTATGTTTGTGCATCATGTTAAAACTACTGGACCGATTGATATGCGTTTTTCTCTTTTCAATAGCAAGTTTTGGCTAAAAATCTGTTGTACTTTGTATCTCAATCCGATACGTAGAAGCCGAGCAATCGATAAAAAACTGTTGTACTTTGTATCTCAATCCGAGACGTAGAAGCCGAGCAATCGATAAAAAACTGTTGTACTTTGTGTCTCAATCCGATACGTAGAAGCCGAGCAATCAATAAAAAACTGTTGTACTTTGTATCTCAATCTGATATGTAGAAGCCGAGCAATCGATAAAACCTGTTGTACTTTGTATCTCAATCCGATACGTAGAAGCCGAGCAATCGATAAAAAACTGTTGTACTTTGTATTTCAATCCGATACGTAGAAGCCGAGCAATCGATAAAAAACTGTTGGACTTTGTATCTCAATCCAATACATAGAAGCCGAGCAATCGATAAAAATCTGTTTGACAGCAGAAATGTATAAATTGTACTGTATAGGTATTTTTGATACTGCTGGAACGACAAGTAAGTTACTATCATTAACCCAGAATGCCAGAGAAGTTTAGTTTTTCTCTGATTATATCAATGTCAGAGAAAAACTAAAAATAAACTAATTTTTCCAACAAAATATAGCCTTTATCACTTGGGATGTAATTCTAACGATACCCCATACATCTAAAACTGTTCAGGCATTTATAAGTTATGGTGGAACTCCTTTTTTGGGCAGTTGTGTATTAAGAAATTAGCTAAGTGCTATTCCTGGACACAATTACAGCCTTCATGGCCAGTCGGTGATGAGCTGACTACAAAATGTGATGTTGTGTCAGACCAGCCATGTCAGACGCCCTTGGGCGACCTGACAAACTCTGACACACAAATGAACATATGACAAACAAACAACAATTGTAAAATATAATTGAAATTCCTAATCTAGCGGGATTAAGATATAGTCACGATGCAATGTTGAGATCGCTATATCAAGAATTACGAGCTCGCACCGAGTTTGCTTTAGTTCCTAGTAGCAACGTCCCATACGTTACTTATTACGAGCTCGCACCGAGTTTGCTTTAGTTCCTAGTAGCAACGTCCCATACGTTACTTATTACGAGCTCGCACCGAGTTTGCTTTAGTTCCTAGTAGCAACGTCCCATACGTTACTTATTACGAGCTCGCACCGAGTTTGCTTTAGTTCCTAGTAGCAACGTCCCATACGTTACTTATTACGAGCTCGCACCGAGTTTGCTTTAGTTCCTAGTAGCAACGTCCCATACGTTACTTATTACGAGCTCGCACCGAGTTTGCTTTAGTTCCTAGTAGCAACGTCCCATACGTTACTTATTACATTACTTATGATGATTAACAGAACATTCTCCACAGGCCCTTATCCTCAATCTGTCTACACTAAAGGTATGCAAGATCTCGAATTTTCCGCGACCGCACTAGATTGACATTCCTAATCTCAAGAGATCTCTATGTACGATCTCTACCTGAGATTGCATTCTTAAACATCATACCATAATCAACGGTATGCTAGAGCTACTTAGAATCCAATGATATTGGGTTCTATCTATACTAATGACTTCTATAAGTTATGTGCAGTTTTCCATCGCTCCGTGCTTCCGAGGGCACGTTACGATATGCTGTCGGTCTCGATGTTATTGATTAATAGCAGTTGTTAAGCCATGTCAGAGGTCCTCGGGCAGCTTGACAAACTCTGAGACCAGCACTACCTTATGCGACACAAGCAAGACTCTTCTCGTGGCCCTCAATGCAACTTGATCGAAACATCGAGGTAAATAAAAATTTTGTTTTCAGCGCAGTTAAGTCTCGTTTAAATATTTAACTATAGAATATTGTCCTTAGGCTGTCATCATACCAACAACCTTACTCTAACCTAGAAGACCACGCGATAGTGACGTGGATCAGCGCCGGAGGCCGGGCCTCCTACGTCAACGGAAACCGGCTATGGCAGGAGCTGCAGCAGGATTACGAGAAGATTGCTGGACAAGGTCAGTATTTTTTTAGATGCTTTTAATTGAAATTGTATTTTCCCTTAAAAAACTGCATAGAAACAACTAGTAACCTCATAGAAACAACTAGTAACCTCATAGAAACAACTAGAATCCTCATAGAAACAACTAGTAACCTCATAGAAACAACTAGTAACCTCATAAAAACAACTAGAATCCTCATAGAAACAACTAGTAACCTCATAGAAACAACTAGAAACTTCTGACTTCCGCGGTCACCTATAAAATGAAAAGTAGATTCGTATACCCCTCCAATTTTATTTAAGTTTCAAAATGAAATTAAAGTATTTTGTTATTGAAATGTATTTTTATTGAGGTAACGGAAAAATCAGTATTAAGTACCTTTTCCGTTGTAGCTACAGGAAAACGTTCTTAGGAGATTATCAAAAAAAATGGAAATATTTTTACAGATTTTGAAAAATTATAGTCAGCAAGATAATAGACACTTTACATAAAAACTTTTATGATGCCAATCAATCATGTTTTTGAATTTGAACGAGTGAGCGCGAAGAGCGAGCGAATCGTTCTGTTTCAGCTTGGGCAAAAATTCTTTCGTATGTCCGGATGCTGTCCGGCTGTTCTCCTCCACAGGTCGCGTTATTATTTATTATTTATTATTTATTTATACATCAAGTTAAAAATAGTAAGAAATTCCCCCAAAAATTGTTAAAAATAGTAATAAATTCAAATTGTTAACAATTGATCTCAAATTGTCATTAAAAATATCGACATCTTGGAACTCGTGCGTAAAAACATTTAAAATTGACAATAGTCTATGCGTACGCGCATTGCGTGCGTGCGCAGTTCGCACAGCAGGACATGAGAACAGCTGATGACGGCGGTGGCTCCCGGCGCGAACGAAGTTGTTTGGGACATATAAACCAACATTACCGAGCACAGTCGGATGTGGATGACTAGAAGTAATTTACGCCTATACTCCAATGTATCTGCTCCTATCATTCCTGTGACGAATAGGGAAGGGCAAAGGTACGGGTAATATCCGTACATACGTTTATAGACGTACCTGGCGAATTTGCGCTGAAGCCTCTCTACCATCAAAATGTACTTAGCCTTACTCGGATCCCAGACTATCGCACCTAACTCCAACTTACTGCGGACGAACGCGTTGAAGAGCATTATTGCAACCCATATATCTTGGAATTGAGAGGCTGTTCTCATTATAAATCCTAAAACTTTGTTTGCCTCTTTACAAATGGTAATGACATGCTCACGAAAATCAAGTCGATTATCCAGAATTAGTCCAAGGTGGATGGAAAACACCCTCTCCAATGCAGATCCCTCTAATGCGTATTGTAAGGTCAAAGGCGTTTGAGACCTAGAGAAGGAGACAACCTTGCACTTGGAGACGTTAAACGAAAGTCTGTTCAACCGATTCCACTCCTCCAACGACTCAAGATCTTGTTGAAGCTCCATACAGTCGGCTAGTTCACTCACAGGCTGATAGATTTTAAATCGTCTGCAAACATTAAACACTGGGCTGTGCTGAGAACTGATGGAAGATCATTGATCATAGCAAGGAAGAGCGTAGACCCAAGGGTACTACCCTGACTTACCCCTGATCTAGTGAAGAACTAACGAACGAACGATCTAGTCTCTAACTTTGTATACAGGTTAAGCGAATTTTTTGACTTCGGGGATTTTTGATTACCCCAAAAAATGGTAAAAAAGGGGCTACTGAATATCTCCGCCTTATCAAATCCGATTTCGATGGTTCTTTTCTAATTTGAAAGGTAGTAGCTTTAAGTTAGTCTCATAAAAAATTGGTGAAGGTCTGATCAAGATCTTCGGCGTGATGAGCAGAATAACTCCACAAAACGAAGTAAATTTCGCACTTTTAGGTTTCTACCTGTGGAATCAGCCTTTTATCATCTAGGTTTATTAGTCTATTGATGGAGTACCTTGGTAATTAATGTTAGTTGTACTATAAGGTAACTAGATGGCGCTACTGTGCACCGCTACATTGTTTGCAAAAAAGTTTGTGCGTGCGAGGTCTACAGTTCACAGAGCCAATAGTTTATAAGGATCAAAAGTCTCTATTGGACCGACTGAGTTTTGAGTACTAGAAATGTCAGAAATCACGAAAAGCATTTTCCATACATTTTGTAAGAAATTATCTTAACCGTTGTAGCTACAGGCAAACGTTCTTAGGAGACCTTAACCTTTAGATACCTTGACCTGCTTTCACAGATTTGAAAAAAAATACAGACGTAAAGAAAGTGGGCAATTTACACAAAAACATCTCGGTACTAAAAATCAACGGTTTTATTTAATTGTAGGAAAACTAAAGCTTACAACAAAAAATTGTCTTACCATGTTCTCAATCATAATAAGCTCTTTCTCTTGGTATATCTTTGATGTCATTTAGTGGCGGGATCTCTTTCCAATCAATGTTCTAAGCATAAAGTAGTGTTACCTTTGATTATATTTTCTATCGAGAGAATTCATACTAGTCACGTTTCTGTGTTTACAAAGTACGAGATAATATGTCAAATTTTGATGTGATACCAATTTCATAATTCTAGGTTAATTATAAAAGAAGACACAGACGTTTAAAAATTATCGAAAATTGCTTAGGCACTTTCTTGTTTGTCTATCGTTCCGGGTGGAATCTTGCAACTCAAATTTCGAGTACTTCCCGATTAGCTATCCGGCTGAAAATTTCAGCGTAGCTCAGAACTCTATGACATCGCTTTTAAAAACTAGTGGCTCTAGACCTCGTTAGTCTGTCCTTGTATAGCTTAAAACTGAAAAAACGATAAACAAGGAAATTAAAAAAAAAAACAAGGGCAAAAAAAAAAACATATAATTATCGAACTCAAAACCTTTCGATAACTCAGTTGTCGTTCGATTAGGTATTATTTATTCTGTGGATTCGGTTCGAAATCGTTCAATTCAATACATTTTTAATTTACTATATCGAATCGATTCGGTTCGTTATCGAATGGTTCTGAATAGGGGGGCTGCTCACATACTTTCACGAGAATCGGTTGAGAAATTTGACCTGTAGAGGAGAACAGCCAGACATACGAAAGCATTTTGCCCAAGCTGAAGCGGAGAAGATTGCCACGTCAAAACAAACTTTATGGATTAGTTTTTTAATGTACATTTGCAGCTTGTTTTCGTTTCCTGTCCTTTTCACTCTACGTTATCTCTTTCTAGCTCGCACGTGGCACTCGCTCCGCAACCGGTACCTGCGTTACATCCTCCCCTCACTCGGTTCTATGGCGCTGCCAACGACGCACGTCGGCAGACTGCGGGCTGCCGCTGCCACCGGTACGTATCTACTCAATTAAGACATGTCATAACAACTAACGGTAATGTCACATTTGGAAACAAAAAAATATGAAACGAAAGTGGCAAATAGGAACAAGTGTACGTAAGTAACAAAAAAATCGAAAGATAAAACCCCAAAATTAGGTACACACACACATAATAGATATAAATACGTATAATCAACATTGCACTTGATAACTCGTAGGGTGTCTCTCTACCGCCGAAATATATGTGTGCACTCCGGGTGGCGTCTAGCGATCCGCTCTTTGACCCAAGCGTAACCCAACTGACGTTTTTGATAAGGGCCCGGTTTTCTTTCACAGATAATACAATATTGGGCGCCGCGAATGACGGAGTGGTTTAATGTGTGTACATCATTATAATGTAAAGTTACTATTTAAAATAACATCCTGATTTTTAGTGGGATTACTAAAAAAACTACGGCACTAATTTTCATGAAATTTATATGGGATCACCCAAATTGAAATGAAATTTATATGGGATCACCCAAATTGAAAGGAAATTTATATGGGATCACCCAAATTTTAAAATATATTATAATTATTTGCTACAAAAAAAATAAAAAAATGCTTAATGTACTGTAATTAATAAGTTTATCTTATAACTAGGTAGCTACACCTTCGACAACATCATCGCTTTCCATCAGGTGAGGTCGCGGGCAAACGATTGACTAGCCCGTAATAATAAAAAGACCCGTCGCGGGATGTCTGCAGATGTGTAAACATAAAAAAAACAATGTAATGTTTTGCACCATGATTCAAAATTGACCAACGAGAGCGCGCTCATTGGTCAATTTTGAATCGGCAACTCTTCATCTGATCTATACTAACTTTTCGGCCTACTACCGTAAGTCTGGTTGGCGCAACGGGAGACAATTCGACTGCCGGTATTTAGTACCAGAGTTCAATTCCCAACTGGACTGTTTACATTTTCCACATACAAAAATATATGTGTTGGCTTATAACTTGAATCTGGCTGAGCAACGGCGGAAAGAGCCGACGAGCCACGAGCGTGGCAACGCGTAGCCGTGCCGCTCGATCGCCACGCCAAGAGTCGGTGTTACCCCCGTACTGCGCCATGTTACATGTTTACACATCAAAAGAGAAAACTAGCTGCGTCCGCTACTTTTCCCGCGTGCATACTTTGCCACCGCCATTGATCCGCTTAGGGATAAGATTTCTAAATATCCCGCCTCAGTGCATCCCTAGGGAACTAAAAAGTATTTTCTCAAAATTTCAAATGTCTAGATCCACTAGTTTAGGCTGTGCCTTGTCTTTCAGTCTGAGAGATGACTTGTATAAGAAAGGAGTGAATACTGAAACGACGGCTGATAGAGAGAAATGAAAGTACATGTTATACCGACCCCACATGATAGTGGGATAAGTACATGTTGTACCGACCCCACATGATAGTGGGATAAGTACTTGTTGTACCGACCCCACATGATAGTGGGATAAGTACATGTTGTACCGACCCCACATGATAGTGGGATAAGTACATGTTGTTCCGACCCACATAATAATGGGATAAGTACAAGTTGTACCGACGATGGTAGCCTAACGGTTCAATAGTGCAACTTAGAATCCAAAGATACCGGGTTCGGGTTCGTACCAATGACTTTTCTAAGTTATGTGCGTGTATCCATTGCTCCGTGCTTCGGAGGGCACGTTAAGCTGTCGGTCCCGGCTGCTATTGATTAATCGTTAAGCCATGTCAGAGGCACTCGGGCGGTCTGACAAACTTCCAGCACTACCTCAAAAGACATACAATCAACAAACAAACAACCGACCCTACATAATAGTGGGATAAGTACATGTACCGACCCCACATAGTAATCGGATAGGAATAAATTTCAGATTCCGGCCCACAGGCTTGCTAATAAACGTTTTATATAATAGGAGCCTCGATTTTCAACCATTAGCTTAATAAAAGTAAGATATAAGTTCAGCTCACGACAATGTATTCAAAACAAAGTAAAAAATATATATTTGATTGGTCAAACTTATTATTTGATGACCGATTGGTCTAGTGGCTAGATACCCTAGGTACGAAGTCAATCGGTCGCAGGTTCGAATCCTGCAAAGTGCACACATTTGTGTGATGAGCAGAAATGTTTGTTTCCGAGTCATGGATGTTGATATTCGTATTTATGTATGTTTATCCGTTATCTAGTGCCCATAGTACAGGGTATCCTAGTTTGGGGCTAGGTAATTGGTGTGGAATTGTACCGAATATATTATTATATTATCATTCGGTCAGCGAATACCTAAACAATAAGCTAGCTACTAGAATATGACTTAAAACATTCTATATTTTAGTATAGTGTTTATTAGTGTGGTAATAAAATTACTTTAAAGTGAAATTAAATATTATTACTAGCTGTGCCCGCGGCATTGTTCGCGTGTTCATTTCTTTGGGTTTAAAGTAACCTGTTATTCCAGTACTAAAAGTACCTACTAACAATAACACATTTTCATCACAATGTTTCATTCGTCCAATAGTTTTTAACGTATTGTTCGGCTTCTCATCGTATTGAGATACCAAATACACCATTTTATAGGAGAATACCTAAGATATCCAACAGTGAAAACAGCATCGCAATCGGTTCAGTAGTTTTTCGTGATGCGCGAACAGATAGACTGACAAGATTTAAAAAAGTCCCATAACCAATTTTTTTATTATCTTATTTATACATACTTTTTGTTACGGCTTTAGTATATGCATAGATTCATTCTAAATTTTATTATAATGAAGCTCTATCGTTAGTATATGCATAGATTAATTCTAAATTTTATTATAATGAAGCTCTATCGTTAGTATATGCATAGATTCATACAAAAATTTTATTATAGTGAAGCTCTATCTTTAGTATATGCATAGATTCATTCAAAATTTTATTATAATGAAGCTCTATCTAGATTGTTGATAGATTATTAATCGACGTGAAAACATGTAAAAAAAAATTTAACTTGCAATGTATGTATGTATGATTGTTTAGGTGGAATCTTTCAAGCTGGATTAGAACCACTTCCTCTTATCCTACCGAGTTGAATTTTTACATGTTTGTTCAGTTCCGATGACAATGCTTTTATGGTAAACTGAGTAGGGAACACCTCAACGGCTAACAGCACAAACACGAAATGTTTTATACGCATTTAATTGTGATATCCCGTTCTAAGTTTCACCATGACATTGCTACTGCATTAAACCTTTATTTTAAATGTTTTTAATGTATAACTTATTACCAATAAATTCATATTCTTTAGGGTAGGGAGATGATGATCTTATAATAACGGTTTTCTTTTCAAGGAAGTGTCAAAAGGTGGCCTCGCCGTCCCTGTAAGACGAAGAAAAAGAAGAAGGTTATAACTGAAGGAGAAAAAACAAGAGTGCGACGGAGTGGTTACGGACGTTACGGTAACATAGTTGCTCAGTAGCATATGCCGCGCAGAAATATATCGTAAACATAAACGACGCTACCGAACAATATGGCCATTACGTTTGTTTAAATATCGTTAAAAATATATAACGCTACAGCACGAAATAGCTATAAAGTTTGATCAAATATCGTTAACAATCTATAATACTATCGCACAGTATGGCTATAACTTTTGTCCAAATAGCGGTAAAAATGTATAACACTATCGCACAATATGGCTATAAAGTTTGTCAAAATATCGTTAACAATCTATAATACTATCGCACAATATGGCTATAACTTTTGTCCAAATAGCGGTAAAAATGTATAACACTATCGCACAATATGGCTATAAAGATTGTCAAAATATCGTTAAAAAATTTAGAATACTATCGCACAATATGGCTATAAAGTTTGTCAAAATATCGTTAACAATCTATAATACTATCGCACAATATGGCTATAACTTTTGTCCAAATAGTGGTAAAAATGTATAACACTATCGCACAATATGGCTATAAAGATTGTCAAAATATCGTTAAAAAAATTAGAATACTATCGCACAATATGGCTATAAAGTTTGTCAAAATATCGTTAACAATCTATAATACTATCGCACAATATGGCTATAACTTTTTTCCAAATAGCGGTAAAAATGTATATCACTATCGCACAATATGGCAAAGATTGTCAAAATATCGTTAAAAAATTTAGAATACTATCGCACAATATGGCTATAAAGTTTGTCAAAATATCGTTAACAATCTATAATACTATCGCACAATATGGCAAAGATTGTCAAAATATCGTTAAAAAATTTAGAATACTATCGCACAATATGGCTATAACTTTTGTCCAAATAGCGGTAAAAATGTATAACACTATCGCACAATATGGCAAAGATTGTCAAAATATCGTTAAAAAATTTAGAACACTATCGCACAATATGGCTATAACGTTTGTCCAAATATCGTTAAAAATCTATAGCACTATCACACGAAATGTTATGCCGCGCTTATTGCTGACTATGGGCGTACCCCCAATAACAATTCAATACACTGTCAGCAATATGCAATATCCTGGATATTCGAGGCTATTTCCTTTATCGCTCTCTGAAGCCACCTGAGTACGGACCCGGTCAGGCCTGCCGGTCTGCTTGGACTAATCACAGTCAGGTGGAACGTCTACCCAAATAGTAAAAAAAAACAGTTGGGAACCTAGATAAATATTATCCGAATAATATCATAATATCGTGGAAATATGCTTAAATTACAAATGATTTCGGTATTACGTTTGTATTTACAGTTCTTCCTCCGCCGGACCGCTTAAGACAACCTAATAGGCACACAACAGTTTGTTCAAATATCGTTAAAAATATATAACGCTATAGCGTTTGCTTAACAAATATCGATAAACAACGTTGCAAGACAAAAACGTGATTTCATTCGATACATTTTCTTACCAAAAATTACGTTATTTTCAGTAATATTTTCATTTTTCTACTCAACGGCTTAAGTTTTATCTCTAAAATAAATCTCACAGCAAGAAAATATACTTTATTATCTACTATTAAGTCAAAATTTACTTAACTAAATTATTAGCCTGCCAATAAAATAAATAACTTTTGAGACATACTTCATTTAG
Source organism: Alsophila aescularia (assembly GCA_946251855.1). NCBI lineage: Eukaryota > Metazoa > Arthropoda > Insecta > Lepidoptera > Geometridae > Alsophila > Alsophila aescularia. The sequence goes on from OX276374.1 coordinate 66,456,936, forward strand.
TTCCGAGCTAAATTGTGTGTTCAAACAGCGCTCGCGATATTCAACCTTGTTACTGCTTGGTTTTTGAAGTTGATATTTGTTAAATCCCGCGGTCGCCGCGGTACGCGGAGTAACGCGTGCTCTTTCTGTTCATATATCAGCATCCCCCTCACTCATACGTCACCTGATCACCACCTAATATTTATAAGAATTAATAAATGTTAAAGAAAAAAGAAAAACAATATAGAATCATTATTAATGAAGATTCATAAAAATTTAAAAATTGAATTATTAGATTTGTATTCATTAAAAATATTGATCCATTTAAAATATTGTTTTTTTAACTCTGAAACATTTTGCAGCTAGCCTAGCCACAGCTTTGTCATAAATTGTTTAGTTGGTAATTCTCTTATTCCTCTAGTTATTTTATTAAATATTGTTTAGTTGGTAATTCTCTGATTCCTCTAGTTATTTTATTGAATATTGTTTAGTTGGTAATTCTCTGATTCCTCTAGTTATTTTATTAAATAATGTTTAGTTGGTAATTCTCTGATTCCTCTAGTTATTTTATTAAATATTTATATTGCGTTATACGTTTCGATAAAGTTGCATTGACCGTGACCTGTTTTTTTTTTAAGTTCTCTATTGTATCTTGTATTGCAGGAGAAATAAAGTCGCTAAAGCGGCCGGAAGAACAGCGACGTAATTCTATTTTCACGGTGCCGCGGCGCGGAGCCCTATCGCGCCGCCCCAGGCCCTCGCGCAGTCTCAGCACCGACTCCGACCGCCCGCCGCCGCCCAAGAGACACAAACATGACCATACCAAGGAGAGAAGACGAGGTTAGCATCTACTCTCCATCATCATCATCATCATCCATCATCATTGTCCCGGGGGAAACCGCGGGGCGCTACTAGTTGTCCTACTAATATTATAAATGCGAAAGTTTATACGTTTGTTACGCTGCGCTGAAAAGGCTGAACGTATTTGGATGAAAGGAGAATGTGCAAGCTGGTCACCTACATTAGGAAGCAATTTTTTGCCCGACTGCGGAGGGCTATGTGTTTGGGCTGTATGTATGTTTGTATGTTCCTTTGGCGCGTCCTACAGCCATTTAGGCAAACGGCTTGATGAATTTTGATAAATGAAATATCATTGTATTCGTCTTTCTTCATGTTAATTTGTTAATTTTGTGTTAAAGTGTTGAATAAACGATTTTTCTTCCATTTTTTTTTTCATGGCGACTTATTCCTGCCATATTGTATTTCCGTCGGAACAACAAAAGTACCAAAACCTAACGAGTGAGGTATCAAAATGAAGGTATTTAAAAGATAAATTTCACAACAGGTTCGATGTTTATGAAAAAAATATGGAAGGTGCGTTATCTGTTCGCTCGCATAAGTGGCAGTTTAGTTTATGACACTTTTTACCCGACTCCGCAGAGGGTAATGTGTTTATCAGCCTATGTATGTTTGTTCCTTTGTGGCACTATATAGACCAAACGTGTGGGCCGATTTTGATGATTCTTAAGTCAATCGATTTGTTTTAATTTTGCGAGTGCTACTAAAGACATGACAGTAATCAAAATTCAATATGGCGACAACCAGACGCCATATTGTGTAAAAAGAAACGACCTATTTTAAGTAGGGTATAATTGAAAATGTATTTGAAAATCATCTTATAATTTTTCATTTCGAATGACCATTTAGGATCTATAACGATTTAATGTTGGTTAGCAACCATTTTCACAAAAAAAAAAACATTTGTTTTTATAGCAATATCACCATCAGCCAAGCGAGCGCTGCGCTCGTCACTGACCTCCACTCCACTTGAACCACTCAACTCGCCGCGCTACTCCGACATCATTCGCCACTTCGCCGCTAATCATCAAAAAGACGACTCTACGCCGACCGACTCGCCGAAATCTAAAGAAGCGTCTAGAAAGCCGCTAGTCACAAACTCGACGGCGACTAAAAACTCGCCGGTGACTAAAAACTCGCGGGCGACTAAAAACTCGCCGGCGACTAAAAATTCGCTGGCGACTAAAAAGTTGTCGGCAAGAATCTCATCGGCTACTGAAAGGAGGCTAAGCAAAGAATCGCCGGCGCCTAATCAGTCGTTAAGGCGATCGTTCAGGAGCAAAGAGTCGCCAGCTGTTAATGAGACTTTAAAAACGACTAAGAGAGAAAGGACTAAGACTAAGTTGTTTAATCCGGGAGCAGTTATATAAAATAAGTTTTCTGAGGCGTAAAGATAATCTCATTTAAAAGTGGGAAGATCTAGTATTAGACTCTCGGGCGTGGACCGCCTAAATTAGGTGCAGCGCACAAAATTGGCCTTAGTCACAATCCGAGTGGCGTTTGTGTAGCATGTGTTAGCAGTATCAATTGTTGTTATCTCTTGCGCGCTAAAGTCTATATATTTTTTATTTCGTACTAGCCAATCTGTCGTGGCGATATCGTAGAGTAGGGTTTCTGTATTTTGAGAGACGAAATTTATAAATAATGATAATATTTTTGTATTATGTACATTTTTCTTCTTGCCTTTCTGCGCCCGAACTGTGTACTTTATAAATAACTGTTCTTTCATTTTTTTATTATTTTTTTAAAGTTGTTTTCTAGCTCTTCCTGGTATAAAGTAAGTACTTAGTAAAATAGTGTCATAGAATAACTATATAATATATGATAGTGTTCAAATATAAAGGCAGGTAATTTGTGATGGGTATGGGAGGCCACCTGATCCATTGTAAGTACTGAAAAGAATATTTTTTTTGTGAAATCGTGCCTACATTTTAGAGTTATTTCATCTGCATACTAATATATTGAAATAATGGTACAGTCAGCAAGAAAAAGAACAAAATGATACGTTTTCTTTTTATGGTGTCAAACGATCCTGTTTCTTATAAAGATCATAAAACTATCACCAACAAATTAACAAAAAAAAAAACTTCCCACCAAATTAATATCTACATTAAAAAAATAAATGTATTGTCAGCCAAGCACAACATAATCAAGTGGTTGCTAATTGGATTATGCCTAAATCAAAAATCACTCAATAGATTGTCTTATTTAAGCTAAGTAGTCGCAGCGGAAGTTTGTGTCTCGGAAGTTGTCTGCAACTCGCTGCGCAAACTGCTATTTTTCAGGCGCAATCCCAATGTTGAAGGTGAACACAGCATTGTATACCTGCCTCGCTCACTCGCTGATGTTTTTCGCATATTCTATCTCGCTCTTACTTTCTGCTGTTTTATCTCCACAGCAGTACCTGCGCAATCGTTCACAGAGCCTAACTTCACAAACATAGATTGTCGGCGCATAATGTACTAAGTTTAAAAGTAAAAATGTTTAAAGTACTCTATGTGGTATTCCAAGACCTAAAATACCAACATTTGACCAAAATTCCTTGAGCCGTCAAAAAGTTTTTATCGATTGCCCGGTTTCTCATCATGTGATTAAGATACCTCGTACCCCAGTTTTTAAGTCAAACCCTAAGTTTAAAAGTGAAAACAACAGTGAAAACCGCATCGCAATCGGTTTAGAAGTTTTTACGTGATGCGCGAACAAACAGACAGAAACGATTTAAAAAAAAAATACTTGTTCCGTAGCTTATTTTAAGTACACTAGAGTTTTTTTTAATTAGTTTCTTTGTACATAGTTTTTCGTTCTTATCGTTTTATTATATGTATAGATATATATGGATCACTCATTTTTACTCATCTTTACTGTTTACTCTTTGTCTCTAACCTAACCTCTAAAAATTAGTGCATAGAATACAATGGCAGCAATTTGGTAATATTACTCGTTAAACTAAACTAAATTTCTTCAAATGTAATTTAAACCTTATCGACTTCGTAACAAAGTCTTTTTGCCCCTGGCATCTATTCTAAACTTACGTCAATTTACGCCGCATCGCTTAAAATAACGTAATTAAAATAGGTTTTTGACACGCTGTCTAACAGTGTTTGGATAAATTCGGACACGTTCTGAGACAGCGTTTGGACAAGTCGGGACTGTCGCGTACAAACAAAGTTGATTTTACGCTGATAGATTTTAGTGATAGTTTAGTGAGTGAGGAATAGATGCCAGAGGGAAAAATACCTTGTTACGAAGCCAACAAGGTTTAAATTACTTTAGAAGAAATTAAGTTTAGTTCAGAGGATGTCCGAATCGACACCAATAAAAAAAACATGTTGTTTATCGACATAAAAATAAAATAATGATTATGATACTTATTATTATGTTCATTTATAATTATTTAAACATAACTTATGTTTAAATAAGTATAATCTAATAACACGGCCCTAGGGTCCACGAGACAGCCTTGACCTAGTGTGGAGACCATCAGTAAATTGTCTTATTTTTTTTAAATTAATATGAACTTTTGAATTCTAGCTTTCGCCCGCGACTTCGTCCTATGTTTTTCTAGGATATTAAAAACCAATGCAAAAGTATAGCACGTTGGTGCTATACTTTAACTTACGCATTCAGAGCGTTGGCTCTGAATGCTTTTTGACAGATTTGTTATTATTTCGTTTCCATGGCAACCGTTCCTCACAGCGAGTAATCAACATTTCCCGGTAACTTACCATTATCAGAGATATATTTTTTTTATTCCAGGGTATAAGCTATCTCCATTTCAAATTTCATGAAAATCCAAAGATAGCCAAACAAACAAACAACGTTTCACTTTTATATATTGGTGTGGATAACGGGACGTTTATCCTTTATTTTAATTGTTTTATCAAAATGTGTGAAAGCGGTTAAAAATATTTTATTAAATCGATCATGTACTTAAGATAGAGGATGTGGTCCCCTAAAAATGGTTTAGGTAGGTACCTAAATAAATAGATTAATATTAATAGCACACTCAATAAACACGCTCGATTGACACTAAGAAAAAGAAAACGTAAGTTTTTTGGAAGTATTTCAAATTCTGTAAATGTATGACAATATGGAATATGTACTAGAAATATAAACATTAGAAACGGGATATGGAATAACCAAGATTACAGCATTGGTGTAATAAACATAAAAAAGTGACAATTGTCCTTTTTCTTCCTTAATGTGTCAACTGTGTGTGTGTAACTGTACTTACTGTATTTTCCGTGAAGTTTGTGTTTTGGAAAAAACATTACTACCGTATAATTCGGATCTTTTTTTATCAATCGCAGACTGGGTTTATATTATTAATTTATACAAAACACGAACTTGAGAGACATGTTACGAGTATCGGTAAGTAAATACTGATTAGTTCAAATTCTTTAACAATTATGACAAAAATAAAAACATGTAAACGTAGTTTATTTTGTCATTAATAAAAAAAAACAGAATTATTGGATATGGTTATGGTATCTGTAAATACAGATAATGTCAGCCAAAAACAGGGACCTCGAACATATTGGTGTATACATACATATATGGATTTTCAGATACTCGTAGCTACCCTTCCAACCTGATCTCAAACTACCACCTTATAATGAGCAAAAACTTCTATTTTATTGATGGACTAGCTGCTGCTCGTGGCTTTGCCCGCGTGTAATCTATGTCAACCTTAGGATGGAATTTCAAAAAATCCTTAGTGCACCTCTAGCATAGACGAGGTCGAAGTGCTTGCACCGGCTTGCTGTGCGTTGTCTGTCAGTCAGTCAGTCACGGTACTGTTTTATGGGTATCGATTTTGAATGTGTTTAAACTATTATTATGTCAAAATCGTGTTTAAATTAAAAATTGACACTAAAATTAAGTTTGATGGTTAGAGGTATGATGGAGTCCCGAAAGTGCATTGTGGTTACATTTATAATTAAATATCATACAAGTATTAACTTAATGAAGACGTTTAATGATGTTTAATTATAATATTTACGAATATAAAGTATTTCTATTTATTTTATTAAACTTTCAACGGTAATTCTAAAACACTGGAAAAGTCAATATCGATTAGTAGAAATAAAGAACAAGAGAGAGCTAACTTTTTAAAATGTACCTAAATTTTTGTTTCGCAGTGTGCGTATTATTAAGTATCTAGGTGTATCCACAAAAAAATAAGTGAAATATTAAGTGTGTATATTAAAATAAAACAAATTTAATAAACTTTCACAAAATAAACTAGATGGATTAATAAAATCTGAAAGTATAATTATCGTTGTATCGGTTCAGCAGCCCGCATTATATCGCTATACCGGATTTAACCGCAACAAAGCTAGTGAAACTATATTCAATTTTTAATGTGTAACATCTTTCCTCTCGCTTTCCTGCAATCTGTGGGAATGATTTCGTTGATTTGACCAATGAGCGCACGCGGAGCTAGAGTATGTTAATGTTTCTTATTGCCAAGGTGAGATGTTACACATCATATGCGACTACTGTAAGGTGAGCTCGTTTTTTATCTGTCCATATAGTTTCGCTTGTGTCTGGGGGACATATTCTGAGTTAGGTACGATGCATATTGATGTAGATTTATAGAGTTGCAGTTCTTGATGGCCCTTCCTGTATCTATATTTTGTAATAAAATGTTTATATAAATGTCGTTGTTTAATTATTTCGTTGTGTAAAGGTATTTAATCCCCGACCCTATCCATACTAAAATTGTCTGGAAGAGATCGATCTTTAGGGATAAGACCGACAATCGTTTTATGTCTAATTTGTATCTCTGACTGTTTTTTATTTAGTGTGCTATTAATATTCATCTATCAAACTGGATAGAATTCGTGCTCCGATCCTGAAGACGGACAGTCATGGTGGCCTTGCTGTACAAACACTTCAACACTTCGATGTACCGGTAATCAATCTGGCACCGTTGTAATGACTAGCACTGCCCAGGTCTCGACTGAATCAAAGGCTTTCTCGTAGTCCACAAACGCTAGAGATAGTGGCCGATTATACTCTTCGGTCTTCTGTATAATCTGCCGGAGCGGGCGTCGGAGGAGGCCTCTCCGCGCCTCCTCCGACCCCCATAACAGAGGCTTGGGTGACCTCGAGGCATCTAGTCGGTAGCGCGCGCCTCTCAAAGGACGGAGATGTTCCCTCTTCACTCCAAAAGGAGGACCCTTTTGAGGACCAATGTCGTTGGGGCCACGGAAGAGTTCGCAGGCATCCCCGCAGTCCCGACATTAGGCGTCCCGGAGAAACACCGTGGGGTTTTTAGTCGGTAGTGGCAACAATTGTTGAGGAGTCCGACATAGCCGGCTCGACTCCCCCAGAAGCGGGCGGGTATGCGTAAAGGCATTTTCCTTAAGGCACCAAAAAAAAGGGTAGGAAGAAGTTAAGAGACGATGGTGAAAGATGGAAAAATGTGAGGGGAGGGTGTAACGACTTTGAATAAATTAGATTTCGCAATTGCGCGGATCGACCACAGATAAAAACGACATACGAAAGAAACGTCAAACACGGTGGAATATATTTCTCTTTTTTTTGCTTGTGGGGAAGAGAGATTGAAATATGCAGTGGGAACATTAATAAACTCGTACTACCGATTACAAGCACAACGGTTAGTTTGAGCGAGTTCAAGAAAACTATTGCCGTTTTCGTAATGTTCCAACTCGTACTAGGCGACAGGAGTGCAGATAGACATGCGCAGCCATAGGACATAGGGTGTAAACGCCCATGTAACCCATATTACAAAGGGTTATAAAAGTGATATTTACCACGAACAAGACCTGGAAAGTGATCACTGAAGTGTCGTTCCATAGTGTAACCACAAAGTTACCAAATATATGTAATATTTGATTACTCGACAGTACTCGTAAACAAAGGAAGAGCTAGTTATGTGTTATCCCATGTGACGCAATAGGACGCGAGGAAAAATAATTCCTCGTGGCCGAATCAGTTAGGCCACGAGGAAACGCCCAAATAAAATCTTATTAATTACTCGAGACCGGCGCTTAAGGGATATCGTTCTAATAGAAACAATGAAGCTCGTAAACACCGTGAGGATATCGTTTTTATCTTTAGTTTTTTCCATTGTCTTTTTAAGAGTCCGTTGGAGGATGCATTTTCCATACAAACGTACTATCAAAATCATTTGTAATTGGAGCGTATTTCCAGTGTTATTATATTATTCGGATTCAGATAGTGTTTATCTTCTTTTTTATTACGGACTAGGCAATCGTTTGTCCACCTGATAGAAAGCGATGATGTGGTCGAAGGTGTAGCACGCTTGCCTAGTAGATACCTATTCACTCTTGACTTGAACACACCGGGGTTATAATTTACCGGAAACACTGACGAGGGCAGGGCATTCCACTCCTTTGCAGTTCTTATAATAAATGAAGAAGCGTAACGCTTCGTTCTTGTGCGAGGTATTTCAACCATGAATGGGTGGCGCTTTGCTGATCGTCTAGTCGTACGGTGATGGAAAGGTGATGGGGGAATCAGGTTGTGCAGTTCTTGTGCACACTCTCCATAGTGCAATCTGTAGAATACCGCCAGGCTTGCGACCTCACGTCGATGCGCCAGACTTTGAAGCTTACTCTTTACCAGAGTGTCATCTCCAATGAGCCTGATAGCACGTCTCTCAATTGAATCCAAAGCCTCGAGCTGATACTTGGCAGAAGAGGTCGTCATACAAGATCGGACCTGTGCTTGGTAAAGATTCAAAAGCTGTCCCGGCGTGAAGTACCGCCTAACCTTAGACAAAATACCACGTTTCTTATTAGTTATCTAGGTTCCCAAATATATTTTGTTTTCAAAATACTAACCTGAAACGAAATAACCTAAGCGAATATTCAATTTTTCAATTATCACGATAAACATACAATTTTCTTACATTTCCTTCGAATAATATCATCATAACTCTGTGGAAATATGCTCCAATTACAAATGATTTGGGTATTACGTGGAAAATTCATCCTCCGCCTACCAGTTTTTTTTCTTTTCTAAATCTAGTTAGGTAGGTAACATTATATCAAAACAGCAGTAGTTTTACAAAATATTTTTATTTCAGTTTGGTTTCACACATAACGCTATTATCACTGTGTGCGTTCGCGCGGCAGACGCGTACATACATACACACTCGTACAATGTACATTAACAACTAAACACACTGGCGCTTGCCACACTCCAAATGAGAGGAAATACACGAAGCGTATTTTCGTAGGTTTTGTACACGTTTTATACATAATTTTTGGGAAATAAAATTTCTGAATCTAAGTCAAGTATTAAAATATGACATCTAATACTGTTACTGTACATTTAAAAAGAACATTAGTTGTGTACCTAACCCTGCCACTTTTATTTACACTGGACTTCAAACTTTGTACCAAACTTTTAATGTGTGTGTTTGCGCATCACGTTAAAACTACTGGGCCGATTGCGATGCGATTTTCACTGTTGGATAGCGCAGGTTTTGACTTAAGCACTGGTGTACCTGGTATCTCAATCCGATGAGTAGGAGCCAAGCAATTTAATAAAAACTATTAGTTTTAAAATTTTGAAGGCCTGTGTTGTTCCAGGCGTTTACCAGAACAAAGTTTGATCTATCCATGCACAGTATTTTGTTGTTTTGATTATATTTTCAAATGAATTTACTAAAAAAACGATTGAACCCATTTTTATAAAAACTGAACCGTTCCAAATCAAAAATATCATCTCAATCGGTTCAGGAATCCCAGATACATAAACATGCAAATTAACCTTTGGAGTTAGTAAAAAAAAAGAAGATATTTTTACTACACACAAGAATCATTTTACACACACCACAATAATTTGTGCTTGATCTATTTATACATACACACTAACTTACATAATTGAAATCACAAACATTAATTCGTCAACATTCAATTAATTCGAGAATTTAACACAAAAACGGATTTTATACATCAATATTCGAAAATTACGGATCGAATAAATTCTCAAAATATTGCAATTACTAAATTAAAGCTATTTTAGTATGTAATTGATCAACAAACAATAACTGAACCGAATGATAAAAGAATTATGTAAAAGGGTAATTGAGACGGCAAGTCAAAAACAATAGTGGTGTTATATTTTTCGATTTAATTTTGATGTCATACAAATAACATGTTCAGCATGTACTGGCCTTTATTAACGTATTTAATTATTAAGACACCCTCACACTGCCACAATAATTATCACACGGCGATAAGAGTACTACTAACTATTGCTTGTGTGTAAAAAAAAGTTTTGTAAGAAACACTCTTACAAAACTTTTTTTTTTTATATTCATGAAACAAAAATACAATAATTAATTTATCTTCGAAAATATAAAGCGAACGTAAAATACTTAAATTAAAGTTATGTCCAGGTACTCAACAACTAACTAATGAGATACACTTAAAATTCAAACCTGAATAGCTAAGAAGTTAAGATTAAAAATCGAGCCACAAAAGATCGTAAGTGAAAGAAATACCACCGCAAGATTCCTGAATCTTGCAGCAGAATTTCATATTGTAAAACTATTATATTTACCCAACTATCATGTTTAAGTCAAGATGTTCACAAATTAGGCAAAGTTCTGTGCATTTTGACAAACTTAAAATAATTATTTAATATAAATCGAATAATCATTCAAATCTGTTCAGGTGACAAAGAATTTTCATACAAACAAGTCGTATTTTAACACATTCACTGCTGAAACCGCAAACGATGTGTTTGTTTAAGGTACAACACAGTGCGGCAAAACGCACACTGCGTTTTTAGAAATTTTAGGTTTATAAAAATAATAATTAAAAAAAAAACTATCATTTTTTTATATTTGCATCTTCATTAAATTGGAAGTTGGAAAAAAACACAATTACACAATGTATTTATTTAATTACTTATTAATAAAATTAACAATAATCAACATAATTAAAGTCTAAAAATATGATCATTTAAAAAAAACACAGTAGCATATTTATTTGCGATACATTTCTGTCACGCATGTTTCTAAATGTTTTTTGATTATCGCTACAGCCCATTAATTCCTTATATCAAGGTCCGCTTTATTAAACTTGCCGCAAGCCAACTTTTTTTCATTGATATAAACCCATACAGCATTTTTTTTTCTTCCAGACATCTTGTTGTTGTAATCACTCTTTCCCTAATCAATACAAATGACGGCAAAAAATGAAATGTGGAATCAGTCGCGAGTTTAAATTTCGGAGATTCCCCGAACCGTGAAGGTAAACAGTGCATAGCACGCGGGTAAATAAGTACTAAGTACTATTAGTACTAGGTACTTATTTATTATTTATATATAAATAAACATATATATATATATATATATATATAAATAAACATATATATATATATATATATAAATAAACATATACATATCTATATATATACATATATATATATAGTAGTAGTAGTATAGTACTAGTACGGGTAATAGTACTTTTTAAAGTCAGCAGTGAATGTGTTAACTAAAACCCGACTATGACAAGAGAGCAAGAGAGCACATCTGAGTGAGATCACTTCTTGAAATGAAAATATTGTTGTACAATATACCTTGTAGCCACATGTTATATATTTTAAAAATGGTCTTTCAAAGCCTTGAATTTGAAACATCATTAAGAAATCCAATGATTTTTATTTTTTTAGTTAAAAACTTTAAGGAGGTCAATGGACGCCATATTGTTTTTCTTTAAACTCAACAATACTTTATATGTTGAGATCGGTTAAGTAGTTAAAACGCTGAGGGAACAGTCGAACATACATATGCTAAAATCATCCTTTTCCGTAGAAGGGTTAAAAAATATATATATTTATTTGAAGTAAATTAATTATAATACAAGTTACAGTTGAGCTTTTTTTTAATATATACAGTTTAAATTAACCTTTACAAGCGGTCAGTCTTCATACTACAATACAACTGATACAGTTTTAAAGAGTGCACTCAAATTTGGAGTCTCGTTCGCACATTTCAGCAATTTTTAGATGCTGGTGACTGGTATATTCAGGGTAGCTCACAAATCGATGACAATAAAAATAAAAAATAAACTTTATTTTTCTTATTTGAAGATATGATGATTGAGCATGCAATTTAAATAATTTGTCATTTAACCATAGATCTTGTTAAAGGAGGGAGATACGGAACGCTTTAATATCACGCAATAAAAAACTGGACTAGATACAACCACAGGCCAACACCCATAGATTCATTTCCAGACGTGCTTAATACGCATCAACAACTATTATAGAGACACATACACAGAGTGAATGAAAAATGAATGACATAACAATAATTGCTGACATGTGCATTGTTACTAGGGCCAATTATGTGCATTGCTCCTAATTTGCGCGGTCCACGCTTGAGGAACTAGTACCATATTCCCACATTTAATGAGATCTATGCATTTAACTGATGAAAGGGTCAGCAGTAGATAGATTAGAAAGTTATATTGCTTTTATCTAAGGGAAAAATTTGGATGATGATGTACTGGTCACGGTAGCTGAATTTGTTAAGGAATGTGCCGCGCAGAGGCACGGAATGATGCGGGTTCGAGTCGCGTCCGTGATCCAAACTTTTCCTCTAGAAAATTATTAGATATATTCTCGCTAAGTAGGCGTTATAAATCATAAAAACACTTATTACTTCACTGTCTAGCTTCTGTCACTTCACTGTCCAGCACTGACAGCGTTCACTGTAGTCCACACTCCTTACGAGTCTCCAGTACTCGCAGAGTTAGGGCTAACTTTATTGTTGAGCACTGATCACTTCACTGCCTCGCTAGGACCTGTCACCTCACTGTGCAGCACTTCACTGTAGCCACATTTCAAGTCTCCAGAGCTCGTGGAGTGGTGTGCAGTCTTCAGTCTCGCAGCAAGCCCCGTGCTTTGGCGGTGAGCTTGCGGACTCGGCCGCGCGATGAGATCGAGACAGGGTCTGCGCCCGCGCCGCTGCTGCCGCTGCCGTTAGAGCGGCCAACTGAGAAAAGAGGGAAAAATTATAGTAGTATATATATTTGAAAAGTAGACTTTGTGTAGGCACAGAAGAAATAATAGTACTAACGTACAGAAGGCTCACTCCGCTAAGACAATTAAATAAAAAGCGACTTTTGCCGCCACTCAATAAAGTGCAATTCAGCTCGCACGACCTTGATGTGTATCATTTTATATGCGTCTCTCTTTCTAACGCGTAAGACTATCTCGCGGCAAGCCACGGATAGCGTAACGCCGGCGTTACAGAAATTAGCGCGCGCAAGTACATCGAGTGAGACAGGCCTGGTGTAGGCTTTAATTATTTTTGAACTTTCTGTGTGAAGCTTTTATATCTATGTGATGGCTAAGTGTGCTAACATTACTGAGGGCTTGTCTGAAGGGCAATGTATCCAGCGAAACTGAGCCAGAGACATGGCACTCAGTGGCTCCGGGCTGGGCCAGAGACATGTCAATCAGTATCTCCGGGCTAGGCCAGATACATGTCAATCAGTGTCTCCAAGCTGGTCCAGAGACATGTCAATCTGTGTCACTGGGCCGGGCCAGAGACATGTCAATCAGTGGCTCCGGGCTGGGCCAGAGACATGTCAAACAGTGCTCTGGGATGATGAATGATGAGCAATGTGCAGTACCCGCAAGGATTGGAAATTCAAAGCTCTCGTTGGCTGCGGGCAACTTCTAAATTGTATATTAGCGACTCGAACTTTCGACTCTCGACTTCCAACACCGCCCTCCATACAAGATTTTCCTTTAGAAAATTATTTGATAGTGTTTTGATTAACTGTAATAGTTAGACATACAGCCTCGCGGACTTTTTGTGTGTAATGATGAGTACTATAAACATGTACTACATTATTTTATGTATCGTCAATAGTTTTCGCAGCGCGCGCCATGTTGTAACGTTATACGTACATGTTTACATTATTTACATATTATTTATAAAAAAAATAAAAACTTATAATCGTTACAACTAATTTTAATATCTATAAAACACTATCTACACGTATATTACCTTACATACTAATCATATATTAAATATTAATTAAATAGCTTTTGAAATTCATCAATACGTTCAATATATTCGCAGCGTCATTTTATTTGCCGCACCCCGACCTGTTCGCTGCAGTGCAGTTTAATTAGGAGTTACTAAGAGAGCTGAGACGCAACCGGCAGACCGCCGCCATCACACACGCCGAGAGGTTAATTTAATAGAACGTACGTCAATTTTATTGGTCTCTGCTTGAAGTAAGACAGGATCTTAGAGACAACAAAGATAAAACTGTTCGTCCCTACACGTTCTCCGAGACCTTGGTGTTGTTGTTTCACTCCGGAATTTGGGGTCCTACGTCCGGCTTGCTGGTCTGACAGCCATCACATCGAACCGGCTACGATCTGAGAACCTGGTCTCCCACGAGCGCCCCCTTCCACCTGCGGCCTCAGTCAGGAGAGTACTGGACCAGGACCAGAGAAGTAGAATCAGCCATACTGTGTCCGGCCGATACCACCACAGGCAGAAATATACGGGCATAAAACATTTAATTTTGCCAAGGGCCGCTCAGTAGTAGGGGTACTACTGAGCGGCCCTTGGCAAAATTAAATGTTTTATGCCCGTATATTTCTGCCTTATTTCTGAACCCCCATCCTGAGGGAAGAAAGCAGGTAAGAAGGCATACAACAGTACCCCTTAATTATAACCGGGACAATGTAATGACTTTAATAGGCAAATGTTTGATACCTTGGGTTACATTATCGGAATTTTCGTACAGATCTAAAATTCTGTTTACAATATAAGCCCATGTTACTTGCATATAATGAAGCTTTCTATAGATGAAAGATTTTTTACAAATCGGTTCAGTATTTTTTGAGTTTATCCCGTGCGAATCGCTAGCTTGTGATAAAATACACAGGAAAATTCTGTTACCCGTTTCCTGAATCCCTGTCGCTGGTTCACACGGCACCAGCGGGGTGTGATGCGTCGGTCCTATTACAAGTATATATCTTACCGTTTCCGTTGATGGGCGGGAGGCTCCCGTGCCCGTTGAAGTAGTTATGGTCGTTTGTGTGCGCCGCGCTCGCTTCTGCTCTTACACTCTACAAAATAACAAGCACAAATTAAAAATGTATATATAAATAACCCCCGACCCCCCCCCCCCCCCCCTTAATGCCCAAAAAGCATCTCGATCACATCAGTATTCAAACATAAAAACCCGCATCAAAATCGGTCCATTCGTTAGGGAGCTACGATGCCACAGACAGATAGACACACACACACACACACAGTGATACACACCCTAAACTTATAACACCCGTCTCTTTGTTCGGGGGTTAAAAACATACTAAAATGATATTATCTTAGTACATTATGCTTATTGTGTGTTAAAGTCTAGAGTGAATCTACAGTAGTCACAACGAAACTTTGTGGTTCTGAAGTTAGGCTCTGTGAACGATTGTGCAGGTACTGCTGTGAGGGTAAAACAGCACAAAGAGCGAGATAGATGATGCGTATAAACGTCAGACAGTGAGCGAGGCAGCTATACAATGCTGTGTTTACCTTCAAGATTGCGACCGCTCCTGAAAAAAAACAGCTAGCGCCGCGACTAGCAGACAAGTTCTGCGTCACAAAGATTTGTTGTGACTACTACTAGCAAGCGTGCTACATCAGGTGAGATCGTGGTCAAAGGATTGCCTAGACTGTCGTAAAAACCGGACGAATGCGATTTGAACTCGCGTGGAGAAGGTTTCGTCCACTGGACGTAGGCCTCTCCTAATGCACGCCACTGAGCTCGGTCTTCAGCTCTCCTCGTCTTTTTCCTGCCAGCCGCTTCTCGCAGGTCGTCACTCCACCTGGCCACAGGGCGTCCTTCACTACGTTTGCCTAAACTTGGTCTCCACTCGAGAACTCGTCTACCCCAACGGTTATCGGTTCTTAAGGAAAAGTGATCAGCCCACTGCCACTTCAGCATGATTAACCTTAGAGCTAGTTCGGTATCTTTGGTTCTCTATCGGATCACTTCATTTCGAATCTTGATATGGCTTAACGACAGCTTTCAATTAATAACAGCCGGGACCGACAGCTTAACGTGCCCTCCGTAGCACGGAGCAGTACAAATCCACTCGTAACTTCATTTGCGTGGTGTCAAAAAAGTCATTGGTGCGGAGCCGAGGATCGAACCCGGTTTCGTTGGATAATAGTACGCATTAGTATACCGCTCGGCTACCATGAGCGGAGCGAGGATAATCGAGCGCTGCACTATGTATTGTTTGTTTGTCGTATGGGTTAGTGCTGGCCTCCGATGTCAGAGTTGACATGGCTTAACGACTGCTATGAATCAATAACAGACACACAGCTTAACGTGCCCTCCGAAGCACCGAGCGATGGAAAACCGCACATAACTTAGAAAAGTCATTGGTACGGAGTTAGTGGTGGTCTTAGGAGCCTAATTCTATCATTGTTAGAACTCAAAAATGGTTATTCTGCATCGAATTTGTAGTTTACGCAAATCTTTTGTTTTTTAATTGGCAAAGTGGTCGCGCTGCATGCGAGTGTCAATGGACACAATAAACAATGATAGCTTGCACAAACAATAAACAATTTTCCTACCATTCACTGCTGATAACACAAACGTGTTTTTGAAACCATTGGAGGCGGATGTTGCGCATTCCACGGACTGCGCGCAGAACAAACG
Organism: Alsophila aescularia; assembly: GCA_946251855.1. Taxonomy (NCBI): domain Eukaryota; kingdom Metazoa; phylum Arthropoda; class Insecta; order Lepidoptera; family Geometridae; genus Alsophila; species Alsophila aescularia. The sequence goes on from OX276374.1 coordinate 66,473,477, forward strand.
TTTCTATTCCCGGTCAACTGCACATAGAAACAAGGCTCCCTGCCATCTGTTTTAAACAGATTCTCAATTACTTTGGCCACATTGCTCGTAGAAACAGTGACAACATTGAAAGCTTGTAGTGGTGGGAAAGGTCGAAGGAAAAAGACCACGCGGTCGATCACCCACTCGATGGACGGACCAAATAAAATCAATAGCTGGTCTAAAAAAAATAGCCGAGGACCGGACGGACATCGTGGAAAAGTTTGGCGCAAGGAGTGATACTTAATATGCTATATAGCTAGACACGACCTTCATTATTGAAGATTACGACTAATAAGATGTATTATGCCGCTGACCTGTGGCAGATGCCGTCTCCTGGCGAGATGCTGGTGGTGCTGCATCCGCTTGCTGATGGCCGCTATGGAGTCCTCCTCGCTGTCCTCGTTGTACCGCCGCGGGCTCCGGCGCGCGCGCAGCGACACGCCGCCGCTCTGGAAATTAAACAACTTCGTTATAACACTTTCCTAAGTTTCATTTTCAAATAATTTATTATACGACAAAACATCTTAGGAGAGAAAGCTTTAAGCTTTCCTCCTGTGCAGGGAGGATAGCCAGCCGGCTATTCGCATTACCAGCGATGGTGATCTTCAGCGTCTAAATTGTGACAAATGACTAGTGAATTAATTAATTAGTAATTTATGAATTTATTTTTAAGTTAAGCTTAACTTCTGTATTGAAAGCCTTTATTGGCCTACTGCGAAGAAGTGAACAAAATTTTTCTCATCTTTCACAGTCACACATATCTCTGCACTTTAAACTCTTTGTCTTGCTAATCACAAAGTACTCACACACATACACACCCACTGAACACAACATTTCAAATGCTTGCTGATATAACATTACAATTAAATAATTGTGTACGCATATGCGGTAAATTTCGAGTGTACATACAAACTGTATATTCCAAAATCAGTTCAATGATCTTAATTCGACTGGATTATAGATAGCTCGCTTAACAATATATCCTCTGAGCTTGATAATCAGAGTATTACAAGATCTTTCAAATGTGATCCTGAGTCTTGTTTATCTCACTCAAACTATAAATCTGATAGTACTACAATAATAACACTACATATACGAAGCGTTTATAAAAACATTGATCAATTCCAAATACTTTTAGCCAGATGTAATTTAGAGCCTCAATTTATTATTGTGACTGAGTGTTGGTTGGAAGCTCATAAAACCCCCCCCATCTATGCCCAATTGCAATACAAATTTTACAGCTAATACCAAAAATCAAAACGATGGAATAGTAACATATGTTGGGGAAAGAGTAAATTGTATTGTTAAGTAACCTGCTATGATTGATGCAACTTGCTTAATAATTAAATACAATGACTCTGCTATTGTATCGATCTATAGATCACCTATACGAGTAGCTAGTAATTTTCTTAATTCACAAGAAGAAGTAGTTAACGTCTCAACTCCTACAAAAACGTGTTTATTATTGGTGACTTAAATATAGATATTAAACCTAATAACAGATTCAAATAGCTCACATTACCTTGATCTTCTTTATGGTCTAGGGTTCCTACCTGCTCATACCTTACCTACTAGAGACAGGAACTGCCTTGATCATATATTTACTAAATCAAATTGTACGGGTACATGCCTAATTCTTAACACATTTATCACTGATCATAAAGCAGTACTCCTCAATATAAATGATAGACCAAAACTTAAAATTGAACAGACCTTCCGAAAAAATAATTATGGAAATGCAGTCCTCTACAAAATACTAACTTAAATGTTATTTATGATACCTCTGACCCTAACCTAGCTGCTGAATTTCTAACTTATGCAATAATAAACTCTATAAAAATTAATACCCAAATTTTAGCTGTTCGTAACTTTCAATTTTGACGCACTGTGACCTGTTTCGAAGATAACTTTTATAAAGTTCAAGGGGGATCCCTCGTACACCATACCTTTCCATCTTTTCAAGCAAAATGGGGACTGAAACGGTGTCAAGAGCTTTTTTTTAAATCTAAGATTACACCTATTACTTTTTGTTTATTGTTAACTAAATTTGAGACATTACTTACGAACTGATTTACTGCACCTGCATTATTCCTGCCCTTACGCTGTGACCTTTGGAGTCCCGCAAGGGAGCGTGCTTGGCCCAACTCTATTTTTAATATATATTAATGACCTTTGTAACATGTCACTACATAATGGTACTATCATCAGTATATGGGGAGGAACGCATAAAACCCATTTGCTGAAAGTAGAAAGAGCCCAAAGACGTATTCTGAAAGTCATGTTCTCAAAGCCATTCAGATTTTCAACGGAACAACTTTATAGCGAATGTCAACTTTGAACTATAACACAGACTTACATATTACATACAGTACTTAGGAAACATAAAATAACATCCTATCAGAAATTACCATCAACTAAAAGGAGAAAGGACAAAGTTTGTGCTATTGCTCGATCTCGTACACCTTATTTACAACACCAGACCACATATATATCTAATTTAATGTTTAATCAAATTTACAAAATTAATAATATTTATGAACTCTGAAAGTAAATTTAAAATATTTACATGGTTATTAACTTTGAACTATGAGAAGACGGAGGAATTCATTACCTTACTTAGGTAGGGTATTGAGCTCTTTCAGCTACCTAATAGGTAATGTTCATTCACATTCAACACACACACACATTACAGATACATTCCCTTACATTTGCGTGTTTCAATAGGAAGCATCGTTTCATTTATGTAATTTTAAGTTCCATAAAGAATTGTGTCATTTAGGAAGGAGGTCCCCAAGATATCAGGTCCCGGAGCTTATTTCAATAAAATCTTATTGTTGTTTGTTTGTTTGTCGTATGAGGTAGTGCTGGCCTCTGATGTCAGAGTTTATCAAGCCTCCCGAGGGCCTCTGACATGGCTTAACGACTGCTATTAATCAATAACAGCCGGGACCGACATCTTAACGTGCCCTCCGAAGCACGGAGCGATGGAAAACCGCACTTAACTTAGAAAAGTCATTGGTGCGTAGCCTAGGTTTTGAACCCGGTATCGTTGGATTCTAAATTGCACTACAGAACCGTTAGGCCACCATCGCTCATCAAAATCTTATTATTATTATTATTATTAGCGTAACCTGAGTAATGGAAATTCGACTCGCCACAAGTTTTTTTTTTTTTTAATTTTTATTCCTCTATCTGCTTCACTCTCAGGTTTCTTTAAAATAAAACCGTATAAATAAAAAAATAAGTTTTATTTCTGATTATTTTGTACTAACCCTGCCATGTCCATTTTGTTTTCTTCTCGCGTTCGAAGGTCCAGCTTCTTCATTGCCCGCTCTTTGTCTGTAAACAAAACAAAATAAATGAGACTATAGTTTAGTACAGTTATGGAACCCAAGGAAGTTACAAGTAGTCGCAGCGGAAGTATGTGTCTCGGAAGTTGTCAGCTAGTCGATGCGCAAACTGCTATTTTTAAGCGCAATCCCAATGTTGAAGGAGGAGACAGCATTGTATAACTGCCTCGCTCACTCGCTTACGTTTTTCGCATACTCTATCTCGCTCTTATGCTGTTTTATCCCCACAGCAGTACCTGCGCAATCGTCACAGAGCCTAAATTCACAAACATATAGTTTGGTTGCGACTACTGTACGGTTATGGAACCCAAGCAAGTTATAACTTCCTTGATGGAACCCTATGCGTATGGCGTATATAACGACCGGTTGGCCGATTGGTTAGTGACAATGACCCCAAATTCTACAAAACGATCGCGGATTCGTATCACTCAAAATGCAAACATTGGTGTGACGAGCACAGATGTATGTTCCCGAGTCATGAACGTACCTAGTTTCGTCATCATGATTTTCTTCAACCTATATTAGTCCACTGCTGGACATAGGCCTATCCCGCGGAACGCCATTGAGCGCGATCTTCATCTCCTCTCTTCCAATGACCTTGCGCAGATCGTGGCTCCATCTAGCCGGAGGGCATCCTAAACTACGTTTTCCGATTCGCGGTCTCCACTCTATAACTCGTCTACCCCAATCGTTTCTACGACAAATGTGACCAGCCCGTTGCCACTTCAGCTTGCTTATTCTCTAAGCTATGTCGATTACCTCAGTTCTCTGCCAAATCACCTCATTTCGAATTCGATCTCTCAGAGAAACTCCTGGTATCTAGTTTGAGGCCAGGTAATTGGCGTTAATTGTCCTGATGAATATAACGACTCGTACTGTCCGCGTCTCCCGACCCTGACGACTCTGATGATGGCGATGGGGTTCCTACTGCGAAGGTCTTACCTATACACATTTAGCGGTGCATCGTCGTCAGTAGAGCACCTCGGGTGGTACGACCGATCCGACTTGTACCGTCCGCGTCTGCTGACCCTGACGACTCTGATGACGAGGGGGTTCCTTCTGCGAAGGTCTTACCTATACACATTTAGCGGTGCATCGTCGTCAGTAGAGTACCTCGGGTGGTACGACCGGTCCGATTCGTACCCTCCGCGTCTGCTAACCCTGACGACTCTGATGACGAGGGGGTTCCTTCTGCGAAGGTCTTACCTATACACATTTAGCGGTGCATCGTCGTCAGTAGAGTACCTCGGATGGTACGACCGGTCCGACTCGTACCGCCGCCCGCCCTCCGCGTCTCCCGACCCTGACGACTCTGATGATGACGAGGGGGTTCCTACTGCGAAGCGCTCTCGTATCCTGGTGGGTCGAATGTTGGTAATTATAACAGAACAATAGCAACCGATTAACGCCTTTTTTGTTAATAGATTATATATGGATTCCGAATATATGTCTTATGTATAAATTTAATGCACAAATAAAAAAAAACAATGAAAACTTTTTGGCATTTTATTAAAACACTGAGCAGTACGCGTGACGTCACTGCTTCATAAATCGAGGTTGTTTAGTTCCGGTGTGGCTGCGGTTTTGTACAATCATTGAGCAATAATGACGTCATACGGTCGACATGACTGATATGGTCGTTTTGGTGTGGTTCAATTTAACAAACACTCAAAATTTTATTATTTTAGTTTGTCTGCTTCATAGTTTATTTTTTTGCTGACATAGATGCTTAAGAACCCTATCGACTAGTTGACAAGTTCCCTATTGAATTCATGTTTATAAGACTACAACGGGTCCATTCGCGCACAACGCAAGACGGCAATGGTCTTCATTACTAAGTAATGGAATTCTAAGTTTGTGTATTTTTTGATTTGCTGTATTGATGTTTAAATTTTATTTTTCGTTCGAATATAATATTTTTTTAGGTTACCTCAACCTGACGCTTACGATTATATAAACGGCATTGACCGCGGTCACGAGAAGACTCGCTCAAAGCTAGCCAAAAAAAAAAACTTTCGGACACACAGGGCTTTTAAATTAAGTTCTATCAAAACTTGCCTCTAGAAGGAGTTTGATTATTAAATTAAATAACTAATAAGCCTTCAATCACGGTGCGAGCGTACGAGCGAGCGGAATCCGCGGCGGGACGAGAGGGCCAGCGAAGCATCTCGATCACATCAGTTTTCAAACATAAAAACCGTATCAAAACCGGTCCATTCGTGTGGGAGCTACGATCCTCCCCGACCCCCCCCCCCCCCCATTATAGCTACGAATCATTTCGTTATCTCGTTTACCTCAGTTTTGAAAACATTAAAAATCGCAGCTAAATCGGTCCGTTCGTTTGGAAGCTACGATTCTCACCCCCCTTTCGTTTGGGAACTACGATGCCACAGACACACACACACACACACACACACACACACACACACACACACACACACACACACATAGTGATACACACCCTATAATTATAACACCCGTCTCTTTGTTCGGGGGTTAAAATTACTTTTATATTAATTAGAGCACGAATCAACCCGTTATAAGCATGATGCCAAGGTATGTTGTGGTCCGAGATGGTAAACATAGTGAACTACACTCTGTGCGTTCGCGCATCACGTTTAAACTACAACAACACACACACATACACTTTATTACACACCAAAAAGAAAAACAAACAAAGATACAAATAATACATTAAAGAGTACAGTACAACTACTGGACTGATTGCGATTCGGTTTTCACTTTTGGATAGCTTAGGGTTTGATTTAAAAACTCGTGTACTTGGTATTTGAATCCGATGAATTTGTCAGCCAAGCAATTTAATAAAAACTATTAATTTTAAGTGTAGTACGAACCAAACTTAATGGCGGCTGTGAAGTGCGCAGCTAGCGCGGCATCCCCTCACCCCTACAACGCCCGCGCATACCTAATATTTGCTATTGCGCAGCGCTCCGCGCCAACTTCACAGCCGCCATTAAGTTTGGTTCGTACTATACTAAGTTTTGAAGTTCCTTAGTTTGAAAAAATGCAAATGTTTTCTATTTTGATAGTATAGTGTCGTAAGCGCGACTCACTGTTTGGGCTGCTTGTTCCGTTTCTTCTTGTGTTTTCTGCGCACGCGTCCGTACTCGCTGCTGGCGGAGCTCACGATGCGCGTGCGCTTGCGCGGGCGCAGGACACCCTGCGGACAATGCAGCAATCAAGATTTTATAACATGTAACATGAAGAATTTTAGTTCAATTTGTGAAACAGACCGCGAGAATAGAAGCGTTGCAATAGGTTCCGTCTGAACTGGATTCTCTGGGTTCGAAACTCTAAAAAACTCGTCGTATTTGTAGTATCTCATATATCTCTCTACTCTAGGCTTGAGCTTGGCTCGCACCAGAAGTATAATAAATAAATGACTGTACACACTGAGATTCTCTGTATCGCCGCGCGGGTTGCATGACACGCATCAACACTAACATTTATGTTTATCACTAAAAGTATTTCATGACACAAACTAATTATTAGTTATAGTTATGATTCGCTGTGTGTTATTATAACAACAGAGATAACTTACTCACTTACTAAGAATAATTCACACTAGTATTATAAAAGCCGAAGTAACTCTTTCTCTTTTCTCGTTTCTTACCTTTTCATAACTAAACAGCTGAAACGATCTTGATGAAACTTGGTATGGTGATAGTTTGAACCCATGAGACATAGGATACTTATTATAGCGAAAAACTATAGTCCGCGACTCCGCGAGACGAAGTCGCAGGCAAAAGCTAGTGGTATATAAAAGCGGCTGTCTATTACAAATAACAAAGGACAATGCTCCGAACTTTGGTGACGCAAGGTCACATCTACTCACTTGTTCGTTTGCGTGCCGTCTCCCACTCTCACTGGAGTGATAAGTGAGTTCCACTTCATCATCAGGCAGTTCCTCCTCCAGCACCTCGATGTTGGTGTAGATCGATGAGGAGTCAGAGTTGCGGGTGTGCTCTGAACCAGATGGCATGCCATTGCGTTCCGGTACGTACACATCTGGAAAATATAGAAAAACATTATACAAATGCGTTTTATAACTAGCTGCACCCGCGATTTCTCTTTTTTCTGGGATATAGAAGCCTATATTGGTCTCTTGCTTGCTTTGCGTAGGAGTTAGTGCTGGCTTCTGTTATTAGAATTTGTCAGGCCGTCCGAGAACCTCCATGGCTTTACGCCAGCTATTAATCAATAATAGCCGTGACCGACAGCTTAACGTGGCCTCGAAACACGAAGTGATGGAAATCAGCACACAGAAAAGTCATTGGTGCGGAGCGGAGGACCGAGCCCGGTATCGTTGGATTCGTACTCGCACTAGTACACCGCTCGGCTACCCTCGCTATGTAGTAATAGCTAGGATTAGTAAGGTACATACCGTCTTCGTGTTGTTGCGTTCGACTCGTGCTGGGCACTGGTTCCGCGCTCGCACTACTGCTTTTGCTCTTCTTACCGACGCCCTTCCCTGAAGCAAAAGTGTTGTTTCTGTTTATGTGGCACACTACACTGATGAAAACAGTCAACACCCTTTTTCATCATCGTCATCAGCCTATATCTGTCCACTGCTGAAGTAAGCTTCTCCTAATGCTCCTGGCCTGGCCTGACCTGACCTGGCCACAGGGCATCCTGCACTACGTTTGCCTAATCGTGGTCTCCACTCGAGAACTCGTCTACCCCAACAGTTATCGATTCTTCGGGAAATGTGACCAGCCCACTGTCACTTCAGCTTGCTTATCCTTAGAGCTATTTCGGTCACCTTGGTGATCCGTCGGATATCTTCATTACGAATCTTGCCCTGCAGAGAAACTACAAGCATAGCTCTCTCTCTCTCTCTCTCTCTCTCTCTCTCTCTCTCTCTCTCTCCATAGCTCGCTGAGCGACCTTTTTATTTTATCGCATTATTTTAATCATCTTGATTCGAGTCTCGTTATCCGGCATTTGCATAACGCTATTAATATTATACCCTTATTGTCATACTCATAGACGTCAAATAACTATAATTAGCGTTATGATCTGTCACAATCAACACACTAATGTTAAAAAATATATATTGTTTAGTTTGACAAGAAAAAAACTGAAATATCTGAGAAAGTATTAATGATAAAATAACGCTTTTTTTAAAACACTTTTTGTGTCTTACATTTTTTGTATAGATTTACACTAGTTTCATTATGCCAAGAAAGAGGAATCGGTGTACATACTAAAAAACATACATGTTGAATTTAACCGAATTAAATAAAGGAGGTTAAACCTTTATTTAAGTCAGTTAATAAGTCCCATGCTTATCTTACGAGGTAGTGCTGGCCTCCGATGTCAGAGTTTGTCTGCCGCCCGAGGGTCTGACACGGCTTAACGACTGCTGCCAATCAATAATAGCCGGGACCGACAGCGTAACGTGCCCTCCGAAGCACGGAGCGATGGAAAACCGCACATAACTTAGAAAAGTCATTGGTGCGGAGGATTGAACTGGGTTTAGTTGGATTCTTATACTGCTCGGAAACCGTGCAGCGGATTTCTAAAATATACTTCTATTCAACGCTCATGACGTCACAGATGTGTTGGCGTCTGGTAATTTTTAAAATCCTGAAATCGAATATGTATTCTTCGAACTAAGGGATTACATACTGGAACATGGGCAGCAGCGTCCTCCGAGCACATATTTGCTACACTGCGGTCACCAATCCGCCTGCCAAGCGTGGTGACTATGGCAAATCCCCCCCAAATATGATAGACACACCAAAAAGACGCCCCCCCCCCCCGTCCCCGGCGGCTCTGTTATTCCTGGCACCGGTAGCAGCCATGGTAACGGCGGAGCAGGGGGTGCTAAGAATCCCCGGCAGAGACCAGCTACCAACCCCCACTATCTCTGGACCTGGCAACTTATAACGCACGCACCTTGAGGACCGATGAGAAGTTGATAGAGCTGGAAGAAGTAGTAAGTAAGTTGCGCTGGGGTATTATAGGGTTATCAGAAGTCCGAAGAGAGGGAGAGGATACGATGACCCTCAATTCCGGCAACTTACTCTATTACCGGGAGGGCGACCAGCAGTCCCAACATGGTGTCGGGTTTCACGTCCACAAGTCCCTCGTCAACAACATTGTGAAGATCGAAAGCGTTTCGAGCAGGGTGGTATACCTTATGCTCAGAATTACCGAACGGTATTCGTTGAAGGTCATACAGGTGTACGCCCCACACTCGAAACGCCCGGACGATGAAATGGAGGCTTTGTATGACGACATTTCTAATGCCATACATGCCCCGAAAACACACTTCACAGTGGTGATGGGGGACTTTAACGCACGGCTGGGCATGAGGAATGGCGATGAACTGAGAATGGGGCAGTTTGGATTTGTTTGCGGAACCAAAGGGGTCAGCGATTGGCCGACTTCATGGAGAAGGAGGGACTCTTTATGATGAACTCCTTTTGCACCCCAGCAGGTAAGCACGAGATAGATTTCATTTTGACGACCAATAAGTATATATTCAATTATGTCTCTGTGACAACAGGCTTAAGACCGGCAGTGATCACCGCATGGTAAGAAGCTCATTGAATATCAACGTAAAGCTGGAGAGGTCTCGTTTGATGAGATCTACTCTTCGCCCAAGTCCTGCCCAAATCCAAAACCCCGAGAGCTTTCAGTTGGAGCTCCAAAATAGCTTCCAAATACTTACCGAATGCGATACAGTGGACGAACTAAATAACGGGCTGGTGGAAATTGTCCACGCGGTCGGGTCGGAGTTCTTTAAGACCCCCTGGAAAAAAGTTTTCAGTGGATATGTCGAGTTACAGCTTGCTTAATAAACAGATCTCCAAGTCAATGCGACACGATTTACGTTCCTATAATACTACTTGTATTAAGAACGAAATAGAGTGGAACAAGGGCTCCAAAGTGTTCGCAAGAGATCTGTCTATTGGGCAAAGCCTGTTGACGAAGCTGAAAACCGACAGTGGCAGCATCGTTTCGTCAAAGCCAGAGATTTTGAGTGAGCTCGAGAAGTTCTATGGACAATTATACACCTCATCATGTAGTCCTCCTAGCAGGACTAGCGATGCAAGAGCCCGTTTGACCCGACATTATACCGAAGATATCCCGGACGTCAGCCTATACGAGATCTGAATGGCTCACAAACAGCTTAAGAGCAACAAGGCACTAGGGGAGGAGAGCTACTGAAAGCGGAAAGTTTAACTCCGTCATCCTCGAGGGTACTACGCCAAAGGCGTGGCACAGGAGCGTAGTGGTTTTGTTCTTTAAGAAAGGCTATAAAACCCACTTGAAGAATTATAGACCCATTTCGCTGCTGAGCCACGTCTATAAGCTGTTTTCGAGAGTAGTTACAAATCCGTCTCGCTCGTAGGTTTGGCGACTTTCAGCCTCCCGAACAAGCTGGATTCCGGAAAGGCTTTAGCACCGTAGACCATACGCTCCGGCAGATTATACAGAAGACAGAAGATTATAATATCCACTATGTCTAGCGTTTGTGGACTACGAGAAAGCCTTTGATTCAGTCGAGACCTGGGCAGTGCTGCAGTCATTACAGCGGTGCCAGATTGATTACCGGTACATCGAAGTGTTGAAGTGTTTGTACAGCAAGGCCACCATGACAGTTCGTCTTCAGGATCAGAGCACGTATTCTATCCAGCTGCAAAAGGGGGTGAGACAGGGAGACGTTATTTCTCCGAAACTAATCACCTCTGCACTGGAAGATATATTCAAGCTTCTGAACTGGAACGGATTTGGTGTTAACATCAATGGCGAATACATCACTCACCTGCGATTTGCTGATGATATAGTCATCATGGCTGAAACCCTGGAAGACCTAAGCACAATGCTCAGTGACCTCAATATTGTTTCCCAATAGGTGGGTCTTAAAATGAACATGGGCAAGACGAACATCATGTCAAGTGCCCATGCCGGTTTATGTTGGGAACGATATTATCGAAGCTGTTGATCACTATATCTACTTGGGTCAGACGATCCAACTGGGTAGATCCAACTTCGACAAAGAGGTCAACCAACGAATCCAACTCGGATGGGCAGCGTTCGGGAAGTTACACCATATCTTCTCGTCGCAGATACCGCAGAGCCTCAAGATGCAAGTTTATAATCAGTGCGTGTTGCCAGTGATGACATACGGCACTGAGACGTGGTCGCTAACTATTGGTCTCATACAAAAGGTCAGAGTTGCGCAGCGTGCAATGGAGGGAGCTATGCTAGGTGTTTCACTACGTGATAGAATCAGAAATGAGGAAATCCGTAGAATAACGAAGGTTACCGACATAGCTCTCAGAGTTTGCAAGTTGAAGTGGCAATGGGCAGGCCATATAGTTCGCAGAACACAACCGCTGGGGAATAAAGGTTCTCGAATGGCGACCACGAACAAGCAAGCGAAGTGTGGGGAGACCCCCCACACGATGGACCGACGACATTGTAGCCATCGTAGGAAGTCGGTGGATGGAGGTGGCACAAGATCGCTCGTCATGGCGCTCTTTGGGGGAGGCCTATGTTCAGCAGTGGACTTGTAAAGGCTGACATGATGATGATGATTCTTCGAAAGTATACCTTTCAGTGGCCGAACTGACATCTGGTATATTAGTTCCTATTAGTCCCTAAGAGTACTTACCTTTCCTATGCGCGTGCAGCGGCACGTCGCTATCCCAGGAGTCGTCCCTGCGCCCCCGGCCGCGCTCTCTCGTGCCGTGCACTCTTCTAGAAGTAGCGGCTAGAGTCTCAGAGTCGGAGCCCGAGGACTCCTGCGCAGTCGGGGTGATGTATGTGTGAGTGCCGTTAATTGCTTTTGCTGAAAAAAATATACAATTATATTATTTTTATTGTTTTGTACGTCAGAATGAAAAAAAGAACCCTTGTAGAATCACTCGTGTGTCTGTCTGTCTGTCTGTCTGTCTGTCTGTCTGTCTGTCTGTCGCAGACAATTTACTCTGAATCTACTGGGCCGATTAAATTGAAATTTGGTACACATATGAATTTCGATGACCCGGACGTGTGACGTAAATAAATGAATTTTGACTTTGTCCAACCAGAAAATTTCAAAAAAAACGAGTGTCGCGATGACAGATGTGTAAACATTAAAAAATGAAAATAACTATAACAAAGAGCAACGTTTTGCACCTTTTGCTCTCATTGGTCAACTGTGAATCGGCAACTCTTCATCTGATCTATACTTACTTTTCGTACAGATACCATAAGTCTAGATGGCTCAACGAGAGACCGTTCGGCCGCCGGTCTGTAGTACCGGAGTTCAATTCCCAACTGGAGTGTTTACGTTAAGCATATTAAAAAAAAAGTGATGGCTTCTAACTTGAATATGGCCGAGCTGAGGCGGAAAGATCCGACGCGCCACCGTGGCGACGCGTCGCTGCGCCAAGAGTCATCGTTACCCCGTACCGCGCCATTAGATGTTTACACAACAAAAAGTTTAGCAAACTGTACATATAAAATGAAAAGACTCGCGTTCTGAGGGCCTTGGATACAAGTTTTATAAATTTTTAAGAAAATATATTAAAATGGATTATTAAGACATTTTCTTTCCTAAAAATCAATTAATTAACTTAAGCTCCTCACCTCGTCTCGTGCTTTTTGGATGCCGTTTCGCTCTCCTAGGCCTTGTTGGAGGCATTCTTGACCACAGAGCTTCAAATAACGCTGACAAACGGACAGTCATCGAGTATATCTGTAAACAATTAACATAAATATCACTATAACTGGTGTCGATAATTTATGTTCTCTTTGCAATCCAACAATACCGAGTTCGATCCTCGGCCCAATGACTTTTAATATTTTATGTACGGATTTGCTATCGCTCCGTGCTACATCGTGAATCGCAAATATACAATAGACCTTTTCATCTGCCGTAATGCGGATGCATGGCCGCCATGTTGAATTGAACTGTTTCGAACAGTGTTGGAGTTTTTAATAGAAACTAGTACATTTAAGAACCGGAAATCTGTTTAAGATAATCGCATTATTGCATATATTTTTTGTAGTAATTAATTACACCATTACACTTGTTCGAAACATTTAAATTCAGAATGGCGGTAATCTGGAGAACCACAACGGAAATGAAAAGGTCTAAATGGAAACAAGCCGAGACATTCAAACAGAATAGATAATTAGGCAATATGATATCTCCAGCTTAAGGTGGCTGTAGACTATCATCCAACACTCCACTTCCAACTGATCGTCCATCCTTCGATATGTGGAAGCGGAGTTCGTGTACGTTTCACGTACTGGCCTACAAAACTTATTAACAAACTTTTAAAAATTAATAGTCTTTTAGTAAATTCCTTGGATTCCTACTACTCATCGGATGGATATCTTGGTATCTCAGTATACCAGTACACCAGTTTTAAAGTCAAAACGTAAGCTATCCAACAGTTGAAATTGCATCGCAATAGGTCCAGTAGTTTTAGCATGATGCGCGAACAGACAGACATTAAAAGTTTTTGAAGGTCAGCGTAGTTAGGTCCGAGATAGTGGCGGCGATAAATCATCATCGTTTGAAAAAGTTCTGGAACTCGCTCGAACCGGCTTTCCACGTATCGAAGGTTGGACGATCACTTGGACGGCGGTGTGAATATTTTTCGCGTCTCATTCAAAATGTATGCCACATTTACGATGTATTGTTGTAAGCAACCAACATCTTCGTTTACGCATGTTTTTGCATGCGCATGGTTACGCATCTGTCCAGTAGGTATTTTTAAAACAATATCAATGTAAGAGCTGACGATAGTCGCGGTACCAACTAGTTAATTATTAGTCGTCTGAAGGCTTGAATATAATAATTTTAAACGCTGATCAGATACAGCGCGGCTGTACTTATTAAATCGATGTTTGGCCGAACGTTTGGAGTTGGATGGTTGGACGATAGTCTGGAGCCACCATAAAATAATTCGGAATGCCAATTTTCATTAACTTCAAAATCGATTCGGTTAACTTCCTTTCAATAATTGATCAGAATTGGGACGCCGGACGTAATGTCTTGATATTGATGACCGGTATATTTATACGTCTCGCCTCTGCGCTGTCCCGGAGAGAACTAAATAATTGACACATCGCAGGAATGCGCGTGCACGAGCGTCGTTGGGTTTCGACAATGCATGTGCGACGTGTTTGTGGGTCGGCCGTTCAAAGATATCTTAGACCCTATGTCGCAATGAGTTTTTTATAGTCTCTGGATGATTCGACTAAAAACGCGAACAGTAGTAATTGTATAACATTATCTACACTACAACATTAACTGTGCGAGCAACATAAAGCAGTGTTCCAAAGGAGATATTGGCTTTGGTAAGGTCTAAAGGAGAAATGCAAAACACGATCTGTACAATATATAACTATGGCAACACTACAAGTCGGACGCCTACTCTGGTTCAAAAGTACGAAGTTATGGTTTGGACTTAATTTCGGACAATCGATTTGAACTTTAATCGTTCGAAAACTAGATTTTTTACCCGACTACTAAAAAGGAGATTTATGATTTTAGTATGTTTGTGTTTGTCTGTTCCATAACAGCACTACAGTGTTGAACTGATTTCAACTCAAAAGGTATACGAAAAAATTCTTCTCGATGACATAAGCTAGTATTTTTAACAAAAAAAAGTTCTTCTCTGTTACTACAGAGAACAAATAGTACAAACAATATCCGTAATCATATGGCAAAAAAAAACTGATCTCATCATGATGAATTTCAAATTCAAGAGCTTATGTCACGGTAAAATTTAGAATTGGGCTATTACTATTAAATTCGTATACAACATTTCGTGTCTGTGCTGTTAACCGTTGAAGAGTTCCCAAGTCAGGACCCAACCCTGAGTGCAGCAACCATGTCATGGAAAAACTTAATACCGGCTATCATAATAAAATGCGTACACAAAAAATCGTGTCTATGCTGTTGACCGTTGAAGAGTTCCTTTATCTGGAGCTAATCCTCCAGGCCATGCTTACCATTAAAATGCATTGTCATCGGAACCGAACTAACATGTAAAAATTCAACTCCGTAGGATAAGAGGAAGTGGTTCTAATTCAGCGCAAGATATGATTTTAACAAACATACACACATAAAAACATTGCAAGTTATATTAAAGCGTTTAAAAATATATAACACACGATGAAGCTATTGAAGTGTGTGTGAGCTCGCTAAGATGCGTTCTTAAGA
This sequence comes from Alsophila aescularia, assembly GCA_946251855.1. Lineage (NCBI taxonomy): Eukaryota > Metazoa > Arthropoda > Insecta > Lepidoptera > Geometridae > Alsophila > Alsophila aescularia. The sequence continues at coordinate 66,489,047 of OX276374.1, forward strand.
GCGGACTCTTAAGAACGCATCTTAGCAAGCTCACTTCTTGAAATATAAATATAACACTGTGGAAATATGCTCCAATTACAAATGATTTTGGTATTACGTTTGTATGGAAAATTCACCCTTCGCCGGACTCGTAAACAGTGGCAGCAATTCGATCATTTTACTTCTTAAACTAAACTAGACAAAATTTCTTCAAATGTAATTAAAATCTTGTCAACTCCGTAACAAGGTCTTTTTGCCCCTGGCATCTATTCTAAACTTACGTCAATTTAAGCTGCACCGCTTAATATAACGTAATTAAAACAGGTTTTGAACACGCTGTCTACAGCGAATGGATAAATTCGAACACGTTCTGAGACAGCGTTTGGATAAATCGGGACTCTCGCCGCGTGGAAACAAAGTTGATTTTACCCTGACAGGCTTTAGTGATAGTTTAGTGAGTGAGGCATAGATGCCAGGGGAAAAAATAGCTTGTTACGAAGCCAACATTTGAAGAAATTAAGATTTGTTTAGGGGATGTCCAAATCGCTACCATTGACTTTACACGACGATGGTAGCGTGCGGTCGAATCATGATTTTCGTACGATTAAAGTACAAATCGGTCGTCCGAAACTTCGTAATATTGTGAATCAGAATAGGGGCCCAGAGCAAGCCTTACTACACACATAATAATATACTAAACATATGGATATATAAAATAAATAATATATTTATTTTATAAACTAAGAATACACTACTACATGCGTTTACCTGGTTCGTGTCCTGTAACGACAGAGCGTGCAGTGCAAACAAACAGATTCTATTACATATTACTTTAGTAGATGAACAATTTGCTTTATTTATATATATAGGTCAGTCCATAAGCCAAAAACAAGGGTCAACCTCGGGATGAGAGATAATAAGCTGGAATAAACCTTTATTTTGGCATTCTAAAAGTTGTCTCAAAATTGACATAAAATCTCGTGTCTGCGTCATAAGTTATTCAAGGTCATTTTGTGCTCTACAATGTGTTCTGTCTGTTTGTTTGTTTGGTGAGCTTTCACGCGATAACGGCTGGACGGATTTTGATGAAATTTAGAATGGAGACAGCTTATACCCTAGGATAAAACATAGGATACTCTGTATCCGGAAAATTTAAAGTATTGCGGGAAAACTGGAAAATGTTGATTACTCACTGTAAGAAACGGTTGCCATCACAGAATGGTCTGTGGTTGCCATGGAAACGAAATAACAAGTCTGTCAAAAAACATCAAGAGCGTTGGTGCTATACCTACTTTTGCATTAGTTTTTAATATCCTAGAAGAACATAGGATGCTTTTTTCGCTATAAACAGTAGTCCGCGCGGACGAAGTCGCGGGCGGGAAAACTAGTTTAGTAATAAATGTTAACTTCATTGGATCCATAGGAAACAAGATAATAGCAAAAATATATATTTTCGCGGCCTTGAATAACTTAAGACGCAGACACGTGATTTTATGAGATTTTTGAGACAACTTTTAGAATACCAAAATAAATGTTTACACAAGCTTCAGCTAATTATCTCACATTCCGAGGTTAATTCCTAATTTGGCTGGGTTATATAGGCCAGTCAATATCGACAGAACAAAGGCTAACATCGCAGACGCGCATGTATCTAGTATCTATGTTTTTTTTTACAAGTTGTAAGGACCCATGAGAGTAGTAGTTAACCAAGTGTAGTAGTAGTAGTTTACCAATTGTGGAAATACACTGCGGCGCAAAGAAACGGGTCGGTCACAAAAACAATAACTTCCTTTCTCTCCTTTCAAAAACTTTCCATCTATCCTCATGCCGTACTAAAGACCGACTACCGTAGAGTGCGAGCCATCATTAGGCTCGCACTCTCCGTTACACCGGATGTGTTCAGCCTACACCAAATTATGCCATGATTTTGACATTTTCGGTGACAAAATCAATGTAATCAAACTAATTATTCTATTTCAAGAATAACTATTTGTAAATATTTAATTTTGATCTTTTAAATCTTAAGGGTGTCAAATTAATTGTAGCAAAACGTTGTCTGTTTGTTTGTTTAGGGAGCTTTCACGCCAAAACGGCGGATCCGATTTTGATGAAACTTTGTAACCAGATACTGTACAATACAGAGACCGACATGGGGTACTTTTTATCTAGGAAAATGGTAAGTTGCCACGGGAAAACTGGAAAATGACGATTACTCGTTGTAAGGAACGGAATGTCAGGACTGTTGCCGTGGAAACGAAATAATAACAAGTCTGTCAAAAAGCGTCAAGAGCGTTGGTGCTAAACTTTTAACTGTTGCCGTGGAAACGAAATAATAACAAGTCTGTCAAAAAGCGTCAAGAGCGTTGGTGCTATACTTTTAACTGTTGCCGTGGAAACGAAATAATAACAAGTCTGTCAAAAAGCGTCAAGAGCGTTGGTGCTAAACTTTTAACTGTTGCCGTGGAAACGAAATAATAACAAGTCTGTCAAAAAGCGTCAAGAGCGTTGGTGCTATACTTTTAACTGTTGCCGTGGAAACGAAATAATAACAAGTCTGTCAAAAAGCGTCAAGAGCGTTGGTGCTAAACTTTTAACTATTGCTGTGGAAACGAAATAATAACAAGTCTGTCAAAAAGCGTCAAGAGCATTGGTGCTAAACTTTTAACTGTTGCCGTGGAAACGAAATAATAACAAGTCTGTCAAAAAGCGTCAAGAGCGTTGGTGCAATACTTTTAACTGTTGCCGTGGAAACGAAATAATAACAAATCTGTCAAAAAGAGTCAAGAGCGTTGGTGCTATACTTTTAACTGTTGCCGTGGAAACGAAATAATAACAAATCTGTCAAAAAGCGTCAAGAGCGTTGGTGCTATACTTTTAACTGTTGCCGTGGAAACGAAATAATAACAGTCTGTCAAAAAGCGTCAAGAGCGTTGGTGCTATACTTTTGCATTGGCTTTCAATATCCTAGCTGAATATGGGATGCTTTTTTTCGCGATAAACTGTAGTCCGCGTGAACGAAGTCGCAGGTGAAAGCTAGTTTTGAATAATAGTATGTGCCCATTTTTCACTATACTTCGAAAAGTGTGCTTTATATGAAATTTTCACACATTTAAGGATTTTGTATTGCCATCATAAACCGTTTATACAGCTGATAAACGGTTTGGCATACTTCTGAGCCGATGCAAAATTATAAAAATCGTCTTTATTTTTTGTTTATGGTTTTTAATAGAATCACCATAAATAAATAATAAGGTTTTACTACTTCCTATATTTGTTATGAAATAAAATAGGATTGGTCATATATTTCAAAAGTTATCGCATTTTTTATAACGGACCCGCTTTCTTTGCGGCCCAGAGTTGTTTCGTAAAAAAAAAACGAACCGTTTTTCGGGTATCTTGTCTATACTTTCGCAAAGCAGACTGAACTCTATAGGTCCATTGGTCACGGAGATACAGCTACACAAGATGGGCACATTTTTCCAAAAACATGAAATGTATCAAAATTTTCCAAGACACGTCCTGGTTAAACCAATGATCCTATAGGAAAATCATGACAGAGGAATTTGTACAGAATTTCATTAGCTTCAATTTGGTGCCTCTGAACCTCATATTTTCCTCAAAAACGTACAAAAATAGATACGTGCGCGATTGCGATGGTTTTATTGACTGGTCTAATATTGATTGTGTTATATGTTTGAGTACATGCAAGGAAGCGATATGTATTGTCACACTTGTGGCGCGGTTAGAATCAAGTCAAAATATATAACCTCGCTAAGAAAAGAGGTTAAATCACCGTGAGCATAACGTGTGTGTACCATATTAAACTCAGGCGTTACTATGTGGACATTTTCCCTCTAAATCCCCCACCAACAACCCCTATAAACCCCCCTTTTTATATATATATTATATAAATTTCACTTTCACTCCTATCACATTGACACCTGTCCCTTTGTATTGGAATTTGCAAGAAAATAAAAATTTCTTTTTTGGACATCGAATTGGCACAATTCCGTATTTTTAACTAAGTCTGGATGATTGTTTGGCCATAAACCCTCGTGGGCGTCATTAGAAGACCCTACCAAAGTTTCTTCACAATCTGATCTATGGTTTAGGAACGCATAGAGGACACACAAACATACATTCTCTTTTACAAAATAATATATAGATGACACAAAATATCATAGCCGACATTTGTAACACTACATCACTAACCCGGCTCCGCTTGTTAGTGTTGTACAGGCGGCTGTTGGTGAACACGAGGCGCACGTCCGAGCAGAAGTTCTCCGCGCGCGTGTACGCGCCGCCGGCGAGCCGCGCGCTCACTGTGCCGAGGTCCATAGGGTGCGGGATCACTGCGTGGTAGTCTGGAATAAGTTATAATGGTCACTAATATGGTACTATATTATGGAGGTATGTAGATATGCATTATTCGTGTTCAAAATTATCCCGCAAAAACGACTTAAAAGTAGTATTTACTTGTTTTTTCGTGTTTAGTCGCGCGCACGGCAAGTGTGAGAGAGAGAGAGAGAGAGAGAGAGAGAGAGAGACTACCTGGCGCCATGTCGGCTGAGACGGGTTGTCGGAAAGGCTCGGCGTCCGCGGAGGCGATGACTTCTCGCAGGATGGCGGCGCACGCCTCGCGCCACTCCGACGCGTCCCTGGAGTCGCGCGCGCGGCGAGACTGTAATCATAGAGATAATACAATTATGAGCGTAGTACCTAAAAAAACAGAAATAGAAACAATATTATGTTTTTATCATACGACGGTAGTAATTTTTTATTTTAAACGGCTTTATTTAGCTTGCCCTGTTTGTTGTTTATTTGGGTCAAATCGAGTTATTGAAACACACCTTTAGTTCTGATGACAATACAATTATGTATATTCAGTATCATTGTAAATCCAAGATGGCCGCTGCCTCAGAATGGCCAATTACATATATATTTTCAACACCCTCAATATGGGTATCAAATGAAAGGGTAAATGGAACACAGTACACTTTAGAAATCCATACCAAAATGAAGAAGAGAAACGTTGTCTATTTGTTTGTTTGGGGAGCTTTCAAACGCTAACGGCTAGACGGATTTTGATAAAATTTGGTATGGAGATAGATAAAAGCCATCTATGTGTTATTCCAGGACCAAAAGTACTCGTAACAGAAAACCAAAAGAAGACCAAAAATGTCAAATTTCGTTCAGCCCTTAAGTATTTTTTTTAAGGATTGCTTGGCTTCTACTCATCGGATTGAGATACAAGTACACCAGTTTTTAAGTCAAATCTTAAGCTTTACAATAGTGAAACCGCATCGCAATTGGTCCAGTAGTTTTTACGTGATGCGCGAACAGACACAAAACAGAGAACTCGATTTAAACAATAACAGTTTTCAAAATCTTATTTCAAGAACCTTAGACCAATTTTTTTTTTACTTTCTATGTACAGACTTTTTGGTACTTCCTGTTTTATTATAAGTATAGATAACGCAGCAGGAGTTGCAATTATTCAATTTGTTACTAATAAGTCACCATACAATGTATGCATTCTGCTTTTAGGCAAATTATAATTATAGTTACCATGTGTTACCATGTGTTAGGCGTTGTGCTTCTTCTTAGTATTTGACTATCTATATCCATATGCATTGTAGCAAAATTTGCTTCTTAGTCTACTGGCGTGATATGTATGACTGCAGTAGTGGCGTCTTTCGTTTTTAAATCTTTTATTTAACTTCACTTGTAGTCAGTCCGTAAGTTTCAGCACGATAGCTAATCGGGAAGTGCTCGAAATTTGAGTTGCGAGATTTCACCCGGAATGACAGACAGGCAAAAGAAAGTGATTTAATAAAAATGTAGTAAAATCAAGAATGTTTAATAGAAAGCGCGTGCGTGATTGCGCGAAGCGGAAATAAAAAGGTCTATATTTTTTCTTTAATTAAAATAATTAAAGGAGTTAAATTATTTATGTATCTAATTACCACAAAAAATATTACAAATAAGCGATTACCGGATTTTCCGGTTCGTAAGTGCACTAGTATCTTTGATAAACGTCCACACTGTTCGAAAATTTGAATTCTACATAACGCTCACGCTTGCGCGTAGTGGAAATGAAAAGTATAATAAGTATATAGTATGAAAAAAAATAAAAATAGATTGAATTAAAGAATGGAATTAAAAATGGCAAAAAAGATTGTCTGTCTGGTTTGATGGATGGATGGATGGTTGGTTGGATGGATGGCTGGATGGATGGATGGATGGATGGATGGATGGATGGATGGATGGATGGATGGATGAATGGTTGGTTGGTTTTATGTCGAGTGTCCAGTGACAGTGATAATAAGTATTAAATTTTATAAATTTTCAAATTAACCGGATTAGCTGTTTTGATGTGAAAGCAAGTAAAACAAATATTTAAAATAAACCCCGATTTCCCGTGTGAACTGTAAATTTTCCGGGATAAATGTATACTAGGTTGATATCTGTATTTTTCAGTACCTAACTACCTATATTTAAAACTTAATGATAGCTGATTTCAAGTGAATGCGAGTAATTGTCATTTTCCCGTTTTCCCGTGGTAATTTTCCTTCTTTCGTGATAAAAAGTAGCCTATGTTTGTCTCAGTTGTGTGTACACAGTAACTACATACAAATTTTCATCAAAATAGGTCCAGCCGTTGAGGCGTGAAAACTCCCCAAGCAAACAAACACACAACTTTCAGTTTTATATATTAGTGGGGATATTAATTAATGAATTATAATGATTCGAACAAAAGTAACGAAAAATAGCAAATAATAGGAGACGATGGTACCGTCTCTATTGTCTACTACTCTATCCATCCAAAGGATTTTTTCCCTCACCAATTACTTAGCCCCAAACTAGGATACCCTGTACTAAGGGCACTAGATAACGGATAAACATACATAAATACGAATATCACATCCATGACTCGGAAACAAACATTTTTGCTCATCACACAAATGATTGCCCCCTTGCAGGATTCGAACCCGCGACCGTTTGATTTCGTTCCTAGGGTTGCTAGCCTCTAGACCAACCAGACGTTATGTATGTAAAAGTTTGCTGTATGCGATAAGATAGTCGACTATATTACTCGTATGTTCACTTTTTTTTTGTTTTTCGATGTGTAACAGTTTATTATTTTGTATTTACAGAATATGATGATTGAACTGTATTTTTTATTTGTAAATAGTTTTTTTCAATAACATTCCATTTAATGGCTAATATTTCATGGCTTTTCCTAAGCTATTCTGCTTTAAGTCTGTTGTCTAACGATAGCTGTAAGCCCCCCAAATCTAATAAAATAATAAAAATTCAGTTTTTCCTTTATATTTTGTTTGTACTACTAGCTATTCTGTAGATAAAAATAATACTAAAAATATAATTGTTTTTTATTTTGTGCTAATCGTACATCACCACACCGCCGCCATTTACAATCCCATTTTTTATCTGTGCATATAAAATGCATATATATTCGCTTTTAAGCTGTGCGGGCTATATATATATATATATATATAGCCCGCACAGCTTAAAAGCTAAAAAAACCCGCCTGCCCTGCCAAAAAATAACTTTTGCCAATAAATTATACTGTTGGAATGGGTTTATCAAGGCATTGGCAGCAATTCAGTAATTTTACTCCTTAAACTAAACTAAACTAGACTAAATTTCTTCAAATGTAATTTAATCCTTGTCGACTTTGTAACAAGATCTTTTTGCCCCTGGCATCTATTCTAAACTTACGTCAATTTAAGCTGCACCGCTTAAAATAACGTAACTAAAACAGGTTTTTAACACGCTATCTAACAGCGATTGGATAAATTCGGACACGTTCTGAGACAGCGTTTGGACAAATCGGGACTCTCACCGCGTGGAAACAAAGTTGATTTTACGCTGACAGACTTTAGTGATAGTTTAGTGAGTGAGGTATAGATGCCAGGGGCAAAATTACCTTGTTACGAAGTCAACAAGGTTTAAATTACATTTGAAGAAATTAAGTTTAGTTTAGGGGATGTCCAAATCGCTACCATTAATTGATCTTGTAAAACTGGAAGTTTCTTCTTTTTCCCTTTTAATTTTTAAAAGCGAAAAAGAAAAAAACTTCCAGTTTGAGCCATACTGCCGCCATATTGAATTTTATTAAAAAAATAGCCTACTCGGGGGGATGTAAGGATTCTAACGATACCCCATACGTCTAAATCTGTTCAGGCAATTAAAAGTTAAAGTGGAATAAAGAAGCTCACATACATACAAACACATGAATCCTAAAAACATTACTCATTTTTTTTGGGCAGTCGTGTAAAAACTAGGCCTTTTATCTTCTTGTAATGATGATTATTCTTGTGTGTGTGTGTGTGTAGCTGGTATTATAGTTATATGTTTATTATTATTGAACTTGTATATATGTATATTTATTGTATATTAGAACTTATTGTGTGTGTAGTGTAGCTGGTGTTATAGTTATATGTTTATTATTATTGAACTTGTATATATGTATATTTATTGTATATTAGAACTTATTGTGTGTGTAGTGTAGCTGGTGTTACAGTTATATGTTTATTATTATTGAACTTGTATATATGTATATTTATTTATGTGTAAATAGTATATTTCTTGTGTGTAGGTATGAATTTTATTTAGTAGGTATAATTTCTAGTTTATTAATGTTTTGTATTTTATTTTATTTATTACACACCACCGACCGATGACTTTGATATCTAAGTAATCCTTTCCATCCAAAGGTTGCCTGGAAGAGATTGCTATATAGCAATAAGGCCGCCCATTGTACCTTTCATTTCATGAGATTATCCTATATATTACTTTCTTCTTGGTGTGCAATAAAGTGTTGTTGTATTGTATTGTATTACCTTGGTCCCCCTGGAAGGCGCCAGCGGTTCGTCGTCCGAGGAGTGGTACGAGGCTGTCAGCTCGTGGTACTTCGCCAGCACGTCCACCTCTCGCCAATGGCTGCAACAGAACACACTTAGCATCAGAGCCTGGCCTGTTTTCATAACAGAACAAATTACTTTTTACCCGACTACGGCGAAGCAAGGGAAGGGTAATGACTTTAACAGTCTATGTATGTATATGGATGTTCCACCATAGCGGCGCCCGTATTGGTCGATTCAACAGTCGATCAAGTGAGGTATCAATCAATACATCTTAATATATAGTGTCATAGGCTACCCAACTACGGCGATGCAAGGGAAGGGTTATGCGTTCAAACTAAACACTTGGTCCGCTTTTGACAAGCGAGGTATAAATCGATTCGTCTTCACCGCTATTTTTTACCCGACCGTAGTAGGGTTTTAGTTTTCGACCTTCTGTCTAGTTCACTTCTCCTGCTATAAAGTTCTAATTCTCTATGGCCTCCCCGAGCCTAATGTTTCGGGTAGAAAGTTTTAAATTGTACGTAGTATTGACATACTCTTTGGTTTTAAAAACAAGAAGCGATATTTAAACAAGGTTATCACTGTTTAATTTCTTCGCCGTCGAAGTGAAAATGTAATCACGACACCCCCCCCCCCCCCCTCCCCCAATTATAGCTAAGAAGGTTCTCGATCACATCAGATATCAAACAAAAACCGCAGCTAAATCGGTCCATTCGTTTGGGAGCTACGATCCCCCCCCCCATAGCTAAGAACCATGTCTATTTCCTCAACTTTCAAACATAAAAAACCTCATCTATATCGGTGCTTTCTTTTGCACCGATATAGATATTTTATAGCTACAGACAGATACGCACGGGTACACACCCTAAACTAATAACACGCGTCTCTTTGTTCGGGGGTTAAAAATACAATAATTACTTATGATACTAGGCTGGACCAGTCCCCACAATCAGCACCAGTGCACTAGTATGACTTGTATACCAGCCATCAGCCCGTAATGAACTCACCTAATAATGAACAGCAGTAGGTCCGTAACAAGCCTGGCTTGCCGAACGATCGGCGAATGAGGTTCGTTGAATTGTTCGGCGTTGCTCGCTAGATAGCGAACGTCGAACTGGGCCGATGCTGTCCGTCTGTAAAACTGTCCAGAAAGTCATTACAGTGCTTTTTTTAGTTTCTCTGTTGATTTATGTGTTGCTGTGTACAGTTTGTGAGAATAAATTGTTTCTTATCTTATGGCCTCTGGTGTCCGTGTTTGTCAGGCCGCTCGAAGGCCGCTGACATGGCTTAACGACTGCTATTAATCAATAATAGCCGGGACCTACAGCTTAACGTGCCACGGAGCGATGGAACTTTAAAAATTCATTGGTGCGGAGTCGAGGACCGAACCCGGTATAGTTGGATTCTAACTAGCACTAGTATACCATCTTGGGTAATATTGAAACAAGATATTTAAACTATCTATTCTAATTAATATAATAAACGAGCACAAATAAAAAAAAAAAACGAATTTTATCCTTCAGAGAAACCCCGAGCATACTCTGAAGGGTTTAATTGCCATCAATTAATTTTATCCGAACCCCAGCTCGTAACAATATGTTTTAATAGACAAAAACGGGAGCTACTCACTTATAGCAGATGAATTATTCCAACTATTGTTTCTACAAATTAGTCCAACTATAGTTTACACGTTTCAACGCCCGCGAGAGTTCCGCACTCCCCTTGAGAAAGACCACAGATGTGGTATAAACTAAAGTTGGAATAATTCAACCGCTATACGTGACAAACTCCCGTTTTGGGTGTTTTATGTATGGATTTGGATAGTGTAATGCAAATACTCACCAAGTTCTCAAACCTGGCTTTGATCGTAGCCAGGTCGATAGGGTAGGGCACAATTTTAGCGTACGAGGGGTACAGCTGCAGGTCCACGGGCGCTACAAACGGCTCCGCCACTGACAGAGACATCACCTGTGGAAGATATACAAAGTCAAAGTCTATTTTAATTTTTATAAAAGTGCCTATTTAGGCTAAAATAATAGCACTTTTACAAGTCAACATTAACATCGCATGAACAAGGAGAAAACAAAATATTATAAATAGAGCAAATCAATAAAATTAGGTTAATTATGTTTGAACAGGAAATTTTCCTTTCGTGTACCGACTCAGAGTTGAATCTCGCTCAGGAAAAGGTACCCCTTCTGACTCTACCGGTACTTCGGAAATACGCCCGTTAGAGAAGAGAGCACCGAGAAACACTAGAGGGATGTAATCTTTTCCATATATGAAAATTCTTCATATTTTTCAAATGTCAATAATTTAACACATTTTGATGATTATTGTAAAGGATAAAAGTGACAATGAGATATACCAAGAGCATCAAACCATAAAACTGGGAAAAAATAAATAAAGACTAATAAGATACCAGGCTGGACGAGTCCCCACAAGCAGCACCCGTCTACAGAGTATGAATAGGGTACATGACAGTAAAGGAATATGGACGATTATTTTCATTAATGATTCCGAATATACGTATAACATAATTAATTAATATTTAAAAACATAGTACGAGCAAATATAACAAGACCTAAGTTCAAAAACTAAAACCCGGTTACGTCGGGTAAAAAATAGCTTTGCGATGAATACGAATCGATTGATACCTCGCTTGTCAAAATCGGACCAATAAGGGCGACGCTATGGTGGAACATCCACATAAACCACATACATATAGACTGTAGAACTCATTAACCTTGCTTTGCTGTAGTCGGGTAAAAAACAAACATCGTAAAAGTTTATTGTCGCCATTTGACTAAAAACGCTGCTCAGTTCGCGTGACGTCACGGTTTCCTGATTCAACGTTGTTTTGTTCCTGTGCGGCGTTTTTGTACACCTTTGCGCAACAGTGACGTCATACAGTCGCCATGACAGCTATGGCCGTTCTGGCACGATTCAATAAAACAACTCTAATACGTGTAAAAATATGATTGATTTTCGTTTGATTACTTCATAAATCTTGTATATTATTGCTAAAATATATTCTGCACCGTATCGATTGTTGTACGAAAATTTATCATGCACCCTAATCTTCAAATGGTAAATATATTCGGAAATAAGTGAAGTAACAATAAAAAATAATAACAATAAAACTTAAAAGCTAAAAAACACGCCTGCCCTGCCAAAAAAATAACTAGCTTAAAAGCTAAAAAAACACGCCTGCCCTGCCATAAAATAACTAGCTTAAAAGCTAAAAAAACACGCCTGCCCTGCCAAAAAATAACTAGCTTGAAAGCTAAAAAAACACGCCTCTGCCCTGCCAAAAAATAACTAGTTTAAAAGCTAAAAACACGCCTGCCCTGCCAAAAAATAACTAGTTTAAAAGCTAAAAACACGCCTGCCCTGCCAAAAAATAACTAGCTTAAAAGCTAAAAAACACGCCTCTGCCCTGCCAAAAAATAACTAGTTTAAAAGCTAAAAACACGCCTGCCCTGCCAAAAAGTAACTAGCTTAAAAGCTAAAAACACGCCTGCCCTGCCAAAAAATAACTAGCTTAAAAGCTAAAAAACACGCCTCTGCCCTGCCACCATAAAATAACTAGTTAAAAAGCTAAAAACACGCCTGCCCTGCCAAAAAGTAACTAGCTTAAAAGCTAAAAAAACACGCCTCTGCCCTGCCAAAAAATAACTAGTTTATAAGCTAAAAACACACCTGCCCTGCCAAAAAATAACTAGCTTAAAAGCTAAAAAACACGCCTCTGCCCTGCCAAAAAATAACTAGTTTAAAAGCTAAAAACACGCCTGCCCTGCCAAAAAGTAACTAGCTTAAAAGCTAAAAAAACACGCCTCTGCCCTGCCAAAAAATAACTAGTTTAAAAGCTAAAAACACGCCTGCCCTGCCAAAAAATAACTAGTTTAAAAGCTAAAAACACGCCTGCCCTGCCAAAAAGTAACTAGCTTAAAAGCTAAAAACACGCCTGCCCTGCCAAAAAATAACTAGCTTAAAAGCTAAAAAACACGTCTCTGCCCTGCCACCATAAAATAACTAGTTTAAAAGCTAAAAACACGCCTGCTCTGCCAAAAAGTAACTAGCTTAAAAGCTAAAAAAACACGCCTCTGCCCTGCCAAAAAATAACTAGTTTATAAGCTAAAAACACACCTGCCCTGCCAAAAAATAACTAGCTTAAAAGCTAAAAAACACGCCTCTGCCCTGCCAAAAAATAACTAGTTTAAAAGCTAAAAACACGCCTGCCCTGCCAAAAAGTAACTAGCTTAAAAGCTAAAAAAACACGCCTCTGCCCTGCCAAAAAATAACTAGTTTAAAAGCTAAAAACACGCCTGCCCTGCCAAAAAATAACTAGCTTAAAAGCTAAAAAACACGCCTCTGCCCTGCCAAAAAATAACTAGTTTAAAAGCTAAAAACACGCCTGCCCTGCCAAAAAGTAACTTGCTTAAAAGCTAAAAAAACACGCCTCTGCCCTGCCAAAAAATAACTAGTTTAAAAGCTAAAAACACGCCTGCCCTGCCAAAAAATAACTAGCTTAAAAGCTAAAAAAACACGCCTGCCCTGCCAAAAAATAACTTATTACAATATATTATATACTGTTGGAATTTACTTAACAAGACCTTCAAGTTGATACCCATATTGTAAATTTTCGAAGTCACATACATACAAACATGAATCCTAAAAACAATACACTCCTTTTTTTGGGCAGTCGTTTAATAAGGTTTTATGTACGTAAAAGCTTATATATTTTGAAAAAAAAAATAATGCTCTGTCATCGGTTTGTAAGCTACCCTGAAAGTTTCAACCGGATAGCTAATCGGGAAGTGCTCGATATTTGAATTGCAAGATTTCAGGACAGACAAAATACATACATAAGATAGATACAAGTAAACTTAAATAAAAGCTTTTAAAATGTAAATAAAATTATTTTTAGAATTATTAATTATTTATGGGAGATAAAAAGTTAATTGAAATGAATAAGACATACATACCAATTGAGCCTAAAATCATATTAATTCGTTAGGTGGATTTTTCAATGTACTTATTATAATTATCTTTAATTCGTTTTATTCCGTTGATTGACGAGTCGAGCAGGTCGCTCGCCTGATGGTAAGCGTCACGCCTGCCCATAACAGTTGCGGTGCCACCCAGAATTTTGGTTGCAAAATCTTACGCGTCACTGCACTGCGCTCGTCACCCTGAGACATTGGTTGTTAAGTCTCATTGCCCAGTAACTTCGCTGGAAACATTGCCCTTCAAACCGAAACACAGAAATGTTTACACACTACTGCTTGGCGGTTGAATATCTGACAAAGGTGTGTACTTCCAAGGTGGACTCTGTTGTAAGAGGCCTACCACTACAAAAAGCAAGTAGACACATACTTATCTATCTATATTTATAGTAAAAAAGTGAGTAACAAGTCTGCACAATGCAGAAAATAATAATTAAAAAAAACGATGTATGTATGTATGTATGTATGTATCCACGACTCCACGTATTACTCGGAAAGTAAAAGGAGATTGCAAAAATTATCTTTGTAATCATTCAACTTAGGAAAAAGTTCAAGTTTCATCACAATCGGTTTAGTAGTTTAAAAGATATGCACTTTTAACTGTTGCCAGTAGGGTTTTCTTCTTAGCCAACGGAATTGAGTACATCAAACTAAATAGTTGGAAATAAAACTTAAAAAAACGATATTAAATAGGCTAAAATAAAAAAAAAAAAAAAGGTTTTTTAGATCTGTGCGAAGCCTCGATACGACGAGCAAGTACGACACTGCTTCAAAAATTTATTATATAATCGTTTTGAGTTCTAGGCTATCTGATATAGTTTAAAAACCTTTACTGCGGTCCTTACAGCATCCGCGAGATGGGAAGGGGTGAACCTATTTAGCTAGGACCACACAGCATATGGTTCGCCGGTTAACTCTACCTACTGACCAGGCTGATATGCTGTGCTATGGCGCGACATGCGGCGGCCCTGTCCCCCCGGGGCGGCCACTCGTCGGCCTCCGCACGGTACAACACCGCTTCCAGCTCGTGGGGGAGCACCGGGACTGCGCCCCCGGGCTCCGAAGGCAGTCTGCAAAGGTAACAAATGATTTAATGTTTGATTAAAGTTTTCAGGGATTAGATACTATATAACTTATATTATAAAATTTTTTTATTTTTTTTATTACGGTCTAGGCAATCGTTTGACCACGATCTCACCTGATGGAAAGCGATGATGTGGTCGAAGGTGTAGCACGCTTGCCTAGTAGGTACCTATTCACTCTTGACTTGAACACACCGGGGTTATAATTTACCGGAAACACTGACGAGGGCAGGGCATTCCACTCCTTTGCAGTTCTTATAATAAATGAAGAAGCGTAACGCTTCGTTCTTGTGCGAGGTACTTTAACCATAAAAGGATAGCGCTTTGCGGATCGTCTAGTCGTACGGTGATGGAAAGGTGATGAAACTTAAAACTCAAGTACAGTAGTCGCAGCGGAAGTTGTCTGCTAGTCGCTGCGCAAACTGCTATTTTTCAGGCGCAATTAATGTTGAAGGTGAAAACAGCATTGTATAACTGCCTCGCTCACTCGCTTACGTGTTTAGCATATTCTATCTCGCTCTTACTTGATGCTGTTTTATCCTCACAGCAGTACCTGCGCAATCGTTCACAGAGCCTAACTTCACAAACATATTCATTGGCTGCGAGTATTTGGTTGCCATTCAGCTGCGCAACAGTTGAACGGATTTTAGTGTATCTATACTTATAATAAAGCAATAAGAACGAAAAAGTCTGTACAATGAAGATAATAAAAAAAATATGGTCTAGTGTACTTAAAATTGGCTACTGAACAAGAAAATATCATTTTTATAAGTCGTGTCTTTCTGTTTGTCTATATGTTTGTTCGAGCGTCACGTAAAAGCTACCGTTCCGATTGCGATGCGGTTTTCACTGTTGGTTAGCTAAGGGTTTGACTTTTGACTATTTGACGGCTGAACGAATTTTGAAGAAATGTAGTATATTGTACTTTATCGGTACTATTGGTACTGAATAACACGTATGGGCTACTTTTAAATGAAATGACCACGCGGGCAAAGCCGCGGGTACAGCTTGTAGATAAAGTAAGTCCTGGAAAACACACTTTTTATCAACATAATCCACAGATCATCATCATAATCATCGGCCCCAGTCGCGGGAATCAACGACTTCGTTATCTACTAGTTTATCGCGTTGGCACCTGTCACTTTGACGCCTGTCACTTTGCCATCTGTCACTTTGACATCGATTTGGCAATTCCCAAACAAAATTAACAATTTTGTTTTTATTCGTTTTTTTTTCCCCATATGATCAAATGTCAAATGTACCCTATGTCCTTTTCTGTACCCTTGACAATGTGTGTTCAAAATTTCATGATAATCGGTTACTAAACCGATTATCATGAAATTTAGTAGTTAAAGCGTGAAAGCGTAACAAACAAATATACAAACTCATTTTCCCATTTAAAATATTAGTAAGATACGATACGACCATAGGAGTAAAATAATGTTTCGATGACTCACCTCTCAGGATCTAGAGGCTCCAAGTCCCACGGCGACAGTCTCTCTACTTCCCCGTTGTCCCACCGGACCCTCAGCGAAAGGAAGTGAGCAGACGCCGCGGCGGCCCAGCGCTGGGCCTCGCCGCAGCCGGCGGCGGCGGGCACCGCTGGGGCGGTGGACCCGCCGGGGCTCGGCCCCGTGCGCTCTAGGACTATGCCCGTCCACCATGAGTCGTCGATCATGCAGCGGAATCTGAAAATAGAAAGTACATATAATGCTTTATATGAATTCAAATGGATCAACTGAAAAAATACTATACATCATTAATTTTGATAAAATTTATATTATTTCTTCATTATATAAATTATATCAAAAAAAATGTACTCCCTTGAATATATATTGAAGATAAATGTATTAAATTAATTATGAAGTTTCTTTACGTTTTTTTTAATTGTATGGTTTACTTTGTAGATTATGTTTGCATTATATATATATATATATATATATATATTATTTCTTTATCTTTGTTGATGCACCACCGACCGATAAATATGTATGTCCATTTCTTTCCATTCAAAGGTTGCCTGGAAGAGATTGCTATTTAGCAATAAGTCCGCCGAAAGTACATTTTGAGCATTAAAGAGTTGTTGTATTGTATTCGCGCAAGCCGTATCAATTTGCATTGAATGTAATAGATTACTGCATCGAGTGGAAAGTGACTGCTTGCTGCACCGAGTGTTAGATTGGAACAGGAAACACGAGTGCAGCAAGCAGCCACTTGAACGAGTGTCAGTAATCTAGATTACATTCAATGCAAATTGAACGGAGAGCGCCATAAGGGAGCGGAATATGTAATGATCAATGCACACGCGTTTCATACGACGTTTTTCAACACACTTTTAATTAATTAATCAATTTTAGTGAAAGTACAATTCTCAAAATGATACTGAACAGTTCTTGTTGGCATTTCTCTGTATTTTTTTGTGGCAACTGGATATCACTCGCATTTCGTTCTTCGATTAGTATTTCCGGCGGGGTCGAATCTACGTATTGTTCTTCTACCCTACGTGAAGTACTTATAAACATTAGACACGGGATATCTACCATGGATACTATTTGTATTGAGTTCCCGATATTCTGCACTGTTGCAAGCGCCATGGTCACGGATAACTGAAGTAACTGCGGGTGGATTTATATAGTTATACAGGTATATAGTTTCCCTACGTGATGTCGACATTTTTCATTCAACATTCAAAATTCCTTTGTTAGTTCTCCCTACTACCAAATGGAGCTAACCTGAAAATGTTACGTCTCTATCACCTCTCGTTTAGGGTGACCGTTAATTGTCAGTCGGCGACACGACGGTTTTTATTAAACGGTTTTATTATTAAACGGTTTTATTATTAAACGGTTTTATTATTAAACGGTTTTATTATTAAACGGTTTTATTATTAAACTGTTTTATTATTAAACGGTTTTATTATTAAACGGTTTTATTATTAAACGATTTTATGTAGCATGCCCTTTTTTTGCTGTTGTTGATTTTTGTTTAAATCTAGTAATTGAAGTTTAATTAGTTTTACCCCCTTCCTGTTGACCGATTAATCTGAAATTTGGTACATGCCTTTAGTTCTGATGACTTTTTTATCTGCTACTACATATAAAAGAGTTTAAATTTAAAAAGAACTTATTTTATATACAGGACTACTGGTAACTCGACGTATTTCCGGCAGTACGTGTAGGGGTGTTATATGCAACAAAATTAAGCCCCCCCATTTATGGCCGAAAGTTAATAGTTTTTGATATAATTGAAAATTAGCAATTTTCAATTATAATATATATATATATTATTATATATTTCTTTTTTTTTCTTTCTTTTATAGAAAATAAAATACCCAATTTTGGGCATTTGTGACTAAATAAAAAAGTTTTAGGTGATTTAATAAGCAGTAAAATATCTAAAAACATTTAAAATGTTACCAGTTTGCCTAATTTTTATAATTTAATTGATAATTTACATTACTTGTAAAAAACAATAATTAGTTACAAAACAATTAGACACTAGGTCACAGAATAAATAATAGTATGACTAGGTGTACAATTTACTAATAAATCTACCTCATTTCATAAGCTTTCCAAAAAGGTATAAATGTCGATATTATTCGTAGAGGGACTATCAATAGAGATGATCCAAGAGTAATTGTACAAGCGAGATAAACTTATACACCGTTACCTGATAGTAAAAGAGAAGACGATAATATGTTTGCCCAAAAGATCATTCCAGCCAAACAAACCGTTCAAGACATTTTGGTCATCGATATTTTAGTGATTTGTGCTATTTTGACTGCATTTGAACGTTTCTGAGTGCTGGTTTTTGTGAATCACTTAAATTTAACCTACAATAATGGTGAGTTGTTGCTGTAAAAGGCGTACGGAACGAAAATATGAAAATATATTCTTTTGACATGTAAGTTTTGATTTTCGAGTACATTATTGAGTGGTCTTGCATACATAATTGCTATTGGATTCTCCTTCGCTAGGTATAGTAAGATTTAATTGATTTTAGACGATATTTTTAATATTTTTCTATTTATAAACGTCATCTTTTCGTAGTATTATCCTCACAAATTGCGTGGCTTATTTTATTTTGACATTTGTGTCCATCTCGCTCTATCTTGATGTGGTTTGAGTGAGCTGGAACGACTAAGGACATAAACGACGGACCTACTACATTTCTTAGGGTTAATCTGATTTTAGGGGTACCATATTAAAAAAAAAACCCATCAAATACTGGGTAATTATAAGTATCTAACGTAAAATAATAATTGTTGTCTATGTGTGGGTGTGGTGTGGGTATTCTGATGTATAATAAGTATGTGTTTACATAATAAAAAGTATAGATCACTGATAGCGGTTATCTTGTTCCCATAGTAAAGACATTGCTTAGTCTGGGGTTAAATGGCACTGTGTGTAAAAAAATCAACCAAAATATAATATTTTACTTAACAAAATGGATTTAAATTGTATAACATTAATTATTTTTGTCAATTTTCTAATTGGATTAAATTAGTTACCATAGTTTTTCCAGATTTCCTAAAATTCTGACTATAAGAAAGTTATGGGACAGTGTAACAGGTTGCACTAACTGGCTTCCAACCATTTCCTCATGTATATCCTCAAAACATTTTTGAATCAAAATATTTCAGAAAAACAGAAAAGATGTTCTTACGAATCGGTTCAGTAAGTTAATTCTATACTCTGTGTACTACAGTCAGCCCTTCATGATTACACTAGCAGCACCCCGTGGTTTCCCGATTTCCTACATGAACTGTTTTTGTTTTGTTGCGATAAAAAGTAGCCTATGTGCTTCTTTCATACCAAATTTCATCCAAATCCTTTCAGCGTGAAGGAGTATCAAACATACACTATAACTCTCTATCTCTCTCACACACACGCCGACAAACTTTCACATTTTTATTATTAGTGTGATCTATATTTTTCGTGTACTTTGCACCATTTCATTTATGGTCTAGTGGCCAAAGAACTAGTGGCTAGATACGAAATCAAACAGTCGCGGGTTCGAACCCTGCAAGATGCAATCATTTGTGTGATGACCAGAAATGTGTTTCCTCGTTATGGATGTTAATATTCGTATCTACTCGTATGTATGTTTATCCGTTATCTAGTGTCCATAGTACAGGGTATCCTAGTTTTGGGCTAGGTAATTGGTGTGGAATTGTACCGAATATATTATATATTTTATTTTATTAACATCCTTTATTTAACAGGAAAATTATTGATTCCTATCAAAAATCGACTATCTTTTTATTATTGTACACTAACATTATAATTTGGGCTGAATATGAATTTTCAGTTAAATATTCTTGCTCGCCAGGGTATTTATTTTGCAAAGCGGGTAACCCTAAAATTGTTGGTACTTTATACCCGTCTTTTTTCAGTATACGCGTGGAGCTCCTCTATATTGATACTCTCTCTACGATATTATTACTAGAACAACATAAACAACATTTAATTTTAACTACCACATGCGCACACCAATTGTGAATAAGCTAGTTTGATTGGTTTATTCACCTGATTTGACCCTTGCCGGCCATGGCAAGCTCCATGATTGGTCGATATATAGGTCTGTTTAGAACGATGTGGGTTGGTTGGTGGTCAAGGACGCCCAGTATCAAAAATATAATTCAATTTAATTTATTGTAAATAGGCATAGTAATAGCACTTTTACAAGTCAAAACTGTAAAAAAAATATAAAAAAAAATGAAAAAAATGAGGTAAATTAAGAACCTATGCTTTAAGTTTGAAAAGCGAGCACGTACCTGTCTCCCTGCCCCCAGTGCCTCGCCGTCGCCGCTTCGTACTGCTGCCTCAGCACCAGGAAGTCGATGACGTCGGGCATGTCGTGGTACCGCACGGTGAAGCTGCGCGCGCGCGGCGCCTCCAGCGAGCACGCCAGCCGCAGGCACACCACGCGCGGCGGCTTTATCACGTACTTCACGCCCACTACTTTTACTAGCTCGCATTCCTGAAAACAAGCATCAATTAAAAATGTTAATAACACCCGACATGCATTATACAGCTAAGAACCATCTAGATTACATCAGCTTACAAATAGAAAAATACTGCTTGAAAATCGGCCTATTCGTTTGGGTGCTACGATCCACAGACAGACAAATACATATTCTAAACTTATAACGCAAAAAGGGGTGCCTCTTTGCGTGGGGGGTCAAATAATTATACCGGCATAAAACAATATTCCGTTCAAACTAATATGTAGTACTACCCTATCCATACTTATTATAAATCAATAACTACGGAAAAGTCTGTACAAAGATAATAAAAAAATATATTGGATACTTAATAAAAAAGCTACTGAACAAGAACATAACATTTTTAATAATCGTGTCTGTTTGTCTATATGTTTGTCGCGCATCACGTAAAATGTTCTGGACCCATTGCGATGCAGTTTCCATTGTTGGATAGCTTAGGGTTTGAGTTAAAAACTGAGGTACTTGGTCTTAATAATCTTAATCCGATGAGTAGAAGCCGAGCAATCGATAAAAATATTTCTGACAGCTGAAGGAAATTTGATCAAATGTTGGTAAATTGGTACTTGGTCCTGGAATAGCACAGAGTACTTTTAAGCTAGAGAAATGACCACGCGTGAGTGACATGGGTTATGTCAAATACTGAGAAAGTATTAAGCTAACCGAGAGAAGCTAGGGCGGGCCGCTAGTCTATCTATACTAATAGCAAAGTAGTAAGTAACACAAAGTCTGTACAATGAAGATAGTTGTAGAGGACTTAAAACTAGTCTCTCTGTGAGCTGTAGACCTCGGCGCGTACAAACTTTTTTGCAAACAATCTAGCGGTGCACAGTAGCGCCATCTAGTTACCTTATTGTAACAATAACATTAATAACCAGGGTGCTCCATCAATCCCTACCTAGTAGGTAAAGGGTTCCACTGGTAGAAAACTAAAAGTGAGAAATATGTTGCATTTTGAGGAGCTATTCTGTTCATCATGCCGAAGATCCTCATCAGATGATCTCTCTTCATAAAAAAATTATGAGACTAACTTAAAGTTACTACCTTTCAAATCGGATTTAATAAGGCGGAGATATTCAGTAGCCCACTTTTTACCCTTTTTGGGGGAGGTACCCCCCCCCCCCAATCAAAAATCCCCGACGACTAAAAAATTCTAAAAATTCGCTTCAAAGTTTCCAAGTTTCGTGTAGATCGGCTGAGAAATGCGACCTGTAGAGGAGAACAGAGATCCGGACAAACGAAAGGAATTCGGAAGGACATACGAAAGCATTTTTGCCCAAGCTGAAACGATATGAAATGATATTATTTCGCTCCCTAGTAATACAATCTACTATTAACAAATTTTTTTTTATCTAAAGATTTCATACAACATTTCGTGTAGTTTCATATTGTGAGCAGAAAGATGCGACGTGCGAAGCGACCATGATAATCATTACAATTAGATGTAAACAAGAGGCACGAGCGAAGCGAGCGCGTAACATTTAATGGTTCATAGTAGAAAGATGAGAGCGAAGAGATTGTAAAAAATATACATCAGATGTTGGTTACTTACATATACGTGAGTGCGCTCCCACGGTTTGTCTCTCGGGTTAAGTTTGTACAGATCTTTCTCTGCCACTGCTTCAAAATACCGTTGATGACCCTGGGGGGGACAAAACATGAAGTTTAAACAAGTTTGAAGTTTTATGAAGTTTATGGCTAGTAATTAGCGTTTGCCCGCAACTTCATCTACAGATCGGGTCGATTTGTATGGGAAGTTTTCTAAAAATTAGTTAACCTTTTTATTCCGACTCTGCCCCCACCTTACCTTTCAGTCTTCCCCCACTTCACACCACCTGCCCCACTTCCCGCACCCTTCCCGACATGCCCCACTATCCGTCCATTTCCCACTACCCCAAAGTTAACGATCGCACAGCGATCAGGTCGAGGTTTGTTAGCTGAATCGCACTGCATCTCTTGTCGTTGCAATAATTTCCTGCGTCCCGTCTTTGGCGAAAGCTTTGACTTCCCTACGACGTGACATTTGTCTCCTCCTTTATCTGATCTGTATACGTCCTCCTAGGCCTGCCTCTCCCTCTCTTCCCTGCTATGATGGTTCTTATGAAGTTGTCATGTCGTATAAGTGTCGTACACATATTTCCTCTTCTCCTTTCTATGGTCGCTATCACACTAATATTACTAGTGGCTTTGTGAACTGTAGACCTCGCGCGTACAAACTTTTTGCAAGCAATCTAGCGGTGCACAGTAGAGCCATCTAGTTACCTTACTGTAAAACTAACATTAATAACCAAGGTGCTCCATCAATCGCTTTCCAGTAGGTAAAGGGCTGATTCCACTGGTTGAAAACTAATGGTGAGAAATTTACTGCATTTTGAAAACCTATTCTGATCATCATGACGAAGATCCTCATCAGATCTTCACCAAATTTTTATGAGACCAAAAAAAAACCATGGAAATCAGATCTAATAAGGCAGAGATATTCAGTAGAGATATTATTTATTATTTATATATATATATATATATATATATTTTTTTTTGCCCCTTTTTGTGGAAAGTACCCCCCCAATCAAAAATCCTCGACGTCAAAAATAAACTAAAAATTCGTTTAACATGTATACCAAGTTTCGTTTAGATCGGTTGAGAAATGCGACCTGTAGAAGATAACAGAGATCCGGACGGACAGACGGACGGCGGACAGCCGGACATACGAAACCATTATTGCCCAAGCTAAAACGGGGACGCTACCCGCTCGCTCGGTCAATTAATCAGAGAAGTATTATAGCCACTGTGTCGTAAACAGGCCAATCAGAGCTTAGTTTTAAAAATGAATACTCTCTAATCGAGCGGAAAAATTCGTATGCGCGATGCAGAACTCCATACATTACAACTGACAGTCATAAAATGCATAAACAACGATTAGCGCCATCTATCTTCAGAAGTGTATATATGTTCGTTACTCCTTCACGCTCAAACGAACGGATTTGGATGAAATTTGATACCAGGATAGCTTATATCCTGATCAGCATCATAGTCCACACGCGTGAAACAGTGAAGCACTAGCTGCTTCAGTGCTTCACTGTTTCACGCGTGTGTCGCGTGTGGTAAGATATATATTGATAGCTTACCAGTCGGAAGTACAAGCAGTGGTCTCCCATTTGCGGGTGGTAGGGCGCCTTCCGCGGCGAGACTGCGGTGAGCCACTCGCCTGGGCGGTACGCTTCGGGCAGCTCTACAGGGACGGCAGACGCGAGGGCGGAGGCGGACACACTACTGCTTGCTACTGCCCTGTGGAAAAAAAAACCCTCTACATCACACTAATATTATAGGCTAATTGTGCCATACCAAGAATACCATTTGTCTTATTTGTACAGACTTTTTGTTACTGCTGTATTATAAGTATAGATGCAAAGGTAAGTCTATCTTCAAGAATGTTTAAAACATACGGATTCCTCACCGCCTACTCTAGAGTAAAACACCCAAGATATGCCGATCCGCTCGTACACGCAAACCTCACGCAACACTTACACCATGTTATGCCGATCGTCCGCATCATCGCAGCAAGGTCTCGTCCATGTTAGTAGTGTTAATACTGTCAAGTTTTCACGATAATCAATGCAGTCTTTTGTGATGAAATTGTGTGTCAATCACAAATTCACCCACTCACACAACCATGCCGCCATTTGATACGCTTCACTCGTTGTTCGGCGGTGTGGAATCAGTCTTTTTATCCGACTACGGCGAAGCTAGGGAAGGGTAATGAGTTTAACAGTAGTTTAGTATGTATGTGGATGTTCCACCATAGCTTCGCCCCTATTGGTCCGATTTTACAATCGAGGCATCAATAGATACGTCTTCATTGATAGTGTCATAGGCATTTTTTTACCCGACCGTAGACGGGTTTTAGTTTTTGAATATGTCTTGTTAGTCCGAGCAATGGGGTAAATTGAAAATCAGCGCTGCGTGGCACATGCTGAATCTACTCCTTGCGCGCTATAATAAGTTAGTTTATATTTTTAGTTTAAGTTAGTTTATATTTTTAGTTGTGTTAGTTTATATTAAGTAAGCTGTGCCTTTTCTTTGCCGGTTTTTCTTTAGTTTTTTTCTACTGAAAAACACCAGATTTGTGTAGTGTATAGAGTCCAAGAGCCCTCCCGATACAACAAGAAATCCGTCTTAAGAGGACACAGGTCTTCTACAGGTTTGCCAAACATTTTCGTTTTGGCAGAAAAGGTTTCTACCATACTAAACCTATATTTGATAGAAAACGTTTCTATCAAATTAAACCATAACCAAATCCAATAATTCTGGTCTCTTTTTATTAATCACAGAATAAACTATGTTTGTAGCTGTTTATTTTGATCATAATTTGTGTACAATTTGAATTAATGAGTGATTTAAAACCGATATTTTCTCTCAAGTTTGTGTTCTGTTTAAATGAAAAATAATAATAAATTAAGAAATAATAAAAACTACAAACATAGTTTATTCTGTGATTAATAAAAAGAGACCTGAATTATTGGATTTGGTTATGGTTTAATTTGATAGAAACGTTTTCTCCCAAAACGCAAATTTCACGGAAATGTATGGCAACACCTGTAGAAGCTGCGTGGGTGCCGTTCGGTCTTAATGTTTATGTACTTCGAGGTCAATATTACTCTTTTTTCTCTTCATTTTAGCCTTTTTCCACTAATCCACAAATTTCTGAAACATTAGAAATACAATGAACTTTAGTGACGATCGTCACTCGTGGAACTGGACAGATATTCTCTTTCTCTTTGTTAACTTTAGTCGGGAGGAGCTTCCGTCTCGCTCTTGCGAAGGGCAGCACTATCGAACCTCTCACTGTGTTGTGTTGTACTGTACTGTACACATACCTATCAGGCGTCGCTGATGAAGCAGCGGCGGTCCTCTTGGCGGGTGTGACAGGGGGCGTGTAGCGGGTGGTCGGGAGGGGCTTCCGTCTTGCCCTAGCAGGGGGCGCCAGCGCCGCACCCGCCTCCCAATCAGAATACTGTGATGATGTTGAACTAGAAAAGAATAGATCTGATAAAAATTCTTGTATTGTGAAGAAGTCAATTATTATTATTATTATTGCTGTAATAATAATAAGTTAAATTAAAACATAAAATAAGGTTTTATGCAGTAGCCATGTCATGGTGAAACTTAGAACGGGCTATCACAATTAAATGCGTATACAACATTTCGTGTTTGTGCTGTTGACCGTTGAGTAGTTCCTTTATCTGGAGCTAATCCTGGATGTAAATTCAGGTCATGCTTACCATAAACATGCATTGTCATCGGAACTGAACCAACATGTAAACATTCAAGTCCGTAGGATAAGAGGAAGTGGTTCTAATTCCGCTTGCAAGATTTTAATTTCATTGTATTTTTTAAAATACAATGACTAATAAGAAATTATCCTGGACCAATCCCCACAAGCAGCACCTGTTCACTGTATGGCTTATGTACCAGCCATCACCCCCTAAGAAAATGCCCTAACTGGTGGTTACCGCCCACATTCCTGCCACCTTGTAATATCCTTGTTCTGGACGCCGAGCATGCCCGCGACAGCATGAACACAGAGAACAAGAAAAACGAAGCCACGCCCCTTTTAACTACGGCTTATATACCGCACTAATTGTAATAGTGTAAAATTGTATATATAGAGAATAAGTTTGTTAATAAATGTAGTCGAACTGAAGTAGTCAAAGTGATTGGATCCGACCTTTCAGTCAACGGAACTTGAACAAGCAACTGTGTCTTTCATTGAACATACAGTCCACATCGAACCAGGAACCTGAACAACTAGGAACCGAACTCTCCAGCACATCGTGTAGACCTTGCGAACCATCGTCAACAATCCTACTCACCTAGAACCGTCAGTGAGCTCCAGGGAGGACCCTCGCGACGAGCGCGGCGAGCCGGTCAGTTGTACAGAAGAGTCTGACGTGTCGCTGCCAGATCCGCTCTCCAGCTCCGGCGGCTCTTCCAGTACTCGCGTCACCTGAAATTAATTAATAGAAGAGAATCTATAGCGCCCTCGTCCAAAAAAAAAAACACTTATCCATATTATTATTTTCCCTGAATATTATCACAATTCAATATTTTTGATCTGTAACATCTTTCCGTTCGCATTACTGCAATCTATGGGAGTGATTTCGTGAAAAGCGTAATCAATGTGTAACCAGAAGTGTGTAACAGGAAGCCCCGGCTCCTAGCACGCGCTAATTGACTTGACTAATGAGCGCGCCCGGTGCTATCAAGCTAGAAGACACCACATAATTTTTTTATAGTGCAAAATAAACACTTCAGTCGGGAATAGAACTAAGGAACTCCAGACTATCAGCCGAAGGGTTCCCAGCTGAGCTATCAAGACTAAGATTTTCTGGCGAAAAGTAAGATCATACTGAATTTGAATGGAGTCGACTATGATCACCTAGGTGATTACATTAACGGGTGATCAAAGGACACTTAAAGAGTCGCCTATGGTTTACCCAGGCGATCATAGAGGAATGGATCTATAAATGATCATATGAGTAGTTGCTGATTCATAGTTGACCAATAAGCGCGCGCGGTGCTAGAGTATGTTAAGGTTTCTTATTGCCAAGGTGAGATGTTACACATCATATGCGACTACTGTAAGGTGAGCTCGTTTTTTTGTTACTAAATGTGTTTTGCTGATTAACTACGACCAGTTGCTTGCCACGCGCGCACGTGCATGTTTGCGCTCAGTACTGCGCAATGTTAGCTATTGCGCCACCCGATGATCATGTACTTATACGCCTTTGTTTTTTTTTAATTATTTGTTAATTTCAAAGTTATAAGCAGCTTGACTAGCTTTTAATTATTTGTTAATTTCTAAGTTATAAGCACCTTGACTAGCTTTTAATTATTTGTTAATATCAAAGTTATAAGCACCTTGACTAGCTTTTAATTATTTGTTAATTTCAAAGTTATAAGCACCTTGACTAGCTTTTAATTATTTGTTAATTTCAAAGTTATAAGCACCTTGACTAGCTTTTAATTATTTGTTAATTTCAAAGTTATAAGCACCTTGACTAGCTTTTAATTATTTGTTAATTTCAAAGTTATAAGCACGTTGACTAGCTTTTAATTATTTGTTAATTTCAAAGTTATAAGCACCTTGACTAGCTTTTAATTATTTGTTAATTTCAAAGTTATAAGCACGTTGACTAGCTTTTAATTATTTGTTAATTTCAAAGTTATAAGCACCTTGACTAGCTTTCAAAAAGTTAAACCTATAGGCATAGATTATATTCTACTCTAGCGATTGACATTAATATCAATAGATTTCAGAACAATTTAGGGGGTGGAAATTGTTTTCCCCAAAACACCAACTCTATCAAAACTTTACTATTAAAACTTACGAAACTCTCTCTACCGCTCGTATAGGGGATCGTGCGGAGGGAAGGAGATAGCAATACATTTACTAAATACCTACTTTGCGAAGATCTCGTCAAGCGACTGTCCTCTTAATTTCTTGTGATTTATTATGCGGAGGCTAATGTATTTTGAGCCACATACATAATATTGTGTCAAACTAAGTTGAACTTTATGTAGTTGGACTTTCGGTGTAAATGATGCGCATTAACGCTTGGCGGTTTACGTCGAAATGCAAACGCTCGTGCGCACTAAATCTGTTTATTTTTGTCTTTGCAACAATACTACAACATGAATACAAAATGTAAGCTGTACTAATTGTATTTTATACATTTGTGATTTTTAATTACATACTTATTTAATAAAACCTGGCACGCTTGTTGTAAGCTTCCTCTTTTTTTTGTGTTCTATACTTATAATAAAGCAGTAAACAAAAAGTCAGTACAATGAAGATAAAAAGGTCAACTATTACGTAGTACGTACTTACGTACTACGTAATAGTTGACCTTTTTTAAAACCTTTGGTCAGGACTTCCTGATCAGAGGTTTCACCGTTACTACGAAACGAATACTTGAGGGTTTTTTTCTGTGAACAAATATTCGCCCGATAAAGAGTCTGCGTTGACGTGAACACTGCCTTTGATATGTCATGTAAATCGGAGTAAACAAAAAGTTATTTTTTTGTTTATATATATTTATATATGTATATAAACGATTTTTCTGGGATACAAGGAACCTATGTCTTTTACTAAAAGAACCAACATACTAAAATTCATAAAAATACATTCAGAACTCTTAAAGAGTTTTTTTATCGATTGCTCGGCTTCTACTCAACGGAAAAGTCAAAACTTAAGCCATCCAACAGTGAAAACCGCATCTCTAGTTTTTACGTGATGCGCAAACAGACACCATTTAAAAAAACTTGTTCAGTTTATTTCAAGTACCCGAGAACTTTTTTTTATTATCTTCATTGTACAGGCTTTAAGTTACTTAGTGCTTTATTATAGGTATGGATTCTATCTTATTAAACTCGTGTATTCAAACGTTACTAGTGTAACATTTTGTGTAGTTTACTGTTTTTAAGGAAATCTGTGTATAGCCAGTTTTCCCGGTTTGTGAATCATAAATAAATTTAATAAATTACTCACCCTGGTGTGCGGTCTGGGGGGCCGGTGCGCAGGCGCAGGCCTCCTGACACCGCGGCGCCTCGGAGGCCCTCCCTCGCCGTTCGCAGCCGTGCTGATCATCACCGGCCGGCGGCGCATTTCGCGTCGATACCAGCTCTGTTCTAAAGCGTACAGTTCTGCACTGGAATCAAAAATAAAACAGATTTTACTCGGCTTTTATTTTTTATCCACTTGATCTTTGTTGCTAGCTTTTTAGGCCAATTAAGATAAAATAAGCGCACCAGTAGCGGCTCCCCATTCTGCCAGGAGCCCGCCGTGTGTCGCACACGCGCCACACTCTACAACTAGTCTCCACCTCTCACCTAGCCTGCTCGATCCACTCCCTAGCGGCGCGCGGCAGTGGACACACGACGGGGCGCGTGTTGTGCGGCACCGGTAGCGGGTCTCCACTCTGCCAGCAGCCCACCGTGTGTCGCACACGCGCCATACTCCACAACTAGTCTCCACCTCTCACCTGGCCTGCTCGATCCGCTCCCTAGCGGCGCGCGGCAGTGGACACACGACGGGGCGCGTGTTGTGCGGCACCAGTAGCGGGTCCCCACTCTGCCACGAGCCCGCCGTGTGTCGAACACCCTCCCCGCGCCACACTCCACGCCCCTCGCCCCCTCCTTGTACGGGGGGCGTCCGCTCTGCTGCTAGCGCCTCGATCATTAGGTCTATTCTGAAAACGGGCAAAAACAAAAATTGTATATAGCACGGAGACATAACGATCTGAGGCCAAGAATGCCTCAAAAAGTACAAATTATTTTTTTGACTAATTCGTGAGTAGTGTCCGCCATTGCTAGGCTGGCTTAAAACGTGATTTCAAATTCACTAAAGTATTATAATTAACGCAAAAAAAACGCATGTTGGTCCTGTTTGGTGACGTCACATGTTCATTAGTTGCGGGGGGGATGGTGGGGGGTTCTCGTTTTAATCATCAACGATTGTTCCTCGTGACATCAAATGGGAGGGTATGATCTGGCTGAGGGTCAGATTCTGCCCACACCAAGTAAGAGGTGGGAGAGGGAGGGGGGAGTATCACATGCGGAGAAGTTTGGTTTAGTAATCTCACCTGTTCCTCGTGACGTCAGCAGCGGGTATGAGCTGGCTGAGCGCCAGGTTCTCTCGGCCCGGCACCAGGCGTTGGTACTGCGGGGCGTGCGGCGCGCCCTCCACGTCTACTAGGAAGGGGGGCGGCATCAGGTGCGGGGGGGTCTCCGTTTGTTCGTCTAGGGCGCCACCTAGTGCATCTCGAACTGAAATACGATGAAATTTTGAAGAGACTGAGGTGGACTTTTAGAGTTTTATAAAATGTAATATTATAAAGAGGAAAGATTTGATTGTTTGTATGTTTGTTTGTAAAGGACAAACTCAAAAAATACTGAACGATTTTAAAATTTCTTTCATCTATATAAAGCTACATTATCGACGAGTAACATTGGCAATTGTTTTTTTTAATTGGATGTCCGTTCGATAATTGCAATAATGTAAGCCAAGGTATCAAAAATACAGTACGAAAAGACAAGTTGCCATGGAAACGAAACAAACTTACCCAGAGGTCTATAATCTGTGTGGAAGAACAACTCAGTCGGCAGTTGCTTCAATAACTTGTGTCCGGACCCCAGGCCCAACAGTAGCAGGTGCCCGTGGGAGTCCGAGGCCGCCACGTGGGCGCCGCCGCCCCACTTCGCATCGAATATGGCCCCGTCGCCCTGCCCTTCGATGTTGTTGTGGAACCTGGCTAGCACCTATACAAAATAACATTATTTATGCTGTTATCAAAGTATTTTTTTAATCCTACTAATATTATAAATGCGAATGAGAGTTTGTGTGTTTGTTTGTTTGTTACGCTTTTACGCCTGAACTACTCAACCGCTCATTATGAAATTTTGAACACATGTTACAGGTATACAGAAAAGGAAAAAATATATATAATTTTGTATGGGAATTGTCACATTGATGTCAAATAGGTTGCAAAGTGACTGGCGTAAAAGTGACAGGTGTCAAAGTGACAGCAGTCAAAGTGTCAGGAGTCAAAATGATACGTGTCAAAGTGAGAGGAGTCAAAGTTACAGGAGTAAAAGTGACAGGAGTCAAAGTGACAGGATTCAAAGTGACTGGAATGAAAATGGAAAGTGTCAAAGTGACAGAAGTTAAACTGACGGGTGCCACAATGACAGGTGTAAAAGTCACGAAGTCGCGGGCAAAAGCTAGTTATTGATATTTGACTAGCTGCACCCTGTGACTATTCTCGCGTGGTTATGTTTTTGAGATAAAAGTATCCTGTTGTGTTATTCCAGGACCAAATTACCTATAAAGTACAATAAACCAACTTACATCAAAATTTGTTCAGCCGTCACATAGTTTTTTATCGATTGCTCGAATTCTACTCATCGCATTAAACAGTACACCAGATTTTAAGGCAAATCCTAAGCTATCCAACAGTGTATCGTATTTCATTCGGTCCAGTAGCTTTTAGGTGATGCGCGAATGAATATCCAGACAGACAGACAGACAGACAGACAGACAGACAGACAGACAAAACCGTTTTTTTTTTAATTTGTTATGATCTTGTTCAATAGCTTATTTTAACTCCCCTCTTTGTTTGTACATACTTATTGTACAGTTTTTGTTACTAACTTATTTATTATGGGTACTAGCTGTGCCCGCGGCTTTGCCCGCGTGGTTATTTATCTGGTTTAAAAGTAACCAATGTGTTAATCCAAGACCAAAAGTACCCTATATACTGTACAAAATACCAAATTTAGTTCAGCCGTCCGATAAGTTTTTATCAATTGCTCGGCTTCTATTTATCGAATTGAGATACCAACAGCAAACAACGAGTACACGACGGTATTATCGCTTAGTAGCGGTCACTTTCAGACAACGTTCGTACTGTTTCGCGGGTTTGTAGAAAAAAGCGTATTAAAAACAGAAGATTTCTGTTCCCTGAAATGTATTTTATAAGCCTAATCGTAATTCAAAATCTTTTTTTAGCAGCCTTTACGCGTCAGAGAAACTGAAAGAGCAACAACTGAACAACTGAAACAACAACTGAACAACTGAAGCTAGCAACTGAAGTATCAAGTATATTACTAAATAAACTTACAAACAAAAAATTATGATCTATTAGCCTATACTCGTCCACTGCTGGACTTTGGCCTCTCCTAATGCACGCCACTGAGCTCGGTCTTCAGCTCTCCTCATCTGTTCTCTTCCGGCCGTCTTTCGCAGATCGTCACTCCGCCTGGCCACAGGGCGTCCTACACTACGTTTGCTTAAACGTGTGAACTCGTCTGTCACGGTTATCGTTTCTTCTGGAAATGTGACCAGCCCACTGCCACATTAGTTTGCTTATCCTTTGAGCTATTTCGGTCACCTTGGTTCTCCGTCGGATATCTTCATTTCGAATCTTGTCCTTCAGAGAAACTCCAAGCATAGCTCTCTCCATAGCTCGCTGAGCGACCTTAAATTTGTGGACTAGTTTGAACGTTTCAGCTCCGTAGGTCAAGACTGGTAGGACGCACTGATTGAAGACAAAATGTCTTCTGGCACTTTGGTATGGACGACGAGAAGACCTGACGAAGTTTGCCGAAATCGAGCCTAATGGCCTCTAACAGTACGCACCTCGCCGTGCGTGGCGTCCCATACGAACAGCTGGCCGTCGTGCCCGGCGGACAGCAGCACGCCCGGCAGGAACGGGTGCGCCTCCAGCACGTACGCCTCGTCTCTGTGCCCACTCAGCGAGCGCACTTGCTGGCACGTGCGCGAGCACCACACCTGTCAGTGAACAAGTTTAAACATAATTGCTGTACAAAATTGCATGCTACAAAAAAAAAGTGATGTAGGAAGGACCCACTGAACAAAGCTTCAAAAAAATGTGATGTAGGAAGGACCCACTGAACAAAGCATTAAAAAAATGTGATGTAGGAAGGGCCCACTGAACAAAGCTTCAAAAAAAATGTGATGTCGGAAGGACCCACTGAACAAAGCTTCAAAAAAATGTGATGTAGGAAGGACCCACTGAACAAAGCATTAAAAAAATGTGATGTAGGAAGGGCCCACTGAACAAAGCTTCAAAAAAATGTGATGTAGGAAGGACCCACTGAACAAAGCTTCAAAAAAATGTGATGTAGGAAGGACCCACTGAACAAAGCTTCAAAAAAAAACCTTCCGCAATTGACGGAGAAATCGGTGAATATACATATATAAACTACTAATCCAATTTTGATGAATTTTAAAAGAACCACATTGTAGGTTTATTCTTTAAAGTAAAAATTAATTATCTAATTCAGTTCAGAAATCCCTAAAATATGAGAGAACGTTAACACGAAAACAAATCGATTAACTAATAAAAAAAACAAACCATTTTTGATAAATTTCATGTGTACTCTTTTAAATAAACAAGTATCATTTAAATAGGTTTGAAATCCTGCATCCTTATTCTCTCAATAAAAAAGTACTGAAATAATTTTAATTTAAAAAAATGGGACCACCTCATGAGTATACATTCAACAAAAACATAATTTTCAATATTTGTAAATAAATAGAAACCAATTAAGTGCGTGTCTGACACGCGGCTTTGAGTTCCGTAGCCAAGATCCTTATCAACCCAACTGTGAAAACCTCATTGCAAACGGTCCAGCAGATTTTACGTGACACGCCAACAAAGTTGTTTTTACGTTTGCATTGTGTGTCTCACTATGTTTTTTTTTTTTTTTCGACGTGAGGAGCAAGCCTGGCGGTATTCTACAGATTGCACTATAGAGAGTGTGCACAAGAACTGCACAACCTGATTCCCACATCACCGTACGACTAGACGATCAGCAAAGCGCCACCCTTTTATGATTGAAATACCTCGCACAAGAACGAAGCGTTACGCTTGTTCATTTATTATAAGAACTGCAAAGGAGTGGAATGCCCTGTCCTCGTCAGTGTTTCCGGTAAATTATAACCCCGGTGTGTTCAAGTCAAGAGTGAATAGGTATCTACTAGGCAAGCGTGCTACACCTTCGACCACATCATCGCTTTCCATCAGGTGAGATCGTGGTCAAACGATTGCCTAGTCCGTAATAATAAAAAAAAAC
This sequence comes from Alsophila aescularia, assembly GCA_946251855.1. Lineage (NCBI taxonomy): Eukaryota > Metazoa > Arthropoda > Insecta > Lepidoptera > Geometridae > Alsophila > Alsophila aescularia. Next base: position 66,523,668 of record OX276374.1, read on the forward strand.
TGTATCCTGGTCGGATATAGATCGAAGCATACAATTCAAGCAAAAAGGTCTCTTTTCAATGTTTTTTGAACACGCTTTAATAATAATAATAATATATTCGGGACATTTCCACACCAATTATCTAGCCCCAAACTAAGGTAACCTGTGCTATGGGCACTAGATAACGGATAAACATACAAAGATAAGAATATTACATCCATGACTCGGAAACAAATATTTCTGCTCATCACACAAATGATTGCACCTTGCAGGATTCGAACCCGCGACCGTTCGATTTCGTACCAAGGATCTCTAGCCACGAGACCAACCGGTCGTCGGTCGGCTTTTTAATAAAAGCGTAATAAAGAAGATTCCGTTACATACGGAACGGAATACTAGAACTCGATTTTTAATGTTTTTTGAACACACTTTTATTAGCTTCTCCTGTATGTATGTTTGTATGTAACGCAATCTTTGAACTAGATTTTTACCCACTTTAAATAGTCAGATTAATTCAAAATTTTGCACACTTATCAGGGCCCGATGACAAAACAAAAAAATAAAAATTATAAAGTTTAAAAAATAAATTATTATAGATTAAAAAAAGTAAAAAAAAACACGCTTTAATACCATTAAACCGAACTAAAAAGTAATAACATAACTCCTGGACGTGTGTATCCTCCCCATGCTCACCTACGGCGCACAGACATGGTCTTTGACAGTTCATCAGAGGTCCGCCCTCGAGGTATGTCAACGTGCTATGGAGCGTAGTATACTTGGCGTGAAACTGACGGACCGCATCCGGAACACTATACTGCGCTCTCGGACAAAAATAGCGGATGTAACCCGGAAAGCTGCAAAGCTTAAGTGGGACTGGGCAGACCACGTCAGCCCAATGCATGAAGAACTATGGGAAAATCAACAACTGAATGGATCCCACGAGATAAGAAACGGCGACGCGGCAGGCCCAGGAGGAGATGGGACGATCTGGACGCCTACCTGAGAGATTGGCCAGCTACAGCCCATCAAGATCGAGAAAATTGGAAGGAGGGGAGGGAGGCCTTTGCTCTGCAGTGGGACACTACAGGTTCATAATAATAATAATCATATAATAAGAATAAAGAGATTAACAAGAAAAATAGTGTTACTTGTAAAAAAAATAGGTAAAAAATTGTATTAGGGTTCCATAGAACTCATTTATATGTCGGTGCGTGCGAGTAAGACAGCAACAGCACACGCGAGTCGAAACGGAGTAGAGTTATTTATTTTGATCTATTTTATTTAACTGTAATACAAATAAAAATCTGGTATTGTCAAAAGTATTGTATACCACTTGCTGCACCCGCGGCTTCGCACGCGTGGTCATTTCTCAGGCTAAAAGTACTATGTGTGCTATTTCATAACCTAAAATAACACAATTTGTTCAGCCATCAATAAGACTTTTGTCGATTTCTCGGCTTTTACTCATCGGATTGAGATACCAATTACATCAGTTTTTAAGTCGAACCCTAAACTATCCAACAGTGAAAACCTCATCGCAACCGGTCCAGTACTTTTACGTGATACGCGTATAAACAAACATGCAGAAAAACAGACAAACTCGTTTTTCGTACTTATTGCTTTATTATAAGTATAGATTCCAAAATTTTAATTTATAACAATGTTTTTTTTAATTGTTAATTGAGCGGGGAATCACCGCGGGGGCCTGTGACTTGACGTAATCTTTGCAAAGTAGGTGTTTAGCAAATGTATTGCTATCTCACCTCCTCCCCCCGATCCCCTATAGAGCGACAGAGAGAGAGTTGCTGCTCGTGAGTTTTAGTAGAACAGTTTTTGATAGAATTGCTGTTTTGGGGGAAAGCACTTTCCAAACCCTAAATTTTGTTGAAATCTTTTGTATTAGTGTCAAACGCTTTAATAGAATATAATCATTTCTTTAAATATAGCTTTTTGTTTTTGAAAAAAGAGCATTTTTAATTTGTTATAGTCACTACTTACGTACACCTGGAACGATATCTCTCATATACAAAAGTGGTCTCACCGAAAACGTAATTTAAAAAGAAAATGCGAGAAAAGGAAGTACACGTTGAATCGGAAGTCTCTTTCGCTCTCGTAAGTTTCAGAGTTTTCGCACAGACTAAAATAAACTTGCAAAATAATCATCGCATCGCATCGCAATCGCAAAGACAACTGTTCCAAAGCGGTCACCTACTTAATATATTTACATAGTTCATCCTCTTTGGTGTCTGATGAGATTTTATATACTATTCTGGAAATTAAAGAAGTTCTTGTCCTGTTCATCTTACGAAATATTTGCTGTCATCTAAAAGATAAGAGATAAGGAAGAGGCATCGAGAGCTACAACTTCCTTTTCTTTTTTTGTTTTTAAATCAAGGTCAAAAAATCGATAGCCCGCTTTTTTTTTGAAGATATTGTTCCGGTTGTACGTATATATAACTTCCTTGGTCATAGTATCAGCAGGCATGTGTCACTCTACCTACTTACGCGAGCTAATAACCTACAGATTGCTGAGCCCCGGCGCTACAAATCAGGCGAGGCCGGCCGCCGCGCGCTTGCATTCAGACGCTTACCGTGTCGCTTGTTTGAACTTTCGCTAGTAATGGCGAAACCTACCTACCTACTTAAGTATTTCAGATTATCGTGTTGTTCACAAATAAAATTTGTTTCCTTTTTTATTGAATTAGATCCAGTTTAAAATAAATTTATCGTTTAACGTTTGTTATGATAGTTTTTAAAAGAATTATTACGCGTTTCATACATGTTGGATAATCACGAAAGCAACTTGAAAATGTGATTTTTTGTTTGTTGAGATATCTTAACGATTTTGGTGTCAAATGAAAGGTCTAGGTCTAAAACCATTTTATCCGTTCGAATCATGTAAATCGGTTCACGTGGTTTAGAGATAATTAAAAATTTGTATAGTGAAAATGTAAACAACCAGTTTATTTACAAAAGGAGAGTTATTTATGTTTTTGTTCTACGAACTTTTTAATTAGTGCAAAATGTGAAAATATTATAATTGTAAGTTAATGAGGAATGTTAAACAAATAAGTATCTTGGTAGCCTAAAAAAATAAGGTTTATTTTCATTTGTTAATTACAAAAGGCGGACTTTAATATTCATTTTCTATCTACCTAATTGACCGTGTCATCATACGCTTCAAACATAAGATAGATTACGTGATCAAGTATGTAGATAGAAGATGAATATTATATTAGTAGCAGCGGCAAGTCGACAACCATAGCGCCACAGCTAGCGCGACACTCCGCGCCAGACAGCGAGAGTTACGCGTTAGAAGAGAATGGCAACGTTTAGGTAAATATCGCGTTAGGCACTGAGCACTTATGCGAGCTGAATTTCACTTTGTTGATTAGTAGCAAGAGTCGCTATTTCTATTAATGGTTGCGCGAAGTGCAACTTCTGCTATTATTTATTCTGTGGTATCAGCGCATAAAAACCGCCAGTTAAGATGCTTATAACTTTGAAGTTATGGAAAAATTTTGAAAAACGAAGACGTTAACTGACTTTATGTAAAAAAAATACAAATTGGATAATATTTAGGAGTTATTTTTTTCTTTTTGTATCGACACGGGCGCTGTACTCTCCTTAACATCTGTATCGAGCGACGTTCGGTAAAAAGTAGTGGTGCTCACCCGGACAGTGTTATCCGAGACGGCCGTAATCACGTACGCGTCGCTGCAGTCCCAGCAAACCATTGTGACCTGCAACAAGGAAAAAATATTATCTGTACCTATAAAACAGCACTGTGACATACTTACTGACTGACAGCCTAAACCGATGAACGAAGATATTCCTTGAGTATCCTTGAGAATAAATGTGCAAGCGAGACAGCAATACACATTTATGCGCGTGCAATAGAGATATGTAGTGAGGGTCATTGTACGAATTGCTCTGTCTATCGTGACCGGCCAAATATATTTGGGCTTCGATCTTGTCTTAGAAGAATTGTCATAGATGGCGTTACTATTCTCATGTTTCAATGTAAACTATAATATATTGTAGTGGCAATCCAGGTTTTTTTTATTGGTTCCCTAAACTGGACGATACAATAGATACAAGTATGATAAAATAAGGCATAATATAACATGAAAAGTAACGACCTTCTCGAAGCGAACACTGCGTGCAAATAAATAAAGGTACAGTAGTCGCAGCGGAAGTTGTCTCGGAAGTTGTCTGCTAGTCGCTTTCAAGCTGCTATTTTTCAGGTGCAATCCCAATGTTGAAGGTGAAAACAGCATTGTATAACTGCCTCGCTCACTCGCTTACGTTTTTAGCATATTCTATCTCGCTCTTACTTGATGCAGTTTTATCCCCACAGCAGTACCTGCGCAATCGTTCACAAAACCTAACTTCACAAACATATTGATTGGCTGCGACTACTGTATAAAGAGTACATACTACTACTAAAATTACATTTAATTAAGCTTTCAATAAATTAGATAATTTGGACAATTCTTAAACAAGTGTTTTTTTTTTACAGAAGCTGACGATTCACTGAAAATGTCAAATGTTATCGTGCAAGATCCTCTACATTTTACCACGTTTTTATTAAGTCACTTTCTTGTGTGTCTGTCTGTCCATCCGGGTGGACTCTTGCAACTCAAACGATCCGGCTGAAATTTTCAGGATAGCTTATTGCACTCGATGACAATACATTCTAAAATACGAGGTTTTTAGATTCGTTTTTTAATCTGCATTGCAGCTTGTTCAGTTTATGTGGTAAGTTACCTTCAGTCTTTTCCCCTCTGCTTGTGTAGAAGGCAGTAACAGCACGTGCCTCCACTGTGTGGCGTGCAGTGTCCACAGGGCTGCGCTCCCGTCCTGCAACAAATGAATTATTTGTCAGTCTCAGTGTCACGCCAGTTCATAACACTTTAGATTAGCCATGCTCAAATTGCGGCCCGCCGAACTTTTTTGCAAATACACTAGTTTTCGGAATGAGTAAATTTTCGCGATCGATTTTCTTAGTTGTTACTGATTTTCTCATACTCAGGAGATATATAATATTACACTGCTTCTTTTTACATACACAGCTAAAAATTCGCGCTCAGTTCGCACGGGTCATAGTATTGACTTTACTATCCTTTTGTTATTTTTATTTAAACTTTCTCATTATAGTCATAAGAATATGTATAAATTTTGAATCTTTGCCACTAAATTCAGAATGTAGGCGTTGGATCTTTGCCCGGATGCCAAATCTCACTCTACTCCACTGTCCTTGCTTTTGATTCGAGACCCTCTAACACAGGTATCTCCATACTTAAAAGAGGGTCTCAAACCATGAAATGTATCTTAAACGAATATTACCGAAATAAATATTTGTATTTGATTCGCTACACCACTGTCCTTGCTTTTGATTCGAGACCCTCTAACACAGGTATCTCCATACTTAAAAGACAGCCTCAAACCATGAAATGTATCTTAAATGAAGTTTACCGAAATAAATATTTGTATTTGATTCGCTATACCACTGTCCTTGCTTTTGATTCCAGACCCTCTAACACAGGTATCTCCATACTTAAAAGAGGGTCTCAAACCATGAAATGTATCTTAAATGATGTTTACCGAAATAAATATTTGTATTTGATTCGCTATACCACTGTCCTTGCTTTTGATTCGAGACCCTCTAACACAGGTATATCCATACTTAAAAGAGGGTCTCAACCCATGAAATGTATCTTAAATGATGTTTACCGAAATAAATATTTGTATTTGATTCGCTATACCACTGTCCTTGCTTTTGATTCGAGACCCTCTAACACAGGTATCTCCATACTTAAAAGACAGCCTCAAACCATGAAATGTATCTTAAATGAAGTTTACCGAAATAAATATTTGTATTTGATTCGCTATACCACTGTCCTTGCTTTTGATTCCAGACCCTCTAACACAGGTATCTCCATACTTAAAAGAGGGTCTCAAACCATGAAATGTATCTTAAATGATGTTTACCGAAATAAATATTTGTATTTGATTCGCTATACCACTGTCCTTGCTTTTGATTCGAGACCCTCTAACACAGGTATATCCATACTTAAAAGAGGGTCTCAACCCATGAAATGTATCTTAAATGATGTTTACCGAAATAAATATTTGTATTTGATTCGCTATACCACTGTCCTTGCTTTTGATTCGAGACCCTCTAACACAGGTATCTCCATACTTAAAAGACAGCCTCAAACCATGAAATGTATCTTAAATGAAGTTTACCGAAATAAATATTTGTATTTGATTCGCTACACCACTGTCCTTGCTTTTGATTCCAGACCCTCTAACACAGGTATCTCCATACTTAAAAGAGAGCCTCAAACCATGAAATGTATCTTAAATGAAGTTTACCGAAATAAAAATTTGTATTTGGTTCGCTACACCACTGTCCTTGTTTTTGATTTGAGACCCTCTAACACAGGTATCTCCATACTTAAAAGAGAGCCTCAAACCATGAAATGTTGAGATTGACTGCTTTAAATGGGCCGATGTTTCAGGATGACGAGTTCAGTGCAGAATTGCAAACAAATAAATATAAGACTCACTTTACTCCCGGAGACGAATCTAAGGCCTCTGTGCGCCCACGCAATGCTGTCCACTGCGTCCCCGTGTACCGCTGTTTCTAGTACCTGCAAATACAATCAAATTAACCGGTTTTTTTTTACAATCTAGGCAATCGTGTAACCACTATCTCACCTGATGGAAAGCGACGCTGTGTCGGAAGGTGCAGCACGCTCGCTAGTAGATACCTATTCACTCTTGACTTGAACACACCTGGGTTATAATTTACCGAAAACACTGACGAGGGCAGAGCATTCCATGCCTTTGCAGTCCTTATAATAAATGAAGAAGCGTAACGCTTACTTCTTGTGCGAGGTGTTTCTACCAAGGATGGCGTTTGTTTGAAGATGGAATTCGTTACTATTTCCACTTTAGTAATTAAAATCAGCTGAACGTAACAGTAACTAAAGTTAAAAAGGAGACTGTGGATTAAAGTAATCATTCGGTTGAACTAGAGAACACTGACTGATTTCATTACTGCTTCGCTCACCCCTTTTACTTTCGCTTCTATCGCTCTTGACTTTCTTCTTCCTATAGCTATATTTTTGTTACTTTATGCTCGCTTCACTTGTAGCCCTTTGATAGTACTCAGTAGTTTCTCACTATAGTGTATCAACGGTCCTCGTCTGGTAGCACAACTCTCCCCGCCCCCCTCCCCTCACTCACCCTCGTCGGCCCCCCCGGGCCCTGCTCGAGCGCGTACAGCCGCACGTGGTGGTCGGCGCTGCCGGCGGCAAGGAAGGCGCCGCCGGGCGACCACGCGGCGCAGATCATGTGGCAGGCGCCGGGCCGCATGCGCTCCACGTACTGCACCGGCTGCGACAGGAACTGTCCGTCCGGCGAGCACGTCCAGAACGCTACCGAGCCGTCCGTGGAGGTGGACGCCAGCCAGCGCAGGTCCGGCCGCGACGGCGGCGCCCAGTGCACCTGGGGGGAAAAGCCAATCAATAACTCATATGCACCAGACAGCAGCACCTCGCAGGTACTTATAGCAGTGATGGTGCCTCCGTGCGCGTGCAGCACTGCCCTCGGCGAGGCGGTGGCCAGGCACCACACCCGCACCAGCCGCTCCACGGAGCCGCACGCCTCGCAGGTACTTACAGAAGTGATGGTGCCTCCATGCGCGTGCAGCACTGCCCTCGGCGAGGCTGTGGCCAGGCACCACACTCGCACCAGCCGCTCCACGGAGCCGCACGCCAGCAGCGCCCCGTCGGCGGACACGCATGCGTCCGTTATCTCCGCACCCGCGCCGCGTAGGGTCGTCAGCAGGCGCCCGTCGAAAGCGCTCCACACTTTGACTAAGAGGTCGTCGGCGCCCTGAAGAAGATTGATAGATTAGTAAAAGTTATAGAAAGACAGCATTCAAAAAGTTCACGGTATCAACATGATTAACTTATCCTAAGGGTAATTTTAAAATGTTGTCGCAAGGAGGTCCCCCGAAGGTTGCTCCAGTAAAACATCTTCAGGTAAAGAGTTATTCCGACGAATAAGATCTCAAGTCGGCGATCAATGATATTTTTTCTGCCAAAGAGGAACGATTTTATTTACAGGGTATGGAAAAGATTTTTTCAGTCAAATAAATGAATCAATATTAAGGTAAAGCCCGGTCATGATACAGAGAGAATTTCCCAGCGCTTATGTGCGAGCGCGACAGCAATACATTAGTGCGCGAGCGACAGAGATAAGTAATTAGGGGTCAATGCACGAAATTCTCTCTATAACGCGACCGGGCTTTACACCTATAAGCTTTACACTACATAAATTATAAAACATTTATAACACTTTTCCTTGACCCCCATACCGAGAACTTATTGAACGCGCCTCGTAATAAGTTCTAATAGGGACTATCCCTCACGATTCCAAGTTGTGTCCGTCGCCGGTGAAGCTTTTCAATTAATTATTTACAAGTGAGAAAGTTTAATAGAACTGCAAAGGAAATGGAATGCCCTGCCCTCGTCAGTGTTTCCGGTAACATATAACCCAGGTGTGTTCAAGTATACAGTGAACAGGTAACTACTAGGCAAGCATGCTACACCTTCGGATACAAAATCTTTTTCCATCAGGTGAGATCGTGGTCAAACGCTTGCCTAGTCCGTCATAAAAAAGTGACTTGCAAAGCCAAAAAGGTCTCTATTGAGCGGACTCTTCGCAGCTGTCACATGCATAATCCCGTCGAATAATTTATTCCAAAGTAAACCCATTTATTTAGGACATGTCTCTATATAGATGTCTATTCTTGTTTCAGAAAGAAAGCGAAGGTCGCCGATGGTACTACTTTTTAAGTATGTGTTTTTTTTATGCAATAATGTATTACTATCTATATATTATAGACACTAATTAGTATCAGTCGGAACTAAGTAATTAACTATGATGGCACATCTGCCATCTTGTTTTCGATTGTAATTCTGATAATATTGGCGAGTGAAGACCGCCATCTTGTTCGTTTCGTAATGTAATTGACCGAGCGAACGCGAAGCGAGAGCGAAGCGTCTTCGTTTCAACTTGGCCAAAAATGTTTTCGTAAGTCCGGAGGATATCCGAATGTCCGGCTGTTCTCCTCTACAGCTCGCATTTCTCAACCGATCTAGACAAATCTTGGTATAAAGGTTACGAGTTTTTTAGTCGTCCAGGTTTTTGATTGGGAGGCCCCCCTCCCCTCCCAATCAAAAAAAGCGGACGACTAAAAAACTCGTAATAATTCCTCCAAAAAGGGGGAAAAGGGAGCCTACAGAATATCTCCGCCTTATTAGATCCGATTTCGATGGTTCTTTTATAATTTGAAAGATATCAACTTTAAGTTGGTCTCATAAAAATTTGGTGAAGATTTGATGAGGATCTTCGGCGTGATGAGCAGAATAGCTCCTCAAAATGCAGTAACATTCTCACTTTTAGGTTTCTACCAGTGGAATCAGCCCTTTACCTACTAGATAGGGATTGATGGAGCACCTTGGTTATTAAAGTTAGTTGTACAATAAGGTAACTAGATGTCAATACTGTGCACCGATAAATTGATTGCAAAAAAGTTTGTGCTTGCGAGGTCTGCAGCTAACAGAGCCACTAGTTTTAACAATTTGGTGGAAAAAGGCCGCAATAATGATTTTAGGTGACGCCATTTTGACAACGTGGTCCGCCATCTTGATTTTATTTGGCGGCATTTTCACATTAAATGCACATTTATTTTTTTCAGTGTTATGCGCAAAATCAAATGTAACTGGTTAGTGGCATACCGTGATAACGATCCGTCCGGTGCAGTCGAACACGAGGCAGTACACGGCGGAGAGATGCCCTAGCGTACGGCGCTGCAGCTGCAGACCCGACAGCGTGCGCGGGGGGAACGCGGCCTGCCCCCCGCGCCCGCCCGGGAGCGCCGCGGGGTGCACGCCCAGCTCGCGACCCACCAGGCGCCGGACTGGGGACAAAAAATTTATGTACTTCGCAAAAAAACGCCTTCAAAAGGATGTAAGGAACCAATTTTGATTTAATTTATATGGAAGGTCTATCCTTTCAAATAAAAAATAATCATCAAATTCGGTTCAGAAATCCTACAGAGATGAGGGAATACTAAAAAAAAAGCAAAACCAATTTTGACACCAGATAAAATATCTACAGACTTCCTGAAATGAAAATACTGTTCTACAGCATACATTTTTTCCACGTGTAATATATTTTTGAAATTGTGTCAAATATCTAAATTTGATACCCATCGCGATGGAATCTGATGACTTTTATTTGATACCCATTGGGATGGAATCCAATGACTTTTATTTGATACCCATTGGGATGGAATACGATGACTTTTATTTGATACCCATCGGGATGGAATCAAATGACTTTTATTTGATACCCATTGGGATGGAATACGATGACTTTTATTTGATACCCATCATTATCACCATTGTATTATTTGATTATGTACTTTATTTAAATTTGTATACATTATATTTTTTTGTCAATTTGTATGCATCGTTAGGCAAAACATGTAACTCTTCCTTTTTAACACTTGGCATCCTTAATTTGTATGTAAATACATATTTTCACAAATAAATTATCTTTATCTTATATTGTATTTTTTTAAATATGGTTTTCAATAAAGAGTTGCTTATCATATAAATAAAAGTATTTAATCAGTAAAAGTTGTTATATGTAATGCTGGCCTCTGGTGACAGACTTTGTCAGGGAGTCTTCGCCCGAGGGCCTCTGACATGGCTTAACGACTGTTATTGATCAATAACAGCCGCGACCGACAGCTTAACGTGTCCTCCGAAGCACGGGGCTATGGAAATCCACATTTGTATAACTTAGAAAAGTCACTGGCAGAGCCTAGAACCGAACCCGTATCGTTTGATTCTAAGTAATTGCACTATTGAACGTTAAAGAATTAAAAGTACTCACCGAGCGAATGATCCTGTTTGAACGAGGCATATTTCGGCAAAGGCCTGACCAAACTCTCGCTGAGCAGGGACAGGCGAGCGGTCAGCCGCTGTCCTTGACCGGAGCCCCCCTCGGCGGGGGCGGAGCGCGCGAGGCGAAGCGCCCGGTCGCACACAGAGGCAAGGCGGCTGTATGACACATCCTCGTATTGTGATGCCTGGAGGGATAAAAATATATAACATCCGTTCAGTAATATTAAAAGACTATACACAAATCAATCTAAAATTTTCATAAGGTTGTGTTTAAATGACATTCTATAAATTATTTTAGTATGACATATTTTATTATTATCTTTAATTAATTTAATTACTTCTGTAACAAGTCCAATTCTGTACATTGAAGTTTTATAATTAATTTAATTACTTCTGTAACAAGTCCAATTCTGTACATTGAAGTTTTATAATTAATTTAATTACTTCTGTAACAAGTCCAATTCTGTACATTGAAGTTTTATAAATTTATTTTGGAGGCTCTTCTGCATTCGATACTGAAGCAAAAAATGAATTTATTTTGTCTGTCTTCTGACTGTCTGTCTGTATCTTGACCGCGCATCACGCTAAAACTACTGAACGAATTCAAACGAAACTTTGTATGATTTGAGTTCGTACTACGAGGATACTTTTGATACTTTGGATTCATTGATACTTTTCATCCCGAAACATTAAAGGGTGCCCGCAATATATTGGTTGAAAGTTATTTAAATGAACTCGTATCACTCTGAAACCATAGGACGGATTTTGATGCAACTTGAAACAAACATAGTTTATATGATGGGTTAAAATTGAGGATATTTTTAATCCCGAAAAAATTAGGGATTCTTGCGAGATAGGGGTCCAAAGAATTTTGAAGTAATCAATAATATTTTTTGGAGGGTACTCTATATTTGTTACTGAAGCCAAACTGTTTCTTTTTTTCATTTTTTACCATCTGTCTGTATGTATCTTGGCCGCGCATCACGGCGAAACTACTGAATGAATTCAACTGAAACTTTGTATGATTTGAGTTTATACTACGAGGTAGGACATTGGATACTTTTAATCTCGAAAAAATAAAGGGTTCCCGCAGAATATTGGTTTTATTTAAATTAACATCAGGCTGAACTTACTGGAGATAGTCATAGTATGTGTGTTGGGTTAAAATTAATGATACATTTTGTCTCGAAAAAAAGGGGTCCTGCGGTATAGGGGTCTAGGGTTATGTTAATTTTGAAGTAATCAATATCTATACTTATAATAAAGCAATAAGTACGAAAAAGTCTGTACAAAGAATGTGGTCTCGGGTGCTTAAAATAAGGTACTGAACAAGAATATAACATTTATTTAAAACATGCCTGTCTGTCTGTATATTTGTTTGTTCGCGCATTGCGTAAAAACTACTGGACCGATTGCGATGCGGTTTTCACTGTTGGATAGCCTAGGGTTTAACTTAAAAACTGGGCATCTGATTAAGATACCAAGTATATCTTAATCCGATGATTAGGATGCCGAGCATTCAATAAAACTATTCGACGGCTGAACGAATTTTGAAGGAATGTAGTATATTGCACTTTATAGGTACTTTAGATTCTGGGAAAACACGCATGAGGTACTTTTTAATATAATGAGGTTACACAGAGTAAGCCAGCATCTGAGTTGGTTTTGCAAATTACTGCAGACCAAGCCACTCGAGCGTGTGACTGCATTATACAAGTAACTGTCGTGAGCGAGTGGGTCAGTAGCTCGCATCTGAGTAACTTCGACATATTTCGTTATCACTCGCCTTCCCCCACGACACGAGACAACAGCTTGCATGTCACTCACAGTAACAGACAGATGACTTTAACAGTGTATATATGTATGATGTATTATATATTTTACTAGTTTTCTCGCCCGCGATTTCGTCCGCGCGGACTTTATTTATCGGGAAAAAAGCATCCTATGTTTTTTCTATGATATTAAACACAAATGCAAAAGTGGGTACACCCCCTAGCTGTTGATGTTTATTGACAGACTTGTTATTTCGTTTCCATGGCAACCACACACCATTCTCTGATGGCAACCGTTTCTTACAGTGAGTAATTAACATTTTTCAGTTTTCCTGTGGACACTTACAATTTTCCGGGATAAAAGTATCCTATGTTTTATGCCAGGGTATATTAAGCTATCTCAATTCTAAATTTCATCAAAATCCGTTCAGCTGTTATCGCGTGAAAGCTCCCAAAACAAACAAACAGACAATGTTTCACGTTTATATATTGGTATGGATTATATTTTCAAACTAAAAACTTTATTTTCATTGCTAGACAATTTATTTGCCCAACCATACCTAGTTTAGTTTTTGGAACTTATGTCTTGTTATGCTTTCACGGACACTTGTTAGCTACTTGCATAGCAATTACTCTCAGTGTGACCGGTCGAGTCGAGCTAATGTCATGCGAGTATGTCGGGCAATAGCTGTCTACTGTCAGGTCAGCTGCTATCACTGTGTTAGTTATTCATTTCTAAAATATACTTCTAATTTTGAAAGTTTTTATTATTATAGCATTAAAAAAAAACATGTGTTTTAGTTTTTGTCTATTTATATATAATAATTATTATATATAATAATTATAAATATGTATATGTATATGTATATGTATATATATATATATATATATATAATAATTATTATATATATATATATATATATATATATATATATATACATCACTTCCATCCATTTGAAGGTGTTCTGGGTTTATTCACAACTATTATTAATAGAAGATATTAAAACCTTTGTAATATCACCATATTTTCAGCTGGAACTTTTATAAAAGATTGGTAAAATAGGACAGCTGGACTGATATGGTTAATATTTATTTTTATATTTGTATTAGTCCTAATAAGGTTTTTAGGAGGGTTTCACTGCCCACACAGACAAAGGCGCAGGGCGCAACTAGTTTTGAAATTAAATGGACTTGCTACTTTCTGGGCAATGGCAAAATTGAACTTTGCCGCCTAATCTACGTCATAAATATTTCGTCAGCCATCGGAAATCGTCGCCTTGCTTTGACCAATCACAAGTTACTACTACAAAGATCGTACGCCAGAGCGAGACAGAAAATCCTAACAAATGGCCAATGCACGTTATAGAACGAGACAGCAATACACGTAATTACGAAACTGATTGTCCACCTACTTGCATGATATAACAATAATTTCACCTAATTTTCAGAAAATCAGGAAAATTATCACTGAAACCTTTTAAAATATTTTTTACGAGTTTTCACCGTAGTTCTACGCTCATTACTGTGTAGAACACATTTTAAGTTTTTTTGTCATTTTCACGTAAAATAATCATTTCAGATTGCCTATCTTGCTACAGAAAGTAAATAAATGTAGTTTTCAATGAGAAATATTAGTAAAAACTCACCAATTCATCGTAAGATAGGGCGTGCTCTTCACCCTCCCAGTCGAGGCGTCGGGGTAGCACCTGGCAAAAGACAAAGTTTACAAAAACTTTTCATGAAACTTTCAGCGAGTTTGACAGCTGCATCCACGTGCGTCCACTACCAAAACAACAATAAGCTCCATCCCCGGCTGGGAAAAGCTCAAACTTACCTCTACAGATTCTAGCTCTTTCAGCAAAGTCTGCAACAGAAATTATTTCAGTTAGCACTTGAATGTGTACCTAAATATTTATCTCACACATTCCAAGCTAAATTACCTTTGCAGTTTCTTTCAGCGGCCCTCCGGAGAGAAATTTCGCGATCAAAAAGTAGAGTTCTGAAATTGGGAAAGCTACCATTACACGACCTCGCACATAGGACATGGTAATTTCAAGCTGTGTTATTTATACGCAAAGCTTACCGGGAACGACATTGTGGTCCTCTTTAGATTCCTCCATTGCCCTAGATTATATTTTTAGGCTTTACGCTGCACTTTCACATCACATTCACAGCAAAAATGCAAGAAACATTTCCCTTTACATTGTTGACGAACAGATAAAATAATGCAGCCTTCTGCATTAATAGCAAAATGGCGTTTGTTCGTACGGTAAAGCAGAATCGGTTGGATTGAAGACATGTCGGTGAAACAGAATTTCAAAATGTCATTATGATAAGTATCGCTAGATGTCGCCACCAACTTTGTATTTTGTTTTCAAATATTTCTTTTTAGATGCAGGGCTGGCTATAAAATAAAAACATTAGTTTATTCCATGTTTATTCTGTTCATGTTATGTATTAAAAAAACGAAAAGAATACAGGCACAGAAATACCTTTGCCGTATTAGGACCATTTCTTTTAAATAATGGCAGTACTTGATTTGAAATGTCAAATTAGCTGGATATCAGCGCTGGCAATCCAGCTAATTTGACATAGTCCGATTTCTGATCTTTTTATGATTTACCAGATCTTGTTGTCTATCGGATCTTTCATTCCTCTGATACCCATGAAAATATGAAATCTAGTTGGCACTGCCCAATTTACATGTGATATGACAACAAAGGAACTCAATTTCTAGTCTACATCCTAACTGTCAAATATAAAATTTGCATTAGCTAAGCTCCCGTTGGTGTCGTATACATTCCTTGAGAAATTTGATTTTGAATTATCGGTTTTTCTATTTCCTTTCCTGGTAAAATGATGGTGTCAATGGGTTTGAGTTAATGTTAAATCCAACCAAACCACACCGAACTTTCATTCTGCTGAAACGGCCCAGGCACGGGCGGCATGCGGCAGATAGACCTTTGCATAGACCAAATAATATATTCTGCGCCGAAGTATGAAGTATCAAAGTATGGCTGTAACTATATCGCTGGCCACTATTAAAACGTAGTGATTATATTCTCTTTGGACACCAACTCGTATAATTATTAACGACAGTAAATTATGGCTGTGTTGTCCAATTTATCTTTGATTCTTACGTAGTATTTGTATACTCTTTGTGTGCCATTGGCATTTGGCAACATGGAAATTGGCAACACTGCCTACAAATCTGTCGAATGTAATGTGGCGGGCGTTTATCCCAGTTTCCCAGTTTTTCCAAAAATCACAAAAATGAGTTTTCTTGTGCGCCAAGCATGGGCTTTGGTGTGAACTCAAGTTTTGAGTAATCAAAACAGGACAGACAAGCAAATGCCACATAGTAGTGGAAGTACAAGGAAAACGTGTTAAAATCTCTCGATTGACTGAGTTGGTGACATGAACTGGTAACCTGATGAGCTTCGAGGGCTCCATGTTTACTGATATCTACGTCTACCACTCGCTAATATGATCCTCCGGTAATCCTCGCTCGTACAGAACAGGTCAGTAGGGTCTGACGATTCAATGTTTTGATCAATAAACAAAGTGGATCTAAGACAAATATAAACATTCCCTCTTGTTATCCTTCTATAGACGTCAGTCGGTTGGTTAGGCGGCCAGTATTTTCATATTTATAGCAAATATATTAAAGATTATTATGAAGAACCAGTCGGTCTAATAATTATTATTAATTTCAATGTATTAACCGGGGTGTTCCGGCAGCAGTTATTATTATTGTTAAATTTTGTGTTAGGCGGGCATTAGAATATCCAATTTGTAGTGTTAAGTTACCTATCTAGTGCTCTAGATCGTATTGTGTAAACAGATCTAGCTTACTTAATGCTAACTCAAGGCAGGAGGGCAATCAAGCAAAAAGACGTGCGGTTTAGATGTGAGTGGCGTTTTTTGTTTTATTTTAAATCTTCACGAGCCAGATACAAGAAATGTAACAACATTTGAAATCTTCAGGAGCCAGATACAAGAAATGTAACAACATTTTAACGCATGTCATGTGTACCTACATGTTAACGGGTGATCATATTATTAGCAGGAATTGTAAAAATAGCCCTGGCAAATGAAGCAAGCCCTGGGGAAATATCCTTCTATCTGCCAATAGGCAAAAACTTCCCCATTAATAAAACTGCAACCATTTGGGATCAACCAAAGCTCGGTACTTACTTGGTATTTGGTGGTCGGGCTTCTTATCCGCAATAGGCCGATCATGGCCTCTTTTGCGTGAAACAGGCGGCGACAGCTAGTGAACACCCAATGTCCCTCAGAAAGGCCAGCAGCTCACGAAATCCGGCGCAGGGCTCCCTCAGGGTGGAAGTTGTTCCTAGGAACTGTTCCCTTTGTGGCTGCATGCATTCGAGGAGTTGTGGCTGTTTCTTCTGCCCCCATGCATCCTCTGCTGAAGGGGCTGTCTGTGACACCTAATCTGTGAAGGTGTTTTTTAAGAGGACAGAGGACCACTTAACCTGAAGCTAGGTGTATCTTGCATTCTTGGGAGAAACCTAACTCTGGTGACTCCTCTATATTGCTACAGATACTGTGCTTTTTAACCAACTTGACAAAAGGAGGAGGTTCTCAAGTCGCCTGATTTTTGTGTGTATTTGTTACTTCATATCTCTAAAATTTCTGAACCGATTTTGATGTGTAAACATGGGTACAGGGGTAACGCCGACTGTTTGCGTGGCGATCGATCGGCGTGGCGACGCCCCGCTCGTGGCTCGTCGGCTGTTTCCGCCTTAGCCGCGCCATATTCAATGTTTACACTTAATTTTTTCAATTCATCAAAAATTGTGTATTGTTTTTATCAGTAAATGATTTGTTTTAGTGTTAATTTTCTCTCATAGTTTCGGGATTTCTGAACCGAATTAGATGATTACTTAATACTTTAAAGAATTAACCTACAGTGTGGTATAGTATAAAATTAATCAAAATTGGTTTAGTAGTTACAAGCTTTGATTTAATTCACAGTTTTAGTATGTTTGGGCCAAATCTTGCTTGTGAATTTTGAACCACTTAATGATGTCCAATAAAACTGATATTATGCACGCTTGTGTACTTCTGATGATAATAAAATATTATGGTACCAATGAGCCGGTCTGACGATGGAGCCGGAAGGTAGGAAGGTACTGGTGATATAATTATAATTGACCAGAACAATTTACACATTTTCAAAATTAAAAATGTATTCGTAATCATCAGCCTATATCTGTCCACTGTTGGACGTAGGCTTCTCTTAATGCACGCCACTGAGCTCGATCTTCAGCTCCCCTCATCTATTCTCTTCTGGCCGCATTCCGCACGTCGTTACTCCACCTGGCCACAAGGCGTCCTATACTTTGCTTGCCTAAACGTGGTCTCCACGCGAGAACTCGTCTACCCCAACAGGTATCGGTTCTTCGGGAAATGTGACCAGCCGACTGCCACTTCAGCTTGCTTATCCTCAGAGCTATGTTGGGACCGTAGCTCCTAAATGGAAGGGGGCCGATTATGATGCGTTTTTTTTCTTCTGTTTGACGCTGATATGATTGAGGTGGTACTACTCGTATAATAGCCAGCTATCTTAGCCATTTGTTTGGGAGCTACAATCCCTGGGGGTTTGGGATTGGAGCTCCCAAACAAATGGACTGAATTTGATGTGGTTGTTTGAAACCTGATGTGATTGAGATGCTTCTTAGGTGTAATGGGGTGGGGGTTGGGGGTTTTTTTTGTATAGCTCAAGAATGGCTGGACTGATTATTATGATCTTTGATTTGTTGTATTTGCCTCTGCACCGAATAGCAGAATAACTATTTAAACATCAGAAAAATTTAAGAAAAACTTTAAGAAACTTTTGTATGGAACGGAATTTTTGAATAGATCTCGAAAAATTAATAGAGAGGGGTTGTTTGTAGGGGTTTTAGAAGGGAGGGGGAGGGGCAAAATTTCTGTATGCATAGCCGCGGGTCGCAGTTATTAAAACTATAATCTTCCCAACAGAACAATGTCCAATTCAGCGTCAGCATCCACCAATGCGGTGGCGGGCTCTGTCAGCGGGTCCGCCGCCGCCGGGGCCGCCGCGCTCGGGGGCATCGGAGGATCCCTTGAAGATAAGGTACTTATATAAACACTACGTGCACCCGCGGCTTCGCACGCGTTGTCATGTCTCTAGGTTAAAAGTACTATAATATGTACTATTCCAAGACCTAAAATACCAAGATACCAAAATACCAAGATACCAACATTTGATCAAAATACCTTCAGCCCTCAAAATGTTTTTATCGATTGCTCGGCATCTTATTATCGGGCTTAAATATCAAGTGCTCCAGTTTTTAAGTCAAACCTGAAGTTATCCAACAGTGAAACCCGCATCGCAATTGGTCCAGTAGCAGGCCAGTCGCTCTCCGCAACATGTACAAATATTATACCTATACTTTGCGGCCGCAATATTACGGTTAATTCAGTAGAGTGTCAAGCGTGCGCCCGATGAGTCGCGCGCCGTGTGCTTACGATAAAGTACCTACTTACGTACAGTTTTGTCAAAATTTATTCTTTTCTTATTATGAGTACCAAGAAGAAACCTAGAATGTACTGCATAGCATTCGGTCTGACAAGTTTCGTAAAATACCTACACACTGACCTTTTATTACGTAGGTAGCCATTTCTTTTTCATTCATTATTAGGCATGAAATTCAGACAGGCATTTTTTTATTCATAAAAGTGCAATATCTATTAAGTTATAATAAAATAATGAGGTACTAGGTCTATTCTGATAAGAATGTCATTATATGTAGTTAATAGAACTATCAACATTTATAATAATAAGTAATAAATAATACATTATTACATAATTGTTTTTTCTGTTACAATATCTAAGTCATATTATATCACAGAATAATTACTAGTACAAGTACCTAGTCATATCTTGATACAACCCTACCGAGCGTAAAAGTGACAGAGCAATTCTGAAACGATTAGAGAAAAGGAAGCTCTCGCGCGTTGTGATACGGTACATTCTAGCCTACACGCAA
The DNA here is from genome assembly GCA_946251855.1 of Alsophila aescularia. Taxonomy (NCBI): domain Eukaryota; kingdom Metazoa; phylum Arthropoda; class Insecta; order Lepidoptera; family Geometridae; genus Alsophila; species Alsophila aescularia. Next base: position 66,543,450 of record OX276374.1, read on the forward strand.
TGGGTGAGCGCCTTCTAGGTAAATATAATTGAAAGCTCGCAGCACTGTGCGATCTAAATTGCACTCTATTGCGTTGTAGCGAGAGTTGCTATTTAAATGACTTTACTCAGTTATCCTTCTGTACTTGTACTATTATTTATTCTGTGCCAGTAATTTTAACGTGATGCGCGAACAAACATACAGACAAACAGACAGGAAATTCAAAAATGTTAAATTCTTGTTCAGTAGCCTATTTTAAGTACACTAGTTTTTTATTTTTTTAATTATCTTTCTTTATTGTATATATTATAAGTATAGATAGATACCTACTAGCTTGTGCACGCGACTTCGTCCGCGCGGACTTCAGTTTAACGCGTTAAAAACTATGTCCTTCCTCTGGGTTCAAATTTTGTCCATACCAAATTACATCAGGATCGGCTCAGCCGTTCAGTTGTGAAAAGGTAACATACATACAGACAAAGTTACTTTCGCTTGTTATAGGATAAATAGCGTAGTATATACTATAACTAAGCAGGATGTAACAAAAAGTGTGTACAAAGAAGATAATTAAAAAAAATGGTCTAGCAGACTTAAAATAAGCTGTTGATCAAGAATATTACTTTTGTAAATGGTGTCTGTCTGTTGGTATGTTTGCGCATCACGTAAAAACTACTGGATCGATTTAAATGCTGTTTTCACTGGTAGCTTAGGTTTTGAGTTTTGACTTAAAATCTGGTGTACTTTGTAAGTCAGTCTGACGAGTGGAAGCAGAGCAGCCCTAGACAATAATACTACATGACCGCAACCGCTCTGTCAACAGCTTAATGACAATGAAGAGAGAAGGGAATGGGAGGATGGAACTTGTCCTTCAAAGGGGGGGGGGGGGGTCCTAAACCCCCCCCCCCCCCCCCCCCCCCACCCCTCCCTGCCGCCGAAATCGATTGTATATATTGTACAGTCCTTCCAATAAACAGTTTAAAAAACGTGGTAATAAGAAAATCTGTCACCATCTGTTCCACTTCCCCAGGACTGCGACTTCCTGTGCCCGGTCTGCTTCGAGCTGATCGAGGAGGCCTACGTGACCCGCTGCGGCCACTCGTTCTGCTATGCCTGCATCGCCAAGTCGGTGGAGCTCCACCGGAGGTGCCCCAAGTGCGGCGCTGCTCTGGCGTCCAGGGAGCATATATTTCCGAACTTCTTGTTGAATGAACTGGTAAGACTTCAGTTAACTAGCACAGCCTAAACCGGTGCATCTGGAGGTTTGGAATTAGGAGGAAATATTGCTTGAGTAATCATCACCAGCCTATATCTGTCTACTGCTGGACGTAGGCCTCTCCTAATGCACGCCACTGAGCTCGGTCTTCAGCTCCCCTCATCCATTCTCTTCTCCTCCTGGCCACAGGGCTTCCTATACTACGTTTGCCTAAACGTGGTCTCCACTCGAAAACTCGCCTACCACAATGGATATTGGTTCTTCTGGAAGTGACCAGCCCACTGCCACTTTAACTTCCTTTGAGCTATGTCGGTAACTTTGGTTCCTAGCAAGTTTTTGATTCTTGTTTCTAGTTACTTGAGCACCCGTGCACAAAGGAAGGATTTTTGGAAATTCCATCCCTAAGGATGATTTTAATTATTATTGGAGTTTAGAGGTCTTGCCGGGGTTCAACTTGATTATTGGAGTTTAGAGGTCTTGCCGGGGTTCAACTTGATTATTGGAGTTTAGAGGTCTTGCCGGGGTTCAACTTGATTATTTGACTACAGAAAATTCGTTTCGAATTAATTATGATAAAGATAGTACCAGATATCTATAGCTTTACCACAATATGAACAGCTAAACGCACGGCTACTTCATGATGTGGTCAAACATAAGTGTCGTAAAATAGGAGGCGACGGCGGAAGCTCGACTTGGCCATGATGGGTTAGAAGGCGAAGGCGGGTCATCATGTTTTTATTTAACATTGAAAACCTTTTTTTTACCATGTAAACCATTTTATGAAATAGAAATTCATAACTCAAACACTGTTCGTCTCCTGGGCAGTGTTGGGGGGGGGGGGGGGGGGAATTCCCTTCCTTTTAAGCTAGCACGGGGCCCAGCTAGAAAACTATATGTTGGGTTTTATTTTTGGGTATTGACTGACGGACAATACTTTTTTAAATGTATTTTTTTTAATTCTACCCCTAAGGGAACGTAGTGACAACATTTGCACGCGGGCGAAGCTGTGGGGCGCATCAAAATCGGCCCATTCATTTGGGAGCTCCCTAAATTCATAACTCCTTAACGAATGGAACTATTTTGATGCGTTTTTTTAACCCCAACTCCAAATGAAAGGGGTGATAGATAGATAGATAGATAACATTTTATTGCACCAAATGAAACACTTACAAATAAAAATAAACTTAAAAAAATAGTACAATCGGCGGCCTTATCGCTTATCAGCGATCTCTTCCCGTAGGCTTTATTGAGACACGTGACTATATAATAGAGGCAGTTGTTGGTGTGCAAAGTTTAAGTATAATACCCAAAAAAGAAAGAAAAGAAGATTACAAACAAAACAAACATGAATTTGAACAAAATATAAATAGCAAATACTAGTAATTATATAAATATTATAATAAACTAATAAATATTTTATGGTAGGTGCATAAATAATATACATGAGGTATAGATAGTTTCAGCCAAAAGTGAAAAATTACAATGATGACAAGTAAAAATTCTTAACCTGATGTTTGAAACTTTGCAACGATTGTGCTTTTCTTACAGGAACCGGTAAAGAGTTCCACAGTCATACTGCTTGTACGGTGAAAGACTTATCATAGTAGGAGCTTCTGTGCAAAGGAAACTTTAGGAGGATGACCCTAGGAAGCGGGGATTTGAGCGATGCACAAATTCAAATCGTCCCTGAAGATATCTTGGAGAAGAGGGATTAAACAGTATATTATAGAGAAGAGAAAGGATATGAGTATTCCGGCGAAGGCGAATAGGGAGCCACTTGAGCTTAACACGAAATTGAGACACATGGTCATACTTGCGTAAGCCAAATATGAACCTGATACAAAAGTTTTGAAGTCGCTCAAGGTTGTTTAATTGCTCCTCAGTGAGATCAAGATAGCTGGCGTCAGCGTAATCTAGTATGGGAAGAAGAAGAGATTGTGCAAGTGCAACTTTAGTGGCCGTTTGTAAAAAAATTCGAAGCCGTCGAAGTGATCCTGCTGAAGCAAACATTTTGCAGCTAATAGCTTCGATCTGAGGAGTCCAAGTTATTTTCCGATCAATCATAACACCAAGGTTCTTGACTACGTCACTATAAGGGACTTTAACGCCATCAAAAACCACAAGCGGGAGATTCACCCAATCAATCTTAGAGATTATATGCGAGCCACCTATGATGTTTGGGTTAACTCTCAGACCGAAAGCTGCGCTCCACTTAGTTATGCGTCGTAAATCGTTATTGATGATGTTAATCGCATTAGGTGGCTTTACAAGAGTAGATTGAGAGTAAATTTTGAGATCATCTGCATATAAGTGGTAGGAAGAAGTTAGTCTCTCAGGGATTGATTTATGAAAACAGAAAAAAGAAGAGGAGAAAGCACACCACCTTGTGGAACACCAGCTGAAGTGTCGCACCAGGAAGAGACATTCTCTTCAAAGCGTACCCGCTGCCGCGCCCGTACAATAGCTGTGAAACCAGTCGATCGCTGTTGGAGATATGTTAATAGAGTAATATTCCCAAAAGGATATCAAAATCGACATTGTTAAATGCGTTGCTAAAATCGAGCAAAGTCAACATTGTTATCTGGCCATCATCCATGCCAAGACGAATGTCATCTGTTATTTTCATCAGTGCTGTAACTTTGCTGTGGCCAGGACGAAAGCCAGATTGAAAAGGATTGAGAATATTATTTATATTTAGAAAATAGCTTAGTTGTTTATGGAAAAGGCGTTCTAGGACTTTCGATAGGAATGGGAGGATAGAAAAAGGACGTTATTCTGAAAATATTTAAGGGATATGTATCATTGTATGTAAGTGTGTTTGTATCCGTGTGTCTGTCTGTGGCTTTGTAGCTCTCAAACTGGACCGATTTTGAGGCATTTTTTAATATTTGAAAGCTGCTTCTGTGCAATATATAATGGGGATCATATAAATTTTAATTTGGGCTCATTTTAAATTTTGGCCAAAACAAGTTGTTGTATTTGTGCCACAGGTGGCGAAGCGCCGGTTGCGCGCGGCGCGGCCCGCGGCGCCCGCTTCCAGCGACTCCTCGGCGCTGCGCTCGCTGCTGGCCACCGAGTCGCGCAACCTGGCGCTCCCGGAAGTGGAATCCATGCTGGAACTGCTCACCAGGCGCAAGAGGTTGGTCCACCAGCGTCGGCCTGCGTCCACTGCTGTACGGAAGTCTCTCCCAGTGTGACGAATCCAGAAAATAGATACTTTATCTGTGTTTATAATAAAGCCTGTGCAATGAAGATAATGAACAAAATATATGTTAATGTTAATGTATTTATTGGAAACTAGCTGTGCCCGCGGCTTCGCCCGCCTGGTCATTTCATTTAAAAGAAGCTCACACGTGTTATTCCAGGACCGAAATTACCTACAAAGTACAATATATTACATTCAAATTTCGTCCAGCTATCAAATAGTTTTTATCGATTGCTCGGCATCTTATCATTGGATTAAGATACCAAGGACCCCAGTTTTTAAGTTAAATCCTAAGCTATCCAACAGTGAAAACTGCATCTCAATCGGTCTAGTAGTTTTTACGTAATGCGCTAACAGACACACGATTAAAAAAAAAGTTATATCCTTGTTCAGTAGCCAGATTTAAGTACCCTAGACCATTTTTTTTAATTATCGTGATTGTTCATATTTTTTGGTACTTAATAAATATAAGTATAGATTTTCTGTTGTTTTGTTTGTTGTATAATGTAATATGTGGTTATGAAAAAATGTTTTTTCTTTTTAAAAGATTTTATTTAACTTCACTTAAGCCCCAAATTAAATATAGAATAAAAAAATAATAAAAAAAAAACTCACTTGTATGTATGTATCACTGTATTTAGTCTGTCCTGGAATCTTGCAAATCAAATTTAGAGCACTTCCCGATTAGCTACTCGGCTGAAACTGTCAGGAAAGCTCACAAACTGATGGCAAAGCAAATAAAAAAAGTAAAATTTACCAAAAAAAAAAACTAATATATTTTTTAAATTTTACTTATTTTTCTTTCACTACATTATGGAACGGTCCCCAGGTTACTGGAGGCAGAATGCGCGGCCGCGCACCACCGGCTGCTGTACGAGTTCCTGGCGCACCTGCACCGGCACCGGACACACCAGCTGGAACACCTGACGCGGGAGACGTCGCTCGTCAGAAAGGTAAATGAACGGTCCCCAGGTTACTGGAGGCAGAATGCGCGGCCGCGCACCACCGGCTGCTGTACGAGTTCCTGGCGCACCTGCACCGGCACCGGACACCAGCTGGAACACCTGATGCGGGAGACGTCGCTCGTCAGAAAGGTAAATGAACGGTCCCCAGGTTACTGGAGGCAGAATGCGCGGCCGCGCACCACCGGCTGCTGTACGAGTTCCTGGCGCACCTGCACCGGCACCGGACACACCAGCTGGCACACCTGACGCGGGAGACGTCGCTCGTCAGAAAGGTAAATGAACGGTCCCCAGGTTACTGTAGGCAGAATGCGCGGCCGCGCACCACCGGCTGCTGTACGAGTTCCTAGCGCACCTGCACCGGCACTGGACACACCAGCTGGAACATCTGACGCGGGAGACGTCGCTCGTCAGAAAGGTAAATGAACGGTCCCAGGTTACTGGAGGCAGAATGCGCGGCCGCGCACCACCGGCTGCTGTACGAGTTCCTGGCGCACCTGCACCGGCACTGGACACACCAGCTGGAACACCTGACGTGGGAGACGTCGCTCGTCAGAAAGGTAACGAAAAAAAACCCACTATACAATGTGTGTTGTCGAAACTTGATCAAACGAAATGTGCTCGTATTAGACAAAAAAATATCGATAAAATCCGGAAAAAAGTTTGATTAATTAGCTATCTCGAGAACCAAGGCACCTTTTTTTTTTGATGCAATCTTATCTTTTGGTTATTTCTTTGTTTATTTTTAAGTAACGGACGGATTTTCTTCAAATTAGTATCATTTGAAAGCTAGGAAGTCTACCTAGCAGAGACAATAAAACATTATCGAACAGAAACTAAGTAATGATTTATGAACCGATTTTTTTTTTTTTTTTTTTTGATTTGTAACATTTTTCTGATCGCTTCCCTGCAATCTATGGGAGTGATTTCGTAAGAATCGTAACCAATGTGTAACCTGAAGCGGGGGAAGAGCGCGCTATTTGATTTGATCAATGAGCGCGTGCGGTGCTATTAAGCTAGAAGCCATCACATAAAATGTTTACAGCGCAAAATGTAAACCATATCAGTCGGGATTAGAACTGATGTACTTCAGACTATCAGCCGAACGGTTCCCAGCTGAGCTATCAAGACATACGATTTTCTGACGAAACGTAAGATCTATAGATCGGATGAAGTACTTGCTGATTCACAGTTGACCAATGAGCGCGCGCGGTGCTAGAGTATGTTATTGTTACCAAGGTGAGATGTCAGATATTACACATCATATGCGACTACTGCAAGGTGAGCTCGTCAGTGTGGTCAGTGGTACCATATAAATATCATAAAAATTGGTTTAGTGGTTTCTTTTCATCCATCTGTGTATGTAGCTCATATCTCTGGGATTTCTGAACCAATTAGCATATTCCTTATTTTTTTTTAAAAAGACTATTTAAATTTAGTTAACAGATTAAAATTGGTTTAGTTTTTTTTTTAGTAATAGTAGATTGTAGAGCAAGTGCATAAAACAAGCCATTTTATGCGAGACATTTATAGCCAGAGCTGTAGGCGAGGGTAAAAATTGAAGTGGAGGTATAGCTATAAGATACACATCAAATACGTACACATAAAAAATATTACACAATTAAAACGAAAGGCGTGTAAAACCGTCAGCAGCACCTGTGAAATTCCGTCTGCACAAACTCACATTCTCCATTTACTGCAGGATATGGAACATGTAACCGAAGTTCTAAAGGAGCTCCGCGCAGGCGCAGCCGGTCTAGCTAGAGTGCCGTCCGAGAGCGGCAGTGTCGCGGGGCCGGGCGGGGAGGGGGACGCGGTGCGCGCTCTACGGAGAGAGATCGCAGACATCGCGGGCCTTGTCGGCGACACCGCCGCGCAAGTTGACGGTGACTATAACACTAGTATTATAAACAAAAGATTTGATTTTTGTATGTTTGTTTGTAATGGCTAAACTCGAAAAAATACTAAACCGATTTTAAAAATTATTTCATCTATAGAAAGCTACGTACATTATCAGCGAGTAACATAGGCAGTATTTTATTTTTCAAAAAAATTGTCATGAAGCCCATGGTATCAAAAATTTTCCTATAAAAAGGGATTATTTGGCGTTGCGAAAACAATTGATGATACATAAAATAATGAACTACCCGTGCAAAGCCGCGGCGAGTCGCTAGTTTGTATATAAATATGTTTTTCCTTGCGTACATAAGTAACACGCGGTTGGTGCGGTCTTATCGCTCATGGCTTACAGACAACCTGTGTTAATGACAGGCAGTCCTACAGCGGTAACGGAGGAGGAGAGCTTCGGCGGCGGCAGTGCGGGCGGTGGAGACGCGCTAGCGGCGCGCTGGCGGCGGCTCACGGCGCACTTCGATGACTTTGTTCAGGTAATAGTTGGCGATGGCTGGTGCATAGGTAAAACTCGTGAACAGGTGCTGCTTGTGGGGACTGCGCCAGCCTAGTTTCTTATTAGTCATTTTTATTGTATTTTTACACAACTGCCTAAAAAAATGAGTTTTTTGTTTTTAGGATTCATGTATGTTTGTATGTGTGTGAGTTTCTTTATTCCACCATAACTTTTAAATGCCTGAACAGATTTAGATGTATGGGGTATCGTTAGAATCCTTACTCGGGGCTATATTTAGATGTATGGGGTATCGTTAGAATCCTTACTCGGGGCTATATTTAGATGTATGGGGTATCGTTAGAATCCTTACTCGGGGCTATATTTAGATGTATGGGGTATCGTTAGAATCCTTACTCGGGGCTATATTTAGATGTATGGGGTAACGTTAGAATCCATACTCGGGGCTATATTTAGATGTATGGGGTATAGTTAGAATCCTTCCTCGGGGCTATATTTAGATGTATGAGGTATAGTTAGAATCCTTACTCGGGGCTATATTTAGATGTATGGAGTATCGTTAGAATCCTTACTCGGGGCTATATTTAGATGTATGGGGTATCGTTAGAATCCTTACTCGGGGCTATATTTAGATGTATGGGGTATCGTTAGAATCCTTACTCGGGGCTATATTTAGATGTATGGGGTATCGTTAGAATCCTTACTCGGGGCTATATTTATTTTGATAAGTTCTTTTTTTTTCAGAGCAGTTATGTTTTTTATTTATGGTGTTTTTTTAGTGTGTAATATTTATCCGCTCGCTATCCTGAAATCTATGGGAGTGATTTCGTGAATCTGTAACCGGAAGTGAAATAGGAAGTCTGGGAAGCGCGCGCTATTTGATTTGACCAATGAGCGCGCGAGGTGCTATTAAACTAGAAGCATACGTAATTATTTAATGTGCAAAATAAATACTAGTAGTCGGGAATAGAACTCAGGTACTTTAGACTATCGGTCGAACGGTTCCCAGCTGAGCTATCAAGACATACGGTTTTCTGACGAAAAGTAAGATCTATAGATCAGATGAAGTAGTTGTTGAGTCACAGTTGACCAATGAGCGCGCGCGGTGCTAGAGTATGTTAATGTTGCTTATTGCCAAGGTGAGATGTCAGTTGTTACACATCATATGCGACTACTGTAAGGTGAGCTCGTTCTTTATTTAACGTTCTGTTTACAGTGTTACTTCTCCCATCGAGCCGACGAGCTGTACTTCCCGGGGAGCGGCCCCCCCGCGCCCCCCACCGACGTGGGGCCCTCCGTGACGTCACTGCCGCCGCTGACGTCCGCCGTGACGTCACTGGCCGCCTCGCCGCCGATGACGTCCCTCACCTCCGAGGATCACGTCCCGCAAGCGCCGGACTCAAGACCGCAGACCGCTCAAGGTATGTACACATCAGCAGCACATACGGAGTTGAAGTTTTACATTATGGTTCGGTTCCGATGACAATGCAATGCAATTTATGTGTCCATTTCTTTCCATCCAAAGGTTGCCTGGAAGAGATTTCTATTTAGCAATAAGGCCGCTGATTGTACGTTTTAGATTTTAAGTTTCTTATCTACTGTATTTTTTTGCTTGCTTTGCATTAAAGAGTTGTATTGTAATAATGATTAGTTCCAGATAAAGAAACTTCAACGGTCAACAGTACAGACACGAAATTTTGTGTACGCATTTTATTTCGATAGCCGGTTTTATGTTTTACCGTGACATGGTTGCTGCACTCAGGGTTGGGTCCTGACTAGGGAACTTCTCAACGGTTAAAAGCACAGACACGAAATGTTGTACACGCATTTAATTGTGATAGCCCGTACTAAGTTTCACCATGACATGGCTACTGCATAAACATATTTTTTTATTGTTTTTTTTTTCATGACAGGTGGTGATCAGCGGGCTCCTGATGAGATGCAACCGGATGTGAGTGTGACCGAGTCCAACAACACTCGGCCCGCCGCGCCGCACACGAGGGGGCTGGACGCTTTCAGAGAAGACTTAGTGGCGTTCACAAGATACAGGTAATATCATCATCAACGTCAGCCCGAAGACTGTCACTACTGATCATGGGCCTCTCCCGTTATAGGGAGGTGGGAAAGGTGGACATGCTGCTACCCATTTTCTAAATTCCATGTGCATCTCACAGCACAGGTGTGGACCTATTATTAAGACCAGGCTCCAATATTTAAGGGTTTTTTCCATAAATATGCCGGGTCAACGGCAAACCTGATAAATGTGAAACTTAACATACATGTTTTTGAGATCTTTATCTCTTCGTGATCAAGACAAAAACATGATTAACAGAATTTCATTCGATACATTTTCTTATCAAAAATTACGTTATTTTCGGTAATATTTTCATTTTTCTACTCAACGGCATCTCACAGCAAGAAAATATACTTTATTATCCACTGTCAAGACTAAATTTACCTAACTAAATTATTAGCCTGCCAATAAAATAAATACCTTTTGAGACTTAATAGAAAATAGATATTTTCTATGTTTTTTTTCTTCTACTAGGCAAGCGTGCTACACCTTCGACCACATCATCGCTTTCCATCAGGTGAGATCGTGGTCAAACGATTGCCTAGTCCGTAATAAAAAAAAATAAAAAAATGTTTATCCGTTGTCTAGTGCCCATAGTACAGGGTATCCTAGTTCAGGTTAGGTAATTGGTGTGAATTGTCCCGAATATATTTATCAATTTTATTATTTGTATCCGTTCCAGAGCGCTTCGCCCGCTCGCCACGTTGTCGTACTGCAGCGACGCCATCAACTATTCCACCATCGTGTCGACCATAGAGTTCGACAAGGACGAGGAGTTGTTCGCTATAGCCGGCGTTACTAAACGGATCAAGGTAATGAAGCTTATTATATCCTACAGTAGTCGCAGCGGAACTTTGTGTCTCGGAAATTGTCTGCTAGTCGCTGCGCAAACTGCTATTTTTCAGGCGCAATCCCAATGTTGAATTTGAAGACAGCATTGTATAACTGCCTCGCTCACGCGCTTACGTTTTTCGCATATTCTATCTCGCTCTTACTTGATGCTGTTTTATCCTCACAGCCGCACCTGCGTAATCGTTCACAGAGCCTAACTTCACAAACATATAGATTGGCTGCGACTACTGTACTATTACTCAATAGGGTTCAGTTCAGTGGAGCGGGTTAATCGATCGACTTCACAAAAGGAGGTTCACAAGTCTTTCTTACGGGACCGATCGAAAGAGTCAATCAAAAGGATCAATATGCATTATTATATACATAGTATCTTAATTTGAAGGTAAACTTCATTAAAGTTTGTTCAGGCTTATTTTTTTTTGTCCATTGCTTTACTTCTCGTTGCATTAGGATCCCAACTACATCAGATTTTAAGTGAAATCCTAGTTGTTTTTAAGTGACTTGTTATAATATTGTTACGCCAGTCGATTTTTAGAAAAACAGTAGTTATTGAAATGTTCGAGGAGCCGCGGTCGGATGATGCAATAGCTACATCTACAGGAACCTTCTGGAACACACCAGTGGCGCCTAGGTACCTACAGAAGTCTCCAGAGCGCGCGGTAGGTATATACCTACGGGTGCGGCAATATCAAAGGCGCCGCCGGCCTTAGGTGCCTACGGGTGCGGCGCGGCGCGGCAACTTCAAAGGCGCCGCCGACCTTGAAAGTTCAAATACCTACAGACTACTGCTAGTACATACGAGTACCTTCTGGAAACTTCCGTCGCGGTATAAATAGGGCGCGCATGGGCTGCCTGGGACAGTCTTGACTTGGCATTTGGAACGAAACGATCAAAGTGATTCGAAGCGAATATTCAGTGATAATTGATAAGAGTGTACAGTCAAGTTAAAGACTGTTGTGAGTGTTATTTGTTGGATTAATTTCTTTTTGTGGCTTTTCGAATAAAGGTGTTAATTTTTGGCTTAAGCCTTCTAAACCATTTTTTATTACTTACTGCTTTATTAGAAGTACTAGCTGTGCCCGCGGCTTTCACCGCGCGGTAATTTTACTGGGTTAAAAGTACACATATACATATAGTATATGTGTACTATACATTATATATACATATATATATATATATATATATATAGTACATATATATATATATATATATGTACACATATATATATATATATACACATATGTACACATATATATATACCGCGCGGTGAAAGCCGCGGGCACAGCTAGTACTTCTAATAAAGCAGTAAGTAATAAAAAATGCCATATAAAAATGCATATATATATATATATATATATATATATGTATATATAATGTATAGTACACATATAATATATGTATATGTGTACTTTTAACCCAGTAAAATTACCGCGCGGTGAAAGCCGCGGGCACAGCTAGTACTTCTAATAAAGCAGTAAGTAATAAAAAATGGTTTAGAAGGCTTAAGCCAAAAATTAACACCTTTATTCGAAAAGCCACAAAAAGAAATTAATCCAACAAATAACACTCACAACAGTCTTTAACTTGACTGTACACTCTTATCAATTATCACTGAATATTCGCTTCGAATCACTTTGATCGTTTCGTTCCAAATGCCAAGTCAAGACTGTCCCAGGCAGCCCATGCGCGCCCTATTTATACCGCGACGGAAGTTTCCAGAAGGTACTCGTATGTACTAGCAGTAGTCTGTAGGTATTTGAACTTTCAAGGTCGGCGGCGCCTTTGAAGTTGCCGCGCCGCGCCGCACCCGTAGGCACCTAAGGCCGGCGGCGCCTTTGATATTGCCGCACCCGTAGGTATATACCGTACCGTACCGTAGGTATATATAGTGTGTAGTATATAGTATACTTTTCTTTATCATCCATCATCATTGTACGCGCGGGTAAACCCATGGTGCGCAGCTAGTAGAAGTATCGGTGTACCAACAAACTCAATATGTATAATGTATTTATGATTTTTCCTTTACAAAAATATTAGAATATCCATACAAGTATATAAAATTTAAGTGTCTGTTTGTAATGTCAAAATAACAGCTTTTTAGTAAATGCATATGAAAGTATATTAGGTACCTATACCAAAAAGTTTTTTTTTGTCTATCTGTCTGTTTGTTCCTACCGGGAATCTCTGAAACGGCTGGACCGATTTTGACGGGACTTTTACTGGAAGATACCTGATGTTACTCCTTAGAGTAACAAAGGAAACTCTTATTTTTTTAAAGTGTTAGGGTTCTGCGAAAAAAATAAGCCTGAATTGAATTAATTATTTATTGAATTTAGACCACGAGGGCAAAGCCGTGGGCACAGCTAGTATCTAATAATTTTCCTTTAATTAGGGAAGTGTTATCTTTACGTCACGAAGTTAATTGCAATATTAGCCGTGTTCGGCTGGTTAGTTCTGAGTACTGCCAATAGATGGCGTTACCATCCGTATCATACCGTAAGACGGATTTACAAACTCAGGGAAAAAATTGGATGGTGATGTACTTGGTCACCGTAGCCGAATTTGTTACAAGCATGTGCCGCACATGGATGATGCTGGTTTGAATCCCGTCCGTGACCCAAATTTTTCCTTCAGAAAATTATTACATATATTCAATATGTATATTCTGTCGACAGGTATTCGACTTCGAAGCCGTAGTCCGCGACGCGGTCGACGTACACTACCCCTGCGCCGAGATGCAGTGCAGCCACAAGATATCCTGCGTGTCTTGGAACGCTTACCACAAGCACGTGCTGGCCTCGTCCGACTACGAGGGCTGCGTGTCTGTGTGGGACGCGAGCACCACGCAGCGGACTAGGGCGCTCATGGTTAGTGTACACATTGTATAATATATGGGACACACGGTACCCTTGCGCCGAGATGCAGTGCAGCACAAGATATCCTGCGTGTCTTGGAACGCTTACCACAAGCACGTGCTGGCCTCGTCCGGCTACGAGGGCTGCGTGTCTGTGTGGGAAACGAGCACCACGCAGCGGACTAGGGCGCTCATGGTTAGTGTACACATTGTATAATATATGGGACACACGGTACCCTTGCGCCGAGATGCAGTGCAGCACAAGATATCCTGCGTGTCTTGGAACGCTTACCACAAGCACGTGCTGGCCTCGTCCGACTACGAGGGCTGCGTGTCTGTGTGGGAAACGAGCACCACGCAGCGGACTAGGGCGCTCATGGTTAGTGTACACATTGTATAATATATGGGACACACGGTACCCTTGCGCCGAGATGCAGTGCAGCACAAGATATCCTGCGTGTCTTGGAACGCTTACCACAAGCACGTGCTGGCCTCGTCCGGCTACGAGGGCTGCGTGTCTGTGTGGGAAACGAGCACCACGCAGCGGACTAGGGCGCTCATGGTTAGTGTACACATTGTATAATATATGGGACACACGGTACCCTTGCGCCGAGATGCAGTGCAGCACAAGATATCCTGCGTGTCTTGGAACGCTTACCACAAGCACGTGCTGGCCTCGTCCGACTACGAGGGCTGCGTGTCTGTGTGGGAAACGAGCACCACGCAGCGGACTAGGGCGCTCATGGTTAGTGTACACATTGTATAATATATGGGACACACGGTACCCTTGCGCCGAGATGCAGTGCAGCACAAGATATCCTGCGTGTCTTGGAACGCTTACCACAAGCACGTGCTGGCCTCGTCCGACTACGAGGGCTGTTACAACTTACTAATGTATAGCCGAATGAATTCTATTCTACTATCTCGCACCGCATCTTACCGCGCAAAGGACACAACGTCTTAGAGAATAATATGAATTGTGCTGCCAGAAGTGACATTTGGTTTTTCTTCCTATTTTGTTTCTTTGTTAAGGAATGAAGTGAAACCATTTCAAGTGTCTACTTTACTAAATTAAATTGTTAATAAAAATTTGGTATTATCGAAGAAAGTTTAGATAAATCTGCCATACATAAAAAATAATGTTGGTTTGTTCGTCTTCTAAGCGTTCGCGCATCGTTCATCCAATTGAGTTGAAACTTTGTAATGCGTCTGTTGGCACTTGCGTGAGGATTTCGAAGATAAATAAACCGGCCAAGTGCGCGTCAGACGTTCACAAATAAGTTGTCGCGCATCGTTCAGCCGATTCTGTTGAAACTTTGTAATGTGTCTGTTGGTACTTGCGTGAGGATTTCGAAGATAAATAAAACGGCCAAGTGCGCGTCAGACGTTCACAAATAAGTTGTCGCGCATCGTTCATCCGATTCTGTTGAAACTTTGTAATGTGTCTGTTGGTACTTGCGTGAGGATTTCGAAGATAAATAAAACGGCCAAGTGCGCGTCAGACGTTCACAAATAAGTTGTCGCGCATCGTTCATCCGATTCTGTTGAAACTTTGTAATGTGTCTGTTGGCACTTGCGTGAGGATTTCGAAGATAAATAAAACGGCCAAGTGCGCGTCAGACGTTCACAAATAAGTTGTCGCGGATCGTTCATCCGATTGAAACTAACATTGTTTCATAAACTTACATTGGTAATCTTATCGTATCAGTGTCACATCTGTTTTACCTACTCTATGAATTTCACCTACAGATGGCGGCTTCGCGGTAGCGAGTCGACTTATTTTACAAATTAATTAATAATTAACTTAAAAGTTTAAAAAAAACCGCCTGCCCTGCCAAAAAATAACTTATGCCAATAAATTAAATACTGTTGGAATGTGCTTATCATGCCTTCTATTTGATACCCATATTGTAACATACAAAGTTTTTTTTCGCATTTGAAAATAGAGCGATACCGCCGCCACATTGAAAAAAATAATTCAATAAAAAAAAAATAAAAAAAATTTTTTTTCTTTCAAAAAAATAATTTCCTCTGTCACTCGGGGGAACGTAAGGATTCTAACGATACCCCATACGTCTAAATCTGTTCAGGCATTTAAAAGTTATGGTGGAATAAAGAAACTCACATACATACAAACGAGTACATACAAACATACATGAATCCTAAAATCATTACACTCCTTTTTTTAAGTAGTTGCGTAAAAATCATTTTGTTACGCGTATTTTATAGAAAATTGTAGATGAAAATCGACTCCATGGGTTTTTCTTTCTTGAAATGTTTTTGCAATATCTCAATGCACAAGAAGGCATTATTAGTCTGAGCTCAAGCGCGTCACGTTGCGGCGAGTGCGTGGCACAGACTAAGTGAAAACAAGCGCGTGCGCTTTGACTCGTGTCTCAAAAGGCCCGGCAAGGACGTTAGCGTACATATACCTAAAAAGTGGATTCATCACACATTGTATGGTATAGTATCTCACAAATTTCCGTACAAACGAAATCGGAGGGGTTCTTTAAAGCTATGCTGGTGATACCTCAATTTTAATGTATTTTTTTGTTCTCAGGAGCATGACAAACGGTGTTGGTCCGTGCACTTCAACCGCGCCGACGTACGTTTACTAGCTTCGGGATCCGACGATGCTCGCGTGAAGCTGTGGTCACTGAACGCGGAGCGCAGCGTCACCACCCTGGAGGCGAAGTTCAACGTCTGCTGCGTGCGGTTCAACCCGCGATCGTCGTGCCATCTCGCGTTTGGATCTGCCGGTGAGATTGTGCTGATATCAGGCCGCTAGATGGCGTTAAATTCAATGCAATTTCGGTGGTAGTATATACAACGTGTCACTGAATAGCGTTAAAAGTACGCAGCAGGTTTGTTTCGATCAAGCATGTACTCGTAATTTCGTTTACGTGTGCAACGGTTCCAATACAAAAGAAAAAAAAGAAATATGCAACAACCCTAAATGTTTGTTTACTATTCTATAAATTCGGTAAATACATACTGCTTCATATGCGGGCTCAGGTTGCTATGCCTCTCCTCGCTTGTTCGCTGGTGGAAATACCCCGTAGAGTGAAGATCGTTCACCAGTCCGAGCAGATGTGGGTCGAGCCAGCCTATTGTCTCTCTGCACGCACTTAGTTCGAAAAAGCAGTATTACTTACAGCTGAAGAAAACAATGAAGGCTTATTCACTTCTCTCAAAATAATAAAGAAAATTCGTAGTTGACTCTGTTTTAGTTTAGATTTTCACTGTGACGTTCTACCTACTGACATGCGACTGACCACTGCGCAGTGTGCTTCGATGCGCGAGGTCTGTTGACACGCAAAAAATCAAGGTCAAGATGATTATTGATTTTTCCCAGCTGATTAATAGGCAGTACTAATAATTTATTCTGTGCTACTAGGGTTTGGAGTGCAATATTCTGATAGCAATTTTTTTAAAGTAAATTCCTGAATGAAAAACTTCGCAATCTAAAAAGTCGTAAAACTAACGTTGACGTGTAAAATACCCCACCCCGGTACTTAATAGGTAATTACTTTACATTATGTATAGGATAAGATAAAGATTTATTTATTACCAGACAGAAGCTATTGATCACTATGTCTACTTAGGTCAGACGATCTAACTGGGTAGATTCAACTTCGACAAAGAGGTCAAGAGACGAATCCAACTCGGATGGGCAGCGTTCGGGAAATTACGCCATATCTTCTTGTCGCAGATACCGCAGAGTCTCAAGACAAAAGTTTATAATCAGTGCGTGTTGCCAGTGATGACATACGGCACAGAGACGTGGTCGCTAACTATTGGTCTCATACACAAGCTCAAAGTTGCGCAGCGTGCAATGGAGAGAGCTATGCTCGGTGATTTACTACGTGATAGAATCCGTAACGAGGAAATCCGTAGAAGACCCAAGGTTACCGATATAGCTCTCAGAGTTTGCAAGTTGAAGTGGCAATGGGCAGGCCGTATAGTTCACAGAACCGACAACCGCTGGGGAATAAACGTTCTCGAATGGCGACCACGAACAAGCAAGCGAAGTGTGGGGAGACACGATGGACCGACGACATTGCAGCCATCGCAGGAAGTCGGTGGATGGAGATGGCACAAGATCGCTCGTCATGGCGCTCTTTGGGGGAGGCCTATGTCCAGCAGTGGACATTATGATACATCAATCCCTTTAGGTTAGGGTAAAAATATATAACATGCACATGTCACTTATATACTAGATTATATATTAGGTAGGTTTTATTTCGTTATTTCCCCAGGGTTCAAACTATCTCCATACCAAATTTTGTCAAGATCTGTTTAGCCGTTTATTCGTGAAAAGGTTACAAAGACAGACAGAGAGACAGATGTACTTTCGCTTTTAAAACATTACTCGTATTTAGGACTAGCTGTGCTCGCGTTGTAATTTTTCTGTGATATAAGTATATGTTATCAGAACCAAAATCACCTTTAAAGTACAATATACCACATCAGTTTAGCCGTTAAATAGTATCATCTATTGCTCGGCTTCCACTCATCGGTTTGAGATACAAAGTGTACCAGATTTTAAACCTAAACCTAAGACATCCAACAGTGAAAACTGCATCGCAATTGGTTTAGTAGTTTTTATGTGATGCGCGAACAGACAGACACCATTTAAAAAACTGCGGCTTATTTTAAGTCTCCTAGACAATGTTTTTTTTTAAATTATTTTTGTTGTACAGACTTTTTCTTACCTACTGCTTGGGCCCGTTCACTTAGACGTTCGAGGACGCACGTACACTCGAAATCGTTCACGGCGTCGACGGGCGTTCGCCTGGGTCATCCAAAAAATAGTAGGGGAGGGGAGGAATAGTATGAAACTGTTACTTGACAGTTGTCAGTTCTATGTGGACGTCCAAAGCCGTTCACTAACTCCGGATGATCGAGCGATAATCGCACGGATGATTCGAGCGTGTAAGTGAACACAGCCCTTTATTGACCGAGCGAGCGCGAAGCGTCTCTGTTTCAGCTTCGGCAAAAATTCTTCCGTAAGTCCGGATGTCTGTCCGGCTGTTCTCCTCTACAGGTCGCTTTTACTTGGTATACTACAGGAAACTTGGTATACAGGTTAAGCGAATTTTTAGATTTTTTTAGTCGTCGGGGATTTTTGACTTCCCCCAAAAAAGGGTAAAAAAGGGGCTACTGAATATCTCCACCGTATTAAACCCGATTTCTATAGTTCTTTTTTATTTGAAAGGTACTCGTAGTAACTTTAAATTAGTCTCATAAAAAATTGGTGAAGTTCTGATGAGAATCTTCGGCGTGATGAACAGAATAGCTCCTCAAAATGCAGTAAATTGCTCACGTTTAGGTTTCTACCAGTGGAATCAGCCAGAGTCATCATTTATTAGGGATTGATGGAGCACCTTGGTTATTAATGTTAATTGTACAATAAGGTAACTAGATGGGGCTACAGCTCACAGAGCCACTAGTTATAATTATAGATAGAAGATATTCATTATTAATTAATAGTGACAGTGAAAAGCAATGCAGACGTAGTTAGAAAAAATATGTAACAGGTGTTACATAAAAATAAAGTGTCACGACTATCTGGAATAATTCATTATGGATCATGTTAATGCGTAGTTTCCATAGTGAGAGACTAGAACCCAACTACTTTGTTAGCGTATCACGTAAAAACTACTGGACCGATCGCAGTGCGGTTTCCACAGTTGGGTAGCTTAGGATCCTGGCTGTTGAACCTTAAGTCTGCGTGTCCGATATGCACCTGGCTGATTTTTATCGATGATAGCAAGTAGGTTTAAAAAAACAGTCTATACCGCCAAACAAACGAGTGAAGCATAGCAAATGACGGCTACATATGTGTGCGTGAGTGGATAATTTGTAGTGTTTAGTGGTTGATACACAATTTCATCACAAAAGAGTGCATTTTCTCCGTGAGAATTTGTCAGAATTAACACAACAACAAGGTCGAGATCTTGTTGCGATGTAGCGGCCGATCGGCATATCTCGATGTAAGTGTGCGTGAGGCTTGTGCGTACGAGGGAATTGGCATATCTTGGGTGCTTCACATTTGACGGTTTTGAATCTGTCTTATATTAATCATTCTTGGATGATAGCTCTACTTTCGCCTGCATTGCCGATTCGATGTTTCTTCAACAACCGGTGTAAGGACAACGTCGGCAAACTTCACAGGGTAGCGCTAAAAATGAAAGAAAATTAAATGTTGTATTCCAGACCACTGCGTGCACTACTACGACCTCCGCTCGCCGCGCCACCCGCTGGCAGTGTTCAAGGACCACCGCAAGGCGGTCTCGTACGTCAAGTTCCTGGACTCGCGCACGCTCGTGTCGGCCTCCACGGACTCGCAGCTCAAGCTGTGGAACGTGGAGTCGCCGCGCTGTGTCAGGTGAGTGCTGCAATCGAACAGCTGACGGGAGGGCAATGACCGCGGAGCACCGAAGCAGATGCAGTCGGGTGAATGACCGCGGAGCTCCAACATTGAAAAGATTTATTGTAATAGTTTTTTGTATACCCCGAAGTACCAAGTTAATGAAGCAAAAAACAATATTTATCCTTCCTATTATATCCTTATTTAACCTAAGTTTGCGTTGTTTTAAAACAGTACATTCCATACGTTCTGTTACATATAGCTTTATACCGCGTCTGAAAATTTCAAAGATTTTCAGACGCGTAGCGAGGCTTTTCTATATTTCTGGTTAAGGTTATAACAAAAACAGCTGACAAAAGGTCCGCGGAAAGGCTCCGCGGAGTACAAGCAGATGCGGGAGGGTCACCGCGGAGCAATCACAGATGCGGCCGTTTAGACTTGGCCGTACTAGGGAAGAGCCTTGGCCCTGGGGGGGTTGTATTATAACGGATTTAGATGAAACTGGGTATATAAAAATAACTTTTTATCACACATAAGCCTCACAAATAGGTATTTGCCCTAAGCGGGAACCTAACCCTCAAACTCATGGTCCGCAGTCGGCTCATCACGAACATCGCCGCGGGATGAACGGTGTATAATAAACATTCTGTTAAGTTTGTTTTTATGTATTTCCAGATCGTTCACGGGCCACGCTAATGAGAAAAACTTCGTCGGCCTCGCCACGGACGGAAAGTACATAGCGTGCGGATCCGAGAACAACGCACTCTATGTGTACTACTCGGGACTGTCGCGACCTCTGCTGGCGTACAGGTACAACAAACATAATAACTAACCTCATACAGTAGTCGCAGCGGAAGTATGTGTCTCGGAAGTTGTCTGCTAGTCGCTGCGCAAACTGCTATTTTTCAGGCGCAATCCCAATGTTGAAGGTGAAGATAGCATTGTATAACTACCTCGCTCACTCGCTTACGTTTTTAGCGAGATAGAAATCTCGCTCTTACTTTATGCTGTTTTGCGAGTACTGTAACCACAACTAAATATATTTCAACTATTTTCATTTGGTCTGAAACAGGCTAGCCGTTTTACAAAGTTACTAGATTTAATACATGATAAGTCTTTATTTTCATAAACAGGAAATTAAACACAGCTTGGGTCGATTTTACTACCTTAGTTTTTCCTGGGCCTAGTTTACCACTACTAGGTACAGATCGTTTTAACTGGGCCACGGCCCAGAGGAGAGATGCCCCCTAGATCTAAATAACACATTGAAATAAAAATAAATAAGACAGTTGGTTCAGAAATCCTAGAAATATGAGTGAAGAAAAGAAAATTTGAAATGAGAATTTCCTTAATTTGTGTGGAAATTTTTGTTTAATTTATTCCTCCTTTCATTTGAGGCTCACTTTAAAGCCACTCGCGCGCATCACTCCCTCCTGTCTTCTACGTTCACTCACATCAGTAACCACCACCAGTATTGCCAGAGCCAAATCTCAAATTGCTGTGTTTGTATGGAATGGAATCGAATATTAACAAACCAGAACGTACCCAAGGTCTTGGAGATGACATAACTGGTGACCATAAGGTTTAGTACCGATATTAATATAAACTTGTTTTGTTACCATTCCTGAGAAATAGATGGACAGACAGATAACAAAATTATCCTATAAGGGGTCCCGTTTTTTCCTTTTGATGTACAAAATCCTACTAAATGAGACAAGTACATTTTAATAAATAAAATAGCAAAATAAGGGTACCACTTTTTGATCGGAGTGATTTTAAATTGGTAATTTCTTCCCAAATTAATGCACTTGAGTTGCTGCCGTAGGTCTTAGTTTTTTGTTGTTTGTTTGTCGTATGAGGTAGTGCTGGCCTCTGGTGTCAGAGTTTGTCAGGCCGCCCGAGGGCTATTAATTAATAACAGCCGGGACCAATAGCTTAACTTGCCCACCGATGTAAAACTGCACATAACTTGAAAAGTCATTGGTGCGGAGCGTAGAACTGAACCAGGTATCGTTGTATTCGAAATTGCACTATTGAACCGTAGGCTACCATCGCTATGATTTTTAGTATTATTTGCCCAATTGCCGTAGCAGTGGCAACGCTGTTCCCTACTATCGTTTCACGCTCTACAGACACTAACATCATTCCACGCTCATGTTTGAGCTATGAATATAATTCCCTCACACCAAGTCCATTTGAGCCTCTAACGTGTTCTGTCATCCATAGGTTCGACGCAGTCCGCGGGTTCCTCGAACGCGAGCGCAGAGACGAGGAACCGTCGGAGTTCGTGTCGGCAGTGTGCTGGCGGCGGTCGCAGGACCAGCAGGTGCTGCTCGCCGCCAACAGCCAGGGCACCATCAAAGTGCTGGAGCTCGTGTAAACTGAGTGGCGTCACCGTACTCAACTGGCCAATATATGAAAGTGTCAAATGACTGGTGGCGCAAAGTAATGGACTTTAGAGTGTCAAATAACTCGTGGCGCAAAGTAATTATGGACTTTAGTAGAGCGTGTAATTACTTAGTGTAATAAAATAATGAACTTTATTGTGTTGAATGAGTGGTGGCGCAAAGAATGTGCAATAATTTATAAGGGACCTTGTTTCAAAAAAGTGTCAAAGAACTTTGGTGGCGCAAACTAATGGACTTTAGAGTGTGTAAACTTACTTACTTTACTCGTGGCGCAAACTAATAATGGATTGTGTGTAATTACTTAGTGACCTCAAATAAGGAACTTTTTTGTCTTAAATGAGTGATGGCACAAAGGATGTGCAATAATTTATAAAGGACCTTTGTCACAAAAACTGACATAACACTTTGGCGGCGAAAAGTAATGGACCTTAGATTGCGGAAACACGTTGGAGGCGTAAAGGATTTCAGTATGTCAAATTATATATTTGGCACCAAGCTAAGAGTGTCTAATGACTTCGGTGCACTGATCTATATGGATTTGCTCTGCTTTACTTTCGTTGGTGCCGATTCAAAGCGCCCCACCGAGCGTCCATGGAACTAAAGTTGTCTTTGTTTCAGCTCTGACGTTAGTCACAGAATATATAATAGTACACATACGTTAGTTCCGTGGACGCTCACGACTGCGCTCATTGTGGTGTTTGTCAACAGCCTGTCTAGAGTACAGAGAAATGTGCAGTGGTCTATGCTTCGGTGGCACAAAACGTGTGTCAAATTACTTTATTTGAGCAAAAAAAGAGTGCAATATATCAAATTTAACTATTTTACTAACAAAATACGCAAAATTAGCTCAGATAGATTTGCACACCACGAACACACTAGGTAAAGTATTGTTAAATAACTTGGTTTCCTCGAACTCGAGCGAAGAGACGAGGAACCATCAGAGTTTGTGTCATCAGTGCCAGCAAGTGTTACTAGCCAACAACCAGGGCACCACCAAAATGTTGGAGCTCATGTAAACAGAGTGTCACCATACTCTACTAGCGGTCACAGTGTGACACGGTGGCGCAAAGAGTGCCATAACTTATGAGTAACTTAGATGCCGCAAAAGATTGTCAAAAGACTTCGGTGGCGCAAAGTATTGGCTGTAGTATTTTTCTACTTCAGAGTATGAACTGACTCGTGGCACAAATTAATGGACTTGTGCAGTAATTTCGTGGTGTAAAATAATGGACTCTAGAGCGTGAAATGACTGGTGGCGCAAAGTAATGGACTTTAGTGTGTAATGACAGGTGGCGTAAAGTAAAGTTGAACTTTAGAGTGTGCAATTACTTTCAAGGCGTAAATCATGGATTCTAAATTGTGAAATGACTGGTGGAGCAAAGTAATATTGAACGTTAGAGTGTGCAATTACTTTCAAGGCGTAAATCATGGATTCTAAATTGTGAAATGTCTGGTGGAGCAAAGTAATGTTGAACTTTAGAGTGTGCAATTACTTTCAAGGCGTAAATCATGGATTCTAAATTGTGAAATGATTGGTAGAGCAAATTAATGTTGAACTTTAGAGTGTGCAATTACTTTCAAGGCGTAAATCATGGATTCTAAATTGTGAAATGACTGTTGGAGCAAAGTAATGTTAACTTTAGAGTGTGCAATTACTTTCAAGGCGTAAATCATGGATTCTAAATTGTGAAATGACTGGTGGAGCAAAGTAATGTTGAAGTTTAGAGTGTGCAATTACTTTCAAGGCGTAAATCATGGATTCTAAATTGTCAAATGACTGGTGGAGCAAAGTAATGTTGAACTTTAGAGTGTGCAATTACTTTCAAGGCGTAAATCATGGATTCTAAATTGTGAAATGACTGGTGGAGCAAAGTAATGTTGAACTTTAGAGTGTGCAATTACTTTCAAGGCGTAAATCATGGATTCTAGATTGTGAAATGACTGGTGGCGCAATATAAGAGGTCAATGACTTTGGTAGCTCAAAGTAAGACTGTAATGTGTCGTTTGGGTTGTGTAATATTTGTGTCAAATAACTAATAAGTGTATTGTGGCATCATCATTAGTGATTTATTTGCACTGTAATTAAGATTTTAGTGTAAATTTGACGCCGCCTCCAACTGCGCAGTATCCCCCGCTCCTACCTTTCCCTCCACAACAATTACATAGACAGTATATAATAAGGTTTTACTTAGGCTAAGCGAACTGAAGTCGTTCACTATGGATGGTATAGATAATTAACTATTTGTTTTATACTTTGTGTAGTAAAATATGATAAATCCAATATTTTATATTTTTTAAGCCACTGGCTTCAATTCGGACAAAGCACTCAGTGTACTAAACTACTCTTAATTTAATTTAAACCTTGTCGACTTCGTAACAAGGTCTTTTTGCCCCTGGCAATTTCTTCGGCACCACTACACTGTCACTAAAGCCTGTCAGCGTAAAATCTACTTTGTTTCCACGTGGCGAGAGTCCCGATTTGTCCAAATGCTATCTCGGAACGTGTCCCCATTTGTCCAAACATTGTGAGACAACGTGTTAAAAACCTGTTTTAATTACGTTATTTTAAGCGGTGCAGCTTAAATTGACGTAAGTTTAGAACAGATGCCAAGGGCAAAAATACCTTGTTAGGAAGTCGATAAGGTTTAAATTACATATGAAGAAATTGTTTAGTTTAGGGAGTATTATGTCCGAATCGCTGCCAATATCAGTTAATCTTTTTTATTCAAAGTGAACATGGTAAGCGTGTGTGTACGTCACGATATAATCTCTAGAACTATTGAATGAATTGTCAGACGACGCGAATGCAGCGCGTCGCAAACGCTGCGTGGATGTTGACCGTATGGGTCGCCCGCGTGGTTTAGGCGCAATAAAAACCGCGACGTCAAATGAACGCTCGCGTATTTGGCGGCTTACGTTTGGTGTGAACAATGCCTTACATGATGTGTCTGGACACAAAGGAGACTTTGACAGTTTCTTAAACACTTAATTGTACCGATAAAAAAATTAAAGAGAAATTAATACACTGTTAGTCTCAGTCTTGTGTCCATAGACAAGACTTGCTCGTTCTTAATAGAATTTAAGTGTTTCCTTGTTATTCATGTATCAAGTGCCAAAATTTAGAAGTGATGTCCAATGTCCTTAATATGTAGGAGATTTTAGTTAGAACAATTATTAGATAATTATGTTCTCGCTAAGCACGCAAACAAGTTTTTTTTGAGTATCGTTTGCAACTGGCGTGTTCTTGTTTTCATTGCGTTGATGGCCTGACCGCAGCGCGTGGAACTGAACCTCAGTGTCAGTGGAGCAGCGCAACCATGAAATTACCTTATAATTTTCCCATAAGAAAAATTTGGATTATGAACCCGCACTATCCGTGCCTCTACAAAGCACATGCTCTTTCCCAATTAAGCCATCGTAATCACTACCTCACATGCTCAATTCTTCCTTCACTTTATCCGTCTTGTTGGGACGAAGTGGGAAGTAGAGCAGCCGCGCAGAGGCACGGATCGTGCAGTTTCGAATCCCGTCATAATCCAAAAGAAAAATTATAAGTTGTTTTGCTAAGTAGAATTGTATGAGCGTTATCATACGTTGTCACGCCGCTGAGGTTGCTTATATCTTAGTGCAATTCAGTCCTAAGGGTTCATATGCCCAAGTAAAAAAAACTGATATAAAATGGCGACCCTTGTACTTACCTCGACGTGAAATAGTTTCACGGACTGGAACGAATGTATTTCCGTTAGCACGCAATATTAGGCCTCAGTTCCACGAGCGAATATTGCGTGGCGATTAAATCGCCCGCTTAGTTTAACTCTTGAATTTTGTTGCACGTTCGTGGAAGTGGCGCCTAAAATAGACCTTATCTGTATGTGTGTAAAGTTCGATTTTTAATTAATTAATTATAGCTATTGAAGTTATTTACAGGGATACATGGTTAGTGTTTTCATTTATAAGTTTTAATTTATAGTATTTTGTGCACTTTTGCTATTTACAAAAAAATACCATATGGCAGGCCTGTTTCACTCATGTACTTGCGCGCGCTAATTACTGGGAACTCGAGTTCCCTTATTTGAGTGGCGCTCCCGCGTCAGGTTTGATAAACTTACGCGTTAGAAAGAGAGACGCATTCAAGGCACGCATTCGAGCTGAATTGCACTTTATTGGGTGGCGGTAAGCGTCGCTTTTTATTTAATTGTCTTAGCGGATGATGCTTCTGTACGTTAGTACTATTATTTCTTCTGTGCTATGGGGGGGTACGGGGTTGCCAAAATTTGCACGCAGCTAGTGTTAGTTAAAATACTAACTATGTTTCTCTGTGAACAGTTTTTAAGTGTTATAAGGACTTGTATTGTAATGCACAACACATTAATGTAACAGATTATGATCAGTTTGTCTGTATGTTGCTTTCAACACGCACTTATTGTATTGTTAAGAACTTATACTTAGGGCTGGGTGCAATATCTTAATAATATTATAAGTGTACAAGATTGTATGTTTGTCCGTTATGATATGAAATTGGGTAGATAAATAAAAAAACATAACCAGCCAAGTGCTTATTGAACACGCATACACTTAAAGTTCTGTAGCCAGGATCCTAAGCTAACGATAAAAACAGCATTGCAATCGGTCCAGTAGTTTCTACGTATTATGCGAATAAAGTCGGTCAAACTTGGTCGCTATATCTTGTAATTAATTCTAGATAGCCGTGATAATGTTGTTAGTAATTTAAAAAAATAAATTGTTTTTTTTTTAAATACTTTGTGTGAAAATTTAAGCAAAATGGTCACTTCAGAGACTAAAATTTCATAAACGAAAAATGGTTTTATTCTATTTCAAAAAGTCCTATCCAACGAAACCATCTATTTTTTTTCTTCCCTTTTAAAGAATGAGAGGCAAAAAAAACACTTATGTAGCGGTACAAGTGCCAAATTTCCTTGTAATATCAATAGTGTCTGAATATAATTGCTGGGACATACAGACGGACAACATGACGAAACTACAAGGTTTCCGTGTTTGGGTACGCAACCCTAAAATAAGCAACGAGCAATCAATCCGACCATGTAAAAAAATGGATTTGAAAATTAAACTTCATTCACTTTGGAAATCACACAGTTGAAATCCATTTTTTCCAGAAATTCCCACCAACTACGAAATCCTAGAGGGTTTTTAAATCCTAGGGGTTATTTAATTCCTAGTGGGTATTTAAATCCTAGTGGGTATTTAAATCCTAGTGGGTATTTCAATCCTAGAGAGTATTTAAATCCTAGTGGGTATTTAAATCCTAGAGAGTATTTAAATCTTAGTGGGTATTTAAATCCTAGAGAGTATTTAAATCCTAGTGGGTATTTAAATCCTAGATAGTATTTAAATCCTAGTGGGTATTTAAATCCTAGAGAGTATTTAAATCCTAGAGAGTATTTAAATCCTAGTGGGTATTTAAATCCTAGAGAGTATTTAAATCCTAGTGGGTATTTAAATCCTAGAGAGTATTTAAATCCTAGTGGGTATTTAAATCCTAGAGAGTATTTAAATCCTAGTGGGTATTTAAATCCTAGAGAGTATTTAAATCCTAGTGGGTATTTAAATCCTAGAGAGTATTTAAATCCTAGAGAGTATTTAAATCCTAGTGGGTATTTAAATCCTAGTGGGTATTGAAATCCTAGAGAGTATTTAAAACTGTATTTTGCTAACTTATTTGAAGGATATTTTGTGAGAGCGAACTTTATTGGCCCCAATTACTTTCCTAATAATTGTACCGTCTGTACACCCTAAATTACTTATTGTATTTACATAGGCGAGCTTAATCCTAGAAAGCATTATATTCCAATTAACCTCTGTGTATTGTGATAGATACATAGATAACTCTTTATTGCACTAAAAAACTTAAATTATGGCACATCAACAATGGCCTTAAAATAATACAATCGGCGGCCTTATCACTAAGTAGCGATCTATTCCAGGCAACCTTAGATAACAATATTAATTTGATACTTTGCATTCCTGAAAGTCCCGTTTCCCAAGTAAAGCGCGTGTGTCCGCGGGTACAAAATAAATCAGTTTTTACAAGTCTGCATCTCTGTGATTGTACATAAAAATAGTTACTGTATATTTTATTACCCGACTGAGGAGGGTTATCGAATTTGTTGATTGCGCGTATGCGTTACATACGTCCTTTAATAATTTTCTATAATCTACGATGCGGCAACGTCACAGAAACCATTCGTAATCATCTTACTAATAACGAGGCGTAACAAAGAGTTCCACAAGTTTTTCACACTTCACTGATGTTTAATTTTATCTGGGATATCATAATCTATCAACTCCATGCATTATGCTAACGGAACGTAGCTGGTAGGAAAAGCTCTTCCATCCGTTAGTAACAAAGTTTTATAGGAAGAGTTTCAGCTTACGTTTTGGTAGAAAATGACACTGTTAGTTACTAAAATGAGTCGTTCCACAGATATTTAACCGTGCATAAGTTGACTGTAGTGAAAATCTCGGATTGGTGTCAACCGAAGAGATTCATCACTCCCGGTTCACATTATTCCAGTAGCATTCCTGTCCAGCGATCGAAACCAGCGCTGGAATGCTACTGGAATAATATAAACCGGCACTGGAATGTACCCATTCCAGTCCAGTACACTCCAGTGCCGGTTTATATCATTCCAGTAGCATTCCAGCGCTGGTTTCGATCGCTGGACTGGAATGCTACTGTAATAATGTGAACCGGGCTGAATGGACTGGAATGGGTACATTCCAGTGCCGGTTTATATTATTCCCGTAGCATTCCAGCGCTGGTTTCGATCGCTGGACTGGAATGATACTGGAATAATGTGAACCGAGCTTCGGCTATTTTGGTTATAATTTTGTTGACGTTGTTACGTGATCGCAAATATTTGATTGCAGGCTTCGTGACGTCACTTTTGTATTAATCACAATTCGCAGCCAATCATGATCGTTATATTCATTATGAATTAGAATCAGATTCGTTGCGCATGTGTACATATTTCAGTACTCTGCGTATTGAACATTATTTGTGATGTAAGTATAAGTTGTTATGAATGTGTGTGTCGCTTCGTCGATACCCCGCTGTCCAAGAGATACAGTAAATGTGATCCCTAATCATTTTCGACTTTTATTTTACTGAACCTTAATGAAATTGAGCATTCACATGTAACGAGCATTCTAGCGAATGACAGATAAAAGTTTATTAAACTTGTTCAGTACGCCTAGTACGGGTTTGCACATTAAGAAAACGAAAAAAAGTTTCGTGAGCTCGGTAAACTAACAGTTTTGTTGTAATCGGTAGGACGAGTTCATGTTTTCAAATGAAGTTCACACGATAAAAAAAAACGAAGAGCTCGATTGAACGAACTTCACACTACATATTTCTATCTCTCTTCCCACAAGCAAAAAAAGAGACAAAATATAGTCCACCGTATTGGTGTTTGACGTTTTGTTTTTCGTGTTTCGTTTTTATCTGTGGTTTTATTGGGGAAAAAATGATTACCGATTTACGTTTTATTGATGTGATAAATGGAAAGAACGTATTTTTCTGATTCTTCCGGTACCTTTGGTCGTAAATTTCGTTCAGTATTAACGAAGTTACAGACTAAAGTAATCCAACAAAACCTAGTTATTTTATATTGAGTTTATGCCTCAAGTACGACATCTAGCTTCAATGTAATACTTGATTTTTGATAATTACTAGTTGGAAATCCTGAACTAGGCGTTTGTTTCATCAATTGAGTCATACTTGGCGAAATAGAAATCACGACATCACGACATCGAAATTGTAAAGTAGGTAGATTGGTAGTGTTTCGCACTACAATTCATGTATTTTTTTTGGAAGTATTATTGTAGGTACATAAGTGCTACAAAAATACAAGTTCAAAATAAGATATGAGTTGGTACTTAGGTACCTAACTATTAGGCTAAACTGTACAATATATACAATCGATTTTGGGGGAGCGGAGGGGTGGAAGGGGTAGGAACCCCCCCCCCCCCCCTTGAAGGAAAAGATTACCGAGTTTTTTTTTCTTTTTTTTCCATCCTTACTTTCAAATTTACTTCTAATGCCATTGATTAATGGTGAGGGGTCTAAGAGATTCTTTGAGAGTTCCTGAGATTTGTATTTTGCCGCAGAGTATTATGAGATAGACAAAACCATCTTTAGTGAGCCCGTGAGCCGATACCGTACCACAAAGTTAGTGTAACAGATGTGACTGCGTGTAATTAATCTTCGCCTACGTCAAGCTCCTGTCGCTCCCTTTCACGACGGTCAGCTCCTACAGCCTCCGAGGCTAACATCCACGGAAGATACCGTCTCGTTATCATAATAAAATAAAAAGTCGCAAGATCTCATGAAGCTCTCACGTAAATTTATCTAATGAGTAACAATACTTTGAAAATGATCAAATTCGTCAAAGTTTACTATCACTAACTTGTCAAAGTGGCTACTCATACTGCTAAAATGCAAACAATACTCGAAAACTTTATTTCGAATTCGAATACTACCATTTGATAAAACGCGTCCTACAAATTTTAGTTCCTACAAGTTTCCGCAAGAGGCGCTGACTGTAAATGTATGGAACTAGGCGAAACTACATTTCGTTTTCAAAAACTATAAAATTTGTACTAGGGGGTTGTTGGGGGGGGGGGGGGGGGGGGGGATGGTTCGACAAGATTAAATCGAATGCTCAGGTTTGTCAGCACCTTTAGTTTTCGTGAATGTAAAATTACATTTAAATTCAATTAATAAGTCAAACGATATATAGGAGTCGTCTGGAAGCCTCCAGCAGTCTAAACGGTAACCGAAATCGTCTTAGATATTCGCTGTATTAGGCAGACTTAATGTTAATGTGCCTGTTCGCATTTCTTCCTGATAAGATCTCTCAAGAGATATTATGTAATCTATCCTAAATTATGTTTCTTACTAGCTGAACCCGCGGCTTTGCCTGCGTGGTGATTTAAAGTATCCTATGTGTATTCCAGGACCAAACCTATGGTACCACATAGAACAAAACTCGTTCAGCTGCCAAATAGTTGTTATATATTGCTCCAGTAGTTTTTACGTGACTGAGAATATACAGACAGACAAAAAAAACTTAATATTAGAGCATTCAAGTTTCCCTACCAACCACCCAGGTGGAAAGCTGGTGGTCTGATAAGAATAAATTCCTAACCGACCACCTAGATGGGTGGTTTGAGTGGTCTGTTAGTAATTAACGTTTTTTTTAAATTACCTTCATATACTTTGTTTTACAGGTTTATTATAAGTACTAGCTGCACCCGCGGATTCGCACGTGTGGTAATTTCTCTAGGTTAAAAGTACTCTATGTGCTATTCCAACACCTAAAATACCAAAATTTGATCAAAAATCTTCCGGCCGTCGAAAAGTTTTTATCGATACCAAGTACACCAGTTTTTAAATTCAAACAACTATCGTAAGCTATCCAAAAGTGAAAACCGCATCTCAATCGGTCCAGTAGTTTTTACGTGATGCGCGAACAAACATACAGACAAACAAACAGACAGACACGAATTTTAAAAATATTATTTTCTTGTTCAATAGCTTATTTTAAGTACCTTAGTCCACTTTTTTCTTATCTTCAATGTAGACTTTTTCGTTCTTATTGCTTTATTATAAGTATAGATAGACATTGTCTAGTCTAAAACTTAAAGCCTCTCCAATTTGCTCCATGCACATGCACATTTTCATTTTGCACATGTAAAGGTAGGTTTAAAGACGCATTACACACAAATTGTTTGTCATTTGGTCATTCAGTCACACGCTACACACCTGAACGGCCGGATCTGTTGGTCAACCAACTCGTGCATACATGACGCGAACGCACGACAGAGCGGACGTGTCGTTCCATGCAAAACGCGCTCCCCGCCATACTATGCCAGTACCTGGACTGATCAATTATTTGTTGACCTCTAAGTAAGTGGACGAGTCCAAGTTTGCAGTAAAATTGCCGCACGCACACAAGTATTTCCTCTCACACATTGAAACAATCCAGTTTAGTAGAGGAGCGTTCGTTTTAAGAATAGATGTTTGAGAAATATAAAGAAATCAAACAAGAATGTTAAGTTAGAAATTTTATTAGATATTGGTCTTAAGTTGAATTCACTTAGGATAATTATAGCTTAGATCTAAGCTGCGACACCGTCTAGTGCGCCATCCTCGTCTGCAACAAAAGTTCAAATTTATAAAGAAAAATGCTCGAGAATTATTACAAGTAATAGATTAATAGTCTCCAAGGCCTTCACACACGTAGCTGTAATAATAATAATTATAATATATATAATAATACACAAGTAAATTTAAATTTTAAATCGTTTGAATAATTGTATCTTTTGAATATATTTTAACTGACTTAGTAAAGGAGATATATTTTTTGGGAAAATATTTTTAAACTTTACAGATTTGTATGATTATATTTTTTTAAAGTAAGAACTTCAGAAAATTCTTCATGAAAATTGATTCAGTAATCATTTAGTAAATCCATGTTTCAATTTGTCTATAAATTTATTATATGTATATTATTACCTGTAAGAATCTTGAGGTGAACTCATTACTCTTATTTTTGTTCTTTCATTACAATTATTTATATTTTGCACAATACATATGTATTTTTCGCAATATATTTTGGCATATATTCATAATGTTATTTATATACACGTGTGTGACGGCCTTGTCATTACAGGCTGAATTATATCTGTGTCAAAAGTAGGGACAAGGCAAACTCAGGCGAGATAACTATATGTCTTGAGTAATGGAAGTGTCAATATCGTAAGAATTGTACAAAAAATATAAATAACTACTTAACCAGGGCTCAGAACCGGTTTGAAAAAATATTATTTATAGTATTAATCAGTTTTGAATAATATATCATCCAGAGCGCTTTGTTTTTAAGAGTATTATTTTGAACCAATTTAATCTACGAGAATGTGAGACAATTAAAAAATATATGAAAAAATTGTTTGTTTAAATAGGTGAACCGTGAGAGAAACCGAAAGTAACGTTTTTATGTACTTAGGATGAAACCGGTACTAAGTTTTAACCGGTTTCTGAGCCCTGTACAACAATGAACGATCTAACTACGACATCACGGCCCACCTTGCACGAGGCTCCGAGCTTCCATTCTTCTGTTTATTCCACAAAATCTATGAACAGAACAATCATTTACTTTCCAACAATATTTGGACATAAGGAAAAATTAATCAAACGGATGCGAATTTAGACTTTTTTAACCGACTGCGCCGAATCAAGGGAAGGGTAATGAGTTTAATAGTCTAGGTTAGATATAGTACACTAGTTCAACATAATACTACAATGATACAGGTAACTTCACTTAAGTTGATGGGGCCGCGTGCGCTTTTCCAAAGACTTAAAAATATCGATTGTGCGAGATATTCTCCCAAACTCATTCTATCTTTGGACAACTATTAAACATTAATATAAGAAATCTGTGGTATTTTTTAACCGGTAGCGACTGTGTTTTAATTGACACGCGACTAACGCCGGGTTAAACTAAATACACAAATCTAATAAATATGAAAATTTAAAGTGTTTTGGAACCACGTTTATCAGGCTTACCTGTAACTCTAGGTAAGCGTGTACATTGTATTGTACAGCTTATAATCAGGTGAGAATATTAAGCTTCAGGTCAAATACAAATACAAAAAGTAGTAAATTAAAAAAAAAAAGATGTCCTCTCTTTGATTTCGGTGCAGTGTCGCTGTGATTTTGGTATAGTGTCGCTATGATTTCGGCATAATGTCGTTGTGATAAAGGGAAAGTCATACTGATTTCGGTTAAAATAAATGCAGTTTTCGGTGCAGTGTCGCACTGGTTTCGCTGTACTTTCGCTGTGGAATGTCTCTTGTTTCGATGGAGTTTCGTTTTGATGATGATGGTTGCGGTGGAGTATCGATCTGATTTACTCTGTGATTTCGGTAGTGTCGTTGTGATAAGAGGAATGTCATACTGATTTCGGTGCAGTTTCGCTCTGGTTTTGATGGAGTTTCGTTTTGATGATGATGGTTGCGGTGGAGTATCCATCTGATTTACTCTGTGATTTCGGTAAAGTGTCGTTGTGATAAGAGGAATGTCATACTGATTTCGGTGCAGTGTCGCTCTGGTTTCGATGGAGTTTCGTTTGATGATGATGGTTGCGGTGGAGTATCGATCTGATTTTCTCTGTGATTGTGGAGGAGTGTCAGTGTAATTTTCGTGGAGTAGTACACACCTTTATCGTCCGTGTCCATCGGCTCGGGCGAGTCGCTGTAGGCCGGCGCGAGCGGCGACACCACGACTCCGTCCCACACTGTGATCTCAGTGGAGATGTCCTTGCCGCCCTCGAAGGGCTGGAGCCCTAGCACGTAGCGGTGGCCGCCGCGGGCCACCACGCGGAGCAGCCTGCGAACCATAAAAGCTTATATAGAAGTACATATGTGTCATCTAGAATCAATGGCGGCCATCTATACATACATAGTGTAGATGGCCATCTTTTATTTTGTTTTTTGTTTATCATCATTATATCACACTAATATTATAAAGGCGAAAATTTGTATGGATGTGTGTATGTGTGTGTGTATGTTTGTTACTTCTTCACGCTCAAACGGCTGAACGGCTTTTGATGAAATTTGTATATTTTCATCATTATCAAAACTCACCTCGGGGTGCAGCTAGTATCATATATGTCTTCCGGCATAATGCTACAGAGACCTCTCGCACAAGGCGGCTATTGTCAAAATCGCCACGCTTAATCATGCGTGTTGTTAATTGCAGTAGATAATGGTGCATGCTGCAGCCCAGCTGTTTCGCACAGCTCCCGCGTACGGGAGTATCGTGTCACATACGTCTGCGCGGTGGCCGCGGCGGCGTCCTGCGCGGCTAGGTCGAGCGCGGTGTGCGCTCGCGCATGCGCGCCCTCGCACGGATCCGCCAGCCCCGCGCAGCCCGGCAGGAACAGCCCGCCCGCCATCAGCGACAGCGCGCGCCTGCGGGGACATCAATACTCAATATAAATAGGCCGCCCGAAGTTAGCCTTAATACTATTCAGCTCCAGAACAAAACTACTGAACCAATTTTGATGTTTATATAGGACTAGTGTAGTCTTCATCAAAAAGTCTACCCTTTTGAATAAAACAACAACCATCCAAATCGGTTCATCTTAGAGATTTGAGGCAGTCCCAGTGACAAGTCTACTCGCTTGTTTTTTGGCGCTAAATCTAACAGAGTGCACTACCGCGCGTATACTGCGCGCGCGCCCTACAAGCAGGTGTTTTATACACAAAATCAAATGGATAACTATTTATTCTAGATAAACTACAGAACAAATTTTGATACAATTTATATTTAACACAATTATAATTTATATATTTTTAAACCTGCAGAGAACCTGCCCTTTCAAAAAAAAAAAAGAATTTTCAAAATCAGTCGGCATTTGACGGAGATGTTATGGGTAAACAAATGTACAAAACAGAAAAACATAAACACATTAATGAACCAGAATAACATCAGGAATATCTATATATATATATATATCTTATTTTAATCTCAGCACAATACTATTTGTTCATAAAATTGGGTAATTAAAAAAAACAGTCTTTTGTAGAACCAGTCAGTTATAGAATTGCGTATTTCAAAAATCGGTCATTTGTAGTCATTCGAGAATCAGTCATTTGTAGACTAAACTGCGTTGACGGACCGTGTTGACGCATCTCAGCAGGTCCACCCCCCACGACGTCTGGGTTGTCGCTCGCCGTGGCACAATTCTCACCTGAACGCGACGTTGATGGGAAGCGCCTGGCGCGCCGGGTTGTTCATGATGCAGTGGTGCGCCAGCAGGTCCACCATCCACGGCGTCAGGGGCTCCAGACCCGAGTGGCGGAGACACATATCGCGTAGGAGACGGATCAACACCTGAAGAAGGTAATATTTAGATATATTAAGAAGCCTCGATCTTAGTTTTTTTGCTTGCCGAATGGCATAATTGAAAGAAACCTCACATCACACCAGCCCTAATTCCACTGCTGACCATGGGCCTCCCTCTTAAGGAGACTTCTGTTGCTGTTTCCCATTTAACACAAGAGTGCACTCTTGGGCTACATATACCCAAGGTGTAATAAAATATATTTTTTGAATTTCGCGCTCCTAATCGTTGTGTAGTGGACGGGTGCCACCGTCGTGGTCGGGTGTCATGGACGTGGTCATGTGTCATGGACGTGGTCATGTGTAATGTTCGTGGTCGGGCGGGTGTCTAGGTCGTGGTCGGGTGATAGAGTCGTGTTCGAATGTCATGGTCGTGGTCGTGTCTTGGCCGTGGTCTGGTGTCTTGGTCGGCGGACAATTGACATAGTCGTGTCATTGTCGAGGTTGGGTGTCATGGTCTTGATCGAGTCTCATGGTCGTGGTCGGGTGCCATCGTCGTGCTCGGGTGTCATAGTTGAGGTCGGGTGTCATGCTCCTGGCGGGTGTCATGGTTGAGGTCGGGTGTCAAGGTCCTGGTCGGGTGTCATAGTCATGGTTGTGGTCGGGTGTTATGGTTGTGATCGGGTGTCATGGTCGTGGTCGGGTGTCAAGGTCGTGGTCAGGCGTCATGGACGTGGTCGGGTGTCATGGTCACTGGTAGGTGTCATAGTCGTAGTTGTGTTGTGTCATGGACGTGGTCATGTGTAATAGTCGTCGTCGGGCGTCGTGGGTGGATTCTTTGCTTAGAAGTCATTGGTGCGGAGCCCAGCGCCGAATGTACCAGGTTGGATTCTATCTCGCAACTTAGAGAAAAGTCATTGGTGCGGAGCCCAGCGCCGAACATACCAGGTTGGAATTTATCTCGCAACTTAGAGAAAAGTCATTGGCGCAGAGCCCAGGACCGAATATACCAGGTTGGATTCTACCTCGCACTAGTAAACCGCTATGCTAGCATGGCCCGGCTATGATGCAGTGATTTACCTTGATGGAGGAGTGGTGTGCGTTCTCTTCAAACCACCGGCTGTGACGGATGGCAGCCAGGTGGCTGCTAATCACTTTGTATTCCAAATGCACCTGCAATCAAACAGTGATAATAGAATTAAGAATAAACTAGTACCATACATAAAAAAAAAAAAAACATTGTCATCAGAGTTGTGAGCTACCCTGACAGTTTCAACCGGATAACTAATCGGGAAGTGCTTGTAGTTGCAAGATTCCAGGACAGACAGTTTTTTTTTAGTTTACTTTAGAAATAGAAAGATATTATGGAGAATAATCGTTATATTTGTAGTTTTTTTATAAAAAACTTTACTCCTGGTGATCCTGATCAGGATAATGGTACAACATTAATTTATTAAATTATTGTATTGTCCTCGGGCCTGAAGTGTGTAAAATTTTGAATTCATCTGACCATTTAAAGTGGGTAAAAATAGAGTTCCAAGATTCCATTAAAATTACATACAAACACCTCTTGCTCCTCCACTTTTCCTCTCTACAGTGCTTACCTCAGGCTCCAACTTCCTCAGGTTCTGGTGCAGAGTGGTGACGAGCACCCTGACGGCGGCGGTGGCGCCGGTGACGGTGAAGCCGCGGCTGTGGCTCGCGCTCACCACCGCGCCCGTACCTTCAGCTAACATCAGCTTGTTTAGTTCCTCGTTCACCTGGCATATTATAAAGATGTAATGTAAAGCTCACCAAAACAAGTATTGAGTTCTAAGACATGCCTCCTTAATAATTTCAAATGTAGTTGAAACACGTGTCGTATTGATGTCAGACGTTTGGTATTTGGATCGAGGTACTTATATGTTTTTTGTTGTGTATTTATAATATATGTATATAAATATATAAGTGTTACGATACTTGTATTTCAGTAGGGTTTGTTTAGCGTGGGGGTTTTTTTTTTTTTATGGCCTTCTGGCCTTAACTTTCTTTTCATTTATATTTTACAATAGTTCAATTTGGGTAGGGTTTGTTTAGCGTAGGGTTTTTTTTTATGGCCTTCTGGCCTTAACTTTTGTTTTCATTTATATTTTACAATAGTTCAATTTGGGTAGGGATTGTTTAGCGTGGGGTTTTTTTTTATGGCCTTCTGGCCTTAACTTCCTTTTCATTTATATTTTACAATAGTTCAATTTGGGTAGGGTTTGTTTAGCGTGGGGTTTTTTTTTTATTGCCTTCTGGCCTTAACTTTCTTTTCATTTATATTTTACAATAGTTCAATTTGGGTAGGGTTTGTTTAGCGTGGGGTTTTTTTTTTATGGCCTTCTGGCCTTAACTTTCTTTTCATTTATATTTTACAATAGTTCAATTTGGGTAGGGTTTGTTTAGCATGGGGTTTTACTTGTGTTTATGTTTACCATTTATCATTTGTCTGATTTTGGTGAAAGTAAGCTACATATTTTCTATTTTGTTCATTTTAATTCCAAATGTAAAAAAAAGATGAAAAAAAATATGTAGCTAACTTCCGCTAAACAGTGAGCCAGATGAAAAAAACTTCGACAGCACTTCGTACGCGCTCGCCGTGTAATGTAAATTTCAACTTATTAGGTCCAGTAAATTTGGAGAAAATTTGCTATGACAAACAGTCACACAAATGATCCTCATAGTAAAATCTATTAACAAATAAAATACCTTATTGGACAGCCCCTCGACTGCCTCCTTAGTGGGCAGAGTCTTCATGATAACAACAATATCGGCAACGTTCTTGCCGGCCATCATTGTACCCTTCTTGTAGGAGCCCACTTGGCGCACCTCTTCTAGTTGCTGTGAATAAAAAAATAAAGTCTTAAGTATTCATTGTAAATAAATTCGCTTCGGAATATGCCCGTTAGAGAAGAGAGCACCAAGAAGCTCTATGGAGATGTAATTTTTTCCACATTTGTTAATTCTTTATAATTTTTCAAATATCAGAAATTATAATATAATATATTTAAATTACAAATATAATAGATAAAAGTGAGAATAAGACTACTATTAATCAATAACAGCCGGGACCGAGAGCTTAATGTTATGAAGCACAGAGCATTCCACACAGAACTGAGAAAAGTCATTGGTGTGAAGCTGAGAATCACATACCGGACCACTATTGCCGTTGTTGTATGCTTAGATTATACATAAGCAAGCTACTCTAGAAGATGATTTCATTTCCATAAGTTAATAGTGAACATCCTATCTTCAGCCTTCCTGCAAATGTTCGAACCTGACACATTTGAATTCAAAATGGCGATCACATGCAAATTAACCGGAAATGAAAAGCACTAGAAACAGATAAGACACACAAACAAACATTCTATTGAATTTTTCTATTGTTTATATTTATGTTTTACTTTATTCTATTGAGCTATAAGAACTACTGTATCTATTTAATTTGTGCACATTAACACATAATATATAAGTTCATTAAAAATTAAAAAAAAGAAAGTTTTAAACATGTCATACGCACCATTAAATTCATATACAACATTTTGTGCCTGTTCTGTTAACCATCGAGGAGTTCCCTAGTCAGGAGCAAACCTGGAGTGCAGCGACCATTTCAAGGTAAAACCTGGAGTACAGCAACCATTTCAAGGTAAAACCTGGAGTGCAGCAACCATTTCAAGGTAAAACCTGGAGTGCAGCAACCATTTCAAGGTAAAACCTGGAGTGCAGCAACCATTTCAAGGTAAAACCTGGAGTGCAGCAACCATTTCAAAGTAAAACTTAAAACCGGCCATCATTATAAAATATGTATACAAAATGTTGTGTGTGCTGTTGACTGTTAAAGAGTTCCTTTACCTGGAGCTAATCCTGGATGTTGTTTCAGCTCATACCCACCAAAAAAATGCATTGTCATCGGAACTGAACTAACATGCGAAAATTTAATTCTTTAGGATAAGAGGAAGTGGTTCTAATTCAGCTTGCAAGATTTGACTTAACTCCTTGCAGGCCATCTGGGCTTTTAAGCCCGAACATCGCAAGCACGCACCGTACGGCAATGAAGCGGTGGCCGTCGAAGAGTTAAACAAACATACATACAAACAAGTTAAATAAAAGCTTTTAAAAAAGCATCACTTACACAAGCAGCAAAATCTCCTGGCGCTACGACAAGGTTGTCCAGCACTGTCTGGAGCTTTGTGACAAGGCTGAGGACTGCAGACTGCTCCACAGGGGTCGGACACAGTTCCGCATGTCTTTTCAGGAGAGCCTGCAATATTTCAAAACATACATAGCAATTATATTCTATTGTATGTATTAATTTATTACATGAATATTTATTTTTAGTATTTCATAATAGTACACCTCCTAAGTAAATAGAGTATACATCACCTTTTTTGGTAGACCAAGACTACTCCTTTGTCTCGAAGAGGTCGCTCTTAGCAATAAGACACTTTGTACTATTTTTTAACAGTTGTTGTTTGTTACATATTTTTGGTATAATGGCTCAGTACCGCGCCTGACCAAAACTATGTATAAAAACATTATAAACCAGTTTATGACGCATGTGCCTGTACTGAGCATTATAATAAAGTATTATCTATCTATATATTCACAAACTAGCAGCACCCTGCAGCTCTGCTTGCAATAATATCATTTACTTTCAGGTGTTTGTATAGGTTAATCTACACTATAAATAGAGGTTGAAATTGGTATGTAGTACGTATGTTGCAGGAAGTTATTTCTGAAAGCTTTTCCAGAGGGACAGGCTACTTTTTCTTCAATAAAATTAAGTTTCCGAGGGATAACAATCAAAAACTAATGGTGGAGCCGTACGTCAGAGCAGCATATAGTAAGTTAATTAGGTTGTTTTACCAGTAGTACAGTAGTTCTATCACACAATGGCAGGTTGATCTTGATTGGTGCTGTGGTTTAAATTGCACCAATGTGCGCTATGTGTACTGTCAGGGCGCACAAAGCCAGATTAAAATGCGCATTTATTCTCCACGTCGGACACATGACGTCAGGAGTGACGTCATTTTGGTGTGCACACAACGCTCACAAAAAAGAGGTAGAGCAGCGTATGCGGTAACGTCAAATTCAATTGACATATATCATTCTGTGTTGATTTATATTGTTGGAACTCCCGCCAGACTACCCATACATATAATAATGATTATATTCTTTTAGCAGAAGCAAACGAATTCAACAGAACTAAGAGAGAAATGAGAAAACTAAAAACAAAACAAAACAACAGTAGGTAGATTCAAGAACAGCTGACTCAAATGACATAAGCATGCAATAGTCGGTTTAATTTGTTAGCGTGCATATGCTGACCAACAATATAAACCGATTGTTAGCAGTGTTTGCAGTCTCAGCACTGTGAGTGCAATTTAAACCACATTATGGGTGTATAGATGCACATGCACATTGTTTCTGTGTGATCATCATGTAGCGCGAAAAGAAACAATGTGTCTACACACACAATCAAGACCAACCTGTGGGATAGAACAAACTGTAATAACAAATGGGTAAAATTTCCAAAACATTGGTTTAATTGTTAGGGTTGCGAGTGTGGAATAGAGGTTTCAAAGCGATTCATTTACAATAGTTAATTAAATAAGTTAGGTATTGATTTTACATTAGACATGAGAATTACAATAGGTATTGAGATTATACTTATGAAAATGTAATCAAACCATTCTTACCTGTGTCAGAGCAGAATCATCCGGAGCAGGCTTGCACCTTGGAAAAGCAGGCTCAGCCAAGATGAGGTCAAATGGTGGTCTCAGTATCAAAATCCTGGGCCTGTTGAAGGGCGGACGCCCCATGCCGCCACGACCTGGCATCCCTCTGCCCCCACGACCGGCACCGCGAACCATATTACTTACGGTTTAACAACAAAACTAATTAAAACTTTTTAAACTTGTAGGTTAACTTTTTAACCAGAACCACTTGATGTTTTTCACAACTTGTGTACTAGTTAGTGAATTTGAATTTTTGTGGTAGTTTACCTTTGTTTCGTGGTCTTGTTGATACGTATTAAAATGTTTAAATTAACAAAATTATCCAAAATGGCAGGCGGCGCGCAAGGACGCGGTTTCTTTGGTTTTTTT
This sequence comes from Alsophila aescularia, assembly GCA_946251855.1. NCBI lineage: Eukaryota > Metazoa > Arthropoda > Insecta > Lepidoptera > Geometridae > Alsophila > Alsophila aescularia. The sequence goes on from OX276374.1 coordinate 66,585,751, forward strand.
ATTGATATTTTGAATCAGTGTTGCCATGCCAAAAATCAGGTGTAAAATCTTCGAGTATTTTATGCTCGAAGTGTAAAATACGGTATACAAATCCATACCAATAATGAAAGTGAAAGTCTGTTCGTTTGTTTGTTTGTTTGGGGAGCTTTCACGCGATAACAGCACGACGGATTTTGATGAAATTTGGAATGGAGAAGGCTTATACCCTAGAATAAAACATAGGGTACTTATTACCCCTGAAAATTGAAAGTTTCCACGGGAAAACTGGAATATGTTGATAACTCACTGTGAGGAACAATTGCCATGGAAACGAAATAACAAGTCTGTCAAAAAACTTCAAGAGCATTGGTGCTATATCTACTTTAGCATTGGTTTTTAAAATCCGAGAAGAACATAGGATGCTTTTTTCAAGATAAACAGTAGTCCGCGTCACAGAATAAATAATAGTACAAGTAGCCGCGTGGACGAAGTCATGTCTAATAAAAATGAGTCTGAATCTGCTACAAACCTCTCTGTTTTTGTAAATGTTTTTTATAGTCACTGGTGACAAGAGAGCTAGCTCATTTCTCTCACAGATAATTGCTATTACTATTCAACGCGGAAATGCAGCTAGCTTCTCGTCATTATGACTCTTGGTGCCACCAATTTTTTAATTTTTAGTTTGGTTTTTAGTTCTGTTTAGGTTTTATTATTTGTTTTAGTTTAGGTTCTAAGAAATTTTATATATCAAATGTACATTTCTATTGAAGTTGCGTATAGTACTGTCATCAGCTATGTTGAAATTGTATTTTGGCTTATTGGTAAATAAACGTTATAGTATCTTATATTATCCGATAATAAAAAAAACAGTTTGCTTTAGTTTTCTGACAAATAGTGAATTGTGTGACTAACTTTTTTTTGTTTATCGCGGTCTAGGCAATCGTTTGACCACGATCTCACCTGATGGAAAGCGATGATGTGGTCAAAGGTGTAGCACGCTTGCCTAGTAGATACCTATTCACTCTTGACTTGAACACACCTGGGTTATATTTTACCGGAAAAACTGACGAGGGCAGGGCGTTCCACTCCTTAGAAGTTCTTATAATAAATGAAGAAGCGAAACGCTTCGTTCTTGTGCGAGGTATTTGGTTACGCTCATATTTCTAATTTCACATGATGTCCATACTGATATTATATTTTGACGTTGTTTAATTGAAATTCCGTGTATCATACAAAGGAGAGTAACTTGTCATTGTTTGGGGATGAAACCTGTTTTTGTAGGTACACGGGCGCATCGAGAACGCATCCGCACCCACGCCATAGGAGTCGTATGTGGCAAAGAGTTTATAAATACTGGTCTGTGGGACTTTGAATGGAACGGACTCCGCGCGAGCAATATAAACATTTTTGCTTATCGTTTCTACTTTCGTGGAATGCTTATTTGAACATATTGATTACCCCGCGATTGATCCACCGCGCTGTGACTTTGTACTTTGGACATAACCTGCGACTTTGACGAGACCAGCTATCCTGGACAGTACCTATCTAGAGACGTGGTGAATTCTTCTACAAAGGTTAGTACTCGTACCTCTCTATAATAGTTTCCCGGTCTTTTAGTCTAGCAACGTGCACACTCTCCATAGTGCAATCTGTAAAATAGGTACCGACAGGCTTGCGACCTCACGTCGATTCACCAGACTTTGAAGCTTACTCTTTACCAGAGTGTCATCTCCAATGAGCCTCATAGCACGTCTCTCAATTGAATCCAAAGCCTCGAGCTGATACTTGGCAGAACCGTCCCAGAGGTGGCAGCAGTGCTCCATACAAGATCGGACCTGTGCTTGGTAAAGATTCAAAAGCTGTCCCGGCGTGAAGTACCGCCTAACCTTAGACAAAATACCAAGTTTCTTTACAGCTACCTTGGCTTTGGATTCAATGTAAGACCCAAAATTCAGGTTCGATGTGAGTTTGACACCCAAAAGCTCCAGATGGCCACCTAATGGTATTGTTACACTACGGCAAGACGGAGATCGGTTAAGAGGACGCTTTTTAGCACAAAACATACACGCCTGCGTTTTAGTAGCATTAAACTTAACCAGGTAAGCATCGCCCCAATCGGACACGGCTTCTAAGGCTAAATTTAAACGGTCCACCATAGCCTCTCTCAGAAGATGGACAGCGTCGCAGCTGGCTTGAGCATTGGAACTGTATCTCTCAACCACAGTACTGTCATCTGCATACCCAAAGGTACCGGGCTTCAGAAGGTCATTAATGTGCAGTAAAAACAGTGTAGCCGAGAGAACCTATCCTTGAGGTACACCAGCATTGATGGCCATTTGATCAGACGAGCAGCCCTCTACGACTACTTGAATAGATAGATAGATAGATAGATAGATAACTCTTTATTGTACACCACATAGAACAAAAAATACAATAATAACTAAAACATTTATACAAAATAAATGGGACAATGGGCGGTCTTATCGCTAAAAAGCGATCTCTTCCAGACAACCTTTGGATGGAAAGGAATTAATATACGGCAAAGACGGTGGTGCATTATAATCTAACAAATAAATAATAAAAACTGAATACAATGAATAAACATATATACACATATATTCCAATATACCTACACATAAATATGTAAATATATAGTACAGTATATATATATATATATATATATACATATATAAATATATATCCATATACATAGTATATACATTAGATAGATCGTTCCCTCAAAAAAACAGCTATCCAAATGCATAAGCCAACAGGTACTCCATATGAGGGAAGCTTGTTTAAAAGGCCATCGTGTCAAACCCGTTCAAAAGCCTTAGATACATCAAGAGAGACGGCAAGCGCCTCACCATGCATCTTGATGGCTTCGCTCAATACGTGAGTGGCATACGCAAGAAGATCCCCAGTAGACCAGTTTCGGTGAAATCCGTATTGCCGGTCACTGAGGAGATCATTGGCCTCAAGGTATGCCAATAGCCTAACGTTTATGACACGCTCCTTACACTTACAGAGTAAGGAGGTTATCGAGATGGGGCGATAATTGGCCGGATCAGCACGACTACCCTTTTAGGTACTGGTTGTACATTGGCAAGCTTCCAGCTCTTCGGAACTTTACCTGAGTGAAGAGAGAGGTGGTACAAACGCGTTAAGATGGGAGACAATTCGGGCGCACAGTTTTTCAACACAATCGCTGGAATGCCATTAGGACCACTGGCCTTGTTCACATCTAGGGCTCGAAGCGTTCTGAGAACATCCTTCTGGCGAATGCGGATATCGGGCAAAAAACCCCTGCAATGAGGAAGGCAGGAAGGTATCTTGCTGGTAGTGACTAGATGCGAAGATTCTGCAAAAAGAGAAGCAAATAAATTTGCTTTCTCTCCAGCAGTGTGATCCATCAGGTTTCAGCAATGGTGGCAGTGAGGGGTAGCAGAAGTTCACTTCGACCGACTTGGCCAGGGACCAAAAAGCTTTGCTACCCGCGGGGTATGAAGCCAGTTTGGCCCCTATTCGACCTATGTGGTCAAAATGAGCCTACCTAAGAGTCTTCTTGCAGGTTTTAGCGGCAACATTGAATTTTTGTTTCATAACCCGAATATGAGAGGATTTGCGCTTTCGAGCATCAGACCAGTCCAGATATGCCTTTTGCTTTAGAGCCACAGCACGACCACAGTCGAATCTAAACCAAGGCTGAGCTTTTCTGAGAAGAGGCTTATCACTGAATGGAATGTAATATTCCATTGCCTGACATATTACCTCTGTAACAGCAGACGTGCAAGTCGGCGGGTCCTGGGAAGTGAAACATCTTTGCCACCAAGGGTGAAGGAAGCCAAGAAATTGTCGCATCTCGTCCCAATCTGCTGAGTTGTATCTCCACACGCGTCTATTACCTTTACGGCTAGGATCAGGTGGGGAATACACAGAGACGGACTTAATCAGACAGTGATCAGAGCTACCATGAGGTGGGGATACTGATACGGCGTATCGATCTGGTTCAGGCGTTATCAACAGGTCGAGACAGTTGGCATTGTCACCGTCATGGTCAGGTACCCGTGTCGGCTCATGCACCAACTGAGCGAGATCTAACGCTAGAGCAAGTTTTCGCGTCTCTCTACCAGCGTGGTCAGTTTTCTGGTATGGGACAAGCCACTCTTTGTGGTGGGTGTTAAAATCGCCCCAAAACACCAATTGAGCAGAAGGGTAACGCTGTTTGGCCACACCAGCCGCCTCACAGAGATAGTCCACCAATAAAGTTGTCCCCCGATCTCCGCTGTGAGAACGGTATACACACACAGGCATAAAGAATTTTCTCTATGGCCGTGTCCAAAAACACCCAAATAACGAGAAGTTAGGGTGCTCAAGATTTCGGAGACGCAGACAGCATATGTCTTCACGAGCGTAAACACAAACGCAGGCGTTTGGGATAAAAAGGTGCTCCAAGACATAGCCTGGGTAATCCAAGTATGCCGTATCAGCTGGACATCCTATCTGCTTCTCCGACAAGAAGAACAAGTGGGGTTTAGAGCTCTCCAGATGATAGTGGACCGGTTGGAGATTGGAGTGAATCCCACGAATATTCGCAACATCCACTTAGATTGTGAGGACGTGCATCTGCCGTTTAAACTTATTTATTTTTTGGACTTTTTTCATGATTGGTGTGAATAGGTTGGACAAGTAATAGCATAGGAGATGTCGGAATGGCTAACCCACGGAAGTCAAGGCATAACTACGACTTTGGAGAACTTGCGCGGAGACTGCGGTGACGCCCGAACCCCCTGAAATAATTCATCAGTTCCTCACATCCGGTCGCCAGCCGGCCCAATGAATCATTTCAGGATTTTTCACAAGCGGCGGGACAGCCTTTTGTAGGTGGCTAAACTACTACTTGGGCCCCCTACAACTTGCAGTTGGCCAGCAGAGAACACCGTGCTTCGGATCCCGCTACGACGTCTTATCATACGATTAAAGCTATGGCAATGCTATCAAACGCTATTCAGAACTTATTTTATCAAGCCGAGTTACCGAACGTTCGATTATTTATTTCGATAACCACAAACTAAATAGTAATACTAATACAAAATAATAATAATACTAATACTCTACCTACTTTATGCCCCGCGGCTGCAGCGGTAGCCAAAACTCAGACAAAAACGCGCGCAGTGCATGGACAACTTCGGTAACTTATCGAGAGCAACAGAACATTCGTTAGCCTCTATATTATTGTAATTTAATGATTTTGTAGTGTTAATTTAGAAGTATAACGTTTTAGGTAGCTTGTTTACCAAACTATTGTATAATTTGTATTTAGGTGATTTAGCACGATGCAAAGTGATATCATAGCATCGAGACGAAGAAGTCGCCAAGAAGAAAATATATACATATGTAGCGTGAACACCTCGCTTGTATCCCGCAGTGAATTTAACCGTACGAGTATGTTAAATTCACTGAAGGATGCATCGAACGCATTCACATCCTCTACCCAAGTATTTATCGGGAAGTATCGACTAATGCAAGATCTTACATTGGCCCTGGTAGAGGCCATATAGGCCTGGGAAGAACTTTAGAATTGGTATATCTCTATATGTACTTAGGGGAGGGGATGGAGTGGGAGGGGATTAGGTAATGACCGTCCCCTGTAAGGGAGGCTGGCGGAAACCCATAATTTAAAAAAAAAGCAAAATAAATATTTGATGTTAAGTTATGGAAAAACGTAAAGTACTCAAAGCTAAAAAAAACACGAAGGCAAAGGCACTTAGCTCACTACGCTTCGCTCACGCTTTGGTCTCCTAACCTATCATGGCTAGTAGGGATTCCGCCTAACGCCTCGCGTGGTGGATAATGATTTTATACGAACTGAAATTATACAGAGGAAAAATACATTATTCTATGAATTTTTTGCTAAATATACACGTAATAACGAAGCGCCACAACAAGGAGCTATCCACTGCTGTTAAAACACGTAGTGAAGAGCGAATTTTCCATACATTAATTATTCATTACGTACGCTTTTCATCATCATGTCATCATCATCATCATCATCATCATCATCATCATCATCATCATCATCATGTCAGCCTTTAGAAGTCCACTGCTGAATATAGGCTTCCCCCAAAGAGCGCCATGATGAATAATCTTGTGCCAGCGCCATCCACCGACTTCCTGCGATGGCTACAATGTCGTGGGTCCATCGTGTGGGGGGTCTCCCCACCCTTCATTGCTTATTCGTGGTCGCCATTCGAGAACCTTTATTCTCCAACGGTTGTTGGTTCTGCGACTTATATGGCCTGTCCATTGCCACTTCAACTTGCAAACTCTGAGAGCTATGTCGGTAACCTTCGATCTTCTACGGATTTCCTCATTTCGGATTCCATCACGTAGTGAAACACCGAGCATAGCTCTCTCCATTGCGCGCTGCACAACTCTGAGCTCGTGTATGAGACCAATAGGTAGCGACCATGTCTCATTTTTCATACTTAGCCTCAAATATGTTTTTGCTTCTTCTCTAAAATTATGGGTTACCGCAATCCCCTCTTGTCTCCCCCTGTAGGGGGAGGGTCCCCTTTCTCTTCTACCCCATCACCTCACCTAAATACATATTTACATATAACGATACTAACGACAAGCCTAGACCTGGTAAGAGGTTTTTTGAATGGAGGTGACAAATGTTTCGCCATACCTGCAGAAATTAAAGTAAGTATATAACCTAACTTATATATTCATCAGGAAGTTAGGTAAAACAATCAACTAGGTAGGTAGTTAGGTACCTACCTGCTTAATACGTGTAGTTAGGTAGCTACTATAGCACTGAAGCAAGAGACGTCGATTTTATATATTATTTGCATTATATTATGTACCTATGTCAATGTCCATATCACAGACCATACAAAAATAACGATTTGAAAATTAAAAGTTAATCCTACGGATGACCCTATCGCTCACGGAATAAATTCGATTTTCCTATGTCAACACGTCATCGAAACTTGCAAAACGAACGGTGATGAACGCTGATTTCGCCCACAAATGGGCAAAGGGAAATTGTAATCATATTTAGCGTTTTTAACAGTTATTTTCGCCAATCGTTACAAAACGAACGGCCCACTCAAGTCGCTTTTACGATGTGAAGTCGATTTTCCTATGTCAACATGTCATCGAAACTAGCAAAACGAACGAAAAAAAAACGGTGATCGAAAACCTTCAGAACGCTAATTTTGCCCACAAGTGGCCAGAGGGAACGCCAATTGTGATCATATTTAGCGTTTTTAACAGTTATTTTCGCCAATTGTTACAAAAGGAACGGCCCATATCTAACATTGAAACGAACGGCCCTATTTGACAGAACAGTATAATTGATGTTTGACGTATAACGTGTGCTCTGCTTGTTGTTTACATACTTGCCTTTTGGAAGTTTTAGAATTATTCGAATTTAAATAAATAAAGTTTAGTTTTTAAATTAATAAGGCATTTATAAGCCCCTCAGACTTCCTCTAATCATCGAAATCGTCAACTCTCTGACAAAACTGAAAAAAAAAAAACAATTCGAAAAATCTCACAATAATACTTCACAGAACGACCTTAAAATGGGAGGCAAAGCAGAAAAAGGTACACCAAAGTATTTAGCAAACAAGATTAAGGCCAAAGGCCTTCAGAAACTGCGCTGGTACTGCCAAATGTGTCAGAAACAGTGTCGCGATGAGAACGGTTTCAAATGCCATACAATGTCTGAGAGTCACCAAAGACAGCTCCTACTCTTCGCTGATAACGCCAACAAGTATATTGACGATTTTTCTAAGGAGTTTATGGATGGTTACGTGGAGTTGCTGAGACGACAGTTCGGTACGAAGAGGGTAAATGCAAATAAGGTGTATCAGGATTATATAGCTAACAGGTGGGTCTATTTTGATTTTAAAACCTAATTTGACACTCATTAATTATTTGTATTAGGTAGGTGTCTTAATGGCATGAATGCACCAAGCTCTCAGTTTAATAAAAGTAAGATTTTATTCAGAATATTTTTTAATTCTGTTTTAAATCATGGACTTTTATGTTGTCCTACAAATATGTCAGGATAATATACTTTTGTAGAGGTCTATTGCAGACCATTCTGATAATGAGTATTGTCTCAACCTTCCAGAGAACATGTCCACATGAATGCAACTCAATGGGAGACCCTCACGGAGTTTGTTAAGTGGCTGGGTCGCGAGGGCAAGTGTACTGTTGACGAGACTGAGAAGGGATGGTTTGTGACGTACATAGACCGGGACCCGGCTGCTGTGGCTGCTATGGAAGCTAAGGCTAAGAAAGAGAAGATGGATAAGGATGATCAGGTAATCTTGAACTAATACTTAAGGGGTTGATCACTTTTATATAATTTTGGTTCCACCCCTATTCTTGTCGACACTCCTCGCTCGGGGGTCGCTGGTCGCCGAAGTAGTCCAAGTTGCCTATTTATTATGAACTGTTACAGCTGTTTGGTCGCTTTAGGCGATTTTTGCCGATCCAATTTTTGATAAACTTAAAACTGAAATATCTCATAAACTAAGCGTCGCCTGTGGTGGGGGAGGTGTACCAGGGGGCAGCCCTTCCCTATCCCGCCCTGAGCTCCTGCCCCCTCGATTCTATATATTTCCCGAGAGATTTTTCATAGTGCTTTTTAAAAGCTTATAATTAACTTCACTTTTTATGTATCTATGTATTTTGTTTGTCCTGGAATTTTGCAATTCAAATTTCGAGCACTTCCCGATTAGCTATGCGGCTGAAACTTTCAGGGTAACTCACAAACCAATGACAAAGCAATTAAAAAAAATAATTAAGAAAGCTAAATGAGCAAATGCAATAAAAAAAGCCTTAGAAAGTGAGATTCATACAAAAAAAAACACAAAACCTTTTTTCTTCTTTTTATTGTATTGAGCACAAGCTGCGCTCTACTGCTTTGTCTTCAGACTTTGTTCCGGGTGTGTTATTATTATTACATCCTAAAGTACCGTAATATCAAATTTCATCAATTGCTCGGCTTCTACTTGTTACATTGAGATGCAAAGTATATCAGATTTAAGTCAAATCCCAAGTTATCCTATGGTGAAAACTGAATTTCAATCAGACCAGCAGTTTTTTCGTGACGTGAAAACAAATCAACAGACAGACAGAAACAATTTCTAATTAGCTAAGTCCAATTCATTAAATTTGAAAAATTATTCTCCATGTACCCGTATGTACCTAAATATGAAATATTGGGTAGCAGTGGCTTGGAGAGCATTGTTTTGTCTCTCATATCTCTGTCCTAGTTTTTTTCTTCTAAAGCTTGTTTGTAATATTTATGGGCTTTTATTTTTTAAAAAAAATATTACGTTGTCTATCGTCGTATACTAGTCCAGTTGCTGCCAGCCGCCACCCGCAGTCGTCAATCCACACTTCTTTATTATGTCTAGACTAGCTGCGCCTGCAGCTCCGCCCGCGGGGTACCTTTTGTATGGCTAAAGGTAAGCCATGTGTTATTCCAGGTCATAAACTATCTAAAAAGTACAATATACTACATTTCATCAAAATTCATTCAGCCGTCAAATAGTATTTTATCGTTTTCTCGGCTTCTACCTATCCTTTTGAGAAGGATACAAGATTTTAAGTTAAAACCTATGCTATCCAACAGTGAAAACCGCGTTTCAATTGGTCCAGTAGTTTTTTCACAATGCACGAAAATACAGAGAACATATAAAAAAAATGAAAAAAGAAGAATTTAGGCAGATAACTTTTTTTATTTTTCAATCCCCTCAATATGGCTATCAAATGAAAAGGCCGTAACTAGTAGAATACAGTACACTGAAAATTCCAAATCCAAGATGGCCGCCACCACAAAATGGCGGATTACTTTAGTTTTCTCAAACAAGATAATTTAAAAAAAAATGTCTAGGGTACTTAGAGTATTACTTTAAGTATGTACCCTAGGCAACATGTTTTAATTATCTTTTTTGTAGTCTTTTTATTAACCATTGATTGGACAGGAACGGATGCTGGAATTCATTCAGAAGCAAGTAGAGCGAGGCAGGAAGGAGGGAACCTCTCAGGAGCGGGAGTACATGGAGTTCAAGCGGGAGAGCAGCCAGGAGAGGGTCACACTCAGTCTCAATTTAAAACGGAAAGCTGAAGGTAAATCACAAAGGATACTTTTAAACCAAAGAAATGGCCACGCGGGCACAGCTAGTGTGAATATAAATGGAGATTAATTATAATTAATTACAGAAAAGAAGCAAGAACCCCTACCAACGTCAGCCCTCAAGCTGTCCAAGAACAAAGAAGAATCTTCTAGCAAGAAGCAGAAGGTGGAAGAAAAGAGTAGAATGTCTGCACTCGACGATATTATGAGGATGCAGGAACAAGCAAAGGAAAGAGCTAACAGGTAAGAAATTCACAGAATATCCATTCAACTAGCTTTTACCCGTGACTTCGTCTAGTTTATCGCGATAAAAAGTATTTTATGTCCTTCCCCAGGGCTCAAATATCTCCATACCAAAATTTCATCATAATACTTTTAGCCGTTTCAGCGTGAAGAAGTAACAAACATACACACACAATCACTCACTCACTTTTTTTTTTCATGTCCGACTTTTGATGACTGCTAATAGATACCTATTCACTGCACACTTGAACACTCCTGGGTTATCATGTACCGGCAACATTTACGAGGGCAGAGCATTCCACTCCTTTGCAGTTCATTTACGAGGGCAGAGCATTCCACTCCTTCGCAGTTCATTTACGAGGGCAGAGCATTCCACTCCTTCGCAGTTCATTTACGAGGGCAGAATTCCACTCCTTTGCAGTTCATTTACGAGGGCAGAATTCCACTCCTTTGCAGTTCATTTACGAGGGCAGAATTCCACTCCTTTGCAGTTAATTTACGAGGGCAGAGCATTCCACTCCTTTGCAGTTCATTTACGAGGGCAGAGCATTCCACTCTTTCGCAGTTCATTTACGAGGGCAGAGCATTCCACTCCTTCGCAGTTCATTTACGAGGGCAGAATTCCACTCCTTTGCAGTTCATTTACGAGGGCAGAATTCCACTCCTTTGCAGTTAATTTACGAGGGCAGAATTCCACTCCTTTGCAGTTCATTTACGAGGGCAGAATTCCACTCCTTTGCAGTTCATTTACGAAGGCAGATCATTCCACTCCTTTGCAGTTAATTTACGAGGGCAGACCATTCCACTCCTTCGCAGTTCATTTACGAGGGCAGAGCATTCCACTCCTTCGCAGTTCATTTACGAGGGCAGAATTCCACTCCTTTGCAGTTCATTTACGAGGGCAGAATTCCACTCCTTTGCAGTTCATTTACGAGGGCAGAATTCCACTCCTTTGCAGTTCATTTACGAGGGCAGAGCATTCCACTCCTTTGCAGTTCATTTACGAGGGCAGAGCATTCCACTCCTTCGCAGTTCATTTATGAGGGCAGAATTCCACTCCTTTGCAGTTCATTTACGAGGGCAGAGCATTCCACTCCTTTTCCTCCTTTGCACTCTCTGTACAAAGAACATAATTAAAAAAAATATGTCTAGAGTACTTAAAATAAGCATAAAATAAGAATATATATTTTTTTAAATTGTGTCTGTCTGTATGTTTGATCGGTTTTCACTGTAGGATAGCTTAGGGTTTTACTTATAAACTGGTGTACTTGGTATCTCAATCCGATCAGTAAAAGCAGAGCAATCGATTAAAATAACTTGACGGCTGAAGGAATTTTGATCAAATGTTGGTATATTGGTATTTTAGGTGTTGGAATAGTACATAGAGTACTTTTAACCTCGAGAAATGGCAACGCGTGCGGAGTCGCGGGCATCAGCTAGTAATAAAGCGTATTTTCCGAATATGCGTTCCTTCATATCTTTGGGATATATGAACCGATTTAGTAGATTTTTTTGGTAGATTTATTTTTGTAGTATTTGTGTCCGCGGCTTTGCTCTCGTGTGTATTTTTGTAGTATCTGTGTCCGCGGCTTTGCTCTCGTGTGTATTTTTGTAGTATCTGTGTCCGCGGCTTCGCTCTCGTGTGTATTTTTGTAGTATCTGTGTCCGCGGCTTTGCTCTCGTATGTATTTTTGTAGTATCTGTGTCCGCGGCTTTGCTCTCGTGTGTATTTTTGTAGTATCTGTGTCCGCGGCTTTGCTCTCGTGTTGTTTTGTAGTATCTGTATCCGCGGCTTTGCTCTCGTGTGTATTTTTATAGTATCTGTGTCCGCGGCTTTGCTCTCGTGTGTATTTTTGTAGTATCTGTGTCCGCGGCTTTGCTCTCGTGTGTATTTTTGTAGTATCTGAGTCCGCGGCTTTGCTCTCGTGTGTATTTTTCGTGTTTTTTTATTCCTTATGGATCTTAAGTGTTATTTCAAAACCAAAAATACCAATATACCTAATTTCATAACACTTTGTTCATACGTTACAAAGTTTTATTATTGATTGCTTAACTTCTACCCATCGGATTGAGATACCAAGTTCACCAGTTTTTAACAGGAATGTTAAGGAGCTCCGTAACCTTAACCCGAAACTATCGCCTATCGGAAATAAAAATCTATCCATAACCGTAACCGAATCCGATGTAAAAGTTTCGGATAATTTCGGATAGAGGCGGAGTTTAAATGCGACACGTTACGACAGACCCCGGCCGAGCCGACACACTAGCCGCGCGCGTCACTTGCGTGGTAGTTCGTTATTTCCTATTTAAATTATCACCTAGTGTTTTACTTTTAGAATTTCTTAAAAATGTAAATCCGTAACCGAAACTATCCGAAACTAACGGATAATTCGAAATAATTTCAAAACCGTATCCGAAACCGGTATAATATTATTTCTATATCCGTATCCAGATCCGAAATTTCATATCCATAACATCCCTGGCTTTTAAATCCAAAAGCTTCATACAACAGTGAAAACTGCATCGCATTCGTTCCAGTAGTTTTACATTATGCGCGAACCGGCAGACATCTTTTTTATTTTATATTTTTGTTCAATTGTTAATATATGTAATTTATGTAAACAAGGACTTTTGTTACCTTCTGCTTTATTATAATAAGTATAGATTTGAAAGTTAGACCTCCAATGTAGTCCATATAAAGATCAAAATTTCATCTGTACTTGTTTTAGTAAATAGTTTGAACAATTTTTTTATATATCGTCTCCTACATTTCAGAAAAGACTACTGGCTTACAGAAGGCATAATAATCAAAATAGTGACCAAGTCTCTCGGCGACAAGTACTACAAAAGGAAAGCCGTGGTGCAGCGAGTGGTAGACAAGTACGCGGCTCAAGTTAAACTGGTCGACGAGAACGTCAAGTTAAAACTTGATCAGGTAAGTTTATGAGCCGTGGAAAATAAGTTAAAACTTGATCGGGTAAGTTTATGAGCCGTGGAAAATAAGTTAAAACTTGATCAGGGCCTGGATTCTGTACCACTCACGCCAATTCCACGCGAATTCCACGCCGAGTCCAGGCTTCCTGCGTGGAATCACGAACAAATTCCACGCAGGCGGCGTGGAATTGGCGTCTTAAAATTAGAGAATTAGGCCCCAGGTATGTTTAAGAGCCGTGGAAAATAAGTTAAAACTTGATCAGGTATGTTTATGAGCCGTGGAAAATAAGTTAAAACTTGATCTGGTATGTTTATGAGCCGTGGAAAATAAGTTAAAACTTGATCTGGTATGTTTATGAGCCGTGGAAAATAAGTTAAAACTTGATCAGGTATGTTTATGAGCCGTGGAAAATAAGTTAAAACTTGATCTGGTATGTTTATGAGCCGTGGAAAATAAACGTTATAAGTTAAAACTTGATTAGGTTCGTATATAGTCACAGCAGTAGTCGCAATGAATCTTTGTGGTTGTGAAGTTAGACTCTGTGAATTATTGTGCAGGTACTGCTGTGAGGATAAAACAGCATAAAGTAAGAGCGAGATAGATTATACGAAAAGCGTAACCGAGTGAGCGAGGCAGTTAAACAATGCTGTCTTCACCATCAACACTGAGATTGCGCCTGAAAAATAGCCGCTTGCGCAGCAACTTGCAGACAACTTCCGAGCCACAAAGATTCGTTGTGCGTACTATAAATTTATGAGCCGTGGAAAATTACACTCGCGTGCAATTAAATCGACTCAAGATCTCAAGCACGCCATCGTGTTTTTTTAATTCTCAAAATATGTAAAAATCAATACAATCAATACGCACTGAAAGTTTACCATCTCACCTTTAAATATACCTCACCTTTATATCTGCTGGCATATCATTTATGGTCATGTTTCTTTTTAAATGGCGTACGTTTAGTTATGCCGATGAGGTTAAATTCTCTTTTATTGCATTGCTTTTCGTGCTGACCTCTGGTGTCAGAGTTTGTCAATCCGCCCGAGGGCCTCTGACATGGCATCGACTGCTATCAACAACAGCCGGGACCTTAGACAGGCATAGTTGTGGAGCCGAGGACCGAACCTGGTATTGTTGGATACTAACGCGCTCTAGTATACCGCTCGGCTACCATCGCTCAGTGGTCAATAATATTTTGATTTCAGAATCACGTAGAAACAGTGATACCGTCCCAGGGGCGCACGGTCAGGTTCGTGAACGGCGCCTACCGCGGCAGCACCGGGGTGCTGAGGGACATCGACACCGGCAGCTTCTGCTGCGACGTCGAGGTTCGTATACTGGTCTCACGGCATGTGGTTACAGAATGTGTACAGCACTAACTTACAGAATCACGTAGAAACAGTGATACCGTCCAGGCGGGGCGCACGGTCAGGTTCGTGAACGGCGCCTACCGAAGTGCTGAGGGACATCGACACCGGCAGCTTCTGCTGCGACGTCGAGGTTCGTATACTGATCTCACGGCATGTGGTCACAGAATGTAGGTGACTTACTATATACACTACATATTTACATAATAAGGCCTACAGCGGCAGCACCGGGGTGCTGTGGGACATCGACACCGGCAGCTTTTTTGGGCGTAATTCTATCAAACAAAGTATTTTGCAAACAGACGAATGTTTATAAACTGTTTTCATGTTCAACCTAACTATCCTATCTACTTTTTGGGCGTAATTCTATCAAACAAAATATTTTGCAAACAGACGAATGCTTTTAAACAGTTTTCATGTTCAACCTAACTAACCTACCAACTTTTTAGGCGTAATTCTATCAAACAAAGTATTTTGCATACAGACGAAGGTTTATAAACTGTTTTCATGTTCAACCTAACTAACCTACCAAGTTTTTAGGCGTAATTCTATCAAACAAAGTATTTTGCATACAGACGAAGGTTTATAAACTGTTTTCATGTTCAACCTAACTAACCTACCCACTTTTTAGGCGTAATTCTATCAAACAAAGTATTTTGCAAACAGACGAATGTTTATAAACTGTTTTCATGTTCAACCTAACTATCCTATCCACTTTTTGGGCGTAATTCTATCAAACAAAATATTTTGCAAACAGACGAATGCTTTTAAACAGTTTTCATGTTCAACCTAACTAACCTACCAACTTTTTAGGCGTAATTCTATCAAACAAAGTATTTTGCATACAGACGAAGGTTTATAAACTGTTTTCATGTTCAACCTAACTAACCTACCAAGTTTTTAGGCGTAATTCTATCAAACAAAGTATTTTGCATACAGACGAAGGTTTATAAACTGTTTTCATGTTCAACCTAACTAACTTACCCACTTTTTAGGCGTAATTCTATCAAACAAAGTATTTTGCAAACAGACGAATGTTTATAAACTGTTTTCATGTTCAACCTAACTATCCTATCCACTTTTTGGGCGTAATTCTATCAAACAAAATATTTTGCAAACAGACGAATGCTTTTAAACAGTTTTCATGTTCAACCTAACTAACCTACCAACTTTTTAGGCGTAATTCTATCTAACAAAGTATTTTGCAAACAGACGAATGCTTTTAAACAGTTTTCATGTTCAACCTAACTAACCTACGCACTTTTTAGGCGTAATTCTATCAAACAAAGTATTGTTACGAGCTGGGGTTCGGATAAAATAATTGTACGCTAATAACACCAAAAATTAACACCTTTATTCGAAAAACCACAAAAAAAAACCGACAAATAACGCTCAAACACTCTTTAACTCGACTGTACTCTCTTATCAATTATCACCGAATACTCGCTTCGAATCACTTTGATCGTTTCGTTCCGAAAGCCAAGTCAATAATGTCCCAGGCAGTCGATGCGCGCTCTATTCATACCGCGACGGACGTTACGAGAAGGTACTCGTAACTACTCGTATGTACTAACAGTAGTCGGTAGATATTTGAACTTTCAAGGCCGGCGGCCCCTTTGAGTTGCCGCGCCGCGCCGCGCCTGTAGGTACTTAGGCCGGCGGCACCTTTGATGTCGCGCCGCCCTGTAGGTACCTAGTTGCCGCGCCCGTAGGTATATACCTACCGCGCGCTCTGGAAACTTCTGTAGGTACCTACGCTCTACTAGTTTGTTCCAGAATGTTCCTTTAAATTTAGGTATTGCGTCATTTTAGTACCAACTGTTTTTCTAAGAATCAACATAACTATATTGAACATGAAAACTGTTTATTAGTCTGTTTGCAAAATACTGTTACGCCGGTCAGTTAACCAGCCTACTCTTTTAGGTGCAATTCCATCGTACCTACTACCTACTTATTGTTTTGTTTTATTTAAACATTATAAAAGATTTACAATCTAGTGAACTATTATTTTTCTGCATTTAGACATTTAAATGGTTAGGTTAGATTATGACGCGTGCCTTGAATTGAACAGGAGTTTGGAAAGGATGTTAGCGTAACAAACCCGTGCGTGTTTCAAGGCATTACTGCCTCCTATTGTACACGGAAACGGAATGACGCTTCCCACCTGGTCATGCGATGTGATGAAGATCCCGCACTGAGAACGTACTAAGATGAAGATCCCGCACTGAGAACGTACTAAGATGAAGATCCCGCACTGAGAACGTACTAAGATGATGATATATTTTGCTTTCAGATATCAGAAGGCCCCCTGACAGGACGAGTGGTGAAAAAAGTACAATACGAAGACATCAGCAAGATTGCTACGTGATATTAGGATAGGGTATACAGCTAAAAGCTGTAGCGTCTCCCAGGACGCAGGGGAAAAATGTCGTGGTTGAACCAAGGATAGCTCCAAACTAAATAGGTTGATAGGACATGAAAAATCGTTAACTAATCCTATTTCAGCAAAAGTACATTATTAAATCAAATAAAAATCATTAAATTTTTGCACTTATGCGAATTTTCGCGCCATAAAACTATAGCTGTCATGGCGACCGCGTGACGTCACTATTGCACAAAGGTGTACAAAACGCAGCCTGTCTGGAGCAGAGCAACCGCGATACCAAAATATTTAGAAATTGTGACGTCACGCGCACTGCGAAGTGTTTTGAGTCAAATGGCGAAAAAGTTATTTTTATAAATTTTGTATTAATTGTTTCAATAAATTAGTGGAACTTGAAGGTTTAATGAATTAAGTTAAACTTATATTCTGAAACGTCGTTATTTTTTTGTGCCCTATTAGCGTAGAAGGCCATAATCATTAGTCGCAGGTTCGAGTTATAGTTGTCTCTATCTTTTCCGAAACTTAATTTATTACATATCTATTTCTTTAAATTGTATAAAATTGTGTAGAGTGCGGAAAGAGAACTGTCGCGGCGTAAGGTCGTGTTTAGTGTCATGCGGGTTTGCCCACGCACACAGGTTTGTCCCGCATGCGTGAAATTTCACGCTGCAGGGAGCACGCAAGTCGGAGCTTCAGATATTTCAGGTTATACTGTTCCAAGAAGAAATGCAAAATTTTGCGATTTACAATCTTAATGTCTCTAACACAATTGGAATTTCTATTACAATCCACACACCAATATATAAGAGTGAAACGCTGTCCGTTTGCTTAGGGAGTTTTAACGCCAAAACGGCTGATCCGATTTTGATGAAACTTTATAAATAGGTGCTGTAGAATATAGAGATCAACATAGGATACTTTTTATACCGGAAAATAGTAAGTTTCCTCGGGAAAAATAGAAAATGTCTATTACTCGCTGTAAGGAACGGTTGCCATGGAAACGAAATAATAATAAAGTCTGTCAAAAAGCATCAAGAGCGTTGGTGCTATACTTTTTGATATTCTAGAAGAATATAGGAAGTTTTTCTCGCGAGAAACTGTAGTCCGCGCGGACGAAGTCGCGGGCGAAAACTAGTTAGTTATAAAGTTACGTTATTTTTTCAATAGTTTTTCATTTAAAAATGATTTTATTCTCAACTAGCTTTCCCGCCCGCGACTTCGTCCGCGCGGACTACAGTTTATCACGAAAAAAAGCATCCTATGTTCTTCTAGGATATTAAAAACCAATGCAAAAGTAGGTCACTAACTGCTGGCTATATCGGTCTTCAGCTCTCCTCGTCCATTCTCTTCCGGCCGCCTTTCGGAGGTCGTCACTCCACCTGGCCACAGAGCGTCCTACACTACGTTTGCCTAAACGTGGTCTCCACTCGAGAACTCGTCTACCCCAAAGGTTGTCAGTTCTTCGGGAAATGTGACCAGACCACTGCCACTTTAGCTTGCTTATTCTTAGAGCTATTCACTACGAATCTTGTTCTTCAGAGAAACTCCACGCATAGCTCTCTCCATAGCTTGCTAAGCGACCTTAAATTTGTGGACTAGTCTGACCGTGAGTGTCCACGTTTTGGCGTTTCGATTCGTTTGAGAAGCCAGCAAAAAACAAACAGCTGGGTTGGCAGCATTCGGCAAGCTTCGTCAAGTCTTCTCGTCGCACAGTGACTGAAGACAAAAGTCTTCAGTCATGACCTACGGAGGTTATAGCACGCATCATTATAAATGCCTATATGAAAAGGTAAACCATCATTACCATGCGGGCGGCACGCACGCGGGCCAATCCCGATTGCGGTATCAATTCCGCATGACACTGAAAATACCCTAAGAGGGAACTCACATTATATTTAACAAAACAGATAATGAATCTGTCGAAACAAATGTCAACGAATCAAAAAGTGAACGAGACTGTTCGCAAATAGGTACAAAAACTACAATCTGAGCCGCGCGGCTTTGTCCGCGAGGTCATTTTTCCGGGATAAAAAATACTTTATGTTGGTGTCTGGTATACAGCAACTACGTACAGAATTTCATTAAAATCGGACCAGTCGTTATCGCGTGAAAACGCCCTAAACAAAAAACAGACGTTTCACTTTTATATACATTGTATGTAAAATTCCTATACAAAAGTAAAAATTAGAAATTTGCAACAACCCTAAATGTTTGGTTACTATTCTATAACGTCGCACAAAAAATTAGGTACATACATTCTGCTCCATCTGTGGGTTCAGGTTGCTAGGCCTCTCCTCGATTGCGCGCTACTGGAAAGCCCCCATTGAGTGGAGATTGATCACAGTCTGAGCAAATGTGGAGCGAGCCAGCCTATTATTGTCTCTCTGCACGCACATAGTTCGAGTAAGCAGTGTTACTTATAGCTGAAGAAAACACTTTTACTTTATTTTTATTCACTTCTTACAAAATAATAAAGAAAATTTGTTGTTGACTCTGACGTTCAAACTCACTCTGACGTTCGACTGACCACTGTGCAGTTAGGCTCCGATGCGCGAGATTTGTCAATTAAACTTGACAAGCACAAATTAAAGGTCAAGATGATTATTGATTTTCCCCAGCTGATTACTATTCAGTACTATTATTTATTCTGTTCTACTAGGGTTTGGGGTGCAATGTACTTAGTTTAATTTTATAAGCAAATTCACGAATGAAAAGCTTCGAAATCTCAAAAGTCGTAAAACTAACGTTGTGCGCCATGATGTGTAGAATTCCCCACCCCGGTACTTAATATGTAATTATGTTACACCTGTATATACGTATATTTACGTGAATAAATTACGCGATATCCAGAGAGCGGAGCTCGATAGCGCCCTCAAACTACGCGATATCTAGAGCGCAGAGCTCGATAGCGCCCTCAAATTCTACAATGGTTCTCGTTCCGCACACTCTAATTTTAAGTTATTTTGTCAAAGTAATTAGTTTGAATGTACATACTTAAAGTATCCAATAATAAAAGTAGTTAAGATTTTTAAAACATTTTGTTTTTGTTGAAGTGCTACCTTGAAGAGATTTAGAGGTTTTTGCTTGAAATCTTACATCATAATAATAATTGACTTCAAAACTATTTACGAACAAAACGACTGAACAAATTTTGATGAAATTTATATGACAATTAAGGAATTTTAAGTCAAGCTTTAGTCTGAATCCTTTAAAATTAAATGATACGTCCAAGTAAGAATCGGACTCGCACATTATTCTACATATTCACGGTTTTCTGTTTTTTCCCCTTTACTTGTGCATCGGACATCGCTTTTTGCCACATTTCATGATTCTAGGTCAACGAGTTCCCTTTAGAGTGTCATTTTTTTGCATAAACGGCCGTTTGATGAACGGATGATTGCGCCGACTTAGAAGTTTGTTTTTTCACAGTTCCAAGGGATTGCAGACTAGAGTATTTGATATTAATTTCAACTTGATACCTCCACGCGTTCGTAAGCAAAATTAAAAAAGAGCAGCGCAAGTCTCTTCCAGTAAAAATGTCCTAAGTGTCGAGTATCGCCATTTAGAAAGCGCAAGTGTTGTGCAGAGCGCTAAAGTTTTATCTTCTGAAATCTTGACTACTGCAGGTTTCTTCTTATCGAATAGAAGCTGCGTCACAGCTTCTATAGCATCAGCATTCTTACTAAGATGGTCCACAATCTTAGCTAAGGCAAGTTTGCCAATTTTTTTTACTTTGACGTGTACATATATTGTAGCTCTTCTTCATCTGTTGCTGTCACAGTCGGGTCAGAACGTCTTTTTTTCTGTTTCTCACCCAATTCTTTAAAATCCACTCTTGTTTGTGCTTCAGTAGATGTTCCTGCTTCCGCAGTGCAGACGGATGGGATTATATTTTCTGCCTGTGTTGGATTTGGAAGTTCCATTGGTTCCATTGAAGTTTCCATTATCATCTTCAAATCCACTGAATCGCAAGTTGGCCACGTGATGCTTGTCTCCAACCACGTACGGTTCACTTCTCGGTTTAGAAAAGTTTTCTGACATCTGTTTGCATTGTTCCATTTTTTTAGTAGACGTGTCGTGAAAAGTCCGGTAAATTCCATGATTTTAGCTTGGTCTTTTTGGGATATCTCGAATGGTATTTCAGAAACTATAATATTGTATAAATATTGGAAATCGTTCAGGTCACCACCACTTCTGCGAAGTTTCTGGTATAGGTCGAGATATGTATAAAATCCAGCCATAGCACTTCCTTCACACACTTTACACTCTTTAAATAATATAATAATATCTAGTCCTTTTGCAGTCAAACGACTCAAGCGTCAGGAGCAGAATGTAGTAATATCCGACATTATTTTAAAATGGTAAAACCTTATTAGTTGTCATGAACCAATCAAAGCTCAATATCGCATAAAATAAGTACTATATGCGATACTGCGCTATGATTGGTCGTCGGTAGCATGTTTGCGATGGTAGATGTGACGACCAATCAGAGCACAGTGAACAACGGGAGCTTAGTATCATAGATGACTCATTTGTTTGCGCACTAATATCATTAGCGTTTCCTAGAAACATGGAAATAAATAGCTCGGTAAGTAGGTACTTGGAAAAGGTAGATAGGTACTTTTACTTTTAAATAGGTACTTTTTGAGGCGTTAACCTAATGAATTCTTACAAATAATTTGTCTTGAACAAAGAGATATCGTTATATCGTTACTGTTATACAAGTTCGCTTGCCTATCAATTAATAAGAATTACATTTGAATGAACTTTTTTTGGGGAAATCATGTTATCTTTTGGTTTTGTATTGAGGTAGAATCATAAAAATATAATAAATAAGCAAGCAAGATTCATTCTTAGCAAAATCTATGAAAAAAAATAGCTATGTTTAGCGCCTTAAAACTCGCGCGGCGGCAAGTGACTGCAACAGGTTATATTTTTTCTGGGTTGTCAATGACTTGAACTATTGATATTATAAAGTCACAACCTAAACAAATTTAAACAAAAAAAGAAAAAAAATATAATGTGATTTCTTCCATAAAAAAAAAAAAAAACTTTTTTTCTTGTAAAATATCCGTTTGTCAGAAAAGTCCTCCCCACAACTATTGTTAAGCAAGTAATTCTCCAACACATATAAAAAAATCAGATCGAATTTCCGACTTTCGACCCTAAGTCTGCAAATTTTCAAAATGGAACCACTGTGCGGCGAGGTAGAAGGTCCCGTAATTAATATCGTTTTTATTCGCCTTCGAGTTTCTTGCCGATTCTTCTTGAAGATGTATTCCGAATCGGTGGTCAGTTATACAATTCATTCAAAGGGCTCCAGCCATTTCATCAGGGCCCCCTCGATCACTACCTAACAGTAGAGATCCAGGGTTGTTTAGTTCGATACTCCCCGTAATCAATAGCAACTGTCCAAGTCCAGGTTCGTACCCCCTGGGTGCCCTTGAGCAAGTGACCAAAACTTAACTTTGGCATGCGCCTTCTGCGTCACGCATTGCGGCGGAGCGCTTTTGCGCCCGCCCCACCATCCGGTGACCCTTTGAGGTCAGTTATAGACCTTACAGCACACATCCTTTCTAAAAAAAAGATAAAATGTTTACAACGAAACTACAAAGAAATTTTGAAAAAATACTGAAAATAGTTATCTATACAGTTAGCAAGAAAATGGTAATTTACACGAAATCTTTTTTTGATGCCAATCGATCCTGTTTCTTACAAGGAACAAAAGGAAAACGTTCCTATGAGACTCCTTAACTTTTGGAGATATTTTGACCTGCATTTAGTCTTAAGGCAATCAATCCTATTTCTTATAAGGATCAAGTCTCCATCAGGCCGACTGAGATTATTTTTGTAAAGTTTGTATTCGAACGAATAGAATTAGAATTTCATTTTATTCATTTCGTACATAATGTATGGAAAAAGTATTTTTGCAATTTCTGACTTTTACAGGATCGATTGGCATCAAAAAAAAGTGTTTGTGCAAATTGTCTATTTTTCTCGATGACTGAACATTTTTAACAAAATCTGTTAATGCAAGTCAAAATATCTCCAAAAGTTGAAGACAGTCTCCTAAGAACGTTTCCCTCTAGAATACGATTAAGGTAATTTCCTACTAAAGTTTTCCCAATTTCTGACATTTCTAGTACTCAAACCTCAATCGTTCCAATAGCTTTTAATTATTATAAAAAACAGGATCGATTCGCATCAAAAAAAGTTTTTTGTTAAGTGACCATTTTCTTGCAGACTGTATTTTTTTCCACAATCTGTGAATGCAGTTCAGAATACCTCAAAAGTTATGGATGGTCTCCTAGGAAAGTTTTCTTGTAACTATAACGGTTATGGTATGTACCTGCTCTCACTGTCTCATCTCAAAAATACAGCCTGTGTACATTGGGCCGGGCCGCAAAGAAAGCGGGTCGATAACAAAAACCTCAATAACTTTCAAAATATTGGAACTAGCAACAGGAAATGAACATTGTACTAAAGACAATTTTTATAGTGTTTAAATATAAGTCATAAAAGTTCAAGATTATGAATTTATTTTGAATAAAAGCAGGTTAAGTAAAAATGACAATTTTTCACGAAAAATGTGCTATTGTATCAAATATACAATTATCATACATTTTAGTATTTAGTATTGCCACCACGAGCTGTTAATACAGCTTTATACGGTTTGGCTATCCACCAGATTTCTGAGCCGATGCTAAATTATAAAAATCGACTGTATTTATATTTTTAATACAATCACGAAGTTTTACTTCTTTCTATATTAGTAATGAAATAAACATTAAATAAGTTTTTATTTTAAAAGGATTGCTCAAATATTTTAAAAGTTATCGTATTATTTATAACCGACCCTCTTTATTTGCGGCCCCGTGTATTATATAAAATCCTATAAGAAGTCTATGATCTTTAAATAAGATTTGCTATGATCTTTAAATAACTTAGCAAATATCTCAATAAATATATTCATCGTACGAAACCCTCTCCACGCGAGTTCAACTCGCACTTGTCCGGTTTTTAGTCATAGCATAGTACTAATATTTATTCTGTGGTTAATAAATAAAACTTCAATTTAGGAAGCTCAATCAATTCATTTATAACTATTAAAAACAATAACATTCATAATTATTATAATTACATAAAAGCACCTGTCACTACACACTGTGATACGTAAAACTCTTAGAAAAGATACTGGTAGGTATATTTTATGATATAATTTTGTAATTTTTACGTGTATTAATGCAAGCATAGAACCGCTACAAAATAAGAAACCCGGTTTAAGAGATAACGCGTAAATTGGTACTTCAATAGTCTGTCGACTGCTCTAAGTTTGGCCCGTCTATGGTCAATTGGCAAGGAGGAATATAAGTTTTTAAATGGCAACACTGTAATATCAGTCGAACTGCATTTTTTTAATGATTTTCTCTTAGAATTTAGATGTTTTTCTCATCACTAAGACCGTATTTTGGCCAGTAGATAAGTATTTCACAAAACTATTGTTATTAACAATAAAGTCAATTTGAAAATACCTACACGCAACTTAGTTTTTTATTTTTTCTTGTCTACGCGCTTTTGACGCATTCTGCCAACATATAAGGGTTGCCATTTCTTTTTGTTCCTTGTCTGTAAACCGACTTCTGATTTTGTAAGCAAATACGTGTAGTGCTAGCACCGGTTTTACGATATATAATTATCAAAAGGCATTTGTGTAACCACAACACTAAAGCAGTGAATAGTTTACACATTGTATATTGTAAGGCACATTATTTCTGTAAACACTTATGTATTAATAGGTATATATTTTATCTTAATCTAATTTGTCATTAAAAACTGAATATATAACCAACAAACTACAATATAAAGGTAAATAAACTAAGAACATTTTGTTGATTTTAAACTCAATAAATACGTTAGTTTTTAAAAATAGGTACGGAATTATATTTTACCAATATAAAACAGTAATAAATTTCAATTCAAAAGTTTCTCTTGGCTGATTATTTGAGTGCATTAGCCAGCGTCAAGAAGAAAAAAACAGTTTAGTTTTTAAAACTTTTGGCGGGAATTAAATGTTGCCATGCAAAAAATAAGTACATAATTCCTATTCATAATTTAAACGCTACATCTAAATATAATTTGTTAAATCGCAACAAATGCATTATTAAATAAAAATTATAAATTATAAATACTATGATTTTACAAAAAAAGTATCATGCATATAAACCAGATTGAATTTGTTTCATGTCGCTGTAATATACACAAATTAGATTGTGAGAATTTTCTAATAATGTTATGTTAAAATTGGCATTTACTAGGTATTTGTAACAATAATGTATTATAATAAATCAATAATTAATGATAGTATAAGTATTTGATACGTGCCAACTCAAAACTACATGATAACTTCAAGAACCCCTACCTTATATTATTGTAAAAACTCTCATAACATATTTTAATCAAACATTAAATAAGCAATAACTCTACAGTTAAAAACTAACTAAGATTTGTCATTGAAAAATGTGGTGTTGCCAAGTTAATGTCATTTTTTGAGTAGCTTTTCTTCTTCTGGGATTTTTCTGGCTTCCAATCTCTCGGACGGCCTGAAACTGGAGTTCGTGAAGGGTCTGGCGGATGCAGGGAGCAACTGGAACAACAATATTTCAACGTTTAGCACATCCTCTAAAAAACTGTCGTAACGAAAGTTAAGATTTCGATCATAAGTAGGTATCTGGTCGTAACACAAAACTGTCGTAACGAAAGTTAAGATTTCGATCATAAGTAGGTATCTGGTCGTAACACAAAACTGTCGTAACGAAAGTTAACATTTCGATCATAAGTAGGTATCTGGTCGTAACACAAAACTGTCTTAACGAAAGTTAAGATTTCGATCATAAGTAGGTATCTGGTCGTAACACAAAACTGTCGTAACGAAAGTTAAGATTTCGATCATAAGTAGATATCTGGTCGTAACACAAAACTGTCGTAACGAAAGTTAAGATTTCGATCATAAGTAGATATCTGGTCGTAACACAAAACTGTCGTAACGAAAGTTAAGATTTCGATCATAAGTAGATATCTGGTCGTAACACAAAACTGTCGTAACGAAAGTTAAGATTTCGATCATAAGTAGGTATCTGGTCGTAACACAAAACTGTCGTAACGAAAGTTAAGATTTCGATCATAAGTAGATATCTGGTCGTAACACAAAACTGTCGTAACGAAAGTTAAGATTTCGATCATAAGTAGGTATCTGGTCGTAACACAAAACTGTCGTAACGAAAGTTAAGATTTCGATCATAAATAGGTATCTGGTCGTAACACAAAACTGTCGTAACGAAAGTTAAGATTTCGATCATAAGTAGGTATCTGGTCGTAACACAAAACTGTCGTAACGAAAGTTAAGATTTCGATCATAAGTAGGTATCTGGTCGTAACACAAAACTGTCGTAACGAAAGTTAAGATTTCGATCATAAGTAGATATCTGGTCGTAACACAAAACTGTCGTAACGAAAGTTAAGGTTTCGATCATAAGTAGGTATCTGGTCGTAACACAAAACTGTCGTAACGAAAGTTAAGATTTCGATCATAAGTAGGTATCTGGTCGTAACACAAAACTGTCGTAACGAAAGTTAAGATTTCGATCATAAGTATATATCTGGTCGTAACACAAAACAGTAGTTAGTAACTAGTACTAAATTATTTTTAATTTTCTAGTTCTAAATGGGTTTTTAAAGTTTTCTTTGTTATTTATTTATGTGTCAACATCTAACGGCGCGTTACGGGGGTAACGCCGAGTCGCCGACTGTTGGCGTGGCGATCGAGCGGTTCCGCGGCATGAGCGCTCGTGTCTCGTCGGCTCTTTCCGCCTCAGCTCGCCAATATTCAAGTTATAAGCCATCACATATTTTTTTATGTGCCAAATTTAAACACTCCAGTTGGGAATTAAACTCCGGTACTAAAGATCGCCAGTCGAGCGATGTCCCGTCGCGCCAACCAGACTTATGGTATTAGGCCGAAAAGTTAGTATAGATCTGAAGAGCTGCTGATTCTCAGTTGACCAATGAGAGCGCGCGGTGTAAACATCTGCTAGGCGTCCAGCGACGGCTCATTTTTTTAATAAGGTTGCCATATTATTTAATAAGAAAAATTGTGACAAGTTATTGAAATTGTTGGTTTTTATAGGAAGCAAGAATGCGTGCATTTCAGTCCACAACCAACAGTGTGTGTCCGCATCTATCATCAGTATAATACGTCATAAAATGTATTAAGACTATGTGTTAGAAATGTGTTTTTGCAAAAACAGTTGTTAAAAAAATATTGTAAATCATTTATAACACTTATCACATCATATCATACTAATTTGAAAATCAGAGAAGTGTAGCCACTGTGTCGTAAACAGGCCAACCAGAGCTTAGAGTTTGAAAAATGAATACTCTCTTATCGAGCGGGAAACTTCGTATGCGCGATGCAGAACTCCATACATTAGAACTGACAGTCCATACTGAACGTCATCAAATGCATAAAAATCGATTAGCGCTATCTATCTTCAGAAGTGTGTGTATGTTCGTTACTCCTTCACGCTCAAGCGGCTGAACAGATTTGGATGAAATTTGGTACTAGGATAGCTTATATCCTGGATTAACAAACACATAGGCTACTTTTCATCATCATAATTTGTGATGTTTTCGAAAATAAATGTGAATAGGTAGTTAATACAAACCGTGTAACAATATGTTAGTATCGAGCCTTGGACTCATCCATATTCTGGCAGCGTGTAAAAATAAGTTAACATTTATAAACTTGCAACACAATATGTTATTACACAAAAGTTAAACAATAAAAGAATGTGTACCTGTTTCGGTAAGTCCAACTCGTGAATTTCGTCGATCCTCTCGCCTTCGCGAAGAAGCTGAAAAACAATATTAAGTAAGTATTAAAAAAACATTTAAAAAAAAAAATCACGCCTGCCCTGCCAAAATATAACTTATGCTAGTAAATTATATACTGTTGGAAGGCCTTAAATTATATACTGTTGGAAGGCCTTAAATTATATACTGTTGGAAGGCCTTCAATTATATACTGTTGGAAGGCCTTAAATTATATACTGTTGGAAGGCCTTCAATTATATACTGTTGGAAGGCCTTCAATTTGATGCCCATATAGTAAATACGAAGTTTTTTTTTCGCATTTGAAAATGGATGGTAAGGATTCTAACGATACTCCATACGTCTAAATCTGTTCAGGCATTTGAAAGTTATGGTGGAATAAAGAAATTCACATACATACAAACATGAATCCTAAAAACATCACTCCTTTTTTTGGGCAGTCGTGTAATAACAATATTTTTCAAGCATTCAATAATAATTAACCACTTCGCGTTCGCAATACGTCCACTTTTCACATCGTCACCATTGATACAAGTACCTTTTTGAAAAAAAAAGGTTTTGAGGGTAGCTCACAAATCGATGACAAAGATATATATAAAAAAAGGAAAAACTTACAAACGTAAAAATGTAAAAAGTGATTATGAAACAAAAAAAAAATGCCAATCAAAAATAAAAGTAACATTCATTAAAAAAAAATAAGTTAAAGTGTTTTTTTTAATTTATACTTATTTTATGTTATGTTTCCTCCGGTTACCGCATATCTCCAGGGGTTCTTTATTAATATAAGAAATAAAAAATACTAGTTTACTTACCTGTTATAAAATATACAACTATATAAATAATTATTTATTTAAATAAATAAATATTTAAACTATAATAAAAATTATATGATATGTATCAAACTAATGATAATCATACGATAATCAATAATCATTTGATATGTAATCATACTTTTTGTCTTAATGCCTAGAACACACTGATCTCTATGGATTTGCTGTTCTTTCGTTTGTGCTGATTCAAAGCGCCCCCACCGAGCGTCTATGGAACTAAAATAGCCATTGTTTCATCTCCTGACGTCAGTCACAGAATAAATAATAGTACAACGTTAGTTCCGCGGACGCTCACTACTGCCAAACTACTGCTATCAGCGCCAAAATGACGATAACCAAATGCGCTAATTGCGACGTTCGTCAACAGCCTGTCTAGAGTACTAGTAATGTGCAGTTGTCTAGAACATCTATAAATGCAGAGTGAACCTCTTACCTTATCAACTTCCGGCTCGATCTGTTCGTTGGTGCCGCCCTTGTTGAGAGCGCCCTTCTCCATCAGCGTGGCGCGCTTCGCGTTCAAGTACATGGTTCTAGAACAAACATTTTTAAAATTATTATATTACAGACGACCGGTTAGCCGAGTGGCCAGTGACCCTGACTGCAAAGTCAACGGTCGCGGGCTCGAATCTCGCAAGGTGCAAACATTTGTATAATGAGCATGTGTTTTGTATGTGTTCTTTGTTTGTCCTATTTTGGGACTAGGTAATTTAGTTTACTTGTTTTCATACAGTTTTGGGTATGAGTGGCGCAATAGAAAATAGGCCTATGTCCAGCAGTGGACTGATACGAGCTAAGTTCTATGACTGATTTATAGTCTGTAATGATACACTAAAAAAGAAGAGATTAATTCGAAACAAATGACACCGCGTAGAGTTTCTCGGTGCTCTCTTCTCTAACGGGCGTATTTCCGAAGCACCGGTAGAGGCAGAAGGGTATTCCCCACCGAAGAGATAACAACGAGAAATCTTCTCTGTGGGTGGGTATTTCCTTTTCCTGTGCGTGATTCAACTCTGAATTGGCAAATGAACAGGAAATTCACTTTTCAAACTCTAAGCTTACCTATTGATGTTGGTGTATTTATAAAGGATATTTTCTCATTTTTTTGTCGTAGGCGTTGTGACAGACAAACACACTTACACTACACTGCTAAAATCATAACCCCCCCCCCCCCCCCTTTTTCGTATCTGGTAAAAAACAACTAATATATCGGCGAGTCTTCAAATTGATAACGAAAATGAGACCAAACTGTCATTGTCAAAATGGCGGAGCGTCATGTCATTGGTAGTGCGGCAGGGTTGTGATGCGGACTGGTTGCGCCTGCGCACCATGTCATGTCATTGGTAGTGCGGCAGGGTTGTGATGCGGACTGGTTGCGCCTGCGCACCATGTCATGTCATTGGTAGTGCGGCAGGGTTGTGATGCGGACTTATTGCGCCTGCGCACCATGCCATGTCATTGGTAGTGCAGCAGGGTTGTGGCAGGCAAACACACTTACAATACACTGCTAAAATCATAACCTCCCCCTTTTTCGTATCTGGTAAAAATCAACTCTAATATAACGGCGAGTCTTCAAATTGATAACGAAAAAGAGACCAAACTGTCATTGTCAAAATAGCGGAGCGTCATGTCATTGGTAGTGCGGCAGGGTTGTGATGCGGACTGGTTGCGCCTGCGCACCATGTCATGTCATTGGTAGTGCGGCAGGGTTGTGATGCGGACTTGTTGCGCCTGCGCACCATGTCATGTCATTGATAGTGCGGCAGGGTTGTGATGCGGACTGGTTGCGCCTGCGCACCATGTCATGTCATTGGTAGTGCGGCAGGGTTGTGATGCGGACTGGTTGCGCCTGCGCACCATGTCATGTCATTGGTAGTGCGGCAGGGTTGTGATGCGGACTGGTTGCGCCTGCGCACCATGTCATGTCATTGGTAGTGCGGCAGGGTTGTGATGCGGACTTGTTGCGCCTGCGCACCATGTCATGTCATTGATAGTGCGGCAGGGTTGTGATGCGGACTGGTTGCGCCTGCGCACCATGTCATGTCATTGGTAGTGCGGCAGGGTTGTGATGCGGACTGGTTGCGCCTGCGCACCATGTCATGTCATTGGTAGTGCGGCAGGGTTGTGATACGGACTTGTTGCGCCTGCGCACCATGTCATGTCATTGGTAGTGCGGCAGGGTTGTGATGCGGACTGGTTGCGCCTGCGCACCATGTCATGTCATTGGTAGTGCGGCAGGGTTGTGATACGGACTTGTTGCGCCTGCGCACCATGTCTGCGACGAATCGCTTTTAATCAGAGTGATTTAGAGAACAGATGTCAGGACCGGTATGAGTGGCGCAATAAAGAAGAGGCCTATGTCCAGCAGTGAGTATAATACGGGCTCATGATGATGATGATGAATGAATGACGTTTTGTTTACTAACTTTAATTCCGTTATTGTTAAGGATTTACCTCTTGATGGCGAGGTAGTAGAGCTCGGCGATAGCCTTGACGGAGTAGTCCGGCACGAAGGTGTGGCCCAACATGGAGTCCATGTTCAGGTTCTGCAGCGAGCCGCGCGTGGAGGGGGACGGCGCCTCCGCTGGAGGGGGGACAACACAAGAAACTATTATTTTTGAGTTTTATTTCGGTTATATTTTGTAGTTATTGCTATTGTAATATCAACTAGTAGTAATGGTTTAAAAATGAAGAGTCCGCCGGGGGTAGTACCACACTTTTGCCAGACATTCAACCGCCAAGCAGTAGTGTGCAAACATTTCTACTGCGTTTTGGTTCGAGCAGCAATGCTCCAGCGCGATTGGGCACAGAACCAAAACCTCAGGGCGATGAGTGCAGTGCAGAGCAGTGCACGAGTAAATTTCTGGCGCAGTAGCAGTGCCACACCAGGACTATACATACATCTGGGATTTGTGCTACATACAGTACGTGCAATTAATCTGGCTCTGGTCATTACGAAGTTAGTTGCGTTGCAAATGGCAATAGACATTTGAGGTCTGAAGTCTGCTCTCTCAGTCGTTCTCGTCCCGCTTCAAATAGCAGGTTCTCTCGTCCCACCGTCAGTAGATATGAGCCAACTCACCGACTCCGACGTTCTGCGTAAGCGCCTGCACTCCGAAGTACGTGAAGGGTCCCGCTTCAAACACCAGGTTCTCTCGTCCCACCATCGGTAGATATGAGCCAACTCACCGACTCCGACGTTCTGCGTAAGCGCCTGCACTCCGAAGTACGTGAAGGGTCCCGCTTCAAACACCAGGTTCTCTCGTCCCACCATCGGTAGATATGAGCCAACTCACCGACTCCGACGTTCTGCGTAAGCGCCTGCACTCCGAAGTACGTGAAGGGTCCCGCTTCAAACACCAGGTTCTCTCGTCCCACCATCGGTAGATATGAGCCAACTCACCGACTCCGACGTTCTGCGTAAGCGCCTGCACTCCGAAGTATGTGAAGGGTCCCGCTTCAAAGACAAGATTCTCTCGTCCCACCGTTACCTCCACGCGACCTTCCAGAATCAGCACGAAGTAGTCCACCTAGGGACGAGACAAAAGAAGTTAATACTTTTCTATTCCAACTGCTGCCAGCTACTTTGCGTTTATCGTCGCTCCACCTAGCTGGAGGGCGCCCTACACTACGTTTACCGAGCCACGGTCTCCACTCAAGAACACGTCTACCCCAACGGTTGTCAGTCCTTCGGCAAATATGACCAGCCCACTGCCACTTCAGCTACTGATCCTAAGGGCTATATCGATAACTTTAGTTCTTTGCCAGATCACCTCATTCCGGAAACGATCTTTCAGTGGAACTCCGAGCATAGCCCTTCCCATAGCCCGCTCAGCGACTTTAATTGGTGGACTAGTCGTACCGTGAGTGTCCAAAACTCGGCTCCATACGTCGTTACAGGTAGGCACACTGGTTGAAGACTTTTGTCTTCAAACTTTGCGGTATTGGCGACGAGAAGACTCGACAAAGTTTCGCAAATGCTGCCCAGCCCAGCTGTTCTTCTGCGGGTCTCTCTCGAAGTTGCTTTTACCTAGTCGCTAGGTTCGCCCCAGATAAACATACTCCTGAACAACCTCGAGAGCAGTTCCGTTAACAGCAATTGGTTCCGGAATAACATGTTGGATGAACATAACCTTGGTTTTGTCCAAGTTCATCCGGAGACCAATGCTTTGAGAAGAATCAGCTAGGCTGTCCAACATCTGTTGCAAGTCCTGCAACGTTTCTGCCACAATGACGATGTCATCCGCGAATCTCAAGTGTGTACTCACCGTTAATGTTAATGCCACATCCTTTCCAGACCAGTCTTAAACATATCATCCAATGCATTTGAGAACAATTTCGGAGAAATAACGTCCCCTTGTCTCACACCTCGATGCAGGGGGATATGCTTAGTTTGCTGGTTCTGTACTTGGACGGTCATTGTGGCGGCGTCATACAGACATCTCAACACTGGGATTTACCGTCAGTCGACTTGGCATCGTTGCAGGCACTCCAAAACAGACCAAGTCTCGATAGAGTCAAAGGCTTTCTCATAGTCCACAAACTCCAGGCACAGTTGATTATACTATTCTGTCTTCTGTATAATCTGCCGCACTATACAGACGGACAATTCTCACCAATTACCTAGCTAGCCCCAAAACAAACTAGGATACACTGTACTGGGAGCACGAATATTAAATCCAAGCCTCGGAAATAAACACTTGTGTGTTGCACCTAGCGGGACTTGAGCCCGCGACCGCTAACTTCGCAGTTAGGGACACTAGCCAAGCACTAATAGTAATGTGCATGTACTGACCGCTTTCCCCTCCTGGAACACGTATCGCTTGGGGTCGTTCTTGTCCTCGTCACCGCGCAGCTTAATGTGCTGGATGACGTCCTGCTTCAGGAGCCGGCGGAGCACCACCTCCGAGATGTACTCGGGGCGGAACGGGTCCACGCCTGCGGAAGGTACAAGATTATGTACTGTGGATCCCTGTGAACCGTCACCTCGCGTCGGAATACATAGTCAACTCCGAATGCCGTTACTACGAAGGTCTATTCATCGAATGCTTACATCCTCGAAGGGTCGTTTTTGCGAATGGTCAAAATTGAGAAAGTACGTTTACTCCAATGGTAAATACATATTGAAAAAACGAAGACTTATTGTGTACTTTTTGTTTATTTGCAAATACTTTTTGTTGTGTATGTACGTGTAATTTAAAAACTAACCGGTAAGAACAGTTAAAAATATAATCAGAAATAAAATAATAAAATATGTAGACTGTATTAACTCGTTTATTAGAATATTCGAGCAAACGACCCTTGGCAGTTATGACCATTTAAGAAAACTTACCTTTGGCAATGTTGATCATTCGCAGAAACGACCCTACGAGGATTTAAGCATTCGATGAATAGACCTTCGTTATAACGTCATTCTAAATTTACGTGCGCCAAATTTTTCACATTTTTGCTAAAGCCGACTCCTCCAAGTTGATTTGGAGCCTCGCTTCGCTCGATCAATTTTTTTTTTGGGATTTAAATAATACTTAACATGACCTATATTTGTCCGAGTGAGCGCGAAGCGTCTCCGTTTCAGCTTGGGCAAAAATCCTTTCGTATGTCCGGAGGATGTCCGGTTGTTCTGTACAGGTCGCATTTCTCAACCGATTCTCGTGAAATTTTGTGAGTAGGTTCGATAATTATATGTTCTTTTGTCGATTCTGTTTTTCGAAATTTGACAAATTGGCGGAGACATGAGGGTTGAAAACGCAAAAAATAAGTAAAAAATGCAGCCATTTCGATAAATGTTTAAAAAATGTCACAAAACCTTTTTGTTACCCTTATTAAGACGCATAAACTTCAAAAGGTCGGGAGTGAGAGAGGGAGGAAAAAAAAGAAAAAACATATGAAATATATGACTTTTCTAAGTTATGTGCGGTTTTCCATCGCTCCGTGCTTCGGAGGGTACGATTAATAGCAGTCGTTAAGCCATGTCAGAAGCCCTCGGGTGGCCTGACAAACTCTGACACTAGAGGCCAGCACTACCTCATACAATAAAAAATAACTTTGACTTTATGTAGCAGCAATATAGAGAACCTGTACTCCAGAACAAGTGGAACCTGCTGGGAACTGTCTGCTTCCATACTCACTGGTGTTCAAGAACTGGAAGGTGGCCAGCACCAGCTGCGGCGACACGTGGACGCGCTGGTGCTCGTGGTGCCCGGCGAAGGCGGCCAGGTCCTGGAACTTGTTCAGGGGGCGTGCGAGACGCTTCTTGGTGCGGTTGTCACCTGAGATACAAATGACGTACTTATATGTAATATGGTCAGAAAAAGATGGAAAAATCTTTATTGCTAAAGAGAATACAAGTAGGTACCTACATAGGCGAAGGTGAAATTGTCGCAATTTATTTTTTCCATGTATTGAATGATGTGCTTAATTTACTGAATTAACAAATAATACTTTAACCTTGTTTAACAGTCTTGAGAGGAGCAAGTTAGAATCAAGTTCATGTGTGTGGAATCCTTACCATTCGACAATTACTTCCGGACAATTATGTGCGACACAGGCCCAGCAGAAGACGTAGGCTGTTCGCTGTCTCTGGCTTCCGCACCGTGGCCCGAGCTAATTCCCCCCTGTGCCGGACCCTGAGTAACCTCAATGCACTCCTGGTTGTCAACCCTGCTATTGACTTATTTTATGACAAGTGGAAAACTGTTCTGTCCATTTGTTTGTCTTTTTGTGAACATGTTTAATTTTGGAGTTTTATTATCATTGCTTTGTTATTGTTTATATATTTATAATTTAGATCTGCTGACATTTAATTTATAGTTTATATTTGATTATTAAGGTTTTTGACATTTGATTATTTTATTTGTAATAATTTATGTTATAATTTTCTTAATTGATTTGAAATATGTTTATGAAGATTTTGGTAAATTATTGTGTAATAATGTTTAATTGGTCTCACCGTTCTTATTACAATAAATTAATTTGAATTTGAATCATGTGGATTTTCTACAAAAAAGTTCGGAATCAATACATGAAGTAAGAGATTAACAGCCGTATTCACAAACAATACTTGCCTAAGTAAAGCAGCGACACTATGCGAAGTAAGCCATTTCACTATGCGTTCGTCGTTGAGAGCCTTCTCATTCACAAACGATACTTAGTCGACTCTTTACTGTGAGAACGCAGTGCGTCCAATACTGCGCTCTGATTGGTCCGTGAAATATTATGTTCATTCTTTTTTGACAGCTCGGCACTATGCGTTGCTTAAAACAGCTACTTTACGAATTGTGCTTCAAGTGAACGAACAGTATTCGGCAGTGTTCGGCACTCAAGTGTCGTTTATGAATAGGATTGTAGGACCCTGTGCGTTCGTGAGCACTGTGAGACCTCATAGTAACGTATGTGAATACGGATGATAGTGAGCATGAACATACATAAAAACATTTCTATACCCTATACAGTATACAGAATGTGGCGTAATGAGTAGTGGACCTTTGTACCGAAAAACAAAATTTGATTCTGGTTTTCTAGTTTTGCCCATTTGTACATCCTGGGTCACTCTTTTCGATGGCATAATCACAAATTGGATGGATAGATTATTACTCCTGGATAGATTATTACTCCTGGATAGATTATTACTCCTGGATAGATGCGCTATCAAATGTAAACTTTTATTTATATACCGCTAGCTTACGCTCTTAATTACTACAAAATATTAATACAAATTATAGCTAGACTCCGTAGAGCAGTCTGTGGTGTATAAAATGTTTGGTGACCTGTGTGACCAAGTCATATACAGGATGCCCAGGAAGTAGTGATAAGAGGTGGTCCCGTGGTAGTGCACTCCCAGGGATAAGAGGAGGTCCCGTGGTAGTGCACTCCCAGGGAAACCCGAATAACATGTATGTATCAAAAATATCAAAAGTTGCGGTTCTTTTGATATTTTCGGATTTATTAAAAAAAAACCCAAACTTTTGATTTAGGCACAAATTTTATAGTTATTTTGACCATACTCAGTATTCAGTTGATTTTATAGTTATTTTGACCAAACTAACTATAAAACCAAACTAACTATAAAATATTGTTTTGTATCCCATCTTAAAAACCTCTTCAATTCGATGGCAATATAATGCCTCACACTTAATTGTCGTAAACTAATGACAACACAGCATAAAGTGACATCGAAATATCTACATACTTACATATTAAAATAGCAGCCACCGAGAAACAATAATTAGTCATACGCTAGATAGAATAAAGATCCACTCACTGATGACGTCGGTCTCGTCCACGATCTCCGCCTGTATCATCTCCTCGATGACGTCCTCCAGGGTCACCAGCCCCACGGTCTCGTACACCGGGTCGCCGTCCCCTTCTTCGATGCGTTGCACGAAGGCCATGTGCCCTTTGTGACCTGGACAAAGAGTTAAAGCACCACATTAAGCACCACTTCGAGTCTTCTCGTCGTTCAAACCACAGTGCCTGAAGACAAAAGTCTTCAATCAGTGACCTACGGAACTGAAACGTGGACACTCACGGTCAAACTGACCACAAATTTAAGGTCGCTCAGCGAGCTATGGAGAGAGCTATGCTTGGAGTTTCTCTGAAGGACAAGATTCGTAATGAAGATGTCCGACGGAGAACCAAGGTAACTGACATAGCGAATAAGCAAGCTAAAGTGGCAGTGGGCTGGTCACATTTCCAGAAAAAAACAATAACCGTTGGGTATAAACGAGTTCTCGAGTGGAGACCACGTTCAGGCAAACGTAGTGTAGGATGCTTTGTGGCCAGGTGGAGTGACGACCTGCGAAAGTCGGCTGGAAGAGAATGGATGAGGGGAGCTGAAGACCGAGCCCAGTGGCGTGCATTAGGAGAGGCCTACGTCCAACAGTGGACAGACATAGGCTGATGATGATGATTAGCTTGTGTGCCTTGCATTCAGTTTATCTCGTATCTATGGCTAAATAAGTCCGTCCATAATCAATGAACTGTTCACACCAATATATAAAAGAGAAAAGTTGTCTGCTTGTTTGTTTGGGGAACTTTCACGCGATAACAGCTGGACGGTTTTTGATTAAATTTGGAATGGAGATAGCTTATACTCTGGAATAAAACATATGGTACTTTTTATCCCGGAAAATTTTAAGTTTCCACGGGAAAACCGGAAAATGTTGATGAAATGACCATGACTTGTCAATCATGGTCATTCCATCAACTTTTTGTTCTCAATTTGTCTGGCGAACTAACTGCTACTTTTTGTTCTCAATTTGTCTGGCGAACTAACTTCTGCTTTCTGTTCTCAATTTGTCTGGTGAACAAACTGCTACTTTTTGTTCTTAATTTGTCTGGCGAACAAACTGCTACTTTTTGTTCTCAATTTATCTGGCGAACAAACTGCTACATTTTGTTCTCAATTTGTCTGACGAACAAACTGCTACTTTTTGTTCTCAATTTGTCTGGCAAACAAACTGCTACTTTTTGTTCTCAATTTGTCTGGTGAACCAACTGCTACTTTTTGTTCTCAATTTGTCTGGTGAACCAACTGCTACTTTTTGTTCTCAATTTGTCTGGCAAACAAACTGCTACTTTTTGTTCTCAATTTGTCTGGCGAACTAACTGCTACTTTTTGTTCTCAATTTGTCTGACGAACAAACTGCTACTTTTTGTTCTCAATTTGTCTGGCAAACAAACTGCTACTTTTTGTTCTCAATTTGTCTGGCGAACTAACTGCTACTTTTTGTTCTCAATTTGTCTGGCGAACTAACTGCTACTTTTTGTTCTCAATTTGTCTGACGAACAAACTGCTACTTTTTGTTCTCAATTTGTCTGGTGAACCAACTGCTACTTTTTGTTCTCAATTTGTCTGGTGAACCAACTGCTACTTTTTGTTCTCAATTTGTCTGGTGAACCAACTGCTACTTTTTGTTCTCAATTTGTCTGGTGAACCAACTGCTACTTTTTGTTCTCAATTTGTCTGGCAAACAAACTGCTACTTTTTGTTCTCAATTTGTCTGGCGAACTAACTGCTACTTTTTGTTCTCAATTTGTCTGGCGAACTAACTGCTACTTTTTGTTCTCAATTTGTCTGACGAACAAACTGCTACTTTTTGTTCTCAATTTGTCTGGCGAACTAACTGCTACTTTTTGTTCTCAATTTGTCTGACGAACAAACTGCTACTTTTTGTTCTCAATTTGTCTGGTGAACCAACTGCTACTTTTTGTTCTCAATTTGTCTGGCGAACTAACTGCTACTTTTTGTTCTCAATTTGTCTGGCGAACTAACTGCTACTTTTTGTTCTCAATTTGTAAAACGAAAAAAAATCCAACTTTTTGTTCTCAATTTGTCTGGTGAACCAACTGCTACTTTTTGTTCTCAATTTGTCTGGCGAACTAACTGCTACTTTTTGTTGATAATTCTAATGGAATGAGATATGATCTCACAGGCTATGTATGAATGAATGTAGGTATATCAGATAGTACCGATTGGCTTACTAATATTCGCAACATGTAATGTCCATATCATTTCTTTTGGCTAAACTACTATATATTAATATAATAATTTATAGAGGTGCGCCGAATATTCGTTAATTATTCGTATTCGGCATGTTTTTATATGTTCGGTATTCGGCCGAATATTAACCGAATATTAATCTTATGTAATTTTGGTGAATGAGTATGACTTTGAATCATCTTTGAATTTAATAAGTACCTACCTACCAAGTTAAAACTTATTTTAATTTCGCCAACGCAAGTATTTTATAATTTATTTGCATACTAACTGTGCCCAACGTGGTCAATTCTCTGGGTCAAAAGTAACTCAATATATCTCTTATTCCAGGACCAAAATGTGCCTTTAAGTTTAAAGTACAATATGCTAATTTCATCCAAATTAGTTCAGCCGTTAAATAGTATTTTATCGAATGCACGGCTTCTACTTATCTGAACTAGATACAATGGTGTAGATTTTAATTCAAAACATTAGCTATCAATAAGTGATAACCGAATTTGTATCGGGTAGTTTTTAACTGTATGTTCGCGAAGAAAAAAAAACTGTAGTTTATCCCCATAGCCGCATAGACTACTGCTATTCTAGATCCAGCCAGTAGAACATAATTTTCGTATCACCGCGCTTCTCCAGAAAGTAGGGCTTCTAAAATTGACACATTTAACTCCACGCTGCCAAAATATGAATCGTTCCAGAAATAAGTTACCTACATCCTGAACGGCTGCCAAAAAACTGTTAGACTGGAAAGAATTCTGTGCAGGGGCGTAATGAGGACTCCGTAGTGGGCCGAAATAATAAGAAAAAAATAACGCTATTGATGGGCTTTATTGATTTCTAATTCTGGTTGATGGTTTGTGCCTAAAACAAGACATATGATCATAAACTAAAACCTAACTACGGTCGGGTAAAAATAGCCTATGAGCCTAGCGATGAGGACGAATCGATTGGATACTTCGCTTGGCAAAATCGGACCAAGTTTTTAGTTTCAACAGACAACCCTTCCATTACTTTACCGTAGTCGGGTTAAAAAAATAGCCTGTGTAGAGTCGATTGATATCTCGCTTTTTTACGTTATGGTAGAACATCTACATATCCACATACATACATACATAGACTGTCAAACACATTACCCTTCCCTAGGGTCGCCCCACTCGGGTAAAAAGAAGAGATATAAACTTCATCAAAGATTCCTGGGACTCAAGTATTAGGTACTTATAATTATGAAAAAAAAAAACAGTGCGCTAAGGCCTTCTCTAAATGAGATACAGTATGAAGTAAGGACTGTATAATCTTAATTTTTAAAAGCTTTTAATATGCGTGTTGACACTGCTGAGATAATGCTGTCGTGAGGTACACACATCAATTTGCCGCCACGTGTTCAGAGGGAAGGTGTTCATACTAATTCTTCTACAGACCTTGTCTCGGGCGCTTCACTTTTAAAAGCTTTTATTTAACTTCACGTTTATGTATGTATCTATGTATTTCTGTCTGAAAACGAAAATTAAAAAAAAACATATAAGCTTCCATTTTTTTTTACCTTTACTTCTTTTCTATTTGTTGACCACAAAACTGGAAAGTAGGTACATTAATAGATTATAGAATTTGTTAAACGATCTAAACTAACAAATCGTACCTACGTCCTACTAGAAGCAAACCAAACATGGATTGCAACTACTTACTTAATGAATTCTGCAAGTGTGAAATTAGCAGACTTTACAGGCCTGATTACGTCCCTGTCCCCAGATTACGAGGTTACGGCTACATGATTCATTGCCAGACGAATGGGCAGACATGTGGTTAGAAACACAGATTATAATTTATTTGTGGTGCTGTTGTGTATTTATTTCAATTAGGTCATATTTTGCCGATTTTGACGCTACTAATGTAGTGTGTACCAGTCGGCTTTTAGTTTTCAAACTTGTTTAAAATGTTATTACTCTAAAACTGAGGTGATTTTCGTACCTGCGATCCCTTCCAAGGCATGTAAT
The DNA here is from genome assembly GCA_946251855.1 of Alsophila aescularia. Taxonomy (NCBI): domain Eukaryota; kingdom Metazoa; phylum Arthropoda; class Insecta; order Lepidoptera; family Geometridae; genus Alsophila; species Alsophila aescularia. The sequence goes on from OX276374.1 coordinate 66,627,017, forward strand.
ACCAATACAGAAAAAGACAAAATCTATCAATCAAAAATCTTTCAGAGAATGGTGCAGCCATTCTCTGAAAGATATTACTACTATTTAAATCTTGGAGTTTAAAGACCATTAATGAAACATCTTCATCGCGGTAGGCGAGACCTAAAACCGTAATATTGAGCATCTGCTTTTTATTTATTTACATTACATTTACGAGCAATTTACGAGCTTCAAAGTTTGAGTGATGAGCGCACGTGCAGCGTGGCGCGATGGCTGCCACATGTCGAGGGTATGTTTTTTTGTTTGCACGTTTCTTTGGCACGTCCTACAGCTTAAACGGCTTGATGGATTTTGATGAGGCATCATTGGATTCGTCTTAATCACAAGTGCTTTAGGATATATTAAGTGTCAAGAAAACCAATATGGCGGCTTATAGCTGCCATATTGTATTCCTTCGGAACAAAAAATGTCCAAAACCAATCGAGTGAGGTATCAAAATGAAGGTATTAAAAATATATATATATAAGGGAAAATAAAAAGTATACAATATAAATAAATTATTCTAAAAAAACATAAAACAAAACTAAAATGACGCAACAAGCTTTACATTTTTCATTTTGAAATATAAGGTACAGTCGGAGGCATCATGCATTTTCATTTTGAAATATAAGGTACAGTCGGAGGCATCATGCATTTTCATTTTGAAATATAAGGTACAGTCGGAGGCATCATACATTTTCATTTTGAAATATAAGGTACAGTCGGAGGCATCATGCATTTTCATTTTGAAATATAAGGTACAGTCGGAGGCATCATGCATTTTCATTTTGAAATATAAGGTACAGTCGGAGGCATCATGCATTTTCATTTTGAAATATAAGGTACAGTCGGAGGCATCATGCATTTTCATTTTGAAATATAAGGTACAGTCGGAGGCATCATGCATTTCATTTCTCCTTTGACGAGATCAGCTAGAACCTGGCGAGCTACTTCATGCCTCCGACTGCATGTTATATTCCAAAATCAAGAATCAAAAGCTTGTTGGTCTATTTTAAGTACTGCTCGCAGTCGAGTTTAAAAAAAAAACTAGCCGTAGGGCGTACTACATTACGTTTGTCGCGGTCTCCACTCAAGAACACGTCTACCCCAACGGTTATCAGTCCTTCGACAGATATGACCAGCCCACTGCTACTTCAGCCTGCTAATCCTATGGGCTATGTCGATAACTTTGAGTCGTTCCGGATTCGATCTCTCAGAGAAACTCCGAGCATAGCCCTTTCCATAGCACGCTGAGCGACTTTGAATTGGTGAACTAGTCGTACCGTGAGAGTCCACGTCTCTTCGTAAGTCATAACAGGCCCTGGTTGAAGACTAGTTTTCAGGCATTGGGGAATTGGTGACGAAAAGACTCGACGAAGTTTACCAAATGCTGTCCAGCACTTAGGCACTCACTCAAAAAAAAAGTGTTCATTGTCTAAAAGATTGAAGAAGTGATCTGCATTCATTCTGTTATTGAGGAACATATTAAAGAACATAGGCGGAATTTTACGCGATAAATCTTGCAGTGTCTTGACATTCATTTCTACAGAACTTAAGTAATTATTTTTCTACGTTTTTTCAACATAGCCTGTAAGCTAGAAAAACCCAGGTTAACAAATCAAATTAAAAAAACATGAAATTGTAACTTCATTTCCTTCCTACAATGTTTAACCGGCCTTGTTGCCTACCCAACGGATGATAATATATATATATATAATACAATAACGTTTCCGGTTTGGACGTCCAAATTGTCAACACAGTATACTTCCCACCCAGTTTTTTAAACCAAAGGAGGTTGAATTAAGCTACTGGCGTTAAATCTTTTAACAGTAAGCGTAATTCAACCTCCTCGCGATAAACAGAATAATAATATAGACTGTGCTATAGACAAAATGGTACGTCAATATAAAACCTCTATACAAAACATTATACTCGTAGCAAAGGGAATACAATGCATTAGGGGTTTTTTGAAAAAAATCATAATGTTGTGATGTAGAGTTAGATTTTATTGTCAATCTTGTGTATCTTCGAGTGTTAATGTGTAATATTGGTGGAATATTAACCATTAGGTGTTCGGTAACGTGCACGAGTGCGGGCAAAAGAATCAAACGCAGAAATAAATGGCATTTTGTGATTTTTCCAAATCTCCCTCGGAAGTTTCAGTAAATGTCCACCATTTTACTGATTCGTGACTTTGACAATAATTGACTGTGACGTGACATTACTTTAAACTATAATACACTTGACATTGGCAAAATTGCTAGTAGGCCAGTGCCTCCGCAGAAGCCATCCAATAAAAAAAAGAAAAAAAAAAACAATGCATTATAGTTTATGGAGGAAGTGTAAAGAATTGTTGTTATAATAAGATATGTTAATTTATTTAATTGTTTTGCACAAAAATAGTGTAGGTACAAGGAAAGACTTAATGCTAAACAGCATTATCTACCAGCCATTCAGGCCGTGAAAGAAATAATAGTACATAGGGCGTGTTGGTTAAAGTATTGAACAATAAATGCGAAAGAAACAAAGGTTTGTGTAAATAAAATATTTAGTGTAAGGAATTGTTGCAAAATATTTGTGCTTATATCTAATGTTGGACAACTGTTTCCCTGCACAGTGAAACAGCAGCAAAATATACCCTTTTATGGTTGAAATACCTCGCGCAAGAACGAAGCGTTACGCTTCTTCATTTATTATAAGAACTGCAAAGGAGTGGAATGGCCTGCCCTCGTCAGTGTTTCCGGTAAATTATAACCCCGGTGTGTTCAAGTCAAGAGTGAATAGGTATCTACTAGGCAAGCGTGCTACACCTTCGACCACATCATCGCTTTCCATCAGGTGAGATCGTGGTCAAACGATTGCTTAGTCCGTAATAAAAAAATAAAAATAAATAAATATATTGTTTTGTAATCTCGCCAGGCAGTAACAGATTGAAAATATTTCTTATTCAAAAGCCTAGTCTGTTACACTAGATAGGTAATTGAATAGGTAGGTACCTACAATATCTTGAAACATTATATTTATCACGCATAAGTACTTACTTGCCTACCTAATTAGGCAGATAAAATAATTAAAATCTCTAAGACTTGTTTCAAAGGTCATTAACAGTAACATAACCTACAAAACTTTGAAACCTAATAACAATTATTCCTGACCTCCCCAAAAAAATATCTTAGACTAACAATCTCTGGAAATGATGCTGAATTACTAGCGATAATTTGACTGACATCAAAATATGTATGGGAGTTCGCCATTGTTCTTTGACTCGATAATGATACCACAGTTTTGCGTTTAGTATTTTGTGGGTTTGCTGAGTTTTTGAATACCTACTGAACTGATTAATTTTGGGATACTTACGGAGTTCTTAGCAGAGCTAGGCTAGTGGAGTTACCCAGAGCACAAACTCCTAAGAACACGAAAGTATTCTTACCTTCCTTGAACTGCTTCAGCATGACATCGAGCGTGACGTCCTCGAAGACGAAGTTGCAGGGGTTCTGGTAGTACTGGCAGAGCGTGCGCAGCGGCGTGTTGTCGTCGGGGTCCACGAAGGCCAGGTCCTTGATGAACAGCACCGTCACGATGTTGCCGCGCGCGCCTTCGTACACGGGGATACGGGAGTAGCCTGGGACAAGAGTTCTGGTTGTAGTCATCGTGTCGAAAGTATTTACTATTTAGATACAATATATAGATACAAAAGACCCAACCGATGGTTTTGCAGCTACCCACGGCTTTCACAGGTACACCTTGTATTTAGGTAAGGACATGCGTCCTCAAGTAATTTAACATTGTGAAAGGAACCTCTGGAAGGTGACGGGTAACACAACAAATATTCTTTTTACCATTGGCACTCGAAAAAAGGCAATGATACATCGATAACAGTGAATAAAACTCTTTTACATATCAGCTGCTCGACAATGTCCAGTTACATATCACGCAATATCAGCGTAAAGTAAGTCATTAGATCACAAGGGATATAATATTATATGAAACTCCCAAGGGATATAATGACATTTGAATTTGAAACGTTAAAATTCGTGTGACTCTTAGCATAGATACGGGTATTGTAAAGAGAGTTTATTCGAAAATCAAATTCAGACCTTATTTTATTCAGACCTTAGTACCACACTTAATGGATTTAGCTTTTTTATTAAATTGCTTGGCTCCTACTTATCGGATTGAGATACCAAGTAGACCAATTTTTAAGTCAATCCCTAAGCTATCGAACAGTAAAAACCACATCGCAATCGGTCCAGTAGTTTTTACGTGATGCGCGAACAAACATACAGAGAAAAACGAATTTTAAAAATGTTCTATTCTTGTTCAGTAGCTTATTTTAAGTACCCTCAATTTTAAGGATCTTCAATGTACAGACTTTTTTGTTCTTATTGTTTTATTTTTGGAGAGTCGCGCCCCCTTTTGATCACTCTACGCCCCCCTGGTGAGGCGCGCCTCACCATTTGGGAACCCCTGCCGTAAACTAGTCCAACTTTTATTGCGGAAAAATGACAACCTGGGCAAATCCGAGGGGCGCAGCTAAAGACCGGTCCCGATAGACAGATAATGTTGTACAATAACCCCCTCCTTACTTATCTGTATCCCTCAATAAATGTATTGTAGTTGCGCTCGCACATTAATGAGGAAGCGCAACAGCAATACACATTTACGCGCGAGCGACAGAGATAGGAGGAGAGGAGTCATTGTACGAATTTATCTGTCTATCGCGACCGGACTAAATGTTGAGGTACTCACCAGATTTGACAATCTCAGACATGGTCTCGAAGTCCAGGAGGCTGTCTATGGGCAGCATGAAGCAGTCCTTTAGCTTGGTCATCACATCCGATACCTTTTTCTTCCGAAGGTCGAGGGCTCCAGAGATGATGTTCACTTCCTCGCGGTCCAAGTCGTTGACGTGGTCGGTTACCTGGAGATGGTAGAACATAAATATGACAAGCATTGAGGGAAGAACTTGTGAGCTGCTGGCTTCCTGGAGGACAAGAACAAGGGTGGCTGAACAAGACGATGCCGTCCGATTCACGGACAAATGCAAGTTGAACTCGCGTGAGAGGGTTCCGTACGATGAATATATTATCACACAAGTTTTACCATGTTATTTCTTGAGACTTCTTATAGGTTTTCCTGTACTTAATTCTATGGGTAAACAACAATTTACTGTATTTAAAGAATATAATAGTCTCTGTTGTTTCGGAGATAAGGGGTGGGGATGGTAAATTTTCATATATTTTCTTAAAATTGTTACTTTTCTAATACTTTCTCAGCTTAATGTTCTTTATTAAACTATTTATAATAAATTATAAAAAAAGCATTTGGGACCCACAGAACAAGCCCTTTTATATGTGACACGGTACAGTTTCCAAAACTTCTTTTATTTTATAGATTGCACCATAATTCTTTCATTTACGTTACACGTCCGTGTTTGGTCACTGAAATTCATGTGTAGATTCGGAGCAAATTGTCTGTGACGGACAGACATTCATACATACGAGTGATCCGATAAGGAATCCTTTTTTTTTCATTCGGACCATTCCTTAAAAACAAAATCAAAAAAGAACATGAGAACGGAAAAGGGGTACTTATGGAACATCAGCCCGAACGATAACAGTAGTTTTTAAGATAACGAGTAACCTGTTGTTCCTATCCATAGTTTTTAAGATAACGAGTAACCTATTGTTCCTATCCATAGTTTTTAAGATAACGAGTAACCTATTGTTCCTATCCATAGTTTTTAAGATAACGAGTAACCTATTGTTCCTATCCATAGTTTTTAAGATAACGAGTAACCTATTGTTCCTATCCATAGTTTTTAATATAACGAGTAACCTATTGTTCCTATCCATAGTTTTTAAGATAACGAGTAACCTATTGTTCCTATCCATAGTTTTTAAGATAACGAGTAACCTATTGTTCCTATCCATAGTTTTTAAGATAACGAGTAACCTATTGTTCCTATCCATAGTTTTTAAGATAACGAGTAACCTATTGTTCCTATCCATAGTTTTTAAGATAACGAGTAACCTATTGTTCCTATCCATAGTTTTTTTTGTTTTTGCAGTGTCTAGTTTTATTATATTATAAGTACCAAATATATATACCCGCTTTTTAATCGCTTATCGTCCGTCTGTTCTGGAAGCAACATACAACCAGACTTATCATAACTGTTATTAACTATATCATTGTTTTTTTAAACAAAACTTATAAGTACATAATCATATTACAACTAGGCATTATTTATATTATCTTATGAAGCCTAATATCAACAAAAATAACGTAATGGAGTTGTAAACCAATAAAATGTTTATTTTATTGAGCAATGAACATATACAAATAATCGTAATCGGAAGCCGACATCAAATATAATTATAATAAATTATTTTTACGAAATGTTTATGTTTTATTAGTGCCTACTTCTTAATCACAAAAAGCAATTTTTAATTATAGAAATAACAAGTAATTACGATTACACGAGAAACGATACATAGATCTAATTAAATGTTGGAAGATTAGATTAGGTACCGGCACCTCGGGCGTGGTCCGCATAAATTAGGTGCAACGCACACTGACCTCACAATCGGAGTGGCATTTGTTAGCAGTGGAGTGACACTCGACTGCGTTACAGTCTGCGTACAGTAATCGCAGAGGAAGTTTGTGTCTCGGAAGTTGTCTGCTAATCGCTGCGGAAACTGCTATATTTCAGGCAAAATCCCAATGTTGAAGTTGAAGACAGCATTGAACCTCCTCGCTCACTCGCTTACGTTTTTCGCGTATTCTATCTCGCTTTTATTTTATGCTATTTTATCCTCACAGCAGTACCTGCGCAATCGTTCACAGAGCCTAACTTAATTCACAACCATAAAGATCGGCTGCAACTGTGTCTATATCTTTTGATACACTACATATGAAGCACGACGATTAGAATGTCTCATCGAGAGAGCGCGAAACGCGAGCGAAGCGTGTTTCAGCTTGGGCAAAAATGCTTTCGTATACCTCTACACTGTACTCCTCTACAGGTCGCATTTCTCAACCGATTCTCGTGAATTTTTGGTAGATTTAGATTTTCAAAATGATGTTTTGGAACTACATCATGCCTCGAAAAAACAATAAACATTAATAAAAAATATTTTTATAATCCTTACACGACTAGGGAAAAAACACAGCAAAAAAACAAATACGCTCAACAACAAAAAAATTGCACTTAGCGGGATTCGAACCCGCGACTGTCGGTTTCAAAGTCCAGGTCACTAACCATTCGGCCTAACCGTCGATTTAAGTAAATCATGGTGAAGATTTATTCAGTTTTAAGCTATGTAAAGTAAAGACAGACTCGCGAGGTCTACAACACCTCATTAGTTGTATCTAGTCCAGTTTTTGATTACGTGATATAAAAGCGTGCCCTATCTCCCCCATTTCATTAAATCTATGCGTATCGTATATAACATTTAAAAGGTCAGAAAATATATAAGTACTTATAGTCAAAAGACCAAGAGCTACGTACCCTCACTAACTCCTTTAGCCTTTCCCTGTTGTAGTGTGTGCCGATCTCTTCGCCTAGGAAATAGTCCAAGAGCTTGCTCGTAGGCCAGGCGAGAGGAGCGCAGATACCCATTACGATCTGTGGGAAACAAAGGTTTCATCATCACATCATCACACTTCACATTAATATTTATAAATCAGAGAACTGTATAGCCACTGTCGTAAACAGGCCAATCAGAGATTACAGTTTTAAAAAATAATACTCTCTCATCGAGCGGAAAGCTTCGTATGCGCGATGCAGAACTGACGTTCATGCAAAACGTCATTAAATGCATAAAAACCGATTAGCGCCATCTATGTTTAGAAGTGTGTGTATGTTTGTTACTCCTTCACGCTCAAACGGCTGAACGGATTTGGATGAAACTTGGTACAGGTTAGCTTATATCCTGGATTACCATATAGGCTACTTTTCATCATCATCATCCATCATCATAATCCACACGGGTGAAACCGCGGGGCGCAGCTAATATAACATAAGCATTATCTGCAAAGTCGTGATGCTTGCCAAGGCAACAGGCAACTGTCGCAGATACCGCAGAGCTTCAAGACGAAAGTTTATAATCAGTGCGTTTTGCCACTGATGACATCCGGCACTGAGACATGGTCGCTAACTATTGATCTCATACACAAGCTCAAAGTCGCGCAGCGTGCAATGGAGTGAGCTATGCTCGGTGTTTCACTACGTGGTAGAATCCGAAACGAGGAAATCCGTAGAAGAACGAAGGTTGGCGACATAGCTCTCAGAGTTTGCAAGTTGAAGTGGCAATGGACAGGCCATATAGTTCGCAGAACCGACAACCGCTGGGGAATAAAGGTTCTCGAATGGCGACCACGAACAAGCAAGCTTAGTGTAAGGAGACCCCCCACACGATCGACCGACGACATTGTTGCCATCGCAGGAAGTCGGTGGATGGAGGTGGCACAAGATCGCTCGTCATGGCGCTCTTTGGGGGAGGCCTATGTTCAGCTGTGGACTTCTAAAGGCTGACATGATAATGATAATAAGTTACACGACTTTGCAGCTATTGAACTGTCTACCAGTAGGTACATTACCGTTCCGGTTTGAATCCAGTGAAATTATTGCATTGCTCATGGGACATGCGTCCTATGTCCTATTCATAGCCAATGAAAAGTTTGAATGTTGAATTCAGCAGTATCTTAATAGTATTTAAAAACCAAAGCTTCCGCAATTGTGCAGTGCCAACGCACAATAGACAATTTTTTTCGGTGGCATTGCATTGACTGGGCAGACGGGATTAAATATTTCTTCAAAATTAGTTCAGCCGTCAAATAGTTTTTTTTCCATTGCTCGGTATCAAATATTCGGATTAAGATACTAAGTACCCCAGCTTTTAAGTCAAACCCTAAGCTATCCAACAGTGAAAACCGCATTGCAATCGGTCCAGTAGTGTTTACGTGATGCGCGAACAAACATACAGACAGACAAACAGAGAGACACGAATTTTAAAAATTGTTCTGTAACTTATTTTGAATATTCCATTGTATTGCTATTTCTTTTTTAATTATCTTCTTTGTACAGACTTTTTCGTTCCTCTTGCTTTATTATAAGTATAGATTTCTAAAGTGTACTGTGTTATTTTGTTGGCGGCCATATTGGATTTGTTTTTATTTCCCATAGTGAACATATTACATACATACAACAACATTCACTACATTCATTCATTTTTTTTACATTCTACTATTCAAGCGCTATCATTTGATACCCATTATTGAGGGTTGTGAAAACATATGTTATCCGCCATTTTGTGGCAGCGGCCATCTTGGATTTACAATGATACTGAATATATTCAATTGTATTGTCATCAGAACCAAAGGCGTGTACCAAATATCACATCAATTAGTCAAGGAAATGGGGTAAAGTTTCAATTATTTAGTAAACTTGACCCAAAAAACAAACAGGGCAAGATAAATAAAACGGTTTAAAAAAACGTTACATACAGAACTTGTGGAGTCCTCTCAGATTTGCTTTGCAAGAAAATCTGGCAAATCTGGAATAGTCGTTACTAATAATAGGTACAGATATAAACTAACCTTCATTATCCAAATACTCTTTGCGCCGACCAGAAGACCGTGCCGCGCGCAGATAGCCTGCGGCGTGATCTCAGCTATGAATACGATGGCCAGGGTGGACCCGATCACAGCCACCAGACCAGACGTCAGATCATCCAGAATGACAGTAAACGTGCTGTTCACCGCCACATTACTCAGCAAAATCGTGCACAGGAGGTAGTTCCCATGAGCTCTGACCGGCATGATCGCCCTGGCGTATTTCCTTTCCTTCTCAGTACCAGTGTTGGCTATGATCTTCAACTCAGTCCTATCCAAAGCCATCAGCCCAAGGTTCAAGCCGGAGAAAAGCGAGGCCAGCATCAGGAGTATAACGATGAGAGCTAGAGACGCCCAGAGAGGTAGCAGCTTGTTGTGTGTTGCTAGGATCTTCCATTTCTCAGGGCCTTGGTGTATGAAGGTGCCTGATTGCCCTTTTTTGGCGCAGATGTAGAATTTATAGTCTTCTAGAGGCGCCGGGGCAGTCATGTCTAGCAAGGCTGAGTCTTTGTCGCTGAATATTACCTGGAAGGAACAAAACGTGTTAATTAAAGCTTGATTTACGTGACAAATATTACAATTTGAATATAGACAATTATTTCGAAGGTATACTGCGAAACCCAAGTGACACTTTTATGAAAAACAAGCTGCGCCCCGCGGTCTCACTCGCGTGGATTGATGACGATGATGATGATGATGATGATAAAACAGCGCTCTAACGAACATATTAACATAAACAAATTTTCGCATTTATAAGTTACTAGCTTTCCCGCCCGCGATTTCGTCATCGCGGACTACTGTTTATCGCGAAAAAAAAACATCCTATTTTCTTCTAGGATATTATAATATAAACCAATGCAAAAGTAGGTATAGCACCAATGCTCTTGAGGTCTTTTGACAAACTTGTTGTTTCGTTTCCATGACAACCGTTTCTTACAGCGAGTAAACAATTTTTTTCTAGTTTTCCCGTGGAAATTAGCATTTTTTTCAGGATAAAAGTATTCTATGTTTTATTCCAGGGTATAAACTATCTCCATACCAAATTTCATCAAAATCCGGCCAGCCATTATCGCGTGAAAGCTCCCCAAACTAATAGACAACGTTTCACTTTTATATATTGGTATATATGTATATTTATAATTTTGCAATAAGAAAACGGACTCTTAAATAAATACACACCCTTGTACACACACATATTCTACACCACGTTTAAATAAATACACACCCTTGTACACACAACTTGTACACCTTGTACAAAAATGTAAATTTATATATAAACGATATTAATATGTATTTTTATTAAATATATATTTATTTATTGATATTACCCTATCATTGTACCATATGTTAGCATATGTTATAAATAAGTAATCTTTACCCTGTCTAACTATAATTTAAGCATATAAAATTGTAAAAATTGTATAGATTACTACTATTATATCTAAATTTGGGGAGGACCTGCCTCTTGTAACACAGTTTTACAACTAACACAAAAGGCAGGACATCCCAATTTTAATATGTACCCCGATTTATGCTGTAATAAAGATGTTATAAAGATATTATTATGTCACTCCCGTCGTCACCACTTTGGGAAAGAAATTTCAAAAAATCCCTCCTTGCACCTGTTACTTTGACACCTGTCACTGACATCAAAGTGGCAATTCCCATACAAAAAGAAACGTTTTTTTTCCTTAATCGGCATCAAAAGTAGCTATGTGTTAATCCAGGATATAAGCTATCCCGGTACCAAATTTCATCCAAATCCGTTCAGCCGTTTAAGACCAGGCTCTGCTTTTTAAGGGGTTTTCCATAAATATGCTGGATCAACAACAAACCTGATTAATGTGAAATTTAACATATATGTTTTTGAGATCTTTATCTCTCTAAGACTAAGACAAAAACATGATTAACAGAATTTTTTTAAATCAAAAATTACGTTATTTTCGGTAATCATTACATTTTTCTAACGGCTTAAGTTTTATCTCTAAAATAAATCTCACAGCAAGAAAACAGTTTATTATCTAAGGCTTAGACAAATTTTACCTAACTACATTATTAGCCTGCCAATAAAATAAATAACTTTTGAGTCATACGTCATTTAGTTCCGAGCTAAATTGTGTGTTCAAACAGCGCTCGCGATATTCAACCTTGTTACGCAGGCACTTCAGTGCTTATTGCAGGTAGCGGGTGGCACAGTGTAGGGGAGGTGGCAGGGGAGTGGGAAGTAGGAAAATGTAACCTTGGAGCCTGGCCCTAAACGTGAAGGAGTAACAAAAAGACAACACATACAAACTTTCGCCTTTATTAGTGTGATAACTTAATCACATGACGATACATAATTTTTCGTGATCTGTCCACTAATAAAACCGGCTATGCGATAAATAGCATATAAGTTTTGACATGGTAAAACCATTCAAATGAAGCGAAGTGACTAATACCACAGATAAATAATACCTAGTACAAGTACTCTCTATACATTAAACTTGTAATTTTAACTGAAAAAAAAAAAGCATTCTTTACCTCTTTTTTCAGATGTTGCACATATTCTTAAAAAACCTACTTGTTTGTTTGTCGTATGATGGTTCTACCTAGTGCTGACCTCTGATGACAGTTTGTCAGGCCGCCCGAGGGCCAGTGACTTGGCTTAACGACTGCTTTTAACCGACAACAGCCGGGACCGATAGCTTAACGTGCCCTCCCAAGCACGGAGAGATGAAAAACCGCACATGACTTAAAACTCATTGGTGCGGAGACTAGGACCGAACCCGGTATCGTTGGATTCTAAGTTGCACTTTTGAACCGCTAGGCTACCATCGCTCTACTAAAAGCATAAAAAGGTATTGAGTGTTCATTACGTCCAAATAGAAACTTTACTGTGAATACCGTCCTACATGAAAAACTGACTCGAGAGTATTGGGCACCCACGCGGCTTCTGCAGGTTTTGCCATACATTTCCGTGACAGTTGCGCTTTGGGAGAAAACGTTTCTACCACCCTAAATCTTAATCAAATCCAATAATTTAGGTATTTTTTTATTAATCACAGAATAAATTAAGTTTATAGATTTATTTTTTTCATAATTTATAATTATTTTTCATTTAAACAGTACACGGACTTGAGAGATATGTTATCAGAAAACATCGGTATTTAAAAACTCATTAATTCTAATTCTTTACAAATTATGATAAAAATAAAAAGTTATAAGCGTAGTTTAATCAGTGATTGATGAAAGAAACAGAATTATTTGATTTGGTTTATGGTAGAAACGTTTTCTCCCGAAACGCAAATTTCACGGAAAATGCAAGACAACACCTGTAGAAGCCGCGTGGGTGCATTAGTTTTTTTAATATAGTTTAATCGTGTTGAAGGTTTTGTAAACTTTTGAACTTCTCATACTTATAATAAAGCAGTAAGTAACAAAGTGTCTGTACAAAAACATAATTAAAAAAAAAAAAACGACTAGGGTGCCTAAAATAAGCTAATGAACATAAAAATTACGTTTTAAAAAAAAGCTAGCCTTACAGTAGTCGCATGATGTGTTACATCTGTTAACATATGTAACAAGTGTTAACACTGTTACACATTTCACGAAATCACTCACATAGATTGAATGAAAGACATCTATGGGACAAGAGCACATCAAAAACTAGTCTGTACGATGTTCGCACCACGTAAAAACCACTGGACCGATTGAAATAAATAAAATAAATAAATATATTCGGGACACTTCCACACCAATTACCTAGCCCCAAACTAGGATACCCTGTACTATGGGCACTAGATAACGGATAAACATACATAGATAAGAATATTACATCCATGACTCGGAAACAAACATTTCTGTTCATCACACAAATGATTGCCCCTTGCAGGATTCGTACCCGCGACCGTTTGATTTCGTACCTAGGATCTCTAGCCACGAGACCAACCGGTCGTCAAGAATAACTTCAATTTCGACTCAAAATCTAGTGTACTTTGTATTTCAATCCGACAGGCAGAAGCCTACAAATCGATAAAAAACTAATCGACTGAACGAATTTTGATGTAATGTAGTAGGATATTTTTATATCAAAGTCGCGTGTTTAGTTAGTAAGTGAATAAGTATGTTGTAATGGACAATGTATACCAGGATGCCATGATTGTGTCACGGTGCATTCGTGATGCGCATACGCATTACGAATCCATACACAGCGATTTTCACACAAAAGCTACATACAAATTTGAATACAAACCGTAATAAAAACGAATTTAAAAAATATTAAACCGGACTTCAAATCGTATAAAACTTAAAAGAAAGAAATATACTAATATTTATTTTTAAGATCTGTGCTACGCCCGAACAGACTAAAGTATGTGGGCATCACGGCCCTGAACTAAAAAATAACTAATATAAGTTTCTTTTAAGTTTTATACGATTCGGAAAGGAAACTTTAAATATGTATAATAAAAAAAAAAAAAAAAATTGAACTTGTTCCGAATTCTGAAAAAAAAGGCATACTAGAAACAGTTAACAGTCCATATCTTTTAAAGTACTGAAGCGATTTTGATGAAACTTTAACTATTCCCTAAGTTGAAGATACTAAAACTATTCCAAAGAGTATTATTGCAATCAGACTTAGAGTTTCCTAGAAATACGTGGACAAACATACATACATAGAAATTTGGTATATTTGTTCAGATACACACGTAGACTAACATATATGAATATTACGCATGTTCAACAATATTACATACATACATCAACACATCAACTTGAAAACCTATTTTTTTTTAATTCGGTTACTGACCGAACAACTTTATACAAAACTATTTGGGTGTATCAAATTAGGTTTATCGAAACGCTCTAGTCTAGCTAGACGAGAATTTACCCAAATCAATTTTTTTTCCTGTTTCATTAAAACAATATTTCGTCTATAATTTTCAACGGGTAGTGCCTAAAAACTGCAACAAGCAGAAAATGAAGATTAAAAAACTAATCCAAAAACCCATTTTTTTTATAATGTTTTTTTTTAGAATTTATTGTCATTGATTTGTGAGCTACCTTGAAAGTTTTAGTCGGATCGCTAATTGGGAACTGCTCGAAATTTGAGCTGCAAGATTCCACCCGGAACGACAGACAGACAGACAGACAAACAAGAACGTGACTTAATAAAAACGTGGTAAAATACAAACACTACTACCTAAGATATTCTGACAACATACACATATTCTGACAAATTACTGGTTCACAGTAGCCCAAATGTTTGGCAGCGTACTCAACATGCTGGCATTGCCCCGCTGAATTGCAATGCTAATTCGATGAGCCAAATAGATACCAGCATTTTGGTCACGCGTCGCATCGCATCGTCCAGGCACTCCGATAGACCTCATCGGATGCTCATCGTGTTTTCATCTGCGAGAAAATACGATGAGCTCCCGGTCCACAGTCTCATCACAGTTTCGTCGGTTGAGCTGCTCTGCAGAAGTAGTCGCGGCGCCAGCCCTACTCTGAGTCTCAGATGAAGTAACGGTGCCAGTGTGTCGACGCAAGTAGCGTCCACCTCCACGCTAGACGCCGCCCCATCTTCCAAGGGACAAAGGGCATACCGTCAGGTCTTTTACCATTATCACGCATCATACCATTCGGTTCGAGAATAACTGCCACACTCAGTCCCGAAATCAGCAAAAAGACGAATAGCAAATCGTCGAGGACGACGTAATGAAACCACTTGATGCGAACCAAAACGTACTGTGGATAGAAACGTATACTGCGTAACAAATAACCGAACAAAGCTTTCAGAAATGGCTTGGTATCCTTGGAAAAACATCACGAACTACTATGAAAATAACTTATTCTCAGCGACAGCAACATTTTATTAATAATTTTGTAGCTAATTTTGTTACAATATCCGAACACTTGTTCCATATAAAAGCACAACATTGAAGTATAAACGTCAGACAATCAAACTAATGGAAAGTGTCTGAAGTGTCTAAAAGCTATTGCAAAATGCAATGCCACTTAGTAAATTTGATGGCGTCGCGTGTGACCAAGTAGTTAACCTAATCCATAGTCCATAGCCATACGAAGTTATGACTTAGGTATAAGCTATAATTGAAATCCATATTCTATTAATAACTAAGTTTAAAAGCTTAAAAAACACGCCTGCCCTGCCAAAAAATACGTTTTGCAAATAAATTATATACTGTTGGAATGTGCTTATCAAGGCCTTCAATTTGATACCCATATTGTAAAATTCATGTTTTTTTTTTCGAATTTAGAAATGGAACCATACTGTCGTTTTCAAAAAATATATAGCCTATGTTACTCGGGGGGATCTATGGATTCTAGCGATACCCCATAAGTCTAAATCTGTTCAGGCATTAAAAAGTTATGGTGGAATAAAGAAACTCACATACATACAAACATACATGAATGCTAAAAACAATACACCCCTTTTTTTGGGCTGTCGTGTAAAAAGTAAAACATCCGAGTCTAATTTATATTTTTCAGCATGAACGCCTGCTTAGCGTGAACATATATAATTATTTTTCAGCATGAACGCCTGCTTAGCGTGAGCATATATAATTATTTTTCAGCATTAGCGTGAACATATATAATTATTTTTCAGCATGAACGCCTGCTTAGCGTGAACATATATAATTATTTTTCAGTATGAACGCCTGCTTAGCTTGAACATATATAATTATTTTTCAGCATGAACGCCTGCTTAGCGTGAACATATATAATTATTTTTCAGCATGAACGCCTGCTTAGCGTGAACATATATAATTATTTTTCAGCATGAACGCCTGCTTAGCGAGAACATATATAATTATTTTTCAGCATGAACGCCTGCTTAGCGTGAACATAAATAATTATTTTTTCCGCTTCTTTTCGTACCTCTGCGCGGCATTACCTACGCTTTTTTTTATTTATTTTTTCTTTATTTTCTTAACATTAGATTTAGGAGGCGACATCTTTACGACACGAATCTTTGCAATATTAGCCGTGTTCGGTTGGTCAATTCCGAATGTCAATAGATGGCGTTACCGTCCCCGTAAGACGGATTTATAAACTAAGCAAAAAATTTGGATGGTGATGGCCACGGTAGCCGAATTGATGAAGGCATGTGCCGCGCAGAGGCACGGAATGAAGCGGATTCGAGTCCCGTCAGTGATCCAAATTTTGCCTTAAGAAAATTATTACAAGCAAATGGCTGAACGAAAGTCGACCAGCATTCATATCGCCAATTAATTTGGTAAGACTTCACTATTGACGACACGCCTTCTAAGCTTAGTGTCCCAGGTTTGAATCCTGGCCGGGCAAACATTGCTGTGGTGACATAAATGTTTGTTCTCGGGTTTGGATGTTTCTTGGACACATACTGTCCAAGCGTGTGTATACTTTATTTCTTATATTTATTCTGCGCTACTGATAAGGTGAATCTTGCCATATCAAGAGCATATTTTTCTTAGATAGTGTCATAAAAGAGCACAATAATATATTATCAGGGGTAATAAGATAATCTTTATATTCTACAAACACTATACGTGCCTACTTATCGCAACTCGTCTGTAGATTAGATTGAGACTCGATTGAAACAGCCAATATGATAAAACTATTTAATTGTTCAGTTATGAGCTCATCATTAAAGATTATGGGTTACTCGCTGCACCCGCTTTAGTATATTTTTTTAGCTAACTTTAAATATCAAAATATCGTTCGAGTACTCGAGGAATGTTTCTTCAGAAAATTCACTGGTTTACTTTATGCGTTGTCTCTCTGTCAGTTTGTCGAGGCACAGTTTTAGAGAAATAAAATAAAATAAAATGAAAGTTATAGTCATACAAGCTATGCCCGCGTGGTCATTTAATTTAAAAGTAGTGCATACGTGTGTACCAAAATTACCTATAATTCACACCAATATATAAAAATGAAACGTTTGTTTGAAAAGCTTTCACGCGATAGCGGCTGGACGTATTTTGATGAAATACGGAATGGAGATAGTTTATACCCTGGAATAAAACATAGGATACTTTTATCCCGGAAAATGGTAAGATTCCACGGGAAAACTGGATGGTGTGGTGTTGATTACTCGCTGTAAGGAACGGTTGCCATGGAAACGAAATAATAACAAGTCTGTCGAAAAATATCAAGAGCGTTGGTGCTATACCTACTTTTGCATTGGTTTTTAACATCCTAAAAGAACATAGGATGGCTTTTTCGCGATAAACTGCAGACTGCGCGGACGAACCCGCGGGCGAAAGCTAGTGAACAATATACTACTCGCATATTTCTTCAAAATTAGTTCAGCCGTCAAATAGTTTTTTTCCATTGCTCGGTATCAAATATTCGGATTACGATACTAAGTACCCCAGTTTTTAAGTCAAACCCTAAGCTATCTAACAGGGATAAATTGCATCGCAATCGGTTCAGTAGTTTTTACGTGATGCGCGGACAAACCTACAGATAAACAAACAGATAGACACGATTTTAAAAAATATTCTATTCTCGTTCAGTAGCTTATAATAAGTACCCTAGACCATTATTTTTTTCTCCCATGTAAAGACTTTTTCGTTCTTATTACTTCACTAGCTTTCCCGCCCGCGATTTCGTCCGCGTGGACTACTTATTACTTCACTAGCTTTCCCGCCCGCGACTTCGTCCGCGTGGACTACTTATTACTTCACTAGCTTTCCCGCCCGCGACTTCGTCCGCGTGGACTACTTATTACTTCACTAGCTTTCCCGCCCGCGACTTCGTCCGCGTGGACTACTTATTACTTCACTAGCTTTCCCGCCCGCGACTTCGTCCGCGTGGACTACTTATTACTTCACTAGCTTTCCCGCCCGCGACTTCGTCCGCGTGGACTACTTATTACTTCACTAGCTTTCCCGCCCGCGACTTCGTCCGCGTGGACTACTTATTACTTCACTAGCTTTCCCGCCCGCGACTTCGTCCGCGTGGACTACTTATTACTTCACTAGCTTTCCCGCCCGCGACTTCGTCCGCGTGGACTACTTATTACTTCACTAGCTTTCCCGCCCGCGACTTCGTCCGCGTGGACTACTTATTACTTCACTAGCTTTCCCGCCCGCGACTTCGTCCGCGTGGACTGTTTTTCGCGAAAAAAGCATCCTGTGTCATTAAAAACCAGCTTTTCCAACCAACTTTCAATTTCCAGGATTAAAAGTATCCTATGTTTTATACCAGGGTATTAAGCTGTCTCCATTCCAAATTTCATCAAAATCCGCCAAGCCGTTATCGCGTGAAAGCTCCCCAAACAAAGAAACAAACAGACAAATAAATAATACTTTAAAAAAACTAAAAAACACGCTTTATATAGAAAACCAAACTAAAAAATAGAAAATAAATTTTAATAATTTTGAATTAAGAATAGATTTATTTTAAAAAAAAAGCGTGGGGTGATGCACCCCACGCTGAGAAGAAGAATTATCATTTCGATAATATCTTAAAAAACACCCCACCCTTTTTTTAAATAAATCTATTTCTTTATTCAAAATTATTAAAATTTATTTTCTATTTTTTAGTTTGGTTTTCTATATAAACCGTGTTTTTTAGTTTTTTTAAACTATTATTTATTTTCTACTTTTTAGTTTGGTTTATTTATAAGAGCGTTTTTTATATATATTTTTTCGAATTATTGCATTGTCATCGGTCTTTGATAGGTGTGCAAAATTTGAATTAAATCTGACCGTTTAAAGTGGGTCAAAATAGCGTCCAAAGGAGTCGGTTACAAACATACAAGTGAAGCTAATATAAAGCGTATAAAAAGCCCAACAACTCCATAACGCATTCGTCCACAGATTAATTAGATTGGGGAAGCAACAGAGAATACCTTAAACATACCTTATACTCTCCAGTGAGGAGATGGTCACAAGGCAACCCGTAATCAGCAGGCGTGTGAGTAAAGGCAATGATGGTGTCATCCGAAAGGTTCTCTCCAAACACTCGCATCATAAACTTGGTATCTCTCAGCACGCTCGGTATCATCTCATCCACGATACTCGGCTCTTTAGCCGACTCTTCGATCCTCAGTCCCATGATCTTGATCAGACCAGTTGGGTTCTGTTCTTTAGCTCCCAGGCTCGAGTTGCTTCCTTTAGATTCATCTGGATTTTCTGTTGGATTTACTGATTCGTTCTCAGGGTTTACTGAATCGTCGACAGGATTTGCTGTGTCGTTGACTTCACGTTTCGTTCTACTAAATGCATTTTTGCCTTGAGAAACTTCTTCGTATTGAGGTATATCATCGTGTGGAACTACTGTTGTCTCGTCTTCTGTATCTGGATCCACCTCATCTTGAGGTACTTCTGTAGCCTCATCAGGTAGCACAATTCTCAAAGTTTGTTGAGGTACGTATTTAAACGTTTCGATAAGTACATCGCCGATGTCTTCGCCGTTTTTGTTGACGGCCACATCGTCCAAGAGATCATTGGTGTCTATTTCGTTTTCAATACTGTTGTATTCGAAATTTTCTAAGTTTTCACTATGTGCGCCATGTTCTTCGGATCTGTAACAAAAAGGAATTAAATTATTAGATGCATTTCTTGTTGTTGAAATAGATTTTTGTCTTGGTGTTTTGCGCTTTGGGGGAGGGGGGAGGGCGAAGGAGGAAGGGGGAAGAATGGGAGGAGGGGGTAGATACTAGATAGGCAAGAAAAACGCCTCAGTTTTAATAATTACTAAATAAAAAGTACAGTATTATTTTTTATATTAATATACCATTTTATTGAGATGCCGTGAAGAGCAATAGAAAGGAAAATTATAAAAGCATTCGAGAAATATACCTACTTTAGAATATATTTATTGATTACTAGTTGTGCCCGCGGCTTTGCCCGCGAGGTCATTTTTCTGGGATAAAAGGATCGTGTGTAAGTACCAATAAAATCAAACTTGGTTCAGGCGTTAAATGGTTTATCATCGATTGCTCGACTTCTACTCGTCGGATTGAGATACCAGGTATACCAGTTTTTAAGTCAAACCCTAAGCTAGCCAACGGTAAAAACCGCATCGCAATCGGTCCTTTTGCGACGCAGTTTACATTGTTGGATTGCTTAGGATTTGACTTAAAATTTGTAGAAGCCGAGAAAACGGTAAAAAACTTATTGACGGCTGAAGGAATTTCGATCAAATTTTGGTAAATTGGTATTAAAGTTCCTGGAATAGATTACTTTTAATCTAGAGAAATGATAACGCGTGTGAAGCTGCGGGCATCAGCTAGTCATCGTTTGTTTGTTTGTTTGTCGTATGAGGTAGTGCTGGCCTCTGATGTCAGAGTTTGTCAGGCCACCTGAGTGCTTCTGATATGGCTTAACGACTGCTATTAATCAATAACAGCCGGGACCGACAGCTTAACGTGCCCTCCGAAGCACGGAGCGATGGAAAACCGCACATAAGTTAGAAAAGTCATTGGTGCGGAGCCTAGGTTTTGAACCCGGTATCGTTGGATTCTAAATTGCACTATAGAACCGTTAGGATACCATCGCTCTTGTTATTATTATTATTATTAGCTAGTCATTCATAATCACACTATTATAAATGGGAAAGCGTGTTTGTTTGTTGGTTTGTTTGTATCTCTTTCACGCAGCAACTAAACGAGACGCGGCGACGCCAACGGATTGACTTTTTTTTGCAATTATTATTGTAAAGATATACACAAATTAATAATGTAATAATATAATATATTTGGGACAATTTCACACCAATTACCTAGCCCCAAACTAGGAAACCCTGTACTATGGGTAACGATAACGGATAAACATACATAGATACAAATATTATAACATCCATGACTCGGAAACAAATATTTCTACTCATTACACAAATGATTGCACCTTGCAGGATTCGAACCTGCGACCGTTTGATTACGTACTAGGATCACTAGCCACGAGACCATCCGGTCGTCAAAGAAATTATATTTAAAAAAAAATGCAGTTCAAGGACCAGAGTGACTTAGGCTCATCATCATGATCCAGATGGGCGAAACCGCGGGGTACACCTACTTCCCTATAAGTAGGTATGTTACCTACTGTTGGAGCAACTCAGGCGGCCTGATAAACTGACAGCAGAGGCCAGCACTACTCATACGACAAACAAACAAACAATTATACGACTAAATTCATTCTCAATGCTCGCCAGCTCACCCATCGTAGCTTCGTTGTTAGCATATACCAATATGTTGGTATATAGATTGTTTACTTTTCCCGATGGCTAAAAATAAAGGTAAGTATACAATCTTAACCCTCGCCCTAACATACACATACACCCTCGTTTACCCAATATTGATACGATGCATACATGTATGTATAAATAGAGTTACAGATGATTCAACGTTACAATTTTTTATTGCAATAATATGGTTTGAAGATGTTAAAGTTAAATAATAGTCCAACATAAATTAGTAATACTAAATTTAATTATTAAAATTAAATAACATCATCATCATCAACTTGTCCACTGCTGGACGTGGGCCTCTCCTAATGCACGCCACTGAGCTCGGTCTTCAGCTCATTCATTTTTCGAAGAAAATAGAAGGAAGGAAGAAATTACACATTGTAATTAATTAAATCTATACCAATATATAAAAGTGAAACGTTGTCTGTTTGATTGTTTGTTTGTTTGGGGAGCTTTCACGCGATAACGGCTGGACGGATTTTGATGAAAAAATAGATTACTCGCCGTAAGAAATGGTTGCTATGTAAACGAAATAACAAGTATGTCAAAAAACATCAAGAGCTTGAATTTGATGCTATAGGATGTTTTTTTCGCGATAAACAGAGTCGCGGGCGGGAAAACTAGTAATTAGTAAAAACACAAATTATTATGTCAGCGGTTGATTTTTAATCATTTAATATAGTACCAATAAGTCAACTCAGCAAAATATGTCAAGATAGACTTTAGTATCTATTCAGGAATTCATTTTTAGTTATTCACTTATTTTTCTTAATATTTTATTATTATTTTAATGTGATACCTTATTTCTTGGGACAGCCTGTATGTAGGATATAGGTAAGTAGTTAATAATACAATAGAGGTCGGGGTAGGCACTGTGTCATTTGTGTACACCTACCTTTATAACAGTACCGTGACCATGACCACAGAACAGAATAAATAAGTCGACGCAAATCATAGACTAGAGGATCTAGAGGTTTAGAGGGATTTTTTATCCGAGTAGGGCGAATTGGTCCGATTTTGACAAGCGAGGTATCAACCATAATCGATTCGTCTTCAGGTATAGAGTATCATACTTGCACCTATTTTTTAACCCGACTACGTCGATTCAAAGGAAAGGTTGTGTTCAAACTAAAAACTTGGTCCATTTTTGGCAATATTAATCGATTCGGCTTTGCAAGAGTGTCATAAGCTATTATTTTGGGTTTTGTATTTGAACTTATGTCTTGTTGAAATGCCCCTAAGGGGATGTACAGGGGTGGCACGGTTTGCACGCGGGGTAATAACTGATAAAATCTATGGTAAACGCCCAATGTCAAATCCATTTAGCTAAGTAAACAGGCAGAGTTAGTTTACGCCACGTCCGTCCGGGGCGCCGCCGGTCCGCGCGCGGTCGCGCCGGACGGTTCGCTAAATGAGGTCACTGGACGCTATTTATATTAAGTACGTACCTACAAATGTTGATTTATTTTATTGGTCAGATGATTACTACACTGTTTATATACCTATCCATACCAATATAAAAAAATGAAACGTTGTCTGTTTGTTTGAGGTGTTTTAACGCGATAACGGCTGGACGGATTTTGATGAAATTTGGAATGGAGATAGCTTATATCCTGGAATAAAACATAGGATACTTATTATTCCGGAAAATTATAAGTTGCCACGGGAAGACTAGAAAATGTTGATTACTCACTGTAAGGAACGGTTGCCACGGAAACGAAATAATAAGTAACAAATATGTCAAAAAAACATCAAGAGCGTTAGTGTTCTACTTTTGCATTACTTTTTAAGATCCTAGAAGAACATAGGATGCTTTTTTCGCGATAAACTGAAGTCCGCTCCAACGAAGTCGCGGGTGGGAAAGCTACATATTTGGTAGATATTATATTACATCAGGTAAATAACCTACATATTGTATGTTATGTGTCATTCTCGTTTAGAATAGAGGAGGCTATTTTCGAAGCCACTATTTAGTTCACAGCGACAAAGAAATAAAAGACTACTCGACAGCAACGGTCCACTGCTCCGAACAGAATGAAGCGTAGGCAGAAACAGTGCTGCCAGATGTTTTTGATGAGCGATCGTACGCTAGTGAAGGAAAAGTCGTATTCCTTAGGGGTAAGGAAATAAAAAATCGTACATGTTCATTTAGTTGTATTTTACAAAATTAGTGATACATTTTTTTTACTATTAAATGCTAGTAAAAAATTGATGGTTGAAGATGTTTTTTAAGAGTTGAATGAGATTTAAACACGCTAATTTCGGGTGTCAGTTCACTCACAGTAACACACAACACATCTTGCTTTGTACTCATTTTTACCATGTTTTAGCCAGTTTTGTGGGCATCAAGTTTTTCACACTCGGGACGATACTTTTGGGCTCTATGTTTATCTTTTTGCTCTTTTGATAACTCGTTTCACCTTCCTAACGTAATTCGTCACCGTCCATTTTTATATATATTACCAACTTATTATATAAATTACAGGTACTTTTTATCGTAAGCCAGTAAGTAGAGAAAAATGAACAAACAAGTAAACTTTCTACATTAAAAATACCGTAATAACATACCTGACTTCAAACAAACACATGATTCCAAAATCGGTTGGATAATAATTGTTCGTTCAGTCTGTTGATTGAATGAACTTTCTCGATGATAAAAGGGTAATCCCTGACTAGTGAGGGGGTTCTTGGTGAGTAGTGACTTGCAAAAGCATACATTTAGCGGTTTTTTTGGGTCGATAAAGTACAGATACTCAAAATCTTAAAAAAATCGTACAAATCACGTACGATTTCGGTGATTCGATCGTACACTAGTAAAACGAAGAAAAATCGTATGAATACGATTTAAATCGTACGTCTGGCAACACTGGGCAGAAACGAGATGAAAAAATATATACACTACGACACAGAACACCTAATAACAACTCCGTCCGCGGCACAGACTGAATAATAGTACTATACTACGCCACAGACAACTGCCTGTGCTACTACGTGGATGTCGTCCGTCATCCGATGGGTAGTGTAAACGGGTCCATGAACCCATTGTTCATAGCTACAAAAATTTCTTAAAGCTCCGCGGATCCATGAAGCAGATGCCACACGAGAGTCTATAGCGCCCTTGTACATACAAAAAGAAAATGGAATACTTATCTATCCCTAAATAATATCCGATTTCAAAAACTTTTTTGCTTGAAGTTGTTTCATTAATTAACATTAATTAACTCTGCGTTTTCTAAATTTTTCAATAGCTTCAAAGTTATCAGCATCTTAACTGGCGTTTTTTTTTGCGCTGATACATTGACAAATTGAAAATGCTCTATTTACACGACTGCCCAAAAAAAGAAGTGTTTTGTTTGTAGCATTCATGTATGTTTGTATGTGAGTTTCTTTATTCCACCATAACTTAGAAATGCCGGAGCAGATTTAGACGTATAGGGTATCGTTAGAATCCTTACATCCCCCCGAGTAACATAGGCTATTATTAGGCTATATTTTATTTTAATAAAAAAAAAATAGCCTAAAAATAGAAAAGCCTTGAAAATATTTTCAATTACAAAAAATATATTTTTTGTTTGAATTTTACAATATGGGTGTCAAATTAATAGCCTTGTTAAGCACATTCCAATAGTATATAATTTATTGGCATAAGTTAATTGTTGGTAGGGCAGGCGTTTTTTTTTTAACTTTTAAGCTAGTTATTCAAAAACAAAAAGATTTCTAAAAAAAATAGTACATTATATTGTATTCAAGCGATTGACTTTAACAACAAAATATTTCACCACAATTTTAGGGAGTGAAAAGTGTCTTTCCCCATAACACCAATTCAATCAAACACTGTGATAATAAAACTCAGTACTAGCATCTCTTTCTATCGCTTAGTTAGGCACAGAATAAATAATAGTACAAGTTAAGGGATCGGGGGAGGAGGTGAGATAGCAATATATATAAATATGTACTTTGCGAAAATTACGTCAATTTGACGTAATCTTCGGATAGGGCGCCTGTACGAGCCAATGACCTTGGACGATTGCGACACGGAGCGCGCGGCGCGATTGGCGCCCGCGCCGCGAGCGCTGCCTCAACCAGACAATGAAATAATGGATGCATAATATTATTTGGACAACAAAACTATTGCATTTGTCTGTAAGATAAAGTAATATTATAAACTATGTACCTAATCAAATAGGGAAAGAAAGAAAGAATAGTTTTTACTGAAAGTATTCAATAAATGTAAGTATGTACATACTTATATGTTTATATGATTTTAGCAGTAACGCCTGCTTAGCGAGAACATATCTAAAAATTAACTAAACGAATAATTTGAACCCCGTCTGTGATTCAATTTTTTTTGTTTTTTTTTTGTTTAGAAAAGTATACATAATATGTTGTTTCGGAGATATTTAATTTACTTATATTCCAATTATTCGTTAAAAATCGCATTGAATATTGTGTAGTCGTTTATATTGCTATGAACAAAACCTTGTCAGATGTAGACTTTTTGTTTGGGCTTTGGTATGGGAGACCAAGGTGGGTTGAAACAAATTAAATTTCTTGGAACTTAAGACTATCATCTAGTTGGCTCATCTCATAGACATTTCTTACTGTCGTTGAGTAGGCTACATTGCCCGTAAACTTTATCGATAAGCTATTTGACAAAATATGTCGTAAATCGGATGACATACCAATTAATCTGTCTCGTAGACATTATTTTACTACCAACCAATTTATTATTTTACTACTAGCCAAATAATCGAAGGCATTATATTATTATAAGCAAGCAACAAATATAGATTAACAAAACTAATCCAAAAACCACGTTGTTTTTTATACGCTTTTTTTTTTTTAAGCTTCACTTGTATGTTTGTATGTTTGTAACCGACTCCTTTGGACGCGATTTATTTTGATCCACTTTAAACGGTCAGATTTCATTCAAATTTTGCACACCTATCAAAGACCGATGAAAATGCAATAATTCGAAAAAATATATAAAAAAACGCTCTTATAAATAAACCAAACTAAAATGTAGAAAATAAATAATAGTTTAAAAAAACTAAAAAACACGCTTTATATAGAAAACCAAACTAAAAAATAGAAAATAAATTTTAATAGTATAAATAAGAAAAAAGTTTTATTTAAAAAAAAAGCGTGGGGTGCTTTTTAAGATATTATCGAAATGATAATCCTTCTTCTCATATCTGACAATGAAATATAAATATTTATAACTATTGACCCATGCACCCCACGATTTTTTTGAAATAAAACTTTTTTTTCTTATTATTCATTTATTGTTATTAGAATTTTTTACACTATTCTTAATTCAAAATTATTAAAATTTATTTTCAATTTTTTGGTTAGGTTTTTATAAAGCGTGTTTTTTAGTTTTTTTAAACTACTATTTATTTTAACTTCCTTTTCATCGAGTTTTGAGCTACCTTGAAAGTTTCAGCCGGATAGCTAATCGGGAAGTGCTCGAAATTTAAGTTGCAACATTCCACCCTGAACGACAGACAGACAGACAGACAAACAAGAAAGTGACTTAATAAAATGTGGTAAAATAATAATTAGATAACAGCTTTTTACGTTGGTAGAAGGGTTTGACCCTTGGGTTTGACTATTGAACCAACTCGCATTACAAGATTACATGTTTTTTTTTTATTGGAATTGTATCATTGTCATTGAGTATAAAATGTATTGACGTTTAGTTTTCTAATTTTAACTCCGTCAGAAATTAAAACTTAACCAAAATAAAAAGTGGGGACTAACTAAAAATGTACTAAAACCGTATCATGATTTCAACGGTAACAGTAACGAATGCAGAATGAAACGATATTTGAAAAATTATAAGATAATAAACAAAAAAAAGCCTCAGATTCGTTTATTGCCTTCTTAGAAAGAAAAACAATAAAGTGAAAACAGTACCTATTAACAAAGCTTGCTTGTCGTAGTGCTGGCGTCTGGTGTCAGAGTTTGTCAGGTCACCGTAGGGCCTCTGACATAGCTTAGCAGCCGGGACTGACAGCTTAACGTGCCCTCCAAAGCACGGAGCGATGGAAAACAGCACATCACAGAAAAGTCGATCTGGTCTGGTTGTCGATCTGTTCGCGTATCACGTAAAATTTACTGGACTAATTGACATGCGGTTTTTACTCATGGATAGCTTAGGTTTTGACTTAAAATCTGGTGTACTTTGTATTTCAATCCGATAAGTAGAAACCGAGCAATCGATAAAAATATTTTCCACTGCTGAAGCAATTTTGGTATTTGGAAAGCCGTGGGCACAGCTAGTACTGATATGTAAAGTGATATTCAGGACTTACTAAAGGTACTTATAAATAACAATGTGCTTTACCAGTATCAATTTACCTGGAAGTCCTCTTTAAATATATTTAATCCATTACCTCGTTTAGCAGTTGATAATAAGTAGATTAAATATGAGAATGAATACCGGTAACTGAAGTGATATCAAATGTTTGCAATATTAAATAGTTCAAGTGTATGTTAGCACATGCACTGTCGAGTGCTCTCCAGCGTGTTTACTATAATAATTGTGTCAAGTGATCGTGCTATTTTTTATTACCCGACTACGGCGAAGCAAAAAGGAGGGTTATTATTTTAACCGCTGCACTAACGGCTCTATAGTTTTAAATTTCTAAAACGTTTGAATATTCTTGTTTGTGACTTTAAGTCGGCTTCATCCACTCCGCTCCACGCCTATTGTTTTCAAATGAATATATATACATACTTTGACTCCACTAAGCTCCACAGAACTGAAATTCAAGTAATATTTTTGGACAAAATCGCTCCATGGCAATTTGAGTACAGTTAGCAACGTAATTGCCATATAAATATAACGAAAAAATTACTTGAGAATCAGTGGATATAATTATTTATTATTAAAAATCACTAATTAAAGATTAGCTAATATAAGATATACAAAAGAATAATAAAGTTATACCTAGTATGTAAAAATATCAAAAAGACATCTTCAGATTAGAAAATCTTCGTTTTTTTTCACAGTTTTGGTAAGATCACTTTATAATCTGAAGATGTCTAGCTCACAAACCGATGGCAAAGCAATAAAACAATACGAAAAAAAAACAAAAAAATATTAAAAACTTAAAAAGTGAAAATGATATAAGACATAAATAAATAAATAAGAAAAAAACCTAAAAAGTGAAAATGCAACATAAAAAAAAGAAAAAATAATTAAGTAAAAACGTAAAAAGGACCAAGCAAAAAAAAAAAGAAGTGAAGTTCATTAAAAAAGCCCTAAAAGTTTTTTTTTTTTTTTAATTATCTTATTTATGTTCCTTTGCACGCAACCTATGAAACCTCATAACCACATTTTTGTACGCACCAAGTTTTGTTTCAGCTTTACTTGCAGACCTTATTGATTTCCTTGTGGAGTGAAGTGGAACAAATGTATAGGCTTATAATTTTTAATTATTAATCAAAATAAATGCTCGTGGAGCGATGTCCAAGATTTCGTGGAGCGGAGTGGTTGAAGTCATTTAGTCCATGGACCGCAGTCGGGTTTTAGTTTTTGTACTTTTGTAAGCGTCTATGCGAAATGTGATGCACTGGGTAATTTTTCATGGATTAAGATCATAAGTAAGTATGGCATAAATCGATTGATACATCGTTTGTCAAAATCGGGCCAACAGGAGTGAAGCTATGGTGGAACATCCACTATGTGTGTATCCACATAGACTGTTAAACTCATTGCCCTTCCCTTGCTTCGCCGCAGTCGGGTAAAAAGCAATACATCAAAATTCGTAAGTCAGTATACTATACTGCGTTGCCCTGATAGTTGCTACCATTTCCTGCAAGGGCAACGCTGAGTGGTCACCGGTCACGCACCGGGCTTGGCCTAATGGAATTGGTTGGTAGGGACTGCTTTTTTACCCGACAGCGAAGGGTAATGTGTTTACAAGCTTATGTATGTATATATGTCTGTTCCTTTGTGCACAATATAGTCCGCGTGGACCAATTTTTATGATTGTTACGTGTATTTTTCAGCCATTTAAATGTTATGGTGGAACTAAGAAAATCACATACCCTGAAAACATTACTCTCCTTTTTTGGAC
The DNA here is from genome assembly GCA_946251855.1 of Alsophila aescularia. Classification (NCBI taxonomy): domain Eukaryota; kingdom Metazoa; phylum Arthropoda; class Insecta; order Lepidoptera; family Geometridae; genus Alsophila; species Alsophila aescularia. The sequence goes on from OX276374.1 coordinate 66,656,914, forward strand.
ATTCGTGTAAAAACGAGCATTTGCCCACTATGTCCGCGCGGACTACAGATTATCGCGATAAAAAGTATAGCATGTCCTTCCCCAGGCACATTTTTTTTTATTCTGTGCCCAGGGTTCAAACTATCGCCACATCATACTTCATCGTCACAAAAACTGTGTTTGTGTTGGTGACATAGATACATAACACATTATTGCACCAAAATAAACACAAACTTAAAAAGTAGTAGGTACAATCGGTACATATATAAGTAGAGAATCACACTATCTGGATCCTCCAGTGAACAGGTTTAGGGGGAAACCCGCTAAAGCTTTTTTTATAAGGAAACTCCATACTCACCTACTTACTTCCTTATCCATCCATACATAATATTATAGAAGTAAAAGTAACTCTTTCTGTCTGTTTGTTACCTTTTCACGACTAAACGGCTGAAGCGATCTCGAAGACATTTTGTGAGTACGGATTTATAGTTTGAAACTGTATTCCACGAGAACGAAATCGCGGGCGAAACCTAGTTACCCATCAAAATCAATGTAGCAATTTGTAAACTTGTAGCATTTCCGTACCTAAATCAATACAGCGACGGGATAGAACAGGCCGACTCGCAATCCACAAAGATTTGTTAATCAAATTAGCGTCGACCTAAATATCTTCTGTTGACTTTATGATGAAGTTGATTCCAAGGACGCGTATAGCGATACAAACTAATAACCACAGACCCAGAAAATGTGCTTCGGACATGCAGGCGCTGTGAGCAGCAAACTCTTCACAGCTGCCAGTGTGGCTCTGCGGTTGACCGGCTTGGTCACCACGGCTTATCCTGTTGCAGAATTGGAGGGATTCCCCGCCACTCCAGCCCGACCTTCGGGGCATTTACCACCGCCAACAGTGCAGCTATTTTAGAACCTACTGGCCTCATAGGGCAATGGTAAAAGACCTGACGGAGAGACTCTTACTCCATAGAAGATAGGACGGCCATTGGTGTAGGACGCTTCTTGTTTAGACAATGCCCTTGTGCCGTTTTTTTTAATTCTTGTTTATTTCATCTTGAAGGAACTCAAAAACTGGAGCGGCGGCTGAATAAGCTGAGAGCCTCAAAAGACGTAAATATGACAGCGGATATTAGGGGTAGTAGAGACCAGGGTTGATAAAGATCATGTTTTTTTGCTTACGACCGATTTTTTTTATTTATTTAAGAAAAAAAGCTTTAAGTTTGTTTTACCGTAAACAATAGTTTTGACTTATCTGCTCTATTCCCTACGGAATGAAGTCCCTTTTCCTATGTACAATTTAACTATCATCACAAAATAAATATTAGTATCTATGACACATGAACATGCAAACAAGTGTGACGGTACAATATGACCACTATACACTATACAGTGAAAACCGCATCGCAATCGGTCCAGTAGTTTTTATGTGATGCGCGAACAAAAATACAGACAAATAAATAAACAGACAGACACGAATTTTAAAAATGTTTTTTTTTTTTAATTTTTGTTTCAGTAATTAGATAGATAAACTATTTAACTATGACAGATAAATTAAATTAAACTAATAATATTGTAATAGACCTTTTTATTTCCGCTGCGCCGTTAGGCCGTTACTGCGCCCGATCACGCACGCTCGTGCATAGACAAACGTACTCTATAGATTTTTAGTAATGATTTTGGCATTATTTAAATAATTTATGGGAGGCAAACAGTATATCTATCTAATTACTACAAAAAACATTGCAAATCAGCGATTAACTTAAACGTTCGTAAATATACTAGTTTCTATGAAAAACACCTACACTGTGAATTCAGCATGGCATTCACGCATACACATAGCGGCTGATGAAAAGATTGCCATGTCAATTTGCTATTCTGTGAGCTATGTCGGTAACTTTAGCTCTTTTACAGATCCACATTCCGGATTTAATCTCGCAAAGAGCTGCTCTCAAGCTCTCAGGCCAATATAGTTAGTGACGTTTTTGAGTCATATCCAGTTGAAATTGGAGACTCCTCCGAGACTGTATGACCAATAAGTCACTCCTATTAGTCCCGAGTCCAATTCGTTTGGACTAATCCAGTTAACGCTGGTTCGGATCCACAGTCCACTTGTTAAGTGGACTGTTTGTTATGCCAATTGTATAATTGAAGGTTGCCGTTTTCATCGAGTTTGTTTACTGTTTTTGGTGATTTTATGGGAATTTGTGAGTTCTTCAAGTTGGTTGATAGATTTCAATTTGATTCCCAGAGTTGGGAGTGGGATTCTGACTCTTAAATAGAGGTGTATTATGAATTTATGATAGATGGGCCAGTCTAATATGTTACTTATTAAGTAATTTATCTCGCACTGTTTTTTCAAAATATTTATCTAAATCTCGCGGTGGTCCTACATAAATTACATGAAATTGTGTTCAGTACTTTTATGGAAAATCTATTGGAATTCGGTTTTTTGGTTCAATATAATTTATTTATTGACCGAGCGAGCGTGAAGCGCGAACGAAGCGCCTCCGTTTCAGCTTGGGGGCTTTCGCATCTCCGGATCTCTGTTCTCCTACAAGTCGTATTTCTCTACCGATCTAGGCGAAGCTTGGTATACAGGTTAAATGAATTTTTTGAAATTTTTAGTCTCGGGTATTTTTGAATGGAGGGGTACTTACCCCAAAAAAGGGCAAAAAGGGGGGCTACTTAATATCTCCGCCTTATTAGCTTTAAGTCTTCGGCGTGATAGAGTAGCTCCTCAAAATGCAGTAAAAGTTACACTTTTAGGTATCTACCAGTGGAATCAGCCCTTTGCCTGCTAGGTAGGGATTGATGGAGCACCTTGGGTATTAATGTAAGTTGTACAATAAGGTAACTAGATGGCACTACTGTGCACCGCTAGACTGTTTGCAAAAAAATGCTTTAACATATTTCCGGTACGTAAAAGTACTAGTTTCTATGAAAACTCCAAAACTTGTCGAAACATTTGACACGCGGTTCACGCATGCGCAATGCGGCTGATGACAAGGTATATTGTTCCATGGCCAGTAACAACGGTAGGTAAACTATCCACGCCGTACGAACGTGATATCAGAAGCAGTGACACAATAGTTAGGCAGTACCCGTTAAAAATAGTCGATTCGCAGCCTTGGCTGAAACACAGGCGTTAATCAACCTCTTGCCTCTCCTATTGTCATTTTTGTGACTAATAAAGTTAAGGCACATGATGAATATGTTATGCATCCGGTTCTAAATCTAGCACCTAAATTAGAATATTATAAAGTTCATATGTAAAGTTCATAATGATCATGTCATTGGGTGGTGCTATATGTAACATTGCGCAGTACTGAGCGCATACATGCGCGTGCGCGCGTGGTGAGCAACTGGATATGCAACAAAATGCTCTCTCTGGGCTTTGATTATTTTATATACTTTAAATAAAAACTCACATTTAAAACTAAACATTCAAAGTCAAGATGTACATCGGCTAATCAGAGGTAGAGTGGCCCTAAAGCTGAACGCCCATTTACAGGAGGCGAATGCGCCGAAGGAGCCGAAGTTTCTAACCTATCCTCGCCGAATCGGACGAAACGACCCATTTGAAGAATAGTGCAGCAGACAGAGACAGCTTGCTTCGAGCCTGCCGAGTAGGCCGCATCGCATGATTACGTCATCAGAATGTGTACGGGATTTGCTTGCCTTCCAAATTCCTCTGGCGATTCGCCGCGTTTGGCTCGGATAGGTGCGCGGGGTTTCATAGCTGTTCATACAAATAATTTTAAAATTCGGCTCCTTCGGCGCGTTCGGCGCATTGGTGCAGCAGCTTGTCAATTTTCAGTTATGTCAAGCTAAAATAATAGGCATTCAAAATAATTAACCGAGCGAGCGCGAAGCGTCTCCGTTTCAGCTTGGGCAAATATTCTATCGTACTCGTATGTCCAGATGTCCGTCGGTCCGGATCTCTGTTCTCCTCTACAGGTCGAATTTCTTAACCGATCTAGACGAAACTTGATACATAAGTTAAAATATTTTTTAGAATTTTTTACTCATCGTGGAGTTTTGATTGGGGTTGGGGGGGGGGGGGGGGGGGTATTTCCCTCAAAAAGGGGCAAAAAGGGGGCTATTGAATATCTCGGCCGTTTTATCTTTTATATATTTTGTAATTTAACGATGTTTTATTATAATTTCCGACATTTGAAAAAATTATAAAGTATTAACTAATATGGAAAAAATTACATCCCCGTTGAGTTTATTGGTGCTCTCTTCTCTAACGGGCGTATTTCCGAAGCACCGGTAGATTCAGAAGGGTATTTCCTTTTCCAGCGTGAGATTTAACTCTGCTGGCACATGAAAGGGAAATTTCCTTTTCAAACTCAACTCAAGCATACTTAGTTTACCTAATTTTATTGAATTGATCTCCTTATAATAATTTATGTTTTATTTGTTCATGTGATGTAAGTTTTGACTTGTAATATGATTTTTCCTATTTACAATAAATACTTTGATTTTGACTTCGACTTTATATTACAGAAAAACAATCAAGCGGGCAAAGCCGTGGGCTAGTTATTAATATAATATTATCTTTAAACACAAAATAAATATGACCACAGCATGCAGTGTAGAAGCCGCGGACGCGACGTGACATCGCGACGTAAACATTCGAAATCAAGACGAACATTACGGCTAATAGATAGCAAAAACAATGCATAAAAAATAACACTGGCCATTCAATTTAAAACTAAAATACTATTCCAAATTTAAAATGCAGACGTCATCTTTCTCGTCAAAATTTTGGCGTCGCGCCCGGTTTCCCGCCAGACGGCCGGCGTTTACGGCCAGCTGTAAAAATGACGGCGCCAAATGACGCCATTGAACGATCGCTCGTAAAATATGATCTTTTAGTTTTTTTGAAGTAGCCAGAAGTGGCTATTGGATTATAATTTCATCTTCACTTTTCTTGCTCTGGGCGCCATTTTATTTTAATTTATTTTGTTATATGTACATGTGCCAAATTTCAACGATGCTCGTATGTGAATTTTAGAACAATTAGCTGTGCTGTCATATACAGACAGACGGGCATGATTAAAAAATAATAGTTAAAAAAAAACTAAAAAACACGCTTTATATAGAAAACCAAAATAAAAAATAGAAAATAAATTTGAATAGTGTAAATAAGAAAAAAAAGTTTTATTTAAAAAAAAGAGTGTGGTGCTTCTCATATCTGTCAATGAAATATTTATAACTATTGACCCATGCACCCCACGATTATTTTGAAATAAAACATTTTTTCCTTATTTACACTATTAAAATTTATTTTCTATTTTTTAGTTTGGTTTTCTATATAAAGCGTGTTTTTTAGTTTTTTTAAAGTATTATTTATTTTCTACTTTCTTTTTTTTTTCGAATTATTGCATTGTCATCGGTATTTGACAGGTGTGCAAAATTTGAATGAAATCTGACCGTTTAAAGTGGGTCAAAATAACGTCCAAAGGAGTCGGTTACAAACATACAAACATACAAGTGAAGCTAATATAAAGCGTATAAAAAGTATTCAAACCCATGCACTGACAGAATGATGCAAAACATCGAACGCGAAAGACATCGCAAATTAAAATTTTAACTTTTGTAAAAATACACGTCCGAATGACCACCATAATTTTGGACTCGGCCACGGCCGTGGTCCGTTCGTCGAAATGACTCGTCATTCCCGTCACGAGCTAGCGGCTTCCATGACGTCATATCATTTGCATCGGTGAAGTGGCAATGATGACTACATGTTGGTTATATAAAGAGTTGGATTGGAATGAATTTATTTTTAAATATGGGTTTTTTTACTTTCTTAATTAAATGTTTTCAGAATTCTGAATTCACCTTATAAGTACTAAGGTAGCGGCTTCGTATGCGTGATCATTTCTCTAGGTTAAAAGTACTCTATGTGCTATTCCAGGACCTAAAATACCAATATACCAACATTTGATCAAAATTACTTCAGCCGTCAAACATATTTTTATCGATTGCTCGGCTTCTACTCATCGGATTGAGATACCAAGTACCACAGTTTTTAAGTCAAACCCTAAGATATCCAACAGTAAAAACCGCATCACAATCAGTCCAGTAAATTTTACGTGATGCGCGAACAAACATTCAGACTGACTAACAAACAAACAGACAGACATGATTTAAAAAATGTTCTATTCTTGTTCAGTAGCTTATTTTAAGTACCTTAGACCATTTTTTTTTTAATTATCTTCTTTGTACAGACTTTTTCGTTCCTATTGCTTTATTATAAGAATAGATTACTAGCGACCCGCCCTGTCTTCGCACGGGTAGCTAAGGGCTTATCTAAATATTTACTTGTCGAACGTTATATTGACCACCCGCCGCCGCCGGCGCCGCCCGTCTGCATCCACGACTTTGCATTATTACGCCACAGAATAGACTAATAGTAGGTACGCAGAAAGGGTCGCGCAGAATTAATTCAAATTTACGTCATAACTTTCAAATGCTCGTCAAAAAGTATAATTTCAAAACATTTAAAAAATAAGATGATTATATGCAGTAGCCATGCCATGGTGAAACTTAGAACGGGCTATCACAATTAACTGCGTATACAACGTTTCGTGTCTGTGCTGTTAACCGTTGTGAAGTTCCGTAGTCAGGACCCAACCCCGAGTGCAGCAACCATGTCATGGCAAAACTTAAAATCATAATAAAATGCGTACACAACATTTCGTATCGGTGCTGTTGACCGTAGAAGAGTTCCTCTAACTGGAGGTAATCCTGCACGTCGATTCAGGTCATGCTTACCATAAAAATGCATTGTCATCGGAACTGAACCGACATGTAGGACAACTGCGTAGGATAAGAGGAAGTGGTTCTAGTTCAGCGCAAGATTTGACCGAAACAAACAAACATACATACATTGCAAGTTAAATAAAAGCATACAATTTTAAAAATGGACGCTAACACGCAATTTTGTATTTGTGCAACAAAACAAAGTTTTGTGTTCGGACACAGAATGAATAATAGTACTAGTTCGGGTAAGGAGCTAAATCTTTCAGATATATTCCCAACTGCCCCGTTAACGTCTCCATTGATGGGGACGTTAACGGGGCAATTGGGAATATATCTTTAGAATGGTCTGGGCCCCAATTCTGTTAGCTATTGAACCGCGATAACGCAAGTCGATCGCTTGTTTTTTTTTTTTGTAAAATTTCCTTATTTGCCACTTAAAAGTGAAGGAAGCGAAAATTTTGTTTTTATTTTGATTTTATTAATTTTTTGAAAATTTCCCAAAAGAATCACTTCTAGCACTAAGCGGTAAATGAAAAAAAAACGCAAAAAAAATCTAGCGATCGACTTGCGTTATCGCGGTTCAATAGTTAACAGAATCGGGGCCCTGGTTGCCGACATCCACACTAATATATATAAGTGAAACGTTGTCAGTTTGTTTGGGGAGTTTTATCGCGATAACAGCTGGACGGATTTTGATGAAATTTGCAATGGAGATAGCTTATACTCTGGAAGATACATAGGATTTTTATCCCCAATAATAATAAGTATCCACGGGAAAACTGGAATATGACGATTACTCGCTGTAAGGGACGGTTGCCATGGAAACGAAATAATAACACGTCTGTCAAGAACACTGGTGCCAAAGAGAATACAGTACGTTTTTGAAATACTTCTGCAATGGTTTTTAATATCCTAGAAGAACATAGGATGTTTTTTTTTCGCGATAAACTGAAGTCCGCACGGACAAAATCGCGGGAGAAAGCTAGTATTATTATATAGTTTTAATACAACGCAATGCCACAGAATAAATAATAGTACAAGTAGCAATGCGCTGCACAAATAGTCCAGTTAATAAAGGTGTTGTACGAGTGCGTGAGGGACCTTCACAAACTTGTTCAGGGTGCCGGAGTGAACATACTAAAAGACGTCTGTAAGGTGAGCCGGAGTGGAGAGGGGATCATAAAGAACGTCGACTGAGCTAAAAAGCGATCTAGAACATTTTGGATTTTGAAATGCGATTAATAGTATGTTAAAGAAAAACATCGCGGCGACGTAATAACCGGTCACACAATTAAATAAATAATAATAATTAAAAAAAAAAACCTTTTATTGTTTTTTTTTTTTTTTGGTTTTTCACTTTTAACATTTGTCATCGGTTTGTAACCTACCCTGAAAGTTACAGCCGGATAGCAGACAAAAAAAAAGAAAAAGTTTGTTTTTGGGAAGTGCACCAAATTTGAATTGCAAGATTCCAGGACAGACAAAATACATACATACATAGAAGTAAAGTTAAATAAGCTTTTAAAAAACCGTCAGTGGTACATATTCGATCTGGTGTTTTTGTTTTACCGGCCATCATGTGTTCATTGGTCTCAATGAGGCTGAATGCGTGTTCTCCATTTGCCACAATTGATTGTAACTATTGATGTTGATTCGTCTTAGAGCTACCATGATTCATAGATGGCGGACCGTTTAGGTACAATACAATAAAATAACAAGTAAAATTATTATAACTAGTGGCTCTGTAAGCTGTAGACCTTTTTTGCAAACAATCTAACGATGCACAGTAGCGCCATCTAGTTACCTTCTTGTAAAACTAACATTAATAACCAAGGTGCTCCATCAATCCCTACCTAATAGATGGCTGATTCCACTAGTACAAACCTAAAAGTGGGCAATTTACTGCATTTTGAGGAGCTATTCTGCTCATCACGCCGAAGATCCTCATCAGATCTTCACCAAACTTTTATGAGACTTACTTAAAGTTACTACCTTTCAAATAAACCATCGAAATCGGATCTAATAAGGCGGAGATATTCAGTAGTCCCCTTTTTAGGGGAAGTACCCCCCCCCCTCAATCAAAAATCCCCCACGACTAAAAAATTCCAAAAAATCGTTTAACCTGTATACCAAGTTTCGTCTAGAACGTTTGAGAAATGCGACCTGTAGAGGAGAACAGAGATCCGGACTGACATCCGGACATACGAAAGCATTTTTGCCCGAGCTGAAACGGAGACGCTTCGCGCTCACTCGGTCATACACAATATACAAAAACCCGACTGCGAACTAAATGATTGAATACGAGCTGACCGCCCGCAAAAATAGTCACACTAATATTATAAAGGCGAAAGTTTGTACCTATGTATGTAAGGGTTTTTCTGTGTTTGTTACTTCTCACTTAAACGACTGAACGGATTTGGATGAAATTTCGTATGGAGGTAGCTCATTATGCTAGCTTTTATGTCAATTGCTACTGTTTAGTTATATAAATTATATATTTTGTAACAAGCTTTTATGTCAATTGCTACTGTTTAGTTATATAAATTATATATTTTGTAACAAGCTTTTATGTCAATTGCTACTGTTTAGTTATATAAATTGTATATTTTGTAACAAGCTTTTATGACAATTGCTACTGTTTAGTTATATAAATTATATATTTTATAACAAGCTTTTATGACAATTGCTACTGTTTAGTTATATAAATTATATATTTTGTAACAAGCTTTTATGTCAATTGCTACTGTTTAGTTATATAAATTAAATATTTTGTAACAAGCTTTTATGACAATTGCTACTGTTTAGTTATATAAATTATATATTTTGTAACAAGCTTTTATGTCAATTGCTACTGTTTAGTTATATAAATTATATATTTTATAACAAGCTTTTATGACAATTGCTACTGTTTAGTTATATAAATTATATATTTTGTAACAAGCTTTTATGTCAATTGCTACTGTTTAGTTATATAAATTATATATTTTGTAACAAGCTTTTATGACAATTGCTACTGTTTAGTTATATAAATTATATATTTTGTAACAAGCTTTTATGTCAATTGCTACTGTTTAGTTATATAAATTATATATTTTATAACAAGCTTTTATGACAATTGCTACTGTTTAGTTATATAAATTATATATTTTGTAACAAGCTTTTATGTCAATTGCTACTGTTTAGTTATATAAATTAAATATTTTGTAACAAGCTTTTATGTCAATTGCTACTGTTTAGTTATATAAATTATATATTTTGTAACAAGCTTTTATGACAATTGCTACTGTTTAGTTATATAAATTATATATTTTGTAACAAGCTTTTATGACAATTGCTACTGTTTAGTTATATAAATTATATATTTTGTAACAAGCTTTTATGACAATTGCTACTGTTTAGTTATATAAATTATATATTTTGTAACAAGCTTTTATGACAATTGCTACTGTTTAGTTATATAAATTATATATTTTGTAACAAGCTTTTATGACAATTGCTACTGTTTAGTTATATAAATTATATATTTTGTAACAAGCTTTTATGACAATTGCTACTGTTTAGTTATATAAATTATATATTTTTGGAAAGTTCTTTTGAGACCTTCATTTTGATACTCACTCGATTTTGGTAATATTTTGTACCGTCGCAAATACAATACTTCATATATCCTATAGCGCTCTCGTGATCAAGACGAATCCATTTATACCTCATTTATCAAAATTCAAATGTAGGACGCGCCTAAGAAACGTACAAACAAACAAACATACATACAACCCAAACACGTAACCCTACGTTCAGTCGGGTAAAAATACACTTCATTGTACACCGTAAAATACTTATTCTTATTATTATAGTGCAATCGGAAGTTTTATCGCCAAAGCGTGACGTTGACATAATTCTGGTCTGGATGGAATAACGCAAAACCTCAAAAAAAAACCTCAGCCATTCGTCATCATCATCATCATCATCAGCCTATATACGTCCACTGCTGGACGTAGGCCTCTCCTAGTGAACGCCATTGAGCCCGATCTTCGGCTCTCCTCATCTGCTGCCTGACGCTTTTCGCAAGTCATCACTCAATCGGCGGGCCCCACACAATGTCTGCCTAAACGTGGTCTCAACTCCAAAACTCGTCTACCCCAACGGTTGTCGGTTCTTCGAGAGATGTGACCAGCCCATTGCCACTTCAGCTTGCTAATTCTTTGAGCTATGTCGGTAACTTTGGATCTTTGGTTTGGTTTGAGAAGACTCGACGAAGTTTACCAAACACTGCAGCCATAACTACCTATTATTATTCTGTGGTTACAGTACATACATGTTGCTGTTTAACTCATTTATTAGAATATTCGTACAAACGACCCTTCGCATGAATAAACCTTCGCAGTTTCGACCATTCGAGCAAACGTACCTTTCGCAATATTAACCATTCGCAGAAACGACCCTTCTAGCACAGACTAGGTAATGATACTCCTTCGAGGATGTGAGCATTCGATGTATAGACTTCGAGGAATCGACATTCGCAAAAACGTCATTCTAAATTTCGTACGTTTCCCCTGCCAGCCAGCAGACAGACTGCAGAGTGCGTCAGTTTCGGTCACGTGACGCGTGACTTATCCGCGCATCAGAAAACGACTCAAGGTAAACAAGAGAGCAGAAATTGTCTCTCGCCACAGAATAAACAATAAGACTTGTACACAACTGCCGTTAGTCATTTTAACTCATATCTGTTTCTGAATCATTGATCAACGTTCTGAATGGATTATTTTATTTACATGAGTCAATGACTCATGTATTCGTTCTTAATACTTAGAACCCTGTAGTCAGCGATTGTGATGAAATGATTTAGCTGCTAATATGCAGGATTAGGATAAGTTAATATACCTAAGTACTTACCTACTTTATTATTTACTAGCTGTACCCGCGGCTTCGCACGCGTGGTATTTATTTAGTTTTGTGCTATTCCAGGACCTATAATACCATATACCAACGTATGATCAACATTTCTTCAGCCGTCAAAAATATGTTTACGGCTTCTACTCGTCAGATTGAGATATCAATTACACCAGTTTTTAAGCCAAATCGTAAGTTATCCAACAGCGAAAATCCGTCCAGCCGTTATCGCGTTAAAACTCCCCAAACAAACAAACAGACAAAGTTTCACTTTTATATATTGGAATGGATTATAAGTATAGACATATATTTATTTCCGTTTTAATGGTTAACTACTCTGACAGTAAGTAGGTATAAAAATATCAAACGATTTTATCAATGGCTTTGCTTAGTTTAGCGCTATTATGTAGCGATGGTAGCCCAGCGGTACACAAGTGCCAGTTTTAATCTAACGATAGATTCCGGGTTCGGTCCTGGGCTACGCACTTGATGCACCAATGCAATAAATTTTATAAGTTACTAGCTTTCCCGCCCGCGACTTATTCCGCGCGGACTACAGTTTATCGCGAAAAAAAGCATTCTATGTTCTTCTAGGATATTAAAAACCAATGCTAAAGTAGGTATAGCACCAATGCTCTTGATGTTTTTTGACAGACTTGTTAATTTTTTTTCCATGGCAACCGTTCCTTACAGCGAGTAATCAACATTTTCCAGTTTTTCCGTGAAAATTTTCAATTTTCCGGGATAAAAAGTATCCTATGTTTTATTCTAGGGTATAAGCTATCTCCATTCCAAATTTCATCAAAATCCGTCCAGCCTTAATCGCGTGAAAGCTCCCCGAACGAACAAACAAATGTTTCACTTATAAATATTAGTATGGATCTGCGGTTTTTCATCGCTCCGTGCTTCGGCTGTTGGTCCCGGCTGTTATTGATTAGTAGGTCCTTAAGGCCGGGTGTCAGTGAGTATTTTGTCCCTCTTATCCGTAACCAAGTAGAGCGGGAAAGATGATACAAGTGTCTAGCCATTTTCTCAATCATAATAAGCTCTATCTCTTGGTATATGTTTGATGTCATTTAGTGACGGGGTCTCTTTCCAATCAATGTTCTAAGCATAAAGTAGTGTTACCTTTGATTTTATTTTCTATCGAGTGAATTCATACTAATCACGTTTCTGTGTTTACAAAGTACGAGATAATATGTCAAATTTTGATGTGATACCAATTTCATAGTTCTGAGTTAATTTTAAAACAAGATAGAGACGTTCAAAAATGATCGAAAATTGCTAAAAGTGCTTGAACAGGGCCTTAAGCCATGTCAGAGGACCTCGTACGGCCTGACAAACTCTGACAGCATTGGCCAGCACTACCTCATACGACAAACAAACAAACATTATGTAGGAAGCAATGAATTTCCTTGAGCTTTTCTGCGCGGTCTCAGGCGGCTCTCTAGAATAAAGTAATACGGCGGCTCACTAAATTTATGTTTAGCTACCTAGTCTTATTCCTTCCTATTATGTTTGTCTACCTAGTTCCTAGTATGTTTGTCTACCTAGTTTCTATTATGTTTGTCTACCTAGTTCCTACTATGTTTGTCTACCTAGTTCCTACTATGTTTGTCTATCTACTTCCTATTGTGTCTGTCTACCTAGTTCCTATTATGTTTGTCTACCTAGTACATATTATGTTTGTCTACCTAGTTCCTATTATGTTTGTCTACCTAGTTCCTAGTATGTTTGTCTACCTTGTTCCTATTATGTTTGCCTACCTAGTTCCTAGTATGTTTGTCTACCTAGTTCCTAGTAGGTTTGTCTATCTAGTTCCTATTATGTTTGTCTACCTAGTTCCTAGTATGTTTGTCTACCTAGTTCCTATTATGTTTATCTACCTAGTTTCTATTATGTTTGTCTACCTAGTTCCTAGTATGTTTGTCTACCTAGTTCCTATTATGTTTGTCTACCTAGTTCCTAGTATGTTTGTCTACCTAGTTTCTAGTATGTTTGTCTACCTAGTTCCTAGTATGTTTGTCTACCTAGTTCCTAGAATGTTTGTCTTACCTAGTTCCTATTATGTTTGTCTACCTAGTTCCTATTATGTTTGTCTACCTAGTTCCTAGTATGTTTGTCTACCTAGTTTCTAGTATGTTTGTCTACCTAGTTCCTAGTATGTTTGTCTACCTAGTTCCTAGTATGTTTGTCTTACCTAGTTCCTATTATGTTTGTATACCTAGTTCCTATTGTGTTTGTCTACCTAGTTCCTAATATGTTTATCTAATTTGTTCGTAGTATGTTTGAGTATCATTCGAATTAATTTACATTTTAAATGATGTCATATAATTACAAACCTATCGACCGGTTCTAGCCCAACCCCCCACGTTATACTGGCCCGTACCGTCCGTGCTATGTCTGAGTCTGACCCATCTATGGATTTGCAGCTCCGTACTTTCGTTTGTGCTGATTCAAAGCGCCTCACCGAGCGTCCATGGAACTAAAATTGACATTGTTTCATCTCCTGACGTTAGTTACAGTATAAATAATAGTACAAAATCCTTAGTTCCGTGCGTGCTCACTCCTGCCACCTGACATTCAACAAGAGCCTGTCTAGAGAGCAACCCAGCAAAGGACTCGCAATAGAAACCGGATGTTGATGTCGTCTTTCTATAATTACAGAGCGAAAAAGCGCGGGTGGCTTACGTTAATTGCGTAAATTCTTATCTTGTACCACAAATTACGCTTAGTGTTCTTGTACGTCAGTCGCCATTTCAAAGTGATCACTGAAGATCACTCATGGTCACTGAAAGCGCGAGTGGGTATCGTCAGATCAGATGAATGGCCCCTGACGCCATTGTTGACGTCACCGCCGCGGCCGCTATGTTGGCAGCAGTGCAAGGCTATAATTAAATACAACATTCATCGTCTGGTTGGTAAATATGAGATAAAATAGTATTAAACTAACGCTACTAAGTATGCTTATTCGTTCATATACAGAATGTTCCAGAAATTTGTACGGAGGTCCCGAGATACAGCACCCCAAAAGGCAAACGAATAACCCCCATTATGCTCCGCGATTTTGGATATTTTCAGAGTTACTCTATTTTTGACTGTCACAAAACTCCAGATTTCGACACAAACTTAGTTTTAAACACCTAATGGCGCTGTACGGGTGTAAAGCCGACTGTTGGCGTGGCGATCGAGTATCGTGGCGCGGTGAAGCGGAATGGGGAAAAGGGGGCAGGGGCGCTCTTTTTTAGTATGCTGGCCATGACGATAATTATCTAATAAGACAGTTTTTTTTTATGATTTTAGGCTTGCTTTAACGTAAACTTAATTATATGATAATTTTCTTATGGAAAAAATTGAACTCGCTACATCCATACCTATGCGCGGCACATGTCTCTAACCAATTCGGCTACTGTGACCTATGCATCGCCATCCAAATGTGTCCGGTAGCTTCTGGACCCGTCTTATGGGGACGGTAACGGTAACCTTTTGGGAGGCGTTATCTTTCAGACACGAAGATAATCAATACTAGCCGTGTTCGGTTGGTCAGTTCATAATACTGCCATTAGATGGCGCGCAGTAGCGTAGCGCCATCTATAGGCATCCAATACAGCATTGGACGCACTGCGATCTCATGTAAAGAGTCGCTTATGTAACGTTTGTGAATTATAAGGTTAGAAACGCATAGTTAAATGCCTTACTTCGCATAGTGTCGCTGCTTTACTGCATGTATTGTTTTAGAATACGGCTGTTAGAACGTTTCATTTATTTACTTAATTTAATTTGTCATACTATCATTTATTTTCTGGATGTTCATTTGTTATTCCGACTATCATTTGTTTTTCCGACTTTCATTTGTATACTTTTTTTTCTTTTAATAATGTAACATGAATAGTACCTAGCTACTAATTGAAAATCGCCGTTCGTACAAATGCTCAAGTTTGTACGAAATGCTGATTTTGTACAAATCAATAAGTTGAGCGAATTTGATAAACAAAGAAACAGCACAACATTTTTGTACGCATTGATAATATGTCAAACAAAATTCTGTACAAACTACTAAATAACCACGAATTGTACGAATTGATAATATGTCAAACAAAATTCTGTACAACCTACTAAATAACCACGAATTGTACGAATTGATAATATGTCAAACAAAATTCTGTACAAACTACTAAATAACCACGAATTGTACGAATTGATAATATGTCAAACAAAATTCTGTACCAACTACTAAATAACCACGAATTGTACGAATTGATAATATGTCAAACAAAATTCTGTACAAACTACTAAATAACCACGAATTATACGAATTGATAATATGTCAAACAAAATTCTGTACAACCTACTAAATAACCACGAATTGTACGAATTGATAATATGTCAAACAAAATTCTGTACAAACTACTAAATAACCACGAATTGTACGAATTGATAATATGTCAATCAAAATTCTGTACAAACTACTAAATAACCACGAATTGTACGAATTGATAATATGTCAAACAAAATTCTGTACAAACTACTAAATAACCACGAATTGTACGAATTGATAATATGTCAAACAAAATTCTGTATAAACTACTAAATAACCACGGATTGTACGAATTGATAATATGTCAAACAAAATTCTGTACAAACTACTAAATAACCACGAATTGTACGAATTGATAATATGTCAAACAAAATTCTGTACAAACTACTAAATAACCACGAATTGTACGAATTGATAATATGTCAAACAAAATTCTGTACAAACTACTAAATAACCACGGATTGTACGAATTGATAATATGTCAAACAAAATTCTGTACAAACTACTAAATAACCACGAATTGTACGAATTGATAATATGTCAAACAAAATTCTGTACAAACTACTAAATAACCACGGATTGTACGAATTGATAATATGTCAATCAAAATTCTGTACAAACTACTAAATAACCACGAATTGTACGAATTGATAATATGTCAAACAAAATTCTGTACAACCTACTAAATAACCACGAATTGTACGAATTGATAATATGTCAAACAAAATTCTGTACCAACTACTAAATAACCACGAATTGTACGAATTGAGCATTTGTACGGATGGCGATACTTTCAACCCGGTATCGTTGGATTCTAACTCGCACCACAGAATAAAATTAATAGTACTACGAACTCGCACTTATCAGTATACTCGTCTACCGTTGCTCGTTATGGTGTAATGTGTAATGTAACCCCGTGTAACGTACCAGGAAGTACAGACAAAAGGTAGTTCCGAACCTAATGGATTGTTGGAAGGAAGTGAACATGCTCATGAATGGAAATACCTATCCCGACTACGGCGAAGCAAGGGAAGGGTAATGAGTTTAACAGTCTATGTATGTATGTATGTCGATGTTCCACCATATCGTCTCCCTTATTAGTCCAATTTTGACAAGCGAGGTATCAATCGATTCATCTTCTTTGCAAGTATGTCCTATGCATTATTTAGTTTTTAAACTTATGTCTTGGTTATGGGTATGAAATGAGTAAAATAATATATGTTATACTATATAGGCGCGTCCCGCGTGCAAACTGTACCACCACATTAAACCAAAGAATTTCAAAAAATCACTTCTTAGTTTCCCTGTAAAGAGCATGCTATTCATTCACAATTTATTTTTAAGATGGCGGCCAAGTTGTTGTTTTTCCGACCCCAAAAAGACAGTTTTATAGGTACCACTCTGACCCCTTTACACGATTATAAAATAAAAATTACATCCTAGCCAAAATACACCTTTAGTATGATGGTACTATGAAATAGATGACCTTTCCATCTTACTTATAGCGATGTTGCCATAAGCATAGACAATTTAAATGTATGGTAACATATTGCCAGTGAATTGGAGAAGTTTTTAAGGTGTCAACTCTGTCAACCCTAAAATAAAGGTTTTTTTTAAATAAACACAGAAAGCCAAACAGACACCACTATAAAATGTTATAAGGTTTCGATTCTCTTGTTACCGACTAAACTAGGCACTGACACTTAAGTTTAGTCAAGACAAACCAATTCTCTTATTACAAACTTGACTAAACTAGACTAAATTTTCGTAGGCGATGTTTACACTTGGGGGGGGAAGGTGGGTTGTGGGGGCAGTAGTTTATTAAACTTAAGTCCCATAAACCTACTTGTCCTATACCAATTTGTTGGGCATCTTTTCTCAATTATTCTTATTTCATTCATAAAACGACATTTTGTACGGACTTATTGTTACTGCTTTATTATACGTATAGATAGGTAAACAGTGATGCAACGAGCGTCTTGGCAACCAACCAGACAGGCAATTATTTATTTTATAGTTGAGGCCAGACGGTCAAAATGCGAAAATAGTGCACGGCAAGGGCGTTCCGTTCAAACATAGTTTTCTACAAAGGAGTCTAGTTATTTGTGTCGGTACAATTCAAACTGTGCCAGATCCACAGACATTTTTTTTAGTTCAAACTCCCGACCTAATATAGCTTAGTTAGACCCGTCTACACTGGCCATCAAAACTTAGTACTGGTCGCGTCATGTAAAAAGAACGCTGGAAGAACTTGGAGGGGTGTGTTTGCGCATGGGTACACTCGCGCACAAAAGTACTAGGCCTATTGTTATAAATAATTATTAATTAGCCTTTCGCTACCAAATGGACCACCAAATAGATAGAATTAGCCACCAAATAGACCGATAAATCGTCTAATGCGCAGCCTCACCGCCAGCGTTCTACATGACGCGACCTATACTACACTTTTAATGTATGACTGTTCGCGCATCACGTCAAAACTACTGGACCGATTGCAATGCGATTTTCACTGTTGGATAGCTTAGGATTTGACTTATAAACTGGTGTACTTGGTAACTCAATCCGATGAGAAGGAGGCAAGGAAATCAATAAAAAATAAATGGTACTAAGGTTTGAAGGGCAGTGTAGTTATCTACATTTCAAAGCTTTTGGATGCCACAAATCCCCTCGATTCAGGTATTCATATACACACAAATTATGCGAGCACAATTACTATTATTAAAAAACAAAAATAAACATCGAAACAGATTAGAGAACAAACTGTACAGTTTCTATCTATCTATCTTAATTTATTGTCTTTATCTAGTCAGAACCAAGATTGGTGACCTATGTGTATTTTACCGTAATACAACCGCACTGGTGACACTGCGCCGTATGTGATGAGAGGTGACCTTGTTCCGGCGAGTTTCTCCTTGAATCTCTGGTACAGATTTAATACTAGTTACTATGGGTATGTATGTATGTATGTATGTATGTATGTATGTATGTATGTTCATCTGTTCCTAACTTCTAAACTACTCGCTAATTTGACATATGAGAAATCGTTAGAAGCGTCTTCATCGTCCGCTGCTTATAGGCTTTGTGACATTAAATTCAATATGGCGACCTCTAGAAGACATAAACACGAACTAAAAAAAATACGCCCACACAGATACATTTCCAATATCGTCAAATTCCAATTCAAAATATTTTATTGCGAGTAAATGTAATGTAAGTACATATTTTCATAATGTCATGACTAAATTCTATCTATATATTAAGTACATTGTCCACAAGGCTGGGCCAAGTCCCAAGATTTGTTATCTCCTATATACTGATCTACTTTGTAGTAAGACGTCTTTGTGAGCATAGTACTACTGTTTTTTTTAAATTGTATTTTAGTTAATTTTTGAACTTCAAGAGGTATTTTATTGTAAAAATTTATACTATACTAGCTTTCCCGCCGCGAGTTTGTACGCGCGGACTACTGTTTATCGCGAAAAAATCATCCTATTTTCTTCTAAGATATTAAAAACCAATGCTCTCGATGTTTTTTGACAGACTTGTTACTTGTTTCCATGGCAACCGTTCCTTACAGTGAGTAATCAACATTTTCAGTTTTCCCGTGGAAATTTTCAATTTTCCGGAATAAAAAGTATCCTATGTTTTATTCCAATGTATAAGCTATCTCCATTCCAAATTTCATCAAAATCCATCCAGCCGTTATCGCGTGAAAGCTCTCCAAACAAACAGACAGACAACGTATCACTTTTATATCTAGATTTAAGCAATGCCAGCTTATCTCTATTTCTAGTATTGTGTGTATGTGTGTATGTATGCCTGTCAACAAGTTTTTCAAATGATTCTATATTTTTCCTTACATACATTTTGTTTACTTATATAAAGAGATATATCGTGCTTCAGTGCATCAAAAATAAAACACGCACGCGCAGATAGTAGCGCGAATGGGACAATAATTGAATTGACACTGCTAACACATGCTACACAAACGCCACTTCGATTGTGACTAAGGCCAATTATTTACGTTGCACCTTATTTATTAGGTTCGGGTCCTAGTGCCTAATCTTCCCACTTTAATGAGATCTATGGTTATGTCACTGTAGGCAAACATAAGTTAATATAAAAAACAGTTTTTATGCAGTACAGTAGCCACGCCATGATGAAACTTAGAATGGGCTATCGTAATACAATGCGTACACAACATTTTCGTTACTGTGCTGTTGACCGTTCAAGAGTTCCTTTATCTGGAGCTAATCCTGGATATCGACTCAGGTCATGCTTACCATCATCGGAACTGAACCAACATGTAAACATTCAACTCCGTAGGTTAAGAGGAAGCGGTTAATAGTGGTGGTTAGATTTGACCTAAATAAACATACATACAAACATTGCAACTTAAAACCTTTTAAAAATTGAATTATCAAGTAGTTTAGCGAAAATTATCAAGTAGTTTAGCGAAAATTTAACGCGATCACAGAATAACAAATAGTACAAGACTTAAATACTGTAGCCTACTGTGACCACAGAATAAAATTGAATTATCAAGTAATTTAGCGAAAATTTAACGCGATCACAGAATAACACATAGTACAAGACTTAAATACTGTAGCCTACTGTGACCACAGAATAAAATTGAATTATCAAGTAATTTAGCGAAAATTTAACGCGATCACAGAATAACAAATAGTACAAGACTTAAATACTGTAGCCTACTGTGACCACAGAATAAAATTGAATTATCAAGTAATTTAGCGAAAATTTAACGCGATCACAGAATAACAAATAGTACAAGACTTAAATACTGTAGCCTACTGTGACCACAGAATAAAATTGAATTATCAAGTAATTTAGCGAAAATTTAACGCGATCACAGAATAACAAATAGTACAAGACTTAAATACTGTAGCCTACTGTGACCACAGAATAAAATTGAATTATCAAGTAGTTTAGCGAAAATTTAACGCGATCACAGAATAACAAATAGTATAAGACTCAAATACTGTAGCCTACTGTGATCACAGAATAAAATTGAATTATCAAGTAGTTTAGCGAAAATTTAACGCGATAACAGAATAACAAATAGTACAAGACTCAAATACTGTAGCCTACTGTGATCACAGAATAAAATTGAATTATCAAGTAGTTTAGCGAAAATTTAACGCGATAACAGAATAACAAATAGTACAAGACTTAAATACTGTAGCCTACTGTGACCACAGAATAAAATTGAATTATCAAATAGTTTAGCGAAAATTTAACGCGATCACAGAATAACAAATAGTATAAGACTCAAATATTGTAGCCTACTGTGATCACAGAATAAAATTGAATTATCAAGTAGTTTAGCGAAAATTTAACGCGATCACAGAATAACAAATAGTACAAGACTCAAATACTGTAGCCTACTGTGATCACAGAATAAAATTGAATTATCAAGTAGTTTAACGAAAATTTAACGCGATCACAGAATAACAAATAGTACGGCACTCAAATACTGTAGCCTACTGTGACCACAGAATAAAATTGAAATATCAAGTAGTTTAGCGAAAACTTAACGCGATCACAGAATAACAAATAGTACAAGACTCAAATACTGTAGCCTACTGTGACCACAGAATAAAATTGTATTATCAAGTAGTTTAGCGAAAATTTAACGCGATCACAGAATAACAAATAGTACAAGACTCAAATACTGTAGCCTACTGTGACCACAGAATAAAATAATGCTGTGAGTCAACTTAGAGCGTAGGGCGATGGTCTCACTACGCGATATTTTTAAACTTCATGTAACTACAAAATAACTATTATATCTATGCTTATTAGTACAAGCACATAATCTAATACCATAGAATGAATAATAGTCTAATAGTACTATCTGTGGTACTACGTGCCGTAGGTACTTCCTTGAGTACTACTAATTAGGTAGCAAAACCATCAACTGAATATCTGACTATATGTACCTAGGTACTTAAAGCTTTTTCGTTTTTAATTTCCGATTTTCCACAGACGTATAACAGTGACATAATATTTATACTATATACTTACTAACCTACTTAGGTAATTTTTTATTATTTTTAATTTATATAACATACTAACGATTACTAACCAACTATCTAAACTAAACACAATTAGTACTTAGTACCTACCCAATAACTCCGAGTTGAATAAATAAACTATAGTGGTCCTGTTGTATTGTATATGGCATAAAACATGGAATAACTTTAATAGTAAATATTTAAATATACTTACGAAATTGTCTATAAACTATCAAGGAATTTACCTAATAATATTTATTTATTCAGTAAGTTCGTTGCCAAAAATACACATCACTGAAAGGAAATAAATTAAAATCTAAGACGTGATATCCAAGAGTAAACATTATCTATCTATACTTATAATATAACTGTAAAAGTATAAAAACACTAAAACGAAGATCTTTATAATAATTAGACCGACTTCAAATGTATAAAACTTTATAATAATTAGACCGGCTTCAAATGTATAAAACTTTATAATAATTAAACCGACTTCAAATGTATAAAACTTTATAATAATTAAACCGACTTCAAATGTATAAAACTTTATAATAATTAAACCGACTTCAAATGTATAAAACTTTATAATAATTAAACCGACTTCAAATGTATAAAACTTTATAATAATTAAACCGACTTCAAATGTATAAAACTTTATAATAATTAGACCGGCTTCAAATGTATAAAACTTTATAATAATTAAACCGACTTCAAATGTATAAAACTTTATAATAATTAAACCGACTTCAAATGTATAAAACTTTATAATAATTAAACCGACTTCAAATGTATAAAACTTTATAATAATTAAACCGACTTCAAATGTATAAAACTTTAGAATAATTAAACCGACTTCAAATGTATAAAACTTTATAATAATTAAACCGACCTCAAATGTATAAATCATTATAATAATTAAACCGACTTCAAATGTATAAAACTTTATAATAATTAAACCGACTTCAAATGTATAAAACTTTACAATAATTAAACCGACTTCAAATGTATAAAACTTTATAATAATTAAACCGACTTCAAATGTATAAAACTTTATAATAATTAAACCGACTTCAAATGTATAAAACTTTATAATAATTAAACCGACTTCAAATGTATAAAACTTTATAATAATTAAACCGACTTCAAATGTATAAAACTTTATAATAATTAAACCGACTTCAAATGTATAAAACTTTATAATAATTAAACCGACTTTAAATGTATAAAACTTTATAATAATTAAACCGACTTCAAATGTATAAAACTTTATAATAATTACACCGACTTCAAATGTATAAAACTTTATAATAATTAAACCGACTTCAAATGTATAAAACTTTATAATAATTAAACCGACTTCAAATGTATAAAACTTTATAATAATTAAACCGACTTCAAATGTATAAAACTTTATAATAATTAAACCGACTTCAAATGTATAAAACTTTATAATAATTAAACCGACTTCAAATGTATAAAACTTTATAATAATTAAACCGACTTCAAATGTATAAAACTTTATAATAATTAAACCGACTTTAAATGTATAAAACTTTATAATAATTAAACCGACTTCAAATGTATAAAACTTTATAATAATTACACCGACTTCAAATGTATAAAACTTTATAATAATTAAACCGACTTGAAATGTATAAAACTTTATAATAATTAAACCGACTTCAAATGTATAAAACTTTATAATAATTAAACCGACTTTAAATGTATAAAACTTTATAATAATTAAACCGACTTGAAATGTATAAAACTTTATAATAATTAAACCGACTTCAAATGTATAAAACTTTATAATAATTAAACCGACTTTAAATTTATAAAACTTTATAATAATTAAACCGACTTCAAATGTATAAAACTGAAAATAAATAAATAAGATTATTTCTTACTTTATAGTTTCGTTAAAGTGTGCCTAAGATAATGAAGACTTATTCCGTACGCTAAGAAAAAAGTCATACTGGAAACAGTTAACAGGCCATATCTTTTAAACTGCTAAACCGATTTTGATGAAATTTGAATTATTCCCAAAGTTGATAGAAAATATTACAAAAATAGTTATTGCAATCAGTTGTAGTTTCCGAAAAAACGTGTACAAACGTACATACATACATTCGTGAGATTTGGTATATTTGTTCAGTTATACTAACATATATGAATATTATGCATTTTCTAAAATATTACATACATACACATCAACTTGAGAATCTCCTTTTTTTGAAGTCGGTTAAAAAAGGACCTCCATGTCTTGAAATGAGCTAGTAGATGACTATAACGTTTTTAAAAATCATGTCTGTCTGGATTTTTATTTATCACTAGCTTTCGTCCGCACGGACTGCAGTTTAACGCGAAAAAGGCATCTTATGTCCTTCTAGGATATTAAAAACCAATGCAAAAGTATATTACCAACGCTTTTGATGCTTCTTGACATAATTGTTATTATTTAGTTTCCATGGCAACCGTTCCTTACAGCGATTAATCATAATTTTCCAGATTTCCCATGGAAACTTACAATTATCCGGTATAAAAAGTATCCTATGTTTTATTCCAGGGTATAAGCTATCCCCATTCCAAATTTCATCAAAATCCGTCCAGTTATCCCCAAACAAACAGACATCGTTTCACTTTTATATATTGGTATGTTATATATGTCATGGTCATGGGTAGAGAAGAGATGAATAAGTGCTTAGGTCGGAGACAGACTTCGAGTAAGTGTTGGCCGCCCTCGGACGTGTAGCACCAGCCCCTTCTCAGCATACTGAGCTAAATATATTATTATATTAGCTGTTGCCCGTAACTATGTATGTAACTACCCCATGCACAATCGAGATGATAAATTGTCATTTACTTCTCCAGACTCAGTAACATTAATTCATTTGTAGGACTTCATCTCTCTTGCCAAGTTTAGCGGCCAATCGATAGAAACGTTCGCCCACTCGCTACATCTACAATGTTTGAACTACAATGTCTAATGGAATACACAAAGTGGCGCGAAAATTTAATTTTTGATATGTAAACATATAATGGCGCGGTAAGGGGGTAACGCCGAGTGTTGGCGTGGCGATCGAGCGGTCTGGCGACGCGGAGAGGCGGGACGGGGAGGGGGGAAGGGGCGGTAGTTATTAGTATGCTGGCCACCGCACTGCCCATCACGATAATTATCTAATGAGACAGTTTTCCAATTCTACTTTTTAGTGCAAAATGTAAACTCTTCAGTGGGAATTGAACTCCGGTATTTCATTCGCGTTCGAGAGGTCTCCCGCTAAGCCTACCAGACTTACGGTATTATGACGAAAAGTAAGAATAATTTCAGATGAAAAGTTGCTGATTCACAGTAGACCAATGAGAGGGCCCGGTGCAAAACGTTGCTCGTTGTTTTGGTGTCATCTTAATAGTAAAGATGAATGAATTTTATTCTATTATGTTTACACATCTGCCAGGCGTTCTGCTCATTTTTTTCGATGTTTTCCGCCCCTATTTCTGGCCGCCCAGGGCCTACTCGGCCTATAGGCAAATCCTTCCCTGGCTCAGGTAAACAGATTGCTACGTGAGGCAGTTGAAAAAGAAAACATCAAAATTTCAATAGAGATGGTGTTACAATATGGACTTGTAATCCTGACATTAAGTCACTGGAATTTCAATAGAGATAGTGTTACAATATGGACTTGTAATCCTGACATCAAGTCACTGGAATTTCAATAGAGATAGTGTTACAATATGGACTTGTAATCCTGACATCAATTCACTGGTCGTAATACTGCAGTATTACGATAGATCAGTGACTTGATGTCAGGATTCCTGAACTTGCTGTTAATTCCGTGTAATTGTGTGTGCTGTAATATTGAAAAATACTGAACTCAAGTTTCTACTATAATTTATTTTGGGACTCAAGTTCGAAACGTCAGGGATAAAAATATAAGTGATGAATTCGTTCCATTCCAACGGAGCATTGAGACCAATGTTCCAATAGTGTTCGTTTTATTATGTAAAAAAACTGTTTGTATGTAAGTTACGTTTTAAGGTAATGAGAATGACCTTTCGACATTACGGATAGATATTTGTAATTAATAATTTTAATGGTGATAAGTAATCTACTTAGAAAGTTTTAGAAATATAACCTACATTGTACTATTTATTCCTTTTTCAACAAGCACAAATAAAAAAATTGTATAACACTGATTTCACTGTAAAGTTTTGATCGAAGCAGGTCAAATAGTGCTGGAAATATGTGAAGGATCTTCGCAGATCGGCGAATTAAACAGTGGGAAATATCTAGCAGGTATTGGTATATTAGCAAAGAACGAGTTCGCCAAATTACTCATGAACTTTTAGGGATGTCTAAAGTGTGCATACTTTGGGTACCACGAATGTTAGTTGACGCCATTTGATAAGCATAGAGATGTTTCGAATGTACTCAAGTGTTTTTAATAATGTATTTTCCAAAAACGCTTGACTAAAGAGGAAGAGGCCATTTCGCAAATAGTGAATTGTATTTGGCAGTGGGACTTAGGAAACAAACTGGAATCGTTGCAGTGGAAATTTGCTACGATTTTTTGGAAGGAGAAAAGCCACCAAGGAAATTTAAGGTCCGGCCATCATTACGCATTCTGATGGCGAGCATTTTTTGAGATGTGCCAAAAACGTGCCATTTCGTGGTCTATCCAAAATTCCTTACGATGTTATCCTAGGGAGTTTTGGAGAGTGCAAATGATCAAACGCTAAAAACGTGCCATTTCGTGGTCCCTCCAAAATTCCTTAGGATGTTATCCTAGGGAGTTTTGGAGAGTGCAAATGATCAAACGCTAAAAACGGTCCATTTCGTGGTCTCTCAAAAATTCCTTAGGATGTTATCCTAGGGAGTTATGGAGAGTGCAAATGAATAAACGCTAAAAACGTGCCACTTCATGATCTCTAATGGCAAGTGCACAAAAAAATATATGAGAAAAAATACAAAATCAACAACGTCACATTTTCGCTTTCCCGCCAGAACCTCCCTAACCTTGTATAGAACATAATGGGACGTAGTTATGCGCAAACGTTCTAATCCACAATGACCTTAAATTGTGATAAATGCATTTACGTGATTAAGTGGTTTTCTTTTTTGTGTAAAGTATAATCGGTAAATTCAAAGAAATATATTATAATTATCTTACCCTTTGCCTGATGACCTCATATTTGTATTAAAACATTTTTAAATAAAAATAACATGCTGTGTCATTTATGCGATAACCCTTTTTTATTATGAACTTTTCTATCAAATTATTTTGCAATAACGTTTCATGTACTAATAGTTAATTAAAGTGTTTTTTATACTACTATGAAACGAGCAGGTCTTTTGGCTAATCGTAAGCACCACGATTAAGCGCCTAGGCTACCCATAATATTAGTGATGCCATACAGAACTTTGAAATGTACATCTTGCATGGCACTGATTGTTCTACGAGGGATGGCTCACAAGTAGTCAAACTGACTATGAAAAAAATTGTCTTCTGCGATTTTAATGGACTTATTACATTTGTTATAAAGTGACATGAGACCATTTAAATAATATCCTTTATTTTAAAAGCTTTAATTTAACTACACTTGTATGTATACGTATGTATTTGTCTGACCTGGAATCTTGCAACTCAAATTACGAGCACTTCCCGATTAGCTATTCGGCTGAAACTTTCAGGGCAGCTCACAAATCGATGACAATCCATGAAAAAAAGACTTTATAAGCACATAAAAGACTTTTTTTTTTTTTTTTAATTGTACTTTTTTTCATCAAAATGGTAATTTGCAGCAGTCGTCATATCTTCGTCTGTTATAAATCTGGGTCACTTAAGCTTTTCTTTAGATTTCTGAACAGAAAATAGTCACAGTTGGGCGAATCTCGACTACAAGGTGTGTTTGATCTCGGTAAAGCCGTTTTATTGCAGGGCAGACCTTGACGTAGGTACAAACCATATAGACTGGAGCATTGCCGTGCGAAATTAAATCTTCTTTACAAAGTTTTCTTCTTCGTTTTATCGTTTCCCTTAGTTGACAGCAAAGTGGCATAGTATTTATAATTTCGAGAATTATTTTTAGATAGGTGATGTATAATCGAGATTCCCCCACATGCATAGTCCATATCCCAAAATATTGTCGCCAACAGAATGCCTAATGATGGCCGGACCTTTTTCCTTGGTGGGTTTTCTCCTTTAAATTTCCACTGCAAGATTCCCGTTTGCTTCCTAAATCACGCTGCCAAATACAAGTCACTATTTGCGAAATGTCCTCTTCCTCTTTACCCCTGGCATTTTTCCTCTTTAGTCAAGTGTTTTTTGAAAATACATTTCTTTAAACACTTGACTACATTCGAAACATACAATTAATACACACCTCGTGACCCGAGGCTCGGGTTACTGAAACGTTTGTTAACTTTAACAACAGATTAATTCTAATGCTGCCTTTGTCTGGCACTAAACAAAAGACAAAGACAGCAATAGACTTAATCTGTTGTCAAAGTTAACAGACGTTTCAGAAACCCGAGGTTACTCTCACGGAAACATCTAAATACATTTAATACCACGAAACTGTGTCGAACAATTTATTTTATAAACTAATTTCACGGAATAATTAATAGTACTAATATAAGCATTAATAGAATAGTGACCGTATCATCAAAATTGCTTTATAGTTCTAATATTTTCATTAAAAAAACGCGTGATTTTTGTCCCTCACTTTTTGTGTCTCCTCCCCTGGATATTTTTAAGTGATTCGTATTACGTGTTGGCGGATTTTTCGATGTCTGGAAGCGTTTGGTATGTAGTTAGCAACGACCGCTGCGCCATTCTCGTTTCTATTGGTCAATAATTTTGCGGCCCGCTCGGCAGGTGTCGAAGTTTCAGTGAACGTGGTCTCTCCACTGGTAACTTTAATTTCGTGATTACCAATCATAATACTTCATTTCATAGATAGTTAGATGAAATGTTTATTGAAACAACACAATATAAAAACACACAATAAACGTAGTCTAACAAAAACGCTGGCCTTATATATACGAGTATTTTAGAATACATATGTGAAATCTTATTCCAATATTTTTCCTAGTTATTTCATAATAATAAATACTTTTACGGCGAGTTTTAAAATTTACCAGACAATCGCAGTTGACGGGTTTTTTTTTCTTATTTGTACAGACTTTTTATTACTTCCTGCTTTATTATAATTATATAATATAGAGTTAGATAGCGGGACTCTAGAGCTAGCCGTTTAAAACTGAGAACTCCACGATTATTATCTAAAATGTATCCATCATTGATAATATCGGTGCTGTTTATCTGATTTAGATAGCGTGCGCATAGATTATTGTAACGCATTTAACCGCCTCGGATTTGTACTATTATTTATTCTGTGGCCTCGGTTACATAATAATGATAATGATAGGTACACTGTGGGGAGAGTAGGGTTCATTATCATCCAAGTTTTTGAACCCCTTGAAATTGGGAATAATACCTAACTAGGTAGGAATCTGATTAGGAGTTACCTACTAGTATGGATCTATCGTGTACAATGATGATGACCCGCATGGACAATTATGTTGGATGTTGATGATTATGAAAAGTATCCTATGTATTATTCCAGGAACTAAAGTAGGTACCTAAAAACCAAATTTTTTCAAAATTGGTTTAACAATCTTACATAGAATACATACACAAAAACTTTCGCATTTAGGTATATATTGTTTTAGATTAGATTAATTAGGTATTAATAAAATTATGAATTTGTCCGAGCGAGCGCGAGGCGTCTCCGTTTCCGCTTGGGCAAAAATGCTTTCGTATGTCCGGCTGTTCTCCTCTACAGGTCGCGCATTACTCAACCGATTCTCGTGAAATTTTGTGAGCAGGTTTTTTATTGCCGAATCAGTTTTTCGAAATTTTTCAGAATGGCTTTGATATGGGGTTTGAAAACGTGAAAACTCTATGTGCTTTTCCAGGAATTTAAATACCAACATTTTATCGAAATTCCTTCAGCCGTCAACAATATTTTGATAGATTGCTTGACTTGTTCTCATCGGATTGAAATACCAAGTAGGCCAGTTTTTAAGTCAAACCCTAACCTATCCAACAATGAAAACCGCATCGCAATCGGTTCAGTAGATTTTACGTTATGCGCGAACAAACATACAGACACGATTTAAAAAATGTTCTGTTCTTATTCAGTACCTTATTTTAAGTACCTTAGACCATTTCTTTTTAAATTATCTTCTTTGTACAGACTATTTCGTTCCTATTGCTTTATTAGTAACAAAGTATAGATTGTGGTCAGACTGTTCAATTTATTCGGACAATAGAGTAAAATAGGGAATCGGTAAGTTTTTGAGAAGTTTGATACTGCTCTAGTGGTGGTATTTTTCGTAAAACATCATGAATGGAAAAACTCGTAAAACCCGGGTTTTCAATCTTAAAAATCCGAGTTTCAAATAAGTTGATTATTCGGGTTTTTTGGTATCTCGGGTATCCGGTTTGCATGCCCTAGTAACTACTACTGAACATAAAAAGAACATTTAAAAAATTGTCTGTCTGTTCGCGCAACACGTAGTAAATAATGGACTAAATGTGATGCAGTTTGGACAGCTGACTGACTTGCAAACTGGGGTAGGTAGGTTAGGTATCTACTTGGTATCTTAATCCGATGAGTAGAAGCCGAGCAATCGGTAAAAAGCTATCTGACGGCTGAATAAATTTGGTATTTGCACTTTACAGGTACAATTTTCAGAATAATACAAGTTACACCTACTTAAAACCCAGAGACATGACCACGCGGGCAAAGCCGCGGACACAGCTAGTTCAGAAATAAAATATTAGCACTTGTGTAAACAAAGGGGTGTAACGAATTTGTTTGCCAGTTCGACATTAAAATATATCTAGGTTATGTATCATTTACATTAGTATTGCAACCAAATAATGAAATAGAAATGTAATATTCCAAACACGAATAAATAAATTAGACTTGTTGCATGCATACGAGACTCGTTTTTGCATACATTACACAGTTATTCCGTACAAAATATTCTTTTGGATATGAATGACTCAATTGTATGAGTCATAAACATAAATAATCATTATGGTAACTTTTATCCCTCCCGTGGTTCCCGTACGATAATGAATCTACCTACACGAAAATTGATTTCTGGTAAATATTTTTTATTCTTGATAATAGAAGAATAAAGCGTAATCTTTTCCTCTTTTTATCTGATTTTCTAGTAATGTGTGTTCAATATGTAAACTACAAATATTTACATAATGAATCATTTTAACTGTTACTGATATTTAACTGTACCTACTACGTGTACGCGCATTACCCCAAATAGCGCTAATTCGAAAGTGCGTTCAAAAGTCTCAAAACACCGAGCGTCCGCGCACAGTACCTAATTCAAATTAAACTTACCGCTCAGAGTTTCGCGCGGTGACGTCACCCGCATCCAAATATAAACGCTCTCCTTGATGGAACCATGCACCCTTCGCACTCTTAGCACAGAAGAACAACCTGTTTTCATTGCTGGGAACCTTCACAACGTCCTTATTTCCCACAAATTCCGGTAAACACGGCTGGCTCGCGATCGCCGGCTGGTAAGTCAACGACCACTCGGCGAAATCACCTTTCACGTCTAGTTTATAAGCACAGGACACGCTATCGCACTCGACATTTTGAACTTTCACGGATAATATCCATGGCGGTGACACGGCACTTGTGTTTATTATTAAAAATAATAGTAGAAATAAGTTGCTAGTCCGTAATGTTGAACGCACTTCCATGTCCGTAACCGTGTGGTAGCCGTGGCGCCCGTGGCACGAATGAATCAAATGAATGAGGCAAAGAACGCGAATGCTATTCAGCCTGACATTCGTCCGAGTGGAGAGCGTGAGGGTGAGGCACGATAATAATTGTGTCAGACGTCAGAATCATCACAGAATAACTAATAGTAAGTTCAGTATCAGAACATGTACTATGGGGTGTTCTGTGGTACACACAGAAATGCGGTATAGAATGAAGGACGCTTTGCGATAATGCTTTGAATGACAGATAAAATCTTATCAACACGGCTAATAGCGGCTTTAGAATTATGCTTACAAGAGCTATTCGCTGGGTCGGATCGTGACAGCGTCCTTATATAAAATGGACCATGTCCACACAAACAAATAATTATTGCATTTTAACATGTAAGATTTTATCTGGTTTACAAACAAGACAGAAAAATTAAAATATATAGGCAACACTTAAAATAAATAAAAATAAGAAATATAAATAAATAAGAAAAGCATAATCAAAGAATTTATTGTAAATAGGCAAAAATAATAGCACTTTTACAAGTCAAAAATAATATCTCATGGACAAGGAGAAATACATATAATATAATATTATAAAAAGATAAAATTAGGTAAACTAGGCTAAAATAATTATCATTGAAGTTAGTACCTGAACTAATAATTATCATTGAAGTTGGTACCTGAACTAATAATTATCATTGAAGTTGGTACCTGAACTAATAATTATCGTTGAAGTTGGTACCTGAACTAATAATTATCATTGAAGTTGGTACCTGAACTAATAATTATCGTTGAAGTTGGTACCTGAACTAATAATTATCATTGAAGTTGGTACCTGAACTAATAATTATCATTGAAGTTGGTACCTGAACTAATAATTATCATTGAAGTTGGTACCTGAACTAATAATTATCATTGAAGTTGGTACCTGAACTAATAATTATCATTGAAGTTGGTACCTGAACTAATAATTATCATTGAAGTTGGTACCTGAACTAATAATTATCGTTGAAGTTGGTACCTGAACTAATAATTATCATTGAAGTTGGTACCTGAACTAATAATTATCATTGAAGTTGGTACCTGAACTAATAATTATCATTGAAGTTGGTACCTGAACTAATAATTATCGTTGAAGTTGGTACCTGAACTAATAATTATCATTGAAGTTGGTACCTGATCTAATAATTATCATTGAAGTTGGTACCTGAACTAATAATTATCATTGAAGTTGGTACCTGAACTAATAATTATCATTGAAGTTGGTACCTGAACTAATAATTATCGTTGAAGTTGGTACCTGAACTAATAATTACCATTGAAGTTGGTACCTGAACTAATAATTATCATTGAAGTTGGTACCTGAACTAATAATTATCATTGAAGTTGGTACCTGAACTAATAATTATCGTTGAAGTTGGTACCTGAACTAATAATTATCATTGAAGTTGGTACCTGAACTAATAATTATCATTGAAGTTGGTACCTGAACTAATAATTATCATTGAAGTTGGTACCTGAACTAATAATTATCATTGAAGTTGGTACCTGAACTAATAATTATCATTGAAGTTGGTACCTGAACTAATAATTATCGTTGAAGTTGGTACCTGAACTAATAATTATCATTGAAGTTGGTACCTGAACTAATAATTATCATTGAAGTTGGTACCTGAACTAATAATTATCGTTGAAGTTGGTACCTGAACTAATAATTATCATTGAAGTTGGTACCTGAACTAATAATTATCATTGAAGTTGGTACCTGAACTAATAATTATCATTGAAGTTGGTGCCTGAACTAATAATTATCATTGAAGTTGGTACCTGAACTAATAATTATCGTTGAAGTTGGTACCTGAACTAATAATTATCGTTGAAGTTGGTACCTGAACTAATAATTATCATTGAAGTTGGTACCTGAACTAATAATTATCGTTGAAGTTGGTACCTGAACTAATAATTATCATTGAAGTTGGTACCTGAACTAATAATTATCGTTGAAGTTGGTACCTGAACTAATAATTATCGTTGAAGTTGGTACCTGAACTAATAATTATCGTTGAAGTTGGTACCTGAACTAATAATTATCATTGAAGTTGGTACCTGAACTAATAATTATCATTGAAGTTGGTACCTGAACTAATAATTATCGTTGAAGTTGGTACCTGAACTAATAATTATCATTGAAGTTGGTACCTGAACTAATAATTATCATTGAAGTTGGTACCTGAACTAATAATTATCGTTGAAGTTGGTACCTGAACTAATAATTATCGTTGAAGTTGGTACCTGAACTAATAATTATCGTTGAAGTTGGTACCTGAACTAATAATTATCGTTGAAGTTGGTACCTGAACTAATAATTATCGTTGAAGTTGGTACCTGAACTAATAATTATCGTTGAAGTTGGTACCTAAACTAATAATTATCATTGAAGTTGGTACCTGAACTAATAATTATCATTGAAGTTGGTACCTGAACTAATATCACTGGTTTTATTTTGTTAATTTAGGTATGGCAGCTATTTTAGAAGTCA
This sequence comes from Alsophila aescularia, assembly GCA_946251855.1. Taxonomy (NCBI): domain Eukaryota; kingdom Metazoa; phylum Arthropoda; class Insecta; order Lepidoptera; family Geometridae; genus Alsophila; species Alsophila aescularia. The sequence continues at coordinate 66,691,273 of OX276374.1, forward strand.
CCCGAAAATAAATAAAATTATATTACAAAAAACTCACCTTGCAGTAGTCGCCTATGTCACACATTTGACGTTTGGACTTGGATTTTTATGATTGATGACTGCGCCCTTGCCGTTTGCACTACTCCTCCCTTCTTCTCCCTGCTCCTCCCTCGTCCTTTCTCCGTTATCACTCCCACAATAGCGCGCGCTTCTCCGGCTTCCTGTTACACGGTTACATTGTTACACTTTTCACGAAATCACTCCCATATATTTTAGAAAAGCGAGAGGAGTTATGTTACACTTCAAAAAACAGCAGCATCATACAAAAAAAGTGTGGACGGATTGTGTGAGAGATGACATGTGTAAGAAGGGAGAGAACACTGTGATGACGCCTGACAGGGAGAAATGGAAGGAAGTACATTTTGTACCGACCCGACATAATAGCTCTTTTCTCTAACGGGCGTATATCCGAAGCACCGGTAGAGTCAGAAGGGTATTTCCTTTTCCTGTGTGAGATTCAACTCTGTCGGCACATGAAAGGGAAATTTCCTTTTCATGTCATCATGAAAATAAAGTCATCTAATTTTATTGATTTAATAATATTTTATGTATTTCTCCTTGTTCATGAAATGTTAATTTTATTGATTTAATAATATTTTATGTATTTCTCCTTGTTCATGAGATGTTAATTTTATTGATTTAATAATATTTTATGTATTTCTCCTTGTTCATGAAATGTTAATTTTATTGATTTAATAATATTTTATGTATTTCTCCTTGTTCATGAGATGTTAATTTTATTGATTTAATAATATTTTATGTATTTCTCCTTGTTCATGAAATGTTAATTTTATTGATTTAATAATATTTTATGTATTTCTCCTTGTTCTTGTTCATGAGATGTTAATTTTGACTTGTGAAAGTGCAATTATTTTGCCTAGTTACAATAAATTATTTGACTTTGACAGGGAGATTATGAAATAGCAGCAGTATGCGGATTTATTTCAGCAGGAATCAAACCCTCATTTCTTCCACACCAGTTACCTACATTGCTCAGCCATTTTAGTCCGATCCCCGTAATCTAAGCTAGGCGACCGTCAAAGCCAAGGTTCATACCCCTTGAGCCGGTCGCCATATTTTAAACTGGCGTCACAGAATAAATAGTAGTACTTAGTATCACGCATTGCGGCGGAGCGCTCTAGACCCCCCCCCCCCCGTCCTTACGGTCCGGTGAAGCTATCTAAAGAAACTCTTCCTAGGTGCATGAGATGCCCTACTTGCTCCCTAGTTCGTTACTTTAATTCGGCCCTGACGATCAACGCAGACAAGACAGTAAGAGACAGTAATCGCAGTGGATTAAAAAAGTGAATTATTTTAATCCTACATGTATTTAGCAGTGACGTACCGAAACCATATCTTATTAAAAAAACTTGCTAAGTCTTGATTGCGCTTCATTTATTATCTAGATATCATTTTAACAAGTGCTTGTATATTAATCTTACTTAATTTCATAATTATGTTGCAAGTGTTTTTTGTACTGAGTTTTGGTTACCACAGGTACCGCGCGTATTGAGCCTTGAAGAATGTGTAAAAAACAAAAACATACAATTTTTAATGATTTTAGCCTTTACGCCTGTTCCACGGATAGATAGTTATCTCATCGTGAAATTGTGCACCTATCAGTTACATATTCAATCGAAAAGTGATTTAAATGAATGTTTAAACATGTAGGACCGTATACCTCCGCTGGGCTGCCTAGCAAAAGCATCTCGATCACATCAGCATTCAAACCTTAAAAATGTATATAGCCCCCCCCCCCCCCCCCCCCCCCCATCCCCCAATTATAGTTAAGAAGGATCTCGATCACATCAGCTTTCAAACCTTAAAAATCGATATAGCCCCCCCCCATCCCCCAATTATAGCTAAGAAGGATCTCGATAACATCAGCTTTCAAACCTTAAAAATGTTGGTAGATTGGTTTTGTTGGTTGGTTGGTTGTACTCGCAAACATAACAAAATATATTGGACACCTTTTATCATACAAAGCGGGCAAAGCCGCGGGCACAGCTTGAACCTAATTATTTTATTATTTCTTATCTAAAACCTATTTAAAAATATTTTGAACCTACCTAATTACAAATGATTAGATCAATGTAACACCGAACAACTGAGATTTAATCTAGCAACATTTTATCAGATATTTTGATAAACTACTTTTGAAAATTACGATAATAGACTTAAAAAAATAATCAAACTATAAACAAAGTTAGTAGGTATCCAATATTTAACCGATTTATGGTAAAAATTATGCAATCGATTTTAAACTAACTTCCCGACGAGCACCTAGACGGAAACTTTAAACTAACTTCCCGACGAGTACCTAGACGGAAACTTAAACTAACTTCCCGACGAGCAGCTAGACGGAAACTTTAAACTAACTTCCCGACGAGCAGCTAGACGGAAACTTTAAACTAACTTCCCGACGAGCAGCTAGACGGAAACTTTAAACTAACTTCCCGAGTAGCAGCTAGACGGAAACTTTAAACTAACTTCCCGACGAGCAGCTAGACGGAAACTTTAAACATAGCCCAGAACTGGATGAACTAGTTATTTTTACCCGATTACGATAAGTAACGGAAGGGAATGAGTTTAACAGTCTATGTTTGTAGGTATGTATGTATGTATGTATGTATGTGGATTTTCCACCATAGCGTCCTCCCCTATTGGTCCGATTTTGAGAAGCGAGGTATCAAGCGATTCGTCTTCATGTACATAATATGTAGTGTCAGTCTATTTTTTACCCGACTACGGCGAATCAAAGGATGGGTAATGTGTTCAAACTAAAAGCTTGGTCCGATATTGACAAGTAAGGTATCAATGGATTCGTCTTCATCGCAAGAGTATCACAAGCTATTTTTATCCGACTGCAGTCGGGTTTTAGTTTTAAGGAAATGTTTTTTAGTCCGTTTTAAAAATACGGTACTTCAATTTTTAGAAGCGCGGTGTGCAGTTTTTGTTATATAAAATATTAGATGTGCCCGCGGCGTTGCCCGCGTGCTAATTTTTCTGGGACAATGATTCTCTGAGATATTCCAGAACCAAAAATACCAATATAGTTTATCAAACTTCGTTCAGGCGCCAAATCGTTTATTAACGTTGGCTCGGCTTTTACTTATTGATTGAGATACACCAGTTTTTAAGTCAAACCTAAGCTTACCAACAGTGAAAACCGCATCTCAATCAGTCCAGTAGTATTTACGTGATGCTCAAACAGAAACACAGCCACGATTTAAAAAAAAAAAACTTGTTCAGTAACTTTTGTTAGGTTACATTCACATTTTTTTTATTATCTTCGTGGTATAGACTTTTTGTACTTACTGCTCTAATATAAGTATAGATAGAAGGTACAATAAATACACACAATACAGTAGGCGCAGCGAAAGTTTATGTCCCGGAAGTTGTCTGCTAGTCGCTGCGCAAACTACTATTTTTCAGGCGAAATCCGAATGTTGACGGTGAAGACAGCATTGTATAACTGCCTCGCTCACTCGCTTACGTTTTTCGCATATTCTATCTCGCTCTTACTTGATGCTGTTTTATCCTCACAGTAGCACCTGCGTAATCGTTCACAGAGCCTAACTTCACAAACATATACATTGGCTGCGACTACTGCTATTCTAAAATATCCTACTTAAACGGATAGGTACCTACCGAATCCTGACTACGTACAGTGTAATTTAACCAGTCTGACCACGGACACAAACATCATTGGTCCGTGATCAGATCAATCTAACAAGAGATCTGACCACGGATACCTCCTGGAACCAACCAAAGCATTATTGAAAACGGCATTGATTTAGGATGGAAGACCAGAACAAAATCGCTTCAGTTAGTTTCGGAGATTAGTGTGAACAGACAGATTGGTGCGATTAATAATTTTTTTTAAACGGTTTTACTTAGTTTGCCCTGTTTATTGTTTTTTTGGGTCAAATTTGACAGATTGATCTGAAATTTGGTACACATCTTTAGTTCTGATGACAATACCATTATGTATATTCAGTATCATTGTAAATCCAAGATGGCCGCCGCCACAAAATGGCGGATGACATATATTTTTTTAATCCTCTCACTAGGAGTATCAAATGAAAGGGCTTGACAAGTAGAACACAGTACTCTTTAGAAATAACTAAATAAAAAATAAATTCTTACAAGTAAAATTTTTAAAAGTTAAACGGTTTTATTGTAAAGAAACATAATTGATGCAGATATGTACTAAAAGCTAAAAAAAAAAGTAGAGGGATTCGAATTTCTATTACTCAGGTTACGCTACGCTCCACGACTATATTATACTAGCTGTTCCCGCGGCTTTGCACGCATTGTCACTTCTCTCGGTTAAAAGTACTCTATGTGCTATTCCAAAATCTAAAATACCAATATTCCAACATTTGATCAAAATTCCTTCAGCTTTGAAAAAGTTTTTATCGATTGCTCGGTTTCTTCTCATCGGATTGAGATACCAAGTACCCCAGTTTTTAAGTCAACCCCTAAGCTACCCAACCGTGAAAACAGCATCGCAATCGGTCCAGTATTTTTAACGTGAAGCGCGAACAAACATACAGACAAACACAATTTAAAAAAATGATATATTCTTGTTCAGTAGCTTATTTTAAGTACCATAGACCTTTTTCTTTTAAACTATCTTCTTTGTACAGAGTTTTTCGTTCTTATTGCTTTATTATAAGTATATACAGGCCTGTCTCCATCGATGTACTTGCGCGCGCTAATTTCTCGCTCGAGTAACGCTCGCGTTACTCTATCCGTGGCTAGCTGCGAGATACTTACACGATAGAAAGAGAGACGCATATAAAATGATACGCATCAAGGTCATGCGAGCTGAATTGCACTTTATTGAGTGGCGGTAAGAGTCGCTTGTTATTTGTCTTAGCGGAGTGAGCCTTCTGTACGTTAGTACTATTATTTCTTCTGCGGTATAGATAAGATGTAGCGACGCTAGCTGATTGTCGTTAGACTGTAGTGCTTTTGAAAAAATACTAAATATTACTAAATTATTATTTTGTTTGGGGCAAAGTTCACTTTATACAATACTAGCTGTCCCGCCCGCGACTTCGTCCAAGCGGACTATGACGCGGACTACAGTTTATCGCGAAAAAAAGCATCCTATGTTCTTCTAGGATATTAAAAACCAATGCAAAAGTAGGTATAGCACCTTGATGCTTATTGACAGACTTGTTATTTATTTTCCATGGCAACCGTACCTTACAGCGAGTAATCAACCTTTCCCAGTTTTCCCGTAAAACTTTAAATTTTCCGGAATAAAAGTATCCTATGTTTTATTCCAGGGTATAAGTATCTCCATTCCACAATTCATCAAAATCCGTCCAGCCGTTATCCGGAAAGATTTTAAATTCTCTAAAATCTTATTTTTTTATATTGTCTAGTAATTTAAAAATAAAATGAAAAATTTGTTAAAACAATATTTTAATCATTTAATATTTATACATTTATTGCTTCTTATTATAAATTAACTAAATTAAAATATGAAGGTACTTATTTCAAGCTAGATTGTTAGTTTCGTAAATTATTATTTTAGAATAATACAAGCATAATTTTATTAAACTTTTTTTTATAACTATTTCCCATTTTTTGCTGTAAGTGTTTTACAAAATACATAAAATTTTAAAATTTTACGAGGAATATAATTGGAGGTACCTATTCTAAGTTAGGAAATAATATTTTATCAGACAGACAATTTCGTAAACATGAATAAATTAACATGCACAAATATTTGATTAATAATTTTATATTGTTAAAATTGGTAACTTGAGATCCTTCTCCATTTTTTAAACTGAAGAAACAAGATCACAGATTTAATAAAAAAAACTCGATTAGTACTTGAACGCTATCTGTCATCTAAAATTTAGGTCGGATGTTAAGCTATAAGCTTCGCGGAATATTCGGTATCCGGCCAAATCACTTTCCGATGCATCTCTACCATGCAACACAACAGCCAATTAAATATTTTCTAAGGGCTGACTTTTCAATGGTCAGATAAACGGGCTAGTAACTGTTCGAGGAATATTTCTTCATTAGCTTCCAACTCTAGTGCAGTGGGTAAATGCGAATTACCCGTGCACCCACTAGTGGGTGAAGCCAGTGGGTGGACGGGTCATTGCCCAAATTTATTTATACTGTTTATCGATCTAATATTTACTTACTAATTTATTCCATGGATAGCTATCTGGCCGAATATACCAAACCAGGCGTCACTAACTTCAGAGAGGTGAAACAAATACATTGGTAACACTAATGTTAGAGCAGGACAGATTTCTGTCATTGTTTTGTGTGACATATATTTTGAGGTCATGTTTAGTAGTTTGTGGCCAGTAAGCGTAATTCAACCTCCTTACTAAATTTATTTATTGCGCTAGAGACATTAACGTCTCAATGTCAAATTAACTGTCGAATAAGCCGTTACGAGTACCTCGCCGCTGGCCGTCGAACGGGTGAATAAATTTATTCTCCAGTTAGGCTTTATCGATTGAAAAATTCAGTCTTATGCTATGAGTTGAATAAACGATATCTGATTGTTTATCTGAGCATTGAACAATCGGCCCTTAATAATGTTAACTAAATTCCGTAACCCCCCTCCCCCTACACCTATGATACCCTCCTCAGTCCATCGATTACATCTAAGTGTCGTTTACTTCCCGCAGCCCCCGCCTCCGCACTTGGACCGCTTCGGAGCCCTATACGAGGACGTGGAGGCTCCGCCACTCAATGGTAGGTAGTCTGGAAGAGAGCAAAATAATTATAATAATTGATAGTCGGCGAGACAGTGCCGACCGCTGGTGCCATTTATAGGCCAATAAGTAGAGAAATTTGTCTTGCAAAGGGTGGTGTAGTCATGATTTTCACATATGTTGTTTAGGTCTAGACTCTGATGCAAAATACAAGTTTTCGACCTTGGGGGGTGGGAGCGTTAGCCGCCATCTTGAATTAAAGGGGCCTGAATTAGTTTTTTTTTCTAAATAGTTCTTTAACAATTAGCTTTATGGCAAAAGTGTCTATGAAAATTATAAAGAAGACAATATTTGCAACATTTTTAGCATTCACTGTTGTTCTGTAAGTCTCATAGGGAAAAGTTACAAGAAGCGAAAAACACATCTCTACTAAAAATTGTGCAATGCCGGAACAACGTATATTCTTATCCGCTGAATGTAGAGACTTTATATTTGGAGAGTGTGTTTATAAAGAGATAACAACGTACACGGAAAGATGAATAAGAAAAACGCATTTCACGGCGTTTAAAAAGGGGGTCTAAGTTTTAATAAAATACCTCTATTTTGAAGACACTGTTGACATTAGACAGTCGAATTTTTGAATGTAAGCTCCTAATTAAAATAAACTTACACGTATTTCAGGAATTTTCAAAATATTAAATAACACACTTTTATTATCTGTGATAATGAACTCATTCACTGTGATAGTGATTAAAATTCTTTGTATGAAATGCTATGAAACCTCGCGCACCTCTCCGAGCCGAGCGCGGCGAATCGCCAGAAGAATTCAAAAGCGTAGGTAATTCATTCAGTGCGTTCGCGCACACAATCCGCGTTCACCTTCGGCCACTAGTAAACGTTTTCAGTTAAACGCGCATTAGAACGTCTGAGCTGCCGATGTAATCTGATGATGATGGTGATGATGAACAATACGCACCATCCTCCGCGCCCAGCCGCTGGCCGCCCGCCGCCGCGCCGTACTTCTCCAACCTCTCGGCAATCTCTTGACGTTTTCGTTCCTCACGCTGCAACAAACATAAAGTTCATGTTCGCTGCACTGGCCCAGCGTGGTGAACATGGCCCAGCGTGGTGAACATGGCCCAGCGTGGTGAACATGGCCCAGCGTGGTGAACATGGCCCAGCGTGGTGAACATGGCCCAGCGTGGTGAACAAATATTTACTTAGAGTGAAGAGAAGAATTTAGCGAATTTTAGTAACTAATAACGTGTAAACAATTAGTTCCAGTATAGAAGCAGTGTAAAGTTATATTTCTCGTTCGAGTAACAGTCACTATGGGAGCAGATTTTAGTAACTAATAACGCGTAAACAATTAGTTCCAGTATAGAAGCAGTGTAAAGTTATATTTCTCGTTCGAGTAACAGTCACTATGGGAGCAGATTTTAGTAACTAATAACGCGTAAACAATTAGTTCCAGTATAGAAGCAGTGTAAAGTTATATTTCTCGTTCGAGTAACAGTCACTATGGGAGCAGATTTTAGTAACTAATAACGCGTAAACAATTAGTTCCAGTATAGAAGCAGTGTAAAGTTATATTTCTCGTTCGAGTAACAGTCACTATGGGAGCAGATTTTAGTAACTAATAACGCGTAAACAATTAGTTCCAGTATAGAAGCAGTGTAAAGTTATATTTCTCGTTCGAGTAACAGTCACTATGGGAGCAGATTTTAGTAACTAATAACGCGTAAACAATTAGTTCCAGTATAGAAGCAGTGTAAAGTTATATTTCTCGTTCGAGTAACAGTCACTATGGGAGCAGATTTTAGTAACTAATAACGCGTAAACAATTAGTTCCAGTATAGAAGCAGTGTAAAGTTATATTTCTCGTTCGAGTAACAGTCACTATGGGAGCAGATTTTAGTAACTAATAACGCGTAAACAATTAGTTCCAGTATAGAAGCAGTGTAAAGTTATATTTCTCGTTCGAGTAACAGTCACTATGGGAGCAGATTTTAGTAACTAATAACGCGTAAACAATTAGTTCCAGTATAGAAGCAGTGTAAAGTTATATTTCTCGTTCGAGTAACAGTCACTATGGGAGCAGATTTTAGTAACTAATAACGCGTAAACAATTAGTTCCAGTATAGAAGCAGTGTAAAGTTATATTTCTCGTTCGAGTAACAGTCACTATGGGAGCAGATTTTAGTAACTAATAACGCGTAAACAATTAGTTCCAGTATAGAAGCAGTGTAAAGTTATATTTCTCGTTCGAGTAACAGTCACTATGGGAGCAGATTTTAGTAACTAATAACGCGTAAACAATTAGTTCCAGTATAGAAGCAGTGTAAAGTTATATTTCTCGTTCGAGTAACAGTCACTATGGGAGCAGATTTTAGTAACTAATAACGCGTAAACAATTAGTTCCAGTATAGAAGCAGTGTAAAGTTATATTTCTCGTTCGAGTAACAGTCACTATGGGAGCAGATTTTAGTAACTAATAACGCGTAAACAATTAGTTCCAGTATAGAAGCAGTGTAAAGTTATATTTCTCGTTCGAGTAACAGTCACTATGGGAGCAGATTTTAGTAACTAATAACGCGTAAACAATTAGTTCCAGTATAGAAGCAGTGTAAAGTTATATTTCTCGTTCGAGTAACAGTCACTATGGGAGCAGATTTTAGTAACTAATAACGCGTAAACAATTAGTTCCAGTATAGAAGCAGTGTAAAGTTATATTTCTCGTTCGAGTAACAGTCACTATGGGAGCAGATTTTAGTAACTAATAACGCGTAAACAATTAGTTCCAGTATAGAAGCAGTGTAAAGTTATATTTCTCGTTCGAGTAACAGTCACTATGGGAGCAGATTTTAGTAACTAATAACGCGTAAACAATTAGTTCCAGTATAGAAGCAGTGTAAAGTTATATTTCTCGTTCGAGTAACAGTCACTATGGGAGCAGATTTTAGTAACTAATAACGCGTAAACAATTAGTTCCAGTATAGAAGCAGTGTAAAGTTATATTTCTCGTTCGAGTAACAGTCACTATGGGAGCAGATTTTAGTAACTAATAACGCGTAAACAATTAGTTCCAGTATAGAAGCAGTGTAAAGTTATATTTCTCGTTCGAGTAACAGTCACTATGGGAGCAGATTTTAGTAACTAATAACGCGTAAACAATTAGTTCCAGTATAGAAGCAGTGTAAAGTTATATTTCTCGTTCGAGTAACAGTCACTATGGGAGCAGATTTTAGTAACTAATAACGCGTAAACAATTAGTTCCAGTATAGAAGCAGTGTAAAGTTATATTTCTCGTTCGAGTAACAGTCACTATGGGAGCAGATTTTAGTAACTAATAACGCGTAAACAATTAGTTCCAGTATAGAAGCAGTGTAAAGTTATATTTCTCGTTCGAGTAACAGTCACTATGGGAGCAGATTTTAGTAACTAATAACGCGTAAACAATTAGTTCCAGTATAGAAGCAGTGTAAAGTTATATTTCTCGTTCGAGTAACAGTCACTATGGGAGCAGATTTTTAGTCTACTTTATTTTGTATCATACTGTATACAAAAAGTTATTAAAGAAATAATATTTATGTTTATTAATGAAGCGACTTTCATTGAATGTATTTACCAAAAACAATTTGATACTGGTTTTTTTTTGTAGGTTGTTTAACAGAATAAGTTTTATATCGAGGGCCTCTTAGGCTAAAATTTAAATTGTAATAGTTACGGGAAATTGGTTAGGAGCCTTGGTCAGGCCGGTCGCACTCCGCTACAAGTACAAATATTATAACCTAAACTTTGCGGCCGCAATATTACGGTTCATTCAGTAGAGTGTCAAGCGTGCGCTCGATGAGTCGCGCGCCGTGTGCTTACGATAAAGTACCTACTTACGTAAAGTTTTTGTCAAATTTTATTCTTTTCTTAATTATGAGTACCAAGAAGAAACCTAGAATGTACTGCATAGCATTCGGTCTGACAAGTCTCGTAAAATACCTACATACTGACATTTTATTACGTATGTAGCCATTTCCTTTTCATTAATTATTAAGCATCGAAGTCAGACAGGCACCTTTTATTCATCAAAGCGCAATACCTATTAGGGTTTAATCAAATAATGAGTAGGTCTATTCTGATAATAATGTCATTATATGTAGTTAATAGAACTATCAACATTTATAATAATAAGTTAAAAATAATACATTATTACATAATTGTTTATTCTGTTACAATATCTAAGTCATATCATATCACAGAATAATTACTAGTGCAAGTACCTAGTTATATCTTGATACAACCCTGCCGAGCGGAAAAGTGACGGAGCGATTCTGAAAAGGTTAGAGCAATGGAAGCTCACGCGCGTTGTGATACTGTACATTCTAGCCTGCACGCAATGGGTGAGCGCCTTCTAGGTAAATATAATTGAAAGATCGCAGCGCTGTGCGAGTTAAATTGCACTTTATTGCGTTGTAGCGAGAGTTGCTATGTATTTAAATGTCTTTACTCAGTTATCCTTCTGTACTTGTACTATTATTTATTCTGTGCCTTGGTCTCGATTTTGAAAAAATACAAACATTTGAAAAAATTATGAGAAAACTTAATTTTTATTTTCACACAATACATGACAACTGGTATGTACCTAATTTAAAACTTGTTGTGAATGTTTTCCTTCATTTTTGTTTGACGATTGGACATTTTTGAAATCAGTACATTTAGGATTTAGGTCTAAAAATTTATTGAGAAAATTATTCAAGCACTGACAAGTTTTTTTAAACAGCATTTTAATTATTTAAAAATAAGCCTCCAAATTATTTCAGAAATCTAAATGATATGAGTGAAAAAATAAACATTACATTTGGGGGAACATTATCTTTACGACACGAAGTTAATTGCAATATTAACTGTGTTCGGTTGTTTAGTTCAGAGTACTACCAATAGATGGCGTTACCTTCCCGTAAGACGGATTTAAAAACTGCAGGGAAAATTAGGATGATGATGTAGTGGTTATGATAGCTGAATTGGTTAAAGGCATGTGCGTCGCAGAGGCACGGATGGTGCGGGTTCGAGTCCCAAAATTATTAGATATAAGTGAACATACAAAACAAGCACGAATTATAAATGTATGCAACCCCCGCCTTCCCCTTCCATTACAGATAAGAAGCATCTCGAACAAATCAGCTTTCACACATAAAAACCGCATCTAAATCAATCCATTCTTTTGGGAGCTTGCTACGATCCTCCCCCTATTATAGCTAAGAACCATCTCGTTCACATCAGCTTTCAAACAGAAAATAACACATCAAAATCGGTCCATTCGTTTGGGAGCTACGATGCCATAGACAGACACATGCAGTGAGCGATACATTACAAACCCTAAACTTTTAACACCCCTCTCTTATCGAGTTCGGGGGTTAAAAACCCCAGTTAAATTGAGAAATATTAAGTTATCGTAGCTTCACAGCTCGTTTACTTGTTTGTAGCGCAGTCGCCAGGATTCTCACCTCTTTCTGTTGCTCGAGCGCCCTCTCCGAAGCTTCCATCAGCTTCTGCTGCTGCTTCTCGCGAGCGAGCTGGATCGCCTCCATGCGGGCCAAGGCCGTGTCAGGGTCTGCAATCAACACGAGACATTGTTGCACCACTTTTTAAGGCCGTAGTGTGCAAACATTGTTAGGTTCTAATCCCGCAGCCCCGGTTGCGGGATCCCGCTTACATATATCAAGGGTACAGAAAAAGGGCTCATCAACAAAAACCAGAGATAATGGCTTTTCAAATAATATATCTTCTAATTATTATGTTCAATATCATTTTTAATGTTTATTAACTGTATATTGTACACCTCAAATATCTTGCTTATATAAAAAATAAATTTCTACCGGGTTTGCACGCAATGTGCCCCTTATATTCGGTTCGAGCTGCAATGGGCTCCTTTTACTCATGTAAGGATATTTTTATAAATGGATTTACGTTGTAATGAGCCCTGTGTATACTGTTTTAAAGTAATCATATGAAAGGCCCGCTTGAAACAAATCGAATGGCATAGCTAGATATATTTTATGAAATATGACGATGAGTCCCTTTTATTCCTGTACCCTTCATATAGGGCGTCACAGACGATTAAGATACTATAGTATTTGATGTTACGATATCTGCATATAAAATATTATAGCATCTTAGGGTATCAGACACGGCTAAGATACGATAATATATTGAAATTATTTATTCGCTCGCAGGCCGTCCTAGGTGCCACACGTATTTCTTCACCGCTTTCTATATACAGAATGATAAAATATGAGTAGTACGGTTTCACTATTAGACTTATTAGATAGCTCATCAGACGACGATTCTGATTTTGAATTTGATATGCAAATTGCATTAGCGCACTGTAAAAGGTGATCAATTTGGATAGAAAATCATATTAAATTTAGAAAAAGCCGCGGTGAATTTAATTTTTACGCAGATGTTTCTACAAAAAAAAACTTATTTTAATAAGTCGAAGGAAACTTTTCTCGAAATTCATAATTTGATTAACGAAGATTTAGTGAAACAAAATACGAACATGCGCGAGAACATTTGTACAGAACAATAACTACGCTAAGAACCATCTCGTTTACCTCAGCTTTCAAACATAAAAAACCGCAGCTAAATCGGTCCATTCGTTCGAAAGCTACGAATCGCACCACTCCCCCACCCCCCTCCCCCTCTATCCTCAAACTATAGCTACGAATCATCTTGTTTACCCCAGCTTTCAAACATTAAAGAACCACAGCTAAATAGGTCCATTTGTTTGGAAGCTACGATTTTCACCCCCTTTTCTTTCTCACCTCCCCCTCCCTCTCCCCATATATCTAAGAACCATCTCGATCATATCAGCTTTCGAATAGAAAAAACCGCATCAAAATCGGTCCATTCGTTTGGGCGCTACGATGCCACAGACACACACACATACACACAGTGATACACACCTCAAACTTATAACACCCGTCTCTTTGTTCACGGCTTAAAAAAAACCGTCACGAATACAAAACAGAGCAACCTGTAGAGCATATTACGATATATTTTGTATCTTAAGATAGTATATTAATATATATTTCGTATCTTAAGATGACATCTTTTAATAAATTCCATATCGCTCGATATCTTAAGATACTGTAAGATGCAAATATATACTATCTTCGCCGTTTGTGATGGTTCATATAAATTGTATAGCGAGCGATATTTTATCTTAAGATAAAATATTATCGTATCTTAGCCGTCTGTGACGCGCTTATATGCATACTCTCATATTCTACTAGTGACTCGCCCCGGCTTCGCACGGGGAGAGCTCACACCGCGGCAATTTTCGTACTATTAGCATTTATATACCCTTATATACCCGTAGTAACTTCTAAAAAAATATACGCCAGTAAGTGTAATTAAAAATCATTGGCAACAGTGATTTTTGACCATAGACAACTGCATTATTACTCACAGACTTGTTTTATTTCGTTTCCACGGCAACATGTCATTCCGTTCCTTACAGCGAGTAATCGTTATTCTTTGAAATTGTTGATACTTTGGGTTACATTATTGCGATTTTCGTAGGGATCTCTAATTTTTGAATAAAATATTTTTTAGTAAAATACTGACCATGTTACTCGCTGATAATGTAGCTTGCTATGGGTAAAATAATTTTTAAAATCGGTTCAGTATTTTTTGAGTTTCTACATTACAAACATAATATAAACAGACAAACAATCAAATCTTTCCTCTTTATAATATTACTGTAGATGTAGATATGATGCTTAGTTTCCAAAATGTACTCGTATAACCCTTTCGTTGAGCTAGCAGTGGTTTTGATAATGATCTTACACAGTTTACATTTTGCAGTTAAACCGAGAAATGCTCGCAAACAAAAGGATTCCTTGAATGGCTATAGTTAAATGCTCTAAATGCAACATTCTTCAAAAGCCTGTCTAGAGCACTAGTAATGTGCAGTTGTCTATAAGTCACTAACCATTCGGTCAACCTCATAAAAGCTGACCTTTCAATATCTAGGCGCTGGCGGCCTTTTACTTATTTTACATTTAGTACGTTTTTGGGATAAAACTAAACAGTTTATGGAACACTGTTTATTGGAAATTGCTTTGGAATAAACGAGTTTCTGTGCTTTTGAACAAATCAGTTTCTCAAATTGCGTAAACAGCTTTTTTACTAAGAGGGCATGTAGTTTATACCAACCTTTATGATATGCAGCATCCTCTCGAGCCTCCTTCCACTTGTCTATGCTCGGCCGCAGCTTGTGGAATATGTAGCCGGCAGCCGCACACGAGCCCACCAAGTACCAGCCGTATTGAGCCAGGAACTGGAGCACTGAACATTTTCAAATGATAACGGTTGATTCTTAGAAAAACAGTAGGTAATAAATTCTGGAACATACCAGTGGAGCGTAGGTACCTACAGAAGTTTCTAGAACGAGCGGTAGGTATATACCTACGAGCGCGGCAACATCAAAGGCGCCGCCGGCCTTAGGTACCTACGGGCGCGGCAACTTCAAAGGCGTAGCCGACCTTGAAAGTTCAAATACCTACCGACTACTGCTAGTACATACGTACGAGTACCTTCTGGAAACTTCCGTTGCGGTATAAATAGGGCGTGCATCGGCTGCCTGGATCAGTTTTGACTTGGCATTTGGAACGAAACCATCATAGTGGTTCGAAGCGAGTATTCAGTGGTAATTATTTGTTTGTACAGTCAAGTTAAAGAGTGTTTGAGTGTTATCTGTCAGTTTAATTTATTTTTGTGGTTTTTCGAATAAAGGTGTTAATTTTTGGTGTAATTGGCATACATTAATTTTATCCGAACCCCAGCTTGTCTGTTACAAGCTATGATATTATTAGTAGTCAACTAAATGGCTCAACTCACAAGATTGGAGAAGTCCAAGACAGGAGCCTCTCCGAATGGAGGGTTAGTAAATTGATTGCTCAAAAACGTATGTTGCACCCTGGGAGCCAGCTGGCACAAATTTTCACAATATATATATATGGATATATATCCGCGACTTGACACGCATGGTCATTTCTCTATTTTTTGTAAATGACAGTTTTACAGATTTATTAAAAAAAACAAATAAATTATGTTTATTTAATTTTTGTTTAGTTTTTCATGTTGTTATACGCTTTATTTACCGTAAACAGTACTTTTCACATATCTGCTCTATTCCTTATGGAATGAAGTCGCTTTACCTGTGTCAAATTTAACTATCATGACTAAATAAATAATAGTATGTCATATAAACATGCAAACGAACAGTGATCGAAAACATTTGAGAACGCGAATTTCGCCCACATGTCCAAACCGAACGGCAAATATGCTCATTTTTGTTCGCCGGCAGGGTGGTCCCCAGATTAGGGGTTTTTTCCCCATTTTAGAGAAAAAAAATATTTTTGCAGAATCTTTGGGGTACGAACTTTGTAAAAAGAAACAAAAATACATACTTACATATTTTAATATGCATTTTTAATTTCTAACATTATGATTTTAATGAATCGATGATCTTTTATGGAAAAAAAAAGAAACTAGATTTAAATCCAGTGATTTAAATCAATCAACCCTGGCTCTATGTACTATTCCAGGACTTAAAATACCAATATAACAACAATTGATCAAAATTCCTTCAGCCGTCAAAAATGTTTATATCAATTGCTCTGCTTCTACTCATCGGGTTGAGATACCAAGTATGCCAGTTTTAAGTAAAACCCCAAGCTATCCAACATTGAAAACCGCATCGCAATCGGTCCAGTAGTTTTTAGACCTTTTTTTCAAAATTATCTTCGTTGTACAGGCTGTCATTCTTATTGCTTTATTATAAGTATAGATATCATATAAAATATTATGAGCTGTGCACCGCAGCCACGTGTAATTTTTTTACTCTTCCCATCCCCTCTATAATCCCCACCAACAACCCCCAATCCCCCTCCTCAGTGGATTATGCTCAAAAGATCAAATATCCATAATTTGGAACTTATTTGTTTACGTACAATCAGGCCTGCTATGCGAGAGAAACACGAATGTTGGGTGTTTACCTATAACGTACAATCGGGCCTGCTATGCGAGAGAAGCACGAATGTTGGATGTTTACCTATAACGTACAATCAGGCCTGCTATGCGAGAGAAGCACGAATGTTGGGTGTTTACCTATAACGTACAATCAGGCCTGCTATGTGAGAGAAGCACGAATGTTGGGTGTTTACCTATAATGTACAATCAGGCCTGTTATGCGAGAGAAACACGAATGTTGGGTGTTTAACTATAAGGTACAATCAGGCCTGCTATGTGAGAGAAGCACGAATGTTGGGTGTTTACCTATAAGGTACAATCAGGCCTGCTATGCGAGAGAAGCACGAATGTTGGGTGTTTACCTATAACGTACAATCAGGCCTGCTATGCGAGAGAAGCACGAATATTGGGTGTTTACCTATAACGTACAATCAGGCCTGCTATGCGAGAGAAGCACGAATGTTGGGTGTTTTTCTTATTCATGAATTTCAAACGCAGCGTCCAAGTCAGCTTTTAATTCATAAAAAAATCCATAGAACAAGTTAATTGAAAACATTTATTAAAAAATCTTCTAAGTTTGCCCATGATATGCAGTAGCCATATCATGGTGAACTTAGAAGGGACTATCAGAATTAGATGCGTATACAACATTGTGTCTGTGTTGTTGACAGTTGAAGAGTTCCCAAATCCACCAAATGGGTGAGACACCAAACCAATCCAAAGTTTGGGTAACCAAACTTGAGAACGCCTGGACCCATTTGGTTAACTTCACTTTTTAAATGTTTATCATAGTCCGAATCAGTTATTTAAGGGAAAGAAAATTGAAAAAATTGCCCGGAAAATTGGAAATTTCGATATTTTATTTATATATGTGTACAACCTGTAAAGCTAAGTAGAACAGCCATATTCAAACAGTAGCCCACAAGTTTTTGTGAGTGGGCCTGCCAATAACATTTTTTATGTTCATTTTTACATGGCTTTGTTATGATGATACTATTTTTCACATACTCAGAAGATTCATTAATGTGTTTCATTTTTACAAATATTGCAACAAAACTAACATGCTTGCTTTCCTCCTGTCTTGAGAATACATGTTACAGAAGCTGTGCTTTGTTGTGTTGTATGTTTGATCAGATGTTCGTGTTTATTACACAGATCACCCACAGGTCGCTATTAGCTCAGTTTATCAGATATATTTATGCACCGCGCTACGGCGAGGCCAGTCGAGAATAAAAGCAATGTAAATACATAATTAACTTACAAAAGCTCACTGGATTATAACTGCTAAGAGTATCCGCGTCCATCGTCTGTTCGTCGGGTCCGTATTATCGTGAAACCTTGAACCAAATCAAAAAAACAATTTATTTTATAAACCACTTTAATAAAATTGAGAACGTGGATAAAAACTCACCTAAACTCACCAGTGAAAGTATCAAATATACAGAATTCACAGAAATTAATAATTTTTAAGTTTTCACTTGGAATTGCAAAAAATGACGTGGATTTGTTTTGTATTGTGCACAGACTGCACAGAACACTATTACCTGAATAACATTACCGTGCCTGATTGACCTGACAGACTGTCTGTCTGCTTTGACGTTTTTATTTGAGAGTATTGTTTACATTGCTGCCGCATCACAGACTTCTTAAATTAGAGATACTAAGCCACATCTGCCCCCTGATTCAGAACCTTTCGATAGCGAACCGAATCGTTTCGATTCGATATTGTAAATGAAAAATGTAATGAATTGAACGATTTCAAACCGAATCCACAGAATTATTAATACCAGATCAATCGACAACTAAGTTATCGAAGGGTTCTGAGCAAACATTATTTTCAGTAAGGGCAATTATGGAGATATCAAGGATTGCGTTGTGGGGAGAAAGATAATATGTTTTCGATTATCATCTTTCTCCCCACTGTCAAATAATATATTCCATAGTGGAGAGAATAGCCTTTTTTTTACCCTTCTCCCCACTAGTAGGACAAATTTGGTGAGGAGAAAGGGAATAACCTGAATCGGGGTGCTGAGGTGCGTCTAAAACGTATTATATTCTCTTTGATGCTCAGAGAAATATTTCTCTGAACTTTGGTGCGTCTAAGCAGCCCCCGATTCAGAACTATACGATAACGAACCAAATCGATTCGATTCGATATAGTGAATGAAAAGTGTATTGAATTGAACGATTTCAAACCGAATCCACAGAATAAATAATACCTAATCGATCGACAATTGAGTTATCGAAAGGTTCTGAATTGGAGGGCAGGCCACACACGGCAATTTTCGGCGTTGGAGGAATTTTGCGTAGATATCTATTTGAATGTCATTACTATAGGCCAATAATTGCGGGAAAATCTTCAGCTTTGCCCTACAAATGGTGGTGTAGATGATGTTTTGTTTTGTATTGCTTAGTTATGAGGTCTTTACGAAAAAACAAATTCGACCTCGAGGGGTGGGACCGATACCCACCATCTTGAATTGAAGGGGCCAATTATTTTTCTTCTAAATAGTTCTTTAACAGTTAGATTTATGGCAAAAGTGTATGTGAATCGTATAAAGAAGATAATATTTGCAATTTTTTTCCATTCATAGTTGTTCTGTAAGTCTTATAGGTGAAAAGTTAATAAAAAAAAAAAGCATCTTTACAAAAAAATGGTCCAATATTCTTATGTAAATATAGATAGATTGAACACATAAAAAAAAAACTCGCAGTTTTATGTTAGGAAATGAAATTTCTGTTGGCGTAAGGAGAAATCACACGGTAAAAAAAAAAACGTTATTGTGGTTGAAATTAGATCCTTAATCTGACAATTAAAAAACATTTACATTCTCATAATTATTGTCAGCTATAACTAAATAATAAATAAATTATGTTGTCATGCATGTTTAGCAGACCGAAAACAGGACCCTTTTGGAAGGTATATTACTCTTTGGACAAGACACTATTTCGTTTTCACCGACAGCAGTGTATACCTAATAATAGGGTACACTAATAGGCCGCCAAAGAAATATGTGTACCTATGCATCTGTTGGTGTGTGAAAGGGATGCTTTAATAAGGAGTACTACTAGAGCAAGGGAGGTGTAAGGTGTTAGCTCTGTCGTAACACAAAACTGCAAGGTTTTACATAATTTCTCTGAGGTTTTACTACTACTTTATTATTTGAAATTTACGTTCCGTTAAATGCAGCGTTCATATAATTTTTGGTTCCAAAAAAGGTACGTAAAATAGTCCTTAAACGATTTTACACATTACAATCCAATTTTACACATTACCTACAGGCTAAAAAGGTACGTCAAATGTGTAAAATGTACGCTAATGGCAATGATGTTTGTTTGTGATCAGTGGCCCAATTACAGAACTTGGTTACAATCGGATTATCACTTTTTTCATAGCAAAATCGACTCTATCGCAAAGCATTATTGAATTTCACGGCTTGAAACCGTCATGATCAACATTACGTAATCGAAGTGCAGGACCCCGACCACAGAACTTGGCTTCAATCAAATTGTCACTTTTTTCATAGCAAAATCGACTCTATCGCAAAGCATTAATGAATTTGACGGCTTGAAACCGATATCCCTTCAATCGGATTTTCAAAATCTCTATCACTAATGCCTTGCGATAGAGTCGAAACTGCTATGAAAAAAGTGATAATCCGATTGTAACCAAGTTCTGTAATAGGGCCACAGGGGTCCGACCACAGAACTTGGCTTCAATCAGATTGTCACTTTTTTCATAGCAATTTCGACTCTATCGCAAGGCACTAATGAATTTGACGGCTTGAAACCGATATGATCAACACTACGTAATATCACTGCAGGTCCCCGATTCAGAACCTTTCGATAACGAACCGAATCGATTCGATATTGTGAATGAGTTCACCGTGCACCCACCAGTAGGTGAAGCCAGTGGGTGCACGGGGCATGCCCCTAAAAAACGAAGAAAAAGTAAATAAATAATACCTAATCTATCGACAAATGAGTTATCGAAAGGTTCTGAATCGGGGGCAGGTTCAGGGTTGCCAACTCGATTCCACAACAAGGTGCTAAATGTCATCTCAAAAAGTGCTAGATTGTTGTGGGTTTCCCAAAATGGTGCTAAATTTATTGAATAGCTTCTCCATGACGAAAGGTTGGTCTCGTGGCTAGAGATCCTAGGTACGAAATCGAACGGTCGCGGGTTCGAATCCTGCAAGGTGCAATCATTTGTGTGATGAGCAGAAATGTTTGTTGCCGAGTCATGGATGTAATATTCTTATCTATGTATGTTTATCCGTTATCCAGTGCCCATAGCACAGAGTATCCTAGTTTGGGGCAGGATACTCGTAGTTGGTTTGGAAATGTCCCGCATATGCCCCGAATATATGTTTTTTTTAATTACGATTGCCGTTTTGTTTCAAACATTCTCGCATTAAATAATATTTTAAAAACACACACATTGCTTTCTAGCTATTTCCGATCACAGGTCTAAGCCACTTCTTGTATTTTGGATCGTTCTCCCACAGTCCCACTTTTTTCTATAACTTTGAACATACCTACTCCCTTTTTTCTTAAAATGTTAACTTTTAACTAATGCTTGATCGCATTATCAATCAACAAAAGATTTACAAGCAAGACAAAGAAAGCATTATTTTATTAAAGTACTATCGGCGTGAATGAGAACCCGCCCTATGTTGTCAATAATTCACGGGAAATCCCGTGCGAAAGTTTAGCAAAGTATAGAGCTAAAACGTTTCGTTACTTCCCGCGTGGATGCGTTTTGTTTTACGGTATTGAAAATTAATCGGCATGATCGCTATTTAGTGCCAGATAATTTTAATAAAATTTAGCACCATCCACTTAGGATGGTGCTAAATTTTATTAAAATTATGTAAATAGTGCCAAATATAGCGCTATAGTGCTAAGTTGGGAACGCTGTTCGTGATTCGCTTCGCTAGCGTAGCAATGCGCAATCTATTCGATTCGGTGTGCGAAACGAAATGCGAATTGTGCGGTCTATCGAGTTTAATCGAGTCGGTCGAATCACTCGAGATAAATACGGTCATGGCAAAGATCTTTGGTCATGGTGATTCTGCGTAAAGCGCTACATAGAATCATTGGGCAAAGGGGCCCAATGATTCTATGTAGCGCTGTACGCAGATGATGATAGTCTCACAAAGAAATATCACAACTACCGACTTGGGGCTGATTCTCAGGCGCGTGAGTTTAGCTTTAATACGAGATGACGTCATTTATTTTCAATACCTACTTCGAACATTTTGTGCCTTGCTAGATGTAAGTGACGTCATCTCATAAGACAGCTAGTCTCGCATGATCCTAAAATCATCCCTTTGGTAGTTGTGAATGAAACCGCCCGCAAGATTCCCTCGGTACTACCGAAAGAATATTGCGGGCGTAGAGAGAGTATCTTAGGGGCGTTTTTCATTCAAGATCTCAGAGCAAGTATCTAATATTCAAGATGTGGCTTAAACATTGGCAATTTACTAGACTAGTTGACGTTGTCAATCAAAATGGCGGACTACGTTCCATTTCACGGTCATGAATTTCAAGAGATAT
This sequence comes from Alsophila aescularia, assembly GCA_946251855.1. Classification (NCBI taxonomy): domain Eukaryota; kingdom Metazoa; phylum Arthropoda; class Insecta; order Lepidoptera; family Geometridae; genus Alsophila; species Alsophila aescularia. The sequence continues at coordinate 66,713,604 of OX276374.1, forward strand.
AATGATGCTCAGTACCACGCACACAACAAATATGATAAAAAACTGCAATCTCCTCGGGTTGGGACTAGAATAGTTAAAAAGCCAACATCAATTCCTAGCACAGTAGCTACCCTCAAAACCTGCGTTCCGATTCATACAGCAGCAAATATATTTAATTAGTTGAACAAATACCTTAAGGGCTGCCCTTTAACCGCTTGGTTGTCCACGCGCTGAAGACCGCAGGACCAAACTGATAACCCAAAAAAAAAATGGCCGACGCGACACATCTAACCTCAAACTGGTAATTGATTGTATATGCGTTGAGACTACAGGTACTTGATGGTCAACCCACAAAAAAAAAGAAGGTCGACGCGACACATCTGGCCCCAAACTGGGGATTTATTGGGTACGTGCCGAGATCACAGGTATCTGATTGTCAACCCACAAAAAAAAGGTCTACGCGACACATCTGGCCGCGCCGACTTTGCGTAAACAAACAGTTTTTATGACCACTTCATTGAGCGCTTAGATAAATAAACTGGTGATTTATGGAGCTAAATAGGTACGGCACATATTTCAAGTGTTTATGTTGTGGGTTTCGAAGCAAAATAATTATATAAACACACTTAGATTTGAATGATTATTGAGGTCAATAATGTTCAAATCGAGTGGCAAAATTTACGTCACTATCGAGTGGTCCGATGATCGATGAAAACAAAAAATGTGACTGTAGCGTTAGTTGCGATGATCAATGAAAACAAAAAAAGTGACTGTAGCGCATAGAATCAATCGAGCGGATAAGCAACCTATTTGCATGTCAACCCAAAGAGAATAATTACTACGTTTCGATCAATCTTGCTTTGTTTGCTTTGCTGAACGCTTCTATGTATTACGTAGGATTTACATTCTCTTTGCTTCTATGTTGGAAAGAAAACATAGAAGAATATAGGTAGTACAAATAATTTTACTCAATTTTACACCGGTTCAAGCGCCCCGTCTGTATGGAACTGGGCTGGGACAGGAGCCGGTTTAGCTTACTCTCGAGAATGTATTAGCACTGCGGTACTTCCGCTTCTTCGAGAGAATATCGTTACCAGGAGATAAACCAGAAATCTTCGTCGTAACGGAAAATTTGCTCATTTTCAACTCCAATTTCTCTAACGACGTCACGGACATTTTTTGTGATGGGCTTGCTGACATAAACCCTCTAGATGACGTAGATATCGAAATAGAAGAATTATTAATGTTGTTTCGTCGCTCGGTGTAGCTCGTCCTAGTTTTTCCGTAAATATCGATATGTTGGATAGCGTTTAGAAGAGCGCATTTTCGGTAGCGGTCTTGTACAGTCTCTGCGATTTGATTATTTTTGAACATGGCTAGGCAGCCAATATCGGGTTTCCTTGCACTCTTTGTAATTTTTACTTTATGCAGTTCTTTCTCTGGCCAAATTAAATTTTATAATTATTTCAAATTCTTGAAGAGACGAGGCACTTTATAGTATTTTACTTGTCATCTAACTGATAGATGTCAAAGAGCTTATATGTATACATATAAACTAAAGAGGAACTAAACTTAACCATTACGTTATTTTATTCTTTGGCTGTAAGCGTAATCAGCAGTGCTATTACGCAGTGTTGATCATATCGGTTACAAGCCGTCAAATTCAATAATGCCTCGCGATAGAGTTCTGTGGTCGGGGCCCGCCTGGCCCCGACCACAGAACTTGGCTTCAATCGGATTGTCACTTTTTTCATAGCAATTTCGACTCTATCGCAAGGCACTAATGAATTTGATAGCTTCAAACCGATATGATCAATATTGCGTAATAGCCCTGCTGATACTTTTACTATTATTTATTCTGTGGCGTAATTCAAAATCTTAGCTTTGGGCACAGAAGAAATAATAATAGGTATAAAACTTTTGGGTTTAACACAGACAACTTACTGTATTATTGTTTAACATGACTCTCCCCTCCATGAATCTGTAATACTTCGCAAACTCCCCTCAGAGAAACAAAGTACTTACGCGTACTGCCATGTCCGGTCCCGGGCAGCCGTTAAGCCATGTCAGGCCCTCGCTCCGGCAGCGGCCTGACAAACTCTTACCAGAGAGCTCATACGACAAGCAAGCAACCGTGTCGATGATGAAAACCAACCTAAGTTTTTAACTAAAAAAAAGAGACTTATATGAGTTATAAAAGCGAGTCTGAATAGATTTGGATATATGATACTTATTATACTAAAAAAAATGAACACGCAATGGCATAGCTGTTGCTGTTGGGGTGCAGCTAGCCTTAAATGTTTTGCAAGAATAAAGGCCGTCGCACACCATTACGACTTAACACCAACTCGACTCAAAGTAACGCGAGCTTTAACGGTTTACTACATATAACAAAATTACGTGACGAGAGTTTCAATACTTTAATTTTGTAAAATGTTTGTAACACTATTAACGTTCATATTTAAATGCATCATTTTGAGTCGAGTTGGGGTCGAGTCGCGGGCTTTGTTGTAGATCATGTAGGTTACAACAATATTGCAGCGAAAACTCGTACAATTTAAAGCAAAGGCACAGAATAAATAATAGACACAAAAATAAAAACCATAGACATGCAAATTAAGATCTTTATATCTTGAAAAGATGTAACAATAATTTACTTGTAAACCATATAGACATTAAGGTAATAAAATTAATAAGAAATGGCTATCAGTAATTACTAAAAGTAGACGTACCTACATAATTACAATTACATTGATATTTCGCTTTAAAAATACTGCGGTAATCTCAAATAAAAATAATTTTATTTTACTAAAAAGCACTTAGCTTTGCCGCTCTTAAATAACTAATATTAAACTATTCCTATGTACATTTTTGTAAGTATCAGGTTAATATTACAAATATTTTACTCAAAAACTTAATTTAAAATAAACAAATAAATGGAAATCAAAAAAGATGCATTCCAACGTTGTTTAGTTGGCTTAATGTTATACTTACTTTTTATTTTAAACAAAAAAAAACAATTAAAAAACTATCTACGTCTTTTTAGCTCAAATTAGAGACTAGTACTTCAATAAAAATGGGTTCAGTTAAAGATTTGAATGACATTTTCTCAAAACAAGATATGCCAGTCTTGGAAAAAATATGTTTCACAATTGTATTCTTCAGTAGCAACAGATATCAGATTTAAGCCGCATGGTATGGTTTTTTGCTTACGTATCCGTTTTATCAGCCCTTTTATGTGTAAAAACCTAAAATTTACTTTAATAGTACACATGCAAAATTTTACTTTCTAGTAAGTATTGCTGAAATGTGCACACTGGTAAACATTACTACCGAAACTTGTATGTTATAGACCTACATACTTTTCAATTAAACTGGCACATCTTAAAAGTGAAAATAAGACGTGGAAATAATATATAAATCTGTTCTTAATTTTCCAAACAAATTCTGTTATGGCAAAAGTAGAAAATAATGAGAGCAAAAGGTTACAAATTTGGTTGCATTGTAGACTTGTCCATTACAAAAAGAAAATTGAATGAAGGGCCATTTACATGGCGCTAAAAACCTATAAAATACCATAGTAAATGTAGGCACATGTAATTACACATACATACAAGATATACAAGACATAATATGCTGCTTAAAGTCGCTGTAAATTGAGTTATTAAACGAAACAATACAGGGGAACTAGATAAATACCATACCTACTCGTTTTCCTCGTGTTACTTTTTGTGGCAAGTGCTGAGGCATACAGGTACTTCAGATGATGGTAAGAGTCATGTTTGTTCATATAAAAATAATCTGCTTGATATTTCCCATAATTTTTACAGCGACTTTACTAATAACAGTGTAAATCTAATAGTCAGTCGATCTCTATTGCTGACTAAACTGATAATTTCGTTAATAACTGTACAAAATATACATATTTTCTTTATTCATCATATTGACTAAAATCTCGACAAAATCATGGATGTTATTTTTATAAGCGACACGAAACAAGATAGTGTCTATAGTTTCAAAACAAGATGTGTTATTGCCTAAAACGTTACAAAGATTAATCGTAGTATCCTTACCCCTGGAGTAGGCACATAAAATAAAATATTTTAGGATCCTTATTCTTATAAAATTGTATACCAGTTAGATAAAATACTTATTTTTTTATGCTGAAGTTTTTCCTGTCGATAAGCTAATATTTTCTTTTTGACTATCTAAGTTATATTATTTATTCTATTATAATTCTTGGATACGTGTACCTACTAATCAGCCGAACATGGGAGTACCAAAAAGCCAAATACGAAATTGAAAATCTAATACAATTTAGAGTCAGTTCGTGGTGTTTTTAGTACTTACCTACGTTAAGTGTCAAGGTATATGTTAAAACAAAAATAAATTAAAATAAACATAATTTATTTTAAATTAAATCAGAGGTGCGTACTGAAAATACAAAAATAGTGAACTAAATCTCTTAACTCGCAATTGTGTTACCTTTTCAATGTTGTTATTTATTTTATGGCCTCACTTCTGAATTCCGCGCGTAACATCTGTATTTTTCATGTTTTTTTTATAAAACTGAAACTAACGGCATTCTAGTTTATAAAATACTGTTTTTTTTTATACAGCTTCCCATATGTCACGTTCAATAGAACACGAGCTGGTACAAGTTCCATACAATGAAGCCGAGCAATCGACTCTGTTGTATTATACAACAACATGTAACATACAACTTGTATGGAGCCGGAAACGCATATTGCGCATATTGGTGATAAATGAGAAATCGACTAAAGTCGAAGCACATCTATGTTAATGATGTAAAATGTGCTATACGTAACACAAATTAAAGCTCACTTTTCAATGCATTACTTTGAGTCGATTTGGTATTGAGTCGAGGTGGTATTGAGTCGCTACAGTGTGCGACAGCCTTTAGACCAAACGAGAGTAAATTTTATTCCTAGAATAGTAGCATAGACAAATGACGGTTATTCTATGATTTCTATGCCACTATTCTAAGATTAAATTTACTCTAGTTTGGTCGGATCCAGCCTTAAAGTACTTTAGTAGTTTAGTTGTTTACTATCTGGGGTATGTATGTCATCATTCTGAACGCGTCGTAAAAACTTTTCGGCAGAACGTGAATTTGCCCTACGCCCGTCGAATTGTATTTTGCAGCTTAAAACAGGTATAATTGCCTATTATACTATGAACGAGCTGACGTTCATGTTATTCAAAAATGGAACGCGTTAAATCTTCATAAATTTAAGATTTCCTTTTAAATTAATCAGAATATATACGTATATATAAAAAAATGATTCGATTCCTGCACATATTCTGATGAACACACTTTAGCTTAAGCAATATATATTCCTAGGCACCGTTTGGTGTGATAGATATAATATTTAATACAAATATTCGACTACGGCTAAACGAAAATTGAGCATTAGTACTACGCAGCTCATTTGACACAACTATACAGAGAGGAAATAGTAATCTTAATCAAAAATTAAGATTACCTTTGTGTACAATTTTCTACTCTAACGAAATGTGTAATTTGTTTCCTCCTCTGTACACTTAAAAATTCAATACTTATTGTAAAATAGTGGCAATAAATAGTTAGAAATAACGATTTGCTTCATTAAAATAATTAACAAGGAATTTGCTTGAATTTGTTACAGCGCCATCTGTCGTATAAATCTCAAACAAATGCAATTTATTATTACAAAATAGATAGTTATTTGAATTTTCTGTTAAGTAATGTATTCACATTTACAGCATCGTAGTCGAGTAAAAGTATCTGTCCTTAGCGAAAATCAAGCTCGAGGAGATTTTAAACAGAGCCATCTGTTGGCAGAAATACTAAGGTCCACGTTCAGACTTTCGGTTTACCTCATTGCTTGCAAAAGCACCTTGCGTAATTCCTCCAATTAAAAACACACGTTTGATTTGAATTAAATTTAGGCTCAAATATTTTAACAAAAGAACACACCATAATACCAGTGTCATTTTTTAAACTAGAGTTAACTAGACAGTCTAATTAATCGATATGTGAACACTCAAAGAAATAGCATCAGTAGTATGAACGGATGCGATGACCATTCGTCACATTAGCTATTTCGTCACTATCCTGATAGGTCACATTCATAATACGTCACGTTGTGCATCTAGTCAGTTTCCTGTACTGGTTTCATTCTGTATTTCGACACTTTCCCAACTCGTCCGATGCATGTATACAATGAATAACAAAACTAAATTTTCAGTACATACAACAACATTTTATTATTTAATAAATCATTAGTACAAACTTCTGTTCTGATGATGTTCATCACACTAAGATAGCGAGAAAGAAACAAAATAATATCCATTGAACTTTATTAAAACATAAATTGAAATGAGTTTCATGTACTTATTGCCTTACTGTACATTGAAAAAATGCGTCGGACGAGTTGGGAAAGAGTCGAAATACAGCATGAAACGAGTACAGGAAACTGACTAGATACACAACGTGACGTACTATGAATGTGACCTATCAGGATAGCGACGAAACAGCTAATGTGACGAATGGTCATCGCATCCGTTTGAACTATATTCCACACGGTACGACACAATTTGAAAGTCACTAACTTTGACTAAACAACAAATGACGAGTCATGTGCGCAATTTCGCTGGATTTCGAATATTGTTCATACTATCAGTCCACATGACAAACAAACATTATTATCCTAGCATTCCTCTCCACATTATTGCAAGCATATCTAAAACTAATTTGCCCCCGAATTAAGTAGTAATTAACCATTTTAAGTAGCAATTAAGTGACTTTAAAATTTGGCACTTAGTCTTTACAGATCAGATTTTTTATTTGCCGATCATTCAATTCCATTTATTTAAAAAGTTAAGTAATAAATTGCACAACCAGTTGCACAATTCGTTTTATTATGTGTAAAACTGCCCTAAAACGCGCCGGATAATCGATTAAGCTTTAAATCGATTTTATTTTAGTTCGCTCTATATGCAAATCGATGCTAATCGAATGTAACAAATAATGTTATTCACTCACTAATATTGGGGAATACTATATTATTTGGGCTGGTAGTACTAAGTACTATATATTATTGCCAGATTTTGCTAAAAGTGCTAAATGAGGCGATTCTTTTTTCAAGTGACTGCAGATTATATTGACTCATGCTGTCAATTTCGTAAAACGATACAAAATCGCTGGTTAAAAGTATGGAATATGCCCAGAATCACGAGCAGGCCGCTCGCCTGATAAAAGCCTGTGCAATTTACTCGTCACATTATTTAGTCATAATGACTAGAAGCCAGGCTGGTACGTGATGAATGAAGAGTTGAACTGTGCTGAGGCAGCGTGGAGGAAGGTGGTGGCATCCTCGCGCTGGCTGCCTGTCTCTCCTGCTCGTCTAACTGAGCTGCGAACTCCTCATCCAAAGCCTGGAATTATCAAAAACTGCTTTAGCAACTTTTAAAGTTTCGCGATTAGAACACAGTGGGGCAATTCTGTTGTCAAAAACTAGTAGATATTTTAGTTTAGTCCTTCCAAAGTTGTCACCTAAAATCTATGAAAACGAAAGATATATTATCCAATAGTTTTATTTACAGGCAACTTAATTGATATTGCAAAACCTTACATGAGGGATGGTGGGCGAGCGTTATACAAGTATCCAGGTTCGATCCTCTGTATTACCTTTCTAAGTTATGTACTGATTTCCATAGCTCCGTGCTTCGCGGGCAATTTAAGCTGTCAGTCCCGGCTGTTATTGATTAATAACAGTCTTAAGCCATGTGAGAGGCCCTCGGGCGGACTGACAAACTCTGACATCAGAGGCCAGCACTACCTCATACGAAAAGCAAGCGAGTAAGGTAACCCGCGTTTAAAAACTGAATTATTCTATTGTTTTAACCTGATCTAGCTTAATGTATCTTTAAAATATATACAATTTAATACCTACTTTTTCTCCAAATCTTCATGGAAAGCATAAAATATAAACAATGTTAATTATAAAAGCTTTATACAGGCTATAAAGTGGCTAGTACAGCCTTCCTTCAGCAAAAAAAAAAGAAGAGATTATATTTTGTAAAACAACAAGCAAATATAATGGTGCAATTCGTATTTCTACCAATATACAGGTGAAGTCAAAAATATTGTAATCCTTTCAAACTGAGGCAACTAAACAACTGAATGTAAAGATATTTCATTGCACATATTATATATGTGCAATGAAATATCTTTACATTTGACATTATTACATCTGAATAAATAATAGCCATTACATAACGTTCTATACAACATTTAATTAATCAATAGGTACGGAGATTGGTTAAATAAAAGTATATACAAAAAACAATACGAATAAAAGTACTTGGAAGGTTGAAACAGTTTATAAGAAAGGGGTCGTAGAAGTTCACTGCGAGCGGGGTAATTGACCGCCCGACCGATCGAATGCATAAACGGCGGTCAATGACCTCGCCACCGTAAATATTGTACCAAATGTAGAGCCGTAATTTAAAAGGATGCCAATGTTTACGATTATAACTTGTTTAAAGCGACTTATCTAATTTAAACAAAATGTTGCAATGGGAACTAATGGGATACCTAGTGCACGCACCAATACAAAGACCAATACACTTATTTAGTTAAATCCAGTAAAAAAAAACATTTAACAATTTTTGTGCGAATACCAGTTTGCAATCAGCTACCTATTATTTTTGATAATTATATTCAGACCCTGTTTCACAAAGGAACCACCATCCAGGTTTTATCACTCCGTGACAGGGCCATAAAACTAAGATCAGAAAGTCATAACAAACAAAGCCGATGTTTTTCTTCACAGGTCACTACTTAACACTGAACTATATGAGTGCTGGTTCCGGACCGAAATCCGTACGAAGTCCGACTACGGCTTTCTTTGCTATGATTACAGATTAGTGCAAAAATAAGTAAATAGACATACCATGCAATCCAGTAAGTATCCATATTTAGTAATCCATGTAATCCATATATAGTAATCTATATATGGTAATCCAGGTTTCTTGTTAGCTGAGCGAACCATCCCACCGGCGGCGTTAATAAGCATAGCATGCGGGGATAGCTGATGTCAGTCTCCAAATCGGAATATACCTGAATCCGCCGTTTAATTAACTTCCTAGCCTTTTGATTGAATGGTGCCATTCAGCTAACGGCTTGAGTGATATTCAGCTATTCAAACAGCTAGGCAAAAGATTTGGATCGATCACGTTTAACTACTTGCCTAAGCAATTCATTTAAATTAAGTTCCACTTTCTGCCACCTGACGCTGAAACTCATACACTATCAATATACGTAGTATCGCTACCTAATCTGTGGTTTAATATGGCGTCGGCAAGCAACATTATTGTTGGTGTTTCTCAGTTTGATTACGTTTACGCAAAAAATAGTACAATAGATGAGTGTAGTGACAAAAATAATGTGAATTTAGCTGTGACTCGTCTGTTCGCAAAGTACTATGTTTAAAAGAATTGCGCTTAAAAAACTAGCTGGGTTATATTGAACATGAAATCTGTTTATAAACATTTGTCTGTCTGCAAACTTCTATGCTTGATACAACGTCTTTTTTGTAACATGGTCACACCCTATTATATGAATGGCCTAAGCAATCAGCCAGCCAGTTCATCAAATGGCATACGGCTGAACATCATTCAGGCCGTTAGTTAAATGGAACCATTCAATCAAAAGCCTAGGCAGTTAATTAAACGGCGGATTAGCTATCTGCCTGCGACATACCTATAGTATGGGATTCACTGTCTAAGACTTAGTGTAATGTGAATTCCAACAGGCCCAAATATACAGAGGAAAGTTGTCTACAAGCAGATTCATTATAGGATTTATGTCTAAGTCATAGAATCATGCGGCGCCATCTGTCTTGCTGGTAGGCATCATCTTCACTAAAGCCTAAACGATTAAGTGCATTACACCCAATATATGGGGTCCACGCCCGAGGAGCTAGCACCTAATCTAACCACTTTTAATAATATCTATGGTAGATCCTAAATATTTCAAAGTTAATTATAAAAAAGAGAAGAGAATACCTTTTTCTATAGTAGTTAGCATCTATACTATTATTGATGTAACAGAAGATGTTGCACAAAATATAATGGAAGACCTTACATCCATTTTTACTTTTGTACTTTAGGTATGAAACTTTCAATTAACTTTCGATGTTATTAATACATTATTTCAGAAAAAAACAAAAGCGGAATAATTACATTTCATATGAAATTAAATCCACCACCAAAGCAGGTAAAAAAAAACAAACAAATTAGAAACATAACGTCTTTATTTACACAATAATTAAGATTAAAATGCTTAAAAAATTAAAAATCCGATTTCATTTATAATTTTACAGCATTAACACAATATCGTAATCGTAACAATAACCATGCTTTTAATAAAATATATGTGTAAGAATGTTAAATAATATACAAAAGAAGGAAATTAGAGCGAGGGGTACGTGAGCGAAGCGAGCAGAAAAAAGTAGTAAGATTTAATGCGACATAGTTTTTTTTAAGTTTTTATTCTGTTATTAGATTGGTAGACATTAATATTTATTAATATCTAAAGAAACCGACCACTGCAAATCAAAAACTAATACCGTGTATTTTTAAACTGCTCGCTTCGCTCAATGTCCGCTCCTCTGCAGGCATTCAAAAAACTTATATTTATGATTTTTAATACAATTCTCATGCGTTTTAACACCATAATTGTTTATATGTGTTTAGGGTACATTTAGGGATTAAATCAACAAATTAGTTTTATAGTCTTATCAATGATTCCTTTGGGTATTTCGATTTGGCTAAGCAGAAAACCGTCTAGCTAGGTGATTTACTTAGCTAGACGGTTCTCTGTCACCACGATTTTTCAATCAGCCCAAATCGCGCTCAACGAATGAATAATCATCACGAAGAAAAAAAACATTGATATAAGCAAAGTTTTTTTCGACTCTGCACATGAAAGAAGTCAAAAAAGAATCCGTGAATAAACTAGTTGAATGTGGCAAAATCTTGAAATGGATTTTTGAAAAAAAAAAACAGTAAAATGTTCATGTTAACGCAAAAGCTGTTTGACCGATGACCTCGTGAGGTCATATATTTAGACAGAATTTACATTACAGTAACCCATAGCAACCCCTTATTGTTTACTGGCGTTATGACGTCAGCGTCCGCGCAATGAAAGAAACAGCGTTTTGGTGTAAGTCAATTTGAATTGGATTTTTACCGAAAAATATATCTATTACGACAAAATACAAAATGTAATGTTCTGAACCTCTTCATTAGTTATTTTCACAGTTTGTTTTGTTGTTGTTGTTGTTGTTATCAACGCGTTTGGCCGCACACGATCTGCATTTCTGTTTATGAATAAAATACACGTTTGGTTCCTAATGCTCGAGAGGTTTAAATGAAATAATAACTTAAGTACCAAAAAATAAACTTTGAGAGAAAAGTTAAACCATTATAATATTTTAAACAAATATTTTAAATTCAAATGGAATGTTCAATTTAGCCTTATGCTTAAATATGACCAAATACAGCTTAGTAATTTGCCACTAAGTAACTCTTTCTACAAACTAATTTAACTAACAAAATATCAACTTTGATTCAATTTATTTATTATAGATATATGGGACTATTTTTAGGGTTGATACCCTACCTACTATACTCTCCTATTGTCCCCTCGTATATTCTAATGGAATTTAAATTTAGGAAGCAATAGCATTTTTGGCAACGTTCTAAGGAAGCATTCTGTTACTTTTACAGACATCAAAAATAGTTTATTACACGACTGCCTAAAAAAGGAGTGTATCGCTTTCAGGGTTCATGAATGCGTGTGAGTTTTTTATTCCACCATAATTATTAGCTTCACTTGTATGTTTGTAACCGACTCCTTTGGACGCTATTTTGACCCACTTTAAACGGTCAGATTTCATTCAAATTTTGCACACCTGTCAAAGACCGATGACAATGCAATAATTCGAAAAAAACTAAAAAGTAGAAAATAAATAATAGTTTAAAAAAACTAAAAAACACGCTTTATATAGAAAACCAAAAAATAGAAAATAAATTTTAATAGTGTAAATAAGAAAAAAATGTTTTATTTAAAAAAAAAGCGTGGGGTGTTTTTTAAGATATAATCGAAATGATAATCCTTCTTCTCATATCTGTCAATGAAATATTTATAACTATTGACCCATGCACCCCAAGTTTTTTTTTAATTTTTTTTTTTCTTATTTACACTATTAAAATGTATTTTCTATTTTCTAGTTTGGTTTTCTATATAAAGCGTGTTTTTTAGTTTTTTTTAAACTATTATTTATTTTTAAACACATTTAGAGTATATGTATATCGTAAGAATCCTTGCATCATCCCGAGTAACATGGGTTTTTTTTGTTGTTGAATATATTCAATATGTCGGCAGTAAAAAAATGACCACTTTTACAATAAGGGTATCTAATTGAAGGCCTTGATGAGGACATTCCAAAAATATATTGGAATGTCCTCATTTATTGACTTAAGTTCATTTTTGGCTAGGCAGTCATGTTTTTTTAATTTATTTTGACTTTACTTTTATGTGTGTCGTATTTTGTTATCTTAGCCGCAAATAATTAATAAGATCATAACCATTGTTCACACCAAACGTATAGTCAGCCGCCGAACACGTTACACGGTTTTCCGATTTGCCCTACGTAATCAATTTCACACCGAACCGACAACATGCAAAATGATATAGTTTCCCCACGAACCGATTGAATATGTTGGGGATAACGAGGGAACTTTTTAGGGATCAGAAAGTTCAAAAAAATAATTATTTGCATATTTTTTTTGAATCACTTGTTTGTATGACTGACTGTCAGTCCATCTGTCACAGCCAATTTGCTACGAATCTCCTGAACGAATTAATTTGAAATTTGGTACACATATGAACAGGACGTGTAACGTAAATAAATGAATTTTGAATATGGAGGTCACTTTTGGGAGCAAATTTAAAGTAAAACTTTTGCACTCTTTACCGTGTGACATATCAAATGAAAGACATATCAAAAAATCAAATGAACATTTAGTGCTTTACTTGGTTACAGGAAAACATATGTCTATGGTTTTAAAATAACATGGCAAATCTCTCCACATTTTGAGTTAATATTCATAGTAACGAACCCTCTCCCGCGAGTTCAATTTGCCTTTGTCCTGTTTTATGAAAATTGTCATAATTCCCACCTGGGGTAAAGCCTGGTGGGCTTACGACAATGAACCAAAGCGCATTGTTGAGTTTTTGGCGACTCAAGCCAGAATTCTCGTTTACACTGGGTCTGGGGTTCAAATTCGACGGCTGATTATACAGTAACACCCCGCTTTACACCACCCCGTTAGGCGCGATTTCGGTTTTACGTGAATTTCAAATTTCGCGCTAAATTGTCTTGCTTTACGCGGATTGGTTACATGTATGTAGTAATTTATTGCCTAACTTGTCTTTGGTCGCGGGCATTCTCACTTTCTCTGACCATTCCGACAAAATAATGGGAAATACTCTCACAGTAGGACTTTTTGTCTGCGTGTTATGAAAATATTTTACAAGAACGTAAACGAAACGCAACCCAGAAGACAATAGAAACGTTTATCCGTAAAACAAATGTAACGCTGTGCTGTAATGTGCTGTGCTTTGAGAATTAAAGTATTGATTTACATATTGTACTGACTTTTGGGTGTGTTTAAACGCAAACCCCTGTATGCGCGAATTTTGCTTAACGCGAATTTTTGCAGAACGTATCCCTCGCGGGGTATTACTGTGCAGACATTCGGTGTGAACAATGCCTTATATTGAAAGCAGTTTCATTTGCAATTTCATAAACAAATATTATTGTTACGAAATTAAATGTTTTTGTACATTTTTGTACAATGGATATAGGAACAAGTTTTCAGTAGACTCCTAATTGTATTTATTTTATATAAATGGCAAGGTTTGTGACAATTTTAATACCAATTCAATTCGTGGTTAGAAGCACATTGTTAGTTTAGAAGCGTTTGTTTTTAAATATTAACTTATTACTAAAAATAATGACGTGGCACAATTAAATATCGTTTTTGTTTTTCACATGGAACAATATCACAAGGAAGCATATTTACCCCTCTACTAATCCTACTAATACATATTATAAATGCAATAGTGACTATGTTTGTTTGTTGCGCTTTCACGCCTTAAGAGGGCCCTTCCCGGTCCGTCTATCGACAACGCGAGCACTGTCAAAAGCTTGTTGTTTCATCCAGCGCAATGTTAGAAAAAGAGACTAAGCGAAAAGAGAGAGATAGCGCCTGGACGCTCGGGTGGCATTCGGTAACTTCCGCATTATAACAATAATAACAACATTGAACGAAAAATAGTGTGCGGAAATTTCATAAACTTTTTCCAGTAAATACGTGTTTCTGAGTAATCCTTATAAGTTTGTGAAATAAATGTTTTTCATTTAGAATCTCCATTACATGTGCGAAGTTTCTACCAAGATGTTTTCCTTACTTTAACAATTTATGAGTACATTGAACGGCCAAAGTTCAGGTTAAATTGGTGCGAAAAAGCAGATTTTTGGAGGCTTATACTTTGGTTGTTTCTCCAAATTTTTATTTTTTGCTGTCGTTGTAACCTAGATACAGTGCACAAGATACCTTTTAGTTTAAAAATTTCAAAGAAATATGTGATGCAACGCCATAGTCACGTACGAGCGTTTGTATGAAAAGTTGAAAAGTATGACGGGTAGGCCGTTCTTAACTACTCAACCGATCATCATAACATATTGCGCACACGTTGTCAGGGGTACAGAAAAGGACATAGGATAATTTGCCACTTCAATGTCAAAGTGACAGGACTTTGGCTGAACCGATTTTGATGAAACGTTGTACAAGGATAATGTACACAACAGATATACCAACTTAAGGTAGTTTGTCCCGAGATAATACACGCGTGTATAATAAATTAATAATATATGTCACCTCTGCATTACCAAGTTAAATTGAATTGTTATATTGTTGTGTAAGTTGTGTTCATATTAAAAGTACGGACGCCGGCCAGGATGTATTTCGTACATTGACCCCTAGTTACTTGTCTCTGTCCCTCGCGCACAAACATATTGCTGTCGCGTTCGCACATTAGAATGAGGGGTACGAAATTCCTTCTGAATCGCAGCCGGGCTTGTAGCTATCTTCACCTCTAATTATCTCTGTAACGTGAGACATTGGAACATAACACTACAGAAAATGTTTGTATATGTGTCCTCTATCCATATACACATATTTCATTATGTGCCTCGAACATTAAAAAACAAGATGGCGGACTGACCACTATGTTAAACTAAGAACTTAGCACCCAGACGAAGTATCTGTGACTATATTTTGAACAACCTTTTTTATGATACAGTTCCATGTGAAAAACTTACCTAAACATAGCACTTGTAAAATAACAATAACAATGCATGCACAATAAATAAAACGTGCTTTCTAGACATCTAATGGTAACACTGATGACAAATTGTAATAAAATTATATTTGTAGTTAAGTACCATTGTATTGTAGATTGTTTTGAAGCTCACGATTTTTCAAAGAGTTTTATTAATTTTATCATACTATACGTTAAACCTGTTACAATATTTTAGGAAAAAATTATAGCTCAGTATTAAACCCGCCCTTAGGTCTTCACGTAAACTTTACTAACTACAATTTACATTAGTCACAGCGGAACTTTGTGTCTCACAGCGGAAGTTGTCTGCTAGTCGCTGCGCAAACCGCTATTTTTCAGGCGCAATCCCAATGTTGAAGGTGAATACAGCATTGTATAACTGCCTCGCTCACTCGCTTGCGTTTTTCGCATATTCCATCTCACTCTTACTTTACGTTGTTTTATCTTCACACCAGTACCTGCGCAGGAGCCTAATTTCACAACCACAAGGATCCGCTGCGACTACTATAACGGACAACGGCTTACAGAGTTTGAAATCGATTAAGTTGAAACTCGAGTGGAAACATCGATTTTGAATCGTCTGTACGAATTAAATGTTCCAATTGGTAAAATTTACGGTCGAAATTCCATTCCAATTTTTCTAGACCACTGAATCAGGGGGACCTTCATTTTTTTCAGAACTAATCGCCTTGTTCAAGTTCAAAGTCGACAACTGACTGACCGGAATGTCACCCGTGTTAGAATAGCTATTGGAACCTCTCACGGCGCCCCAGCGACTAAAATGTGTCGTGTGCTGTTCGTCACTGCTCATCGAGTCTGTTGTAAAAGTGGACCCACTTTTCATCGTCGAATACCTGCTGCCTTCCAGTGAGGGCAGATCGATCACGACAGCTTCCAAAGCTATGTCCTGCTTTAAGCTTTGCTGAGATATGCTCCTCTTCATAGGAGATAGGGCTTCAGTTTTGTACATGTATTCCGACATGCTCTGCCGGTTTAGTTTTTTCTTGTCGACAGGTTTCGATCGCTCTATCGACGGGCGTTTTGGTTCCTCAGCTATATCAGCAGCTTCAAAAGCCATTATTGGTTCGCGACGCCATTCGTCTGTGCTGTTGAAAACGGAGAACCCGGATATCTTCTCTGAAACCAGCTTGAGGTTGGAGGTTGACGCGTATCGTGATGCTTTCGTCAGCTTGCCACGTTTGGTTGTGCTGTAAGCGCTAGTTGCGGCGGATTTCGTCTCCCGGCTGGGGCTTATGCTGCGCCTCCTATCCAGGCTAGGGGTATTGGCAGCAGAGAGGAAGTTGAGACTGGTCCTCGATCGAGACAGCGACCCCATGAAGGAGTTCCTCTGATGATACGCGCTCAGTACGTGCTGCAGGACGTTCGTCGGCCACGGCGCGTCCAAGTAGACGCTTCGGTCCGGTATCTTTTTCCCGAATTTCTTCTCGTGATCGTCTAGGTGTTGCGCGAACTTGTTAATCAGTTTCTGTCGTAGAATAATTGTGGTGTTAGCTGTTGCTGTTGATTGGGGGGACGGCACATACGGAGCTGACGTCACTGTTGGCACCTATTGTTTTGTTGTTGAAATGCGTTGACGTCATAATTTTGTTGCTAAACATTGTGTAATTGAATGTGCTTTTTGATAAAATTGACTGGTGACGATTTTTTGAGGTATCAAAATTTAAAAGCTTTCTTTTTTGTCTAGAACAACAATATTGTTGATACAAATTTGGGATAAAATAGCTTAAGCCTACTAGCACAGCTGCGTTAGCCCGGGGCTAGTGCCTAGTCTGGGCTAAAAATGTAAGACAAGTAGGATAGAGATATATGCAGACAGTAGCGCGAAAGAGATAACGATATTTTTTGGACTTCCTAACTAGATATTTTGTTTTGATTTCGTGCAAGTGGGCCAAAGGTTCCCAGTTTAAACAGAGGTTTGTGTCATAAAGATATCGTATCGCAGAAATACTCTTCAGAGCAGTTACTAAGTCAATGCTAACACTAGATTATTATAACATTTGATGCTATTTTTATAAAAGCTTTTTTAAATTTCACTTGTGTTTATGTATCTATGTATTTCTGTCTGTCCTGGAAGCAATTCAAATTACGAGCACTTCCGCCTTATCCGGCTGAAACATTCAGGGTAGCTCATAAGCTCACCGACAAAAATGCATTTGAAAAAGTGTCAGTAAGTGTTTTTTTTGTTAATTATACTTATTTAGGGTTAAATTGCTTGGGATTTTGTTTAAATTAGGGAGGCACCATAACGCGTGTAATATCGTGGTGCTGAAAAATATATTAGGAACCCGTAAAAAGTCACTTTTTATTGCACATATCAACATTCAATATTAAATCAACACATTTCAACAACTAAATGGGAGTTTCTACACACAACTATAACCCACAACCAGTGCCTAACCCTTCTTCCATTCCACCACCGCCACAATTAGTAATAAGCTATACACAGAAGCATTCCAACACATCCATGCACACAATCCATTCCCATACACAGAATTTATATACACGAGTCGTGGTCGAAAAAAACAAGATCAGTCAATAATAATAATAATAATATATATATATATATATATATATATATATATATATTCGGGACAATTCCAGATAGAGGTAATCCCAGTAAACGTGATGTGTTATTATGATATCTTGAGAATTAGAACTACACTCGCGAGCAATAAAACCGACAGCGCCTCTAAGCACGCAATCAGAGACCTTATTTATTTTGTATTTATAATTTAATTTATAATGAAATAGATTATTTGAAAGCTTCATTCATTAGGACTTGATGAAAAAATAATCACCTGACCCTTACTACTGAAAATACGTACAGTTAGAAACTTACAATTAATTAATGCTTGAAAATATTGCTCTCCTCGTTACGGGAAGTTTCGCGCCGAACGTCTACAAATAATTTTTCTTTAATTATTATTGAAATTATTGAACTATTATTCTTTTTACATAAAAACCAAAAAAATATATAGTGATTTTGATAAAACAGTGGTTTTGACCATAGGCTTGCTTACAAACTTGTACAAAAATTATTAAATTAATTAATTAATTTAATTGTATAACAGATTTTCACTAAAACTATGTTATTATAAAGTTGAGATAGTAAGCATTCTGAATGACTATAGTTTTTAATGTTTGTAACGTATTTACAGAAAATTATAAATAAACACGAAGCTTGAGGTCTTGAGTCAATTTCATTGCTCGCGTGTATAAACATTAGAAACGGGATACTACTATTTGTATTGAGTTCCCGATATTACAAGCGTGTCCATGGATAATATATTGTCGAAAGGCTTCTTGTAAGTACCTGTAGCTGCCACGAGATGGACTGATCTTGTTTTTATAGGCCATGAAGAGAATTAATGTTTAGACTTTTGGCATTTAGTCGTATAACACGTACCAAGATTATAAACGATTTTTCTTTAACGCTTTATGACCAGTGGTTTTCTAATGCAAGAAAACAAGGTCATCGTCATATCGCAACATACGAAAACAAGGTCATCGTCGTATCGCAATATACGAAAACAAGGTCATCGTCATATCGCAATATAAGAAAACAAGGTCATCGTCATATCGCAATATAAGAAAACAAGGTCATCGTCATATCGCAACATAAGAAAACAAGGTCATCGTCATATCGCAACATAAGAAAACAAGGTCATCGTCATATCGCAATATAAGAAAAATGCGAAAACTCCCCGAGTTGTGATTAAATAAATCGTTAATTAATAATAAAAAATGTCTATCATTCTAAAAAAAACAAGTCTAATCATTAATTTCCTACACATATACATATAATATACAGTCTCTCTTGTAGAATTAAAAAGACGTAAAAGACGAAGAGTATGTGTTTTCTTTTCTACTATTAGTGGAGGGAAAACATAAAAAAAACATGCTGCCACATTAACACATCATTGTGCATTTGTAACTCAGATCAGTAATAATACTGAGTAGTTCAAGAACATTCATCACTGAAAGGAGAAGTATTTTTTGGAAAGTCCGGGCCCAGTTCTGCGAGTCAGTAGGGTCAAAACTGTGTCCTTAATTCCTCACTGTCAAAGTTATGGTCTGACTTTGGGGGAGTCATATCAACAGATTTAGATGGAAAAGATACTGCAAGTTGGTCGCGAATGCGTTGTCGAAATTGGAGCTAAATTAGAGCTATGCTCTTATACAGGGTTGTGAGGAAAATACAGAAAACTCCCAGGGCCCCGATTCTGTTAACTATTGAACCGCGATAACGCAAGTCGATCGCTAGATTTTTTTTGGGAAATTTTGCTCATTTACCACTTAAAAGTGCTAGAAGTGTTTTTTTTTTTGGGAAATATTCAAATAATAAAAAAAAGGATAATAAAAACAAAAAAAAAACAAATTTTCAGCAAAATTTTCGCTTCCTTCACTTTTAAGTGGTAAATAAGAAAATTTCTAAAAAAAAAACAAAGCGATCGACTTACGTTATCGCGGTACAATAGCTTACAGAATCGGGGTCCAGATCTATCAATAAAATAAGTCGCCTTAAAAAAATGCCAAAAGAAATGAGTTAAAAAACTTTCTAACATTATTTCTAAGTACTTCAACAAGGAAGAGTGGAATTAAAAGTTATTTCGGCGATTATCATTGTACACCCTTTCAAGCCGTTGTTTATGCCTTTTCGAATAATTAGGCTTAGATGCCGGGTGACGTTTCCGTTCATGGCAACATATTTCGAGATTTTATTTACCTACATATTGAGTTTAGAAAAAAGTCGTAAAACAAAAAGTAGTTACTTTTAATCATAGGAATAAGACCTGAGAGTTTTCTGGTATTTTACATTATGACCCTGTATAATTTTTGTACCAGCTCTTTCAATTTATTTCCCACTATCAAGTCTATGAAAGTGATTAGACAAAATACTCCCATCTTGCAACTGCTCACAAAAGGCTTGGTACGCTTAATTACACGTATTTGTGGTATCTTTTCTCTCTAACTCTGCTCTTACACCAAAGACTTGACAAGACCCTCTTAACATACACAGTATACAGGGTTATTTGTAAAATACTAAAAAAAAAACAGGCATAATTCTTACCATTATAAAAACTAATCTGTTTCCCTACTTTTTCTAAACTGGATGTTTTTCGCAATATTGAAGGTTAATAGAATCTCGCTAGGCTTCTTACTTTTATTTCTATGTGTTCTATGGCAAGTGGCAACACTGTGTACACAAGGCCGCTTAGCATCAAATCAATACCTAATGTTCGACAAGTTGGTAAAAAACGAACATGTAACTGATGACACAAAAAACGGATGTACTTCAATTACAATAGGCGAAATTTCTTTCACTCTCCTTTCGCACTATACGCGGTTTTGGACTGGGTACTTTGTAAAATAGGTTGAAATATTAGAGAAAGAATCAACTTGTTATGAATTATGTAAAAAAAGTGTTAGTTTAAATGATAGAAATAACCTGAGCGCTTTCTGATATTAAACAAACAGCCCTGTATACAGTTGTCCTGTCAATCAGCCAAAACCAGTACAATTTCTTGTGTAATAATTAATACTGTAACTTTGAAGACTTTTTTATGGGTATTTGTATGGTGTAGCCCAAATCGACAGTCATATGCTGTTTAACGTATGACTATGTGACGTCACATCCTGTAAAGTGTTCTACTCACCAGCTTCCTGTCTCCGTGCGTGGACCTCCACTCCTTGAGCTCGATGGAGTACTTCTCCTCGACGGACTTCAGCTTGTTGCTCTCGTGGTTCATGAGGGCTTTGCGCTTCTCGTTCTGGTATTGTTCCAGTTCGCGGAGCAACGCCTGGAGTCCATTGGAAAGGTTAATTAATAATTTGACTCCACTCTGGCGCAGTTGGTAGTACACCTTCTAAGCATGGCGTCCCAGTTTCGAATCCTGGCCGGGGCAAATACTTGTGTGATGAGCATAAATGGATGTTCGTGGTGTCTAGATAAGTGTAGTATAACTGTTTTTTTAATAGTTTTTATTCACAAGACAAAAACATAAATCCGACCACGGTTGGGTAAAAAATAGCATATGACACTCTATACCTAAAAACGAATCGATTGATACCTCGCTTGTCTAAATCGGACCAATAGGGGCGACACTATGGTGAAACATCCACATACCCACGTACATACATAGAATGTTAAACTATTTACCCTTCCCTTGCTCCGCCGTACTCGGGTATAAAAGATCATCATCATCGCCCCAGAAATCTCACAGAAATGAACACAACAAAAAAAACATATGCATAAAACTTTAAACCTCCTCTTTCTGAAGTAGGTTAAAAATGTGTTACCTCTCCTGCTGCTTTGAGTTCCTCTCTTGCTTTGGCGTGTTTGGTGGCGAGGCGTTGCTGCTCCGCTCTGTACCTCTTCTTCTCGTTCTCTTGGAACTAGAAACAGGAAGATACATAAATAGATTAACGCTTTCTTACCTAATAATTTTCTGCAGGTTCAATTTGGATCTAGACGTGACTCGAACTCGCACTATCCGTGCCTCTGCACGGCACGTGACTTTAACCATTTCAGCTACCTTGACCACTACACCATCACCCAAAATTTTCCCTCAGTTTATATTTTCGTCTTAAGGGACGGTAAGCAAACTATCAATAGATGGCGTTAAAATAACCTACTGGACAAGAATATAATATTACTAGTTTCCCCGCCCGCGACTTCGTCCGCGCGGACTACTGTTTATCGCGAAAAAAAGCATCCCCTTTTCTTCTAGGATATTAAAAATCAATGCAAAAGTAGGTATAGTGGCTCTTGATGTTTTTTGACAGACTTGTTATTTCGTTTCCATGGCAACCACAGACCATTACGTGGTAGCAACCGTTCCTTACGGTGAGTAATCAACATTTTCCAGTTTTCCCGTGGAAACTGACAATTTTTCGGGATAAAAAGTATCCTATGTTTTATTCCAGGGTATAAGCTATCTCCATTCTAAATTTCATAAAAATCCGTTTATCCGTTATCGCGTGAAAGCTCCCCAAACAAACAAACAACGTTTCACTTTTATATAATGGTATGGATTTCAAAAAATGGTGTCTATCTGTTTGTTCGCGCATCACGTAAAAACTACTGGACCGATTTCGACGCGATTTTCAGTGTTGGATAGCTTAGGGTTTGACTTAAAAACTGGTGTAAGTACTTGGTATCTCAGCCCGATGAGTAGAAGCCGAGCAATCGGTAAAAAAATATTTGACGTCTAAAAGAACTTTGAAGAAATGTAGTACAATGTACTTTAGATCCTGGAATAACACCTAAGGTACTTTTTACAGCTAGTTATAAATATATATAAATAGTATACATATTGTATATTATCTAATTACCTTCTTGAGCTTATCCCTGTCGTCGTCGTGGCTGGCAGGCAGCGTAGAAATCCGCAGCGATTCGCGGAACATCATCTCGCGCGCTTTCTGCTCGGCGCGGATCCGTTTAGGAAGCGAGCGCTTCTCTAACGCCTGGCATTTCGCTAGCTCTTCTTCTTTGCGAGTGTTTTTTCTGAGAAATGATATATAAAGTCAATCAAGCAATCAATCATTTATTTATATGCTAGAATACATTATTAAATTACACATGTCAGTTCTTAAAGTATTGTAAGGTATTAAGGCGTCGATTGGTATCGTATGAAAATTCCTATAAAATCGATCATTGCTCTTATCGATAAAAAATAAGATTATTATTATTGTTAATTATGTTCCTATTAAAACAAAATCATAACCTAACATGAAATAATAGTAATAAAACAAATGTCAAAATTACATAGTTAAAACTAGGAATTAATTAGATTCTACTTAAAATAATCGTTAGTGCTATAAAAACAATTATCGTCATATATTAGTGATTATATTATTAGTCGAAGAATAATTTAAAAAAAATAATTATGAAGACCAGAGGGTGGGTCAGCGCTACTCAGTAGCGTTTTATTCCACCATTGGCCACTGGTTCCATGCCACGTTGTGGCATTGAACCGCTAAGACAGTTTTTTTAAGGCGTCGATTGGTTTCGTATGAAAATTCCTATAAAATCGATCATTGCTCTTATCGATAAAAAACTTCAGTTATTTGCGTGTCAACAGTTCCAACTAAAGGTAAACATATGTACTTAAATTTGTATGTTGATAGATTAGCTAAAATCGCTATAGGAATTGCCGTCCATGGTCGGTCAACACTTCAACTGGCATACCGTAGTTATCAATTTTTATCACACTATTACCAATTCTGAGAAATCTCAAGTTAGACGGGCCGGAGCACAACTTCCGTGCCGCGGCACCTAAGTTGCGGTCTCAAAACCGTTGCCGCCTTTTTGAAATTAAAACGTTTGAACCGCTTAGACGTTAACAGCTCCTCACAGTTACTTCGTGATTTTAGATGAGGAATTGGAGTCCCGATGAATTCAAGTGGACATAGAGTGCTCACAGCTTCATCTCCTTGAGCTCATTTCATGCTGGACTAGAATCTTTTTTCTTTGATAAGACTTTGGATGCATTCTTCAGCCATTTCCTATTTGAGCAAAGCATCTGTGCTGCCGCGGAGTTGCTAATGTCGTATGTTAAATATCGTGATAATAACGTAGCCGATCTCGTATCCCGCTGAATACAAGGCGAAATGGAACTTTTTTATGACTGTGTGCGACATGTGTTCACCGTTTGATCTGCTCGAGCTCCTTATCATGCCGGACTAGCATTTGATGTCTCCTTAGAAGGAACTCGTCCTTGAGCTGTCGCTTGGCGAGCTGGTGCCGCTCGTGGATCTGCTTCTCTTCCAACTCCCAGAGCGCTGCTTCGTGGTTGCGCATTATCTGTGGAGGTAAAGGTTTGTGTAGAAGATACGAGGATGGTGATTATAAATACACCAATTACACGTTACAAAAGTTGTCCGAGTCTATGACTAGAGTGGCGTTACTCCCGTCACCAACAGCTACAATCAGTTACTTTTTATTTTGTTCATTTTTTAGGTACCCTTACCTCAAAAGAAGGAATAAAAGGAACCCATATGGCCGGCTGTGCGTCGGCCGTGTTTTGTTGTGGAAGGAGTGATAGTAAACAACACAAGTTCTTGTAGATGTGGTCTATTTGTTTACTACAATGTGATTGTGCTAGTTAATATCTCTTGCAACCTTGCAAGAGATATTAACTAACTAGCACAATCACAATATCCAAATTGATAACTATTCACGTGTTTTTATATCATATATGGCATGCAACCGGCGCGGGCTTCGCGTGGTATCGTCTGTAGCCGACTGAGCCGGCCCGCGCGGTAACCGGCCGGGCGAGATGTCGAGCGCCGCCTATGGTTTACAAGGCGCTCGCGCATCGCGCCGGACCGCCGCCGAGATAAGACTGGCGGAGGAGTCGGCACTGATTCCAAGCACTAACATATGTGATTTAGCACTAATATTACATTTCATTTATTTAAATGTAATAAGTAACCATTATAATGGAATATGTATATATTAAGTACATATTATGTAATAATGTTTATGAAATATAAATGAGTATTTTGAGCCTAAAACACAAGTAGCAAAGCAGCCGCATGGGCGGCCATTTTGACGAGGGGAGACTGCCGTGAAAAGGAGCCGGAGCTGGCGGGAAGCCAGAAGGCCAGGGGGGCAGCGCAACCAGACTGCGAGCCGACCCGACGCGAGGGAGCAGGGCGCTCCCGAGACCCGAGGATCACCGAGCACGTGGGCAAGCGTTCGCGCTGCCGAAATCTTCCCGTCTAGTGACGTAAGCCGGCTGGCATTGAGGTACCTATAAACAATTATTCCCAGTGCGCGTGAAATAGACGATTCACAAATCGCGCGCGTAACCTGAAGCCCCTTTTGTGCCCCCTCTTCTTCATAGACTATTTGACTTAACCATCGTAACCACGTGTTAGTTTTTAAGCCTTGTATATAAAAACACTGATTAAATTATCTGTAAGTACTCTTTATAATACCGTTTTCTTATAACAATATCCCCTCGCTCTTCTTGGCTGTAGGCGCAGGTAGGCCCCGATCCAACGGGGGTGGGCCTCTGAGGCCCATCGAGCAGTACGGCCTGGTCATAAGGCCCAAATTGCTCTCCAACTGGTACACTATCCAGGCTACCCTTCCCTACAGCAAGTCCGTCGTGTCGTCCGTCGGTGGCAAACCGAACTTCTACCACCTGCTGCGACGCTGCGGGTGGCGGCCCTCGTCGTGATTCTGCAGCCCCCGGTTCGCCCGGCTGCCACCCGACGGACACATAACCCATAGATTGCACTCCTTAAATGAATTACCACGACAGTATGTGAGTAGCCCACACCCTTATAGGATCACTTTGCTGTCTGAACGCGTAGAGATATCAAGTTAAAATGAATATCAAATATTCAGGTCTAAAAAACAATCTTCTAAGTCAACGCAATCAAAAGATATAGCCGTTTATGCCACATATTTTGACACTCGCAAGGGAATCAAACCTATAGAGTACTTCCCTTTGACCTAGAATTATGAAATTGGCAAGAAGCAACGTCAGCACGGGAAACATCCGAAAACCGTAAAGTAAAAACTTCCGAGGCTCGATTCCCGTGATGGACGAACTATTTACATACGGATAAGTTTGTACGGAACCCTCAGTGCGCGAGCCCGACTCGCACTTGGCCGTTTTTTTTCTATAGAAACCAATATTAGCGTCGACACAGGTCAAATATTTCGATAAAATTATTTTAAAGGACAGTATAAAAACAGGCTTGAAAACGAATCATGCGCTGCAATGATGTTAAAACCTTTTGTTACCTGATGCCTCTGTTGCAGGTACTGCCGGTCGGCCAGCGCCTGTCTCTCCCTGTGGTTGTCGTGTATGCGCCGTAACATGGCGTCGTTCTCATCGGCCAGCGCGGCCACGTAGGCGCGCTCCCTCTCCGCGTGCTCTGTGTCCAGGCGCAGCCGGTGCTGTCGGTAGGCGTCCTTGCGACGCTCTTTGGGCAAAAGTTCCACTTCCTGAGGATAAACAAATGGGAATTAAAATTGGTTAGGTGTAAACGGTAGACCTACGGAGCCGAAACGTGGACATTCACGGTGAAACTGTCCAAAGTATGGAGAGAGCTCTGCTCGGAGTATCTCTGAAGGATAGACTCCGGAATGAGGTGATCCGCCAGAAAACCAAGGTAGCCGACATAGCCCAGAGAATAAGCAAGCTGAAGTGGCAATGGGCTGAAGAAGTTGCAGAACCGACAATCGTTGGGGAAAACGAGTTCTAGAGTGGAGACCACGTTTAGGCAACCGTAGTGTGGGACGCCCTGTGACCAGGTTCACGTGACGACCTGCGAAAGGCGGCCTGAATATAATCGATGAGGATAGCTGAAAACCGAGCTCAGTGGCGTGCAGTGCATTAGGAGAGGCCTTCGTCCAGCAGTGGACAAGTATAGACTGATGATGATGATACAATCGAAAATTATAGCCGCCCATTGACCTATTTGCAAAACTACACAATTCAGGAAACACCGCTCAAAATTGGCTAAATTAACAATTTAAAAGATTTCTCTAAATCTACTCATAAAACAAGTACATCATCAAAGTAAACAAAAAAAACACGACTGCTTTGCCAAAAAATGAACTGTTTTTTTATAACCTATTTTACTCGGGATGATGTAAGGATTCATACATCCGAATCTGTTCAGCCATTTAAACGTTATTCATTGGTGTTTAACCATACCTGCTTCATGAGGCGCAGCTCCTTCTTGAGCGTGTCCCGAAACTGGCGGAGCTTGGTCTCGTGCTCCCCGCGCAGCCGCTTGGCCGCCGCCCGCAGCTCGGTCTCCAGCTGCTGCTCGGCGCGCTCGGCAGCGGCGCGCTGCGCCCGCGCTAGCGTCTCCAGGTCCGTGTCGTGGGCTCGCACAAGGCCGGCCACTTCTGCTTCGAACCTGCATCAGAGAAGTAAAGTAAGCTTACATAATCGTAAGCTTCCTGAACGTAGGCCTTTCTTCATACAGTCGCTACCGGCAACCTTTCGCAAGTCGGCACTCCACCTGCCGGCGGACTCCTCATATTACGTTTACCTAAACGCGGTCTCCACTCTAGAAATCGTTTACCCTAACAGTTGTCGGTTCTTCGAGATATGTTTCCGGCCATTGCCTCTACAGGTTATTTGCTGATTCCTTTAGTTTGGCTCGTGTAGGCTTTATAAAAAGACTACCCCTTTTCATCCAACGGACTCTGTAAGTGTGAGAATTCAGGAAATGGGTACGGAATCTTCCTGGTAAGTATCGACATTTAATGCGATCACCAAGCCAAGCGTAGCGATAATGGCGAAACCCTATTAAGGGAGAGGCCTATATTCAGCAGTGGACGTCTTCGACTGATTATTAACAATGGTAGCTATTTGGACATACATTACTTCATTTCTTCAAATGTAATTTAAACATTGTTGGCTTCGTAACAATGTATTTTTTCCCCTGGCATCTACTCGTATACCTAACTCACTAAACTATCACTAAAGCCTGTCAGCGTAAAATCAATTTTGTTTCCACGCGGCGAGAGTCCCGATTTGTAAAAAACGCTGTCTCAGAACGTGTCCGAATTTATCCAGACGCTGTTAGACAGCTTGTTAAAAACCAGTTTTAATTACTTTATTTTAAGCGGTGCAGTTTAAATTGACGGAAGTTTAGAATAGATGCCAGAAGGAAAAAACCGTGTTACGAAGTTTACAAGGTTTACTTTACATTTGAAGAAATTAAGTCTAGTTTAGTTTACAGAGTGATATGACTAAATTGCTGCCAGTCTCTTTGACATTATGCCTTGGAACTGCTTTTACAGCACCTTGATTTCGTAAGAATGCGGAAGCATGTAGATATCAGCGCCGTTAGTCGATTTTGTATGTAAAAGGTTGTGATAATGTTGTTGCTAACCTCTTGTCCTGCTGATCCCTGAACTGCGCCTCCTTGGCGTTGAGGTCTTGGAACTGCTTCTGCTCCTGCTTTTGCAGCATCTTGATCTCGCGCAGCTCTTGCTTGCGCAGCGCGTGGTCATCCCATGTGCGACCGCTCTCCTCGTCGCCCCAGATCACCTGTAACGAGAATCAATATATGGGTTCAAATAAGATATTTATTTATTCACTAGTCCCGCCCGCGACTTTGCCTGCGTAGTCATTGTTTTGATGGAAATTTACCCTATGTGTTATTCCAGGACCAAAAGTACCTATGTACCTGAAAATCAGCGCCAATTTTCGAAGACGCTTGGCATTATGTTGAGGCATGACCCTTTCTTTCAAAACTAAGGTTTACATGTAATTATGCTTAATCTGTATTTTATGTTAGTAGTTAAATTTGGTTTAATTGTCGTATATGAAGGGTTATTGGAGGTTGGCTGCAAAGCTTAAGGCAAAGCTAGAATAGAGCATTTAGAACCATTATATCCACGGTTGTCTTAGACGAAGTCAGACCATTATTTGCCTTAATTATTATAATAATAATACCTTGGAGGTGGTGGTAGTGATGACGACGCCGTCGATCTCGAACTTCCTGGTGCGTTTCCTGGTCTTCTTCTTGAGGTTGGCCATGTGGATGTCTTCCTTGGAGCGCTGCACCCGGTGCGGCTGGTCGGCCGGCTTGCGGCGGAGCACCACTGCGTCCTCGGTTTGATGGTTCTCTGTGTTTACTCTGGAAATGAAACTACATCGTTGGTAAATTACCTTTTTACCGGACTGCAGAGGCCAGAGGGTCATATATTTGAGCTGTTAGTACGATTTTTTGGCGCGTCCTACATACAATCTAAGCGGCTTGATGGATTTTGAGAAATAAGGTATCATTGGATTAATCACGAGAAAGCTATAGGATTTATGAAGTGTCACGAAAACTAATATGGCGGCGTACAGCTGCTTTTCCCCACCCTAAGGTTGTCTGGAAGTGATAGCTATGAGCGATAAGACCGCCTATTGCATATGTAATTTCTATTTTTGTAATTTGTTTCAACTTTTATTTTTTTGCATGTTTGTTCGTAATGAATAAACACAAAAAAAACAAACGCTTTTAAAAAACCTTTCTGCCGTAAAACAACTAGTAAACATGGGCTTAAGAATTATATTAAGAAAAAAAGTTCCCTACGAAACTGCAATAATGTAACCCTAAGTGTCAATAATTTGCCTATAATAGTCATTACTTGGCGTGCGCTACGAAAACTATTGTCGATACATAAAATAATGTACTACATGTTTATAGTACACATCATTACACAAAAAGTCCGCGAGGCTTGTGTATAAATATTATAGTAAAGTCACAATAACTATTTTTTATTCAAAGTAGTCAATCAAAACGGATACAATCGAAATTTTGTATAAATTGTTATTTAGAGAAACCCTTAGCTATCCGTGCGAAACCAGGGCGGTCGCTTGTTGTAAATAAACGTTCAGAAAATCACATACAGTAGTCGCAGCCAATCTATATGTTTGTGAAGTTAGGCTCTGTGAACGATTGCGCAGGTACTGCTGTGGGGATAAAACAGCATAAAGTAAGAGCGAGATAGAATATGCGAAATACGTAAGCGAGTGAGCGAGGCAGTTATACAATGCTGTCTTCACCTTCAACATTTGGATTGCGCCTGAAAAACGAGATACATACTTCCGCTGCGACTACTGTACATGCTTGTCAATCTTCGTATTCATAGTCAGAAACTAGAGGTAGAATAGCTGGCCCGCGGTTTTACCCGTGTGGACAGTGATGTGATAATGTAGATGAAATATTTCGAGGACCTCCGTATACCAAGTTTAATCAAAATCCGTTCATCTGCTGCAGCGCTGAGTCATAACAAACATACACACCATCGCATTTATTATATTAGTAGGATAAGCCAGTTGCAGTGGCATTAGTCAGGCCACTTATCACATAGAAACGATAGCCGTTGAGGAAAGATTCACGAACAGCTACCACGGTCTGGAAAACGGAGCGTAGGACGAGCCCTAACGAGGTGGACCGACGAGTTGGTGTGTCGCGGGGAGGCGCTGAATGCTAAGTTATTTATTTTATTGGCAGGCTAATAATTTTGTTAGGTAAATTATGTCTAAGCATTAGATAATCAACTATATTTTCTTCCTGTGAGATTTATTTTAGAGATAAATCTTAAGCCATTGAGTAGAAAAATGTAAATATTACCGAAAATAACGTAATTATTGATAAGAAAATGTATCGAATGAAATTCTTTTAATCATGTTTTTGTCTTAGTCTTAGAGAGATAAAGATCTCAAAAACATATATGTTAAGGTTCACATTTATCAGGCTTGTGGTTGACCCAGCATATTTATAGAAAAAAACCCTTAAAAAGCAGAGCCTGGTGTTAATTACGTAAGGTCGACTTTGGCCGCACCTTATTAAAAAAAACTGTGTTTTGTAGACATCCACAGATTGCTGTGTATTCTGATCATTCACTGGATAATGTTTATTCAATGGAGATATTACCCTGGTACCTAATAAGTACAATATACCAAATTTCGTATGTAGCTGTCAAATCTCGTCGGATTGAAATACAAAGTACACCAGTTTTAAGTCAAAACTTAATCTATCTATCAGTGAAAACCGCATTTCAATCGGTCCATTCGATTTTACGCGAAAAAAAAAAAAAAAATATGATATAATTTATAGAGCACAGGCAACCCCGCGGTTTGACCCGCGTGAGGGGTGATGATGTTGTTGAAAAGTGTATTTTGTGTTAACGATAGCCATTTGGGTGAAGGACTTTACATAATACCTTTTGAGTGGTCTGATCAATCTAACAAAGCGATCTGACCACGGGTACCTAACGGAGCTACGATAGGGCTCCTCTAAGTATAGATAATACTTTATTGCACCTAAAAAGAAGTACATAGAACGATAGTTTCACTATCTCGAAATATCAGACTTGATTTTGGCGTTTCGCGTTTTTGGAATTACGGGCGCTTGGTATTTTGCGTAAGTATTATTTCACGACGACAAATGTGACCAGACCGTTGACCACTTCAGCTGGCTTATTCTCTGAGCTGACGGTAAAAGTCCGAACAGTTCTAAATTCATCGTTCATTTCGACCTTTTACCACCATTCACTTAGATTTACCTAAGAGACACGGTAAATGAAAAAATAAAATAAAAAAAATTAACCTAACCTTACCTTTACATAACCGCTTTCCCGCAGAAGCATTTCCCACTCCAAGACAAATAATAATACAAAAACATAACCTAGCTTAACCAACACCAACATTTACCAGCCGGCACTGGTAAAACCTAGCATTTACGAGTTTATAATGGTAAAAGCCCGAAAAAATAGTTTTTACCACTTGATGTCGGTTATTGACCGAGCGAGCGCGAACGCGTGCGTCTCCGTTTCAGCTTGGGCAAAAATACTTTCGTATGTTCAGATCTCTGTTCTCCACTACAGGTCGCATTTCTCAACCGATCTAATCAAAACTTGGTATACAGTTTAAGCGAATTTTTTAGTCGCCGTTGTTTTTGATTGAAATTGAAAAAGGGGCTACTGAATCTCCGCCTTATTAAATCCAATTTCGATGGTTCTTTTTTTATTTGAATGGTAGTAATTTAAAGTAAGTCTCATAAAAGTTTGGTGAAGATCTGATGAGGATCTTCGGGGTGATAAGCAGAATAGCTTCTCAAAATGCAGTAAATTGCTCACTTTTAGGTTTCTACCAGTGGAATCAGCCCTTTACTACTAGGTAGAGATTGATGGAGCACCTTGGTTATTAATGTTAGTGTTACAATAAGGTAACTAGATGGCGCTACTGTGCACCGGTAGATTGTTTGTACTCGCGAGGTCTACATCTCACACAACCACTAGTCTTAGGTTTTACTGGTAAATTTTAGGATATACCTGAAATTTACCAGTAAAACCTAAGTTAACCGACATGCGATGGTAAAAATATTTTTTCGTAAAACCTAAGAATAACCTAACAAAAGGTAACATTGAACAGGTAGCTTACCTAGCGCCTCCGTTGAGGTGCGCCAAATGTAGGTGGTCATCATGCGAGGCCGTGGTGGCGCTAGTGGCGAGGGAATCAGCGTCGTGGGCGGCGCGAGACGAAGAAGATGCCACGCTGCCGCTGTCAGACTGCGATCTCCTGAAATATAGGTAAGAGAATTAGTTCAAAAACTAAAACCCGACTACGGTCGGGTATAAAATAGCCTATGACACTCTTGCGATGACGACGAATCGCTCGTCAAAATCGGATCACATTTTTTATTTGAACACATTACCCTTCCTTTGCTTCGCCGTAGTCGGGTAAAAAACTAGGGGTGAATAAACATACCTCTCGAAGCTATCGGGACTGAGTCGGGTGGAGCCTGAGCCCAGAGCGATGTGCGTCGCTGCAGAGTCTCTCACGCGCACTTCTTCGTTGCCCACGGTCACTACCGACACGTGTGATGTGTCCTGCGAAACAAAACGAAACACTGAACAGGTGGAGTAGGTCCCCGGCTGGTGGCCACGCCATAGGACAGCGCAGCAGTGGAAAGACCATTGGCACGATGAACGATCACATGAAGGACCTGACTCAAAACCAGAATCAATGGCGGAGGGAGGAGGCTTATGTTCTGCAGTGGGCGGAAATGAGCTGTGTAGGATGATGATGAACATCAAATAATAGTAGATTATGCACCAAGGGGATAAAGTAGTGTCTTACGTCATGGCTGGCATATTAGACCCGGAGCTTAACGAGGGATTCTAGAGTTAACTCCCGAGCGCAGCTTCGCTTGGGAGTTATGTAGAGTCCAGAGTGAAGCGAGGGGTTCAAACCGCCCTTGACGAAGGCAAGCTTTAGCTCGAGGTGAATTTCCTTCTGTGAGACAGTAAGAACCCAGGCCTACATAAACAAAGCATACATTAAGTTAAAAGTTAAATAAATACTACACTCATATCGTAAAATCCGGATTATGAACTTAAAAATGGTGGCATAATGGCATAATTTATGCATGGCGCGTCTCTTATAACAAAAATAAACATAAAAGCACTGGTTTCGCTCCGCACTAACGAGGGTTTTCGCCATTTATTATCTATGGCGCCGCATGCTAGACCGTATACGGTCATGCATGCGCGTGAATTCGCTGTGGACTGGATTTTGGAGCCATAATTTACGTTACATTAGTACCTAAAAATTTAATGTTTTTTGATGATCAAAAGTTTTATACTGAATAAAAAAAACCTACAACCTACAACAGTGTTAGTGAGGCGAATTTGACTCCACCTGGCAACACGGAAACTCGCGGTTGGTTCGGAAACAGCAACTGTCATGACGAACGCGATTTACCAGCAAAATCAGTAATAAAGGTGACATCGTGGACAAACGATTGCCTAAACAGTAATAAAAAATAAAATGTACAACAATGCAAGCATTACCATCCCCATATCGAATTAGTACATTACTGCCGCGGTTTGTAATGACTGCGTTGCTGGCAGCGATGATGAGGTCGAGGCCTTTATAGCGCGGACAGCAAGGGCTGCAATGATGGCCAAGCTTAGAACTTAACTAAGCAAAGCTGGAGGCCATCATAGCGTGGCCAGCAGGGCAGTCATTGCGGACCAACGCTTGTATAGTGCTTTACTCAAACAATGCGAGGAATTTAAATAAAACCAGCTTAGTATAATAAGAATTTACTCAAACAATGCAACAACAACGAAAACAACAACGACAACGACAAAGACAACAACAACGACCACAACAACAGAAACAGAAACAACAACAACAATCACGATCACATCAGCTTTCAAACAGAAAAAAAACCATCAAAATCGGTCCATTCGTCTGGGAGCTACAGCGCCTCTCTTTTCGCGTTCGGGGTTAACGAACCCACGGAATAAATAATAGTGCTACGACAAAACACGACAATAATGGATTTTCAAAGGAAATTGCTGGCCGCAAAACACGACAATAATGAAATTCCATACAACTTTGCTGGTGCCTATTCAAGCAGCGCGGCAAGGTCGACTTTGCCCAAAGAAGGTTGTCGAAATAATGACCACATTACTAGTATTGTTTGAGTAAAATACATTTGATAGGTTTTGCCCGCAACTTAGTGCACGCGGACTACAGGTTAGCACAATAAAAAGTAGTATTCAAACTATCTCTATACCAAATTTAATCAAGATTGGTTCATCCGTTTAGTCGTGAAAAGGTACCACACGCTTTAAAATATTAGCATGGAAGTATGGGTTTAATGCCATAATGTTTCGAGTACTTTGCAGTGTTAGTGATCACAGGTACATGACAGATCTCTGTTAAAATATATAGAAGGTTATATAAATTTACTGTTTAAGGTTTTAAGGAATTTATGTTGGCCTAGTTGTACCCGCGGCTTTGCCCGCGTGGTCATTTTTCTAGGATATAAGGATCCTGTGATATTTCAGAACCAAATGTACCAAAATCATCAAACTTCGTTCAAACGTCAAATGGTTTCTATCGATTGCTCGACTTCTACTCATCAGATTCAGATACCAAGTACACCAGTTTTTAAGTCAACCCCTAAGCCAACCAACAGTGAAAACCGCAATCGGTCCAGTAGTAATTACGTGATGCACGAACAAACATACATACAAACAAACAGACAAACACGATTAAAAAAATGATTTATTCTCGTTCAGTAGTTTATTTTAAGTAACCCAGACATATTTTTTTTAATTATCTTCTTTGTACAGACTTTTTCGTTCTTATTGCTTTATTATAAGTATACATACGACTGCAAATCATAATTCCTAACATTTGTTTTGTGACGCCACTATCAGGACTTACGATGCAAATTACTTTCTATAATCCTGTCCAATATACCTTCATGTTTGGATGGGACTGACAACTCACCAAATTGAGACCATTAGTGGCGCTATCGTCGAACACTCCGGAGTCGATGGCTGCAGCTCCAGGGCTCAATATTAACACTTCGCTGCTGTCCAACCGACGACCTCGGGTCTTTTCTGGAATTATATACAACACAATTTAGGGTTAAAGGCTTATTTAGTCATTCATCTGAAGTGACAAAAGCAAATCTGAGCCTGTAATTACGACTGAGTTTGACTACATTTAACGTGTTCTTGAGTTATAAGCCAAAATATGAAAATAATATGTACTTCAAGACGTTTGTTCGGAACGATCAGCAGGACAAGACGTCAGCAACAACATGATTACTACCGTTAACATACAATTGACGACCGGTTGGTCTAGTGGCTAGAGACCCTACTACGAAATCAAACGGTCGTGAGTTCGAACCCCACAAGGTGCAATCATTTGTGTGATGAATAGAAATGATTGTTTCCGAGTCATGGATGTAATATTCGTATTTATGTATGTTTATCAGTTACCTAGTGCCCATAGTACAGGGTATTCTAGCTTGGGGCTAGGTAATCGGTGTGAATTGTGCCGAATATTATTTACTTATTTACAATGTCGACAACCAGTGAGAGCGACGACAACAGCTGGATGCTTAACCCTTGTTAAACCGTACAAGCTATATGGCATCTTTTCGCCCAAAGGAATTAATTTATTTGTATATATCTATTTTAGGATAATTATTATGAACGCATATACGAGTATGTTTTATTCCTTTTTTTAGAAAGTAAACAGTATAGAGTAACTGAAGATATAAAAACAATATAAAACAAGTGATTTTTATACTAAAGGTCATTTATTTCGAAAAAATAAAAACCACAGATTTTAATATTTTTTTAGAATCTTACTGCTGTAATTTATAAAATAATTATTTATATTATATTATTTTTACTTATTCTTATTGCTACGTTCAATAGTTTTCTAGAAAAGTAATTCAAAACATTCTAATCGTTAGCATTCAGTAATTAGCCCCTGAAACCTTATGTTACGTAACGGTTACGGCTTTAATTATGAATGACTATTAAGTCACGGCTAATTAGCGAACATCAACGGTTTTGAGGTTGGGTGCTGACAGGTACTGAAGGGTTAAACTTTTTTTTTACGAAATTAGGAGTTGTAACAGCAGATCCAAGACCCAATTCCAAGGAGGCAACAGTCATCATCAGCCATAATACGTCCACTGCTAAACGTGGGCCTCCCTATAATACCACGCTTGGCAAGCGACCTAATATTAAGTTGGACCCACAAGACACATCAAATTCAGAATAATCGCTTTAATATTATAAATCATCAGAGAAGTGTAGCCACTTTCGTAAACAGGCTAATCAGAGCTTACAGTTTAAAAAAAATACCTCTTATCAAGCGGAAAAAAAATGCAAGTGCATAAAAACCGATTAGCGCCATCTATCTTTAGAAGTGGATGTGTTTATGTTTCTTAATCCTTCACGCTCTAACGGCTGAACGGATTTGGATGAAATTTGGTACCAGGACAGATTATATCCTGGATAAAAACATAGGCTACTTTTCATCATCATCCTCATCATAATCCAGGCGCAGCTAGTACATTAATAATAAACATGAACCCTCACTGACCTGTGTAGGAACTGGTGCAGTCGAGCGAGTCAAGAGACGAGGGTGCAAAGCAGTCGTCATCGGACGACGAGCCGGCACCCACTATGACAACTTCATCGGCAATAGGCGGCGTCGTCGATATCGTGACGGCGTTTGGTGGTAGCTGTGAATAAGGTACAATTTTACAATAAATACTGACCTATAATCGCATACGTAATGTTGAGTCTTCCTCCACGCTTATTACCATTTTACATTTCAAACACTCGTCTTATTAAATGTTATGGCATCTGCTAAGCACTGGCTTACAATCAATTTCACCAATATCTAGTTTATTTTAAGTATTGTCATGTCACAGTCAATATTGTCAAATTCATGATTCAATAAAATGGTGGATGTTTTACTGAAAATTCGAGGGGGTTTTGGAAAAATCACAAAATGCCATTTATGTCGTGTTTGATTATTTTTCCCACACACGTGTACGTCAACGAACACCTAACGGATAATATTTTATCAATATTACACATTAACACTCGAAGAAACACAAGATTGAGAATAAAATCAAACTCTACAACACATTTAGTTTTTTTTCCAAAACCTAAACAAGACGTTGAAAGGAACGCTCATTTAGATATGCCACTGTCAATTGTATGTTACATCTGAAATTCATAGAAGTAAGCGGCGTATATCTCTGTGATCAATGTTCGGTCGTTTTTTTTTGTGATGCATTAATTCAATTTTACATCTCAAATTTGTTTTTTTTTTTGCTTTTTCTTTTATTGCATGATATTATTTTTTGCGCATAACATGCCAATACCAAGACAACCTTTTACTCCTCAACTTTTCAATTACTCTATTTGAAACTTTGTAAACTATGAAAAAAGAGCTCAAATTGCTTACGTTTTCGCTACTCACCGGTGCAGCAGTGTTCAACACAGGCGGATGAGTAGTGGTGACCGTCACTAGCCCGGCGGGGGTGGTGGCCGCGAGCGAGTTCGGCTCCACGACGACCACGTTGTCGTTGACGGCGACAACGACGGGCGAAGCGACGACTACGACTTGTTGAGTTGGCGGCGGCGGCGGCGCGGGCGGCTTGATTGGCGTGTCTGGGTCTTTGGGTTGCGGCTGTGAAGATTTAGAGGTCTTATTATAAAGCCGCCATACCATTGAGCCTTAACACAGCAACTCCCCCATTGTACCTACATTTATAGCTTTAGATCTAGACTCAAAGTAACACATTGAAAAGGGATCTTTAATAGTGTTACGTACAGCACATTTTACAAAATGAACCAACGAGTGGGCAAAGAGTTGTAGCTACTCTACTTTTATTACATTTTCTATAATGTGCTTTATTACTTTATACAATTAGCTCATATTTCAATGATTTCTGACTGACTTTTACTGGATTTATACTCAACTACTTTTAATAAAATTTATGGCGTCCTGACAAAATATGTCACCAGATGTTACGAAAAGCATGCTATTAAATTTATGGTATCACACTGAATATACACACTTGCAAATAAATAAGAATCTTCCAAATCACTTCATCAATCCCAGAAATTCAGGAATTCCAGAGATATTACAAATTAAGAAGAGTAATTTTGGATACTCACGGTAATAGGCCTAATCTCCACTGCGTTCTGCTGCCTCCTCAATTCCCGGTCATCTTTCCGTCTCTCCTCTTTCCTTACTCCCAACTCTTGCACTTTCTTCTCATCGGCTGAATTCGACCGGGAATACCTCCTTTCTATCCTATTCACTTCTGCATTCACTTTATTCACTTCCGCACTAACTTTATTCACATCTGCACTGACTTTATTCACATCTACACTAGATTTATCCACATCTCCACTTGACTTATTCACATCTCCACTAGACTTATTCAAGTCTACACTAATTTTATTCACATCCGTATTTGATTTGTGGATTTCTCGTTTGTTGACTTCAATGATCGGTCTGTCATCGTCTGAACTAGACCGAGAGTGCCTCTTCTCAATTTTACTAACTTGGGCACTTACTCGGTTGATTTCAACAAGTTTTTCTTGGTTAATGCTCTGCAAACTTCGGTTTAGACTGCTCTGTGAGCTACGTTTGACGATGTGTGTTTGGTCATCGATCGAGCTAGACCGTGAGCTCTTTTTCATTATTATATTTTTCGCTTCAACATTTTTTCCTTCAACCGAATTGGACCTAGAGAATTGTTTCGTGGTGAATTCTTGGGTTGGTTCCGTAGAATTCGATCGGGAGAAGTCTTTTTTGACTAGATCTGGTTTTCTGGTTGGTTCTGGTGCTGGGTCGGGCTTTGGTTTCTCTGGTGACGCCTTCTCGGGCAACTTGTCTGTCTTTTTGTCGTGTACCGCCTTTTCGGCATCTCGGCAAACCTGTGAAAATTGTTGATAGTTAGTACTGGCTCTTGCCAGTAGAACTTTGCTTTTAAGGCGACTATTTAACATTTGGCGGTAACTAATACGATAGACTTACAAATAGATGTTTATAGGCCAATTTTGTTCAAAATTAAACACATTAACAAATACATTTCCAAGCATTTATGAGAAAAATAAATAAGTTCAAAAATAAAACCTGACTATGGTCAGGTAAAAAATAGCGTATGACACTCTTGCGATGAAGACAAATCGATACCCCGGCTGTCAAAATCAGACCAAGTCTCTGGTTTGAGCTCATTACCCTTCCCTTTCTTCGCCGTAGTCGAGTAAAAAAATATATCTTTATTTTTTATTTAAATTTACTCTTAATACTAACATGGTTCAATCACGGACATTTTGATAAGTGACATGGGACATCTGTTTTTTTTTTAAATAAGAATTTTCGTATTATTTTTAAATTACTAGCTACACCCCGCGGTTTTACCCCGTGGATGATGATGATGATGAAAGTATGCTATGTGTTATTGCAGGACCTAAATTATCTATAAACCAAATTTAATCAAAATCCATTCAGCAGCTTCAGCGCGAAGAAGTAACAAACATACACACTCACACAAACTTTTTCACTTATATTAGTGTATATTGACATGATAATGGTAGTATTCCAATAAATTCTGTATTCTGTTATAGCGCCATCTACTGGCAAAAATCCAGTACTAACTTGATCAACTATATTAGCGGCAGTGTTCGCCGGGGAGGCGGGGGCGGCGGGCGGGGGCGGTGCGGGCGGCTTCTTGGCAGCCGGCGCAGGGGCGGCAGCGGCGGGGGCGGCGGGAGACGCGGGCGGCGTCGCAGACGGGGGCGGCGGCGCAGGGCCCTTCTCTTTCTTTGGTGCCTAGAAAATAGTATAAGTTAGGATAGGAATGCATGCGTCATAGGCACTAGCTATTGCGTCCTCGGAAATAGGAGGAAATAAAATTCCAAAATGAAAAAAAATATGAAAGGGATTCATTTCGTTTGCATACATCAAGACTATTTCTTGTTTATACATAAAATTGTTGATAGATTCTGGCGTTGCATTGCGGAAATTTATATTTCAACTTCTTTTTTAATCCTTACGTTTTTTTTATTTATTTATGTTCACCGATTCCTCCGTCAATTGTGGACCGATGTTGTGAAAATATTTTTTTGTTTAAAAGGGTATACTTTCCAGGTAGTTCCATATAAATTGTATCAAAATTGGTTCAGTAGTTTTTTTTTTAGTTATTATCTGTTAATCCATTTGAAGTCGATTTTTTGTACCATGGTATTTTGTACAGAACTAACGGTACATCGCGAGGGTCCACCAGTAATAATATATAGCGATGGTGGCCTAACGGTTCTGTAGTGCAATTTAGAATCCAACGATACCGGGTTCAAAACCTAGGCTACGCACCAATGACTTTTCTAAGTTATGTGCGGTTTTCCATCGCTCCGTGCTTCGGAGGGCACGTTAAGCTGTCGGTCCCGGCTGTTATTGATTAATAGCAGTCGTTAAGCCATGTCAGAGGCCATCGGGCGGCTTGATAAACTCTGACATCAGAGGCCAGCACTACCTCATACGACAAACAAAACAAAACCAGTAATAATGATGCCTAGCAGACCTAGAACCAGTGTACAACAGAAACCAAGCTTAACTTTAAAGGAGCGTATTAATGTTTATTGTACTTACTATTGTGTTGTTAATGTAACTTTCATGTCCATCTAAATGTATTAAATACAGAATGTTATGCAAGGCTGTTCTGACCCATGACGTCAGTCCTTTCCCAATTTATATTATTTCTTTTTGACACTGTTCTTCCATACGTATTAAAATTGTTAAAATTTATATGTATAGTACTAACTTAACTACCTACATGTTGACGTAACCCTACTTTTTTATTTGTTATTAAGTTACTTTTTACTGCCCAATAATCTACATACTTCTTTTAAGTGTACTTATATTGCTATGTCAAATTATTCTTATTATGCTATAAAACTAATTGCAACAATAATTATTTAATATTGAAAAATAGTGGTTTGTAAATTGCCTGCACATAGATAACTATATTAAATGTAAGTAATAGGGAGCTAGTTGAAAATCAGCGCTGTGAGGCGTGTACTCGCAGCTTATACTGAGCTGTAGGTCTAGGTTAGGTGTGTTTGTGCACAACCTAACCTAGATTATAATTATGATTGTCAAAATGTATCTTAATTGTATATTTTGTGGACAATAAAAGTATCTTTTTCTTTCTTCTTATAATAAATGTTGAAATTAAATTAGTAAAGTACTGACCGGTGCTTTTCTATCCACGTGCGCGTGCTCGTCGTCGTGGGGGCGCTTGTGGGTGGGGGCGGGAGGGGCTGTAGGGGCAGTGGCGCCGGGGGCGGGAGAGGGCGGCGCGCGGGGCGGCACTGGCGCGATCGCTGCGACGCCGGCCGGGGGCTCCGGATCTGACACTGTGGATTCAGACATGTTAACTGAGTAAAAGAATGAATTTGGACAATCAAATAGCGTTTGTTTGTAACAATTAACGAGCTGGGGTTCAGATAAAATAAATGTACGCCAATTACACCAAAAATTAACACCTTTATTCGAAAAACCACAAGAAGAAATTAAACTGACAAGTAACACTCAAACACTCGTTTAACTTGACTGTACACACTAATCAATAATCACTGAATACTCGCTTCGAATCACTATGATCGTTTCGTTCCGAATGCCAAGTGAAAACTGTCCCAGGCAGTCGATGCGCGCTCTATTTATACCGCGACGGAAGTTTCCAGAAGACACTTGTATGTACTCATATGTACTAGCGATAGTCGGTAGGTATTTGAATTTTCAAGGTCGGCGGCGCCTCTGATGTCGCACCGCGCCTGTAGGTACCTAAGGCCGGCGGCGCCTTTGATGTTGCCGCGCCGCGCCTGTATGTACCCACCTACCGCGCGCTCTGAAAACTCTGTAGGTACTTACGCGCAACTAGTGTGTTCCAGAATGTTCCTTTAAATGTAGGTATTGCGTCATCCGACCGAAACTCCTCGAACATTTTAGTAGCTACTGTTTTTTCTAAGAATCGACCGGCGTAACAGTATATTGGCAAACGTGGAGAAACAACCACAAGGCTGGTATACAAAAGGACAAACAATGATAAAAAAAATTATCTGGCAACATTGCCATCGAGTTACTAACGAAAGAGTGAACAGTGGTACTACTGGTGTCGCGCGTAATAAAATAGTGATAAAGAGGGTAGACAATTTTGTCTGCCTGTAAAAGCTATTCCACCCGCAGTTACTTCAGTTATTTGCAACAGTGCCGAAACATCGGGAACTCACAGAAGAACAGTCGCCGATGTAGTATTTTTATACAAAATCATCAATGGATTGATAGATTGCTCAACATTATTGGAACGAATTAAATTTTCAGCGCCTCGCACGAGTAGTCGTCTCCATAATAGAAAGACCTTCGAACTACCGGTGTGTCGTACCAATCTTGGTCATCATTCACCAGTCTATCGAATGTGTTCAGCTTGTAACATTATAAGAGACGAAGTTGATATTTTCAGTGCATCATTGTTGTCAAGCGATGTTCGGTATTGTTCTTCAACCATAAATAATTCATTTATTTCATTTTAATTGTTTAAAAATTATCATATATATTATATCTATATTATTATTTTTTGTAGTAAGAGTGTTATTCATGCATGCTGTGTTTGCATCTAGTAGGCTGTTCACTAGCATAATACAATTAACATAAGGTACTGTAAGCTTTGTACATGTGATAATGACAGTTTTGTGAAAATTTTGAATAAATAAACTCATTACAAATAGTATCCATGGTAAATATCCCGCTTGTAATGTTTATGCTTCTAGTGTCATAATTCCAGCGCTAGAATCTCGTTCACTTACTTTTGACGTCCGGCGTTTCGCCCGACCGCACCGACGTCGAGTCATCTTCCTCCATTGGCATATGAGAGCTGCGCGGCTCCTGATCAGACATACAATACCATTTTAATATCATACCATTATACAGTTAAAGTTACAGCTGAATTGCAGAAAAAAATTATTAAAATATCTTGAAAATTAAAATAGTGCAAGCGGAATAATATGCGTGCTAATATACTCGTAGTTAAAGAAACAAAGAACTTAAAAATAAAAGAATAATACAAGACGGACAACTTCATCAAACTCTACTCTCTACTCGATTACTAACACGGGTAAAAATAACCTATGACACTCTTTACCTGAAGACGAATCGATTGACACCTCGCTTGTCAGAATCGAACAAACAGGGGCGACGCTATGTTGGAATATCCACAGCCACATACATAGATACATACATACATACATAAGACTGTTTACACTCATTACCCTTCCCTTGATTTGCTGTAGTCGGGTAAGAAGGCCTTCTAACGTATGTGGCATAGCTGCAAGTAAAAAAAACACGGCCACTGATCAAACCTTAATAAATCGAAACAGGACTTCAATGCAAACACAAAATATCTGAACACTAGTGTCCTAAAGTGTCGCGTTTCTGAGATATTGGATGTCAAATATAGCATAATGGCAGCGATTCGGTCATAACACTCCGTAAACTAAACTAGACTTAATTTAAACCTTGTCGACTTCGTAACAAGGTCTTTTTGCCCCTACACAACGCGAACACACAGAAACGCGACAGTTTAGTACATTATGCAAAGTACAACAACTCTTTTTGTTTTCATTGAAGTTCGCTATCGATTTATTAAGGTTTGATCAGTGGCCGCGACTTTTCGGGTTTTTTACTTGGAGCTAAGCTAACCTTCATATAAAATGTAAGTTCCCTTTATCTAAATCCCAGTATGTGTAAAAAAGACAAATCGACAACTTTTAATCGACGCTCTATGACAGATTGTAGATACGAAATTACTAATGGCGGTCACTGGATTAACATTCAACTGCGGCATCTGAAATCTGACGTCGCCGTAACCTCCACCATACTAGCTTGTTCGTAGCTTTACTCGTCATCGACATCGATGACCTTACAACAAAAAATTAAAGAAATACGAAAAAAAACAACAACAAATAAAAAATAGCCTAAAATAACTCACGCGTCTAAATAGCACCAAGCAAATCCTTTGCGAGCGTTCTACAACAAAAAATCTATAATTCTCTGTATCAACAACATAATCATCGATCCTTCGTCATTATCAATGCTAAATCGTATCCAATTCTTGACCCAACACATGTCAGTGATATTGAGGCTATATTTTTTTCAGTGCAGCTTTGTGTACACAAATTATCGCAGTAAATCATTTTATCGCTGACAATATTTTCTTTTACAGATAAAACTTTTCGATTGGTGAACAGATCTTTTGAAGACAAAAACTTCCAGCTTGGTGAGCTTTCCTTGGCGTGCAAAACTTCCCATTGGAGAACAAATCTTCACTTTTTTATGAGAAAAACATTCTGTTTTGTGTACGGAACTTGACACCCTTAAGAAAAGCCTAAGGTCTCACAGTTGTTAACAGTGCACCGATTAAATACCTTCGACGCAGGCGGAGGCTCTCGCGGCTGCCGGTCCGATTCGCATGCAATGTAAACG
This sequence comes from Alsophila aescularia, assembly GCA_946251855.1. Taxonomy (NCBI): domain Eukaryota; kingdom Metazoa; phylum Arthropoda; class Insecta; order Lepidoptera; family Geometridae; genus Alsophila; species Alsophila aescularia. The sequence continues at coordinate 66,758,454 of OX276374.1, forward strand.
GAAGAAAGACGGAAATTAACGTATTGTTAGCGGATGTAGCACATTTCAAACACAATAAAATAGAGTTATACGCAAAACTCGTAAAATGGGCATACTCTTCATCTATACTTATAATAAAGCAGTAAGTATCAAAAAATCTATATAAAGGTAATAAAAAAAACTAGGGTACTTAAAATAAGCTACTTAATTTTTTGGTCTGTCTGTTGATTCGTGCATCACGAGAAATCTACTGGACCAATTGAAATGCATTTTCCACTAAGAAGCCGAGCAATCGATAAAAAACTATTTGACGGCTGAACGTAATTTGGTATTATGTACTTTATATTTACTTTTGGTCCTGGAATAACACATAGGTAACTTTTAACCCAGAGAAATGACCAGACGGGCAAAGCCGCGGGCACTGCTAGTAATCTATAACACAAACACAATAGGTACATGTAGGTAGGTATAGGTAATTATGATTAACCCCAACTTGATCTTTACAAAGATTTTAGTTAGGCCAGATAAATTACACAATAAAAAAAATGAATAAGCGAAGAATTCAAACGAAAAAACGTTTAGAAGAAGAAGAGTCAGATAAAAAGCCTTAAACAACAAAATAAGTGTGAAACAACCAATAACAAAGGAAATAACAACAAAGTAAAGATCTTCCAAACAGCAACTACAATTCAACCAAACCTTATATACTAACCAATCCTCTGATAATATTCCTTGTTGGGCTTCTGTTTGCCACGCTTCGATTTCGACTGTCGTTTCACAACGATCGCGTCGAAAACGACACAGCCGGGTTAGTAAGCGTGCGAGGGAAGCGTACACACGTGGTTATTTACAAGTACGTTACAAACTTTGTGTTTTACTGATTCAATTTCTAAATACAGTGTTTCGTTAATTCAATTTGTTCATTTAGATAGATACAGATAAACAAAGATATATGTGCAGTTTTTACAGGCCCTTTCAGAGGATCCCAAAGAATCAGCATTAACATTTATATTTGGGAATCTTAAGTATTTCAGCCCAAGCGGTTTACCACAACAAGTAATCCCGAAAATCGGCACCCACCGTTATAGATAATTTATTCCTCCAGCACTTCTGTTGACTCCAGAAGGTCCCGCAGAATCACGATTATCATTATCATTTCTATGAAAGAATCTTACGTATTTCAATTTAGGCAGATATTATCAGCCTTCCAAAACGGTATTCCACAACAAGTATTCACAGATAACACCACCCACTTTGGAATGTTCATCTACAATTTCTTTCTCCACCACCTTTGTCTACTCCAGAAAGAGGTCCCGCAGGATTATGATTAGAGAGTCTTAAACATTTCGGTTTAGGCAATGAGTTACCCTGTGCAAGCGGTATACCAAAACAAATTTTCACAGATAACGAGACCCACCTCGGAATCGTCATCGATCATTTCTTCCTCCACGACTTCAGCCCTATATTCCAGCAGGAGGTCTCGCAGCGGCTTCGCGTCGAGGTTGCCGTTCACGAATTCGTGCTTGAGAAGGTCGATCGACGTTGGTCGCTTTTCTGGATCCTGTGGAAGAATTTATTCATGAAATAAATAAATCGATGTTCATAATGCCAACTTCGCAAAAACGCGAACTTCGCATAATGACAACTTCTGAAAATGACCCCAAGACCAATGAATAGCATATAATGCGGACAAATACCAGTAGGAAGTAGGAATTTACAGACGAGAAGCATGTTAGAAGTCATTTCGGGGTCGTAAAGGGTTGTTTAGTGGTTGTTTTTTGTCGTATGAGATAGTGCTGGCCTCTGTTGCCACAGATTTTCAGGGCCTCAGATATGGCTTAACGACTGCTATTAATCAATAACATCCGGGACCGACAGCTTAACGTGCTCTACGAAGTCGGAGCGATGGATAACAGCACATAACTTATAAACGCCATTGCTGCGGACCCTAGGACCGAACCCGGTATAGTTGGATTCTAGTTGCACTATTAAACCGTTCGGCTACCATCGTCTTAGTGGTCGAAATGGGGGTCAGAAGGGGTTCATTTGTAGTTGTCAAGGTACTTTAAGAGGTCAGAAGGGGTTAATTTGTGGTTGTTAAAGTATGAGAGGTCAGAAGGGGTTCGTTCATTTGTAGTTGTCAACATATGTTAAGAGGTCAGAAGGGGTTCATTTGTGGTTGTTAAGGTATGAGAGGTCAGAAAGGCTTCATTTGTAGTTATCAAGGTACGTTAAGAAGTCAGAAGGGGATCATTTGTAGTTGTCAAGGTACGTTAACAGGTCAGAAGGGGGTCTTTGCGATAGAGAATTTCGTGGTCGGATTGGATCATGCCGTCACGTTTTTCTTTCGCTCTACAGTTTCTTACCTTAACGAGAGCTTTAGCTATGAAATCGTTGAATGGCTTGCTCCACCTAGAGGGCTCGTCGAGGCTCGGCGGGTCACTCTTCTGAATTTTGAGCAGGACCCTCATTGGGGTCATCTCGTGGTTTGGAGGTTCCATCTGAGCGAATTCTATTAGGGTGATGCCTAGTGACCAGATGTCGACCTGTAACAAAAAAAGGTAAGATTACTGTGTTCGTCATACAGTGGTATTCTACTTTCATTTGCCCGGTTTACCCATTTCCTATAAAATACAGGGAAGAAGTGTTTAGAGTACTTACTTAACTACTATACAGTGTATCTGAACACGGGACTCGGAAATTTTAAGTGTTTTATAAAATGAAAAAAAGAGGAGGCACATAATGCTAGCTATTTTACTTTTTATTTGTTTCATCGTTGTAAATAGTTCATAACTTCCGTAGTTATGAATTATTAGATAGATACCTTTAAGACATAAAAATTGAATTAACAGTGATTTGTTGTTTGTTTGTCGTATGAGGTAGTGCTGACCTCTGATGTCAGAGTTTGTCAGGCCGCCCGAGGGCCTCTGACATTGCTTAACGACTGCTATTAATCAATAACAGCCGGGACCGACAGCTTAACGTGCCCTCCGAAGCACGGAGCGATGAAAAATTAATTGAATACAAATATCTTTTATATTTCAAAGTCAAAAAATATATTTTATATTAATTATATATCAAGTTTAACACACTGTTAAAGTTTCCGAACTTGTGTCAAGACCAGACACTATAAATCTGTTACTTAATGTTTGGTACATTCAAGCGAATAGTACTTACATTCAAGAATGAAGTCGTATACGTAGTATGTGTCATACTTAGCAATATAAAAGTGCGTACCTTGAAGTCGTAAGGGTTATCCCGGAAGGTCTCGCAGAGAACCACTTCAGGCGCCATCCAGTAGGGGGTCCCAATGAACGTGTCGTGCTTCTGCAACGTTGACTTGTTCTTCGCGGAAACGCCGAAGTCGGCTACGGAAAGCAAAGGCTGATTAATATTAAAGTACTAGTTGAGCCCGCGTGGTCATTTCTCTGGTTTAGAAGTAGCCTAGGCAAAGGTTGATTAATATTAAAGTACTAGCTGGGCCCGCGTGGTCATTTCTCTGGTTTAGAAGTAGCCTAGGCAAAGGTTGATTAATATTAAAGTACTAGCTGGGCCCGCGTGGTCATTTCTCTGGTTTAGAAGTAGCCTAGGCAAAGGTTGATTAATATTAAAGTACTAGCTGGGCCCGCGTGGTCATTTCTCTGGTTTAGAAGTAGCCTAGGCAAAGGTTGATTAATATTAAAGTACTAGCTGGGCCCGCGTGGTCATTTCTCTGGTTTAGAAGTAGCCTAGGCAAAGGTTGATTAATATTAAAGTACTAGCTGGGCCCGCGTGGTCATTTCTCTGGTTTAGAAGTAGCCTAGGCAAAGGTTGATTAATATTAAAGTACTAGCTGGGCCCGCGTGGTCATTTCTCTGGTTTAGAAGTAGCCTAGGCAAAGGTTGATTAATATTAAAGTACTAGCTGGGCCCGCGTGGTCATTTCTCTGGTTTAGAAGTAGCCTAGGCAAAGGTTGATTAATATTAAAGTACTAGCTGGGCCCGCGTGGTCATTTCTCTGGTTTAGAAGTAGCCTAGGCAAAGGTTGATTAATATTAAAGTACTAGCTGGGCCCGCGTGCTCATTTCTCTAGTTTAGAAGTAGCCTAGGCAAAGGTTGATTAATATTAAAGTACTAGCTGGGCCCGCGTGGTCATTTCTCTGGTTTAGAAGTAGCCTAGGCAAAGGTTGATTAATATTAAAGTACTAGCTGGGCCCGCGTGGTCATTTCTCTAGTTTAGAAGTAGCCTAGGCAAAGGTTGATTAATATTAAAGTACTAGCTGGGCCCGCGTGGTCATATCTCTGGTTTAGAAGTAGCCTAGGCAAAGGTTGATTAATATTAAAGTACTAGCTGGGCCCGCGTGGTCATTTCTCTGGTTTAGAAGTAGCCTAGGCAAAGGTTGATTAATATTAAAGTAATAGCTGGGCCCGCGTGGTCATTTCTCTGGTTTAGAAGTAGCCTAGGCAAAGGTTGATCAATATTAAAGTACTAGCTGGGCCCGCGTGGTCATTTCTCTAGTTTAAAAGTAACCTAGGCAAAGGCTGATTAATATTAAAGTACTGGATGGGCCCGCGCAGTTAATTCTCTGGTTTAGAAGTAGCATAGGCAAAGGTTGATTAATATTAAAGTACTAGCTGGGCCCGCGTGGTCATTTCTCTAGTTTAAAAGTAACCTAGGCAAAGGCTGATTAATATTAAAGTACTGGATGGGCCCGCGTAGTTAATTCTCTGGTTTAGAAGTAGCCTAGGCAAAGGTTGATTAATATTAAAGTACTAGCTGAGCCCGCGTGGTCATTTCTCTGGTTTAAAAGTAACGTAAGTGTTATTCCAGTACAAAAAGTACCTATAAAGTACAATATAATACATTTCATCAAAATTTGTTCATTGGTCAAATTATTTTTATCGGTTTTATTAAGCTTGACCTGTATGTTGATTTTTGATTATGTTTGTTTGGGTCAAATCTAGTAATTTAAAGTTTTCCCCCTTTCCTGTTGACTGATTGATCTGAAATTTGGTACACACCTTTAGTTGTGGTGACTACACTATTATGTATATTCAGTACTAGCTTTTCCGCCCGCGTTATCGTCGCGCGGTCTAAAATTTATCGCGAAAAAAGCATCCTATGTTCTTCTAGGATATTAAAAACCGATGCAAAAGTAGGTATAGCACCAATGCTCTTAATTATAGGTTGAATAGGTATGGGCATGTTTAGGATACGATGGGGCTGACATGCCAATAATTGTAAAAGCCCCAAATTAAAAACAGAATTAAAAAAAAAACAATTCTCTTGATGTTTTTTGACATACTTGTTATTTTGTTTCCATGGCAACCGTTTCTTACAGCGAGTAATCAACAATTTTCCAGATTTCCCTCGAAAACTAACAAATTTCCGGGTTAAAAAGTATCATATGTTCAATTCCAGGGTATAAGCTATCTCCATTCCAAATTTCATCAAAATCCGTCCAGCCGTTACCGCATGAAAGCTTCCCAAACAAACAAACAAAACGGACAACGTTTCACTTTTATATATTGGTATGGAAATGTAGTTTTATTGTTTTGCAGTTATATACACATTTCCTTACCTAGTTTGACGCCCCCTTGCATAGTAGCGAGCACGTTCCCCGCTTTCAGGTCCCGGTGTATAACCCTCCGCGAGTGCAGGAACTGCAGGCCGCGGCACATCTCGCGACACACGTACGCGATCTGAATCTCGTTGAGCCCCTTCTCCAGCTCCGCCATGACGGAGTCGAGGGCGCCACCGTCGCAGTATTCTAGGAGCATCTGGAAGGGACAAATATGCGTTGAAACACCAATAGAAAGGGATGCAGCTATGCAGAATGCGTCCCTTCCCCGCTGATTGTTGTTTATACACTGAATTGACCAGAATATAAAGTCTTCTTGTTTGTAACGGTCCTCGCAAACTATTGTACACCTAACCAAAAAGCTACTACAATATGGAGTAACAATGTTGGTGTATACTCTGCAAAACCTATTGCAATGGCTATACAATTGGGGCAATAATTTTCGAAAAATTTACCCCCACCTAGTTGTCTATAATGGAGAATCGACGAGGGTGTTCAAGATCTTCTTGTATTGTAAGGTTGCCACAGCTTGTTGTCCATGATGGAGATATTAAAGGTCTTGTACTGTAAGGTGCCAACTCACCCACCCCACCTAGTTGTCAATAATGGAGAATCGACGAGGGTGTTCAAGACCTTCTTGTATTGTAAGGTTGCCACAGCATGTTTGGCCATGATGGAGATATTAAAGGTCTTGTACTGTAAGGTTGCCAAGTCACCCACCCCATCTTTTTGTCAATAATGAAGAATCGACGAGGGTGTTCAAGACCTTCGTATTGTAAGGTGGCCACAGCTTGTTGTCCATGATGGAGATATTAAAGGTCTTGTACTGTAAGGTTGCCAAGTCACCCACCCCATCTTGTTGTCAATAATGGAGAATCGACGAGGGTGTTCAAGACCTTATTGTATTCTAAGGTTGCCACAGCTTGTTGTCCATGATGGAGATATTAAAGGTCTTGTACTGTAAGGTTGCCAAGTCACCCACCCCACCTTGTTGTCAATAATGGAGAACATGATGGAGATATTAAAGGTCTTGTACTGTAAGGTTGCCAAGTCACCCAAAGCTTGTTGTCCATAATAGGGAATCGAACATGATATAAGGTCTACCTAAAACTTGTTGTCAATTTGGGGAATCGAACAGGATATTAGGTCTTCTTGTATTGTATGGTTGCCAATTCACACACAGCTTGATGCATACTACCAGGATTTGAGGTCTTGTACTGTAAGGTTGCCAACTCACCCACAGCTTGTTGTCTATGAAGTACGCCTCGTGGAGCTCCACGACGTTGGGGTGCCGGACCTCGGACAGGATGTCGATCTCGACAGTGAAGTCCGCGAGATCGTCCTCGTTGTCGAGCACACACATCTTGGCGGCCGCCAGCTGGTTCGTGACCTTGTGCTGCGCTTTGTACACCTGGAAGTTCAAACAGAGCAGTGATAACGTAGGGCAGACCACCAACAACAAATAGTGCTGGAAAATAGTTTCTTACACCCGGTTTCTGGAACGTAAATTAGCGGAAATAAGTACAATAAAAAAAAATGCATTTATATTTTCATGCATTGCCATCGGTTTGTGAGCTACCCTGAAAGTTTCAGACGGATAGCTAATCGGGAAGTGCTCGAAATTTGAGTTGCAAGATTCCAGGACAGACAGAAATACATACATACACATACAAGTGAAGTTAAATAAAACCTTTTAATAAATACTCAACAGCCTGTTAATCTCTTGTTAAAATTATTTTGGGTTTCTGGAAAGCTTTTTCGAATCGCATGTAAAAATAACTTGCAATTATTAAATGCAAATTTTTGACCAATTAACCCAGTGTTAATCGCTGGAAAACTTTACTTAAGGGAATATCTTGAATATCTCCTGGGCTATATATATACCTATACATGAAACACAAGTGTTAATCGCTGGAAAACTTTACTCAAGGGAATATCTTGAATATCTCCTGGACTATTATATATACCTATATATGAAACACCAGTGTTAATCGCTGGAAAACTTTACTCAAGGGAATATCTTGAATATCTCCTGGACTATTATATATACCTATATATGAAACAACAGTGTTAATCGCTGGAAAACTTTACTCAAGGGAATATCTTGAATATCTCCTGGGCTATATATATACCTATACATGAAACACAAGTGTTAATCGCTGGAAAACTTTACTCAAGGGAATATCTTGAATATCTCCTGGACTATTATATATACCTATATATGAAACAACAGTGTTAATCGCTGGAAAACTTTACTCAAGGGAATATCTTGAATATCTCCTGGACTATTATATATACCTATATATGAAACAACAGTGTTAATCGCTGGAAAACTTTACTCAAGGGAATATCTAAATATATGTTGAATATATATATATTAGTGATGTAATGAATGTCATATTTTGGATATTCGCGAATGCGAATATTCAGTTTTTTTTTAAATTTATCGCCATTTGTCTATGGCTTGGTGACTTTAGCGGTAGTCCCGTTCGAACGAAGTGCGTTCCGTCTGTTTTTCAGTCTACTGTAGAAGAATATAATTTTTGTTTGATTATCTAAATATTAAAAATATATCTAAAGACTGAGAAAAGTTTAATAGAAGAATTTAATTTTATTAGTTTCAATTGCATTACAATTTTATGCCACAAGTTCTTTTTTTTTAGCTTTATTAAAGTAAAAGACTTAATTTTATTTTTGTTTGCTTAAAGAAAAATAAAATTAAACCCTTTATTTATACTATAAATACTATAAACTATATAATATAGATATACTATAAACACTTGCTGATTATGATGACAGCAACTCATGTTAAACTTTTATTTGATTTTAATTATAGTTTATTTATTGTAGTTATTTGTATTTATTTAAGTATTTGTAGATTATTATTTTGAGATTATTTGTTTTTTAAATTGTTATGAAAGTTTGATTTTTAAGCTTCATTGCCCAAAGTAAAATAAATAAATGAAACCAAATGATAATGAGAAGACTGATAATGTGATTACGAGGTTAAGTTACTTTATATTGCATTAAAAAACATAAGAAATTAATGGAATTGGATTTTCTTATATTAACCAAATATTATTACCTACTTAAAAAAATTATACACGCAAAACATTCGCAATAATTTCGCGAATGCGAATATGCAAAAATATGCGAATATTCGCGAATGCGAATGAGAATATTCGTTACATCACTAATATATATGTGGGAATATCCTTCCCCAAACCTTATTACATTTACTTATAATTTTATTCACTTCTTGTGACACGCGTTTTAGAAACCGGCGATTACACTTTTGCTGCAGACAAAATTTGATTAATGTAATTTCGAAAGCAAAAAAGTCAACGATAGAGCTACATAGACACAAAACACTAAAGAGTGAATCAAAGTGAACGAACTTTGAAGAGTGACCATGTCAATAAAATAATCTTTTGTTAAATTAGCGAATTTTTAGATGAATTGCATAATGCTTCGATGAAAGAATCAAATAAGGAATCACTAAGTTCACCCGATTCGTGTTTCACCAAAACTCCGTGCAAATTAAAATCTCCGCGCATGGCGCGCCTATAGTGGAGACGGCTTCTTTAATTGAAAAAAAAAAGGTATTTAAACTAAATCATCATAAAAAGTAAAAAGCCGCTATCCATAGTTTTGAACCGGGGCAGCACACTAACTAATCGACTACGCGCGCTGACACACGCTTGTGTGCGTAACACGTAAATGTTTGCGTGGAGCGAACAGGCAAGCGATACGGGTTAATGCGTGTGGGAAAAGGTTGAACTGTGACGAACGGTTTTGTACCACGCGACACGCACACCACAAATAGTCGCGTGATTGCGTTTTGAATAATAGTAAGTATTAATGCTTGATCTTTGTTTCTTTCATCGAAGGCATAATGCCTTCATGATAGGAGATGGTACCTCAAGAAGGGAGATGGTAGATAATTATCAGGATAATTGGCGTTAGTTATGGCAGGTTCTTTCGTACTTTACCTTTCCAAACGCGCCATCTCCGAGCTCGCCCACCATGTCCCAGTACTCAGCGGGATCCGAGTTGTCCCGGATGTTGTTGAACACCTTCTTCTTTTTGGCGTCATTGCCGCTGCCTAGGTGCAGCACCTGTAACGTGGGATAGCACAATTTAAGTATTTTTTATTTAACGCGAGCTGGACGCTTGCCTGACGGTAAGCGTCACGCCTATCCATAAAAAAAACTTGCAATAATTTGCGCTCGTCGCCCAGAGACAATTGCTTTGTAAGTCTCATGCCCAGAGTCCAGTCGGACAGGAGTAGGGGAGAAAAAAAAAGGCAATAAAAGTAATTTTTGTTCTGTTCTATGTCTAGTCTATGACGTTGTCTTTGGATCTCAACTTTGTAAGACCTCTGCAAAGAAGATTGAACGTCGCGACACTCAGTAATTCGCTGGAAACATTTTACCCTATTGAAACCGAAACTTTTTTATACGCTTTATATTAGCTTCACTTGTATGTTTGTAACCGACTCCTTTGGACGCTATTTTGACCCACTTTAAACGGTCAGATTTCATTCAAATTTTGCACATCCGTCAAAGACCGATGAAAATGCAATAATAAAAAAAAAAAAAAACTAAAAGTAGAAAATAAATAATAGTTTAAAAAAACTAAAAAACACGCTTTATATAGAAAACCAAACTACCCACCCCACGATTTTTTTGAAATAAAACATTTTTTTCTTATTTACACTATTAAAATTTATTTTCTATTTTTTAGTTTGGTTTTCTATATAAAGCGTGTTTTATAGTTTTTTTTTTAAACTATTTTTTTTTACTATCTTTCGCCCGTGACTACTACAGTTTATCGCAAAAAAACATCGTATGTCCTTCTAGGATATTAAAAATCAATGCAAAAGGATAGCACCAACGCTCTTGATGCTTTTTGACAGACTTGTTATTATTTCGATTCCATGGCAACCGTTCCTTACGGCGAGTAATCAACATTTCCCGTTTTCCTAGTTCTATTCTAGGGTATAAGCTATCTCCATTTTTATATATTGGTATGGATGTTACTCGGGATGATGTAAGGATTCTAACGATACCCCAAATATCCAAATCTGTTCAGGCATTTAAACGTTATTCATTGGTGTTTAAACATACCTGCTTCATGAGGCGCAACTCCTTCTTGACTTGTAATTATTTCGATTCCATGGCAACCGTTCCTTACAGCGAGTAGTCAACATTTCCCGTTTTCCCGTGGAAATTTTCCGGGATAAAAAGTATCCTATGTTTTATTCCAGGGTATAAACTATCTCCACTCCAAATAACATCAAAATCCGTCCAGCCGTTATCGCGTGAAAGCTCCACCATCAAACAGACAACGTCTCACTTTTATATACCTATTGGTTTGGATTACGGACTAGTCCGCGATCTCACCTGATGGAAAGCGATGATGTGATCGTAGGTGTAGTACAATTGCCTAAAGCACAGCCACGATAAAGAAATAAATTCGTACCAGTGCGAGAGCGCCGGCTATACACATGTATGCGCGAGCGGTACAATGACCCCTCAAGCAGTGAGGGGTCATTGTACGAAGTTCTGTATATAAGTGGTTCTACTTCAGCTTGCAAGATTTGACCTAAACAAACTAACACACTTACAAACTTTGCAAGTTAAATATAAGCTTTTAATAACAATTTTCTAAACCAAATAACTTAGGCCATTTTTTTATTGTTCACTTTTTGATTCTTATAATTGTCCCTATCGATTGACGTTAGTTTCATTTATGGCCAAGAAATCGTTTTTTTTTTCAAAATGGCGTCAGTTTAGGTATGGCATAAATGTTAGATGGTCTTTGGACATGTTCAGCTACTTTGGACATATTCAGCTACTTTGGACATATTCAGCTACTTTGGACATATTCAGCTACTTTGTATATAAGATATTTATTTTCAAAAAATGACAGTCATAGTTTCCTTAACCTAAGAATCACACATGTTTATTTTTTTTACATCATTTATGTCTCGAGCAGCTTAGGTGTTTCGGTGGTAGCCGTGCTAGGATTCCCTGTGTATTCAGCTACTTTGGACATATTCAGCTACTTTGTATATATTCAGCTACTTTGGACATATTCGGCTACTTTGAACAGGTTCAGCTGCTTTGCACATGTTCAGCTACTTTGAACATGTTCAGCTACTTTGGACATGTTCAGCTACTTTAGCCGCTGTCTGCACTAAAATACCCACTAGTGTTTCGTGTTACGTTACCTTTTTTAAATTATTAAAAAACGACATGTTGGTAGTGTGTTGGCGGCGCAAGCGCGCCTCATCCGATCTCGCACATCATGCGCTTGCGCTCATGCTCCTTTGGTGGCTGGCATTACTGGAACAAAAAAAGAACTAACGTTTAGTCTAAGTTTTTTTATAGCTAATACTACATTTATAACGGCCGCTTGGTGTAGTGGCTAGTAACTAAGAAAACGAACGGTCGCGGGTTCGAATCCTGCAAGGTGAAATCATTTGTGTGATGAGCAGAAATGTTTGTATCCGAGTCATGGATGTAATAGTCGTATCTATGTATGTTTATCCGTTATCTAGGGCCCATAGTACAGGGTATCCTCTTGCTAGGTAATTGGCGTGAATTGTAACGGATATAAAAAAAATGGAGTGTTTCTTTGGACTAAATAACCAATCAGTGTTAAAGTTTTGCGAGTTTGACACATTATTAATTATGATGTTAACCGGCTTCGACTCACTTTTTAGTGTCAAAACGTTGACCTAGGTTTCGAGCGTATCCGAAGCTCTTCGCCGGTTTAGGCGCTTAATATCATAATTAATAATCAAGCACAAACGTAGGCCCTGTATAGGTGCACAGGTCCTGTAGAGGCCCTGTATAGGTGCACAGGTCCTGTTGATTCCCTGTATAGGGGATATTAGTGGTAGTGTCGTCTATGTGTGCGTTTTATGAGATGTGATACGGACTGTGAATGCACTACCTACTAGGTTGGACAACTGACTGACTGGGGTACAAGGGGTACACCTCTTACGGTAAGGGGGTGAGGGTAAGGATAAGCTAAAATTGTTGTTTTGAAGAAAAAAATACGAAGTATTTTTTAAACAAAAAACTTTCAGCCTAGAATTTAAACAAGATACCGCGCTTATCAAAATCGGACCAAGTTTTTAGTTTGAACACATAACCCATCTTTTGCTTCACCGTAGTCGGATAAAGACACTATACCTGAAGGCGAATCAACTGACACATCACTTGTCAAAATCGAACCAAAAGGTGCGACGCTATATATGGGTAAGTACATGCATGCTGTCAAACTCATTACCCTTCCCTTGCTTCGCCGTACTCGGATAAAACGAATTGGTCTCGAGGAATTAAGCTACTGTACACGAATATAAAGTCTGTCTGTATGTTCTAGCATTACGTTAAAACTACTTGAACGATTAAACGCAGTTTTATTTGACAGATAGCTTAGGCTTTGAATTAAAATCTGGTGTAATATATATGTCAATCCAATGAGTAGAATTCGAGCATACGGTAGAAGAATATTTGACGGCTGAACAAAAGGCGGTAGATTGTACTGTATAAGTACACTAGCTTACCCGCCCGCGCCTTTGTCCGCGCTAACTACAGTTTATCACGAAGAAATGCATCCTATGTTCTTCTAGCCTAGTTCTAGGATATTAAAAACCAATGTTAAGATAGGTATTGCACAAACGCTTTTGATGTTTTTTGACAGACTTATTATTTCGTTTCCATGACAACCATTCCTTACAGCGAGTAATCAATATTTTCCAATTTTCCCGTGGAAACTTTTCGGGATAAAAGTATCGTATGTTTTATTACAGGGTATAAGCTATCTCCATTCAAAATTTCATCAAAATCCGTTCAGCCGTTATCGCGTGAAAGCTCCCCCAAACAAACAGTAACGTTTCACTGTTATATATTGGTATGGATTTGGTCCTGGAATTAAATAAAACAGTTTTCTTGAATGTTTTTAAACAACTCTGAACACATTTAGATATATCTTAAAATAAAAGTAGCATGTTAGTGTGTTAGTCACTAGAACAATTTCAGTGTGTTTGATAATTCTTCGCTAATTCGCGCGCAAAGTAAACAGTGTCATCACCGCTTTATTACCTCCGGTAAACCACAGAATATAAACTAGTACAGCTTAATATTAGCCAATCACAGCCGTTAAATCTGGCTACGCAAACAGCTGAATACGACCTTAGTGGCGCACGCGCAGCCTTGCTGCGTCCTTGCCTGATAACTGTCGCATGCTCGGGAATGTGGCCTTTATGTCTTGTGCCGTAAGGCGTTCATTTTAAGGAAACTTACAGTTCAAAACTTTTAGGCATTGGGAGCACCCATATTTTTTTTTTAAAATAAATAATGGTCTTGACAAAAAAGGTCGAGGTTCATAAGATTTAGGAAAATTTTGGATTTAAAGCGAACCTCCATATTATTTTGTTAATGTGGTCTTTATGTATAGAGCTGTAAGGGTTAGGTTTTGAGGAAAGTCATCGATAAAATATAATATTTAGTAACATGGCAATGTTGGTTCTAAGTTGGTAGTGTTGGTAGCCAGCCATTTTGAATGTGGAATATTTGTTTACAAATCATTATTCATTTTTTATTATCGTGATAATGATCTTTTAGTGTTAAATTGTTCAATACAGATTTAAATTAAAAACATTGACACAAAATTTAAATTATTTCCAAAAATTTAATTTAGAGTTATTTTAAAAGCTTATATTTAACTGCAGTAGTATGTATGTATGTATCTATGTATTTTGTCTTGGAATCTTGCAAATCAAATTTCGAGCACTTCCCGATAAGCTATCCGGCTGAAACTTTCAGGGTAGCTCACAAACCGATGACAAGGCAATAAAAAAAAGAGAAAATGAAAAACAAAAGTACCTAAAAATGTAAAAATGAAACAAAAAAGATCGTACAAGCTTCTTTTTTTTAATTTTCGTTATTATTATTTTTATTCATAGGTATTAAAAATTTCATATCTAACATGGCTGCAAGTATAGGATAGGTAGAATGAGAAGTAAAACAATCAACTATGCTTACATTTTAACTTTAAGTTTACTACTTTTCGGTTAAGTAAAAATCCCTATAACAACATTTGAGCCCTAAACTAGGATACCCCTGTACTATGGGCACTAGACAACGGATAAACATACATGGATACTAAATACGAATATTACATCCACGACTCGGAACATTTCTGCTCATCACACAAATCGAGCGATGGTAGCCTAACCGTTCTATAGTGCAACTTAGAATCCAACGATACCGGGTTCGATCCTAGGCCGCACCAATGACTTTTCTAAGTTATGTGCGGTTTTCCATCGCGAGGGCACTTTAAGCTGTCGGTCCTGGCTGTTATTGATTCATAGCAGTCGTTACGTCAGAGGAAAACTCTGACATCAATCACAAAAATGATTGCACTTTGCGGGATTCGAACCCTATTACGGACGGGTCTTATCGTTTGCAGCCATCAACTTAACAACCCTTGACCACAACCCTGTACCAACACTAGGGTGTGCGCACTGTGCGTGAGAGATCGCGATTACATGCTTTGACACAAATATCTAAATTCATATAGTGCGTGTTAAGTGGTTTAGTTAATTACCCCCTATTACTGGCACGCTACTACGCAGTGACATAATTGGGTTCATTGATACATTGTAGAAAATACATGAACATAAATAATCTCTCTTTATAACTCTGAATTATATAATCATATTCCAGTCATATTAGGGTTTCAGCTCGGGATGAGAGATAATAATTTTAACCTTTATTTTGGCACTCGAAAAGTTGTCTCAAAGCCTCATGTGTCGGCTGCGTCTTAAGTTATTCAAGGCCAAAGGTAGCAAAAATCATAATTTTACAAATATCTCGGTTCCTACGGGTCAAATGATGATGTCATTTATTACAAAAGTAGCTATGCCCGCGTGGTCATTTCATTTAAAAGTAGCCCAAAGGTCCAGGACCAATAACTAAATTTCTTTAAAATTCGTTCAGCTGTCAAATAGATTTTTATCGATTGTTTGTTTGTTTGTCGTATGAGGTAGTGCTGGCCTCTGATGTCAGAGTTTGTCAAGCCGCCCGAGGGCCTCTGACATGACTTAACGACTGCTATGAATCAATAACAGCCGGGACCGACAGCTTAACGTGCCCTCCGAAGGACGGAGCGATGGAAAACCGCACATAACTTAGAAAAGTCATTGGTGCGGGGCCTAGGTTTTGAACCCGGTATCGTTGGATTCTAATTTGCACTATAGAACCGTTAGGCCCACCATCGCTCGATTTTTTATCGATAAAATCGCTCACAATTTTATCGATTGCTCGGCATCTAATCATCGGATTAAGATACCAAGTACCCCAGTTTTTAAGTCAAACCCTAAGATATCCAACAGTGAACACCACATTGCAATCGGTCCAGTAGTTTTTACATGATGTGCAAACAAACAAACAGACACGATTTATAAAAATGTTCTATTCTTGTTCAGTAGCTTATTTTAAGTACCATAGACATTTTTTTTTTAAATTATCTTCTTCGTAGTCTTTTTCGTTCCTATTGATTTATTATAAGAACAGATTTATTAATTATTTTTGTTATCGTAAAATTTCAGTGTTAAACATTGAATAACTACCAAATGAGTCCTTCCTATAGCGATACACTCATTATCACTGGCGGAAACCTGCGCGATAAACGTTTAACTAATAATAATTTTAGACATGACTCACGCCCCGTGTCCGCCCGCGGAGTTCCGCGCTGATAAAGCACTTAGTTTGTATTAGATTTTATAGGCATTACGTGTGTGTGTTCTAACGTGTAAGGGAACGAAGTGATGCAATAAGTTAAGGCCGTCACAGACGACTAATATACTATAATATTTCATGTTAAGATAAAATATCGCTCGCCATACAATTTATATGAACCATCACAAACGGCGAAGATAATATATATTTTCATCTTACAGTATCTTAAGATATCGAGCGATATGGTTTTTTTAAAACATTGTAATATACTAAGATACAAAATATATATTAACTAGTTTCCCCGCCCGCGACTTCGTCCGCGCGGACTACAGTTTATCGCGAAAAAAGTATCCTATGTTCTTCTAGGGTATTAAAAACCAATGCAAAAGTAGGTATAGCACCAATGCTCTTGATGTTTTTGACAGACTTGTTTTTTCGTTTCCATGGCAACCACAGACCAAAAATGATTGCACTTTTTTTTCTTTTTTTTTTAGCTGTATCCACTCTAAATTTCTTGAAAATCCGTCCGTTTTGCATCACGCAAAAACTACTGGACCGATTGCGATGCGGGTTTCACTGTTGGATAGCTTAGGGTTTGACTTAAAAACTGGTGTAATTCAGCGGTCTAGTATCAAAAGAACCCACTGTTTTTTTATGATTTCATTTTGTTTATGGCATTTTGTTACGTATAATAAATTCCCTCCACATGAAAAACGTCAAAATCCGGTACAAAAACCTGTTCTATGAATGCATTAGCATCAAAGGCTACCTCGAGTTTCTGAAACTTTTGTTAACTCTGACAACAGATTAAGTCTATTGCTGTCTTTATCATTTGTTTAGTGCCAGACAAAGACAGCATTAGAATTAATCTGTTGTTAAAGTAAAAAAACATTTCAGAAACCCTAGGTATCTCCTTCATATGACAATCAAACCAACTCCAAACATTAGTAACAAAATCAGCAATCTCCAGCCTATCTAAGTGAATTATTCCATAAGTTACGCTCATTTCATTTAAGTTTCATTATTTAAAATTGGAATATATGCAGTTCTACATGACCCAAAACTATAAACCAGTACAATTAAATACAGCAGCTAAAAAAAAAACACGCCTGCCCTGCCAAAAAATAACTTATACCAAATACACATTATACCATATACAAATTACACACTGTTGGAATGTGCTTATACCAATTACACATTATACCATATACAAATTACACACTGTTGGAATGTGCTTATACCATATACAAATTACACACTGTTGGAATGTGCTTATACCAATTACAAATTACACACTGTTTGAATGTGCTTATACCAATTACACATTATACCATATACAAATTACACACTGTTGGAATGTGCTTATCAAGGCCTTCAATTTGATATCAATATTGGTATTTCTCGTTTGAAAATGGAGCCATACTGCCGCAAAATATAACTCTGTTCTTTTTTAAAATATGTCTCTTATACTCGGGGGGATGTAAGGATTCTAACGATACCCCATACGTTTAAATCTGTTCAGGCATTTAAATGTTATGGTGGAATTAATAAACTCAGATAAAAACATACATATATACATGAATCATAAAAACATTACACTCCTTTTTTTGGGCAGCCGTGTAAAAATTACATGCTTTGGAGTTTGTTACCTTTGATACTAGAAGCCGAGCAATCGATAAAAATATTTTTGACTGCTGAAGGAATTTTGATCTAATGTTATTTATATATATATATATATATATATATTATAGGTATATTGGTATTTTAGGTTTTGGAATAGTACATAGAGTACTTTTAACCTAGAGAAATGACCACGCGTGCGAAGCCGCGGGCACTGGCACTGCAAATTATTGTCAATGACACGGACGCTTACCGTTAGACGAGCGACCTGCTCGTAGTTGAAAAAGAAGACAAGTTTAAAACTAAAACCCGACTACGGTCGGGTAAAAAATAGCCTATGACACTCTTGCGATGAAGACAAATCGATTGATACCTCGCTCGTCAAAATCGGACCAAGTTTTTAGTTTGAACACATAACCCTTCATTCGGGTCGCCGTAGTCAGGTAAAATAAATAACCTATGACACACTATACATGAAGACGAATCGACTGATACCTCGCTGGTCAAAATCGGACCAAGTTTTTAGTTTGAACACATAACCCTTCATTCGGGTCGCCGTAGTCGGGTAAAATAAATAACCTATGACACTCTATACATGAAGACCAATCGATTGAAACCTCGCTTGTCATAATCGGACAAATGCACAACGCTATGGTAGAACATCCAAATACATACATAGACTGTTAACTTCATTACCCTCCCCTTGCATCGCCATAGTTGTATAAAAAAATAACATAAATGGTATTACGTAAAAGTTTCTTTGATTCGCCCTAAAATCAGAACTGTTTAGTATGGTTTACATTTAAGAGATAATTACAATATTACAATCGTTCCACATTTGACTCACCACCTCGTAATTAAAAAAAAAGTTTGTGTCAGTGTGCCGAAGTCTGCACACATGAGTCTATAGATAGAATATGTATAGCATGTGCTTAAATATACATGACGTGCGGTGTCCTGCCTGATGTTAGTCAATGGTGACATCATTCTTTGTCTTTTGTGGCGCGTGCAAAGTGATAAGCGAAGAGCGGGACAAAGGTATGTTATGTATGTTGCGTTTTATTGTTACCCGACTTCGGTGAATCAAGGGAAGGTTAACGTGTTTAACAGTCTATGTATGTTTGTATATATGTTTCATCATAGCGTCGCCCCTATTGGTCATTTCGACGAGCGAGGTATCAATCGATTCGTCTTCATCGCAAGATTTTCATAGGTTATTTGTTACCCGACTACGACAAAGCAAAGGAAGGGTTACGTGTTATTTTATTTTTTTAAATACAAGCACAAATTAAAAATTGATATAACCCCTGACCCCTTATTATTAGCTAGGAACCACCTCGAGCACATCAGGTTTCAAACATACTATCCACATCAAAATCGGTTCATTCGTTTGGAAGCTAAGATTCTCACCCCCTTCCCTTTTTCCGCCTATTATAGCTAAGAACCATGTCGTTTACCCCAGCTTACAAACATAAAAAACCGCAGCTAAATCGGTCCATTCGTTTGTAAGCTAAGATTCTCACACCTCCCCAACCCCCATATATCTAAGAACCATCTCCTGCCATCTCAATCACATCAGCTTTTAAACAGAAAAAACTGCATTAAAATCAGCCATTCGTTTGGGAGCTACGATGTCACACACACTCCTTCCGCCCATTATAGCTAAGAACCATCTCGTTTACCCCAGCTTTCAAACATAAAAAACCGCTGCTAAATCGGTCCATTCGTTTGTAAGCTAAGATTCTCACACCTCCCCAACCCCCATATATCTATGAACCATCTCCTGCCATCTCAATCACATCAGCTTTTAAACAGAAAAAACTGTATTAAAATCGGCCCATCCGTTTGGGAGCTACGATGACACACACCCACACACGCACACAGAGAGAGAGAGAGAGAGAGAGAGAGAGAAAGTGATACACACCCCAAAACTTATAACACTCGTCTCTTTGTTCGGGGGTTAAAAATATAAGTTCAAAAGCTAAAACCCGACTACGGTCTTAGTGTACTAAAAAAGTTGCACGCAAATATTTTCAAACATTTGAGAAATATTTTAAAACTAGAGCCTTGGGTGGGAGTGCACTTTACTTGGTTTAATACTGGTAAATTTATATCGCACTCCTACGGCCCTAAAGATTTTACGAGTATATCGGTATTTATTATGTAAGCTTTGAGTTAAAGCTTCCGTTGGCCCCGTATCGCACCAAAAGCACAAAGCGCGCAGGAGCGAAGTCTCGCAAGTCACAACCGTGTCGACAGAAGAAAACGGTCAACTTTTTAATAACACCAAAAATGACTTCGAAATGACGCGCAGTTATATTCTGTACTAGCTGCGCCCCGCAGCTTTGCCCGCGTACACACTTTGCCAGACCCATCACTTAGGGAAAGAATAAAAATAAAAAAACAAGTTCCCCTCTAGGCACAGAATAAGTTATAGTATAAGTACTACGTGAGGATACTCAAGGAATTCTAAGGAATATTTCCTGCAAATTTAATATCTTTAGGTCCTCCGTTTTAAACTGTGTGTTGTCTGTCAGTCAGGTAGGTATGTCACGGTACTTTTACAGGTGTACTAGCGACGCCCCGGCTTCGTACGGGTATCTAAGGATTTATCTTTATTTGAACACGGTTCTACCCGTGATTCGATTGACTATTTTGAACAAAAACGGTTATTGTGACTTCACTATGAAGCATTATTGCTATTTTCGTAGGGATCACTATTTTTTTGAAAAATAAATACTGTTTTTTTGAGTTTATCCATTATAAACATACATACAAACCTATTCTCTTTATAATATTAGTGTAGATAAGATTTGTGTTGGAACAAGACAATTTTTGCATTGTAGAGGATAGTTCTCAGCCCCTTTTGGATATAATTTCGCATTAGAAAAGCATTAATATAGAATCTTCTGTAGAAGTGATGTGATCAGTTCCCGCCATATCAAGAAATCGCTACCGCCTATTAATAAATCGCTACCACTCGTCACCTAGCCCGCACCACAGGCCATTGAGACGCGGTCAGCGTCGTCGCCGAGCACGGCTTCTAATTGGTATATCTCGGCTCGGGGTTTAATTGTGATAAAGAGGATTAATCATGGAGAGCCATGATCAAACTACCAACTATTACTTGCTTTCATTGTGAAAATGATCAAACTACAACTTGCTTTCATTGTGAAAATAATCAAACTACCAACTACTACTTGCTTTCATTGTGAAAATGATCAAACTACAATCTACTACTTGCTTTCATTGTGAAAATCTAGACAATCACTGAGGTTTTTTTGTTTAAACAATAGTAGAATGTATCTATACTATTCGCTGTAGATGATATATACTGTCCTTTATAATTTTAATAAATCCTCTCCAGTTGCTTGGAAGAGATGGTTTTTAAAAGCTTTTATTTAATTTCACTTGTATATATATATATGTATGTATTTATCGATGTATAAATGTACCTATGAATGTATTTTGTCCTGGAATCTTGCAATTAAAATTTCGAGCACTTCCCGAATAGTTATCCGGATGAAAATGAAAAAATAAACATTTTTTTTATATTATTCTTATTACAGATAATGTTACAATTTGAACACGCTGACCCAGTTCCGATTGGCGATTTTCTGAATTGTCAAGTAATGTCACACGACAATGACCTTGAATTTATTGTACTAGGACATGCCGAATTCCACGAAATTTTCCTTGACCGACGAACGAAATCAAACTAACCAATAACATCCAAACAGCTGCTGTAACAAAACCAAATCGTTTTGGGACAGGCTCGTCTTAGATTTAAGCTGCGATCAGATCTGAATAACAAAATGGTGACCTTGTTTTCTCCGGGCATAATAATAAAAGAATTCTTGGAAGAATTTACTTCCGTTTGGCAGATATTGTAGAGTTACCCTGTGATGTTTTCAAGTTTCTTGACTTAAACAAACTGAACTGATTTTTATGAAGTTTTGTGTACGGATATTAGACAGTCGGATTAAATATACGGGTTATTTTCGTAGAAAACTGGAAAGTTGCGGACGTGATCGTAGAACTGTTATTTTTTCTGTGCTAGAGCGCAGCGACACAAGATTTATTTGAAAGGATTTACTAACAAACAAAAATATTAGAAAAAAAAAACACGAATGTCCTGCCAAAAACGAACTAAACAGCCAAAAGCAGAGATAAATACAATTGTCATTGCAGTCGGGGGACCGTTCTGTAGAATACTTTTAATCTCACTTGGCCGTTTTTTACACGACTGCCCAAAAAATGAGTATAATGTTTTTAGGATTCATGTATGTTTGCGAGTTCCTTTATTCCACCATAACATTGAAATGCCTGAACAGATTTAGACGTATGGGTTATCGTTAGGATCCCCCCGAGTAACATAGGCTACATTTTGTTTTTTAGAAAAAAAACAATTTTGCGGCATTTTCAAACGCGAAAAAATATGTTTTTCTTCGAATTTTACAATATGGGTATCAAATTGAAGGCCTTGATAAGCACATTCCAACAGTATCTAATTTATTTGCATAAATTATTTTTTGGCAGGGCAGGCGTGTTTTTTTTAAGCTAGTTATTTTCTAAATCTTAGCTTTAGCAAAACTTAAAACTAATACAACATGCCTTTTCCGACAGAGCAGCTCTTGGTGGCAAAAACTTGAGACCTTCTAAGGGCTAGCGCAACGGAAACTCTTATCGACACTTGTACGAACGCGTTAGGTACCTACTTAGAGAAACGGGAACCGCATTATGTAGACTTGGTCAGTACGTAAACTTATTAGTTTTGTCATCTAATCTACACAATTCTTTTTTTGCTGGGTCTCCGTGGAGTAATTTGTGATGAGCTGGCTGCGAAGCATTGGGTTCGATTCCCGCGCAGAGCAAATATTTGTGTAAGCCACATGTAAGTATTTGATGTGTGGATGTTTGCGGACTCATTCATGGTCCTCGTAATTTCTGGTTCCCTAAATACAGGGAACTCTAGTTAGGTGTCCTGCTCGTGCAGGTCCAAGTTGAGCGGGAGAGGTGATGCAGCTCGGGAGCAGATTTACGATAAATTCGTTGATTTGCAACGAAATACGAGATGTTTCGAAAAATCGTTAGAGAAGATCAACTATCTTATAAAGCAAATTCTGGGTCGATATTCATAATGTTAATAGTTTTTATGATATTTCGCTTTAAGGAGCATCGTTTCGCTCAGCGCGCCAATTTCAATGTGTTCCAAAAGTACTTTGATCGAGAAAATACAGTATAATCGTGTTGTTTTTCAGGTAATAATCTAGTTATATTACTAGATAATGAAAATATTAGCGTTGTGACTTGACTAGAAATACCTATTACATTTTTCTTTCCATTTTTAAACAAACAACGGTGGAAAGATGACGTTGACCTGAAGGCGCTGCGAGTACACAACGCCTGTTTTCCATCGTACACGAATGCACGCGTCTGACACGCTTTCGATTCCGACTTTTATCCACACGTATGTTTACTGCTTTCTTGGGGGGAAGGGGGGCATAAACCCATGACTTACGACTTCTAAAGAAAGTATTTGCATATCTGATGGCTACGCATGGCACGTGGCGTGACGATTATGGTAAATGAGGTTTAACTGTAAGTTAAATTTGGGAAATAAAAATTCGGACACGAAGCAGGACTTGAACCCCCGGGATACTGTTCCGTCGCTCCCAACTGAGTCATCCGTGTCTGTGGTCCTACCCAGTGAGCAAATCTTTCTTTCTTTGTATTTCTTGCTTTCCTTTTTTTCTGCATTGGGAAAATGCTTAAGGCCAGGCCCCAAGGTTACAATTTTCCCACTCCCCACTCCCCTGCCACCTCCCCTACACTCTGCCACCCGGTTCCCGCAATAAGCACTGAAGTGCCTGCGTAACAAGGTTGAATATCGCGAGCGCTGTTTGAACACACAATTTAGCTCGGAACTAAATGACGCATATCTCAAAAGTTATTTATTTTATTGGCAGGCTAATAATTTAGTTAAGTAAATTTTGTCTAAGCATTAGATAATAAACTATATTTTCTTGCTGTGAGATTTATTTTAGAGATAAAACTTAAGCCGTTCAGTAGGAAAATGTAAATATTACCGAAAATAACGTAATTTTTGATAAGAAAATGTATCGAATGAAATTCTGTTAATCATGATTTTGTCCTGATCACCGAGAGATAAAGATCTCAAAAACCATTTATCAGGTTTATGGTTGACGCAGCATATTTACGGAAAAAACCCCTTAAAAAGCAGAGCCTGGTCTTAACATCATCTTTTGATAAGTATTGAGAACTTAGATCAATGTTGTACTGAACATTGCTAATAGGGGATGTTATGAGGATAGGGCACACACGCGGCTTCTACAGGTTTTGCCATACATTTGCGTTTTGGGAGAAAACGTTTCTACCATACTAAACCATAACCAAATCCAATAATTCTGGTCTCTTTTTATCAATCACAGAATAAACTATGTTTGTAACTGTTTTTATCATAATTTGTAAACAATTTGAATTAATGAGTGATTTAAAACCGATATTTTCTCTCAAGTTTGTGTTTAAATGAAAATAATAATAAATTAAGAAATAATAAAATCTACAAACATAGTTTATTCTGTGGTTAATAAAAAGAGACCAGAATTATTGGATTTGGTTATGGTTTAATATGGTAGAAACCTTTTCTCCCAAAACGCAAATTTCACGGAAATGTAAGGCCAAACCTGTAGAAGCTGCGTGGCTGCCGTTCGATCTTAAGTTATAAATTTTATCATAATATCGAGTTTCAGCTATGAATAGAAATAAGTAATGTAGCATACAGTAAAATAGTATCGCGTTTATCAGGAAAGCCCCTATTTTTACCCGACTACGGCGAAGCAAGGGAAGGGTAATGATTTTAACAGTTTTGTATGTATCTCTGTGGATATGTGGATGTTCCACCAATAGCGTCGCCCCTATTGTTCCAATTTTGAGAAGCGAAGTATCAATCGGTTTCTCTTTAGGTATAGCCATAGGCTATATATTTTTACCAATTTTTTTTTCGATCCTTTTTCCACTTTTAGTAGCGAGATATTAACTGATTCGACTTCATCGCAAGAGTGTCCCTAGGCTACTTTTAGTAGCGAGATATCAACTGATTCGTCTTCATCGCAAGAGTGTCCTAGGCTACTTTTAGTAGCGAGATATCAACTGATTCGTCTTCATCGCAAGAGTGTCCTAGGCTACTTTTAGTAGCGAGATATCAACTGATTCGTCTTCATCGCAAGAGTGTCCTAGGCTACTTTTAGTAGCGAGATATCAACTGATTCGTCTTCATCGCAAGAGTGTCCTAGGCTACTTTTAGTAGCGAGATATCAACTGATTCGTCTTCATCGCAAGAGTGTCCTAGGCTACTTTTACCGGACTTGTTTACAAAAGACGATATTCAACGGGCGAGTATAGATGCTTAGTTTTTTTTTTTTTTTTAGCAAGTACAAAAAAATAATTGCACATTTACTTATTAATTAATTAGTATATGTGCAATTACTATTTTTGACAGGAAGATTTGATGTGCGTTAATTTATGATCTGCAGTTAAATATTGCCCAAAACAAACTTAGGGTCGTTGTAAGGGGTTATTCCCAGTTGCCACTACCGTCAACGTCCCTATTGGTGGCAAAAAAACTTTTGTACGAGGTCCGAGGGGTAGTTAAATCAAAAAATATATATGAAAAGTTTGGGGTGGAAAGTTTCTGTGTTCCGGATTAAATGGAAATCCATAAATTCCTGGGCAAATGAGACTTAAAACCAATGTATCAGGATCAGAGCGACGCCGACGCAGTGCAGAGACGCGCAAGATTTTGCAAAAATAAAATTCTGGGTAGCACTGCAGTTATTATTCATTTATTTTACCTTCATTAACACGGATAGACCAATCACATTAATTAAAGACAGTGAACAATACAACAAAAGAGGCATTTTCCAATAATAAAAGGAACAACAACACACAAAATCACAAACAATCATACATCCCTCTTACAAAAACACAAACAATATCTTCTGTCATCCATCAGCAAATAAATCACAGTCTGGATTGTCGTCCAGGAGAGCGTTGAGCGTGAAAACGGTACGTGGCTGTGGTATGGGCGAGTAATGTCGCGCCTTTGTGCGACACGACGGCACGGCGAAACGGATTATTACCGAAATCCCCACCAGACCGTCCCCACCAGTGGAGATTTCGGGAAAAAACTAAAAAGTTTTTCCCGTAATCCCCACTATAATCACAGTGGGGATTACAGGAATAAGCAAAAACACATTTTTACCGTTTTCCCCACCACGAAAAAACATTCTACTGTAAGCATTACCTAGGTACCTACTATTTATGGTTGGTATACCTTTTTACTACAATTCGATACATGCATTTTTTTCTATTGGATACATTAGACTAAACATAAAACCTTGTGCTTACGGCTGAAACTATAATTGTTGGGAGTGAAAAATCGACACAGCTCACCATGCAGATCTGGTGTGTCAATACCTCCTCGGAGAATTTTGCACATGACTGCCAGCTGGTGTTTATCCCGCCTTACTTCCAGTGAGTTGCACCACAGACAACCCAATATAAACTTACATGTAGGGATAGTATCCGTTAAACCGCTCGTATAGATTATCTTAAGAAGATCGTATAGATATTCTTTTTTTATGGGCAGCCGTGACGCTTACCCTCAGGCGAGCGACCTGCTCGGCTTTCATTTGATTTAGAACAAGACATAATCGAAAGGGCTACAAAACCCGACTGCGAACAAAACTGAAAAGAGGTCTACATTTAAGTGAGAATGGTTGCTATAACCAACTTTAAACCGTCAATGGTCATTCGAAATGAGAAATAACAACATAAATCTAAAGATGATTTTCAAATACCTATTCAATGATATCCCACTTAACATAGCTCGTCCACTTTAATTATTTTCTTATTCAAAATATGGCGTCTGCTTGTCGCCATACTGGATTTTGATTACTGTCATGTCTTTGTTAGCACTCGCAAGATTAAGACAAATAGATTCACGTAAGAATCATCAAAATCAGTCCACGCGTTTGGTCTATATAGGTACAAAAAAGAACAGACATACATACTTACATAGGCCGATAAACACATTACCCGTCTTTTGCGTTGCGCAGTCTGGTAAAAAAGAGAGAAGGCTTGTGATGAAATGACGTGTTAAGAGCATGCAGACATGTACTAATGTTGCTAAGTCGTACGGAAGTAGTACCGGCTTGCATAACGGACGCGGTACGAGGAAGTTACCGGTACAACAGCGCGTGCTTGGCGCGCTGGCCACACGTCGGCTGATTGACAGGCCTTACTACTTGCAAATGCGTGGTATCATAGACCATCTACCGTTTTTGGTTAAATTTCAGCCATTTTGAAAATCACTCGATTCCTTGGCCATAAACCCGACCTACGATCGCTCACATATAGCTAAGAACCATCGCGATCACATCAGCTTTCAAACAAAAACAATACCGCATCAAAATCGGTCCATTCGTTTGTGAGCTAAGATCCTCCTTATATCTCAGTTCATTGTCCATATGAGAAAAAATGTTTTTACTTGCTTATATCTCAGTTTATTTTTACAGTAGCATTCATAGTCAGAGTAATCGGCATTAGAAAATATACCGGCACAGTGCAATAAAATAATGGTTTTTATCTTTACTTGCTTATATTTCAGTTCATTGTCCATATGACAAAACATGTTTTTACTTGCTTATATCTCAGTTCATTGTTACTGTAGCATTCATAGTCACAGAGTAATCGGCCTTAGAAAATATACCGGCACAGTGCAATAAAATAAAGGTTTTAATCTTTATTTGCTTATATCTCAGTTCATTGTTACAGTAGCATTCATAGTCACAGAGCAATCGGCCTTAGAAAATATATCGGCCAGTGCAATAAAATAAAGGTTTTAATCTTTACTTGGTTATATCTCAGTTCATTGTTACAGTAGCATTCATAGTCACGAAGTAATCGGCCTTAGAAAATATACCGGCACAGTGCAATAAAATAAAGGTTTTAATCTTTACTTGCTTATATCTCAGTTCATTGTTACAGTAGCATTCATAGTCACAGAGTAATCGGCCTTAGAAAATATATCGGCCAGTGCAATAAAATAAAGGTTTTAATCTTTACTTGGTTATATCTCAGTTCATTGTTACAGTAGCATTCATAGTCACGAAGTAATCGGCCTTAGAAAATATACCGGCACAGTGCAATAAAATAAAGGTTTTAATCTTTACTTGGTTATATCTCAGTTCATTGTTACAGTAGCATTCATAGTCACAGAGTAATCGGCCTTAGAAAATATACTGGCATAGTGCAATAAAATAAAGGTTTTAATCTTTACTTGCTTATATCTCAGTTCATTGTTACAGTAGCATTCATAGTCACAGAGCAATCGGCCTTAGAAAATATACCGGCACAGTGCAATAAAATAAAGGTTTTAATCTTTACTTGGTTATATCTCAGTTCATTGTTACAGTAGCATTCATAGTCACGAAGTAATCGGCCTTAGAAAATATACCGGCACAGTGCAATAAAATAAAGGTTTTAATCTTTACTTGCTTATATCTCAGTTCATTGTTACAGTAGCATTCATAGTCACAGAGCAATCGGCCTTAAAAAATATACCGGCACAGTGCAATACAATATAGGTTTTAATCTTTACTTGTTAAATCTAAGTTCATTGTTACAGTAGCATTCATAGTCACAGAGTAATCGGCCTTAGAAAATATACCGGCACAGTGCAATACAATATAGATTTAATCTTTACTTGCTTATATCTAAGTTCATTGTTACAGTAGCATTCATAGTCACAGAGTAATCGGCCTTAGAAAATATATCGGCCAGTGCAATAAAATAAAGGTTTTAATCTTTACTTGTTAAATCTAAGTTCATTGTTACAGTAGCATTCATAGTCACAGAGTAATCGGCCTTAGAAAATATACCGGCACAGTGCAATACAATATAGGTTTTAATCTTTACTTGCTTATATCTCAGTTCATTGTTACAGTAGCATTCATAGACACAGAGTAATCGGCCTTAGAAAATATACCGACACAGTGCAATACAATATAGGTTTTAATCTTTACTTGCTTATATCTCAGTTCATTGTTACAGTAGCATTCATAGTCACAGAGTAATCGGCCTTAGAAAATATATCGGCCAGTGCAATAAAATAAAGGCTTTAATCTTTACTTGTTAAATCTAAGTTCATTGTTACAGTAGCATTCATAGTCACAGAGTAATCGGCCTTAGAAAATATACCGGCACAGTGCAATACAATATAGGTTTTAATCTTTACTTGCTTATATCTCAGTTCATTGTTACAGTAGCATTCATAGACACAGAATAATCGGCCTTAGAAAATATACCGGCACAGTGCAATACAATATAGGTTTTAATCTTTACTTGCTTATATCTCAGTTCATTGTTACAGTAGCATTCATAGTCACAGAGTAATCGGCCTTAGAAAATATATCGGCCAGTGCAATAAAATAAAGGTTTTAATCTTTACTTGTTAAATCTAAGTTCATTGTTACAGTAGCATTCATAGTCACAGAGTAATCGGCCTTAGAAAATATACCGGCACAGTGCAATACAATATAGGTTTTAATCTTTACTTGCTTATATCTCAGTTCATTGTTACAGTAGCATTCATAGACACAGAGTAATCGGCCTTAGAAAATATACCGGCACAGTGCAATACAATATAGGTTTTAATCTTTACTTGCTTATATCTCAGTTCATTGTTACAGTAGCATTCAAAGTCACAGAGTAATCGGCCTTAGAAAATATATCGGCCAGTGCAATAAAATAAAGGTTTTAATCTTTACTTGTTAAATCTAAGTTCATTGTTACAGTAGCATTCATAGTCACAGAGTAATCGGCCTTAGAAAATATACCGGCACAGTGCAATACAATATAGGTTTTATTCTTTACTTGCTTATATCTCAGTTCATTGTTACAGTAGCATTCATAGTCACAGAGTAATCGGCCTTAGAAAATATATCGGCCAGTGCAATAAAATAAAGGTTTTAATCTTTACTTGTTAAATCTAAGTTCATTGTTACAGTAGCATTCATAGTCACAGAGTAATCGGCCTTAGAAAATATACCGGCACAGTGCAATACAATATAGATTTTAATCTTTACTTGCTTATATCTCAGTTCATTGTTACAGTAGCATTCATAGTCACAGAATAATCGGCCTTAGAAAATATATCGGCCAGTGCAATAAAATAAAGGTTTTAATCTTTACTTGTTAAACCTAAGTTCATTGTTACAGTAGCATTCATAGTCACAGAGTAATCGGCCTTAGAAAATATACCGGCACAGTGCAATACAATATAGGTTTTAATCTTTACTTGCTTATATCTCAGTTCATTGTTACAGTAGCATTCATAGACACAGAGTAATCGGCCTTAGAAAATATACCGGCACAGTGCAACACAATATAGGTTTTAATCTTTACTTGCTTATATCTCAGTTCATTGTTACAGTAGCATTCATAGTCACAGAGTAATCAGCCTTAGAAAATATATCGGCCAGTGCAATAAAATAAAGGTTTTAATCTTTACTTGTTAAATCTAAGTTCATTGTTACAGTAGCATTCATAGTCACAGAGTAATCGGCCTTAGAAAATATACCGGCACAGTGCAATACAATATAGGTTTTAATCTTTACTTGCTTATATCTCAGTGCATTGTTACAGCAGCATTCATAGACACAGAGTAATCGGCCTTAGAAAATATATCGGCCAGTGCAATAAAATAAAGGTTTTAATCTTTACTTGCTTATATCTCAGTTCATTGTTACAGTAGCATTCATAGTCACAGAGCAATCGGCCTTAGAAAATATATCGGCCAGTGCAATAAAATAAAGGTTTTAATCTTTACTTGTTAAATCTAAGTTCATTGTTACAGTAGCATTCATAGTCACAGAGTAATCGGCCTTAGAAAATATACCGGCACAGCGCAATACAATATAGGTTTTAATCTTTACTTGCTTATATCTCAGTTCATTGTTACAGTAGCATTCATAGTCACAGAGTAATCGGCCTTAGAAAATATATCGGCCAGTGCAATAAAATAAAGGTTTTAATCTTTACTTGTTAAATCTAAGTTCATTGTTACAATAGCATTCATAGTCACAGAGTAATCGGCCTTAGAAAATATACCGGCACAGTGCAATACAATATAGGTTTTAATCTTTACTTGCTTATATCTCAGTTCATTGTTACAGTAGCATTCATAGTCACAGAGCAATCGGCCTTAGAAAATATACCGGCACAGTGCAATAAAATAAAGGTTTTAATCTTTACTTGGTTATATCTCAGTTCATTGTTACAGTAGCATTCATAGTCACGAAGTAATCGGCCTTAGAAAATATACCGGCACAGTGCAATAAAATAAAGGTTTTAATCTTTACTTGCTTATATCTCAGTTCATTGTTACAGTAGCATTCATAGTCACAGAGCAATCGGCCTTAGAAAATATACCGGCACAGTGCAATACAATAATGGTTTTAATCTTCACTAGCTTATATCTCAGTTCATTGTCCATGTGATAAAACCTGTTATTGCCCTGTACCTATCCTTCATATGTTAGTCTATATGAGTTTCTGAACAAATTTCACGAATGTATCTATGTACGTTAGTCCACGTATTTCTCGGAAACTACAAATCTGATTGCCTTAATTATTATTGTGATAGTTTCTTTCAACTATGCGAATATTTTCAGTTTTATCAAAATCGTTTCAGTAGTTTATGAGATATGGACTGTTTACTATTTCCAGTATGGATTTTTCTTCGCGATCGTAAAAAATACTTCATTTTCTGAGGCCCACTTTAACGTAACCAAAAATTAAGAAATAAAAACTAACTAAATTAAATATTAGCCCGATTTTAAATAGTATAAAAGAAAAAAAAAAAAAAAAAAAAACTTTGCCATGTACTTACTTTATTCGGTTTGGGCGTAGCACAGACCTCGAAAAATTTGAATTATTTCTTTCTTTTAAGTTTTATGCTATTTGAAGTCGTATTTTTTTAAAAGTTTTATTAGATTAACGAAACCATGACTTCCTCTCATCAAAGACACGATATCCCAAAGCAAAAGAGCCCACTTTGTCTCTCTTTCCGGTCTCACCCTCCTACACATTTTAATTACATAGCCATTTTTAGAAGCTTCATTAAAAATAGATTCACACATTTGGATGGTATGGTAGAAGGGCGCGACGATATCCTCTTGAGAATCAAATTATTTAAAAATATCTTTTATAGCAAGCATTTAAAATAACACCTAAAAGGTAGTCATCATCGGCGTCTATAGACAGTTTTTTATTTTTTTATTTCTATAAGTGACGAGACGGGCAGGTCGCTCGCCTGATGGTAAGCGTCCCGCCTGCCCATAACAGTTGCAGTGCCAGCTAGAACTGGTTGCAAAATGTTGCGCGACACTGCAATGCACGCGTCACCATGAGACATTGGTTGTTAAGTCTCATTGCCCAGTAACTTCGCTGGAAACATTGCCCTTACCGAAACTCAGATATGTTTACACACTACTGCTTGGCGGACAAGATATGTAGACAAAGATGTGGTACTTTCCCGGCCTATTGCGTAAAAGGCCTACCACTACAAAGTAGTCCACAGCTGGACATAGGCCTCTCCTAATGCGCGCCATGAGCACGATTTTCGGCTTTTCTCATGTAATTGCTGCCCCAGCTATTTTGCGTAGGTCGTCGCTCCATCTGGCCGGAGGGGGTCCTACACTACGTTTGCGTTTACGTGGTCTGCACTCAAGATCTCGGTAATCGGTTATTCGACTAAGTGACATTGCTACTTAAGTTTGCTAATTCTTTGAGGTAGTAGATTTATCTTGAATAAAAAACTGACATTCCCTGTATGTATGTCGAATATGGTACTGCCCAAGTCTGATGGGCGGGACAGACTTTGTCAGGCCGCCCTGGAACCTCTGACATGGCTTAAATCAAAGTGTTAGCAATCGGGACCATGCCCTCCAAAGCAAATCGCAATTACAAATTAGCACATAACTAATCAAAAGTTATTGGTGCGGAGCCGAGGATTGAACCCGGTGTCTTTGGATTGTAAATTACTACTCAGTCACCACCGCTTGTATGGACTTATATTATTCCCTGTATGGACTTCGGTAGGACGCCCTGTCCTGTGGCCAGGTGGAGTGACGACCGAGCTCAGTGGCGTGCTTTAGGAGAAGCCTACGTCCAGCAGTGGACAAGTATAGGCTGATTATACTGGACTATACAACGCTAACACCAGTCAATCTTCTTCATGGCATCTTCGTACGAAGGCCTGCGATTATGACCCTTCGACACTACAGCTCGAAACAATGATAATCCACTTACGTTATAGCAATTGTAGTATACTAGTGCAAGAAAGAATCCAACGATACCGGGTTTGGTCCTCGGCGACCAATGAGTTTTCTAACCTTTGCGGTTTTCCACCACAGGCACGTTAAACTGTCGGTTCCGGCTGTTATTGATTACAAGCAGTCGTTAAGTCATGTCAGCAGTCCTCGGGCGGCCTGACAAACTCTAACACCAGAGGCCACTACCTCAAACTACTGACGTAGATTTTGAGCCATGATGATCTACACCAATCGATGGACGATCCACACATGGTTAGCAGAACAAGATCAAAGCCCTCAGCTAGCACGACAACAGCGACCGTGCACAGGTTCAAACGTAGATTCCAATTTGCATACTTAGCGAGAACGCACAGTGATACAGTGTTGGAGGTTCATATAAGTAATACCACAGTACACAAAGTGTCCTTACAGACAGTAAAGTAAAGAGTAAATACGAATTGAGCTTGCGGTGTGCGGGGGCCGGGAGGGTGAGGTCTCGGAACGGTTTTGAACCGACTAATAGCGAGTGAAGTAAGTATATTCACGTAATATTTTTTCTTCGATGCATCCTTCGAGTTTAATGAATAAACAAAAAAACGCCTGACTGTCGTGCTATTCTCTTTAAGCGGGCCTTGTGGCACGTCACGGATAAACAAATGAAATGGCCCCAAAATATTCTTAGAGCGTGCGCGCATGAATTTCTACAAAACTAAAAAAAAACACACTATTATATAGACTATAACTTTCTAAATATTCAACGATCGCCATATTAGTTTTAAAAAATGTGACGCGGACAATCGAGACGAATTCAAACATACATCAGCTTATTATGATTTAATCGGTTACATTGTGTGGGAGCTGTGAGGGAACAGACGCACAGAACAATCCGAACATACATAGATACGCTGCTAAAATCATAACCCTCTCTTCTTGTAGTCAGGTAAAAACCCGCCAGTGGAAACCCTCGGACTCCAACTGACAGTAGGCATCGAAAACGAAAACAATGACTCGATACTCTACTGTCCATAGGGATATGTGTACTATGGTAATACACTTCCCTCACACACACATGCATATGTCGGATATTCAGACAAGTAGTTAGTGACTGTGACTATGAGTCCCTAACTAGTGTGGCTCCTCGTTTGAGGTACTTGTCGCAGCAAAATGAAAGAGTTACTCTTACTGTAACTCTGAACCACCTTATTTAAGTCCTCAACTCACTCCAATTCAATGCGCGAGCTTTGCATCAATACCTATCAGTATCAGTTTTAATGAAAACTAATTGCATTTAGAGAGCAGTGATGTGAAAAATGAACAATCAAACGAATTGAGAGACACAATTCTTCTCACTCAATACTAAACAGTCAAAGCCGAGTGAAGCGACAATACTGCGTGGTGCCGCTCTAGATCCCTAATCTCAGCACTCGTCGCCTCGGCCAATATGAAGGGTCTCACATGAGGACCCTTCATCAAAGTGTGTTATGGTACTATTATTTATTCTGTGGTAGCTCTTAGTTTGAGTAGTTAGCGGAGAACACGCAGTGATAGTAAGATCTTCAAAAATGGCAAGCCATGGTACTGTTGAAGTTGTCTTATACAATAAAGTCTTAACCGTGAAACCGTACAGTTTAGAATATATTATGTATTCCTTTACACGCGTGTTGCCTATTCTAATGCCGCCAGATTACCAGAAAATTTCCAGACTGATTCAATATTGATGGCCTGACAGTTAAATAAACGCGTTTAATGTTTAAAGTTAATCAGTGATCAGTTGTGACTATTAAGCCACTCGGAAACGGGCTTATTGTACTATAAAAATTAAACGAGTCATTTTTCCAACGGCTAGTTCTTTTTTGTCATTTTTTGTATGGAGTTTATGTCATAAGCTGACGGACAGAGAAAAAATAATTATAATTAAAAAGTTGAACCACCTCATTTATATCCTCATCATCATTATCAGCCCGCATCAGTCCACTGCTGGACATAGGCCTCTCCCAAAGCACGCCACTGAGCCCGAGCTTCGGCTCTTCTTTTCCAACCGCTGCTAGCCATCTTGCATATGTCGTCGCTCCACCTAGCCGGAGGGCGTTCTATATTACGTTTGCCGAGTCGTCTTTAGCCGGCAGAAACTGGATAAGAAGAGCCGAAGATCGGGCTCTATGGCGTTCATTGCGAGAGGCCTATGGCCAGCAGTGGACTAGTATATGCTGATGATGATGTTGATGACGGACAGTAAGCGAAAACGGTTCCAAGATATAGGAACCGGCCATAAAAGCATACACTTATGAAATAAACCAAGAACAAATCAGTTCAATTTGCTCATTAAATGGCAGGCCTGACTGACAGTGACCTGATGGCAAATCCATATTTAGACCTCTCTTAGCAAGTGCATTCCCAACTTCACCAGCAAATTGTTTAGCTGTCATTTTTAATCGACTTCACAAAAGGAGGAGGTTCTATGTTCGACTGTTTTTTTTATGATTATGATAATTTTTATTTTATTTGAAAGAGTAGACCCATATAAATTGGATCGAAATTGGATCAGTAGTTTTTTCAGTTTCAATCCTTTCGAAGTCGATTTTTTTGTACCATGGTATTTTGTGTAGCATTTGTGTTAGTTGAATTTAAATAAGGGTTATTTATTAATTACAGTTACTTCATTTTCTGATTTGTCCTGACTAACTGTTTGTCGGAAGTAAGCTACATATTTTTACCCGACTGAGGAGGGTTGTGTGTTTGGGTTGTATGTATGTTTGTTTGTTTATACGTTTCTTAGGCGCATCCTACAGCCTAAACGGCTTGATTAATTTTGATAAATGAGGTATCATTGGATTTGTCTTGATCACGAGAGTGCTATAGGATATATGAAATGTCAAGAAAACTAATATGGCGGCCGATAGCTGCCATAATATGGCGGCCGATAGCTGCCATATTGTATTTCCGACGGAACAAAAAAATTACCAAAACCTCTCGAGTGCGGTATCAAAATACAGGTCTTATATATAATTCTATAGTATATTGTTGCAATTCTATAGTCTATTGTTGCAATTGCAACTATTAAAGTAAAGTAAAATGTGTATGTAAAAAAAAACAATAAATTTATATAAATACTAGCTGCGCCCCGCGGTTTCACCCGCATCCCTCAGGAACTATACATTTTCTGGGATAAAAAGTAGCATATGTGTTAATCCAGGGTATAAGCTATCCTCGTACCAAATTTCATCCAAATTAGTTCAGTCGTTTAAGCGTGAAAAAGTAACAAACATACATACACGCACACACCCTTACATACAAATACAAACAAATGAACAATCTTTCACCTTTAAAATATTAGTGATTATTTTTGCGGGCGGTCGCTCGTATTCAATCATTTTGCGGGCGGTCGCTCGTATTCAATAATTTTGTTCGCAGTCGGGTTTTAGTATTATGTATTATAATAATTATACTTGTTAACATTGATTTCCGTAAGTCGAGAGCGACGGGAACGAGCGATGTACACTAGTACATCGCTCGTTCCCGTCGCTCCAATTCAATGCCCTAGAATCCAAAGATACCGGGTTCAATCCTCAGCTCTGCACCAACGACTATTACAAGTGACACGCCCAGTTGCAAAACTAGCCAATTTCTAAACGAAGTTGTCTAGTTTTGCAACTGGGCGCATCGAGTTATGTGCGGTTTTCCATTGCTCCGTGCTTCGGAGGGCACGTTATGCGGTAGGTCCCGGCTGATATTGATTAAAAGCAGTGTCCCTCGGGCGGCCTGACAAACTGACACCAGAGGCCAGCACTACCTCATACGAGCAAGCCTATCAACTAGACTAGTATCAATACGCGCATAATTTACGCTCATTGAATTGAAGAGTTTATAAAAGTGCTGGCGCACTGCCACCTTATATATAGTCGAGATTGGATAAGTCAATATCAGTACAAAATACTACGTAACATGATATCTGTATTCTGTCGAAAGTGTGTCACATATCTTGTAGATAAACACGCGTTGCATCTCAGTATGGCTCCAAATTTCTGATGGTAAATCTATCTGTAATTATAATACGACCGACCTGTTGGAATAGTGGCAAGAGACCCTAGAAAAAAATCAAACGGTCGCGGGTTCGCACCTTGCAGGACATTTGTGTGATGAGCAGAAATGTTTGTTTCCGAGTCATGGATGTAATATTGTTATCTATCTAGTGCCCTAGTTTGAGGCTAGGACATTGGTGTGGAATCGTCCTGAATATATATTATACTAGTTTTCCCGCCCGCGACTTCGTCCGCGCGGACTACTGTTTATCGCGAAAAAGAGCATCCTATGTTCTTCTAGGTATATTTAATAACCAATGCAGAAGTAGGTATAGCACCACTCTTGATGTTTTTTGACATACATTCGTTTCCATGGCAACCGTTCCTTACATCGAGTAATCCTATGTTTTATTCCAAGGTATAAGCTACCTCCATTCCAAGTTACATCCAAATCCGTTCAGCCGTTACCGCATGAAAGCTCCAAACAGACAACGTTTCACTTTTATATATTTGTATGGATTATTAATATAACAGTAGATACCAAAAAGTCTGTACAATGAAGATAATAAAAAAAATATGGTCAAGGGCACTTAAAATAAGCTACTGAACAAGAATATAACATTTTTTTAAATCGTGTCTGAAGGTCTGTTAACGCCTCACGTAAAAACTACTAAACCGATTGCGATGCAGTTCACTGTTGGATAGCTTAGGATTTGACTTAATAACTGAGGTACTTGGTATCTCAATCCGATGAGTAGAAGCCGAACAATCGATAAAAATAACTTTGATGGCCGAAGGAATTTTGAACAAATATATTGGTATTTTAGGTCCTGCAATAGCAAATAATATAGCACTTTTAACCAAGAGAAATGACCACGCGTGCGAAGCCGCGGGTATCAGCTAGTTACAAATAATTCTGGAATTACGTTTGTATGGACAATTCATCCTCTTTTGCCCCTTATTTGGGACTAGCTGTGCCCGCGGCTTTGCCCGCATAGTCATTATTCTGGAATATAAGGATCCTGTGTGATACAGAACTAAAAGTACCAAATATCATCAAACTTAGTTCAGATGACAAATGTTTTTTTTTTCATCCATTGCTCGAGTTCTACTCATCGGATTGAGATACCAAGTTCACCACTTTTTAAGTTAACCCCTAAGCTATCAACAGAAAAACCCGCAACGCAAGCGGTCCAGTAGTTTTTACGTGAGGCGTTAACAGACTGTCAGACACGATTTAAAAAAAAAAAAAAATTGTTCAGTAGCTTACTTATTTTAAGTGCCCTTGACCATTTTTTTTTTATTATCTTCATTGTACAGACTTTTTCGTTTTTACTGCTTCATTATAAGTATAGATAGAATGAAGCATATTCCCACCACATGATACTACTAGCTGCGCCCGCGTGGACTATGATGATGAAAAGTAGCCTATGTGTTAATCTAGGATATAAGCTTTCTTGGTACCTAATTTCATCCAAAACCGTTCAGCCGTTTGGGCGTGAAGAAGAAACAAGGTTTTTATGCATTTTGTGACGTTTTGTATGGACTGTCAGTTCTGCATCGCGCATACGAAGTTTTCCGCTCAGTAAGAGAGTACTCATGTTTAAAACTAAGTACTGATTGGCCTGTTTACGACAGTGGCTACACTTCTCTGATTTATAATATAAGTGTGACTAGCTGCGCCCCGAGGTGTTGATGAAAAGTATACTATGTGTTATTCCAGTACCTAAAGTATCTACATACCAAATTTCATCAAAATCTGTTGAGACGTTTCAGCGCGAAGATGAACGAACTTTCGTATTTATCATGTTAGTAGGATGGTATTACTCGGAAATGGTGTCAATTCTCTAGTTCAACTCACTACACTAAACCAAACTAAACTAAATTAGTTTTTAGTTGGAGTTTAGACGTGCATATAAAAATTATTCTGTTGGTACTAAATTTAGTTTAGAGGTTCTTAAAAGCTATTTGATTATTTCTAGTAAATGTAAACATCAGGGCGACGGAAGTAAGGAACTTTGAGGGGGGAGGGGGGGATGCCGGGGCTCAGAATAAATTATAGTTCAATCCGGGAGGCAATATACGCCATATTTTTTTTTAATGGATAAAATTATGTGTTAAACAGTCTCCTAGTCTGTGTACACACACATTGTATATGTCACTGTAAAATCCCGTTCATTGGTTGATCTGGTTGTACTGTCTTCATTGTACAGGCTTTTTGGTATATTCAACTTTATTACCTAGTGGCTCTGTGAGCTGTAGACCTCGCAAGTACAATCTTTTTTGCAAACAATCTAGCGGTGCACAGTAGCGCCATCTAGTTACCTTATTGTACAACTTACATTAATAACCAATCATCAATCCCTACCTAGCAGGTAAAGGGCTGATTCCACTGGTAGAAACCTAAAGGTGAGCAATTTACTGCATTTTGAGGAGCTATTCTGCTCATCACACCGAAGATCCTCATCAGATCTTCACCAAATTTTTATGAGACCAACTAGAAGTTACTACCTTTCAAATAAAAAAAGATCCATCGAAATCGGAACTAATAAGGCGGAGACATTCAGTAGCCCCCTTTTTGGGGGAAGTAGGGGGATCAAAATCCAAAATCCCCGAAGACAAAAAAAAACCGTGAGTACCAAGTTTCGTCTAGATCGGTTGAGAAATGCGACCTGCAGAGGAGAACAGAGATCCTGACGGACAGGAGGTCAGCCGGACATACGCAAGCATTTTTGCCCAAGCTGAAAAGAAGACGCTTCGCTCGCGCTTCGCGCTCGCTCGGTCAATAAGTACAGACAGATACAATCTTTTTATTGTAAAATTAAAAGGTCTCACATGAAAATCGAAAAACTGTCATTCTGGTAAACCTATGTAAACCTTGTGGGTCAGTGAGGTCAACAAACACCTCTCGTATTTACTTGCATAATTCATTGGATTCCGACCAAGTACACCCGCTGACATTTATTGTACAGTAGCGTGGAATGCGCCGGCGCACCTGACTTCGTGTCATTGAGAGAATCTGTAGATTGGACTTGCAAATTGTTCGAGAGGCCTTGCGCCTTCCAGTAGTATCACAGAATTATTAATACACTCGCGACCAATCAAATCACAGCTCCTGAGCGCGCAAACAGTGGCATTTTTTTACCCGACTGTGGAGAGCTATGTTTTTGGGCTGTATGTATTTTGTACGTTCCTTTGGCGCTTCATACAGCCTAAAGGGTTGATTGATTGTGATAAATGAGATATCATTGGATTCATCTTAATTACATACGAGTTATATTATATAACTAGCTGCACCCGCGGCTTCGCACGCGTGGTCATTTCTCTAGGTAAAAGAACTCTATGTGCTATTCCAATAGGATTGAGATACCAAGTACCTACCCCAGTTTTTAAGTCAAACTCTAAAATATCCAACTTTGAAAACCGCATCGCAATCAGTCGAGTCGTTTTTACGTGATGCGCGAACAAACATACAAACAAACAGACACACATGATTTTTAAAATTGTTATATTATTATTTTATAGCCTAAAAAAAGCAGAATTCTGAAGCGCATCCGATTAAAATCTAGTTTTTTAATAGCCTTTTTGTCGCTCTGTTTACGTGGATTTCAAGGTTAAAAGGCTGGACCAATTTAGTTAAAATTTTGCAATAATAATAAGAGACCGACATAGTTTACTTTTATCACTGAAAATGACATAAATGCGACCGAAATTACTACAGTTAAAAAAACAAGTTGCAGTCAAAATTACTGCTTTATCTAATTTGAGCATATAAACCCCATACCATGTAACAGTGAAACCGAATTGTCGACACGCGGTCCGCTTCCGCACCAAACTTACACTTGACCTGATATTCC
Source organism: Alsophila aescularia (assembly GCA_946251855.1). Taxonomy (NCBI): domain Eukaryota; kingdom Metazoa; phylum Arthropoda; class Insecta; order Lepidoptera; family Geometridae; genus Alsophila; species Alsophila aescularia. The sequence continues at coordinate 66,799,643 of OX276374.1, forward strand.
AGTGACATTGTACGGGAACTGCCATTACGTCGAGCGGTCGTACGTCCGCTATTCTGTAGATAGGGTTGGCACCAGATATTTTTTTTATATCCAATCAGACCTTTTTTCACCCGACTACGGCGAAGCATGTGAAGGATAATGAGCATAACTACGTATGTGGATATTCCACCATAGCGTTCGCCCCTGAATGTCCGATTTAAAAAGAAACCCTATGACACTATTCATAAAGACGAATCGGTTGATACGATTTTACCCGACTACGGCGAAGCAAAGGAAGGGTTATGTGTTAAAACCATCGATTTGGGAATCAAATAAAGATCAAGAACTTAATACTTACTTACTTATTATTCAAAATGCGATCACGCGAATATTTGTGTGTGCGTGTCGCGTGGTCGCGTGATATGTAGTCGATTAGTTGTGTACTCCCAATACTATGGATAGCGGCTTTTTACTTTTTATGATGATTTTGTTTAGTTACATATTTGCCATTTAAAGAAGCCGTCTCCACTTTAGGCGAGGCATGCGCGGAGTTTTTGAATTGCGCGGAGATGTGGTGGAACACGAATCGGGCAAACTTAGTGAATTCTTATTTGTTTCCTACATTATTATTTTACATTTTACACATAGTTATTTTACAATTCTTGCCAACCCTAGCTCAACCCAAAGTTAAACCCATTCTCAACTTTAACTCTTTATAAACAGAACTCATAATACATATACCCAGCACTGGCCATCAAAGCAAGCCTGTAAAAATAGCACAAAAATCCAAGAGAACGTAAACAATACGCGAAATGTTTAGTAGAAGATGCACAAAGTTATGATGGACAGTCTTTTTTAACCCGATTACGGCGAAGCAAGGAAAGGGTAATAAGTTTAACAGTCTACTTTTTTTTAAATACTGATTATACAATCGTTTGACCACGATTTCACCTGATGGAAAGCGATGTTTTGGTCGAAGGTGTAGCACGCTTGCCTAGTAGATACCTATTCACTCTTGACTTGCAGTACTTATAATAAATGAAGAAGCGTCTTCGTTCTTGTGCGAGGTATTTCAACCATAAAAGGATGGCGCTTTGCTGATCGTCTACTCGTACGGTGATGGAAAGGTGATGGGGGAATCAGGTTGTGCAGTTCTTGTGCACACTCTCCATAGTGCAATCTGTAGAATACCGACAGGCTTGCGATCTCACGTCGATGCGCCAGACTTTGAAGCTTACTCTTTACCAGAGTGTCATCCCCAATGAGCCTGATATCACGTCTCTCAATTGAATCCAAAGCCTCGAGCTGATACTTGGCAGAACCGTCCCAGAGGTGGCAGCAGTACTCCATACAAGATCGGGCCTGTGCTTGATAAAGATTCAAGAGCTGTCCCGGTGTGAAGTACCGCCTAACCTTAGATAAAATACCAAGTTAGTACCAAGTCTATGTGGATGTTCAATCATAACGCCGCCCCTATTGGTCCAATTTGTACAAGCGAGGTATCAATCGATTCGTCTTCATCGCAAGTGTCATAGGCTATTTTTTACCCGACCGTAGTCGGGTGTAGTTTTGAACTTATGTCTCGTTTGAGAATACTTCTGTTGGTAAGTATGGACCGTTATTTTGCGAATCTGAGATGACGTCTTTTTTAATAAATAAATATATTCGGTACAATTCCACACCAATTACCTAGCCCCAAACTACTATCCTGTACTATGGGCACTAGATAACGGATAAACATACATAAATACGAATATCAACATCCATGACTCGGAAACAAACATTTCTGCTCAACACAAATGATTGCACCTTGCAGGATTCGATCCCGCGACCGTTTGATTTAGTTCCTAGTGTTACTAGCCACTAAGCCAACCGGCCGTTTCCGGCCGTTTTCTAAATTGAACAGGATTAGTTTTGTAGCCAAAATGCTACATATAGTTTTTCTACTGTTTATATAACTCTTTTATTACAATTGTACCAATTAATATTTTCTTTCTTTATTAGTCGACCACTATGTCAACTCATGTAACAAGATAATTTACGCACAAACCAAATTTATGAATATTTACCAATATATAAAAGTGCGTCTGCTTTTTTTTTGTTTGGGGAGCTTTCACGCGATAACGGCAGGACGGATTTTGATGAAATTTAGAATGGAGACAGGTTATACCCTAGAATAAAACATAGGATACTTTTTATCCCGGAAAATTTAAAGTTACCGCAGGAAAAGCGGAAAATGTTGATTGCTCACTGTAAGGAACGGTTGCCAACTCAGAATTGTCTGTGGTTGCCATGGAAACGAAATAACAAGTCTGTCAAAAAACATTAAGAGCATTAGGTGCTATACCTAATTTTGCATTGGTTTTTAATATCCTAGAAGAACGTAGGATGCTTTTTTCGCGATAAACAGTAGTCTGCGCATACGAAGTCGCGGGCGGGAAAGCTAGTTCGAAATTAAAATATATATAAGAGAAACCTGTTATCAAATACCTATTCAATAATACCCCACTTGACATACTCGTAGTTCGTCGACTTATTTTTCACTATATGGCGTCTGGTTGTCGCCATATTGAATTTTGATTACTGGCATATCTTTAGTAGCACTCACAAGATTAAGACAAATCGATTGACGTAAGAATAATCAAAATCAGTCCACGCGTTTGGTCGATATAGTGCCACATACTGATTTTATAGAGCAGCAGAAACCTTTCCACCGTGGCCAACCTGCGAATCCTTTAATTGGCTTCTCGCCGGGGTTGGCCGCTTTCGATGTGGTCATATTATATGACTTTTACATGACTCATTTATAGGGAACAAGTGGAGTGCGATCATGGTGCTGCCATCTAAACGTAGCGCATCTTCTCAGAATTATTCTGTTTAGGCTCTAAAAGCATATGACAGACGGACAGACGGACATATTTTGTAGTATGTATTTCTTGGAGTATGTATATCTTAACTGATTTAACCTATGAGCGAATGCATGTTTTAGAGTATTTGTTTTTTTAAATATATAGTATGAATAGCCGTACCCGCCGGCTTTGCCCGCGTGGTCATTTCATTTAAAAGCAGCCCACACGTTCCAGGACCAAAAGTACCAAATAAGTACAAATACTACATTTCTTCAATATTCGTTCAGCCGCCAAATAGTTTTTTATAGATTGCTCTGCATCTAATCATTGGATTAAGATACCCCAGTTTTTAAGTCAAACCCTAAGCTATCCAACAGTGAAAACCGCATAGCAATCGGGGCAGTAGTTTTTACGTGATGCGAGAACAAACTTACAGACTAACAAACAGACAGAAAAGTTTTTTATTTTAATTTCTTATTCAGTAGCTTATTTTAGGTACCCAAGACCATATTTTTAAAATTATCTTTTTTGTACAGCCTTTTTCGTTCTTATTGCTTTATTATAAGTATAGATAGACTGCCACACGCACAATCTGCATTTCAGGAGGGTGACGCGTTTCCAGTTAATAACGGACAGACAGCGTTACCGCACCATTACTTTGGATACCCCCCCAAAAATACCGAGATTATTGTCTACTAAAAGATGATAAACATTTGTAGAAGACATTTTGACCGTTATTTTGCGCGAAATAACTGACATAAAGTTTTGGTAACTCCTAATTTTCGGGTATTCGGATATTTCTTTATTTACAGTATTAGACGCCGCTACAATTGTGACTTGATAATATAAAGCAGCAACAAGACAATCGAAAGTTCTAAAAAACGACTGAGAACATATTTTTTTGTAGTTGTATGGCTCTTACGCAAGAGTCCGCCTGGGGAAGTACCACACATGTTCAACCGTCAAGCAGTAGTGTGTAAACATTTCTGTGTTTCGGTTTGAGTGGCAATGTTTCCAGCGAAGTTACTGGGCAATGAGACTTAACAACCAATGTCTCAGGGTGACGCGTGCATTGCAGTGACGCGCAAGACTTTGCAACCAAAGTTCTGGGTGGCACTGCAACTGTTATGGACAGGCGTGACGCTTACCATCAGGCGAGCGACCTGCCCGTATCGTCATAAATGGTAATAAAAAAAAGAAACTGGACTTTTCCACATTAATTACGAAGCCCCAAACTAGGATACCCTGTACTATGGGCAATAGATAACGGATAAACATACATATATACGAATATTACATCCATGACTCGGAAACAAACATTTCTGCTCATCACACAAATGTGCGCACCTTGCAGGATTCGAACCCGCGCCCGTTATTTCGTACCTAGGATCTCTAGCCACTAGATCAACCGGTCGTCAAAGATTTTATTTATTTAAGTGATTCTCACTTAAATAAATAAAATCTTTGACGACCGGTGTACGACGACGAATGTATGTTTTTTGTGATGTAAATACACTTTTACGGTTTTCGGATTATCCCTTTACCTATTTTTTGTTTAATTGCTTTTTGTTAAATTTCATGATTCTAGATCAACGGGAAGTACCCTATCCAAGGAAGCTCCAAGGGATTGCAGACCTAAGTATCTGACACTAGTGTCTCTGTAAGCTGTAGACCTCGCGCGTATAAACTTTTTTGCGAACAATCTAGCGGTGCACAGTAGCGCCATCTAGTCACCAAGTTAGTTAATAACCAAGGTGCTCCTTCAATCTCTACCTAGTGGGTAAAGGACTGATTCCACTGGTAGAAACCTAAATGTGAGAAATTTACTGCATATATGTAAATTTCTCACATTTAGGTTATGGAGATATTCAGTAGCTCTCTTTTACCCTTTTGCCGGAGAAGTACCTCCCCCCAATCATAAATCCCCGACTACTAAAAAAAAAAAAACGAAAATTGCGCTGAACCTGTATACCAATTTTCTTCTAGATCGCTTGAGAAATGCGACCTGCAGAGGAGAACAGCCGGAAATCCGGACATACGATAGAATTTTTGCCGAAGCTGAAACAAAGACGCTTCGCTCGCGCTTCGCGCTCTCTCGGTCAATCAATTTCAACTTGATACCTCCACCCGTTCCTGAGAAAAAGGATCTTAACTGACAGACGGACAACAAAGTGATCCTAAGAGCGTTCCTCTTTTCCTTTTTAGGTACGGAACCCTACAAATAAGTATTTGTTAAAGATTGAGAATCATCTTACATTATCAGTGCAGATAACGTATCAGCTCCACTATAGGTGCAGAAGGCAGGAATGTTATCTTGATGAGTGTCTGCTTATCAGCTGCTATCGTAGATAGCTAAGGCCAGTACTAGACGTGTTCAAGATATTATTGTAATAATACGAGAATATGGGCACCTCTGCGGCGTCTTAGGTTAAACTAGACTTAGCCGCGCTTTTTGCACAACTGCCCAAAAAAATATCATGTATGTTCGTAATGTATGTGAGTTACTTTATTCCACCATAACTATGAAATGCGTGAACAGATGTAGACGTATGTGGTATCGTTAGAATCCTTACATCCCACCGAGTAACAGAGGGAGGTTTTACTTTAAAACAATTTTGCTTATGGCTCCATTTCAAATGCAATAAATAAAAAATAACAAATTTTACAATATGGGTATCAAATTGAAGGCCTTGATAAGCACATTCCAACAGTATATAATTTATTGGCATAAGTTCATTTTTGGCAGGGCAGGCGTGTTTTTTTAGCTTTTAAGCTAGTTATCTACACTTCTACTAAAGTGTACACTGATGGGGCTGGCATGTCATTAATTGGCCAGGCATCCCTTTAGTTTCATAGTGCTCTCTTCTCTAACGGGCTATTTCCGAAGCACAGGTAGAGGCAGAAGGGTATTTCCTTTTCCTGTGAACGATTCAACGCACATGAAAGGGAAATTAAGTAAATTTACATAAATTTATTCAGAATATTTTATGTTTCTCTCCATGTCCATGAGGTCCTTTTGGAAGTAAAAAAAAAACATAAATTAAAATATTATAACACAACCCCCATTATTGCTAAGAACCATCTTGATGATCCATTAGTTTGGGAGCTACAATGCTACAGACACGCACCCTAAATTTAGAACATCACTCTCTTTTCGCGTTGGTGGTTAAAAATAGCTTGATATAGATATTGTGAGAGGTATTAATCACATATACCACCATACATACTATCCATAAATTCATTCCATACTAATATCATCGTAGCGAAAGAACTGTCTCTCTCTGTCTGTTTGTTTGTTACCTTGTAACAAGTAAACTGACAGTTTATGAAATTTGGTATAGAGATTATTTGAACCCTCGGGAAAGACAGGATACATTTTATCGCGATAAAGTCCGCACGGAGAAATCGGGGGCAAATGCTATAATTATAAAACCGAAAATAACTGTCTCTCTGTCTGTCAGCCTGTCTGTTAGCTTTTAACGGCTAAGCGGCTGAACAGATCTTCATGAAATCTGGTATGGACATAGTTTGAACCCTAGGTAAGGATACATTTTATAGTGATAAACTGTAGTCCGCGCGGACAAGTCGAGGGCTAAAGCTAGTATGTAATATGAATATTATTAATAGCTAGCTTTGCCCGCGTGCTCATATAATTTAAAAGCCCATACGTGTTATTCCAGGACCAAAAGTACCTATAAAGTACAATAAACTACATTACTTCAAAATTCGTTCAGCCGTCAAATAGTTTTATATTGATTGCTCGGCTTCTAATCATCGGGTTAAAATACCAAGTACCTCAGTTTTTAAGTCAAACCCTAAGCTATCTAACAGTGAAAATCGCATCGTAATCTGTCTAGTAGTTTTTACGTGATGTGCGAACAAACATCCAGACAAAAAGAAAGACACAATTTTTAAACATGTTAAGAAGAGTTCAGTAGCCTATTTTAAGTACCTTAGACCAATTAATTTTAAATTAACTACATTTTATTATGATTTTTTTGGTACATACTGCTTTATTATAAAAATAGATATATATATAAAAGGCTGCACAAAAACATGAATGCCAAAACAGATTAAATGATGAACACACGTTGTATAATTAGCCATTATTATGCATTTAATGGGTGTCATAAGGAAAACTTAGCAAAACAATCTTAGCTTCAATGGGTCAGTTTACATCATATTTGTTTTAGTCTTTTCAAATACAGACTTTTTGAATCAGGAAATTTTATGGACAAGCCGCGAAAATTATTGCATGTTACTCCAGGAACAAAAGTACTTACAAAGTACAATATACCAAATTTGGTTCAGGGTTCAATAGTTTTTATGAATTGCTCTGGTTCGACTTGTCATCTAGTTGTGAGCTACGCTGAAAGTTTCAGCCGGATAGCTAAACGGGAAATGCTCAAAAATTGAGTTATAAATTCCAACCGGATCGACAGACAGACAAGTTACTTAAGGCCAGGCTCCAAGTTACATTTTCACACTCCCCACTCCCTGCCACCTCCCCTACAATCTGCCACCCGCTTCCCGCAATAAGCACTGAAGTGCCTGCGTAAGGTTGAATATGGCGAGCACACAATTTAGCTCGGAACTAAATAAAGTAAGTCTCAATAGATATTTATTTTATTGGCAGGCTAATAGTTGGAACACTTAACCTGTGGACAAATGCGTTTTTGGAGTTCTTGGGCTATTTTCTAAATAAAGAATGATTAAAAGATTTGCCATTCACAAAATCTGTATTTGAGGAAGCTAAATGAACCAAAAAAATAGAAAAAAAAAATTTTTTTTTACTTATTTTTAATTTTTATTTTTTTTACAAAATTTGAAAAAATAACCTCAAATATCCCGTACGGGATACCGATAGCCGACAAGTTAAATTAAACAAGTAAAATTATTATAAAAATGCAAATAACCCAAATGCAAATAAAATGGTTGAATGATGAGCTGACCGCTCGCAAAAATAATCACACTAATATTATATAGGCGAAAAGGACTATGTCCACTTCCATAGAAGATTATGCCATCTTAAATATCATTTAGGTGCAATAGCTACTACAGCTAATACAGTAAGGAACGTAATTACAAAATATTGGGACATCAGGATACTTGTATCAGCTTTAATTTAAGATTCTACTCGGCAATTTTTTTCAAACTACTCGGCAATATCTACTCTTAAAATAAAACCAATATTTTCTTCTATATTACATCCGTAAAACAGCTACGATCTCCACTAGGACAGGCCTGTGTCGCCTTCTTTGCGAGACATTAGTGCCGCAATTTAAACAGTGTATCTGTTGCACACTTTCGATAGAAATAGTCTCGACCATGTTCATTAGCAAAAGTTCCATGTTCATGCGAAGGTCTATAGTTTGGGAAGTTTCGGTGTCCATAATATGCGTGCCGGGGTCATCGGGTGTTGAAGAGTTCTCAAAGTCCACAGTTAAGCAAAAAGAGTCTGATCGTGTCAACGCGGCTTATGACGAACAATGACATTGAGTAGACAGCAAAATGAAAACTACTTGGTATAATTATATCTCTCTTATCTGTGATGGAGACTGATATTATGTAGTATTACATCCTCCTTGGAGACTAATTTGTTCCAGTTTCCTGTGGTAAATTGATCATGTAAAACACTATTTAACCTGTCGGCTATCGGTATCCCGTACGGGATATTTGAGGTTATTTTTGCAAATTTTGCAAAAAATTAAAAGAGTAAAAATTAGTTAAAAAAAAATATTTTTTCTGTTTTTTGTTTCATTTACCTTCCTAAAATACAGACTTTGGTATGGCAAATCTTTTAATCTGTCTTTATTTTAAAAAAATGCCCAAGAACTCCAAAAACGAATACAACATACAAATAATCTCTTTCTGAATACTTTGTACAGAGGAAAGCATATTCCCGACATACTCCTTTGTACGTATGTAAGGATGTGTGTGTGTGAATATTTGTTACTTCTTCACACTTAAATGGCAGAATGGATTTGGATGAAATTTCATATAGGGGTAGCTAGCTTATACCCTGGATTAACACATAAGCTACTGTTTAAGCCCAAAAAAGTTATGGTTCCTGAGTGACAAGGGTGAAACTATGGGACGCAGCTAGTATAAATATTTTATACATACATATTTTACTTTAATAGTTGTAATTGCAACATTACACTATAGTATGTACATTAACTTAAATAATCTAAAATAAAAAAAATTGTAATTAGCCTAACATAAAATTTGTATTGATTAGTTAGAAAAATTATATAATAATAATATATAATATATTCGGGACAATTCCACACCAATTACCTAGCCCCAAACTAGGATACCCTGTACTATGGGCACTAGATAACGGATAAACATACATAAATACGAATATCACATCCATGACTCGGAAACAAACATTTTTGCTCAACACAGAAATGATTGCACCTTGCAGGATTCGAACCTATATTCCTATATATATTTCTGAAATGGTCTTTTAAAGACCTGTATTTTGATAACTCACTAAATAGGTTTTGGTAATTTTTGTTCCGTTGGAAATACAATATGGCAATACTGTAACATCCTTTACAGTATACATAGCACTATATAGCACTCTCGTGATCAATACAAGTCCAATGATACCTCATTAATAAAAATCCTTCAACCCGTGTAGGCTGTAGGACTAGCCTAAGAAACATACAAACATCCAACCCAAACATAACCCTCCTGAGTCGGGGGGTAAAAATATGTAGATAATATTATAAATCAGGATTTAAACAAATTAACACATAATTTCCTGTCATAAGAGCTGGGGGAAAGCATTTATTTCAAATTCAACTCTTTTATTTATGGCTTCTGCAGGGTTGCCACAATTTTGTCAATGTCAAAAGGTTATATGAATGTTTTGAGCTTGACCATTTCTGAATCAACACAGGGCATACACAATACTACATTCATATAATACACACATAAAACTATATTATGAATTAATAAAATGAATAATAATATCATATAAATTACGTTACTTTGTTACAATTTAATTTTGATAAGTTCAATAAATTTTGCTAATATATAAACAATTGGAGTAAAAGCAAGTGATAGGAGGTTAGTAAAGTTAGTAGGTCGGGGAATTTTAGGAGGCAACCTATCATATAAGGAACAGTGTAGACTTGAACAATTAAAGAATATATGATCAGTGTACCCACATCTAGACCACAATCGCAAAGTGATCATGGACTCTAATTTTTGCAAGGAACACTGGAAAAATCTTATCATTTTAAACCAAATTAACAACCAGACTTGGTTGTGAGTGACACATTAGTTTAAAGTATTTGGAACTGAGTTGTGAAACACCTAGGTATTTGATTGTACTGTAACTTTTACATCGAGGCCGTTCGTTTTGTAAAAATTGGCGAAAATAACTGTTAAAAATGCTAAATATGATCACAATTGGCATTCCCTTTGGCCATTTGTGGGCGAAATTAGCGTTCTGAATGTTTTCAATCACTGTTTGTTTTGCAAGTTTCAATGACATGTTGACTTAGGAAAATTGACTATATTCAGTCAGAGATAGGGTTGTTTTTCATTCAGTTTGGAAAGGATCAGTAGAGTCAAAAGTTGCAAAAATAACAAAAGTGTTGAAAAAGTTCAAAGAAAAAATGTACATTTCGAAACTGCCCACAACGCCATTTCATCATCTCGAGCGCAGGGATATATAACTTGCTATAATGAATTAACATTTTGCTGAGCTGGTTAGTAAATTAATTCTACTAATTACTATTTAAGCTTCTATATGCGTCTGGATTAGCGCCAATTTCTATGCAAACTTTTCAATTTTGAATTTTATTGGCACAGGTCAATCTTCTCAAACAGCTAGCAACTGGACAGCTATCTAGGCATGTGTTTACCTTGATCATTCCGTGTGGTTTAAATAAACTGGCACAACACTGCAATCCAAAAGTGAAAACGTACACAAACACTGCACTGTTTGCTTCTAAAATAAGTAAAATTGAAGCCAGGGCGCGCCACCACTAATTCAATTAGTCGTTGTCCACGCAACAAATATTTAATCAAATGTCGTTTAGCGTTTAGGCGACACGCAGACGATACGACGCGCTAGGTACAAGAATGAGGAACCGAGAAAAGTGAAGATTTGACCCGGCCTCGCCTCTACCAAGTCTTGTCCTCGCGTAAAAACCTGTTCTACTGATTCACCCACTAATATAAAGAGCAATGATTCTGTCGCACTGATTCCGTAACCACGCTTGTCTGAAGTCCTTGTCAGACGTTAATACGGCAAATTTTATAAGATAATTTTATGATTTAGCAGGCTAAATTTATTCGATAGGTGAAAGGGGCATACCTTAGATCTCGAAACGTATGAATCCAATTCTGAACAGTCCGTGGATAAAGTTGTCTAAATATCACTAGATGCACGATTTGTATATTATCACAATATGTCTCTAACACTAGTAAATTCCATGCATTTATCGATAATATGGAACGGTTCCAGACAAATGCACTAAACGCGCCGCTAGCCTATTATAAACGCCATTTTGATTTCGTCAACTAATGACCATAGACAAGACAACATATAGACTAGACCACAGATAAGATAACAATAGACAGTGATAAGATGCGTTTAGTTTTTCAAGACAGAGAGCAAATGTGAGAGTTTGGACGGAAACTACTTATTACCACCTCATGCTATCTCGCTTAAGCTCGTAAAACCTCGTCTCACTCCATTCGATTCGCTTAGTTTCCACGAGAGCTAAAAGCCTAACACATAGGCGAGGTGCAACTGCCTTTTTTCTTTTTCTGAAAAATTTGTACAAGTGAAATATGTGGCATCTCTTTTTTTCTTGCACGTTCATTATGGCGTCAGTGGTAGACATGGGTCGGTACGCGTTTTTGCGATACCGTAACTGTTTATTAGTATGTATGGCAATACCAGTTTCTGAAACTATTTAATTGAATAACTATGTATTGGCTTAGTTTTTCTGTCTACGGTATTGGCCCGTTTCTCGATTCTGATCGGTATCATAGAACTTGGTACTGTGTAGCGAGAGATAGTTTTGTTATTATAAAATATAGGTACCTAAATAAATATATATATAGGTTATAATAGTATAGGTTTAAAGACTTGATAAAGTTTACATTTCCGATTACAAAAATAAATTCCAATAGAACTTTCCTTCATGGTTAGCCCTAGGCCTAAGACTGGCTACAATAGGTTTAGATATCCCACAGTACATTGCTCTTAACTCGTGACATATTTATTGTTTATCATTAATTAATTAATCACGATCAGCTGTTTTTAAGCGAAATGAATGAACGAAACATCATATTTTGACATACATTTGGTATTGTCTAAATGAAAAGTAGTATTCATCGTAACCGAGAAATGTCAAATGAAAAAGGTTGCTCTGTCCTAACCTTTCGTATACCTAGTGTACTTAACTGGCTTTGAGTTTGTGAGGAAATTTTATTCAACTAAAAGTTGACTCTTAGCGTAAGTTTAAAGGGCCATTGATCTAGGTATAACTAATTGTGGTTTATTAATTTCAGGCACTAACTCTCCGAAAGTTCGACTTTCAAACTTGCGAAAGTTCACTGTTTTTTACATCCTAGACCATTCTTTTTAGAAGAATTTGCAAAAATAACATGATTAATAATAAAGGTATTTTGGTATCTTTTAACGATGAAAGATACCAAATCATATTATATCTCTTCACCGTTATTTGAAGCCTTATAAACAATATTGAGATGACAGTCTTCCGTTTCCGGCCGCATTCAAGTCGTTGCAGTTCCATTTCCGGGCGGGAAAAGGGGCAATTTCCCCCGCCATATTCACCAGGTGGAGTGCGTGCGCGACATTTTTCATCTTTCGCGTCTTGATTTTCGTGCCGCGTAGAATAACACTTTTAGGGATAGTTTTTTTTTTGTTTGTAATTTGTAGTTTCAATGACTACCACGTGTTTGTACGTAATGTCCGACGAAAGTAGTGATGAGAACCGGCGTGATCATATTGTGTCTTAATCTTCAACATCCGACAAGGAAGACGATCGTCATGGCAAGCAGCGTGCAGGGCGAAAACGGCGTGCAGCAAAGAAAACAGGCGATGCAAAAAGATCACGCAAAGAAGGTAAGGTTTTAGAACGCCTTACCCAGCAGGTTAGTGAAATACTAATTTTTTTGGCACGTAGTACCTATCCATCGTCAGATATGTACCCTCCCGAATTTAATTCTGGGTCAAATGTTAATGTTGCAATATTTGAGCAGGAAACTCAGTGAGATACCCGCCGATTCAGCCCTTAGATTCGATTTTGATTTGACAAAAGATCTCAATGAAACAAGTGTTCCAAATGTCTCTCCTGAACATTTGCAACTTTTGAGCTCATTGCAACACTTTAAATCAGAAAATTGGACAAACGTTCGTTACTCTGAATTTCAAAAATCCTACACTGCTCGGCCGGGGTTTGTTGAATTAGAGGTAAATGATGAAATTAAACAGTTCGAAAAGGCATGTAATTTAATTTCTACTGACAGATCTTTAGGTGACATTACCCATGCTGTTATTATGCAAAGTAACGCATTAAAAAAGGAGTGTCTGAGCTATTGCAATGTACGTAAGAATGTGACAACGGAAACAAATAGTCTCTGTTGTCAAAAATTAAAGAGTGCTTTTCAAAGGACTTTAAAAAAATAACAGAATATTTTGCATTTAATTTGTGGGCGACGTGCTAATATTATTGAATAAAGAAGGGAAATTTTGTTGAACCTGATCAAAAACAAGTTTTAAAAAAGTAGTTTAATAATGATTCCCCACCCTGTAAACATTTATTTTATAAAGAACAGTTCACAGACTTTGTAAAAAAAAACGGGGAGGGGGGGGGGGGATCAGTAAAATCTTTTCATGTCAAAAACCCTCTTTCTCTGCGCAAGAGGAGAGAGTTGTATCTGGGTCCCAGGCTGCGCAACCTCAACCCAGTGGCTACAACCAAACCAGTCGCTTCACGGCACCGTTTGCTTTTAAAAGTCATAGATGCTCATTTCCCCAAAGGGTGCATCCGTTCAATCTTTAACCATTTATTTACAATTTTGATGAGCGGTTCGTTTGGCCCTCATTTAAGCCCCAATCATCTGTCCCGAGACATCAAACTCCGGCCAACAACAATAATAAAATACCATTCAATCGACAAGGTCCATTTAGCCAAACCCATGCTCCGTGCGGCAGAGGACGAGGCGATAGAAGGTTAGCGCAATTTATGAATGCTTGGTCTCCTCTGTTAAACGTAATGATGGGTTACAAAATCCCATTTCAAGAGAAACCACCCCTAGTTTCACTTCTGCTTATAAGCTCTCGCTATCAAACTGTCTCTCGAAATGGATCAGATAATAAGCTGTTTGCTAATGGACAATATTTTATTGTAAAAAATATAACCTTTTTATCAACCCTGTTTTACCCTATTTTAAATTTAAAGTGATTAAATCATTTTCTCCAGGTAGGCAAATTCGGACTAATATCAGTCCAACGAATTCCAGAGTTTTTACAACCAAACGATGGGCTGATAAAAATAGATTTCACATAGACATACTACCACATACCTGTGACGCCGTTCTACTGTTGTTTTCTGAGGTTAGTTTACAGAGGTCAGCTACTACAGACGACCTGTTTACCATTTGGGCTTGCAACAGCTCCAGCAAATTTTGGTATTCCTTTTGAACTGCGAAATTTCTGCGAGAACAGGTAATTCGAATTGTAGTTTTCTTAGACGATTATTTAGTTGCATGTCAGGACAGGTCAAATTTAGTGGAACAGATCGTTCTCGAGACTATGCGTGACTTGGGGTGGATCGTAAACACCAAGTCAATACTTACCCCACAAAAGTCCCTGGAGTACTTAGGTCTGGTATAGGATACGTGGCAAAACACAAAGTCCCTCCAAAAAGGAAAGTCCAGGGATTGGGGAAGGCAATATCGAAGTTACTGGCTGTTGTGGACGCCGAGCCTGCCCGCGACAGCATGAACACAGACAACATGTAAAATAGGCCACGCCCCTTTTAACTGCGGCGTGTATACCACATTAGTTTTAAGACCGTATAACTGTATATATAGCGATAAGTTTCTGAAATAAATATTGGATCCGACCATTCAGTCAACGGAACTTGAACAAGCAACAGTGTTTAATTGAACTACAGTCCACATCGAACCAGGAACCTGAACTACTAGGTGCTAGGAACCGAAGTCTCCAGTACATCTTGTAGACCTTGCGAACCATCGCCTACACTGGCAAAGCTACACTTCGAGAAGTTCAGAACATCTTAGGGAGTCTGAATTTCACCCGACTGGCTGTACCACTGGGTCGATTAAATTTGCGTTGTTTGTCGATTCATTGCAGCAGTCTACTCAAAAGTCAGTCCAAGAGGTTACCTCGTCTCCCATTTCAGACGATCAAGGAGCTTGAGTGGTGGATGCTGAACTGCAGGAGATCCTCCCAAATTCACCCTCCAACGTTAACAAATTTCCTAACAACAGATGCAGCCGACTCAGATTAGGGAGCAGAGTTGAATGGAATACAGATTCAGGATGATTGGCTAAGTGAGGAAGAGTCCGTTCACTCGAATCAAAAAGAGATGTTGACTATTCTGAAATGTTTGTACCAATTTGGTCGTTTTCAGAGTCTTTACTCCCTGCTACTGCAGTGCGACAACAAATCCGTCGTAGCTTATCTGAGAAACGAGGGGCGGAGTCGGGTGGTGCCACTGATGAATCTAACCTATCAGATTTTCGAAATCTTAGATCGATTCGACAAACATTTAATAGCTCATCACATTCCAGGGCGATTCAACAGTGTAGCCGATTGACTGTCTCGGAAATCAGACAGTCAGTCAACTCAGTACTGAGCGGACGTGTCGCTCGCACTTGTCGAATTGTTTGTGGCTGCATTGGAGCACCTTGAAGCGCCCGTCTACTTGCTTGAGGACGCCCCCAGTCGCCCGCATCGGAGCGTGCCTATCCGGAGCTCCCGCCTACTAGGTACAAATTTTTGTGTGGTGCAAATTGTTGCGCGTCTTCGGATTCGAACCGGGGAGCGTCTGCATCGTAAGTCGAGCGCTCAAGCCAATAGGCCACAGAGCAGTGCCTGCTAACGTCTAAAAGTGACTACTACCATCTACAACACAAATACATAGTCATTGATTTACGTATATACGAGTAAAGGTACAGTTGCCTTGAGCATTGAGTAAAAGATGCCGCGTTCTAAGTTTTGTTCTTGTGCTGACAGCCTGAGCGAATTTCTACCGGAGAGTAAATACATTGTCTGCTCTCGTGCGTCTTGCAAAAAGGCGTCATACAGACATTTGCGTAGGAAGAACAGTACCAAGTGCGGAGGAGATTGTTAGCTGGGTGTGTCCTAAATGTATATGTGATACAAAAAAGTCCCTCGGTGACAATTCCGCTACTCCAGTTCGAGATACTACACAAATGCCTGACTTAAATGTTACTCTTCGCTCCAAGAAACCTTTGCCATCATCGGATCTGAAACAGCTAACAAGCGAAATACGCTCTATGCAAGAGGAAATGTACACCTTTAAGTGTAGTATAGAAACTTTGATGACGTTATCAGCTACCAGTTTTGATGAAAGCATAGAGGAACTGCTTACGAGACTGACAGCTAACGATGAACGAATTAAAAAATATCTTTATATATATCTTTTGTTTTTATATTTTTTTTTTAATATCATGGCATGAAGCTGAAAACGCGTCGCTGAGGCAGCAAGTGGAGATTTTACAGGAACAATTGAGTAGACAGGCGCAGGCATGTTTACGAAATAGAGATAGTTGGAGTTCCAGAATTCGCTACAGAAAACTTCTTATTCTTCTTCTTTTTTATTAGATGGCTTCTGCGGAGGCACTGGCCTACTAGCAATTTCGCCAATGTCAAGTGTATTTTATAGTTTAAAGTAATGTCACGTCACAGTCAATTATTGACAAAGTCACGAATCAGTAAAATGGTGGACATTTACTGAAACTTCCGAGGGAGATTTGGAAAAATCACAAAATTCCATTTATTTCTGCGTTTGATTATTTTGATCACACTCGTGCACGTTAACGAACACCTAATGGTTAATATTCCACCAATATTACACATTAACACTCGAAGAAACACAAAATTGAGAATAAAAACAAACTCTACAACACATTTAGTTTTAAAACTTAAGCCACACTGTACTCGTGGCCGCCAAAAAAGTTAGCGTAGAGATAGCATCCGATGACATTGATTGGATTGAGAGAGCAGGCCCTAGATAAAGGAAAGTCGCAAATACAGGTGATTCCCGTTCATTGAAAACTCGTATATACAACTGCCCCGCCCTATAGTGGTGTGCCTCACTAGGCGTGCCAGAAGGAATGAATTTCTGAAAGCAGCTAAAAACAGGAAGCTCGCGGCTAACGACATCCTATAAAGATATTTTTTAATGAACGCTTGACCCGTGAGAATCGCTTGTTATTTCTCGAAACCAGACATCGGGCTGCAGAGGTGGGCTTTAAGTTCTGTTGGACCAGCAACGGTTATATTAACATCCGAAGGAGAGAAGGAAGCCCTGCTATTCAGATCCGCAGCAACGAAGAACTGGCCGATAAACTCAGTGGTACAGCTTCCATGGCAGGAGTCAGGCCGATATCAACTAAGTAGTATTAAAATTCCACTAATATTGCTTTACATATTGCATGGTGTTATCAACGTTTTAAAATACTGTAAAATTTGTTATACTCACACGTACACCCTACTACTCAACACAAACACCTTCTTCTACGTATAAACAGCACAATAATGATTACAGACACTATCTAAGCGTGGCAACATTTTCGCTCTTTGTATCGACCATTTTCAAACAAAAGTTCTACATTTGGCCATTATGGCCATTTTAGATTTAGTAACCGAGCTTGGCGAAACATTTACTGCTTATTGCCATACCTATGAAAAAGCAGAATCTTGTAAAATAACTCTGAATGATCTGTATAATCTTAAAATTCTCAAATTCTTAATATCAGAAGCCTTCAAAAAACTTCGACTCTTTCATGATAGTTCTCAGGAGACTTGAAATTAAATTCGATGTCATTATTTTAACGGACTGTCATTTAGGAACGTCTACTCTAATTAGATCTATGCCTAATTATTCACAGTATTTTACCTCTGTAATTAATAACCAATCTGGTGGTACAGTTGCCTATGTCCGCGATGACTGGAATGTGAATATGAGCGAACCCACAACTTTAGAAGCCGATTGCAAAATCATAGATTTACCCAATTCACAATCAATACTCGGAATTTATTGTTCTCCCTCATTTACGAATATTAGTAACTTTCTTGTTTCACAACGTAGTTAAAGATCGAGCGTCTACTAGAAAAGATATTATTTTGGCTGGAGACATTAACATTAACCTGTTGCATGATAACAACCAAACTAATGAGTACTTCTGCTTATCGGCGGAGTAATAGGGCTCAAACACTTAATAACTGTACCAACCAGAGGTATATCATGCCTTGATCACATTCTGGTTGACGTCAGATTACAAGCAGTTGGCTTAGTTTGTAAAACAGACATAACTGACCACGATTTGGTAATGGCCGGAATAATTACGAATATCCCAAAAAACGGTCGAAATAAGTTTATGGATAGAACAGACTATGAAGCAATATACAATGAACTCGAAATTGTAGATTGGTCAGATATACTGCTTTTAGCTGATGTTTCTTTAGCGGCTGATAAGTTCACAACGAAACCTAGAGAATTTGGTTAAAATACATACTAATAGAATGCCTGTAAGTCGTCGAAAACTTACTCTAAAAGATTGGATAACACCAGGACTGCTTAAGAGTATGAAACAAAGGGATGCTCTGCATATGATAGTCAGGAAAAACCCAAATGATGCTGAGGCCCTGAAAAAGTACAAAAGGTATAGAAATGTGTTTTATGACCTGATGAAAGACTTGAAGTCTAAACACAAATAACCGAAATAAACTTTGGAAGACCATCAGAAGTGTCTGTGAATTGAATAATATAAAGGATTCAAATGTTGAGCTACTTAACATTTCGTCAACCCCTTCTGAATCTTTGAATGTATTTAATGATTACTTTGTGACGGTCGGCCAGAATCTAGCTGATGTCTAAGGCCTTTGACCCGGTTTTCCCCAAAAATTCTCTTGAGGAAACTTGAAGGAACGGGAATCCAAGGACTTGCTTTGGACTGGTTTGGAAGCTATCTTTCGTGCAGGAGACAACACGTTGCGCAGGGCGACTACGCTAGTGTCACTAAGAGTATTTCGTTTGGGGTACCACAGGGTAGCATCCTGGGTCCTGCACTATTCACCGTTTACATCAATGATATTGCTGATTTGCTAACGTCTCGATGCGGTGATGCACAGATTGTGTGTTATGCTGATGACACAGCACTCTTATTTAAAGGCAAATCATGGGCAGAAGCTTTTGAACAAGCAGAATCTGGACTTTCAAATGTGGCGACATGGCTAGATTCAAATTTATTGACTCTTAACACGAAAAAACAAAATACCTATGTTTTCAGAAGAGGAGTATCAGTAATCCTTCGAGCAATAACAAAATAAGAATTCACAAGTGTAAAAGCCAAACACAACCCATATCCTGTTCCTGTGCAAAAATTGATGGAGCAAATGCAATCAAGTATCTTGGTGTTACACTTGATGATAAAAAAAAAATTAAGCCACATGTCAATGCTTTGTCTGGAAGAGTTAGAAAAATTATACCCGTATTGAAGCTACTTCGTAATGTAGCTTACAAAGATTTACTCATGCTAGTCTACACCGCTCTCTGCCAATCCATCTTAAGTTACTGCATCCTTTCTTGGGGTGGAGCTACCATGACCTTTATGATAAAAGTGAAAAGAGCACAAAGATCAGTGTTAAAAGTATTTTTTCGTAAACCCTATCGCTACCCGACCTCTACTTTGTACAGAGACGCCCAAGCACTGATAGTCCGTCAACTTTACATTCACAAAGCTGTTGTCACTTACCACAAAAATATTAAACAAACTCCGGATAACTTAAACACCTGTAGTACATCAGTAAAAAGTCGTAGAACCAAAATCAAAGTCCCCGGTTAAATCCGCTTATAATACGTTTCAGTTACTATGCCTTTCCATTCATCTATAGGCGCACAATGAAGCTTTGTAATCTCAGGGATAGCTCGCTTTTCGGAGTCAAAATGAAAGTGAGGAAATGGCTCCTCACACTAGATTACAATGCAACAGGGTCGCTACTGATCATTCAGAACTAATATGTACCTTATTCCTTTTTAAAGTACACACACTCTTTACCCTTACACAAAACACATACACGTATAATTATGAGTAACAAAATGTAAACTTTTTATTTTTATTTGTCATTGTTAAGATTATTTTATCAACTTCATTAATGTTAGTTTAGTACTGATGTTCTCTTAAGCTTTATTTTGTTTTTTATTTACACAAACGTGTAAATAAAATAAGTGTGTTAGAAAAAATGTGCTATTAGATTTTATTTTTTTCTAGTATAATTATTATTCTTATTAAATTGACGTCCTGTTTACCAGGCATAAACAAACTTTGTCTCAATATTGTTTACAAGGCTTCGAATAACGGTGAAGAGACATAATAGCAGAGGTAATTGTTTTACCTACCATTAAAGCTCTTCTTATGTCCGGAACCTTATTCTAGGCCTTACAGTAAGTTCTGCCTGGTGTTTTAGTAATAATTTAGATGGGTTGGCTATAAAAACGAGGGGCAGGAGTTGGGGGGAGGGGGGTGGAGTAGGTGATGGGTGGTATCCCTCCCCCCTACCAGCGGAGATGCTTAGTTTATGAGATATTTCAGTTTTAAGTTTATTAAAAATCGATTCGTTTGGTCGCCGTAAATAAATAAAATATTAGTAGAATTATTTTTTCCGCTGCTTTCGTCAGAAAGATTGAAGATGTTATTATTATGTATGGCCCCAAAAACTAGGGTAGGTTTGGTTTGAATATGACTACACATAGTGCGAGCGGAGCGATTGAAGGGAGCGTGCCGCGATAGCGGCCAGCGAGCACCAAAGTTAACTTACGGCTGTTTGGTCACCGAAAGCGACCAAATAGGCGATTTTTATTAAACTCTTACGGCTGTTTGGTAGCCTTTGGTGAATAAAAATTAGATTTTTGTACCCTTGGGGCGCTATGGTAAAATGACTTCAAATTTAAGTCTTTTTTCCGTAGCGCCCCTAAGGGTACACCCCAACCGCATTTTCAATTAAATCCTCGCGGCAAACAATCACACAACAAAATGAATATGAGTTCTATCTAAGAATATGAGTCCTGTCTCGAATAGTCACTGAATCACCGCAAGGATGCGACGAGGAACAGAAGCTTATTTCGACGTTACTCGTGAATTTGCGGAACGGTAGGTACCTAACTAAAAACAGCGAAATATGCAATATAACATAAAAAAACGTACATTTTGCGAGCCAACATCATTTTCACAGACTAGGTAGAGATACTACGTATATCAATTTGTTGTTACAAAAACGGTCTCAGCTGTCATACTTGGCACAAGTGTCACAGCGAAGGAGGTTGGTGGAGCCACCTTGTGTCGTTTCTAGGTCGCCCTCCAAACTCATAGAAAAGTAAAAAATGATCTTGCTGTCATCGCCGTGAGTTAGAAAGCCTACCCGGGGCTGTGTTCACATCGTTTTTAATGTCGCGGTATAACGGCTCTCGTAGTCGATCACCCACATAAAACACTTAAACTCAATGATGCCAGGTGCACTGTAATTACAGTAGATTCACTGTAATTTTACTGCGTCTACTGTATACTGTATCACAAATATAGAGTGTATGAAAAACACTGTAATTAATTTACTATTAAAAGACAAAATATCTATCTGCGGAAAATGAAACGCACTATGCTCTAGCTCTAGTAAGCAATAATCTAGTAAGGAAATCCCATCCCTTGATTTGGGTATTTTTCCCAATGACCTCAAAAGATCTCTCATCCTTCCTATTTATAAGAGTGGTGATAGAGATCGTATCATTAACTACAGACCCATTTCCATTCTTCTTCTATATCAAAATTATTAGAGCGGATAGTCAATACTAGATTAATTAACTATTTAGAGAAAAACAATATTTTATCGAACCAACAATTTGGTTTTAGAAGAGGTAAATCCACTGACGATGCTGTCCAGGACCTAACTAGCTTTATATCACAAAGCCTGGACAAAGGAAAAAAAATGCCTTTCTATATTTCTAGACTTGGCTAAAGCTTTTGATACGGGCTCTATACCTATTCTAATTAACAAGCTTGAGGAAATGGGAATAAGGGGAATTCAACTTGCTTTATTTAGAAGTTATATGATAGGTAGGTTCCAATCTGTTAAAATCGGAGAACACACAAGTAGTGGAGTCCCAGTCACACATGGCGTACCGCAGGGCAGTATTCTGGCCCCACTCTATTTTTAATTTATATAAATAATCTGTGTCTACTTAAACCACAAAAGGGTATACTAATTTCCTATTTATGATGCTGCCCAAACTGGTTTCAACAAAGTAACGAGATGGCTACATAAAAATATATTGTCATTGAATACAGACAAGACTAAATATGTAACCTTCTCCATTCGTAATATTACTCGAAATAATGATTTGAAGATTTTTGCTCATTCTAATTTATACTTTTCGACCAATACTTTATGTTGCTCCTGTGATGTCTTAGAATCCACTCTCTTAATTAGATATTTAGGAATAATTATTGATAACAATTTGAATTTCAAACAGCGCATTCTGAATGTATGTGGACGCATTCGTAAAATTATAATTATTTATATCTTTAAAAAGCTTAGATTCATAGCAAAACCAGACCTGGTACGGCAAATATATTTAGCTCTCTGCCAATCTCTTATTACATATTGTATATCAACCTGGGGAGGGGCACTCAAAACAAATTTACTTCCTCTAGAGATCTCCCAGCGCGCTGTGTTGAAAGTTAGTACTGGTCGACCATTTTTGTTCTCTACTTCGCTTTTGTATCAGTCATGTGATGTTCTTTCCGTTCGTCAACTTTCCATTCTCAGCTCTCAGAGGCTACACTCAAATCTAACATATGACTCAAAATCTCAAACAAAACGATGAAAGTACAATGTTTGTCCCCAGCCTCAACAAATGCAAACTTAATTCATAAAAGGGTTCATACGTTTTTTGGGTCCATTTCTATATAATAAAATAAATAAAACTATGGTTATATCCATTGACAAAAACTGAGATTAAATTTAGTCACTTCATGGCTGAAATCACTTAATTATGATCAAACCGAGGATCTACTTAAAATAATAAAATAATTTATTTTGTAAACCAATTATACTCATTTTTAAATAACTCAAGCTTTGCACACTACTGACACCCTCTCACACTCACACATTCATATACACCATATACATAGAGAGGATCATAAACACATTAAATTTAATTTAATTTTAAGTTTATTAATATTGTTAATTTTAGTAAATTTTAGATATTTTAAATATAGGTTCCATAATATGGAGGCTAGATTTAAATATAGTAATCTCGGGAGAGGGCTCTGTTTGCTGAATCACGGGTGTTACGCCTAGTTCGGCAGCAGATACCCTGCTGTTTTTAATATACCTTTACCTAGCCCTAATTATTATAAGTTTTCAAAACTGTAAATGTATCAACTTTAACTGAATAAATACTTATTATTATTATTAACTTTTAACTGAAATTCCAGGGTTTTCAAAATATCGTATGCTATAGCCTTATAACATAACGTTGGAGAACAAAACATGTTGTTTCGAGTTATGAGTCACGACTGTTTTACTCTCTAATCGATCAGTGGTTCTATTATCTATCTTGGCTTCAATCAGATTTTCATATTTTCATAGCAATTTCGACTCTATCGCAAAGCATAAGTGATAGTGATAATGATAAACTGATTGAAACCAAGATCGATAATAGCACTACAGTACCGACGAGCTGCGAGTAAAACCATCGTTTTTAATGTCGCGGTATAACGGCTCTCGTAGTCGATCACCCACGTAAAACACTTAAACTCAATGATACCAGGTGTACTGTAATTACAGTAGATTCACTGTAATTTTACTGCGTCTACTGTATACTGTATTACAAATATAGAGTGTATGAAAAACACTGTAATTAATTTACTATTAAATGTCAAAATATCTATCTGCGGAAAATGAAACGCACTATGCTCTAGCTCTAGTAAGCAATAATCTAGTAAGGAAATCCCATCCCCCACCACAGAAAAGTTTATTTCCAATGAATAGTGTCGCCGTGACTTTACTGGGTAATAGCTTATTTATTCTGTGATAATAGACTCATCAAAACGTAAATGTATGTGTTTCGTATATTATTTCTTATTCATTTTGTAACGTTGTGGATAATAGTACCTACGATGTGATTTTATTTTGTAGTAGCTAAAACATATCAGTCATATTAATTCATATTAGTATTGATTTAATCGGAATGTCTATTCATGAAAGCGATGTTGAAGGATCGTCTACGCCAAAAATAATAATAATTTATATAAAAAAACCTTTAAAACTCTTTAAAATATGAGATGGGGTTTATTATAATAATATACATAAAATAAACTTTATTTCTTTACTTTGATGTCTTTTAATGACGTCACATAGTCTGTGTAGGGCTACTTTCAGTGCCAAAAAAAAGCAATAGCAAACAAAAAAAAAACTTGTAATGTCAAGTCAACGGCAGCAAATGGGCGTTGACAACCTCTTCCGGCATAGGTACATATTCAGCCTACTTTGTGTTGTGATCACTATAAAACGTTTGAAAACGTACCATAAATCAACTACCGCATAGAAAGCCAAAATATTCAAATAAGTTTCATAAAATAAAGTTTAATATCAGTAAAAAATATAACATAAATTAAAAATTAACTTTACATAAATTTTGAACCAAACGATATAATGCTCAGAGGTTTCACTGATCAAATTTATAAAATGAACTTTCTGTAAATGACACAAAAAGTGATTCTCATTAATACTTTGAGTATATATTGAAAACATACACATAGTAATACCTATATACCTACTCAAAGCTTTAATACAATTGATTTTCAAAAAATATGGAGTAAAACTACTGTATTTTCATATTCAGAACACTGTAATTTTATAAATCTGACCTGGCAGCACTGCTTGAACTTGAAAGATTCCTCTTTTTACCCGAGAACTTGAAACAAATCAAAAACATGGGAAAATTTTGAGATGTTATGACAACATTAATAATCATATTCATCTGTCAAAAAAGGTGCAAGCATCCTCAGCTGTGCGTACGTGTTTTTGTTGGATAATTTCGCGAAAATGGCTATTTGAATACGTCGCGACAATACAAATAAATGTTTGTTACGAAATCGAGATGTCGAGCCGCCGTTCTATGCTCGGTTCGGCGTTGGACGCGCTGCCAGCCCCCTCCGATCCCTTGAGAGAGCTCTTCGAGGCATGCAAAACGGGAGACGCTGCTCGCGTTAAAAAGCTAATAACTCCGCAAAATGTGAATGCTAGAGATACCGCCGGGCGCAAGTCAACGCCTCTACACTTCGCTGCAGGTATTTACTCATACACAACATTCATAACATTGCTAAATCTCGGTTCGAAAACAAAAAAGTGAAAGGGCATTGTGTAGGAAGTGATAAATTTGGTCAAATTGCATAATTCGCTACGGTCGGTGGTTTCGAGGTATCGTTCTTTAGGCTCTTTTTGTTTGGTCCAGTTTCAAGAGTATGGAAGTGAAGAGAACATGTAGTATGGCGGTTCATTGTCGTGTTTACATTAATGTTATTGTTTTTATTTTCTGCTACAATGAAACCAATCAAATTATTAACATCCGTCGCCAAGGTTTTTTTCATGTGTTCTTACAGCATTCCTTGCATTACATTCATACCATTCACCTCTATATTAATAGATGTAAGTGCAGGACCCTTCTTTGAAGTAATGTATACTGTTTGTGGTGATCTTAAACTAGTTGGAAAAAAAACGACATTGCCAAATGCGTCGTCAACTGTTTCGCACATACGATGACGATTCAATTAAACTAACACTGCTGAACTTGTCGATCGGTAGTTACCGCAGCAAGCGAGGTGACTATCTTCCTTCCGTTCTGCGCTCACATCAAATAAGTGTCTTGTACTTACATCTATTAACATAGAGGTGAATGGTACGAATGTAATAGAGATAGGCGGGCTAAATATGTGTGAGTTCGCTGCGAAATCTAGAGTATGTTTGCAACGTTTACCTATGTATGTAGTTAGATAGTGATCTCTGTCTGATTAGAGTTTGTTTACATTGCGTGTCTTAAAAAAAATATTATGAGTACTATTACTGTACATTTAAGTGTAAATGAATAGACTCCTTCCTAGAGTACCCATGGTAAATAACTTTATAAAACTTATTAATTTGATTGGTGTATTTGGATACAGCTATTCATTAATATGTCGGCCCGTAGGAACATACTATGTATTAGTAACATCCTGCCAGTCCTAAGCCTGCAAAAAGTATGAAGTGGAGTTCATTTCAATTTGTAAGTAAAGTTTCATGAATTCAAATGTTGTTTTTGTGTAACCGTAATGATGAACTGGTTGTATGATTTTGTTACCGTTTAGGCGTTTACCAATCAACCTTGAACAACTAGAAACGTTTGTTCTATCAAATGTAAGAAAAAAAAGGGGGGGGGGGGGGGTTAAAATTAAGATAATAATTAGCCTAGGGTACTTAAAATGCCACTGAAGTTTCTTTTTTTAAATATGTTGGATAGCTTAGGATTTCACTTAAAAACTGTTGTACTTGGTATCTCAATCTGTTGAGTACAAGCTGAGCGATTGATAAAAATCTTATTAACAGCTAATTAATTTTTATGAATGTAGTTGTTGTACTTTAAAGGTATTTATGGCTCAAATAACATATAGGAGGTTTGGAAAAATGACCAGGCAGGTAAAGCCGAGGGCACAGCTAGCCTTCCATAAAACAGGGTTTGTTTGAAAGCTCAAAAGCGAGGAGAAAAAGAAAAATCCATTAACCAACCTATGAAACTACTAAATCCATTAACCAACCTATGAAACTACTAAATCCATTAACCAACCTATGAAACTACTAAATCCATTAACCAACCTATGAAACTACTAAATCCATTAACCAACCTATGAAACTACTAAATCCATTAACCAACCTATGAAACTACTAAATCCATTAACCAACCTATGAAACTACTAAATCCATTAACCAACCTATGAAACTACTAAACCAATTTTTCATAAATATGCGAGCATCCTGGATGTATACACCATTTCAAAATTAACAATAATCATCGAAACTTATCGAACATTGGTTGGTCTAGTGGCTAGAGACCCTAGGTACGAAATCAAACGGTCGTGGGTTCGAATCCTGCAAGGTGCAATCATTTGTGTGATGAGTAGAAATGTTTGTTACCGAGTCATGGATGTAATATTGGTATCTATGTATGTTTATCCGTTGTCAAGCCCGTAGTCCAGGGTGTCCCATTTTGGGGCTAGGTAATTGGTGTGGAATTGTCCTCAATATATTACATTATTATACTGAGGTAGCAGAATGGCGGTACGGCCAGCCGTGTAGTTAAAACAAACTACCTTTGATTTGAATGGGAATATTTTTAAAAGTAAACTTAAGTCATGGCTCATTGAGAAAACCTTCTATAACATAAAATAGTATCTAAGTTATAAAACGTATTATTTTTTAATATATCATGCATTAAATGTATATGTACATGCGTACTCATTAAATAAATATCATTAGTTTGTAAGTTGAAATATTGCATGCCTGATTGTATGGGTAAACTGTTACGAGATATGAATTATCTACTATGTTGCTTTCTATAGTTATTACTGGCAGTTGAGCAATAAATATTACTTTACTTTACCTTATTCCCTCTTTAATAAAATGTTTTTTCAATTGGACGTTTTTGATGTGTAAACATCTAATGCCGCGGGATGTGGGTAAAGCCGACTCTTGGCGCGGCGATGCGAGCGCTTGCTCTTTCCGCCTCAGCTCGGCAATATTCGATGTTTACACATCCTGCGACGGCTATTTTTTTTAAATTTATCTCTAATACTGCTAAACATCAAAATTGCAGGATACGGGCGCAGAGAAGTAGTAGAGATCCTCATAGCGGCCGGCGCAGCGCTGCAAGCGCGTGACGATGGCGGCCTACAGCCCTTACACAACGCGTGCTCGTTCGGACACGCTGACGTGGTGCGAGCGCTGCTGTCGGCGGGCGCGGCGCCGGCGGCGCGGGACAACTGGGGGTACACTCCGCTGCACGAGGCTGCTGCTAAAGGGAAGGTGGATGTTTGTATCGGTATGTTCAGAAAACTCTTATATCTCCCGTCTGCGCAGGGTTATGTTTGGGTTGTATGTTTCTTTGGCGCGCCCTACAGCCTAAACGGCTTGATGGATTTTGATAAATGAGGTATCATTGGATTCGTTTTAATCACGAGAGTGACTTAGTATATATGAAGTGTCAAGAAAACTAATATGGCGGCTTACAGCTGCCACATTGTATTTCCGACGGAACAAAAATTACCAAAACCTGGAGGTATCAAAATGAAGTGAGGTTTTTTTTAAAATTTAAAAACTAAAAACAAGCAAACAAGTTGATTTTGAAATTAAGGTACAGTCGGAGGCATCATGCATTTCATTTCTCCTTTGACGGGATCAGCTAGTGGCGAGTTACTCATCATGCCCTATACTGCATTTTATATTTCAAAATCAAGAATCAAAAGCTCATATTGTCTCATATTATTAGTTTCTCAGTCGGGTTTTTTTTTAATATTATTTTATATTTATATCCCTCTTGTTTCCAGCCTCTGAAAAGTTAATCAAATTTTTTTTTTTTTTTTTTTTATTACGGACTAGGCAATCGTTTAACCTTACGGACTAGGCTGATCGTTTTAGCAATCGATCTCACCTGATAGAAAGCGATGATGTGGTCGAAGGTGTAGTACGCTTCTCCGCTTTTTTTTTTTTTTCTCCTTCTCGCCCCGTGGGTACTCTGAGAACCAGTGAGCTATATTAAAATCTATTGAGATCACCAAGCAGCATGCCAAGTGTGGTGATTATGGCAAATTCTCCCTATTATGAAGGATGCCAAGCAGTGGACTCTTTAGGATGGTGATGTGTAGCATTAGCAAGCCCAAAGAATATGCAAGCTGGAGTGGCTATGGGCTGGTCAAGAGGTCACGTGTCAGAAATGACAACCGTTGGGGTAAATGAGTTTAGAGTGGAGACCGCTTTTAGGCAAACAAAGTTTGAGAAGCCCGCGGGTCAGCTCGAGTGCCAACGAAACACGGTTGGCAGGAACACTACTGGGGGTGATACTCGGGCGCGTGAGATTAGCTTTCATACGAGATGACGTCACTTCTAGAATTTCATACAATGTCCTCACATTACTAATCTGTGTTGCTCGTGCATTGTTAGTTCCATAGACCCTCACTGCTGCCAAACAACTGCTACCGAAACAAATTGCGACGTTCGTCAAAAGCCTGTCTAGAGTACGGAGTAATATGCAGTTGTCTATGCCCTAAGTGGGTCATATCAGCCCATGTTCGTCTAATGACGATCCGTTATGTATTCCAGCACTGTTACAACATGGCGCCGATCCGAACATTAGAAACACGGAGGGCAAGACACCGCTCGACCTAGCCGACTCCGCTACCAGGCCTGTGCTTACAGGTAGGTCAACATCATCTAACTTCAAAGTGTTGGGGAGTTGATATAGAAAGCGACCCGCCCGCGCGCCCTGGCCGCTTGCTATATCAACTCCCTTAGCGTCCACGGTAGAGCTTTTTTCATCTATTGGATAATTTCTAAATTAACCAACCGACAACTTCGATGAAGGTTCACTGATGTAAAGATAACGCACACCTTTTCATTTATTCTAAGAATTAAAAAAATATACAATATGTAGCTAACTTCCGCCAAACTGTAAGTCAAACTAATGATAAATGGAAAAATGATAATAAAATAAAATATATAAACAACCCACGTTAACGAACTCTTTATCAAAGCTATACTAACGTAAAATAATAAACCAAACTAAAAAGTAGAAAATAAATAATAGTTTACAAAAACTAAAAAACACGCTTTATATAGAAAACCAAACTAAAAAATAGAAAATAAATTTTAATAGTGTAAATAAGAAAAAAATGTATTATTTCAAAAAAATCGTGGGGTGCATGGGTCAATAGTTATAAATATTTCATTGACAGATATGAGAAGAAGGATTATCATTTCGATAATATCTTAAAAAGCACCCCACGCTTTTTTTTTAAACAAAACATTTTTTTCTTATTTACACTATTAAAATTTATTTTCTATTTTTTAGTTTGGTTTATTTATAAGAGCGTATTTTTTTATCGAATTATTGCATTGTCATCGGTCTTTGATAGGTGTGCAATATTTGAATGAAATCTGACCGTTTAATGTGGGTCAAAATAGCGTCCAAAGGAGTCGGTTACAAACATACAAACATACAAGTGAAGCTAATATAAAGCGTATAAAAAGATATGGCCAACAGGCCGTCTGCCTATTTTAATTCCTACCCAATATATGAAACCCAAAAAAAAAAACACCTTTAATTTTTTTTCTGTATTTATAGTTGTGCCCTAGGGAATCCTAGGACTTCCCCACATAAAAGTTGTACCCTAGGGAATGCTAGAACTTCCCCACATAAAAGTTGTACCCTTGGGAACCCTAGGACTTCTCTACATAAAAGTGAAGCAGGAAGTTACACCCAGATCAGACTGTGCTGAATCAAACCGCACGCTTCACAGTCGGGTCATCACCAACGCCACGGACGTTGTTTAAAATACGTGACGTCCTTTCCAGGTGAGTACTGTGCAGCGGACGTGCTAGAGGCGGCGCGCTCGGGCGCGGACGACCGCCTCGCGTCGCTCCTCACCCCCCTCAACGTGAACGTGCACGCGGGGGACGGGCGGCGCTCCACCCCGCTCCACCTCGCCGCGGGGTACAACCGCGCGCGCGCCGTGCGGCTGTTGCTGCAGCGGGGGGCTGATGTACACGCTAAGGACAAGGGGTAAGGTTAAATGCCATTCGATTTGTATCTCTATCTCTATCACGCTCTAACATGGACGTGCTGGAACTGTTAGAAGTGACGCGTTCTAACGTGGATGTGCTGGAACTGTTAGAAGTGACGCGTTCTAACACGGACGTGCTGGAACTGTTAGAAGTGACGCGTTCTAACGTGGATGTGCTGGAACTGTTAGAAGTGACGCGTTCTAACACGAATCTCCATTTAGATAGTTCGCGTTCTAACACGAATCTCCATTTAGAAATACCCGCAAATTTTTATTAAGTTTAAAGATACCTTTGCGGGTTCACATAATTTAATACATAAAGGCTAGTTCTTCCAAATTATTAGAATTTGGAAGAACTAAAAACTGAAAATGCTTAACACGAGCACTCGTGTAATGTCGATTAAAATATAATCATATACCCCAATATTAAAAAGAAATTGAAAAATAATCTACCTTTTGCAATATATATATATGAAAAGAGAATAATGAAAAGAGTGGCTGAAAAATAATATATATATATTATAATTGTTATATTTAATGCTTCCTACCCTCACACAAATATTCTGTAGTGCCCACCAAAGTTCCATGTTTTAAGTTACTAAATTTATATTTAAGACCTGATGGCCATGTGGAAACAGAGAAATAAATATGCGTTGTAACACGGACGTGTTAGAAGCAGCAAGCTCTAACAAATATGTGCTATCCCGCACGCTCAGAAGCGGACGTCCTAGAAGCGACTCGCTCTAACACGGACGAGCTTAAAGCTGGAAGCGACGCGCTCTTAAAAGGACGTGGTAGAAGCGATGCACGACGATGCAATCGATGCGATACAGAGCACCTATCAAAGCTACCTAATAGCTTTGATAGGTGCTCTGTAAACAATGAGTAATACGTATTGTTACAACGGTCGATAACTACATCGCCATCTAATGTCGAGTCGGCATAACTTCTATATGGGAACTTATAGCTACTTCATACTAGATGGCGCCATTAATATGAGGTTACGGCGGTCGACCTGGAATGTTCAGGTATTGTTCATGCTACCTGATGACGCAATGTGCCTACAAGTACTATCCAGAAAGCACGGGGCGTGCGTGTCGGTATATAAATATGGCGCGCATCGGCTGCGTGAGTCAGTTCAATTTCGGTTAAGCTACTAGTGCGATCAAATTGATTCGAAGCGGAATAGTGATATAGTTGAGTTCAGTGTTTTGTTTGAACAGTCTAGCTCAAAAGTGATTTAGCGTTAATTGTTGGTTTAATTCATTTTTTTGTTTAATTGGAATAATTAAATTTTATCCGAACCCCAGCTTGTAAAAGTACGATACTGCTCTCTTTTCACTCTCAATATAAACGTCCGCGAGGGAGATGGATGTCGCTCATCTCCGCTCTATCTGACGTCATCTCCATACAAACAAGCGCGGTTGTCATCGTGGAGCTGGGAAGGTGCAATACCGAGACCGACGTGAGATGAATATTGCCCCACGCGGACGTGGCAGAAACAATGCGCTCTAACGTGGACGTTCTAAAACTGACGCGCTCTTGTACGGACGTACCAGAATCTGTGCGCTTCGGCGCGGGCGTACGGCTAGAATTACTGCCATTATTTTGTAAATAGTGTATTTTTTGCGATTATGCATTCTGACGTAGGCTTGAAAATAAAATCATTCAAGAAGAGCAGCTTGTTTGCTACATGTGAGTATCTAGTATCGAGATTATTTCATACTAGCTGTGCCCGCGGCTTTGCCTGCGTGGTCATTTCTGTGGGTAAAGTAACTTATGTTTGTGTAAAATACCAAATTAGCTGTCATATAGTTTTTTGTCGATTGCTCGGCTTCTACTCATTAGATTAAGATACGAACTACACCAGATTTTAAGTCTAACCCTAAGCTATCCAGCACAAAGCCGCAACGCAATCGGTCGCGTAGTTTCTACGTGATGCGCGAACAGATAAACAGACAAGACACGATTAAAATAATATTAAAATACGATTTAAAGAATATAAATTGTAGCTTATTTTAAGTACCATTGAACATTTTTTTAAATTATCTCCTTTATGCAGACTTTCTGACTTACTGGTTTATTATAAGTATAGATTGTAATGTCTGTTCCAGGGGCCTAGTTCCGCTCCACAACGCGTGCTCCTACGGACACTATGAAGTGACGGAGCTGCTCGTGCGCGCCGGCGCTGACGTGAACGCCACCGACCTGTGGGCCTTCACGCCGCTGCACGAGGCCGCCAGCAAGGCGAGGCTGGAGGTACGTACATTTATGCCATATAAAATCACAGGTGCGTACAGGCATGAATTGGCAAATATGTCGGAGCAGTATAGCAAAACAGAAGTGATCCCACTTCTGATATCGCAGAAAAAGAGGCGAGGCTCGACCTGTGGGCCCTTCACACCGCTGGCTGCAAGAGGCCGAAAGCAAGGAGGCTGGAGGCAGGTACACAATGATACAACATACAAGCGCATAAAAAATAAAAATATTACCCCCCCTCTCCTATCATAGCTAAAACGATCTCGATCACATCAGCTTTCAAATAGAAATAAACACCGCATCAAAATAGGTCCATTCGTTTGGAAGCTACGATTCCGATTCTGTCCGTCTGTCTGTCTATCTGTCTATCTATCTATCTATCTGTCAAGACCCTTTTTCTCAGGAACGTGGAGGTATCAAGTTGAAATTATATCAAATACTCAGGCCTGCAATCCCTTGGAGCTGTAAAAAAAATACTTCTAAGTCAACGCAATCAAAAGATACGCCCGTTTATGCCGCATATTTCGATATTTTCGACACTCGCAAGGGAATCAAACCTATAGGGTACTTCCCGTTGACCTAGAATCATTGTATTTTGCAAGTATCAATGTATTATAGCATAGCAGCAAGTAAAGGGGAAAATACGAAAACCGTAAATTTGTAGTTCAACACCAAAAAATATTTTTCGATTCCCGTGATGCACATACTATTTACATACCTACAAGTTTGTCCGACTTGCACTTGGTCGGTTTTTTATTATGTAACAAGCTGCGCCAAGCAGCTACGCCCGCGTTGAAAAAAAAAACAAAAAAATGCATAAATGAAATAAAATTTAAAAAAAAAACTCTTTTTATTGCACCCCTAGACTGTTGTTGATGCCTGTCACTTGGCACCTGTCACTTTGACAACACCTTATCAACTAAGTTATCCCGGCATTAAATAGTTTCTCGGGGGTTTTTTTTTTTGAAAAAATTCAAGATGTTGTGATGTAGAGTTAGATTTTATTCTCAATCTTGTGTATCTTCGAGTGTTAATGTGTAATATTGGTGGAATATTAACCATTAGGTGTTCGTTAACGTGCACGAGTGCGGGCAAAAGAATCAAACGCAGAAATAAATGGCATTTTGTGATTTTTCCAAATCTCCCTCGGAAGTTTCAGTAAATGTCCACCATTTTACTGATTCGTGACTTTGACAATAATTGTCTGTGACGTGACATTACTTTAAACTATAATTCACTTGACATTGGCGAAATTGCTAGTAGGCCAGTGCCTCCGCAGAAGCCAACCAATAAAAAAAAAAAAAAAAGTTTCTGATATTCATTTGTTTTCTGTCATTCATTTGTTTTTTCTGATATTCATTTGTTTTTTTTGTCATTTTTTTGTTTTTCTGACTTTCATTTGTCTTTCTGATGTTCATTTGTTTTTGAGGTAAAAATGTAATATTTTCGAATTTTTCTTCATATATTTCATGTAAAATCTTCTTGTTTTTTTGCGCATAAACCTTCATGGGCGTCATGAGAAGACAAAGTTTCATCACAATCTGATCAATGGTTTAGTAGTGCGTAGAGGAGACAGACAAATATACATAAATTTTTATATATATCAGATTACTTGATAGCTTGTCGTGTTATCCAGGTGTGTTCCCTACTCCTGAGTGAAGGTGCAGACCCCACGCTCCTCAACTGCCACGGGAAGTCAGCCCTGGATGTGGCCCCCACCAGAGAGCTGCAGGACAGGCTCGCATGTAAGTATTTGAGACAATCAACAGCTGCCCTTCAAAACTTTGAACCACACTTTTAAAATTATTAGTTTTTTTATTAAAATGCTTGGCTCGTCATAGAAATACAAATAGAAATAGAAAAAACTTTATTTGTGACAAACAACACAAAAGAAAATAAAAAATTGCATGAGTAAGTCACAAATCGGCCCCAACTCAGCATAATGCTGGTTGTTAACCAACGCTGATCTTCCGTTGGAGCCGTTAGGTGACGTCACGGTCATACACACATGCACAGCTGCATAAAAAGATAGACAATAACTAAATTAAACAAACTGCTATTAAAAATAATAATAATGTTGTCGGATTGAGGTACAAATTACACCAGTTTTTAAGTCAAAGCCTAAGATATCCAACAGTACAATCGCATTGCAATCGGTCCAGTAGTTTTAACGTGATGCGCGAACAGACAGACATCAAAAGTGTGGTACTAAGTTTAGGAGTCCAGTGTATCACTAGATGTAAGGGTGGAGTCTTACGTTTGCTCGTTTTGGTATTGCGTGTGGGTCCGGTATAATAAAGTCCACCGGTTCTCACCCCACTGGTGCTGTGAAACCAGCATAGGAATTGCAAGAGGTGGGCATAAGCTTTTGGTTGTTTATGTTAACATTAATATATTTATAGTAAGTAAGGCCTGCTTTCAGCAATAAGTGCTACACCTCCAACCACATCATCGCTTTCCATCAGGTGAGATCGTGGTCAAACGTTTGCCTAGTACGTAATTAAAAGAAAAAGGTAATGTTTTTCGGATGATGATGTAATTAGCCCTGCGTTCGAGATGATGAGATGGCGTTTTGGGGCAGTTTCGAAATGTACATTGTTAAGAAGCCGTTCGCTTTGAACATTTTCAACACTTTTGCCATTTTTGTAACTTTTGACACTGCCGCACCTTTCCAAACCGAATAAAAAACGACCCAATGCCCGACGGTATAAAGTCGATTTTCCGATGTCAACATGTCATCTATACATGCAAAACGAACGGTGATCGAAAACGTTCAGAACGATAATTTCGCCCACAAATGTCCAAAACGAACGCCAAATGTGATTATATTTAGCGTTTTTAAAAGTTATTTTCATCATTTGCTACAAAACGAACGGCTTCATGAAGTACGGAGTTCTATAACATTTAAAACACAGATAACTAAAAAAACATGTGTCAAACACTAATATTATCAGAGAATAATCAGAGAAGCGTAGCCACTGTCGTAAACAGGCCAATCGGGGCTTAGAGTTTTAAACATGAATAGGTACTCTCTTACCGAGCGGAAAACTTCGTATGCGCGATGCAGAACTCCATACATTACTACTGACAGTCCGTACAAAACGTCATCAAATGCATAAAATCCGATTAGCGCCATCTATCTTTAGAAGTGTGTGTGTACACACACATGTGTATGTTTGTTACTCCTTCACGCTCAAACGGCTGGACGGATTTGGATGTAATTTGGTAACAGGATAGTTTATATCATGGCTTAACACATAGGCTACTTTCCATCATCATCATAATCCACGCGAGTGAAGCCCCTGCGGCTTCACTCGCGTGGATTGTGTATGTTTGTTACTACTCGATTGTGTATGTTTGTTACTCCTTCACGCTCAAACGGCTGGACGGATTTGGATGTAATTTGGTAACAGGATAGTTTATATCATGGCTTAACACATAGGCTACTTTCCATCATCATCATAATCCACGCGAGTGAAGCCGCAGGGCACAGCTAGTCTTTATATACTTATAATTAGTGATGCAACGAATAGTACTTTTACGAATACGAATACGGATATCAAACCTACTATTCGGCGAATACGAATACGAATATCTCGCCATGGTAATAAAACACTAATTTATTTGATAAATTTCTATTCTTCTAATAATTAAAATTTACATCAGGCAAATTTTTATTTAAAAAACATAAAATTTGTAGATTTTCTGGTTTAAGGCGATTTCTTTTTTCAGTCTGAATGTTCCCAGCCGTTGAAAAAAGTCTTTCTGAGGCGACTGTACAGTACTGACTGGCTTCAGTGAAAAATATTTTTGGGCAAGTTTTTTCAGACTTGGAAAATGGACATCTTCTCGCCAAAAGGCCAGTGGATCAGCAGTCGGCGATAAATTTGGGAGCTTTAGATAAGCATCTATTTCGTTTTTAGTTTGCGAATCCCCTGTAAAAATACATTTTGAAATTAAATTTAACTTTTAGTATACTATGTAGATGACAAAGAGTACCTATTACCTATTAATAACTTTTCTAACTTTTTTCATACTCACCAGAAAATATTGAAATTGGCTCTTCCATTTCAGCCTCTTCAATTATTTCTTGGCATACTTGCCAAATTCCTCTACTTGTCGACGGTTGAGGTTCTTCTGGAGGTCTTGTCGGTCTTACGGCCTCTCTGCCATCAAAAGCAGCGTTAAGAACTGATCGAGCGGTTTCAGCGACCACTGTTGAGCTGAAAATCCTTGTTTTGAACCGTGGGTCAAGGATCGTTGCTAATAGATAAGTTTCATCACTTTCCATAAAGGCAAATCTATTCGAAAGTCCACTGAATAGGGAGTTTGCCAGATCATTTACATCAGGATGAGAAGAAGGATCATTTAAAATTTTATTGAGGCAAGATTTTAGACTTCGTATTATTGGGATTGCTTGAGATAACGTCCTTGATTCTTTGCTTAGCTCTTTAGTAGCTTCTTCAAAATTGGCCAGAATATCAATGATTTGGCTCATAAGAGCCCATTGCCTTGCTGTGATTTCATGACGACAATTTGGTAGAGATGGTAAAACATCTTGAATCGCTATGCGTTGTTCATGTAATCTCTTCAACATCTGATATGTTGAGTCCCATCTAGTTTCAACATCTTGAAACAAAACATGTTTCGGTATATTGTTAGCTTGTTGAGAATCTTTCAGTTGTTTGAGTGCGGAGGTTGAGTGATTAAAATGAGTAATAACTCCCCTGCATGTGGTTAACATTTCGGTCAAGCGTTCTTGACCAAATAAACTTTTTTTCAGCGCTAATTGGATGCTGTGTACCAAACAAGAAATATGTTTAATACTAAGATCAAGCTCATCATTTGCTTTAACCATATTCCGTGCGTTGTTCGTTACAACTGCTGCAACTTTACCCAATAGCTGCCATTCCAGAAACATCATATGCATATTGTGGGCAATATTTTCTCCTGAATGTGAGTCACCTTCAAAGGGAAACACTTCCAGACAATAAGATTTGAGCTGGAAATCTTCATTGACACCATGTCCAGTAAGACTTATAAAATCATTGACTTGTGAGGAAGCGTCACTGGTCCACATGTCTGTTGTGACAGAGAGATATGGGGTTTTTGTTAACTGCTCGTTCAATTTTATTTTAACACGTTCATTAATATCCGGCAGCATTTTTTCTGTAAGGTGGGTTCTAGATATAATATTATATCTGTAAAAAAAAATAGCTGTCAGGAATTAAAAAGGGTTTTGTGAAAGTTGAAAGAAAATCCCACTGATATGTATGAATGAACAAATGTATAGCATTTTAATAAAAGCAAACAAACCTTGGAGCTAGTTCACTGAGCAAACGACGATATCCCTGTTTATTTACCAAATTCAGGGGCTCCATGTCTAGACAAACTTGTTCAGCAATCAAATATGTGATTTTGACAGCCCGAGGATCACCCGTTTCATACGTAGTTCGCTTTTCCCATATTTCCTTTAAGGACGCTTGTTTCTTCGCTGGAGTTACTTCAACTTCAGTGCTTGTTTCGTCTACAGTACTTATACTGACAGCAAGCTCATTTTCGTGAAATCTCTTCACATGAGTCCACAGTGCGGTCGTAGTAAATCCTTTAATATATGCATTTTTCCCTCCCCGAGACAATTCACAAGCACAATATCTGCATCTAGCTTTGCTTTCATTGTCTAAAATAAAAACAACACAATTTAAAATCCTATCCCATTATAATATTACATGTGAAAGTAAAACCGATGTCTGCGCGGACGAAGTCGCGGGCAAAGTCTAGTACTACATTGACGCAGCCATTAACTACCAACGTTCGTCTAAGTTACTTACTATCCTACCTTTTGTTGATACCAAAGAAATACAGACCATATAACTACTTACTCGGTAATTTATCGAAGTGTTTCCATATGTCACTTTGATCTCGTTTACGAGAAGACATTTTCAATTCAACTTTAACTTCTTTTACTTCGCAGCAACCTCAGAAAATAAATAAAACAATACTCTCTTACTTGACTTCTGCTTTCGACTAACAAATGAAGTGAAAGAAATGAATCAATCAATCAATGGTTCGTAATTGTAATGATAGGGAAACTCCCGGAGCTGCGCTACTGTACAAACTATGGCCAGGGAGTCCCCCGTTGCGTTGTCGTTGCGGTTAAGGCCCTCTGCACACGTGCGTATTTTTACACGCGCGTTTTTCAAGCCTGCCAGTTGCGTTTGTACGTAAAATATTAGTTTTTAAATATTCGTATTAGTATTCGCCGAATACGAATATTCGGTAAATGTCTACTATTCGGCGAATACGAATATTCGTATTCGTATTCGTTGCATCACTACTTATAATAAAGTAGGAAGTACCAAAAAGTCTGTAAAAAGAAGATAATTAGTGATAAAATAGTTAACAAAAACTAAAAAACACGCTTTATATAGAAAACCAAACTAAAAAATAGAAAATAAATTTTAATAGTGTAAATAAGAAAAAAATGATTTATTTCAATAAAATCGTGGGGTGCATGGGTCAATAGTTATAAATATTTCATTGACAGATATGAGAAGCACCCCACGCTTTTTTTTAAATAAAACATTTTATTCTTATTTACACAATTAAAATTTATTTTCTATTTTTTAGTTTGGTTTTCTATATAAAGCATGTTTTTTTTTTAAACTATTATTAATTTTCTACTTTTTTTTTGAATAATTGCATTGTCATCGGTCTTTGATAGGTGTGCAAAATTTGAATGAAATCTGACCGTTTAAAGTGGGTCAAAATAGCGTCCAAAGAAGTCCGTTACAAACATACAAACAAACATACAAGTGAAGCTAATATAAAGCGTATAAAAATATGCTGTAGTGTACTTAACCTCTACAGCCTTAGACCGGCTACATCGACATCTATACTAATATTTTATTGTTTGTATGTTTGTTTGTTTATATTTTGTAATGGATAAACTCAATAAATACTACTAAATTAAAAAAAAACTTTCTCCTATAGAAAGCTACATTATCAGTAAGTAACATAGGAAGTTAAGCTCTTTAGCGATAAGACCGCCAATTGTACTCTTTAATTTATAAGTTGTATCTTTATTTGTATTATTTTTTGGTGTGCAATAAAGTGTATTGTATTGTATTGAAGTTACTGTTTTTCAATAAATTGTGATCCCTTCGTAAATAGCAATAATGTAACTCAATGTATCAAAAATACATAACGGAATGACGTTGCCATGGAAACGAAATAATAAGAAGTCTGTCAAGTGCGTGAACTTAATGCAGTTGTCTATGGTCAAAAAGCACTGCTGCCAATGATTTTGAATTACCCTTACTGGCGAATTTTCTTAACGGGTATAAAAAAGGTAAAAGTAAGAAAATTGCCGCGGTGTCCGCTCTATTCCCGTGGGAAGCCGGGAACGGCTGAAATAAATTAGATACTTGTATATTCTACTTTAAAGGTACTTTTAGTCCCGGGTTACTTTTTTACTTTTAGCAATAGAAAGGAACATAGACTTATGATGAGGCAGTGCTGCCCCCTGTTGTCAGAGTTGTCCACCCAAGGGCCTCTGACTGGGCTTAAAACTTTTAAGCTTATTGATTAAGCTTGCCTATAGGGATGATCGATATTGTAAAAACATCGATGTTGACATCGCTAGCTGAACATAGATTCTCGATGCTTATCGAACACAAAAATCGATGTCGGCCAACATCGATATTTTTTTGCACACATTGTTATCAATAAATAAAATCACAGAATTTTTAATGAAAGAAAGAAATAGTTAGTTCTAGAGTCTATAAGTGAAATTATTTTCATTTGGGAAAGCCGAAAATATATATATTGGAGTCTTTAATGTCGCGCAAAATACTGGAGGGCAATTCTCAGAAAGTGATTTATCTATTATGATATTATTAACCCTTCGTGAGAATTGCCCTGCTGAAAATCTGATTGCAACCAGACGCATTGAGTTAAGTAATACCAATGCTGTAGCTCGGGTAGATCTGTCAAAGTCTAAAGTAGAGCTGACCGTGAACTGACACGTTTCGATCCGATTGTATCGATACAATATCGTAACGATTCTTAGATATTTTAATCAATTACAAATTCGTTACAAGTAGGATCGCTTCACAAATAAAAAAAACAGACAAAATTCTGCCATTGTTCTTTCAATTACTTTGGTGTTCGTGACATCGATGTTACGAAGCTGACATAATGAAATATCGATATTTTATCTCTTAACATTATCCCTACTTACTTATCCCTTTTCAGTTGAGTACAGAGGGTACTGCTTACTGGAAGCGTGCCGGCTGGCGGAGCCCACGCGCGTCAAGAAGCACCTGTCCTCGTCAAACGCACACACACAACCGCCGCCGCATCAACATCAAGTGAGTTCAATTTGACAAATATCTATCTACAGGCTGGATATTTGAGACGGGACTGTAAGGGTTACAAGAAAGTTTTCCTAGGAGACCATCCATAACTTGAGATATTCAGAACTGCATCCACAGATTTTGGAAATAATGTACAGTCAGCAAGATAATTGTAATTTTACACAAACAATTATATTGTTACCAATCGATCCTGTTTCTTATAAGGATCAAAAGTCTCCATCTAAGCGAAAATCTTTTCCCATACATTTTGTACG
The DNA here is from genome assembly GCA_946251855.1 of Alsophila aescularia. Classification (NCBI taxonomy): domain Eukaryota; kingdom Metazoa; phylum Arthropoda; class Insecta; order Lepidoptera; family Geometridae; genus Alsophila; species Alsophila aescularia. Next base: position 66,841,499 of record OX276374.1, read on the forward strand.
AAATTACCTTAACCGCTGTAGATACGCCAAAATTTGCCATAATCTGTGAATGCAGTTCAGAATATCTCAAAACGGTATGGACTCCTAGGAACGTTTTCCTGTAACTACAACGGTTAAGATATCTGCCCTTACTGTCCCGTCTCAAAAATCCACCCTGTACAGTTACTAATGTTATTTTGCAGAGGGGTGTTCTAAGTTTAGGGTGTGATGTATGTATGCATCATTGTGTCTGTCTTTGGCATCGTACCTCCCAAATGGACCTGTTCTGATGCGGGGGGTGCTGTTTGAAAGCTGACGAAACAAACAAAACGGTTTGCGGTTTTCTATGATCCATACCATTATATAAAATTTATACGATGTCTGTTTGTTTGGGGAGTTTTAACGCGATAACGGCCTGACGGATATTAATGAAACTTTGTAAATAAGTACTGTACAATATAGAAACCAACATAGGACACTTTTGAAAATGGCAAGTTTCCATTGGAAAACTGGAAAATGACGAAAAACATCAAGAGCGTTGGTGCTATACTTTTGCATTTATTTTTAATATCCTAAAAGAACAGGATGTTTTTTTACTTATTTTCGCGATAAACAGTCCACGCGGATGAAGTCGCGGGAGGTAGCTACTTATTTATAAACATAGAAAACCGCAAACGAAAAGCTGATGTGATCGAGATGCTGGGATGAGACGGGGGGTGGGGGGGGGGGATTGATGATGAATCAATATCTCTTAATTGTTATGAAAACTAATACACGTGAGTAACTCCCGTTTTCGCCTTTTAAAATCTCTTAACTATTATGAAAACTAACTACTATACGTGAGTAACTCCCGTTTATGCGTTTTAAAATCTCATTACTGTTATGAAAACTAACTAATATCCGTGAGTAACTCCCGTTTTCGCCTTTTAAAATCTCTTAACTGTTATGAAAACTAACTAATATACGTGAGTAACTCCCGTTTATGCGTTTTAAAATCTCATTATTGTTATGAAAACTAACTAATACACGTGAGTAACTCCCGTTTTCGCCTTTTAAAATCTCTTAACTGTTATGAAAACTAACTAATATACGTGAGTAACTCCCGTTTATGCGTTTTAAAATCTCATTACTGTTATGAAAACTAACTAATACACGTGAGTAACTCCCGTTTTCGCCTTTTAAAATCTCTTAACTGTTATGAAAACTATCTAATATACGTGAGTAACTCCCGTTTTCGCCTTTTAAAATCTCTTAACTGTTATGAAAACTAACTAATATACGTGAGTAACTCCCGTTTATGCGTTTTAAAATCTCATTACTGGTATGAAAACTAACTAATACACGTGAGTAACTCCCGTTTTCGCCTTTTAAAATCTCTTAATTGTTATGAAAACTAACTAATATACGTGAGTAACTCCCGTTTATGCATTTTAAAATCTCATTATTGTTATGAAACTAACTAATACACGTGAGTAACTCCCGTTTTCGCCTTTTAAAATCTCTTAACTGTTATGAATACTAACTAATATACATGAGTAACTCCCGTTTATGCGTTTTAAAATCTCATTATTGTTATGAAAACTGACTAATATATATTCCAGAGCTCAACATCATCAACAACAGGCAGCACCCACTCACTAACAACAGAGAGCGGGACCGAAGCCCTGGCCAACTTCCAACACGCGGCCACGGCGGAGCGCCCTCTGCACACGGCCGCGGCCAGCGCACACGCCAAGCGGAAGCAGGTCAGTGGCACGATGGTAACCGCACAGTACAACAGCGGACAGGCGTTTTTAGATTAGTTTTTAAATCTACATTTGCTGCTTGTATATGTTAGTGCTTCTATTCCACAGGTTATGGAGATGTTAATACGGAAAGGCGCGCGAGTGAACGAGAAGAACAAAGACGGACAGACTCCTCTGCACGTCGCTACGGAGCACGCGCACTTGGACGCCATGGACCTTCTGCTGCGGCATGGTGAGGAGAAACACAAACACATACAACAATACTCACGCATACATCTTACACACGCATACACGCACGTACTGTTATACGTCCCCTCTGCATGAGGGGGGAAGATGTTTGCCACAATCACTACACTTAGTGATCGTGTCAAACATCTTCCCTCATCTGAGTGCAGCACCATGGTTTGGCGAGTACATGTTGATACTTGCACAAGTGCAAGTGTTGACGAGCGCAACAATTATGTTAAAGGGCACAATAACAACCGAGCTATAGCTATAAGTAGATATATGTATTGCTATAGGTATTCATGTATAGAATCTTAGAAATTAAGATTGTAAAAGAGTGCAACTGAAAACTATAAGTACATGTGAATAGGTAGGTAGAAAATAGGAACACAGGAAAATAGACTTAGGTGTTACGAACACTTTGCGCTATTCGGCATGTAAGTAGGTTATCGCATAAGCGAGATATTAATACGGGATGGCTGCGTACCTCTTTAGGAAATAGCTGGGAACTTGCAGCCACAGAGAGACTGAAGCTCTCTGTAGGTGCCTGCGTAGTGGTACAGGTTGGCTCAGGAAAGCTGCGCTTTGTAAAAGATACGAGTTTGCAACGCGGGGCGACCCTGAGCCGATCTAAAAAGATAATTTGAACAAGGTATTTGTAAAAGGTAATGTAAAATATAGATGGTAAGAGCGAGAGGAGGCTCAATGGGAGAAGCTTGTCTAAAATCAGTCAAGTGTGTTGACTTGCGATGAATCATACACAGGAATGTCTTGAAATGGGACAAACTTTTAGCTACATGCCTAAAGTTTGGATACCTTCTTCGTACAAGTGCGAGAAGATCACAAGATCGGAAGTTCTCCTCGCAGCCGTAGCAAAGCCATAAAATTTGGGCTTTCTTCGTGGTGGAGATTCGAAGTACGACCGTAGCAAACTTCTGGGTCGATTTTTTGTGCCTGTTTTCGAGCGTGGGAAAGATAGGGCAGACAACAAAGGATGCAGGTATGGCACGAATAAAATATAATAAATCACCCAATGGGAGAGCTTCGCGTGTTTTGCTTTTAGTATAAATACCCATACTTCCAAAAATCTGGGTGCATTTCGTCAAAAGTTCCCGTTCGCTGTAGCCGTTGAATCAAGAAGTGTCCATAACGTAGGCATTTAGAACATCGCACCAAAGTATATCAGGGCTCCGATATCCACACTCTGTAACCGGGATAACAAAAGCTGAATTCTATTTATTATCCTTGTTTACGAAATATGTGAAGAATAAATCAACTATAAAGTGTAAACAAACTGCGTTTATCTTCAACTGAACGAACGTCCTGTGCTCGAAGAAGTCTCATTATCTCTCAACTGGTAACCTGCACCTACGTGAGAGTCTGCAACAGCATGCTTCTGCCCTTTTCGAGAATCCCCGACAGAACATTTTCGCGGGTGCCGTGAGATCTAACTGGATCTCACGGCACCCGCGGCATGAGAAGGAGTGGTCCTATTATTCATCATCGTCAGCCCGTGTCAGTCCAATGCTGGACATAGGCTTCTCCCAAAGCACGCCACTGCTGCTGTCTTCTCTGCTGTCAGCCACTTTGCGTACATCGTCGTTCACCTAGTTGGAGGACATCCTACACTACGTTTGCCGAGTAGCGGTCTCCACTCAAGAACACGTCTACTCCAACCTATCTCATCATCAGTCTGTACTTGTCCACTGCTGGACGTCGTCTCCTTATGCACGCCACTGAGCTCGTTCTTCAGCTTCCGCTTCCATTTTCTTCCAGCCACACGGCGTCCTACGTTTGCCTAAACATGGTCTCCACTCGAGAACTCGACTAACCCAAAGGTTATCGATTTTTCGTGAAATGTGACCAGCCCACTGCCACTTTAGCTAGCTTATCCTTACAACCATATCTGTGTTAATAATAGGGCACATGTATCCGTCTGTACAAGTACATATTCTCATCAGGTGCCAAAGTGAACGCTTGCGACGCTCGCGGCGAGAGCGCGCTGTGCGTCGCGGCGCGGCGCGACTCCGCGGCGGCGTGCCGCCTGCTGCTCGCGTGTGGCGCCGACACGCGCCCCGACACGCACTACAACCAGCCCGCAGGTAACTACTTACTTCTAGCCACCCCCAAGCCGTAAACCTTCAACTGTCATCACACTGTCCAACAAAACGTCGAACCGACTACTTGTCTACCGAAAACTTGAGTAAATTGGATCTTGCCAGAACTCTCGCTTCGCTGTCCCTTCGCTTCACTCGCACACTCGACCTTCACTCCGCTTCGAGGGTTGGCCCTTTAGATGATAGTCGCTTGACGAGATCTTTGCAAAGTAGGTATTTAGTAAATGTATGCTATCTCCTTCCCTCCCCCCGATCCCTATACGAGCGATAGAGAGAGTTGCTGCTCGTGAGTTTTAGTAGTACAGTTTTTGATAGAATTGATGTTTTGGGGGAAAACGCTTTCCACTTTTTTATTTTTTTTAAAAAGATTGTCGCTGCATCTAGCCGTGGGGAAACCAACACTACTTTTCCGATTCACGGTCTCTACTCTAGAACTTGTCTACTCCAACCTACATTGTAATAGCGTTTGATCTAAGAGAGAGAGAGAGAGAGAGAGAGAGAGAGAGAGAGAGAGAGAGAGAGAAAGAGAAAATATGATTAAAACACAAAAATAAACATTATAACTTAATCATTCTTACCTCCTCTTAGGCATAACCTCCAAAAGTCTAGATTTCCTCGCTTCGACTCGACCTCAATTTTGTGTTTAAATAGTGAGGGTTCCCTAAAGTATAACACGAAAACCATTTACAAATAGTTTAATCAGTAATCATGAGTACCATCTCCCGTCCGCTTGGCCCTGCTCAGTACGACATCTCTCGGCGCGCACTTCAGGTCATACGCCCACCCGAAACGCGCGCACACGTCTATGAACACCGTCGTCAGGTTCAACCAATCGTTGCCGAGCTCAGCGGTCTTGTAGTCCCACGGGAACACGTGGTGGTAGTTGTGGAAACCCTGGAATTGTAATACTTCATCATCATCACCAGCGGTAGTTCACTGCTGAACATCGGCTTCCCTCATAGAATGCGACAGCGTCCAATCCTACCTCCTCTGACAACCCGTCAGGGGATCACATTTAGACACAGACATAGACCTCGCCGGCGAGTTTGAATGACCCGTTATTAGTAAATAATCAATTATTCGCCTTCGAGTTTCTTGCCGATCTCTATTCGATGGTTATATTTTGAATCGGTGGTTATTTTTAATTAATCAAAGAGCTCTTAATTATTTTGTCAGGGTCCCCTAGCGATCCAGGACCTCCGACATGGCTTAACGACTGCTATTAATGTATAACAGCCGGGACCGACAGCTTAACGTGCCCTCCGAAAGACGAAGTGATGGAAAACCGCACATAACTTAATAATTGGTGCTGAGCGAGGACCGATCCCGGTATCGTTGGATTCTAACTCACACTACTACAAAAAAAGCAAAAAGAAAAACTTTAGAAAACTTTAAAAATGCTTCCAATAGTTCAACGTACCTCACCAAACGACATAAACGACACGGACTTGTTCTGCGCTGGCAGTATATCCTTGTCGTACGGCTTGTTGCCCCACATGTGCGCTGCACTGTTCACCAGGAACGTCGTGTGGAGGTTGGTGATGTACCGCAACATGGCCACGTGCCATGCCACCTTGAGAGATTCGTTCCAGAAGTACATAGGGAGCACTGTGGGTAGTACGAAGCAAACTGTTCCTATGAACGGGATCGCGAATCTGTAACAGGGTGTGGTAGGTTCTTCATAATGCTGGTTGAATGTGAAAGAAAATAAAGATTTAGCAGAAACCATAGACAGAGCCTCCGAACCTCCTTTCTTTGGGAATAGCCTAGGTTATCTTTTTAATAAAGTGTGCTTCGGTTAACGCCATTTGGTCAAAAACGGTCCAAGTGGAGTTAATCAAGCCGCACTTTATCTCAGCTGAATCAGGCAGCAGATTTATTAACAAAGCTTCAATGTCGTACTTCATTGCGGCATTGGAGTATTAGATTTTCGACTTTATAGTTGCGAATCATGTGGTCTCTTTCAGATATCACCGTTATTGAAGCTTTAAATTCTTAATGGTTTCGCTAACTTTCATAAGGTCTCGGTTATATTGTGCAATATTTAATAGTAAAGTGTCCAACAAATGTCTTCAGGTACATGACGGCGTTTGTTCTACTTATTTTCAATAATCGCGATTATAACACTTCTTACAATTATCTACACTCGTTTACTGCTGGACGTACGCCACTGACCCCGACCTTCGACTCTCCTCATCCAGCCGCTTGCGTTTGCTGTCTTCCGCAAGTCGTCACTCACTACGTTTCTCTGAACGCGGTCTCACTTTAGAACTCGTTTACCTCAAAGGATGTCCGTCCTTCGAGATATGTGGCCGGCCCATTGCCACTTAGCTTGCTTATTTTTTGAGCTCTGTCAGCTGCCTTGTTTCTCTGTCGGATCACCTCGTTGCGGACTTTTGTGTTGAGGCACTGTGATATGGACGACGAGAAGTCTTGACTAAGCTTGGCCATTGCTGCAAGCATCCCAACCCAGCTAAATACTTCTATTGGCTTCCTTCTCTAAGTTGTTCTACCCAATTTAATTTCAAAGAAACTCCGAGCATAGCTCTCTTCTTAACTCAAGAAGTTAGCAGGATCTGCTTCCAACAAAATATTAGATTTTGTGATACTCACTTCTTCTGGAACGCCAACACAGGATTGGCGTATATGTCGGACATGTCGATCGTCTTGCCTCTCTTCTTGACTTCTGGATGCTTCTTTACTAAGAGCCATCCGATGTGCGAGTAGAAGAAGCCCCGGGTCGCGTTGTGCGGGTCGGCGTCGGTGTCTCTGGAATTATCAAATGACATTAAGGCCAGGCTCCGTTAATACATTTCCCATGCTAGCTCCGCCTCTACACTCTACAACCCGCAACAAGCACTGAGGCGCTTTTCCTACACTACTTTTTCCTAAACGTGGTCTCCCCTCGTGAAATCGTCTACCTCAACGGTTATCGTTTCTTCGGGAAATGTGACCAGCCCTCTGTCACTATAGCTTGCTTATTCTTAGAGCCATGTCGGTTACCTTGTTTCTCTGTCCGATTACGAATTTTATCTTTCATACAAACTCCAAGCATAGCTTGGTCGTGTGTGCGTCAGTACTTACGAGTACTTGTGATGCAGCCGGTGGTCCCGCACCCAGTTTACAGCGGAGTTCTGGAACGCGAAGGTATTCATCACCATCAGCAGGACCTGCAGCGGCATCTTGGCTTTGTAACTCCTGTGTGTCCACAGTCTGTGGGCGCCGGCTGTGACTCCTATTGACGCCGCCACGAATATCAAATAAGCTGGAACAGAAGTAACGTTGTTAGTCGTACAAATAAGCTGGAACATAAGTGACGTAATTAGTCGTACAAATAAGCTGGAACAGAAGTGACGTTGTTAGTCGTACAAATAAGCTGGAACAGAAGTGACGTTGTTAGTCGTACAAATTGAGCCGAAAACGTGTTTAACTCTCACTTTATTAACTCGCTCTTTTGGAGTTTCGCCATTTCCGTCTGTCTGTATGTCACAGCCATTTTATTCAGGTATTATTAACATTTACGACGTTGAGAGTTTGCACATGTTTAGATATTTATAACCGCTACATAAGAGTATACAAAATGTAGAATACTAGCAACTCGCCCCGGCTTCGCACAGGTTTCTGTAAATATTTCTTAATACAAAATTTCGATTCTACCAATGTTCTGATTGACTAATTTGAACAAGAAACGGTTATTGTGACTTAACTATATTAGTTAGACAAATAGCATTGCGGACTTTTAAAACGGTTTTATTGAGCTTGACCTGTTTGTTGATTTTTGTCTATTTGTTTGTTTGTTTGGGTCAAATCTAGTAATTGAAATTGTACCCCCTTCCTGTTGACCGATTGATCTGAAATTTGGTACACGCCTTTAGTTCTGATGACAATACAATTATGTATATTCACTATCATTGTAAATCCAAGATGGCCGCCGCCACAAAATGGCGGATAAAATATTTTTTCAAACTCCTCAATATGGGTATCAAATGAAAGTGCTTAAGTAGTAAAATGCAGTCATCATCATCATCATCATCATCATGTTAGCCCTTAGAAGTCCAGTGCTGAACATAGGCCTCCCCCAAAGAGCGCCATGACGAGCGATCTTGTGCCATCTCCATCCACCGACTTCCTGCGATGGCTACAATGTCGTCGGTCCATCGTTTGGGGGGTCTCCCCACACTTCGCTTGCTTGTTCAAGAACTTTTATCCCAGCGGTTGTCGGTTCTGCGAACTATATTTCCTGCCCGTTGCCACTTCAACTTGCAAACTCTGAGAGCTATGTCAGTAACCTTGGTTCTTCTACGGGTTTCCTCATTTCGGATTCTATCACGTAGTGAAACACTGAGTATAGCTCTCTCCATTGCACGCTGTGCAACTCTGAGCTTGTGTATGAGACCAATAGTTAGCGACCACGTCTCAGTGCCGTATGTCATCACTGGCAACACGCACTGATTATAAACTTTCGTCTTGAGGCTCTGCGGTATCTGCGACGAGAAGATATGGCGTAATTTCACGAACGCTGGCCATCCGAGTTGGATTCGTCGGTTGACCTCTTTGTCGAAGTTAGATCTACCCAGTTGGATCGTCTAACCTAAGTAGACATAGTGATCAACAGCTTCGATAATATCGTTCCCGGCATGGGTACGACATGGGCATTTGACATGATGTTCGTCTTACCCATGTTCATTTTAAGACCCACCTGTTGGGAAACAATATTGAGGTCACTGAGCATTGTGCTTAGGTCTTCCAGGGTTTCTGCCATGATGACTATATCATCGGCAAATCGAAGGTGAGTGTGATGTATTCGCCATTGATGTTAACACCATATCCGTTACAGTTCAGAAGCTTGAATATATCTTCCAGTGCAGAGGTGAACAGTTTCAGAGAAATAACGTCTCCCTTTCTCACTCCTTTTTGCACCTGGATAGAATTCGTGCTCTGATCCTGAAGACGGACTGTCGTGGTGGCCTTGCTGTACAAACACTTCAACACTTCGATGTACCGGTAGTCAATCTGGCACCGCTGTAATGACTGTAGCACTTCTCAGGTCTCGACTGAATCAAAGGCTTTTTCGTACCTATTGCCACGGAGTATAAACATACGAAAAATCAAATCTTTTCTCATTATAATATTAGTGTAGATTCCTTTTTTGTAGTGGGTCCCATTGTCGAAAATGAAAAGAAAAAAAGTATCCTAATGAGAGGTCTCGTTAGATCTTTTAAAATTATATCGAGATTCCATTAGCAGGTTTGTTCACTAAATATTCAGCTCTAAAGTGAGCATATTGTTTGTTTACTGCTTCAAAATGAATACTGCTAACAATAACGAATCCTCATATTAATAACTAGATTCGAAAGAGTGGCGTGGCGACGCGTTGCCGCGCCGCTCGATCGCCACGTCAAGTGTCGGCGTTACCCCCGTACCGCGCCATTGGATGTTACACATCAAAATCGACTTCAAATGGATTCTTTAAAAATCAATGTACCAATTGTATAGGAAGGACCACACTGGAGGGGGTCTACCCCGTCAAATAAAAAATGTATTTTAATATCGGACAGCAATTGACGTCGCAAACAGTGAACATAAATAAAGTACTAAACCAATTTTGATGAATTTTGTACAGTGCTACATCGTAGGTTTATTCTTTAAGTAAAAATTGATCATCTTATTCTTTTCAGAAATCCCTAAAATATGAGTGAACATTAACAACGGAACAAATCGACATACTAAGGAAAAAACTAAACCATTTTAGATGAAGTTGATGTGGGACTACAATGAAAGTACCCTTTAAAACTAACTAAGAATCATTCAAATCGGTTCAGAAATATTGCATCATTATTATCTCAAAGAAATGGTTGAACCAATTTTGATGAAAGATAATGGGTCCACCTCGAGATTATAATGTCCATTCGTTTGGGAGCTACGATGCCACAGAATACATACATACATACGCACCCTAAACTTATAACACCCCCTTTTTTTAAGTTAGGGGGCTTAAATAAAAAAAACATTTGTACAGTGGAACCTGTCGAACATATATCGAAGAAAATTAATAGAGAATAAGTACTGACACATGACAATAGTCTGCCACTTAGCCTCGGTGAAGCACAGGTACAGCCCGTAGCCGCCGGCCAGGTGCCAGTACCCGAAGGTCGCCAGGTTCATCTTGATGACCTCGTACTGCCGAGGAGCCGCCTGGGGCGCCACCAGCTTGACTCCCTCCTCCTCCGGCTCTATGGTAGGAGGGGCGGGCTTGGTGCACGGAGCCATGCTGATCTGGAATCCATGCTATTATTTTAATAACGAAAATAGGTCGTGCAACTTAGAATCCAACGATACAGGGTTCGGTCCTCACCAATGACTTTTCTAAGCTATGTATGTGCGGTTTTCCATCGCTCCGTGCTTCGGAGGGCACGTTAAGCGGTCGGTCCCGGCTTTTCTTTTATAACAGCAGTCGTTAAGCCATGTCAGAGGCCCTCGGGCGGCCTGACAAACTCTGACACCAGAGGCCAGCTCTAGCTCTTGCGGCAGAACAAAACTCGTGTCTTTCCGTTACCTTTTTACGATTAAAACGGCTGAAGCGATTTTGATGTTAAAGCCAAAGTATTTATTTAGTTATTTCAATTAAAAGTAGCCCATACGTATTAATCTAGGACCAAAAGTACGTATAAAGTACAATATATGACATTTCTTCAAAATTCGTTTAGCCTTAGTTTTTTATCGATCGCTTGGCATCTTATCATTGGATTAGGATACCAGTTTTTAAGTCAAACTCTAAGCTATCTAACAGTGAAAACCGCATCGCAATCGGTCCAGTAGTATTTTTTGTGATGCGCGAACAAACTTGCAGAGAAAGTACCTATAATACTTATGTTCAAAATGTTATCATACGATTTTTCCGAGATTTTTTTATTGTGTTTTATATTACTCGGCTTAGCCGTTTTGATGTGAATGTGCAGTACCTAGAGTACCTACCTACTTATATTTAAAACTTCATCATAGTTGTTAAAGCGAGTAATCGACATTTTTCCCGTTTTCCCGCAGCTATTTTCCATTTTCGGGGATAAAAAGTACCCTATGTTGGTCTCTGTTGTATATCGACCTACAATTTTTCATCAAAATCGGTACATCCAGATAACGATTCACTTGTATACTCGTATATTAGTGGGGGATGTTTCTTTTATACTCGTATATTAGTGGGGGATGTTTCTTTAATACTCGTATATTAGTGGGGGATGTTTCTTTCATACTCGTATATTAGTGGGGGATGTTTCTTTTATACTCGTATATTAGTGGGGGATGTTTCTTTAATACTCGTATATTAGTGGGGGATGTTTCTTTCATACTCGTATATTAGTGGGGGATGTTTCTTTTATACTCGTATATTATGGGGTTGTTTCTTTTATATTCGTATATTAGTGGGGGATGTTTCTTTTATACTCGTATATTAGTGGGGGATGTTTCTTTTATACCTGTATATTAGTGGGGGATGTTTCCTTTATACTCGTATATTAGTGGGGATGTTTCTTTTATACTCGTATATTAGTGGGGGATGTTTCTGTTATAATTATTCTGTATACTTTTTTTCTTTAATCTGTTGGCGATATAGCGCCACATTGCGCGCATACTGCGCGTGCGCACGCGGCAAGGTACTAGGTTATCTATCTATCAATCTAATAATGAAAGATATTATAGCGACTGTGTCACCTTTATAATATTTTTTGTAGGTACTTTTTGTGGTTAAATGGTGATGTACACATTTTACATATTGCAATCAAGCTGCGAGTTTTTTTTTTTAGTGTCTCGTCTGGAGGTCAAATAAAACTAGCAAAGTGCGGGCGGACTAGACAAGGTTTCCTAGAAATAATCAATTGACAATACAAAGTCATTAATAAAATCTAACATAAAAAAAACTTATTCCAATCATATAAAACTTAAAAGAAAGTTTTTTTATTAGGTGCTACGCCCAAACCGACTTAACTAAGTAAGGAGGAACAGTGCTACGCCCAAACCGACTTAACTAAGTAAGGAGGAACACACTTTGCAAAGACCACAAAAAAAATTTATACGATTAGATGTCATTTTTTTTAACCCTCGAACAAAGAGACGGGTGTTATAAGTTTAGGGTGTGTATCACTGTGTGTGTGTGTGTGTGTGTGTGTGTGTGTGTCTGGTTGTAGCATCGTAGCTTCTAAACAAATGGACCGATTTAGCTGTGGTTTTTTTATGTTTGAAAGCTGTGGTAAACGAAATGGTTCTTAGCTATAATAGGGGGCGGAGGAGGTTGGGAGGGGGTGAGGATCGTAGCTCTCAAACGAATAGACCGATTTTAATGAAGTTTTTTATGTTTGTAAACTGATGTGATCGAGATGGTTCTTAGCTATAATGGGGGGGGGGGGGAGTCGGGGGTTATATATTATTTCTTACTTGATAGTTTCGTCAAAGGGTGTCGTAGAACATGAAGCACTTATTCCGATCGCTAACAACAAAGCCAAACTACAACCAGTTACTAGTACAATATTACATACATACATACATACATACATACATACAAACATACATACATACATACATACACATCAACAAAAAAATATACCAAATTAAGGTTGCCGACATAGCTCTCAGAGTTTGTAAGTTGAAGTGGCAATGGGCAGGCCATATAGTTCGCAGAACCGACAACCGCTGGGGAATAAAGGTTCTCGAATGGCGACCACGAACAAGCAAGCGAAGTGTGAGGAGACCCCCACACGATGGACCGACGACATTGTAGCCATCGCAGGGAGGCGGTACAAGATCGCACGTCATGGCGCTCTTTGGGGGAGGTCTATGTTCAGCAGTTGACTTCTAAATGCTGACATGATGATGATGATGACACATCAACTTGAGAACCTCTTATTTATTGAAGTCGTTTAAAAAAGGTTATGATATATGAAATGCCAAATAGTTAAAAAAATCACTGTGATTTCGCAATGACGCTACAAGTTGACATTGAAACTAATTAATGATTGTTTTTTTTTTGCTACCAAAAAAAAACCCAAAAGATCTTTTGTTGCACTAGCATGTCGTTAAGTTGATGATAATCGCCATCTACCCATCTATTTTTATTAATCGAATCGCAAAAGGAGACGGTTATATGTTCGACTTTATGTATGTTTGTTTTCTTTTTCTTTGTCAATTGCGGACCGATTTTGAAAATTATTTTGAAAAGGTATACTCTCCAGGTGGTCCCTTATAAATTGTATCAAAATTGGTTCAGTGGTTTTTCAAGAATTAATAGTTTTTTTTATAGTAAATCCATTTGATTTTGTGTTTATGTTGCTTCAAATCTCTAAGATTTCTAAACCGATTTGGATGGTTGTTATTTTATTCAAAATGGTAGGCTTTCAGTGTAGTCCATATAAACTTTATCAAAATTGGTTTAGTTTTTTTTAAAGTTATTGTCTGTTAATCCATTTGAGGTTGATTTTTGTAACATGGTGTTTTACAAAAATCAACCTCAAATGGACATAATATTATTTCATTATATAACATATGATATTACTTCATTATATAAGTAACAAAAGGTCTGTAATGCGAAGATAATTAAAAAAAATTGTCTAGGGGAATTAAAATAAGAATATAACATTTTGGAAGACAGTCTGTCTGGATGTATTCACGTAAAAACTACTGAACCGATTGAAATGCTGTTTTCATTGTTGGAGGGATAACCCGCGAAAAGCTGCTGGTAGAAAATGGATGAGGAGAGCTGAAGACCGAGCTCAGTGGCGTGCATTAGGAGAGACCTATGCCCAGCAGTGGATAAGTGTAGGCTGATGTAGGTCATATGATGATGACTGTTGGATAGTATAGGTTTCGACTTAAAATGTGGTGTACTTGGTATCTCAATCCGATGAGTAGAAGCCGAGCTATCGATAAACAAACGATTTTACGGCTGAAGGAAATTTAATATATTGTATTTTATAGATACTAGTTTTCCCGCCCGCGACTTCGTCCGCGCGCACTACTGTTTATCGCGACAGAAAGCATCCTATGTTCTTTTAGGATATTAAAAACCAATGCAAAAGTAGGTATAGCAGGTTGCTCTTGATGTTTTTTTTTTTGTTATTTCGTTTCCATGGCAACCGTTATTTACAGCGAGTAATAACAACTTCCAGTTTTCCCGTGGAAACTTACAATTTTCCAGGATAAAAAGTGTCCTGTTTTATTCTAGGGTATAAGTTATCTCCATTCCAAATTTCATCAAAATCCGTCCAGCCGTTATCGCGTGAAAGCTCCCCAAACAAACAAACAGACGTTTCACTTTTATATATTGGTATGGATTTTGGTCCTGGTATAACATATATATATATAAAAACACGCCTGCAAAGCGGGGTGTCAGTGAATTTTATGTCCCTCTCATCCGTGTTCAAGTAGAGCGGGAAAGATGAAACGTCTTGGGAGTAAAATTTTAGGTTTTTATTTATTTGTAGGAAAACTAAAGCTTTGTATTAAAAATTGTCTTACCATGTTCTCAATCATAATAAGCTGTTTCTCTTGGTATATGTTTGATATCATTTAGTGACGGGGTCTCTTTCCAATCAATGTTCTAAGCGTAAAATAGTGTTACCTTTGATTATATTTTCTATCGAGTGAATTCATACTAATCATGTTTCTGTGTTTACAAAGTTCGAGATAATATGTCAAATTTTGATGTGATACCAATTTCATAGATCTGGGTTAATTATAAAACAAGATACAGTCGTTCAAATATGATCGAAAATTGCTAAAAATAGCCTATGACACTCTTGCGATGAAAGCGAATCGATTGATACCTCACTTGTCAAAATTGGATCAAGTTTTTAGCTTGAACACATAGCCCTTCCTTTGCTTCGCCGTAACCGGGTTAAAAACAGCCTATGACTATACCTGACGGATCGATTGATACCTCGCTTGTCAAAATCGGACCAATAGGGGCGACCCTTCCCACGCTTCGGCGTAGTAGAGTAAAAAATGCACTAAAACCATTAAAAATGAATTAGCGGTATTCTCGCTAAAGAGCGGTCTTTTCCAGACTACCTAATGTAATGATAGGCGGATATTACCAGCATGCTACCTGAAGTTGAACAATAGACCTCAATTGATCCTACATTAATTTTAATGGTAAGATGATGCGCCACCATTACTTGGTAATTATGGTTCAGAACGGTTCAGAGATCAAAATTGTTATTATTTACCCTTGAGTTTGGTAGAATAATATTATTGAGATAAAGAACTTTATTTATTACCCGAACTTAAAAATAGGTTTTTAATTCGGCTGTATTTATTTAATAATGTTATTTATTTTAACCCGACTACCGCGAAGCAAGGGAAGGGTTATGTATGTATGTGAACGTTTCACCACAAAGTCTCACCTGTTGGTCTGATATTGTCAAGCGAATTGATTTTGATTTTGTGACTTTAAAGTCCACTAAGACCGTAGTCGGGTCGGTCGGTATAGTTTTTGAACTTTTTGTATACTAGCTGTGCCCGCGGCTTTGCCCGCGTGGTCATTTCATTTAAAAGTAGCTCATACGTGTTCCAGGACCAAAAGTACCTATAAAGTACAATATACTACATTTGCTTAAAATTCGTTCAGCCGTCAAATAGATATCGATTGCTCGGCTTCTACTCACCGGATTGAGATACCAAGTACCCCAGTTCTTAAGTCAAAACCTTAGCTATCCAACACTGATCCGCATCGCAATCGGTCCAGTAGTTATTACGTGATGCGCGAACAAACATACAAACAAACAAACAGAAAGACACGAAGTTTAAAAAAAAACTTGTTCGTTCGCTTATTTTAAGTAGGTAACCTAAACCGTTTTTTTAAATTATCTTCTTTGTACAGACTTTTTCGTTCCTATTGCTTTATTTTAAGTATATATATATTCATTCATATCTGCAATATATTTGAACCGACATGTTTTTTTTATTTTAAAATTGATCAAGTATCTAATTTTGTTTTGTTTACATCTATACCAATAAATAAATTGAAGTCTCTGTTTGTAATGTCAAAATAACAGCTTTTTACTCAATGCATATGAAAGTATACACGGTACCCATGACAATAATGCCATGTTTAAATATTTTTTCAGTCTGTCTGTTTGTTCCCGCTAATGTCCAATACGGCTGGGCCGATTTTGACGGGACTTACACTGGAAGATAGCTAATGTTACAAGGAGTAACATAGGCTACTTTTATTTTCAAAAAATTATTAAGGAACAGCGCAACAAAAAAAAACATCAATTTTGATCACGCAGGCAAAGCCGAGGGCACAGCTAGTATTGAATAAAGTTGATCAAAGGTATTCACACGCGCTATCTGCTTTTGGAGAGGGTTAAGGAAATGATGGTTTAAAAGAAACGCTATTTTTACAAAAAACACGCATTTCACTAAATGCCCGTAATCCTGGCACGGCGCAAGATAGCGCACTTTACGTTAATGAGTGAGTATCGAACGGTTATAGTGTCCGACATCCTTTCATCACCAGCCTACATCTGTCCACTGCTGAACGTAGGCCTCTCCTAACGCACGCCACTGAGCTCGGACATCCTTTACCCAATATAAAATTCATAAATTATAGTGGAAAACGCGATTTAAAAAAAAGTGATAATTATGATATTTATTCGACTAAAAAAATACGATTGTTTTCCTAATATGTTAATTGTTATTATTGTTACTGTGCCTACGCATAATTAAATTAAAAACAATACTTAAACATAAATATAAAACTCACCGGACTGTGTTATATTCCCACAGATAAAACGAAACAATAAATAATTTTGTAAAAAAAATAAAACCTGACACAATTTATAACCTAGTTACTAGCACATAAAACATTAATTAGTATTTTATTTTGAATTGCCACACTACAGAAGACCAGTTAAAAAAACATAAGAATATTTAAAAAATCTTTAAAATAATTGAAAAAATCTTTCACACTACTTGAACGGTGCAAGACTTGGACACAAATGACGATATGTCGAAGGTAGCTTAAGCTTCTAAGGTATTATATAATAAGTGAATAATAAAAAAAATGTCGCAGTGAATTGGGAGAAACCAGAGGTTTGTTCTAATGTCTAAGGCCCGGTGCTAATATTCAAAGAATCGCCATTTGGCTCTACTAGAAGTGCTATACAAATTAATTTGACTTACCGCCGGTTTCTTAATTGAATCATTACCAATATGTAAAAGTGAAACGTTGTCTGTTTGTTTGGCTGGACGGATTTTGATGAAATTTGGAATGGAGATAGCTTATACCCAGGAATCAAACACAGGATACTTTTATCCCGAAAAATTGAAAGTTTCCACGGGAAAACTGGAACAATTTTGATTACTCGCTGTAAGAAACGGTTGCCATGGAAACGAAATAACAAGTATGTCAAAAAGCATCAAGAGCATTGGTGCCTTTGCATTGGTTTTTAATATCCTAGAAGAACATAGGATTTTCTTTTTCGCGATAAACTGTAGTCCGCGCGGACGTAGTCGCGGGCGGGAAAGCTAGTATACAGAATGGAATTCTTTAACCACACTCGGATGGAAAGTACTCTAAATACTTGACATTGCAAATTTTACTCAAAGGAAACATTCCTTTATTTTTAAAAAGAAACAAATCTGCATTCATAGATTTTCGAAAACTCGCTTGCCACACTCGGGAATCGAACCGGCTAAAACCTAAAAAATAACATCCAACACAACTGAAAGTACAACAGAGTACGTTCCATCCGTGTGTGGTTAAAAAAATCCACTCTGTATACATAAAATAACGCAGTAAGTAACAAAAAAAACGGAAAATAATAATAAAAAAACAACCTGTATACATAAAATAACGCAGTAAGTAACAAAAAAAACGGAAAATAATAAAAAAAAAAACAACCTGTATACATAAAATAACGCAGTAAGTAACAAAAAAACGGAAAATAATAAAAAAAAATGTCTAGAGGACTCAAAATGAGCTACTAATCACGAAAAGGTTTATTTATTTCTAATTAGTGTTTATCTGGTGGTCTGTGTGTCTGTTTCTATGTTTGCACATCACATCGGGTTGGGGGTTATATTTTTATTAATTTGTGCTTGTTTTGTATATAGGCAAAATAATAGCACTTTGAATAGTCAAAATTAATCTCATGAACAAGGACAATACAAAATATCATAAAGAGATGAAATCAATACAATTAGGTCAACTAAGTATGCATTGAGTTTGAAGAGGAATGTTTGAGTTGAATTTCACACGGGAAAAGGCAATACTCTTCTGACTCTACCGGTGCTTCGGAAATACGCCCGTTAAAAAAGAGAGCACTAAGAAGCTCTACTGGGGTTTAGTATATTTTTTCCATTACTATAATATATTTTAACAGAAATTATAATAATACACATGTAAATGACAAATATAGAAGTGACAATGAGATATCCCACAATCTGGGTGAAAAAAAAAACAAAAAAAATACTTAAATAAACAGGCTGGACCAGTCCCCACAAGCGGCACCCATACACGAGTATTGCTTATGTGATACGAGTAGTATCCTTGTGGGGTTCCTAACTGGATTTCAAATCAAACAAGACACTTTCTTCTTTATTAAATGGACTGTATTCTTCTTTCTTCAATAGGCTTCTTATTCTAGTTTCTTACTTCTAGTTTTCACTGTTCGCCGTCTAAACTTGTACGGAACCCGGTCACATATTTTCGATTTTTATCTCACTATACTTATACTAGCTGACGTACTACCTAACTATTTACGAGTACAACATAAAGAGCAGTCGACTTCGTGTGAGCCAATCACAGGCATTGTGCGAAGGCGACAACAACATTAGAGCTAGAGGGCTAATTTGTACTTCAATAGAAAGAGACTTCATTGTAACGTGAGGTGAGATATACTGGTCATAATCATAAGGAGTACCTGAAATAAAAAAAAAAAAACAATTGCGACTGAGGTGTTCTTTCGTCCGTAACAATACAACTACTTGCACTATATATATATATATATATATATAGTCAGGTGCTGTGCCTATACCTACACCACTTTCACCCCTTATATCCTGGAGATAGTGATGAGACATTCCATCCCTCCCCTCCTCCGCAGCCCAGACTTCATACCCTCAGATTGCTTTTATCCTACTACGGCGAATCAAGGGAAGGATAATGAGTTTAAACTGTCTATGTATGTAAGTAGTTATGTGGATGTTCCACCATAGCGTCGCCCCTATTGGTCCGAATTTGACAAACGAGGTATCAATCGATTCGTCTACATTACAAGAATGTCAAAGGCAATTTTTTACCCGACCGTAGTCGAGTCGTAGGGCTTTAATTTTTGAACTAGTGTATTGTTAGTTGAAAGGGTGCAACTACATGTTCAGTGTGGTCTCTTATAAAAAAGACCTTATTACCTTTGTAGCATGTCTACAGTAAAAAACATGAGAAATGGCGGTCACTGATCAAACCTTAATAAATCTATAGAGGACAAAAATAAAAAACCTTCGAGCCATATAATGGCGGTCACTGATCAAACCTTAATAAATATATAGAGGACAAAAATAAAAAACCTTCGAGCCATATAATGGCGGTCACTGATCAAACCTTAATAAATATATAGAGGACAAAAATAAAAAACCTTCGAGCCATATAATGGCGGTCACTGATCAAACCTTAATAAATATATATAGAGGACAAAAATAAAAAACCTTCGAGCCATATAATGGCGGTCACTGATCAAACCTTAATAAATCTATAGAGGACAAAAATAAAAAAAACTTCGAGCCATATAGAAGTAGCATATGATGTGTAACATCTTTCCGCTCGCTTTCCTGCAATCTATGGGAGTGATTTCATGAAAAGCGTAATCATGTGTAATCGGAAGTGTAACCGGAACCCGGGGAAGCGCGCGCTATTTAATTTGACCAACGTGCGCGCGCGGTGCTGTCAAGCTGAAAGCCATCACATAAAATGTTTACAGTGCAAAATGTAAACACTTCAGTCGGGAATAGAACTCCGGTACTTCAGATTATCAGCTGAGCTTTTGCAAGCTGAGCTATCCAGCCATACTGTTTTCTGACGAAAAATAAGATCTATAGATCAGATGAAGTAGTTGCTGATTCACATCATATGCACATCATATGCGACTACTGCAAGGTTCGCTCGTTCTTTTTTTTTTTTAGTAATTTGTTTTTTTTTTAAGCTCATCCTTGGTTACAGACGAATGTACAAACGCGGCGGCGCTGCGGTTACTAGAAGCGGCGCGGACGGGGGACGTCGAGACAGCCCGGGCCGTCCTCGACGCGAGACCGCGCCTTGTCAACTGTCGAGATGTGGACGGCAGGCATTCCACTCCGCTACACTTCGCAGCCGGGTAAGTAGCCCATCTTTAGCAGTTGATAACTACTACCTTGCTCGCGCGCGAAAAAGCATACTGCGCGTGCGCACGCGTAGCAAGGTAGTGGTTAAGTACAAGCGCGGCAGCGTTGCGGTTACTAGAAGAACGACTACTGAAAAATCTCGCAAAAAAACTTGGTAAGAAAGGAATGTACATTATTTTGTCTTTTTATTTTATTTTTATTTTTGGCAGACCACAAAACAGGTAAATACATTATAAACAATCATAAAAGATTCATCATCATCATTTCAGCCTTTCGAAGTCTACTGCTGAACATAGGCCTCCCCCAAAGAGCGCCATGACGAGCGATCTTGTGCCACCTCCATCCACCGACTTCCTGCGATGGCTACAATGTCATCGGTCCATCGTGTGGGGGGTCCCCTACACTTCGCTTGCTTGTTCGTGGTTGCCATTCGAGAACCTTTATTCCCCTGCGGTTGTCGGTTCTGCGAACTATATGGCCTGTCCTTTGCCACTTCAACTTGCAAATTTTAAGAGCTATGTCGGTAACCTTGGTTTTTCTACGGATTTCCTCGTTACGGATTCTATCACGTAGTGAAACACCGAGCATAGCTCTCTCCATTGCACGCTGCCCGACTTTGAGCTTGTGTATAAGACCAATAGTTAGCGACCACGATTCAGTGCCATATGTCATCACTGGCAACACGCACTGATGATAAACTTTCGTTTTGAGGCTCTGCGGTATCTGCGACGAGAAGATATGGCGTAATTTCCTGAACGCTGCCCATCCGAGTTGGATCGTCGGTTGACCTCTTTGTCGAAGTTAGATCTACCCAGTTGGATCGTCTGACCTAAGTAGACATAGTGATCAACAGCTTCGATTATATCGTTCCCAACGTAAACCGGCATGGGCATTTGACATGATGTTCGTCTTCATGTTCATTTTAAGACGGTGTGTCTTAAAATGAACATGCGTAAGACGAACCATGATGGCTATATTGGGGTATGCCATGATGGCTATATCATCAGCAAATCGAAGGTGAGCGATGCATTTGCCATTGATGTTAACTCCATATCCGTTCCAGTTCAGAAGCTTGAATATATCTTCCAGTGCAGAGGTGAACAGTTTCGGAGAAATAACGTCTCCCTGTCTCACCCCTTTTTGTAACTGGATAGAATTCGTGCTCCGATCCTGAAGACATGGTGCCCTTGCTGTACAAACACTTCAACATTTCGATGTACCGGTAGTCAATCTGGCTCCGCTGTAATGACTGTAGCACTGCCCATGTCTTGACTGAATCAAAGGCTTTCTCGTAATCCACAAACGCTAGACATAGTGGCCGATTATACTCTTCTGTCTTCTGTATAATCTGCCGGAGCGTATGGATGTGGTCTACGGTGCTAAAGCCTTTCCGGGATCCAGCTTGTTCGGGAGGCTGAAAGTCGTCAAACCTACAAGCGAGACGGTTTGTAACTACTCTCGAAAACAGCTTATAGACGTGGCTCAGCAGCGAAATGAAACCTTTTTTAAAGAACAATACCACTACGCTCCTGTGCCACGCCTCTGGCGTAGTACTCTCGAGGATGACGAAGTTAAACAGCTTCTTAAGGACTGTACCGGTGTTCTACCCGCTTTCAGTAGCTCTGTCGTCGTTATTCCGTCCTCCCCTGGTGCCCTGTTATTCTTAAGCTGTTTGAGAGCCATTCTGATCTCGTATAGGCTGACGTCTGGGATATGTTCGGTATAACGTCGGGTCAAACGGGCTCTTGATCACTAGTCGTGATGATGTGTATAATTGCCCATAGAACTTCTCGAGCTCACTCAAAATCTCTGGCTTCGCCGAAATGATGCTGCCACTGTCCATCTTCAGTTTCGTCAACAAGCTTTGCCCAATAGACAGATCTCTTGCGAACACTTTGGAGCCCTTGTTCCGCTCTATTGTGTTCTTAATACAATTAGTATTATAGGAACGCAAATCGTGTCGCATCCACTTGGAGATCTGTTTATTAAGCAAGCTGTATGTAACTCGACATATCCACTGAAGACTGCAGCCTCATCGCCTCGAACTGAAACTTATCTCTGCCATAAGTTTCAGTGTATGCTCAGAGAGTTTCTGTGTTCTATTTTTGCGGTGGGCCTTAAAGAACTCCGACCCGACCGCCTAAACAATTTCCACCAGCCTGTTGTTTAGTGCGTCCACTGTATCGCATTCGGTACGGATTTGGAAGCGATTTTGGAGTTCCAACTGAAAGCTCTTGGGGTTTTGGATTTGGGCAGATCTTGGGCGAAGAGTAGATCTCATCAAACGAGACCTCTCCAGCTTTACGTTGATATTCAATGAGCCTCTTAACCCATCATTGACATAATTGAATATATGCCTATTGGTCGTCAAAATGAAATCTATCTCGCGCTCATATAATATTACACAGTGTTAACTTACGAAAACGTACATCCTTCTAGATGTGGACCTAGCATGAACAATTAGGTATAACTTAATAATTAAAGCTATTAATATCTACAAGACGTTATTAAAAAAAGATAATATTAATACTTAGAGATAAAAAAGTAAGAAGTATTTGAAACAGTAGGTAACATGAATGCTGTCAAAAAACTTGAGTTTAAATAATGATATAATTCTATTTAGAAGGTACTTAACTGAAGGTCAGCGAACTTTGACAGAAAATGTCCCATTTTTTTTTATTGCGTTACAACTTTCACAGATGCGACAAACCGGCGAGTGCTTTAACATATTTGTTTTACAATGGGGAAGGATAAATGTTTGTCTATTCAATAAACGACTTCCCGGACAGAGTATTTTTTTCTAGAATATCCGGACAATCTACCAATACATGTAATAATTTATATAGCATGACAATATCTGAATTTATACAACGTTTTTCAAGAGGCATAATCTTACACTGAAATAATTAATACAAAATTGTCGAGGGTACTTAAAATAAGCTACTGAACAAAAATAACACATTTTTAAAAACCGTTTCTTTCTGTTTGTCTGTATGTTTGTTCTCGCATCACGCAAAAGCTACTGGACCGATGGCGATGTGGTTTTCACTGTTGGATAGCTTAGGGTTTGACTTTAAAACTGTGATACTTGGTATCTCAATCCGATGAGTAGAAGCCGAGCTATCGATAAAAATAATATTCACCGCTTAAGGAATTTTGATCAAATGTTGATAAATTGGTATTTTATGTCCTGGAATTACACATAGAGTACTTTTAACTTATTATGGCCATGCGTGCGAAGCCGCGGGCATCAGATAGTTTGTAATATCGTACAAGAATCTCTTCAGGGCCCCTTCCAACCTGTCTGAATGCTCTTTATATACTGGGTTCCAAACTACACTGCAATAATCTAAAACATTCTCTTTGTTGTTCTTTTTGTTGTTCTCTTTGTTGTTCTTTTTGTTGTTCTCTTTGTTGTTCTCTTTGTTGTTCTTTTTGTTGTTTATTTATTTATTTATTTATTCATTTAGACACACCAACGAACAATTCACAAAACATTAATAGTTAGCTTAGGATAAGGGTACATACAGATTAGGTGAACCAATCAATTACAGGTGTATACAACACCTGTAATTGATCCTGTGTTCTCTTTGCTTCTCTGCATACTTATTATGTGCCCTGAGCCCGTCACTTACACTAAATCCCGTAATTTATGTGTTAAAACAATGGAACTCGTTAAAGGGATTTACTTGGCATAGAGCGGGAATCGGGTTCGAGTCCCGTCAGTTATCCAAAAAAAATCGTGTAGAAAAGTTCTATGAATATTTCTTATACGGAACTAGTTAAATTAGTGGCTCTGGGAGCTGTAGACCTCGCGCGTGCAAACTGTTTTGCTAACAATCTAGCGGTGCACAGTAGCACCATCTAGTTACCTTATTGTAAAACTAACCTAGTAGTAAAGGGCTGATTCCACGGGTAGAAACCTAAAAGTGAGAAATTTACTGCATTTTGGTGAGTTATTCTGGTCATCACGCCGAAGATCCTCATCAGACACCAAATTTTTATGAGACCAATTTAAAGGTTTTAAATAAAAAAATAACCATTTAAATAAAAAATAACCATTGAAATCGGATCTAATAAGGCGGAGATATTCAGTAACCCCCCTTTTTGCCTCTTTTTGGGGGAAGTACCCAATCAAAAAAACACAAGGACAAAAAAATATATTTGTTTATCCTGTATACCAAGTTACGTTAAATCGGTTGAGAAATGCGACCCATAGAGGAGAACAGCCGGACAGACATCCGGACATACGAAAGAATTTTTGCCGAAGCTGAAAAGGAAACGCTTCGCGCTCGCTCGGTCATAAAACTACCAAAGAAACTTCGTTTTTTTAAATACCTATTCTATAAGACCATGAAACGAGACATCGCACGATAATGAAACGAGACATCGCACGATAATCGTTTAGATTTTTATCATGTTTTTGTATTGCTTTGAATTGCAAGTTTGTGTTAAAAAAACGTAATGATTTTTGTGTTAAAAAAACGTAATGATTTTTGATTTCTAGTTAAGATTATCTCTGTAGCGTCAAGGCTCGGTCGCGCGTACATGACAAAATCGATAGACACGGTTAAAATAATTTCAAGAACAAACATTTACCTAATACATTTATGATCAAAAATATCAAATCAAATTGTTCATAATTAGTGAAACGTCTTTGTATATATGAGACGTTTCACTAATTAGCAGAACGCCACATTTTTACAGTAAGGTGTGCAACATTATTTAAATATAAGCGTAAAACCTACCGATAACTTTAATATCCTTTCCATCCAAAGGTTGCCTGGAAGAGATTGCTATATAGCAATAAGGCCGCCCATTGTACCTTTAATTTCACGATTTTATCCTATATTACCTTTTTCTTGGTGTGCAATAAAGAGTTGTTGTATTGTATTGTAAAACTAAAACCTCATAATAATAATTATTACTAATATTCTAAATTAGTTACAATGTCATTAATACAATATAATTAGTAAATAATAAAAATAATAAAAAAACGAATATAAAGTCAATAGGTAAATAATAATGTCAAAATTAAACATATGTTACATGATTATATATTACTAGGTGCGCCCCGCGGTTTCACCCGCGTCCCTCAGGACCCGTGCATTTTTCCGAGGTAAATAGTTGCCTATGTGTTAATCCAGGGTATAAGCTACCTCCATACCAAATTTCATCCAAATGCGTTCAGTAGTTTTTGCGTGAAAGAGTAACAAACATCCATCCATCCGTACATCCATCCTCACAAACGTTCGCATTTATAATATTAGTATGACAAGTTTTATTTGTTACAATGTCTTGTCATTCACACACATCACAGTGAATGTGTTTACAATTTGTCATTCTCCAACATTCAAAACTTCTTTATTGTTTAATATAATAATAATAATATATTCGGAACAATTCCACACCAATTACCTAGCCCCAAACTAGGATACCCTGTACTATGGGCACTAGATAACGGATAAACATACATAATACGAATATCAACATCCATGACTCGGGAACAAACATTTCTGCTCATCACACAAATGATTGCACCTTGCAGGATTCGAACCCGCGACCGTTTGATTTTGTTCCCAGGGTTACTAGCCACTAGACCAACCGGCGGTCGGGGTCGGGGGGGGGGGGGGGGGGGGGGTTAGTAGCTTTACGTGATGCGCGAACAAACTTACAGACACGATTTCTAAATATGATATATTCTGGTTCATTTGCCCATTTTATGTAGTCTAGACCAATCTATTTTAAATTATCTTCATTGTATACAGATTTTTTTGGTACTTACTGGTTTATTATAGATTAATTTTGTAGTACTTTTACAAAACAACAAAAGAAATTTTGGTTTGCACGGTCGTTTTCTTGTCGACATAACCACCAAGGTTCAACGTTTCGCTTGTGGCGCGAAATTCTAATTTATTGGTGTTTTTGCTCACCACAGCTCATCAACACTTCTTCTACTCTACTAAACTGATTTTGCGATAATTATGACACTAACACACATGTTTTAATGAATAGTATAGTATAGTCATAGTTTTTTGCTCATCACAGTTCATCAACACTTCTTCTACTCTACTAAACTGATTTTGCGATACTGATGAGACCTAACACATGTTTTAATGGATAGTTTAGTATCACATAAATAGTTTTTTGCTCATCACAGCTCATCAACACTTCTTCTACTCTACTAAACTGATTTTGCGATAATTATGACACCTAACACACATGTTTTAATGAATAGTATAGTATAGTCATAGTTTTTTGCTCATCACAGTTCATCAACACTTCTTCTACTCTACTAAACTGATTTTGCGATACTGATGAGACCTAACACATGTTTTAATGGATAGTTTAGTATCACATAAATAGTTTTTTGCTCATCACAGCTCATCAACACTTCTTCTACTCTACTAAACTGATTTTGCGATAATTATGACACCTAACACACATGTTTTAATGAATAGTATAGTATAGTCATAGTTTTTTGCTCATCACAGTTCATCAACACTTCTTCTACTCTACTAAACTGATTTTGCGATACTGATGAGACCTAACACATGTTTTAATGGATAGTTTAGTATCACATAAATAGTTTTTTGCTCATCACAGCTCATCAACACTTCTTCTACTCTACTAAACTGATTTTGCGATAATTATGACACCACATGTTTTAGTATAGTATAGTCATAGTTTTTTGCTCATCACAGTTCATCAACACTTCTTCTACTCTACTAAACTGATTTTGCGATACTGATGAGACCTAACACATGTTTTAATGGATAGTTTAGTATCACATAAATAGTTTTTTGCTCATCACAGCTCATCAACACTTCTTCTACTCTACTAAACTGATTTTGCGATAATTATGACACCTAACACACATGTTTTAATGAATAGTATAGTATAGTCATAGTTTTTTGCTCATCACAGTTCATCAACACTTCTTCTACTCTACTAAACTGATTTTGCGATACTGATGAGACCTAACACATGTTTTAATGGATAGTTTAGTATCACATAAATAGTTTTTTGCTCATCACAGCTCATCAACACTTCTTCTACTCTACTAAACTGATTTTGCGATAATTATCACATAAATAGTTTTTTGCTCATCACAGTTCATCAACACTTCTTCTACTCTACTAAACTGATTTTGCGATACTGATGAGACCTAACACATGTTTTAATGGATAGTTTAGTATCACATAAATAGTTTTTTGCTCATCACAGTTCATCAACACTTCTTCTACTCTACTAAACTGATTTTGCGATAATTATGAGACCTAACACATGTTTTAATGGATAGTTTAGTATCACATAAATAGTTTTTTGCTCATCACAGCTCATCAACACTTCTTCTACTCTACTAAACTGATTTTGCGATAATTATGAGACCTAACACATGTTTTAATGGACAGTATAAGTATCACATAAATAGTTTTTGCTCATCACAGTTCATCAACACTTCTTCTACTCTACTAAACTGATTTTGCGATAATTATGAGACCTAACACATGTTTTAATGGACAGTATAAGTATCACATAAATAGTTTTTTGCTCATCACAGTTCATCAAAACTTCTTCTACTCTACTAAACTGATTTTGCGATAATTATGAGACCTAACACATGTTTTAATGGACAGTATAAGTATCACATAAATAGTTTTTTGCTCATCACAGTTCATCAAAACTTCTTCTACTCTACTAAACTGATTTTGCGATACTGATGAGACCTAACACATGTTTTAATGGATAGTTTAGTATCACATAAATAGTTTTTTGCTCATCACAGCTCATCAACACTTCTTCTACTCTACTAAACTGATTTTGCGATAATTATGAGACCTAACACATGTTTTAATGGACATTATAAGTATCACATAAATAGTTTTTGCTCATCACAGTTCATCAACACTTCTTCTACTCTACTAAACTGATTTTGCGATACTGATGAGACCTAACACATGTTTTAATGGATAGTTTAGTATCACATAAATAGTTTTTTGCTCATCACAGCTCATCAACACTTCTTCTACTCTACTAAACTGATTTTGCGATAATTATGAGACCTAACACATGTTTTAATGGACAGTATAAGTATCACATAAATAGTTTTTGCTCATCACAGTTCATCAACACTTCTTCTACTCTACTAAACTGATTTTGCGATACTGATGAGACCTAACACATGTTTTAATGGATAGTTTAGTATCACATAAATAGTTTTTTTGCTCATCACAGCTCATCAACACTTCTTCTACTCTACTAAACTGATTTTGCGATAATTATGAGACCTAACACATGTTTTAATGGACAGTATAAGTATCACATAAATAGTTTTTGCTCATCACAGTTCATCAACACTTCTTCTACTCTACTAAACTGATTTTGCGATACTGATGAGACCTAACACATGTTTTAATGGATAGTTTAGTATCACATAAATAGTTTTTTGCTCATCACAGTTCATCAACACTTCTTCTACTCTTACTCGCATACAGTCAAACCGACCGATCTGTAGACCGATGTGTTAGGTCTCATCAGTATCGCAAAATCAGTTTAGTAGAGTAGAAGAAGTGTTGATGAGCTCTGATGAGCAAAAAACAGCAAAAAAACAAATTTCGCGCCACAAGCGGAACATTACACCTTTAATGCGCACCATTTTACACCTAACGGCAACGTCTAAAGTTCAACTTAGCTTCACACAAAATCAACTGGCTCGAAATACAGGGTGTATTTCATTGACTGAGCGAGCGCGATGCGCGGGCAAAGCGTCTCCGTTTCAGCTTCGGCAACAATGCTTTCGGTTGTCCGACCGGCGGAAGTCCGGCTGTCCTCCTCTACAAGTCGCATTACTCAACCGATTCTCGTGAAATTTTGTGAGCAAGTTCGATTTTTTGTCGAATCAGTTTTTCAAAATTTTATGGAGATATGGGGCCCATATTAACAAATGTCTCTCAGCTTTCTGTTTTAAGGTGCGTGATGAAAATTTGCAACATGCAAAGACAGACTCGCGAGGTCTACAGCTCACAGAGCCACCAGTAATAGTTTGTGTTGTTACA
This sequence comes from Alsophila aescularia, assembly GCA_946251855.1. Lineage (NCBI taxonomy): Eukaryota > Metazoa > Arthropoda > Insecta > Lepidoptera > Geometridae > Alsophila > Alsophila aescularia. Next base: position 66,870,992 of record OX276374.1, read on the forward strand.
GATACAACAGACTGCCGCTCGCTCAGTTATTACTACAACGAGGCGCCGACGTGCACGCAAAAGACAAAGGGTAAGAACTGTACCACTGCCAGGTTATTGTACTGGAGTGGTTCGCGTCAGGATATGGAAGTCAGGAAATGGACAGCATCAACATCTGCTGCGGTCACAAAGACTCCTGCCAAGTCCCACGACCGATTGGTGACCAACCAATGGACGCGGGTTCGAATCCCGTAAGCAGCAATCATTTGTGTGATGAGCAAAAATTGTTTTTTTCCGAGTGATGCATGTAATATTCATATCTATGAAAAACATTGTTTATCTGTTGTCTTGTACCCATGGTACTGGGTATCCTAGTTTGGGGCTAGGTAATTGGTGTGAATTGTACCTTATAAAAAAAACAAAACTATGGTGATTATGTCTGAAACCCCTCCTATTATGGGGGAGGCCTAAGTCCAGCAGTGGACTATATAGAAAAGCCGTTTGGTCCAAGTCTATATAGAGACCTCGCTTTGCTCTGTCTACTTACTATGTCTATATATATGTGTTGTCTATGTATATGTGTTCTATATAAAGAGAAGAACAGAAAGCTTTAGTCGCTTGTCTGTAAGAATATGTTTTATAATAAAGTATGACTATGATATAGATTGGATATGGATGGGAAGACGAAATAAACACAGTGGCAGGACAGACATGGTCTAGAACAGCTACAATAAGAGATGAATGGAAGCAGATGGAAGAGGCCCTTGTCAAATTATGGTAAACAGAAACGGTTGTCGGAGAAGTTTAACTTTTAATCTTTATTATTAATATGTACATGTAACTTTTTCTAAATATTAAGGTTATTATTATGATATAGATTAACAATATCTTTTACACACAATTTTTCATTCCAGTGGCCTAGTTCCTTTACACAATGCGTGCTCATACGGACATTTCGAGGTGACGGAACTACTAGTGTCGGCCGGCGCGGGAGTCAACGCGGCCGACCTGTGGCGGTTCACGCCACTCCACGAAGCGGCCGCTAAAGGGAAGGCGGATATTGTGCGGCTGCTGTTGAAGGTAAACATTGAGAATAGCGCCATCTAGCGAGTAGACACTAACTACAGTCAAACCGACCGACCTGTGGCGGTTCACGCCGCTCCACGAAGCGGCCGCTAAAGGGAAGGCGGATATTGTGCGGCTGCTGTTGAAGGTAAACAATGAGAATAACGCCATCTAGCGAGTAGACACTAACTACAGTCAACGCGGCCGACCTGTGGCGGTTCACGCCGCTCCACGAAGCGGCCGCTAAAGGGAAGGCGGATATAGTGCGGCTGCTGTTGAAGGTAAACAATGAGAATAGCGCCATCTAGCGAGTAGACACTAACTACAGTCAACGCGGCCGACCTGTGGCGGTTCACGCCGCTCCACGAAGCGGCCGCTAAAGGGCAGGCGGATATAGTGCGGCTGCTGTTGAAGGTAAACAATGAGAATAGCGCCATCTAGCGAGTAGACACTAACTACAGTCAACGCGGCCGACCTGTGGCGGTTCACGCCGCTCCACGAAGCGGCCGCTAAAGGGCAGGCGGATATAGTGCGGCTGCTGTTGAAGGTAAACAATGAGAATAGCGCCATCTAGCGAGTAGACACTAACTACAGTCAACGCGGCCGACCTGTGGCGGTACACGCCGCTCCACGAAGCGGCCGCTAATGGGAAGGAAGATATAGTGCGGCTGCTGTTAAAGTTTCGAACATCCTATTCAACATCTTTAACTCCGAATATGTCTACCGCTGATATAAATGTTATCCAAAATTCTTCAGCCAATACTATGTGATTGAAATAAGTTCCTACAGTGCGGCTGTCATCACCCGTTTGAATACAAGACAATGACGGGCGCAGAAAAATACTAATAGCCACTACTATATCATAAACGCAAATCTATTTTCGATACCAAAATCTCATTGTGCCCGCCGTTGCATTAGCTGTAGCAATATTTACAATAACGCCATCTAGCGACAAAACAGTGATACACTTTCCATTGAATGTTTTGTTCTTAGCACGGGGCTGATCCCACAAGAAGAAACCGCGACGGTCTAACAGCACTGCAGCTAGTTCGAGCGGGCGACAGTGACACGGCCGACGCTCTGAGAGGCGACGCGGCGTTATTGGACGCTGCGAAACGGGGCGACTTAGCGCGAGCCAGGTAACTAGCTCCTAGTCTATGACAGAATAGTATAGTCTATGGATAAAAACGCATCCTAGATGGACAAGAGGTGAGCTGTTGGCACTAGTCAGTGGCAGAACAATTCTAATCTAAGATAAAGCAGTCCTAGTCTATGACGGAACAGTCCTAGTCTATGACGGAACAGTCCTAGTCTATAACGGAACAGTCCTAGCCTATGACAGAACAGTCCTGGTCTATGATAACAGTCCTAAAAAAAGATCCTAATATTATGATTAATTATCAGTAGATTGTTTGCCCGACTGCGATCACTTGCGAAAAAATATATCTGTTAACAGGTTTTTTTTAAATGCGTTGTCTTCTATTTCTGAGCTTCCCTGAAAGTTTCAGCCGGATAGCTAATCGGGAAGTGCTCGAAATTTAAATTGCATGATTCCACCCGGAACGACAGACAAACAAGAAAGTGACTTAACAAAAACGTGTTAAAATACCAAATTTCGTTCAGCCGTCACATAGATTTTTATCGATTGCTCGGCTTCTAATAATCGGAATAAGATACCAAGTGCCCCAGTTTTAAAGTCAAAACATTAGATATCCAACATTGAAAACCGCAACGCAATCGGTAGTTTTTGCTTGATGCGCGAACATAAACAGACAGACGCGATTGAAAAAAAAACCTAGACCAATTTTGTTTTAATTATCTTTATACAGAGTTTTTGACACTTTATTTTATGTATAGAAATGTAGTTAAACTGTCAACTCAAGATCATTTTAATAAATAGTCTTATAATAATAGTTACTTTGCTTGTAGTTCTAAATGTGAGGTCGTGCCCACACGCACGCACACATTTACTGTTTTACACGTATACAGATCGACTTCAATACAACCAAGCCAACCAAGAGCCGCTCGCGCTTTGGAATTGCAAGAACTATGTCATAGTGCAACTTACCAATTTATCCAATGATACCGGGTTCGGTCCTAGGCTCCGCACCAATGACTTTTCTAAGTTATGTGCGGTTTTCCATCGCTCCGTACTTCAAAGGGCACGGTAAGCTGTCGATCCCGGCTGTTATTGAATAACAGCAGTCGTTAAACCATGTCAGAGGCCCTCGGGCGGCCTGACAAACTCTGACACCAGAGGTCAGCACTACCTCATACGACAGACAAACAGATCTATCTATCATTAGTCTCAGTAACTACACGGCGGAAGTAAGCTATATATTTTAACTTTAATTCTTTTTAATGTGGATTTCCACCTGAGGCCAATTCAGATTCTAAGTTTAACTCTTATTGAAGAACTAGCTGTGCTAACGGCTTTGCCTGCGTGGTCATTTTAATATGGATTTCCACCTGAGGCCAATTCAGATTCTAAGTTTAACTCTTATTGAAGAACTAGCTGTGCTAACGGCTTTGCCTGCGTGGTCATTTTAATATGGATTTCCACCTGAGGCCAATTCAGATTCTAAGTTTAACTCTTATTGAAGAACTAGCTGTGCTAACGGCTTTGCCTGCGTGGTCATTTTAATATGGATTTCCACCTGAGGCCAATTCAGATTCTAAGTTTAACTCTTATTGAAGAACTAGCTGTGCTCACGGCTTTGCCTGCGTGGTCATTTTAATATGGATTTCCACCTGAGGCCAATTCAGATTCTAAGTTTAACTCTTATAGAAGAACTAGCTGTGCTCACGGCTTTGCCTGCGTGGTCATTTTAATATGGAGTTCCAAATAATGTTTAAAAATACTAAAAAACACGCTTTATATAAAAAACAAACTAAAAAATAGAAAATAAATTTTAATAGTGTAAATAAGAAAATGTTTAATTTCAAAAAAATCGTGGGGTGCATGGGTCAATAGTTATAAATATTTCATTGACAGATATGAGAACAAGGATTGTCATTTCGATAATATCTTAAAAAGCACCCCACGCTTTTTTTAAAATAAATCTATTCTTAATTCAAAATTATTAAAATTTATTTTCTATTTTTTAGTTTGGTTTTCTATATAAAGCGTGTTTTTTAGTTTTTTTAAACTATTATTTATTTTCTACTTTTTAATTTGGTTTATTTAAAGAGCGTTTTTTTTTCTTTCTAATTATTGCATTGGTCTTTGACAGGTGTGCAAAATTTGAATGAAATCTGACCGTTTAAAGTGGGTCAAAATAGCGTCCAAAGGAGTCGGTTACAAACATACAAGTGAAGCTAATATAAAGCGTATAAAAAATGGCTCTGTTGTTTTTTTCGCAATAATTTTTTTATTCTTCATTTCGTTAACCCTCACCAAATGTGTAAGTTGTGCGCTTGGTCAAACCATATGATTGACGATCTATATCATTAAAAAAACGAGCGGTTTAAAAATAAATAATATATAAATTATTATTTTATTTACAGAAAACTAATAACACCACAAAATGTGAACTGTAGAGACGCACACGGAAGGAATTCCACACCGTTACATTTAGCTGGTGAGTTTCTCTTTTATTAATTAATTTTTGTTATATAAATATATATTTTTTTATTTTGGGGGACGAGCGGGACGCTTGGTGGTAAGTGCCATGCCTGCCCATGACAATTGCGGAAAGAAACGTCACAGTATGATCACACGACCGACGAAGCGCCACCCTTTTATTGTAGAAATACCACGCACAAGAACGAAGCGTCACGCTGTTTGATCCACGCTAATATATAAAAGTGAAACGTTGTCTGTTTATTTTGTTTGTTTGGGGGAGCTTTCACGCCAAAACGGCTGATCCGATTTCTATGAAACTTTCTAAATGGGTACTGTACAATATAAAGACCAATATAGGACACTTTTTATCCCGGAAATTTGTAAGTTTCCACTCAGGAAAATAAAGATTACTCGCTGTAAGGAACGGTTGCCATGGAAACGAAAAATAACAAGTCTGTCAAAAAGCATCAAGAGTGTTGGTGCTATACTTTTGCATTGGTTTTTAATATCCTAGAAGAACATAGCGATGCTTTTTTTCGCGATAAACTGTAGTCGCGGGCGAAAGCTAGTTCATTATAAGAGCTGCAAAGGAATGGAATGCCCTGTCCTCGTCAGTGTTTCCGGTAAATTATAACCCAGGTGTGTTCAAGTCAAGAGTGAATAGGTATCTACTAGCAGGCGTGGCGCACCTTCGACCACATCATCGCTTTCCGTCAGGTGAGATCGTGGTCAAACGATTGCCTAGTCAGACATAAATAGGAGTAACATAAAAAAAAAAAATATAATATGCAACAAACAAATTTTTTTGTTGCAATTTTAAATTTTACTTAATGATGTTAAAAAAAAAACATACAGGACAGACAGACATACATAGATACATACAAGTGAAGTTAAATAAAAGCTTTTAAAAAATGGCTACTTGAAAGAAATTAAGTTGTATGGAATTTCATTACTGTCTTGTTTTGCGGTCAGCAATTTCCTTTGAAAATCTATTATTGTCATGTTTTTTTAGTACTATTATTTATTCTGTGGTTTTGTTAACCACCGAACTCGAAAAGAGAGGCGTTGTAGCTCCCAGACGAATGGACCTATTTTGATGGGTTTTTTTTCTTTTTGAAAGCTGATGTGATCGTGATTGTTGTTGTTGTTGTTGTTTCTGTTTCTGTTACTGTATCTTTTTCTGTTGTTGAGGTCGTTGTTGTTGTCTTTGTCGTTGTCGTTTTCGTTGTTGTTGCATTGTTTGAGTAAATTCTTATTATACTAAGCTGGTTTTATTTAAATTCCTCGCATTGTTTGAGTAAAGCACTATACAAGCCTTGGTCCGCAATGACTGCCCTGCTGGCCACGCTATGATGGCCTCGAGCTTTGCTTAGTTAAGTTCTCGGCCTTCAAGCTTGGCCATCATTGCAGCCCTTGCTGTCCGCGCTATAAAGGCCTCGACCTTCGGTCTCGGCCTTCATTCCAGCTTGGCCATCAAGGGCTGCAATGCTGACCGCGCTGTGAAGGCCTCGAACTTAGCTTAGCTACGCTCTCGACCATCATCATCGCTGCCAGCAACGCAGTCATTATAGACCGCGGCAGTAATGTACTATTATTTTGTTTTTTGTTTATGGCTTGTATATTATGATTGTGGTTATAAGCTAGTTCGTGTTGATCGCGATAAGTTTTTCTGCAGAAAACGTCAGATCATTTGACATTGTTTTTCTGTAATATTTTGTTATCTTCATTGTCAAAATGTACAATGAAGGTAACAAAATAGTTAGGTTGTGTTTTTGCGTGTCGTTAAACGTTTTGTTAAAGGCGTCGGTTGGAGGTATTATTTTGAAATGCTGCAGGTCTTATACCGTTTCAGGAATAACTGGTAAAACCTAGAACAAAATTTTTTTTAAAACATTTTCATAAAAAGATGTGCTTTCGCAATATTTTTATGTATGTACACCGTTATTTCCTAGATATCTGGGTCGAAAATAACGTTTTTATTAAGCGCCGCTTCTGTAGTTTTTCTAAACAAAAAATCAACTTCAAATGGCATTATCGAAAAACTTATGAACTAATTATGATGAAATTTATCTATATATATGGAACCACACTGGACCATACAAATTTTTTTTTTACATCTAAATCAATGCACTAGTAACGATGCACTAGTAACAATGCACTAGTAACAATGCACTAGTAACAATGCACTAGTAACAATGCACTAGTAACAATGCACTAGTAACAAAACATACATATACATACAAAAAACAAATATTATTACGGATGACAAAACCAATCTAACAAAATACTTTAAAAAATACCGCTCGGATATATTAAAAACGGTGGCGTAATATACGGAATTGAAACGTGGTCGCTAACTATTGGTCTCATACACAAGCTCAGAGTTGCGCAGCGTGCGATGGAGAGAGCTATGCTCGGTGTAGATACGTGATAGAATCAGAAATGAGGAATTCCGTTGAAGAACCAAGGTTGCCGACTTAGCTCTCAGAGTTTGTAAGTTGAAGTGGCAATGGACAGGCCATGTAGTTCGCAGAACCGACAACCGCTGGGGAATAAAGGTTCTCGAATGGCGACCACGAACAAGCAAGCGAAGTGTGGGGAAACGATGGACCTATGTTCAGCAGTGGACTTCTAAAGGCTGACATGATGATGTTAAAAATATAATACCACTTTTTTTTTATACAATTCTGTATCGAGAAGAGCAGGGAGCAATTCTGTCTTGCACGATTTGATCTTTGTGTCGAAATTTGTTCATTTTCCACTTTGTATCGCAAGAAATGTACACTGTCTACATGTTGATTATTTCTGTAGTAATAGATATACAATATAGATCGATACACTTTTTATTGACACCAAGAAACAAATTGACAAATAAAACACATAAAAATAAGCGTGTTACTATGGGCGGTCATATCGGTAAATGTCTTCCAGACAACCTTTGGATGGATATAAATAACAAGGACAATGGTGTAGCGATATAGTAATATATGTGAATTAAGAAATAGTAAAAATAAATTAATATTAAAAAACGACCCGGTGGCCCTCTTTTTAGTTTTGATAAGCCGTTTTTTTTTTAAATTCTTTTTTGTTTCCCCGCTAACTAATGGATTCGGTCAAAGGAGTTTTCGCCCTTAGGTCGGTCTAACATTTGGTCCAGGCAGCTTGTATTAATATATTTACATTTTTGAAATGGTCATATGAAGACCTCCATTTTGATACTCGTGATTTTAAGGCGAATCCAATGACACCTCATCAAAATCCATCAAGCAGTTTAGGAAGCGCCAAAGGAACATACAAAAATACCCACATTCATACTGCCCAAAAACATAACGCTCCACAGTCGGGTAAAAATATACTTACAGTAGTCGCAGCGGAAGTATGTGTCTCGGAAGTTGTCTGCTAGTCACTGCGCAAATTGCTATTTGTCAGGCGCAATCCCAATGTTGAAGGTGAAAACAGCATTGTATAACTGCCTCGCTCACTCGCTTACGTTTTTCGCATATTCTATCTCGCTCTACCTTGATGCTGTTTTATTATCTGCGCAATTGTTCACAGAGCCTAGCTTCACAAACATATAGATGGCTGCGCTTACTATACTAGCTAGCGGATTACAGTTTATCGCGATAAAAGTATCCCAGAGATCAAATTAGATAGTTTGACCTCTGAGATACTTTTGGTATGGCCTTATGCTTTAATAATGTTAGTATATGGATGAATTGGAATATAAAAAAATATGCAATAATAACCAGACGTCAATGATATTAACACAATAGTAGTAGATAACTTAGGTTTGCTTGCAACATAATGTCGAACATTGAACATGCAGCAAATGTAGATTAAAAAACTAATATTAAAAAACTTTTTTTTTTAAATTGCCTTATTATCTGTTTGTGAGTTACCCTGAAAGTTCCAGGCGGATTGTTAATCGGGATGTGTTCGTAATTCGAGTTGCAAGATTCCACCCGGAACGACAGACATATAGGCAAACAAGAAAGTGACTTAATAAAAACGTGATAAATAAATATATGTCTATTAGATATTATGTCGTGCAAGGGGGAATTCTCCCCTGTTTATTCTCCTGGTGATAAACTGTTTGGACACTCGTACTTATTTGATATATATATTTTTAGCTGGATACAACAATCTAGAAGTAGCAGAAGCGCTTCTAGAAGCAGGCGCGGCGGTGTCCGCCCGAGACAAAGGTGGCCTGGTGCCGCTCCACAACGCAGCCTCGTACGGACACCTGGAACTAGCCGCGTTGTTACTGCGAGCCGGAACTGACCCTAATGCTATGGACCGGTGAGTATCACCATCAGACAACGAAGAAGTAGCAGAAGCGCTTCTAGAAGCAGGCGCGACGGTGTCCGTCCGAGACAAAGGTGGTCTGGTGCCGCTCCACAACGTAGCCTCGTTGTTATTGCGAGCCGGAACTGACTAATGCTATGGACCGGTGAGAATCATCATCAGACAACGAAGAAGTAGCAGAAGCGCTTCTAGAAGCAGGCGCGGCGGTGTCCGCCCGAGACAAAGGTGGCCTGGTGCCGCTCCACAACGCAGCCTCGTTACTGCGAGCCGTAACAGACCCTAATGCTATGGACCGGTGAGTATCATCATCAGACAACAGCCCAGATATAGTGCGCACAGGCGTTTTCTTGTCGACGTAACCGCCAAGCGTACCACTTTACATCAAAAGTCCAACGTCATAAAGTTCAACTTTGCTTGACCCAAAATCAAGTGCCTCGTAATACGCGTGGCGCTGCCTGTCTTAACAAGTCTGTACTTACCAGCAATTAATGTTTAGGTATAGTATTTTTGTAGGTCTTCAAAATAGTCCGAAATAAGCTGGCTTGCTCTCGGACACCATTCCGATTCAATTACGATCCCAACAGTGCGATTCAGCTAGAAAACCTAACCTGCACTGCACTGGTAGGAGGAAGTGGATGAATTGTGGGGGATGTTGGGGAAGAGTGCGGGAAGTAAGGAAGGTGGTGCCAAGTGGGGGAACACTGAAGGGAAGGGTTGGGGCAGAGTGGGAGAAAGGGGGTTGGGGCCAAAGTGAAAAAGGGTGGGCGAGTAGGTAAAGAGTAAGGGGAAGTGGAGGAAGGTAGGGGGAAATAAGGGAAGCGTAGGAACAAAGGGGAAGTGGGGAAGTCCCCCACCTTCCCCCTACTCTCACTTCCACTTACCTTCCCATATCCCACCATGTTGCAGTGCAGGTTAGGTTTTCTAGCTGAATCGCACCGTTGGGATCGTGATTAAATCAGAATGGTGTTCCTCTGGATAGACCAGCTGGCTTACTATGGTAAGCCAGCTGGTCTATCCGCTCTTTTTAGTTGTGAGTTTTTAGCCGTTTTAACATATTTTAATGTTAATCTTTATGTTCGAAGCGCAGGCTACTGCAGAGACTGTAGGATATGCTCGTAGCAGTGTTTTAAGATAATGTTTGTTTTGCAGATGGGGCTTCACGCCGCTGCACGAGGCAGCGCACAAAGCCAGAACCCAGCTAGCTGCATTATTAGTAAGTTACTACATTTTACTAGCAATAATGGCTCGCCCTGAACTGACATTTAGGTTATCCTCGGTTTTCCATAGGTATATCTCAAAAACTACACCGCCTAAAAAAAATAAAAAATGTTGAAATGTACAAAAAATGATTGGTTTTTAACTAACAACACTAACTTCAAATTTACAAGGCAAAATAAAAAAAATATATAATGTTACACTAACCGCCTGCTTGTAGCGCGTGCGCGTGCGCAGTATGCGTGCAGTAGTGCAAAGGAAGCTTTAGCGTCAACATAAAAGATAACCTTAGCTAATTAATACGAGCCTAGTCTAACAAGCTGCTTCCAGTGGGCAACGTTCCTAAAATGCTGGCAGCATCGCTACGTTGCAAAGCAATGATTAAAAAAAACGCTTAAATATTTTGTCTATCCAACTTTACTTATCCCATACAAATAAAAAATGCGTCCGGTTTACCTCTTTACAATGTTACGTCAACTTGCAATGGAATTTTAGGGATGTTGTAAATCGAGATATGTAAAATCGATCGATTATGATAGTTCTGTTTGCAATGATCAGGTAATGGCTTTTATTATTATGAAGAGCCTACGGTATTAAAATCCTGAATACATATATATTTTGAATATAAACTATGCCTATATAATTAGTGTTAAACAAAAAATGTATAATTTACAAGTTTATTTTATGTCATATTTTACAAGGTTATTTTACGCACCTGTTATAAATACAAAAACAATAATCGATCTTGATACCGACTTAAGTGCCAAAGACTGAATAGATAATCGAAATTTTACGTTTCAGCAATCGCTAGTGTCACCTGTCAAAAAGCTAATCGAACCTGATCGAGTACAGTCTATATTTTTTCTCCAAAAACAGTTAGCACACGGTGCTGACCCGTTCCTAAAGAACCAAGAAGGACAAACTGCGCTAGAACTCGCCGGTGCTGAAGACGTCCGCTCGCTGCTGCAGGACGCGACGACCGGTGCCGCGGGGGAGCCGCCCCCGCGCCCCGCACCCCTCCCTGCGCCTCCGCATACCCTGCCCGCCCTAATGCCGAGCGGGGATACTGTACAGCTGCCTTTACCGGTAAGTGTACGCATCCTACCTCCTCTGACAACCCGTCAGGGGATCTCACACTTTAGACACAGACACTGACCTCGCCAGCGATGTCGAAGGTCCCGTTATTAGTAAATAATTAGTTATTCGCCTTCGTTTCTTCCCGAATTCATCTCAAAGATTGTATTCCGAAGTTTAATTAGTCAAAGGGCTCCAAGTCATTTTGGCACCATTAACACTAGCGATCCAGATAAGTTTAGGCCGATCCCCTTAATACAGGCTACCGCCCAAGCCGAGGTTGCCATTGTGCCGGTCGCCAAAAATGTACAGCTGGTCTAGGTTGGCGCAGTCGGGAGGATTATTGATTTGAACTAAGCAGACGAATTGAGAAAGTACTATGGTTTACAACTAACGCAGTCACATGTACTTGAAATATAAACATTAGAAACAGAATATATACCATGGATACTATTTATATTGAGTTCCCGATATTTCGACACTGTTGCAAGCGCCATGATCACGTAGTAATGAAATAGTATCTGTGGTAAATAAATATCCTGTTTCTTTTGTTGTAGTGAGAAAGACTGATATGAAATTAGAGCAAAAAAATAGCTGTGGTCGCAAAATACTGAAATACTTTTATTTTGGCCTTTGTGCTACGCTTACGGTGTCCGGTACTTTTTGGTACATCGATTTAAGTTCTACAAATACTTCCATGTATCTTTTACCGTTTAGGCAGCTTTTGCTTGAAATTTGTCCCGGATGACTTAGTCGTACATGTCTAAAATAGAAATTTTCTCAATATTTTTTTTCGGACATATTACATTAAATTACTAGTCTCAGTGGTATGAGCGATGGTGGCCGGCGGTATACTATTGCGCGTTATAATCCAACTATACCAGGTTCGGTCTTCGGCTCCGCCCCAATAACTTTTCGAAGTTATGCAGATTTCCATCGCTTCGTTCTTCGGAGGGCGCATTAAGCTGTCGGTCCCGGCTGCTATTGATTCATAGCAGTCGTTAAACCATGTCAGAGACCCTCGGGCGGTCTGACAAGCTCTGACACCAGAGGCCAGCACTACCTCTTACGACAAACAAACAAACAAAATCCATTCAGCCGTTTGGGCACAAAGACCACACAAATAAAAATACATCTATTCTCTTTTATATTTCATTAGTAAATAGGATAGTAGAATACGAAGAAACAGCATGGTCTGAACACCACATTCCCTTGCATTTCAGGTGGTACCAAGCGAATACTGGGCGGAAGGTAGTAGAGGAAGCTTGGAGGAGGCTGCCGGTAGACCGGCATCAGCTCTGTCCAGTTCAGAGTCTCTCGTTACCTTCCTTTCAAGGTGAGGTACCTGCGAGAAAATTTTAAGGCATGAACATAAATTATCAATAAACTACTAAACCAATTTTGATGAAATATATACGGGACCACAATGAATATCTACCCTTTCTAATAAAATAATAATAATCGAAATTGGTTCATAGGTCCCGGTTCTTGTTAAGTACTTTATTACCAGACAGTTTAACAGTTTAAATTGGTTCATAAGTCCCGGTCCTTGTTAAGTACTTTATTACCCGACAGTTTAACAGTTTAAATTGGTTCATAGGTCCCGGTTCTTGTTAAGTACTTTATTACCCGACAGTTTAACAGTTTAAATTGGTTCATAGGTTCCGGTTCTTGTTAAGTACTTTATTACCCGACAGTTTAACAGTTTAAATTGGTTCATAGGTCCCGGTTCTTGTTAAGTACTTTATTACCCGACAGTTTAACAGTTTAAATTGGTTCATAGGTTCCGGTTCTTGTTAAGTACTTTATTACCCGACAGTTTAACAGTTTAAATTGGTTCATAGGTCCCGGTTCTTGTTAAGTACTTTATTACCCGTCAGTTTAACAGTTTAAATTGGTTCATAGGTCCCGGTTCTTGTTAAGTACTCTATTACCCGACAGTTTAACAGTTTAAATTGGTTTATAGGTCCCGGTTCTTGTTAAGTACTTTATTACCCGACAGTTTAACAGTTTAAATTGGTTCATAAGTCCCGGTCCTTGTTAAGTACTTTATTACCCGACAGTTTAACAGTTTAAATTGGTTCATAGGTCCCGGTTCTTGTTAATTACTTGATTACCCGACAGTTTAACAGTTTATATTGGTTCATAGGTCCCGGTTCTTGTTAAGTACTTTATTACCCGACAGTTTAACAGTTTAAATTAGTTCATAGGCCCCGGTTCTTGTTAATTACTTGATTACCCGACAGTTTAACAGTTTAAATTGGTTCATAGGTCCCGGTTCTTGTTAAGTACTTTATTACCCGATAGTTTAACAGTATATATATGTATGTGGGTAAGTGGCAGTTCCACTTCGCCCCTATTGGTCCAATTTTGACATGCGTGGTATCAATCGATTCGTCTATAAGTATATAGTCTCAAACGCTTCTTTTTTTTATTCGACTACGGCGAAGCAAAAGTTGGTTATTTGTTCAAACAAAAAAACTTGGTCCGATTTTGACAAACGAGGTATCAATCGATTCGTCTTCATCGCAAGAGTGTCTTAGGTTTACTGTAGTCGGGTTTTAGTTTTTGAATCTAGTGTCTGAAGACTTAAGTCTTGTTTTAGAACCTCTAGCTAGACCAGTTTTTATTGTATTCGCTTTACAGACTTTTTGTTACTAACTGCTTTATTATAAGCATAGAAGATCATTCACCATGAAAGAAGTTTTTATTGACAGTAACTAAACTTGATTTTCCAGTATCGGGCTTGACCAACTCGCTCCAGTACTGGAACGCGAACAAATCACTGTCGACATCCTGTCAGAGATGTCGCATGAAGATCTCAGAGCCATCGGCGTGGCCGCTTACGGACATCGGCATAGGCTGATGAAGGCTGCGCGGCAGAGCTTGCATAGCGCGTCAGGTAAATAAGCACCTTATTGTGTAGGTTATAGAGTTTATTTTCGGCGTTGCCACTCAAGGACATTGACGTAGGCTAATGAACGCTGCGAGGCAAAGCTTGCTTAGCGCTTGAGGTACATATGCACTTTATTGTGTAGGTTATAGAGTTTATTTACGGCATTGCCGCTTAAGGACATCGACATAGGCTAATGGACGCTGCGAGGCAGAGGTTGCTTAGCGCTTGAGGTACATATGCACCTTATTATGTACGCTCTAGAGTCTCTTTTTGTTTTAGATCAGGAATAATGTCCGGTGTGACATCGTGGATATTCGCAAAATAAATAAAGTTACCCACATAGCTCTCATAGTTATTAAATAAGTGGCAATAGACAGGCCGCTACATTATACCGAAGATATCCCGGACGTCAGCCTATACGAGATCAGAATGGCTCTCAAACAGCTTAAGAGCAACAAGGCACCAGGGGAGGACGGAATAACGACAGAGCTACTGAAAGCGGGTGGAACACCGGTACTTAAAGTCCTTCAGAAGCTGTTTAACTCCGTCATACTCGAGGGTACTACGCCAGAGGCGTGGCACAGGAGCGTAGTGGTTTTGTTCTTTAAGAAAGGTTTCATTTCGCTGCTGAGCCACGTCTATAAGCTGTTTTCGAGAGTAGTTACAAACCGTCTCGCTCGTAGGTTTGACGACTTTCAGCCTCCCGAACAAGCTGGATTCCGGAGAGGCTTTAGCACCGTAGACCACATCCATACGCTCCGGCAGATTATACAGACCGAAGAGTATAATCGGCCACTATGTCTAGCGTTTGTGGACTACGAGAAAACCTTTGATTCAGTCGAGACCTGGGCAGTGCTACAGTCATTACAGCGGTGCCAGATTGATTACCGGTACATCGAAGTGTTGAAGTGTTTGTACAGCAAGGCCACCATGACAGTTCGTCTTCAGGATCAGAGCACGAATTCTATCCAGCTGCAAAAAGCGGTGAGACAGGGAGACGTTATTTCTCCGAAACTGTTCACCTCTGCACTGGAAGATATATTCAAGCTTCTGAACTGGAACGGATTTGGTGTTAACATCAATGGCGAATAATCACTAGTCATCATGGCTGAAACCCTGGAAGACCTAAGCACAATGCTCAGTGACCTCAATATTGTTTCCCAACAGGTGGGTCTTAAAATGAACATGGGCAAGACGAACATCATGTCAAATGCCCATGTCGTACCCATGCCGGTTTATGTTGGGAACGATATTATCGAAGGGTCAGACAATCCAACTGGGTAGATCCAACTTCGACAAAGAAGTTAACCGACGAATCCAACTCGGATGGACAGCGTTCGGGAAATTACGCCATATCTTCTCGTCGCAGATACCGCAGAGCCTCAAGACGAAAGTTTATAATCAGTGCCACTGATGACATACGGCACTGAGACGTGGTCGCTAACTATTGGTCTTATACACAAGCTCAGAGTTGCGCAGCGCGCAATGGAGAGAGCTATGCTCGGTGTTTCACTGTGTAATAGAATCCGAAATGAGGAAATCCGTAAGAGGTTACCGACATAGCTCTCAGAGTTTGCAAGTTGAAGTGGCAATGGGCAGGCCATATAGTACGCAGAACCGACAACCGCTGGGGAATAAAGTTTCTCAAATGGCGACCACGAACAAGCAAGCGAAGTGTGGGGAGACCCCCCACACGATGAACCGACGACATTGTAGCCATCGCAGGAAGTCGGTGGATGGAGGTGGCACAAGACCGCTCGTCATGGCGCTCTTTGGGGGAGGCCTATGTTCAGCAGTGGACTTCTAAAGGCTGACATGAGGCAGGACGCATAGTAAATAAAACTGGAAACCGTTGGGTTATGATAATGCCCAATAATTTAACTAAAGAGCTCTTTAGACTCAGCATTGTTTGGCGGCTTACAGAACACTGTCACTGTTAAATGTCTATATTACTCTATGCTTGGTTTTTTCCCCATAGAATACAACGGCGGCACGACGCTCATGGACGTAACCGCGCCGCCTGAAGGCGAATGTGGTGAGAGCGAGTACACGATAGTCGAGAGGGAAATGCAAGCGTCCGTACGGGCGCACAGGGACCACGCGGGTGGAAATTTCACGCACTACAATGTTGTTAGAGTTAGTATTACATTTTTCTTCGATTAGAATGTCTGAGAGGCACGCTGGTATTTACGTTACCCAAAATTGATAAAATTCGGCTTAAATTTAAAATGAGATACACATCTTACATGGTTAGTAAGATCTAGCTGCGCCTTGCAGTATTGAAATAAAAACCGTTTTCTAGAAAAAAAAAGTAGTTTAAACTGGTCTTTGTAATGTAAGCTGGTGCTGTGTGAAACTTCATCCATATCTGTTCAGCCGTTTATGCATAAACACAGATAAACTGGTTAAAAGGGTCCTAACCTTTTTACTATGGAGCAGGCTCCACAGGGTAAACAGCTGGCGACAAGTCCACCATTATGAAAAAAACTTGAAAGTTAGTTTTTATTTATTTTTCTTTATGGGTTATGTGAATTGCCTGAAATAAATGCATTTCATTCTTTCATTCATTCATAGAAACAGGTATTGGAACATTGCATAAATGCTTGATTAATTAAAATACCGTCATTATTTTATCCTTACAGATACAAAAGATAGCGAACGGCCGTCTCTGGGAGCGCTACCAGCACCGGCGGCGCGAGGTGGGCTCGGAGGCGGGCACGCCAAACGAACGCATGCTGTTCCACGGCTCGCCTTTCATCAACGCCATCGTGCAGAAGGGGTTCGACGAGCGGCATGCCTACATAGGTGTGTACTGATAATGCGCCACATTTTGTAGAACATAACTTGATAGTATGATACTCTCTTTCTCTCTTTAATCCATCCTTCGTGACTGATCACGATATCGTAATCACCAAGGCTGGGAAATTCCTCCTCGGGGCGCCGCCACCAATTTTTGACATGTGTCTTGGCCTCTCACTGCGCCATCGTAGTTAGTTAATATGTAAGAGTAGTAGGTATTTAAATCAACGCGCTTGTATGGGGTTTCCGAGGTGTGTCGACTTTTCGATTAAGTTCCATACATCGTTTTTACGATAATATTGAAGTAGCTTCAGTCTTATAAGCTATCAACATCGACTACCCGCATTTGATTTTGTAAAAATACAAAATTGTCACGACACACATTACAATAAGGCAATCAAATAACTTTTTAGCGCGATTAAGTCCCGTTTAAATAATTAACTATGCGTCATTATCTTTCCCTCGCTGAACACACAAGAACAAAAAGATGGTGAAGGCAATAAGCGCTCGGACTAATCGCATTTTGGTCTTCTTTGAGATTCCTCTGACCTTCCATATTACAAACATTGTCATGACGTCTTTAGCCATTCCGATTCTATAACGAATGTGCTACAATTCCCGTTATTTCGGGCACAGGCTCCCAAATATATGTTCGGTTGGTCTACATTCATTGGCTGAGTTTAAATATTTTTTTGTCAAGTCAAGTTTAAAGTCAAAACACATTAGTCCTAGGTTCACTTTCATCTTCTAGCTAGATCCTGTAGCACTGCCTTCATCTCCAGTGTGTTAGCTATAAGCAAGGCCGTTTCGAGTTACGAGTTCTCGAGTGGAGACCACGTTTAGGCAAACTTAGTGTAGGAAGCCCTGTGGCTAGGTCGAGTGACAAGCGGCTGGAAGAAAATGGATGAGGAGAGTTGAAGAACGAGCTCAGTGGCGTACACTAGGAGAGGCCTACGTCCGGCAGTGGACAGGCTTTGATATAGGCTGATGATGAAGACCGTTTCGTCGGTGTAACTTTTTTTATTTTTTTTATTTGTCTAATATTAAACCCACTGTTCCAGCTAAAGATTAATAAGTATGGGTGAAAATATACAGCCCTGAGTCCTTTGCATGTAATATTTCTAGCACAGAACAAAAAATAGTTCTAATATGCTTGTATATCGAACTAGCTGTGCCCCGCAGCTTAGCTCGCGTGCAAACTTGGCCACAGAGACAGAATTTCAAAAAATCCCCGTACACATCTAGGAATATTCCCTCCAAATTTCAAATCTCCAGGTCTACCGTTTTAGGCAGTGTACTACGTCAGTCAGCATGTCATGGTACTGTTTTATAGGTATAGATAGATAAGTTAGAGCCAACTTCCCGTGTCAGTTAGGCCGCCCAAGGGCCTCTGATGTGGCTTAACGACTGCTATCAATTGGGGTCGACGGCTTAACACATTTACTACTGAACCTTACAAATTACTTCCCCCTCGGAGTGCTAAAATTACGCGCTGGGCTAAAATTACGTCTAAAAACACATTGGTAGCGATTCGGACATACACTAAACTAGACTCAATTTCTTCAAATTTAATTTAAATCTCGTCGAATTCGTAACAAGGTCTTTTTGCCCCTGGCATCTATTCTAAACTTCGTCAATTTAAGCTGCACCGCTTAAAATAACTTAATTAAACCATGTTTTTAACACGCTGTCTAACAGAGTTTGGATAAATTCGGACACGTTCTGAGAGTGTCATAGTCATAGTTTAGTGAGTGTGATATAGATGCCAGGGACAAAAATACATTGTAAGGTAGCCGACAAGGTTTAAATTCCATTTGAAGAAATTAAGTTTAGTTTAGTTAGTGTATGTCCGAATCGCTACCATTGTGTTTTGCCGCACTGGCATCGTACTTTCAAAAACACAATGTTTGTGTTTTCAACAGTGTATATGTTAACCCTTAATAAGGCATGGGTAAAAATTATTGAAGGTTCGTTTTTTTGTGTTATTTATACATTTACCCTTTATAACATTATTGAAAAAAATAAAATGACAATAATAGGAACCGCGTGAAATCATGGTGGTAAATATGTGACCATTGCCCTTTTGGCAAGAATCTGACCACCAAGTTTACAATAATATTCAAAAATTTACAAAAATCGTAATGTTTACTACGAGAAATGCATGGAAATGTAATGAAGTATCAAACCAAATAGAAAACATTTTACCAGAATGTACGTAGAACAAAATCTCTATTTAAATGCGCGGAGCTCCGTTCATTTTCTAGATTTTGAATTCTTGTTTACAAATAATGGTAGTTCAATAACTGTTACAGCTAGCCAAATTCCCAGTACTAAAAATTGTTGTAAAGCTTTCCGCACATTTCCAACAATAGAAACAAAAAAAGTATACATTGAATACGATGTTATCTGTAGTCAAAAACTGAGGTGGTAAGTAATTTTCCTGTGCCCTATTAAGGGTTAACGTGAAAACTTGGCTTGTCACGTTCCAGGCGGCATGTTCGGCGCGGGGATATACTTCGCGGAGCACTCGTCGAAGAGCAACCAATACGTGTACGGGTTCGGCGGCGGCTCCGGCTGCCCCGCGCACAAGGACAAGGGCTGCTATCTGTGTCACAGGTGAGATACCTTGGCTCACGTTCCAGGCGGCATGTTCGGCGCGGGGATATACTTCGCGGAGCACTCGTCGAAGAGCAACCAATACGTGTACGGGTTCGGCGGCGGCTCCGGCTGCCCCGCGCACAAGGACAAGGGCTGCTATCTGTGTCACAGGTGAGATACCTTGGCTCACGTTCCAGGCGGCATGTTCGGCGCGGGGATATACTTCGCGGAGCACTCGTCGAAGAGCAACCAGTACGTGTACGGGTTCGGCGGCGGCTCCGGCTGCCCCGCGCACAAGGACAAGGGCTGCTATCTGTGTCACAGGTGAGATACCTTGGCTCACGTTCCAGGCGGCATGTTCGGCGCGGGGAAATACTTCGCGGAGCACTCGTCGAAGAGCAACCAGTACAGTAAAAGAAAATACATGTCTGCCTGTCTGTTTGTTACCTTTTTACGACTAAACGGCTGGACCGATATTGATGAAAGCGGTTCTTACATTTTACTATCGAGCCTGGTGTATCCACAGAATAAAAGCCAATATAAAAAAATACTAATTTGCGGCCACTGATCAATCCATAATTAATCCCCGAACTCGAAAAGAGAGGGGTGTTATAAGTTTAGGGTGTATATGTAACACTGTATGTTTCACTGTATCCGTGTGTCTGTCTGTGGCATGGTAGCTCCCAAACGAATGGACCGATTTTGATGCTGTTTTTTTTGTTTGAAAGCTGATGTGGTCGAGATGCTTCTTACCAATAATAGGGGTGGGGGAAGGGGGGTGTCGAGGGTTATATTTTTTATTTATTTGTGCTTGTTTTAACTACATTATTTCATCAGTTTTTTAAAAGGTTTTATATAAGTTCATTTGTATATAAGTATTTCTGTCTGTCCTGAAATCTTGCAATTCAAATTTCGAGCACTTTCCGATTAGCTATCCGGCTGAAACTTTCAGGGTAGCTCACAAACCGACGACAAAGCAAAAAAAAAAAAAACTTTAAACGTAAAAAATTAAAACGCAATAAAAAAAAGAAAAATGTTGAAAACGTAAAAAAACAATTCAATAAAAACCGATTTTTTATTTGTTTTTTTTTTATATAAATTTGACAATTCCAGACAAATGCTTCTCTGCCGAGTGACGTTGGGGCGCGCGTTCCAACTAATGAGCGCCATGAAGATGGCGCACGCGCCGCCCGGGCACCACAGCGTGGCGGGGCGCCCCTCGCACGGCGGGCTCGTGTTCCCCGAGTACGTCGTGTACAGAGGCGAGCAGGTACGTCGTGTACTAGCTACATAACCATCAACAATGTCTAGTGACACGATCGCGGGTTGGAATCCCGCAAGGCGCAAACATTTGTGTGATGAGTAGAAAGGTTTGTTTCCGAGTCATGGATGTATTGTATATGTTACCTGCAATCTGTATAATCAGGTATTCTAAACAATACCTAGGCAATAAATAAACATATTCAGGACATTTCCACACCAATTACCTAGCCTCAAACTAGGATACCCTGTACTATGGGCACTAGATAACGGATAAACATACATAGATAAGAATATTACATCCATGACTCCGATACAAACATTTCTGCTCATCACACAAATAATTGCACCTTGCAGGATTCGAAACCGCGAGCGTTCGATTTCGTACCTTGTGTCTCTAGCCACTAGACCAACCGGTCTTCAGATAGAGTACCTAAAACGTTAAGGTAATGTATGAAATATTGTTTATTTTATACTTTGCCTAGGTATTGTAACTTTTAAACTTCCGCGATTCGAACACATAGTTAAATATTTAAACGGGACTTAATCGCGCTGAAAACTTAATATTTATTTACCTCGACGTTTCGATCAAGTTGCATTGATCGTGGTCACGAGAAGACTGAAGTAGCGGGTGTCAGCGTCGAGAAGGGCGAGCGTTGTCTCCAACTACCCGCATTTGGTTTTGTAGCACAAAAAGCACCACGAACATTGCTGCCAAAGATTTTGAATTACGCTTACTGGCGTATTTTTTTTAGAAGTTACGACGTGTATATCCATACCAATATATAAAAGTGAAACGTTGTCTGTTTATTTGCGGACCTTTTTGCGCGATAACTGCTGGACGGATTTTGATGAAATTTAGAATGGAGATAGCTTATACCCTGGAATAAAACAGGATACTTTTTATCCCGGAAAATTGTAAGTTTCCACGAGAAAACTGGAAAATGTTGATTACTCACTTAAGGAACGGCTGACATCACAGAATGGCCTGTGGTTGCCATGGAAACGAAATAACAAGTCATCAAGAGCTTTGGAGCACCTACTTTTGCATTGGTTTTTAATATCCTAGAAGAAAATAGGATGCTTTTTTTCGCGATAAACTGAGGTCCGCGCGTACGAAGTCGCGGGCGGGAGACTAGTTAATGTTAAAAGTAAGATTTATGTCGCGGTGTGAGCGCTGCGTGTGAAGCCGGGGCAAGTCATTAGTTTTAAATATAGGTATCTATTGAATAATAATGATAAATATGTTTTACTTTCAGGCGTATCCCGAATACCTGATAACTTATCAAATAGTGAGTCCAGAGGGCGGCGCCGGCGCAGTGTAATAAATAAATAAATAATAACTATAAATTATAATTAATTTTTGGTGTATATTTCCAGCAGTATTTTGTGAATTATTTTATTAAGAATTCGATGGCTCGTTTCACCACTTTTAGGTAATAGTAACATAGGTAGGGGGCGGTCGCCCAGGAGGAGGGTTATGTTTTATGTATGTATGTATGTATTTACTAATTTTATTTAGCTTCGTCAGAATGTTATTTGGATATTTTAGACTACTGCGTAATACCTTATATTATGTTTAGGATTCAGTTATATGTGTTATGGAAGCTCAACCAATTTTGATAAATGAAATTATAGCCTGACCATGAACATAAATTTCTTGTCATCATGGCGTTGCATTAATCTTTGGCATAACATTGCAATATGTCACTATACTGTGATCTACATTCATGTTATCATGACAATATATCACTACAGTGACAATATGTCACTATACTGTTTTTTATATTCATATTTTAACATGTTTTTGTGACAATATATCACTGTAACTGTCTTCTAAATTCATGTTTTGACATTTTGTCGTGACAATATGTAACTATACTGTGATCTAAATTCATGTTTTCATATGTTATCATGACAATATGTCACTAAACTGTAATCTACGTGCATGTTTGGACATGCTGTCATGAATAATAAGTCGGCTATATTATTCAGCAGAATTAAATCCGCAACATGGCGAGGTTTGTTTATATTGCTAGTCCTGCTTTACCGTTAAAACTGGCGTGTTACTATATATTTGCGTCTCTATACAGGCTGTTTTTTTTAAGATGGTGCAGTGAGGGTTTACCTTAACCATGTAACTACAGGAATACGTTCTTAGGAGTTCCATATTTTTATAAATATTTTGATCTGCATTCACAAATAACGAAAAAATAACAGTCGGCATGATAATGGTCACTTTACTCATCAAGCCCAAATTAAAATTTTATATAACCCCCGATCCCCCACCCCCCATTATAGCTAAAAAGTATCTCGCAACACCACACTAGTTTTCAAATATTAAAACCGCATCAAAATCGGTCCATTCGTTTGGGACCTACGATTCTCACGCGCCCCCCCCCCCCCCTCCCCTCCTTCATCCATTATAGCTAAGACCCATGTCGTTTACCCCAGCTTTCAAACATAAACAACCGCAGCGAGCTTTCTAACAGAAAAAAACCGCAACAAAATCGGCCCATTCGTTTGGGAGCTACGATGCCACAGACAGACACACACACACAGTGATATGTGTATATCACTGTGTGAGACGGGTGTTATAAGTTTAGGACACCCTAAACACCCGTCTCTTTGTTCTGGGGTTAAAAACTTTTTTTGGTGCCAATTGATCCTGTTTCTTGTAAGGATCTGAAGTCTCTATCGGACCGGCTGAGGTTTGAGAACTACAAAAGTCAGAAATCGCGAAAATCTTTTCCCATACATATTGTACCAAATTACCACCGCTACAGGAACACGTTCTTAGGAGACTAGGTAAAGGGACCAATGGTGTCGATTCTGACTGCACCAATTATAACTGAAACTAAATTTGACAGCTCTAAAACTGTGCTGTCCCTTTCGTTTAGTTAAATTTAGTTTTAGGTTTAATTGGTGCACCCAGAATCGACACCATCTTCCTAACTGTACATTTTTTCCAAAATATGTGATCAGGTCGTAATATTTCCAAAAATTATGGATTGTCTCATAAGAACGTTTTCCTTTACCTACAACGAATACCTGCCCTTACTGCTCCATCTCAATATCCAACATACAGTTATAACAAAATCAAAATGAGACATTAAAGATGCGACGTCGGAGCTGTTATTATTTAATAAACTATAACTGAATTTGCATTTACCTAACGATGAATATTTTAAAATGATTAATTACTTTAATAATTTTGTTTTAAAGTTAAGTAAATTTTTAAAGTAATAAGTCATATTTTAAGTTTTTTCTCTCAATAAATATATATCTAAAAGTGGTGAAGCATTCCAAAATATAATAAGGGCTATCACAAAGTGTGATAATGAAAATTTCAAAATTATTGAGGCTTCCTAATCGTTGTGAAATGAGAAACTTGCAATATGAAGTTTTTGACGTTTTATTTAGTTTTATGTGTGTCAAAACTTGTATAGTGTCGCCTACTGGGCTATTCTACAAAATTAAGTTGCATAGTGTTTGTAAAATTCAACTGCCTAGTTTCTAAGATTCTAAATTGTCATGGTTAGTATTACGATACTATAAAACATCTCAGGAACGGGATAGATAATTTCCGAAATTGTACACTTAGCCCAATTAACACAATTGCGGCAATAATTGCTCTGGTAACACAATTGTGGCAATAATTGCTCTGGCAACACAATTGTGGCAATAATTGAACATGTAATGGCGGGTACAGACCAAGAGAACGAGAGCGAGTGAAGGCAAACGGATTCGTTGATTAGTACCGCTTGCTTGCTCGGTTCTCATGTCGTGTCCACACTAAGTGAACGCGTGTGAAACCCAGCGACAGTCGGTGAACCACGGCGAAGCAGGGTGTCCAGATTGGGGGATTTTCCCCATTTTAGGGAAAAATTATATGTTTGGGGAATCTTTGGGGAAACAAGAAGCTTGGGGACATTTGAGAACAAAAGCACTATGACATAGATCTAGTTAATGGCTTCCGGCACGTTTTAATACCAAATAAACAAAAGCTGGACTAGATACTACTACAGGCAAACAGCTAAATTGCTACTGTCATGCTTCGTGTGCATCAGATATAGACATACGCAGACTGTAGCTTCGTGTGCATCAGATATAGACATACGCAGACTGTAGCTTCGTGTGCATCAGATATAGACATACGCAGACTGTAGCTTCGTGTGCATCAGATATAGACATACGCAGACTGTAGCTTCGTGTGCATCAGATATAGACATACGCAGACTGAAGCGTGAATGAGATAACAATACGTGTACCACTACACACAAAACACACACGTAAAACACACGTATACACGTTCTACATAAACGGCACTCCTATTGTGACTTTTTCGCATCGCACCTAATCTATGTGGTCCAAGCCCAAGGAAGTGGCGAAAATTTTTAAGCTTTCATATATCATTATAAAATGATGTCGTAGTGTTGCGCGTTGTTGCTAGGCCGGTAATGGTGTTTTATTTCAATGTAAAAGTTATTAACTAGATCGTTAAATAAGGAATAGGTAGTTTCAAAATATTTGGGGAAAATTGCTGAAATAGTATTTTCTTTGAGGAGTTTTTTGCTCCGTATGGGGAAATTACAAAAAACATCAACCCCTGCTAGCTGTAGCTACCCCTGCTCATTTAGTATTTTATTGACCATGGACGACAACGATTTAGTAATAGATAGCGCTGCATTTGTTTGCGATTCCATATTTACTAAACGACAAGAATGAACCTTCCTAAAAATGTATGCGCGAGACGTCCGTTCCGTGTAACCGTCGCTGCAGAATGAGCATTCGCTGGCTCTCGCTCGCTTTCATTAAGTAGTCCACATTAATTTGTTCGCTTTCGCTCGGTAGCCTTCACTCGCTCTCGTTCTCTTGGTCTGTACCCGCCATAATACCCGCAATAATTTCTCTTGCAACAAGATTGCGGCAATAATAGCTTACTACTAGCCCGTTTCTGAGGCCCGTTTCTGGCCTCTGGCGTCAGAGTCAGTCAGGCCGCCCGAGGGCCTCTGACGTGGCTTAACGACTGCTATTAATCAATAACAGCCGGGACCGACAGCTTAACGTGGTTCGGACCACGGAGCGATGTTTTTAGCCCATAACTTTGAAAAATAATTGTCGAAGCCGAGGACCCAACCTTGTATCGTTATATTCAAAGTCGCTCTAGTGAACCGCTTGTCAGTATCAACCTTAAAAAGACGTGAATAAGGGGGTAGATTGATATACCCAAGCACATTTTTCTATATAGCCTACTATTTTCAGAGTCGCCCAGTTAACTTATCTGCATACAAGATTTATACTAAGTATCTTATAAAAAATCGTTATTTTTCGACGTGGAAACTATCAATTTTGAATGCAGTATTTTGTAATGACTGACATTTACTTGTATATATTGCAATTGCTATAAATATTATGCTATATTTGTTACGGACAGACAGACGAACTGTCTGATAATGAAATATTCAAATAGGAATCAAATTTTAATAAATTTTGGTCAACATTTAAAAGCCCCTGACAAATACAATGGCCTTCAAAACTTAGTACCACACTTTTAAAAAGTAAACCTAAGCTATCCAACAGTGAAAATCGCATCGCAATCGGTCCAGTAGTATTATTCAAAAATTAGTACCACACTTATAATTAAGTTTTTATTAAATTGCTTGGCTCCTACACATCGGATTGAGATACCAAGTAAACCAGTTTTAAAGTCAAAACCCAAGCTATCCAACAGTGAAAATCGCATTGCAATCGGTTCAGTAGTTTTACCGTGATGCGCGAACAGACAGACATTAAAAGTGTAAGTATTGAAGGTCGGTGTGTTTTATAACTATCTTGTCAGAAATACGTTTCAAAGGTGTCACAGACTCCCTCGATTGATGTGGCCACCATCAAACCCCATATATGAAGGTACGAGGAATCTCTTTGAACTACATTTGAGCACAAACTACAGGTTCCATCTGCAATGGCGCCCGAGATCCCTTCACAAAGAGTGCTGAATATCTTGGGAACGGCTGCACCGATTTCTTACAAGGAAGGTTATCAACTCCAGCTTTCAAATTTAAACTACCGCATTGAAATCGGTTCATCCGTTTGGGAGCTACTGTGCCACAAACAAACACAGACAAAGGCGTCCAACACCGTTCTTTTTGCGTTGAGGTTAAAAGAAAAGGAAGCTGATTAGTTTTACGTGGACTACGAAGGATACTACAGGTCGCGTCATGTAAAAAGTTTTACGTGACTGTGAAGGATACTACAGGTCGCGTCATGTAAAAAGTTTTACGTGACTGTGAAGGATACTACAGGTCGCGTCATGTAAAAAGTTTTACGTGGATTGTGAAGGATACTACAGGTCGCGTCATGTAAAAAGTTTTACGTGACTGTGAAGGATACTACAGGTCGCGTCATGTAAAAAGAACGCTGTAAAAATAGAGGGGGTGTGTTTGCGCATGGGTACACTCGCGCACGAAAGTACTACTAACCAAAATAAAAATACAAATAAATAAAATTGCCAGTGGTCCCCTGTGAAGGTATAGCCTGTGTCGCGAGAGTACCAGTGGTCCCCTGTGAAGGTCTAGCCTGTGTCGCGGGAGGTCGATAAAAATTACCAAATCAGATTTAAAAAAAGGAGAAACAACAGTTGACACAGAAGGTAACGTATGTGACTAATTTAAAATTTTACAAAACATTATTATAATATAACAATTGTTTTAAATAATTTTTAATTAGCATTTCGCTCGCAGCTTCGTATATCCACCCGCCCGCCCCGCGCCGCACCTCATACCACCAAATACACAGATATATCGCCTAATGCGCAGCCTAACCGCCAGCGTTCTTTTTACATGACGCGACCTATACTAGGGATGTCTTATGCGCAAACAGTCATATTCTTAAAAAGTCATATTTCATTTTCGCAAAACGTCCCGCCGTATTAGCATCTTGTCATATTCGCAAAATGTCCAACTTCCATTATTATTTATTACCCGACGTTGGTACTTACCAATATTTTACCCTTAATAGTTTATGTTGTATGAAAAATAATAAAGTTTTGTTAATACCTACGTACCTACTACCTATATTAAGTAATAAAAAGAAAGTTACCTATTTAACAGCTATAAATTAAACCTTTTGCAAAATGGTCTCTGTGCGAATTGGACCTTTTGCGAATATGACAATGTGCGTCACGATGACGTTTTGCGTTTGAACCACCTTATAAAAAGGAGGGATGTTACGCATTTGAATGAGGGTTTTATCATATAGTCATTTCTTACTGTCGTTGGGGTTTTCGATATTTTTTCTGACACCAGATGTCGCTACGCCAGTGAAACTTTTTACCGAAAATTCATCGTATTTACACTGTTTTACAAAATACATATGGATTACGGACAAAGAAAAGAAGCTCAACCAAAGATTGAGCTCAAACTTTAGTTGTAGATGTCGCTACGTAGGCGTTTAGACCAGACGCCTACATAGCGACATCTGGTGTCAGAAAAATATCGAAAACCCTAATTGAAATGAAATATTTAGGTTACTGACCATCAGATATGGTACCTGCCCGATTCAAAGTAATGGCGGCTGTGAAGTGCGCTGCGAGCACGGCTTCGTTTGGGACGTTTTGCGACAGCGTCCGGAATATGTATGGTATATAACAATGTGTCAATTTGGGAATTTGACGTTCTGCGAACGAACTTCCAGCTAACGCCTGCTTAGCGAGAATTAAATAATGACCTAATGGAAAAATTTGGATCACGGACAGGATTCGAACCCTCATGCATCCATGCATCCATGCCTCTAACCAATTCGGCTACCGTGACCACTGCATCATCATCCCAATTTTTCTCGGAGGTACGAATCCTGTCCGTTATCCAGATATTTTCTTTAGAAAATTGTTGGATATATTCTTGGTAAGCAAGAGTTAAAGTTAATCAATATTAGCCGTGTTCGGTTGGTCAGTTCAAAATACTACCAATAGATGGCGTTACCGTCGCCGTAAGGCGGATTCAGAAACTAAGAGAAAAATTGGATGACGAGGATTCGCTCACGTTAGCCGAATTGTTTAGAGGCAGTGATCATAAATTTTAATTTAGAAAATTATTAGATAAATATTAGTCTTGTTCTTCGATGTGTGGATTAAATCCGGAAACCTCAAACTAAGGAGTTTGAAGATGTTCGCGTGCGTACTATGTAGGTGGTTCGTTGTCGATTGATCACCACCGCTCCGATCTCGGGCCAACTCAGCCGAAACTTGTCAACCGTGCGCGAACCACCTCCACACGTCGAAGGTTGGGCGATAGTATGGAGGCTTCACTGCTGCCATTATGTTTGGAGCGGGCTGTACTCTTTATTTCAATCTGTTATCCGTACAATTTCGAATATGAATATGTTTTGGTGAACTTTTTTAAAGAAATGTACCAACTAATTATTCAAATTAAACCGATAGTACCTAAATAAACAACTTTTACTGCACGATTGTGATTTCACTCCTATCCTATAACATAAAACGTACTATATCTTGCAGGTATTTGAACCTTACTTTTGTTTTGTAAAACAGAGTTAGTTTTGTTTTTGCTTCAAAATTGACCCCATGTTTTCTAAGAACAAAGCTTCCTATTACAAAAGAAGCTGTTTCAGTTGATCGGTTCAGTTGGAATGGACAGATTTTGCCACACCTGTATAATAACTCTATTCAGCTTCGCTCACCTGCTGCTAAAGGGTATAATGAGGATAGACATCTGATATTACTACAGACCAGTACTAGTGGTGTTGAGTAACCTTTTTTTCTTTTAATAATAACTCGGAATTCAAAGAGATACGTTAATAATCAGTGCAGGTACCCCGGAATAGAAAAAAAAAAACAAATGGAAATGGAATCCACGTACATTGGAACCGTTCGTCACCCAACTAAAACTCCTTTTCTGCACTACTAACAAACCCGTCTTGTAATTGGGTTTATATTATTCAGAAGATTTAAGAATCTAATTCGAAAATAATGCGTTAAAAGACTACTTCATAGAGTTCATTTAATTTTGACCTACGAAATGTTAGTATGCAAGTTATGATTCCCTGTTCATACTGTGGCACAGGTCACCCGCACACGCGGCACTTCCAATTGTTTTTTCTATTCCGTGGCAGGTACCATGAGGTACATTGCAGGTACAGTTTACATCTATTCGAACTGCTGCATTTCGACTTAAAAAGTGGTATATTTGTTACTGTAAAAGCCCGAACAACGATAAATCTTAAGATTTACCAATATAACCTAACATTTATAATCTCTTAATGGTAAAAATTCAAACAGTTCAGTGATCATCGTTTGTTCCCAACTTTTAGCACAATTCACTTGGTAGATTTCCTTCAGACACGGTAAATTTTGAAAAAGTCTAGCCTCTAACCTTACCATTACATAACCGCTTTCGCGCGGTCCATGAAGATTTCCCTTACCTTGGCAAAAAAATCCCTAACCTGACCTAATGACCTGACCTCGACTGGTAATGGTATTGGTCAGGTTAGGGTTTTACAAGTGACGACTGGTAATGGTATTGGTCAGGTTAGGGTTTTACAAGTGACGACTGGTAATGGTATTGGTCAGGTTAGGGTTTTACAAGTGACGTTTGGTAATGGTATTGGTCAGGTTAGGGTTTTACAAGTGACGACTGGTAATGGTATTGGTCAGGTTATGGTATTCCATTACCAGTCGTCACTTGTAAAACCCTAACCTGACCAATACCATTACCAGTCGTCACTTGTAAAACCCTAACCTGACCAATACCATTCGTCACTTGTAAAACCCTAACCTGACCAATACCATTACCAGTCGTCACTTGTAAAACCCTAACCTGACCAATACCATTACCAGTCGTCACTTGTAAAACCCTAACCTGACCAATACCATTACCAGTCGTCACTTGTAAAACCCTAACCTGACCAATACCATTACCAGTCGTCCCTTATAAAACCTGCATGTAGTTACTTAATTCTAATGGTAAAAGCCCGATAAAAACGTTTTACCAACTCATGTCTTGTGTTTACCGGTAAATAGTGAGAATCGTTTGTAAATCCTAAGATCAGCCGGGTTTTAGTGACATACACCCGCAGTCCTGATACTATTTTTATGGCGTGAAACCTGTCTTTGTCTTTCTTGCCGAATGTACAGTGCCACCAACTTATCTATGAACTGAATGGTGGCGTGAGTGTTCCAGTCAGTGGATAAGTACACCATTCAAAAAAACAGAAAAATACAGAAAATATTGTCCCGAGGCGGTCACAGGGTTTGGGTTTGTCCCACTAGCCCAGGACCCAAACCTCAGTGACACAGAGTTACAGAAACAATCAGGAACTATTTGAAGCGGCGGCTTACGAAGGTATTCGGTTGGGGTGTATGTACCCTTAGGGGCACTATGGAAACACTCTGACCAGGTATTCATATATATATATTTACAAGTATCATATATATTTTCAGTTAACTTATTTATGTACTCTATAATGTTATTTCGGTTTTTCCAAAAATCAATATATCAATGACAGGTTATTTGTATTTAGAATGAATAATGACCATCACAAATCAAAATGAAAAGAAATGGATTATGAAAGAATTAAGAGATCAAAAGAGTATTATTATGAAAGAGGTTTTGACCTCGTCACAATATGAACCTCATTCGTGGCGGCTGTAATTACTTTTTTGCCACTTCACAGATAAGTTGGTTGCACTGTACATGCCAAACTCCGTGACGCGTACTTTCTGAACCTGAGGGTGGGCATTATTTGCGGCGATAAAGGCGGCTGTATCTCGAACAGGTGCACGTGAAATTATTGTATTTTTGTATGAGTTAGAAATAAAGTAATATTTATCTTCTTTTATTTTGTAAGGGGAGAAATAAAATAATTGAATTCAGTTTGTTTTATTTTTAATAATGTTAGTCACAGAAGCAATGCAACTGGACGAAGTATATAGCTGGTGACTAGAGTACCCATTATTATAAGCCTATGGGGACGTGATTCACAACTTTCTGATAAAGCTCTTGCGTAGAGATGACATTAATACGTTACAAAATGAAGCTTTATCGATGTGACATACCGATGTGTCTTTGTAAATGTGTGTGTGCTTCTAAATTTAAAAACACACATGTAATTCAAGTTTTTTTTTATTATTTCCTTTGAGAAACAACCAACTATAAACCAAGTTTTAATTAAACCATTGTTATAGTCCCCTCTGATGATTATTTTTTCGCACTGGCTCGAAAATTGTGAACCACTCCTGTCATATCATAATATTATAAAATACAAAATGGACTAGAAAATAATACTGTACTATACAATAATAATGCGTGGGGCAGACGAGTTAACTTGTATTTGTTTGGACAGATTTTTCAACTACTCCTTTGTGTGTGTGTATACTCATCATCATCATCATCATCAGCCCGTGTCAGTCCACTGCTGGACATAGGCCTCTCCCAAAGCACGCCACTAAGCCCAATTTTCGGCTCTTATCCAACCACCGCCAGCCATCTTGCGTATGTCGTCGCTCCACCTAGCCGGAGGGCGTCCTACATTACGTTCGTCAATCGCGATCTCCACTCAAGGACACGTCTACTCCAACGATTATCGGTCCTTCGGCAAATATGACCAGTCCACTGCCACTTCCGCCTGCTAATCCTATGGGCTATGTCGATAACTTTGGTTCTCTGTCGGATCACCTCGTTCCGGATTCGATTTCTTAAAGAAACTCCGAGCATAGCCCTTTCCATAGCACGCTGAGCGACTTTGAATGTCTACATGTATGATGTTTGACTTTGTGTATATACCTGTATGTATGTATTGGTTAGTAAACACACGTCAACCCTCGTCCCCAGCACAGAAACTTACCCCTAAGCGCAAGGATTCAAATCCCCCGTCATATTGATATGGGAACAAGTGACCCGCTGCCCGTTGGGCACTGCGATCCGGAACAACTTCCCCTGCGGCATACACACACACACCTTGAACTGCCCCGTGGCTTGAGTCACCTTGTCCGTCCTGTTGATAGGCAGGGCTATCGGTAAATATCTAACGTCGACAAACACTCCCTCCTTTCCGCTTAACACGACGGAACCGTTGATGCTCTTTAGGTAGATGTCTTGGTCGGCTGTCCAGAACAGCTCTTTGGACTCCATGTGCGTGCCTTCGGCACCTCGAAGGTGGGCGGAGGTCTCCGAGTGGAGAACCAGGTCTTCGTCGACGGGTGCTGTTATGCGTTTGGTTGATATTTGCTGTGGAAAGATAGATTTCTTATGCATTGACCATATTGACCATACATCTAGTTAATAATTAGATTTGTGTTTTTTTTTAATTACACTAATTTTATAAATGCGAAAGTTTGTATGTTTGTGTGTGTGTGTGTGTGTGTGTTTGTTGCTCCTTCACGCTCGAATGGCTGGACGGATTTAGATAAAATTTGGTACCAGGATAGCTTATATCCTGGATTAACACATAGGCTACTTTTTATCTCGAAATAGGAGAAAAAAATATTATCGTTTTCTGTAAAAGAAAAAAAACAATAAAAATATTTCAAGTACCAGGAGAGCATAAGCACTTAAGAAGTTGGAGATATAAAATTGACAAATAATGTTATTAAAAGTGAGTATACTTAGCTCCCAATGAACATTAAAATGGTGTGATTATATTAAAATAAGTATTTCTGAGTACCAGGAGAACAGAAACACTTAAGATGTTGGAGACATAATATTGAAATATAAAGTTATTTAAAGTGAGGTATTTCTCCCCATGAAGATTAAATGGTGTGATTAAATTAAAAAAAGTTTCTCTAAGTACCAGGAGAAAAGAAACACATGAAGTTGGATGTATGACATTGAAAAATAAAGCTAATAAAAGAGAGTATACCTCCCCATGAACATTAAATAGTGATATTATATTTTTTTAAGTATTTCAATGTACCAGGAGAGCAGAAACGCCTAAGAAGTTGGAGATATGACATTGACAAATAAGGTTAATTATTAAAAGTGAGTTTACCTCCCCATGAACATTAAATAGTATAATTATATTTTATAAATGTATTTCTAAGTACCAGGAGAGCAGAAAAACTTAAGTCAAACTGTTGCTCCTTCACGCTCGAACATCTGAACGGATTTGGATGAAATGTGGTACCACGATAGCTTATAATATCTTGGATTAACACATAGGCTACTTTTTTATACTATAATAAAGCGGTAGGTAACAAAAAGACTGTCGAATGAATATAATAAAAAAATGGCCGGGGGACTTAAAATAAGGTACTGAACTAGAATACCTATAACGTTTAAAATTGCGATTGTTTCGCGCAAGGTTAAAAACTACAGGACCGATTGTGATGCGGTTTTCACTGTTGGATAGCTTAGGTTTTGAGTTAATATCTGGTTAACTTCAAATTCAACCCAATGAGTAGAATGAAACGTTAAAAATAGTTTTGATAGCAGAAGGAATTTTGATTTAATTTAGCATATTGGAATATAAAACATATGATATTTTTAACCTAGAGAAATTTCCACAGGGGCACAGAAAGTCTATAATATAAATGCGAAAGTTTGTGTGTATGTATGTATCAACTCAGCGCTGAAACTGCTAAACGGATATTGATGAGGTAGGCAGATATATACTTTAAGGCGGGGTAGGCTCTCGAATGTTTGTCCAGCTGCAGTGTGAGCGAAAGAGGTGATGCAGCTCGGGAGTAAATTTTAGATGCATTTTGTGATTTTCTATCGACATCACAATAACTAACTAAAACAATTTAAAAAAGTGAAGTTATTTGTTTAGTTTAATAGGGTAGATGAACATATATTTAAAAAAATGTTTAATTATATAGCCACAAAATTATTTATAAAAAAAATGATGTCGCTGAAAATAACGAGAAGAACGATGCAACATGTTATTGTCATGCGGTAGTTCGTGTTTTTTCCCAAGGTTACTAAGCCATTTCTGAAAGTTCTGTTCATGTAACATGTTATTGTCATGCGGTAGTTCGTGTTTTTTCCCAAGGTTACTAAGCCATTTCTGAAAGTTCTGTTCATGTAACATGTTATTGTCATGCGGTAGTTCGTGTTTTTTCCCAAGGTTACTAAGCCATTTCTGAAAGTTCTGTTCATGTAACATGTTATTATCATGCGGTAGTTCGTGTTTTTTCCCAAGGTTACTAAGCCATTTCTGAAAGTTCTGTTCATGTAACATGTTATTGTCATGCGGTAGTTCGTGTTTTTTCCCAAGGTTACTAAGCCATTTCTGAAAGTTCTGTTCATGTAACATGTTATTGTCATGCGGTAGTTCGTGTTTTTTCCCAAGGTTACTAAGCCATTTCTGAAAGTTCTGTTCATGTAACATGTTATTGTCATGCGGTAGTTCGTGTTTTTTCCCAAGGTTACTAAGCCATTTCTGAAAGTTCTGTTCATGTAACATGTTATTGTCATGCGGTAGTTCGTGTTTTTTCCCAAGGTTACTAAGCCATTTCTGAAAGTTCTGTTCATGTAACATGTTATTGTCATGCGGTAGTTCGTGTTTTTTTCCCAAGGATACACACACAAGACTTCTCTAAGGCGCTGGTGATATAAAGACACATCAACACAGAACAAACATCCAACACCGAAGAACAAGATCCAGAGATCATCCGACACGCGGCAGACATGTCCAGTACTCGTACCACTATTACGAGCTGCAGTAGTAAACGCTCTTGACGTTACAACTCAAGCAAAAGTATCTTCGTGACTGACCGGTATGACAATACAGTGGTTAGAGTCCGACTTACGAAAAAAGTCTCACAGACGCGGCGCTAGTTTCCTTGTAAAAGCGAAAAATGTTTAAGCGTTCAACGTTAGTTCCTCTTATCGCCGCTACTTCTTTCGTGAGACGGATTGTCAGTTTACATGTTTTTGGTATTATGGGCAATGATGTTATATGTAAACTGAGGAAGATACTCTGCTCTGCGTGGCAAAGTAAACACAAGCTAATCAGCCTGTGTCGACTTAGTCCCAAACAGAGTGCCAACGACGCAACACGTAAATACAAGCAAAGATAATCGATTATCTTTGATACAAGCAACTCCCGAAACATGAAAAATTAATCAAAAATGCCATCTTGTGTATTTAGAAAGCGCATTACATACACTGGGACGACTGTGAAAGACAGGAAGGATGTGTCGTTTCATTTTTAAGTTCTGTTTACGGTATTGAAAATGGAAAATAATAAATTTTATTGTACTCTAAATCAACTGTTGCGATGCTGCCGCTTCGCCACTTACACGAACGAGACAAGTAGCGGGTTACGTGTAAGAGCGACAGAGAGAATGCGATAATGGCGCGCACCGTTGTTAGTTCGTATGATGCTAGGGGATGTTGGGGCTTACCAACGGCTGACGATCGTCAGTCTGCGCTCCAACCCGTAAAGGCCACGGCTGAGAATCTTCAGTCGGGGAGTCTACTCAACACTCAATCTTTTATTACCATAATATGTTTACAAAAGATCTTAATAATTAATAGGTAGAATGACACATTACCCTCATAGGGTTTAGCAATGTAAAGTAGGAGCGAACCGAACCATTTAAAAACTCAATTCTGTTGAGTCATTCATTAAATCATTTGAATTTTAATAACTTTTTTAAATAAAAGCTTCTTTTTTTATAAAAACGAAGTAAACTATCGGAGTTGCAACCCTATTTGTATTGTATTAGGATAGAGTATTGTATTTGTGTTACATATATTTGAAAACAGCTTGAAACGAGCAATTTTATTGGATAATATAGTGGTTCAGACCTAATCGTTTTTTTTGTTGTGAGTGTCCTAGTGAGAACATCGACCGCGTAGTGATTGTTTTTTTTTTTATCACTGTCTAGGCACCGTTTGACCACGATCTCACCTGATGGAAAGCGATGATGTGGTCGAAGGTGTAGCACGCTTGCCTAGTAGATACCTATTCACTCTTGACTTGAACACACCGGGGTTATAATTTACCGGAAACACTGACGAGGGTAGGGCATTCCACTCTGGGGCCTAATTCTCTAATTTTAAGACGCCAATTCCACGCCGCCTGCGTGGAATTTGTTCGTGATTCCACGCAGGCAGCATGGAATCGACGTCAAATTCGCGTGGAATTGGCGTGAGTGGTCATACAGATTCCAGGCCCTGTTCTGTTATTTTTAGTGATTTATAGCTTATATTTTGTGTTATTACGTCTAATAATACTGTAAGGAAGATATTAAAATAATTTTGTGTGAAGATATTAAAATAATTTTATGTTTAGTGTCCCGCGAGTGACGATTCTCACAAAGTGCTTCAAAGTGCCGTTCGTCACTTTTGGCGGGAAAATGTTAACGTGAGTAAATTTTTGATAGTTTAATAGTATTTTTTTTGAAATTCTTTATTGTTTTAGCTATAAAATGGTATATAATATTATGTAATTAATACCATAGGAAAATCAATATATCGAACTATTATTATGAAAGTATTTGTTTAGCACCATATACCACATCCATACGCTCCGGCCTCACGGTATGACTAGTATCAATTTAAGATCGCTCAGCGGGCTGTGGAAAGAGCTATGCTTGGAGTTTCTTTGAAAGATCGTAACCAGATTGAGGTGATCCGGCTGAGAACCAAAGTTGTCGACGTAGCCCTTAGGATTAGTAAGCTGAAGTGGCAGTGAGCTGGTCATATCTCGAAGGACTGATTGGGGTAAACGTGTTCTTGAGTGGAGACCGCGACTCAGAAAACGTAGTATAGGGTGCACTCCAGCTAGGTGGAGCGACGACATATGCAAAGTGGCTGGCAGCATTTTGAAGAGTGGAGCTGAAGATCAAGCTCAGTGGCGTGGTTTAGGAGAGGCCTAAGTCAGTGCAGAAGACTGACACGGGCTGATGATGACGACCTTTCATTGCTCGTGAGACTGTACGTAGGAGAGGAGGGTTCACCTTTGCATGCAAGTTGTTGACAGCATCGGGCACGGCGCAGCGCTGCGCGGCGGACGATGGTGCGGTCGAGAACACGACTGCGCCCGACCGCGAGCGGAGCGCCAGAGAGCTCACTCCGCGGATGAACACGCCGGACGAGTTCACTGTGAGACGTGTTTCCGAACGGGACAGTCTACAACAAAAAGTTTTTTTTGTAAATTAAATTAAATTATTTAATAATGTATAATTTATAATAATATTGACTGTTGTATTAACTGACATTTTCTTTCTTTTTTATATTTCTTTTGACGTTTTTATATGTACATCTAGTGTTTTGTTGTTATTATGTAATTTTGAAAATAATAACTAATGGAAATGTAAGCTAGATTTAATAATTTATGGAATTTTGCACACCTAACGGTTGAAAAATGTGGCATCCTATATAATTAAAGAAACATTTTGTGTACCCATATTTATGCAAATAAAAGTCATTTGAATAATTTGACTTTGAAACTTTTGACTAAATATATACCTACGTACTTATGGCTATCATTTAAAAACGGTCAGCTGAAAATTTTCATTTTGGTCTGCTGTATAATAAATTCTGTCGGTAACAGTGAAAACCACATTCCAATCATAGTTTTTACGTGATGCGAAAACAAAGACAGAGAAAGACTATTTTTTTTATAAATGTTATTGAACAAGCAAGCGCAAAGCGCGAGCGAAACGTCTCTGTTTCAGTCTGAGCAAAAATTCTTTCGCATGTCCAGATGTCTGATCTCCTCTACAGGTCGCATTTCTCAACCGATCTAGACGAAACTTGCAAAACGAAACTTCTTCAGGTTAAGCAAATTTTTAGAATTTTTTAGTCATCGGGGATTTTTGATTGGGGGTAACTACTTCCCCCCAAAAAAGGGTAAAACAATGGCTACTGAATATCTCCACCTTATTAAATCCGATTTCGATGGTTCTTTTTTTATTTGAAAGGTAGTAACTTTAAGTAAGTCTAAATAAAGTTTGGTGAAGGTCTGATCAAGATCTTCGGCGTGAAGTAAATTTCTCGCTTTTAGGTTTCTACCTGTGGAATCAGCCCTTTACCCACTAGGTAGAAATTGATGGAGCACCTTGGATATTAATATTAGTTGTACAATAAGGTAACTAGATGGCGCTACTGTGCACTGCTAGATTGTTCGCAAAAATTTTATACGCGCGAGGCCTACAGCTCACAGAGCCACTAGTATATTCTTGTTCAGTACTTAGGTACTGAAAAAGAATATACAGTGCACAGTAGCGCCATCTAGTTACCTTATTGTAACACTAACATTAATAACCAAGGTGCTCCATCAATCCTAGTAGGTTAAGATTGAACCATGCATTTACAAAACCACTTGGATACAATATTTGTATTAAGACCTAACAAAATCAAATCTTATCAAATGCTTTCATTTAACTTGCAATGTTTGTATGTATGTAAATCTATATGTTTGTTTAGGTCAAATCTTGCAAGCTGAATTAGATTCACTTCCTCTTATAGCTAGCGGCACGTAAGTCTAGCGGTGAACGAAATGTGGCAGGGATCTTTATTCTGTAATGACTCAGTGCACACTTAACATAACAAATGTTACCTTGTCTGCAAATTCAACACCACAGAGCCATTCTCACTGCTTACACTCATGGGCTCATCTCGGAAACTCTCCAGCAATCCATCCCGCTTGTAAACGTGATCCAGGTCCGTTGCTCCAGAGAATTTGATTGCATTGTGCTCAGGGAGAAATTCCATGCTTTCCATACCTGGAAGGGGGGTTAGTTATGGTGGGGTAGAATAATAAGCAGGGTAATATTATTAAGGATGGTATTTCATTTTAATAAATAGAAAAGTATGTACTTCTATTTTATTGTCAAGACGGGACTTCGATAGGGTGAAAAGTAAATGAAAGAAATCAAAGGTTCAAATTAAAATACCTTGTCCAAGTCTCAGCACAGCTAGTATGGTAAACGTTAAAATCAAGTTCCCGATTGCAAGCACAAACAGCAAACATACAAGGGTCCAGAAAGCGAAAGTCTTTCTCCCTTTATGCACTGTTTTGGTAACATCATTGCCATTTTTATCTGAAATCTTCTTCAAGTATACTTGAGTTGGTTGTACATTCATGTTGCTAGATAAATGGGCTTTTTCAGCGCGATTTCGCTCCAGCGTGGTGTCGGACATGGCTTCAGAGGCAGGGGAAACTCCGCGGAGGCCGTTCAGCATGTCGCTTTTGTGTTTACTCGCGTTTTCAGCGTACAATCATTAGAATTGTAGATAGCACGAAAGTGTTTCAGTGATTGTCAGTCAAATTATTGAGCGAAAACCCTTCTTTCTGATTGGCTGCTCTAGCTCGGGCTCTACAGATATCGTAGACAGACCCTGCATTCGAGTTAAGCAGTGGCGTTTTGGGCAGTTCCGAGTTCCATTTTTTGTCACTTTTTTGTTTGAACATATTCAACACTTTTGCAATTTTTGCCAAACGATCCTTCCCAAACCGAACGAAAAACAACCCAATATCGTGATAAAGTCGCTTCTCCGATGTCAATTTTAACTGTTATGTCATCTAAACATGCAAAACTAACTGAAACAAAACATTTCAATTGCCCCCCGATTCAGAACCCTTCGATAAAGAACCGAATCGATGTAGTTCTCGAATCGCATGTCTATTTTCGATCTATTCAGAACAATCGACTTGAGGGTTCGATTCGTTTTCTACAACTAATCGAATTCGACTGCATCCACGGAGTAATGTGCAGTTGTCTATGGCCTTATCTCATGTTGCGTTTACGAAGCTCTTTATGTTCACTAAGAATTCTTTATTTAAGAATATATTCAAATGTAATTGAAGGTAATTCTAGTTCTATCATATCAAACATTTAAGAAATAAATTAAAATTGCAGAAAAATATCAGATATTAAATTAAAAGTATGTATTGTAGATAATCTTTGTAAACATGTAAGGGACTAACTTTACAAATGTTATTGTTTTGTTGATCCCGCAAGAGTCTTGAAGTATTAAGTTTTCTGTGTCGCAAGATCGAATACGCTGAGTCCGTAGAGTATTGATACTCTCTCTACGGCTGAGTCCCTTTATTGTACGGCCAATAATTCGCAATCAAATAATGTACAGCCAATAATTAGCTGAGGCTGGGCTGGCTCATGGCAATATCATGTTCACCGGCAATAGTTTTGATCACTACCATGAGCATAAAAATTAAAAGCGCTCAAATCCTGTGAATATTGAAATAATAATAAATTGCAGCATAAAATTCAAAATTAGATATAAATTTAGAGTGACATATGTAAGTAAACGAAGTACCATAATTAAGTTAATCTTTAGCCTCTCTCAGTGATATCAATTAACTTTTAACTTTCAAATCTTTTTTTTGTATGGTCATTGACATAGGTACATAATATAATGCAAATAAAATATAAAATTGACGTCTCTTGCTTTAGTGCTATAGTAGCTACCTAACTATACATATTAATCAGGTAGGTACCTACCTACCTAGTTGATTGTTTTACCTTACTTCCTAAAAATATATACCTAAGTTAGATACCTACTCACTTTAATTTCTGCAGGTATGGCGAAACATTTGTCACCTCCATTCAAAAAACTTCTTATAGCCTAGGCTCGTCGTTAGTATCATTATATGTAAATATGTACTTAGGCGAGGTGAGGGGGTGGAAAAAAAGAGAGGATAACCCTCTCCCTGTAAGAAGGGGTTGCGGAAACCGATAATTTTTGAGAAAAGGCAAAAAGATGTTTGAGGCTTATGAAAAAGCGTAATGAATCTTTAATGTAGGGAAAGTCCGCTCTTCGCTACGTGTTTTGACAGCAGTGGACAGCTTTTTGTTATGGCGCTTCGTTATTACATATGTATTTAGCAAAAAATTCATAGAATAATGCATTTTTGCAAGTACTTCCCAGGCCTATATGGCCTCTATCAGGGCCAATGTAAGATCTTGCGTTAATCGATACTTCCCGCAGGCTTATTAGCTAACTACCAATTGCTACTATTGTATACAATTGTAACTGTCAAATAGGTGATTATCTGCTGATTCGTACTAACTAATAAGCTATCGCTCGCAAACTTACAGTAGGTAGCGCCTCTAGTGGACGATTTTGACACTAGAATTGTGATTGCAGTTGTGATAGCTCCAAAATTCGTATTTAATACTCGCGTCTACGGTATTAGCTAACGAATTGCGATTGGTAGCGTGATTCAGCGTTGCCAACTTAGCGACTTTGTCACTAGATTCAGTGACATTTTATTTGCATTTAGCCGCTCGATTGATTCTATGCGCTACAGTCACTTTTTTTGTTTTCATTGATCATCGCAACTAACGCTACAGTCACATTTTTTGTTTTCATCGATCATCGGACCACTCGATAGTGACGTAAATTTTGCCACTCGATTTTGAACATTATCAATAATCATTCAAATCTAAGCGTGTTTATATAATTATTTTGCTTCGAAACCCACAACATAAACACTTGAAAGATGTGCCGTACCTATTTAGCTCCATAAATCACCAGTTTGTTTATCTAAGCGCTCAATGAAGTGGTCATAAAAACTGTTTGTTTACGCAAAGTCAGGGCGGCCAGATGTGTCGCGTAGACCTTCTTTTTTTTTGTGGGTTGACAATCAGATACCTGTGATCTCGGCACGTACCCAATTAATTACCCATTTTTTTGCGGCCAGATGTGTTGCGTCGACGTTCTTTTTTTTGTGGGTTGACCATCAAGTACCTGTAGTCTCAACGCATATACAATCAATTACCAGTTTGAAGTTAGATGTGTCGCGTCGGCCATTTTTTATTTGGGTATCAGTTTGGTCCTGCGGTCTTCAACGCGTGGAGAACCGAGCGGCTATAGTTTTATGAAATAGGGCCCTGTTTGATTCTAGTTTAATTTACATAACAGACTAGACATGCGCAAATTATGTCCTGGGCTGTGTTCACTTACACGCTCGAATCATCCGTGCGATTATCGCTCGATCATCCGGAGATAGTGAATGACTTTGGACGTCCACATACAACTGACAACTGTCAAGTGTCAGTTTCATACTATTCCTCCCCTCCACTACTATTTTTCGGATGACCCAGGCTAACGCCCGGACGACGCCGTGAACGGTTTCGAGTGTACGCGCGGGTGATCCGTGCGTCCTCGAACGTTTATGTGAACGGGCCCCTGGAGCGGATTGAACATGGAACGGTTCCTTCCGATCTCGGAACTATGTTCAGTGGCCCAATTACAGAACTTGGCTTCAATCGAATTCTCAATATCGCAACCACTAATGCCTTGCGATAGAGTCGACATTGCTATGAAAAAAGTGATAATCCGATTGTAGCCAAGTTCTGTAATTGGGCCACAGGAAACATGTTCATGGAACTATCTAGTTCCACCAATTCAGGTGCTGTCCATTCCATCGGTTCATTATCATGTCATTTGCAAATTCTGCAGAGCAAATTGTAAAATTTATTTATAATAATTATGCATAACTTCTGGGCTCATTCAGATCGCGTAGCGATCCCTAGAGATTCAACTAGGAGGGAATTTTACATTGACAGTTGATTTACCTTCATACTTTTCAGACTTGAACTGACTTTAGTCATATTTACTGAAATAACATACATAAGTGAGAGCTAATATAATAAAGAGAGAAAGAGCTCGTGCCGGTTCGTAAAGTATCGCCATCAGTCGTCGTCGTTCTATCAGGTCGTTGCGGTGTGTGCAGTGCAGTGCTAATACGCAATATTGATCATATCGGTTTCAATCCGTCAAATTCATTAATGCGTTGCGATAGAGTCGATATTTCTATGAAGAAAGTGACAATCTCATTGAAACCAAGTTCTGTAGTCGGGGCACTGCAGTGCGATTCCGTATCTTGGTTTCAATCAGATTTTCATTATCGCTATCACTAATGCGTTGCGATAGAGTCGAAATTGCTATGAAGAAAGTGTCAATCTGATTGAAACCAAGATACGGAATCGCACTGCTGAATTTCGTTACCGTCTCCACTCCAGTCGCACCGATAGGACATGCGGACCGACTTCAGTCAACGTCGCGGATTGCACCGATATCGTTCCTCACATGGACATAGTTCCAGGAATTATTACGGTCCGGAACTACACACCTCTATAACAGACAGTTAATGAAATTGAGATGTGAGA
Organism: Alsophila aescularia; assembly: GCA_946251855.1. Taxonomy (NCBI): domain Eukaryota; kingdom Metazoa; phylum Arthropoda; class Insecta; order Lepidoptera; family Geometridae; genus Alsophila; species Alsophila aescularia. The sequence goes on from OX276374.1 coordinate 66,914,855, forward strand.
GAAAGCAGGCAAAATTCGTTCTTTGTTTGCGGTCACTGCCATGTCTGCCATCAATCGCTAGTGGCGCCAGCGTTTATACAAATATTTCCGATTACAATTTTCATTGCGATTATTTGACGTTCGCTTACTTATTACCAATTTAGCAATCAGTTTTACAATCGATTGTGCGATGATCGCGCGATCAGTCGCAATTACTGTTCCTTAGCTAATAATCCTGCCGATAAATACTTGGGTAGAGGATGTGAATGAGTTCGATGCATCCCGCAGTGAATGTAACATACGTCTACTATACGTTACAAAGCGAGGTGTTCACGCTCGTCAATTTCTTCTTGGCGACGTCTTCATCTCCAAGCTATGATACGACTTTGCATCGTCAGGGCGGTCGCACTCCGCAACAAGTACAAATAAATTCAAGGACCCAATATTTGGGTCCGTTCAGTCGAGTGTCAAGCGTGCGCTCGATGATTCGCTCGCCTTGTACTTAGCGATAGAGCACCTACTTACGTAAAGTTATTGACAAACTTTATTCGTGTTTTAATTATGAGTACCAAGAAGAAAGCTAGAAAGTACTGCATAACATTCGGCTGTTTGAATAGTGATAGAAATGACGAATTGTCATTATTTACGTTTCCAAAGGATATTGAAAGGTAATACCAAAAAAAAAAAAAGGTAAAGGAAATTGTAATACCTATAATAGGTCCTAGTTATGTAGTTAGATATTGATATTTTTTTATTACGTAGGTTTCTATAGTTTTATGTTATTTTATTTGTGTTCCATACCGAAGCTACGCATATTAAGTTTTTTTCCGCGCAGAAATAAAGTAGTTTATTAAATCAATCAACGTAATTTTATAATTGATTATAGTAGGTATTGTGGATCGGAAAATGAATTACTGTGCTGATTTAGTAAGTAGCCTACAACTAATTAGGAATACATATAATATATGTCTCGTATAATACCTACCTACTTTTAATACCTTTTATTACGTAGGTAGCAATTTATTTTTCACTCATTAAAAAGCATCGAATTCAGGCAGGCACCTTTATTCATCAAAGTGCAATACCTATAGGATATAATCAGAATCAACCAACGACACGTAGGTAGGTATATCACTAAAGTTATCGGCGGTCTGAAAACGGGATAGGTAGGTAGTAAAAATGAGGTAGTAGGTCTATTCTGATAAGAATGTCATTGTATGTAATAGAACTATTTTAATTTATAATAATAAGTTATAACATAATACATTATTACTTATTTATTCTGTTACAATATCTAAGTCATAACATATCACACAATAATTAGTAGTACAAGTACCTAGTCATATCTTAATACAACCCTACCGAGCGAAAAACGGACACAGCGATTCTGAAACGGTTAGAGCAATGGAAGTTCTTGCGCGTTGTGATACGGTGCATTCTAGCCTGAACGCGGTGGGCGAGCGCCTTCTAGGTAAATATAATTCAAAGGTCGCAGCGCCGTGCGAGTTAAATTGCACTTTATAGCGTTGTAGCGAGAGTCGCTATTTATTTAAATGACTTTACTCAGTTAGCCTTGTACTTGTACTATTATTTATTCTGTGGCATCGTGCTAAATCACCTAAATACAAATGATACAATAGTTTTGAACCAAACAAGCAACCTAAAACGTTATACTTCTAAATTTACAATACAAAATTATTAAATGACAATAATTTATATGCTATCGAATGCTCTGTTGCTCTCGATAGGTTACCGAAGTTGTCCGTGCACCGCACGCGTTTTTGTCTGAGTTTTGGCTACCGCTGCAGCCGCGGGGCATAAAGTAGGTAGAGTATCTTTATTTAGATTGTGGTTATCGAAAAAAATAATCGAATGTTCGGTAACTCGGCTTCGATAAACTATGTTCTGAATAGCGTTTGATAGCCTTGCCATAGTTTTAATCTTATGATATGACGTCAATTCGATTCGATTTCGATTTTGACAAATTCTTCTTCGATTCTACTAAATCGAACGATATCTAACCAAATCGATCGACAGCTGAGTTATCGAAGGGTTCTGAATCGGGGGCAAAACCTTTCGATAACTCAGTTGTCGATCGGACATTATTTATTCTGTGCATTTGGTTTGAAATCGTTCAATTCAATACATTTTTTACTTCACAATCCATAGACGCGAGTATATTCACAATCGTAGCATTATTAGGTATTCTGTGTCACAATAACGAATCGAATAGATTTGGTTCGTAATCGAAAGCAAAGAAAATATAAAATCGAAAGGTTCTGAATCGGGGAGCTGAACACTAATTTCGCCTACTCCAAACCGAACGTTTGCCATTGGCCTATTCTATGCAATAGTACCAAGGCTGAATAATCTTCTTTTTTTTTTACTTTCATAGTGATGATGCAGTGGCGTTTTGGGCCATTTCGATTACCATTTTTGACATTAATGATCCTTTCCAAACCGAACGAAAAACAACCCTGCCCAGAGCATAAAGTCGCTTTTCTGATGTAAAATTTAACTGCCATTTCCAAAGGGAACGCTGATCGAAACATATTTAGCGTTTTTAACTGTTTTTTTTAGATAATTTTGCATCAAAACAAACGGTCCCATGATGCCTTCTGCTTATTATGTATTCTGTGCTTCTGCGGTGGTACTGGCCTACTAGCAAATTTGCCAATGTCAAGTTTAGTTTAGCGTGTATTGTCATGACATAGTAAAATGGTGAACGTTTTAATAAAACATCATGGGTTTTTTGAAATATTCAAAATGTTGTGTTGTAGATTTTGATTTTATTCTGAATCTTGTGTTTCTTCGAGTGTTAATGTGTTATATTGGTGGAATATTAACCATTAGGTGTTCGATAAAGTGTACGAGTGCAGGCAAAAGAATCAAACGCAGATATAAATGGCATTTTGTGATTTTTCCAAATCTCCCTCGGAAGTTTTAGTAAATGTCCACCATTTTACTGATTCGTGACTTTGACTTGACAATTAATGACTGTGACATGACTTAATTATAAACTATTAAACTTGACATTGGCGAAATTTTTAGTAGGCCAGTGCCTCCGCAGAAGCCATCTAATAAAAAAAGAAGAAGAAGAAGAAATCTATCACTACAGGGGTGCGTTCACTTACTACGCTCGAGGACGCACAGATCACCCACGCGCTCACTCGAAATCGTTCATCGCGTCGTCGGGCGTACGCCTGGGTCACCCAAAAAAATAGTACGGGGGGGGGGGGGGAGGAATAGTATGAAACTGACACTTTGTGACGAGGTCCAAACCTCTTTCATAATAATACTCTTTTGATATCTTAATTCTTTCATAATCCATTTCTTTTCATTTTGATAGTTCATTATTCATTCTATATTCAAATAACCTGTGATTCTTAATTTGTCTTTTCGGATATTGATTTTTAGCAGAACTGCAATTTTACAAAATAATATGTTCTAAAATATCTACATAAGTTTATTACAAATATATATGAGTCTTTTAAATATATATAACAATACCTACGTAAGTGGTTTTAATCCGTATCGTCGAAGTACAAAAAGTCTGTGATCATCTCCTCCTGTTCCTGTGCTTCCAATAGTTTTAATCCTGACCCTATTATATTGTGGTCCACTGAGGCTTGGTCCCGGGGCTGGTGGAGCAAGCCCAAACCCTGGGATCGCCTCGTGACACTGGCGCCCTCTACGTGTCCTTACCCTGCCCTGCTCTACCTGACCGACCAGTCATCATGCCTACAAGTTCCTGATTCCTCCGTGTCTTCTTATCCGTGTGTTTTATCGACTTCATTAATTTTGTAAATCAGTGTTCAATTTTTAAGTCGAACCACAAAATTCTAAAAGGCACTAGGCCATCTTGATTTAAATTTGGATTGGAAATATTTTGCAAACCCAGAACAGTTTTTTTATACTCAAGTGTATTTTATATTTGCATTCCAGTCATTCATGTAAGTAAGGCATTTTCATTAATACGTACTTTATTCCAAATTTTGCTATCGGCCTACCTAGTTCCGAATTACTCTATACTTTGACGCGTTATTATGCGTGACGCATTAACGCGTAGTTAGATTAACGCTATTTTTTTTATATATTTTTAAAGCGTTACTATCGCACTTAAATAAACCAGAATTTATCTATGAATTAAAATGTCGAAATGCTGAGGTCCATACAATAGAAACTGTACAAAATTTACAATCAAGGTTATCGACCTTACTTGATAGCTCGAATACTCAAGATTTTCAAAGCCCGTATACATTTGAACAGGATACATACATACATTATGTACTATGAAAGTTATATTGCTTTCATATTCCCGTACCTTACCATACATTTAAATGCCTACTTATGACAATTATAGGTTCCCTACTTACAAACAACCTTGTATTTAAGTTGTAAATAATGTAATTTTAATATAATTTCCTTTTACGGAGTAATGCCCACATTTTTATATTTTTCTTTTATTCACTTCATTAACTTTTCGGATTCATTATGAATATTGACTTCAAGTCCCTACGTATTGCTACGAGTATTCAGTGCTATTGTACTTATTACATACTTTAATGCCTTGGTACTAACAGTAGTAATACCCTACTTGTTAGCTATGTACTTTTTATTTATTTTATTTACAAACATAATATTCAGTCTAAAGCGAAACCAGTTCCATATAGTATTATTTACTACACCTACTCACAAAACTTCCAATACTGAAAAGAGCGGCAAATGTGATTACTCTATAAACCAAGCCTAGGTCACAAAACCAGTATTATCTTATAGTTCATATACTATTACCTACCTACCTTACTTATATTATTTTAACGTTCTAACACAACGTTTACTATGTACATACACGTACATACATACGTGCTACAGGCACGTCGTACCCTAAGGTACGTTTAGCCATTTTGGCAAACTAATTGTATATAAATATACACATACATACATTTACACATCACACACCACACACTCACCACACATACACATACACACATACACTCACATAATCACCCTAATCAGCGGCTAGTGACTGTCTAAATAAGCCTACACTATATTGTATTGGTTTTACGAGTAACCTTTATATTATATAAGGTTCCTCTGTCTTATTTCTTAGTTTTATTTCCAAAGAATGGGAATAAGACTATGAATGATGATGAATGAATGTGTGATTTATGAATTTGAATGAATCTAGGACTATGAATGATGATGAATGAAAGTGTGATTTATGAATTTGAATGCATCTAGGAATCCAATCAATTGTATATTGACATTGTTAATAAACATTTTCACATAAAAATTAAAAAGACTCAGCATTTCCATTATTTTAATTAATTATTTTACTTTTTCAACTTTATTACCCATATTATATATATTTTTTATTATTAACTTCTACTATATTTTTTTTTGTTCATAGCATAATTTTTTTTTCTTTTTTTTAAATAAACCATACCACAAAAAATTTTTTTTTTTTTACTATCAAAATATTTTTTTTTCTCCGGGGAGGCGGGGTATTGTGACGAGGTCCAAACCTCTTTCATAATAATACTCTTTTGATATCTTAATTCTTTCATAATCCATTTCTTATCATTTTGATAGTTCATTATTCATTCTATATTCAAATAACCTGTGATTCTTAAATTGTCTTTTCGGATATTGATTTTTAGCAGAACTGCAATTTTACAAAATAATATGTTATAAAATATCTACATAAGTTTATTACAAATATATATGAGTCTTTTAAATATATATAACAATACCTACGTAAGTGGTTTTAATCCGTATCGTCGAAGTACAAAAGGTCTGTGATCATCTGTTCCTGTGCTCCTAATTGAATGCTGACCCTTTTATGTTGTCCACTGAGGCTTGGTCCCTGGGCTGGTGGAGCAAGCCCTAACCCTGGGACCGCCTCGCAACAGTTGTCAGTTCTATGTGGACGTCCAAAGCCGTTCACTAACTCTGGGTGATCGAGCGATATTCGCACGGGTGATCCGTGCGTTCTCGAGCGTAGTAAGTGAACCCTTTAAAGAAACTACTAGTCTAAGATATCAGCTATCAAATGTCAAAAGTCAACTGTACAATGTCAAAAGTGAACTATTTTGTCTATATAGAACTGTCAAATGCCAAGTATTTTTCGGGTGACTCGTGCGTACACTCGACGACGACATGAACGATTTCGAGTGATCGCGTGGGTGATCCCTGCGTCCTCAAGCGTAGTAAGTGAACGCACCCCTGATGGGGATGCGCAGTCAGTTTCAGTCAGTGTGCATTTGATTTGAATGGAAATATTTTTTTTAAACAATAACTTAATAATTAAGTGGTATTTTTATGGCTAACATATTACGTTTATGTCCTCCATCGACCACATGCGTTGATTTGATGTAAGAACATACTTAGGCAAGTACAATCGACACAGACTTACAACGCCAGACATACTGTAAAATAGCTCACCTGTGAAATATTATGCCACAACCACGTTACCATTCCTTTTTGCAAGTATTTACGCAGCAAAAATAAATAATTTTATAATACACGATATCTAACCGAATCGGTCGACAACAGAGTTATCAAAGGGTTCTGAATCGGGGGGCAGGATTCATATTAAAGATAGCCCGCAATGTGAATGTGACTTTGGGGACCTGGACCATATACTTCTCTCGTGTCCTAACTGTGATCGTTCTTCCTGTATTGATAACTTGATATCCCTCTGTGTCCCTTTTCCTACATGTATAAAATCCCTTCTGTGTATTGACAAACCTTACATTTATAAAACTTTAGCTAAGTATATATGTAGTAATCATATTAAATTGTAAATAATATCAGTACCTAATTATTTTATAAGTTTTGTAAATATTTAATAGTTTTTTCCTACTTAAATTATCCCTTCTGATCCATTTCTTTTTCCAAATTTTTCGAATGCTTACAAATCGCGTAACGTTTCCCCACATAAGTAACAAAGCCACAGAAGAAATATTTTAAAACATCAAACTGCAAATGTTTTATTGTATATCTATTCAAGACAGGAAATTAAAAATAGAAGCAATACATAATGAAGTTGAAGCAGACAGAAGCCAGTTGAAATTGGCAAATGCACAAGACGTGCGAGCCAAAGGGGAAAGAAAAAAATAAAATATTTTGACGTTTATGCAGTTCTGACAACATGACAAAGCAAAAATAATTTGACAATTTGCTTTGTAATCATGGCGTCTGAACGTTATAGTTTTTCACTCACAACTTTTAGGTAAAATTAATTAATTTACGCCTTCCTCATTCTTACAAACTATAACTTCTCTAACTCCGCAAGTGTTTGTATGTTTTACTTGCTTTGTTCACCCGAAAATTTCGTAAAACAGACGCTTTCGAGTATTCAAAGTTAAGGTAGTTTACAAGTGAAAATAAATGTTTTAACCTGTTTTTCCACAGCCCTTCAGGGAAATTGGTTCAAATCGAATATGCTTTAGCCGCTGTAGCCGCCGGTGGGACCTCCGTCGGTATAAAAGGTGAGTAATAATGTTATGTTGAGGTTATTTTGGCGTCCCGACTTAGGGTCTCATTTTTGTGTGCTCTTTCTTCATTCAGCTGTCTCAACATATTGTTTCATAAATAAACTCATGGTTAAATTAACTACGGTCTCATTAAATTAATAAGAAAAGTTTCTGTGCATATGATTCTGCATAGTCATTTGACAAAGTAAAATCTTTATTGATAGTCTCGCGAATATACCGACAGTTGCTCAAATATAATTGCTAATTGCTTACATTCCAGCCTCCAATGGTGTCGTAATTGCAACAGAAAACAAACACAAGAGCATTCTGTATGATGAGCACAGTGTCAACAAAGTTGAGATGATCACTGGACATATTGGTAAGTATTTTTTTTTAGAATTTGTTAAGTCATCAGGATTTTTAATGGGAGGGGGTTCCCCAAAAAGGGGGCTACTGAATTTCTCTGCCTTATTAGATCCGACTGATTCTAAGATTGATGATCTAAGAAGACTAAGATTGACTTTAAATTGATCTCTTAAAAATTTGGTGAAGATATGATGAGGATCTTCGGCATGATGAGCAGAATAGCTCCTCAAAATGCTGTAAATTTCTCACATTTAGGTTTCTACAAGTGGAATCAGCCCTTTACCTGTTAGGTAAGGATTGATGGAGTACCTTGGTTATTAACCTGTCGGCTATCGGTATCCCGTACGGGATATTTGAGGCTATTTTTGCAAATTTTGCAAAAAAATCAAAAAGTAAAAATAAGTAGGAAAAAACATTTTTTTCTATTTTTTGGTTCATTTACCTTTCTCAAATATAGATTTTGTGTATGGCAACCCTTTTAATAATTCTATAGTAAAAAAATAGCCCATTAACTCATTTGTTAATGGTTAATGTTAGTTGTACAATAAGGGAACTTTTTCATTTATTATAAGTACTTCTAACCAGTTGATTGCCGCGTGCGCACCCGCATGTATGCGCTCAGTACTGAGTGGAATGCCCTGTCCTTGTCAGTGTTTCTGGTTAAATATATCCCTGGTATTTTCTAGTCAAGAGTGAATAAGCATCTACTAGGCAAGGGTGCTACACCTTCAACCACATCACCGCTTTCCATCAGGTGAGATCGTGGTCAAACGATTGCCAAGACCGTTATAAAAAAATAAAAAAAACTAGATGACGCTACTGTGCACTGCTAGATTGTTTGCAAAAAAGTTTGCACGCGCGAGGTTTACAGCTCACAGAGCCACAGATAACTAGGATATATCATAATTGAACTACTTCTTCACAAAAAGTGTAACACACGGAGTACTATATATGTTAACTGCTCGTCATTGTCGGTTGTATTCTTAATATTCTTTTGAACAATTACAGGCATGGTATACTCCGGCATGGGCCCAGACTACCGTCTCCTGGTGACGCAGGCTCGTAAAATGGCTCAGCAGTACTACCTGATGTACCACGAGCCAATCCCCACGGCACAGCTAGTGCAGAGAGTCGCTACTGTTATGCAGGAGTATACACAATCTGGGTGAGTAGCAGAAATGTCATTATGCATTATTTTATTATGCTGTTCGGAGTTTTTTCCTCAACTAGGGAAAAACCCTAGGACTATTGATCACAATAGCCCCTTTGTGTGATTCGGGCGGCGACCACAAATTCAGCCACCTTATCAATGTCCTTCATTAAGGCCAGCAGCTCACATATTCCGGCGCATTGTTCCCAGGAACTGTTCCTTCTGCACAAGGGGCTGTCTGTGACACCTATTCTATGTAGGTGTTTTTTAAAAGGGCAATGACCAGTGACAATTCCTACCACCTGTCAGTCTGTCCCGTTTAACCCCCATATACAAGGTGGGGTACGATAAACCCCAGACCCTAAAAAAAAGTAACTAAAAAAGTGTGCGATTTGGTTCAGCTATTCCGTCTGATCAGTGCTGTCGGATCAGTCCGGCGGCCGCCACGAAACGCGTTGTACGTCTGCAAAGTTCGCATGGGCGTCAAACACCCACTTTGAAGCCCATGTGAAACTACGCAACTGATTTTAATGCGGTTTTCACAATCAGTTACATTATTTTTCACGGAAGTTTCATATATATGCTGTGCCCATGGCTTTGCCCGCATAGTTAAAATTCATGGGTTTTATTTGTATTGCGCGGAAACCATTTTTTTCAAAAATATTGTACCCAAGTTACTCCTTATAACATCAGCTATCTGCCAGTGAAAGTCCCGTCAAAATAGGTCCAGCCGTTTCGGAGTTTTTTATTATTATGGATATGGATAATACATACTGAATGTAGTGAGGGGAGAGTGTCCCCCGAAGCGGAGTGAAGGTTGAGTGTGCGAGAACTACATTTTTCACATATATTTTTTCTGGATTATACTCTTGCGAAGCCTGGGCTGGTCACTAGTAATAATTAATAAAATAATAATAATAATGTTGAGATGAAACGGATAGCTGTTTAGCCGGATACCGGTTATCCGGCCAATCCTGAAGTCGGATATCCGGCCCAACATTGCCAATCGGCGCATCGCAACGAGCAAGCTCGCGTAGGTGTCGCACGAAAGATCGAGAGGGCTCGGGTGAATTCTCGGGTATTGTCTTTCATGAGCGAAGTTAGTGTTTCATGGATTTGTTGAATTGATTGCAAACACGATCACTTGAAGTTATTGCAAACTTGCTATTGTAGTTTGAAGTTATTATAAAAGAATGAATTGAATAATCCACATACACAAATAGGTCCATTTACCTACTATATACATAAAACTTATAATGCAAAGACATATAATAAAAAATAATATATATATATATAAATGTTTATGAAATGAAATGTAATGAATATATTAAAATTTTAGTTATATTTGCTGATATATATATGAACCTGTGAATTATTATAAACTAGCAGTTACCCACAGCTCCATCTGCATACGTTTTTATTTTCTGTATTTTAAAGATTTTAAAAAACGCGTTTAATTGTGCCCCTGTGTGAAGTTTTTTATCTTGCTAGATTTCCAAGTTTATATGTGCAAAAGTTCAAGTTTTTATGTGAAAACGCAACAAACAGACTGACAATACAACTACTACGGTTTTGTGTGTGCTTATTAAGTTTTTCACACTAATCTCCACACAAATTAAATCTTTCAAAAGTGAGTAGCGCTATATCAGCCTGTCAAAAACATATTTGAAGTTAATGAAGTTGCGAAAAAACAATATTAGGGAGTCTACCCTAAACCGAAAAACCTAGCAAGTGGTCTACGAGACTAAAATGTTTGGGGACCTGTGATCTAAATCTAAGAAGTACATTCAAAACATTACATTTCCAGTGGCGTCCGACCGTTCGGCGTGTCTCTGCTGATCTGCGGGTGGGAGGGCGACCGGCCCTACCTGTTCCAGTGCGACCCGTCGGGCGCCTACTTCGCGTGGAAGGCCACCGCCATGGGCAAGAACTATAATAATGGCAAGACTTTCCTCGAGAAAAGGTGAGTGACCCCGACGCACGACTGCCCGAAAAGTGTTTATTCAATATTATTCGTAAGTATGCGCTAAAGTAGTTCACCAGAAATCCTTGTTCGAAAAATACAGCAGACCTTCGATCGTGGATTTGAACATCCCAGTCTTTACCGCACCCCTCGCTCGCCAGTCGACTGCCGCGCATTGTTGGGGTCACACGCACGTGTTTTGTTACTCGTTACGCCATTTTGATTTTCTCTTGTTTCAAAGAACAAAAGCTTCTAAAGGTACGATTCATTTTTCTTTCATTCGGCACCTTTCACTCGAAATGAAACGTCTGAACACAAAATGAAACAAGAGTGCCGAATGAATTCAATAATGAACCGATCCAACGATGTTGGATATTTTCATTCGCATCTTTCATTCTTATACCGAATGAACGAAAAATGAACTGTCTGAACACAGAGAGAATGTTCACTCGGATTTGGTCATTGTCAATCGAGTCCTGTAGGAGACGAGCTACATCCCTACTTTAAATATTTTCGCGGAGGCGGTTTTAGAGTTTGCGGCTAAATGGTGTTCAAGTGGAATGATGAAAATACGCTGCTGGTTTTGGAGAACTTATAAACTATCTAGTTTCCTCAACAATGTATCTGAAGCTCCCAGTAAACTTCTCTGTGCAATCCATGGTCGGACCCACCACCGTCGACGTTTTCTTTGTGCAATCCATGGTCGGACCCACCACCGTCGACGTATTCTTTGTGCAATCCATGGTCGGACCCACCACCGTCGACGTATTCTTTGTGCAATCCATGGTCGGACCCACCACTGTCGACGTATTATTTGTATCTTTTTTGTTAATTCCTTTATTAAATGATCACAAATTAAACTAATTCCAAGACGCACGACTTCATTCGACCACATATTGAATGAAAAGAGAAGTGAATGTTCATTTCTATTTCATTCCAGCTAAGTCGTGTGAACATGGAATGAAAGAAAGATGAAGCATTCACTCGAGTGAACATTCATTTGAGTGAAACGTCTAATATCACCTTTACTACAAGATAGAAAATGTATCTCTTTCGTGTCCCATTACGTTTCGATAGGCTCCTGGCCCTGTCAACCAACCCTATATTCCTTGTCCCCTCCACAGATACACAGAAGACCTGGAGCTGGATGACGCTGTCCACACAGCCATCCTGACCCTCAAGGAAGGGTTCGAGGGCCAGATGACGGCCGACAACATCGAGCTCGGCATATGCGACGCCGCCGGGTTCAGGAGACTGGAGCCCGCCCATGTCAAGGACTATTTGGCTAACATCCCCTAACCTGTACATATTGTTTTATTATGAAATAAATAATTCGCTTTTTCCATGTGTTGTATTATTTAAAACACTAGCGGTGTTGGTTATTTCTTTAGGTTAATCTGATATTCCAAGATTTCCAAGACCTAAAATACCAATATAGCAATTGATCAATCCTTCAGCAATCAAATAGTTTTTTATCGATTGCTCGGCATCTAATCATCGGATTAAGAAACCAAGTACCCCAGTTTTTAGGTCTAATTCTAAGCTTCGCACGCGTTGCCATTTCTCTAGGTTAAAACAACGTTCTATTCCAGACCTAGAATACTAATATACCAACATTTGATCAAAATTCCTTCAGCTGTCAAAATTATTTTTATCGATTGCTCGGTTTCTACTCATCAGAATGAGATACCAAGTACACCAGTTTTTAAGTCAAACCCGCTATACAACAGTGAAAACCGCTTCGCAATTGGCCCAGTAGTTTTTACGCGATGCGCGAACATACAGAAAGACACGAATTTTAAAGATGTTATATTCTTGTTCAGTAGACCATTTTTTTAAATTATCATCTTTGTACAGACTTTTTCTTTCAATGCTTTATTATAAGTATAGATAGAGTATAGTAGTTACATAAATTAATGTAGGTACTTCATGTAGGTATATGTATATAATGTAGGTAATAATGTACATACTACTACCATATGTACACCAAGCATATGTTTCGGCAGCTTTTTCGCGAAATAGCTACCACGCGCATACTGCGCGTGCGCACGCGTATCAAGGTAGTGGGTAATGATGAGTGATCTACTCATCATTACCCACAAAAAGTCCACATGTCTAGCTATTTTAGTGAAGTCACAATAACAGTAATTTGTTCAAATTAGTCAATACAATCACTGGTCAATCAAATGTTTTGTTGCTGATCAATTCTGCATTCCACATAATTTTGCTATCCTTAGGTATTTTTAAAAGCTTTTATTTAACTTCACTTGTATCTATCTATGAATGTATGTATGTCTGTCTGTCTGTCCTGGAATCTTGCAATTCAAATAACGAGCACTTCCCGATTAGCTATCCGCCTGAAACTTTCAGGGTGGCTCACAAAAGGCATGATAAACGAGAATACATTAGCTGCTTCTGTACTATTGCCATAGACAAATATATAAACTACCTAATGCATTACCAGTAGTGTCACTGGAGAGAGAAAAATCCTATAGCATTACTGGTAGTGCCAAGCAGTAGTGTCACGGGGATACTCGTTTTCATGCTGACGAAACATATTGGCTGACCAAGCGATTTAATTTAAATCCAAATTTCTGGATGGCACTGCAAATGTTCAGGCGTGGCGCTTACCATCACGCGAACGACCTGCGAGAAAAAAAGGTTGGCTTTATCACAATCATAAATAAAAAATGTACCCCCGACACCCCACCATTATAGCTAAGAAGCATCTCGATCACATCTGCTATCAAACAGAAAAAAAGCATCAAAATCAGTCCATTCTTTTGGGAGCTACGATGCCCCAGACAAACACTGATATAGGTCGCGTCATGTAAAAAGAACGCTAGGACACAATAAATAATAGTACAAGGCTGGGAGAAAGTGGAGGGGGTGTGTTTGCGCATGGGTACACTCGCACACAAAAGCACTAGGCCTTTTGTTATAAATTTATCAATTAGCCTTTCGCTCACAGCTTCGTATACCCGCCCGCCCCGCGCCGTACCTCATACCACCAAATAGACGCCTAATGCGCAGCCTAACCGCCAGCGTTCTTTTTACATGACGCGACCTATACAGTGATACATACACACCCTAAACTTATTACACCCTTCTCTATGAAGTACCGGTTATAAATTTAATTGATCTTCAGTTAGTGGTAATCTTTATCACCGAAAAGCAAAAAAAGGTTTTAAAACAGATACCCGAAAAAATACAGATACCCGAAAATATTACAAAAAACAGTCAACTAATGAAATCTCTAATTTAAATCTCATAATACTATTTACCAAGCTACAGACAGCGGTGAAAGGAAAAACATGATGTTTTTTGTTTACTGGCTGTTAAATTTTAACAAAAACATCAAAAAGGTAGCTAGATGAACTCATTCAGTAAAATCAGTTCCGATTGATGGCTGCAATGCAACCGATACGATTTCACTAACTATTGTGACTTTTTACAATTTTCTTGCTTTTATTCCATTTCGAAATTTGTTTACAAAGATACCTTAGACTGCTGTGGGGTTCCGTGAACATATTTAGATACTTTTTTCAATTCCGGAATTTTGGTGATTTTTAACCCTCCGTGGTGAAGATCGTAGCTCACAAACAAACGGCCCGATTTGGATGCAGTTTTTTATGTTTGAAATCTGATGTGATCGAGATGCTTTTTAGCTATAGTGGGGAGTGGGGAGTGTATACATTTTTAATTTGTGATAATTGATATCAAATTGTAGATATGTCAGCGTTTGCAGCGTTACATTTTCCGATACAACACATTTTGACAAAGTTGGAGAACTAACTGAAGTTAGGTCTTTAATTAAGGTTAAGGTTAGGTTTTTTATTATTAATTCAAAGTTAAGTTTAGTTGAGGTACCTATATAATCATGATCATCATATTAATATTATAAATCTGAGAAGAAGAAAATGAAACGTTGTCTGTTTGTTTGTTTGGGGAGCTTTCACGCGATAACGGCTGGACGGATTTTGATGAAATTTAGAATGGAGACAGTTTATACCCTAGAATAATAACATACTTTTTTTCCCGGAAAATTGTAAATTTCCACGGGAAAAATGGAAAATGTCGTTAGAGAAAATGTTGATTGCTCACTGTTAGGAACGGTTGCCATCACAGAATGGTCTGTGGTTGCCATGGAAACGAAATAACAAGTCTGTCAAAAAACATCAAGATCATTGGTGCCATACCTACTTTTGCATTGGTTTATAATATCCTAGAAGAAAGTAGTATGCTATTTTTCGCGATAAACAGTAGTCCGTGCGTACGAAATCGCGGGCGAATAAACTAGTACCTAATAAGAGGGCTGTTTGATAAGTCCTTTTAAAAACGATTTATAAAACCTTTTTTCTGGTAAATGCATTAACACTGGCAGGCACAATCTTTCAAATGAAGACTGTCTAAAATTTAGCAAAAAAAACAAGTTTTTGTCAGTTTAACCATTGTTTAACCGTGATCACTCGTAAATTTTCAACAACTATGGAAAAATCTGAATTTTGTGCCGTTATAAAACTTTTTTTTTATGAAGGGTTGCAGTGCTGCCACAATAGAAACTGAACTTGATTCTGTTCATGGCACTAACGCACCAACGTGGCAGACTGTTTATAACTGGATAAATGATTTTAAACGTGGTCTGTCAAGGACATCTGATGCCCCACGCTCTGGTCGCCCAATCGAAGTCACTACTGAGGATGTTGTTGAAGAAGTCCATAATATTGTACTCAACGACCGCCGAGTGAAGGTGCGTGAAATAGCTGAGAACACAGGCATCTCCACTGAGCGAGTACCTACATAAAATCCTGCATGAAGATTTGGGTATGACAAAGCTGTCTGCACGATGGGTGCCACGTTTGTTGACCATCAAGACAATGCCCCAGTGCACACGTCAGCTATTGCAATGGCCAAAATCCACGAGTTGGGCTTCGAGCTGGTTCCGCATGCTCCGTATTCGCCGGACCTAGCTCCGTGCGATTATTACCTATTCCCAAATCTGAAAAGATGGCTTGGAGGGCAATTTTTTTTTGACAAATAAGGTCTGCATTGCAGGTGTAAACGGCTATTTTGAAGACCTCGACAAAACTTGTTTTTTGGAGGGGATAAAAAAATTGGAAACTGGCTGGAACAAGTGTTTGGCCCTCAAAGGAGACTATGTTGAGAAATAAATGTAAATTGTTTAAGAAATAATATATATTTTTACTTTTTAAAACGACTTGTCAAACAGCCCTCGTACATATTACATTGTTAAATTCGCGGAGTGGAGCACTGGTGGCCAGTATTACAGGTTTTTTTGGAAACCTACTTTAGGCACTAGTTTCACACAAAACAGGTTTTCATTGTAGCCTTACCTAACTTAAGGCCGGGTGTTAGTGAATTTTATGTCCCTCTCATCCGTGATCAAGTAGAGCGGGAAAAATGATACGTCTCGGGAGTAAAATATTTATATATTTATTATTTATAGGGTTATTGTTTATTTGTAGGAAAACTAAAGCTTTGAATTAAAAAGTGTCTAGCCATTTTCTCAATCATAATAAGCTCTTTCTCTTGGTATATCTTTGATATCATTTAGTGACGGGGTCTCTTTCCAATCAATGTTCTAAGTATAAAGTAGTGTTACCTTTGATTTTATTTTCTATCGAGTGAATTCTTATTAATCATGTTTCTGTGTTCACAAAGTACGAGATAATATGTCAAATTTTGATGTGATACAAATTTCATAGTTCTGGGTTAATTATAAAACAAGATACAGACGTTCAAAAATGATCGAAAATTGCTAAAAGTGCTAGAACCGGGCCTTAAGAAAAATAAACTATTTGTATTATTAAGTAGTAAGTACTACCTGTGCCCGCGGCTTTGCCCGCTTGTTAATTTTTCTGGGATATAAGAATCCCATTTGTCTAGAACTAAAAGTACTCAGACCAACGTCGTCAAACTTCGTTCAGACGTCAATTTTTTTTATCGATCGCTTGACTTATTCTCAGGTTTTTTGCAAAAATTCAAAATGTTGTGTTGTAGAGTTTGATTTTATTCTCAATCTTGTGTTTCTTCGAGTATTGGTGTGTAATATTGGTGGAATATTAACCATTAGGTGTTCGTTAACGTGCACGAGTGCGGGCAAAATAATCAAACGCAGATATAAATGGCATTTTGTGATTTTTCCAAATCTCCTACGGAAGTTTTAGTAAATGTCCACCATTTTACTGATTCGTGACTTTGACTTGACAATTAATGACTGTGATGTGACATTACTATAAACTATTAAACTTTACATTGGCGAATGTGCTAGTAGGTTAGTGCCTCCGCAGAAGCCATCTAATAAAAAAAGAAGAAGAAGACTTATTCTCATCGGATTGAGATACCAAGTATACTAGTTTTAAGTAAAACCCTAACCTATCTAACAGTGAAAACCGCATTGCAATCCGTTCTGTAGTTTTTACGTGATGCGCGAACAAACAGACAGACACTTTTTTTAGGTATTCTTGTTCAGAACCAATTCTCAAATCTTTGTAGTTTAGTTGTTTTTTCTTTATTATATGTATTGTACAGACTTTTTGTTATAAGGACATAAAACTTCCTTGGGCATGACTAAAGATTCTGAATGAGAGGTTTTCTGACAGCTGGAGGAACCTAGTACTGAAATCATCGATAGGTGGCGCTGACTGGACATGGTTCTTTTTTTTTCGCATTTAATCAATGAAAATGCAAAGTTTACTCTTATATACCTACTAATAAACAAAAGTACTTTTAAGAAACTTGAAAATATACGGAACCCTTCCCTGGTCGGGTGACTGCCTTTTAACGTCCGATCGATTGGAAAGTGCGATTATCCGTAAAAGTTGCGACATTTTGTGAAACGCTACCCTGCTGAGCAATAGACGAATCTTCTAATGATCCATACCAATATATAAAAGTGAAACATTGTCTGTTTGTTTGTTTGTTTGGGGAGTTTTAACGCGATAACAGCTGGACGGATTATGATTATGAATTTGGATTGGAGATAGCTTATGCCCTGGACTCATAGGATACTTTTCATCGTCATCGTCATCATCCCTCACGCGGGTGAAACCGCGGGTTGCAGCTAGTATCTTATAAAGCAAATTCATTAAAGTTTTAAGGTTAATATTTCGCTGACCAAAGCAATGACGATGATGATAAAAATGATGAAATGAGATGAGCAAAGTTTAAAAAAAAACTTTTGCTCGAGGAAAAAAGTGTGTTCGTGTTTTCCTCACGTTAAAATCTAGTTAAAAGAAAAATTTAAGCAAAAAAAATATTACCGAAAAAAATACATATAAAAATATTTGCGTTGTGACTTGATTGTAAGTAGGTATTACATTTTTAATTCCAAATATTGGGCTTTTGCTGCTCACAGTGTCTTAAAATAAATTATGTAAAAAGCAGCAAAATCTATCTATATCTATCTAAATACTATAATAAAACTGTAACTGGTCTAAATCTGTACGTTAAATATTTTTTGTAAATTATAATTGAGATAAACTTTAAAATCGATATGGAGTGCAAAAAGGATATGTTTTATTTTTTGTCTGTCTGTCTGTCTGTCTAATTAAGGGTTCCCGCACGATAAGGGTTGAAAGTTATTTAAAAGAACACGTATCACGCTGAAACTACTGGACTGATTTTGATGTAACAGGGCATAGTCAAAGTTTATATTATCAGTTAAAATGTAGAATACCTTTAATCCCGAAAAAATAGAGGATTTTAAGCGATAGGCAAAGTTTATGTTAAATTCTAGTAATAATACATCCGTTTAAAGAACGGTACCAAATTTCGTTGTTCGCTCCACGAAGCATAGTGGCGAAGCGGTAACATGCGTGGGAATGTATTCAGGATGTACGTGGATCGAAACCACGCGCTTCTATTTTTTTTTTGCTCCATAATTAAAGCATTTACATAATTATTTTATGCGTTATTTTTACATTGCTTAACCCCCGAACAAAGAGAAGGGTGTTATAAGATTAGGGTGTGTATCACTGTGTGAGGGAGTGTGTGTATGTGTGTGTGTCTGTCTGTGCATTCATAGATCCCAAACTAATGGACCGATTTTAATGCGTTTTTTTCTGTTTGAAAGCTTATGTGATCGAGATGCTTCTTAGATATAGTGGGGAACGGGGGAGGTGAGAAAAGGGGGTGAGAATCGTAGCTTTCAAACGAATGGACCGATTTAGCTGCGGTTTTTTAATGTTTGAAAGCTATAGTAAACGAGATGGTTCTTAGATATAAAGGCAATGGGGGGAGGGGTGGTGAGAAAGGGGGGGAGGGGAGGTGAGAAAGGGGGGGAGGGGAGGTGAGAAAGGGGGGGAGGTGAGAAAGGGGGGGGGAGGTGAGAAAGGGGGGGGGAGGTGAGAAAGAGGGGAGGTGAGAAAGGGGGGGGGGTGAGAATCGTAGCTTCCAAACGAGTGGGCCGATTAAGCTGCGGTTTTTATGTTTGAAAGCTGGGGTAAACGAGATGGTTCCGAATGGACCAATTTTGATGTATTTTTTTACGTTTGAAAACGGATGTGATCGAGATGGTTTTTAGCTAAATGGGGAGGAGTTGAGAAATGGGGGGAAGGTGAGAAAACGAATGGACCGATTTAGCTGCAGTTTTTAATGTTTCAAAGCTGAAGTAAACGAGATGGTTCTTAGCTATAATGGGGGGAGGGAATATGGGTAAAGATCTTAGCTCCCAAACGAATGGATCGATTTCAATGCGGTTTTTATGTTTGAAAACTGATGTGATCGAGATGATTCTTAGCTATCATGGAGGGTGGGGAGCCAGGGTTTTTTTTTTTAATTTTTGCTTATTCTTGATATTTTTAAGGCTGCTGTAATGAAACAAGCAGATAAACTTATACAGACGACAACGCGTTTATTATATCTTGGGATATTGATGATATATTATAACACAGAAACCCTGTTGGCGTCGGGCATGTTTTATAAAAAGTGAAAACCCAACGTTTATGGCCGAGCTGACATCGGGTATACCTATGAATTTAGGATATCACGTAGCGTATTTCGAAAATATACCTCCATACAACGCTACTGTAACACAGATTTCTTTCAACAACCTTCAGTGGCGACCCGACATGGTCGTGATAGGTTAGAAGACGAAGGCGGGAGCGAAGCGTAGCACCCGTTTTCACCTTCTAACCTATCACGACCATGTCGGTTCGCTACTGAAGGTTCTTAACACAGCTATGTAGATACCTTTTGGTACTGGAATAACTCATAGGATTCTTATATCCCAGAAAAACAACCACGCGAGCAATGCCACGCACAACTATTGTAGATTAAAAATTTAAACTAAACTATTAATAGCACGCGATAAAAAAAATATGTTGCATTTTCATCGGTTTGTGAGCTACCTGAAAGTTTCAGCCGGATAGCTAATCGGGAAGTGCTCGGGAAATTAGAGTTGCAGGATTCCATCCGGGACGACAGACAAACAAGAAAGGATGACGCGGTCGACACTATGGAATAGGGTCATGGTTGCCTAGAAGATAACATGTACTTCACTCCTGATTTGGTTTTAGAAAATCCTTACATAACGCAGTAATGAGTTAGATTGTAAAAGGAAACTAACGACAGACATTGTTCAAATGGCACGTTATTACCTTATTTTCTTTATTAAGAATAATAAACTAACTATAAAAAAAGATACCAGCGCCCCGCGGCTTTGGCCGTTGCAAACTTTGCCCCCTCCGGATGGGATTTCAAAAATCCCGCCCTTAGCGCACACTGCACCTCTAGCCAGGGGCGGATTTGCCTAAAGGGCAACTAGGCACGGGCCTAGAAGCGCCTAGATAGGGGCCAACCTAATCAATCGTAGAAAATAATAAAATTGTCGCGCGTCTGTGTGTTCGTTCAGACGTTGTAGATGTAGCGAGTGGGCGAAAGTTTCAACACTAAACTTGGCAAGAGAGATGAAATTCTGACACAAATTACGTCTGGACATGATGACAACTTATCATCTCGATTGCAAGGGGACATAGCAAATATAGTCTATAAATATTTATGATCTGTGGGATATAGTAACGGGCAACAGCTAGTACAATGCCACAAACTTATCTGTGAACTGAATGGTGGCGTGAGTGTTGCTCTGTGCCGATACTAGCTAATTTCTGTATGTATTTGAAACAAAATAGCGTGCATGCTAAATTGCACTTATATACTGCGCATTAGAGTTGATATTGCTTTGTTCTAATGCAAACAGTTGCCGTGGCGGTCTCGGCTTAGAATAAGACCCCTCCCAATCCTCCCGTGGATATCGTAAGAGGCGACTAAGGGAATACACACCGGAAGATGGGCAGCAGCGTCCTCCGAGCACATATTTGTAACACTGCGGTCACCAATCCGCTTGCCAAGCGTGGTGACTATGGCAAATCCCTCCCAATATGATAGACACAACACAAAGACGGCCCCCAGTCCCCGGCGGCTCCGTTATTCCTGGCACCAAAACCAGCCATGGTAACGGCGGAGCAGGGGGTGCTAAGAATCCCCGGCAGAGACCCAGCTACCAACCCCCACGATCTCTGGACCTGGCAACTTATAACGCACGCACCTTGAGGACCGATGAGAAGTTGATAGAGCTGGAAGAAGTAGTAAGTAAGTTGCGCTGGGGTATTATAGGGTTATCAGAAGTCTGAAGAGAGGGAGGGGATACGATGACCCTCAATTCCGGCAACTTACTCTATTACCGGGAGGGCGACCAGCAGTCCCAACACGGTATCGGGTTTCTCGACCACAAGTCCCTGGTCAACAACATTGTGAAGATCGAAAGCGTTTCGAGCAGGGTGGCATACCTTATACTCAGAATTACCGAACGGTATTCGTTGAAGGTCATACAGGTGTACGCCCTACACTCGAAACGCCCGGACGATGAAGTGGAGGCTATGTATGACGACATTTCTAATGCCATACATGCCCCCAAAATACACTTCATAGTGGCGATGGGGGACTTCAACGCTGGGCATGAGGAATGGCGATGCAGTTTGGGGGGCAGTTTGCAATGGTGGGGCAGTTTGGATTTGGACAGCGGAACCAAAGGGATTGGTCAACTTTATGGAGAAGGAGGGACTCTTTATGATGAACTCCTTTTTCAAGAAGCGCCCGTCCAGGAAAAGGACGTGGATGACCGCCGGGTCATAAGCACGAGATAGATTTCATTTTGACGACCAATGGGCATATATTCAATTATGTATCAACAGGGTTATGACCGGCAGTGATCACCGCATGGTAAGAGGCTCATTAAATATCAACTTGAAGCTCGAGAGGTCTCGTTTGATGGGATCTACTCTTCGCCCAAGTCCTGCCCAAATCCGAAACCCCGAGAGCTTTCAGTTGGAGCTCCAAAATTGTTACCAAATCCTTACCGAATGCGATACAGTGGACGAACTAAACAACGGGCTGGTGGAAATTGTTCACGCGGTCAGGTCGCAGTTCTAAAGAACTGTCTTTTGGTGGGTCTTAAAAGACCCACCGCAAAATTAGAACACAGAAACTCTCTGAGCATACACTGAAACTTATGGCAGAACGAGGCATAATGAGAGATGAGGCTGCAGTCTTCAGTGGATTGCAGTGCCGTAACTAGGGCGATGCCAGCGGTGCCCGGGCACAGGGCGCAGAATCCATTTTATTGTCAGAACCGGTTGTGATTAGAAAATATTTTTAGCAGCTCGCACCGGCTGCGTGGATATGTCGAGTTACACCTTGCTTAATAAACAGATCTCCAAGTCGCTGCGACACGGTTTGCGTTCCTATAATACTACTTGTATTAATAACGCAATAGAGCGGAACAAGGGCTGCAAAGTGTTCGCATGAGATCTGTCTATTGGGCAAAGCCTGTTGATGGAGCTGAAAACCGACAGTGGCAGCATCGTTACGTCAAAGCCAGAGATATTGAGTGAACTCGAGAAGCTCTATGAACAATTATACACCTCATCACGTAGTCCTCCTAACACGACTAGCGATACAAGAGCCCGTTTGACCCGACATTATACCGAAAATATCTCGGACGTCAGCCTATACGAGATTAGAATGGCTCTCAGCTTAAGAGCAATAAGGCACCAGGGAAGGATGGAATAACGACAGAGCTACTGAAAGCGGATGGAACACCCTTAAAGTCCTTCAGAAGCTGTTGAACTCCGTCATCCTCGAGGGTACTACGCCAGAGGCGTGGCACAGGAGCGTAGTGGTTTTGTTCTTTAAGAAAGGTGATAAAAGCCTATTGAAGAATTATAGGCCCATTTCGCTGCTGAGCCACGTCTATAAGCTGTTTTCGAGAGTAGTTACAAACCATCTCGCTCGTAGGTTTGACGACTTTCAGCCTCCTGAACAAGCTGGATTCCGGAAAGGCTTTAGCACCGTAGACCACATATGGATGTGAGGCTATCTTCCAGTGCAGAGGTGAACAGTTTCGGAGAAATAACGTCTCCCTGTCTCACCCCTTTTTGCACCTGGGGCTTAATTCTCTAATTTTAAGACACCAATTCCACGCCAATTCCACGCCGCCTGCGTGGAATTTGTTCGTGATTCCACGCAGGCGGCGTGGAATCGGCGTGGAATTCGCGTGGAATTGGTGTGAGTGGTCATACAGAATCCAGGCCCTGGATAGAATTCGTGCTCTGATCCTGAACGACCTGTGTCCTGTGTTTCTGTGAGCGTATGGACGCTCCGCCAGATTATACAGAAGACCGCAGAGTATAATTGGCCATTATGTCTAGCGTTTGTGGATTACGAGAAAGCTTTTGATTCAGTCGAGACCTGGGCAGTGCTACAGTCATTACAGCGGTGCCAGGTTGACTACCGGTACATCGAAGTGTTGAAATGTTTGTACAGCAAGGCCACCATGACTGTCCGTCTTCAGGATCAGAGCACGAATTCTATCCAGGTGCAAGAAGGGGTGAGACAGGGAGACGTTATTTCTCCGAAACTGTTCACCTCTGCACTGGAAGATAGCTTCTGAACTGGAACGGATATGGTGTTAACATCAATGGCGAATACATCACTCACCTTCATTTGCCGATGATATAGTCATCATGGCAAAAACCCTGGAAGACCTAGGCACAATGCTCAGTGACGTCAATATTGTTTCCCAACAGGTGGGTCTTAAAATGAACATATACTTAGGTCAGATGATCCAACTGGGTAGATCCAACATCGACAAAGAGGTCAACCGACGAATCCAACTCGGATGGCCAGCGTTCGTGAAATTACGCCATATCTTCTCGTCGCAGATACCGCAGAGCCTCAAGACGAAAGTTTATAATCAGTGCGTGTTGCCAGTGATGACATACGGCACTGAGACGTGGTCGCTTACTATTAGTCTCATACACAAGCTCAGTGTTGCGCAGCGTGCGATGGAGAGAGCTATCGGTGTTGCACTACGTTATAGAACTTGAAATGAGGAAATCGGTAGAAGAACCAAGGTTACAGACATAGCTCTCAGAGTTTGCAAGTTGAAGTGGCAAATGGCAGGCCATAAAGTTTGCAGAACCGACAACCATTGGGGAATAAAGGTTCTCGAATGGCGGCCACGAACAAGCAAGCGAAGTGTGGGGAGACCCCCCACACGATGGACCGACGACATTGTAGCCATCGCAGGAAGTCGGTGGATGGAGGCGGCACAAGATCGCTTGTCATGGCTGGCGCTGTTTGGGGGAGGCCTATGTTCAGCAGTGGACTTATAACGGCTGACATGATGATGATGATGATGATGAATGCAAGCAGTTGCAATTATAATTTCGTTAAACGGCGTATTGTAACTAATGCGAGACATTTAAATGCAATTTAGCATGCATGCTTTTTTGTTTGAAATAGCTACAGAAATTAGCTAATAACATCACTGGTGTTTCCAGTCAATCGACAAGTGGACTAAATCGGAAATTTCGCATTCAGCCCGAAAACCACAGAAAAAAAACAAAAAAAAAACAAAAATTTGAACCTCATTCGTGGCAGCTGTAGTTTCCGTTTGTTGCCACTTCTCAGATAAGTTGGTGGCACTGTAAATTCATAATAGCTCAGTATTATTAGAGCTGAGAAGGGGCGGCTGCTATTGCTACACGCCCTGGGGTGCCAACACTGCTAGTCCGACTCTGCCACTACACCGTTTTGTCACACATCCGTCAAATTTCAAATCCCTAAGGTCCACCAGTTTATTCTATGCGTTTTCTGTCAGTCAGTCAGTATGTCACGGTACTTTCTTATATTAGTTACTATTAGCTGTGCCCGCGGCTTTGCCAGCGTGATCATTTAAAAGTAGTCCATGCGTGTTATTCCAGGACCAAAAGTACCTTAAAGTACAATATACCAATTTCTTCAAAATTATTTCACCGTCCGTTTTTAAGTAAAAACCGTAATCTGTCGAACAGTGAAAACTACATCGCAATCGGTGTTGTAGTTTTTACGTGATGTTCGAACAAACAGACGGACACGATTAAAAAAAATGATATATTGATATATTCCTGTTCAGTAGCCTATTTTATATATACCTTTTTTTTATTATCTTCATTATACAGTTTTTTTTGGTACTGCTTTATTATAAGTATATACTTGTACTTACTCAGATATCCTTCATTTGAAGTTTTATACTGAGGCGGTTAGGTGTTAGATAAATAGTAGCGGGTAGCGGGGTGGCCGCATGCTCCCTGCAGAACGCTGTGCTTTTCCTTATTCGACTATTTCCTACCAAATTCGGTATATTCCACGACTAGAATTAAGTAATAAATAAAACGGCATGCTCCTTTATTAATTTAACTGCATAGACTCCGTAAAAAACATGTTGTTGCTTTATCTGTTTATTATTTTAGAAGAATAAATAAGGCGAGACTGCGGACGGAAAAAAACCTTACGAAAATTTAACTTGGAGCCTAAAAAATAGTAAAACAATGTAATTCAGTTTA
This sequence comes from Alsophila aescularia, assembly GCA_946251855.1. Taxonomy (NCBI): domain Eukaryota; kingdom Metazoa; phylum Arthropoda; class Insecta; order Lepidoptera; family Geometridae; genus Alsophila; species Alsophila aescularia. The sequence goes on from OX276374.1 coordinate 66,940,700, forward strand.
AAAACATTATAAAGTATTGAAATATCATATATATTTTTATTCATTTATTATAATTATTATTTCATATTGTTATCAATATAAGATCGTCAACGACTTGTTCCTAATTTTGAAGTGGGGTATGAGCGTCCAGTATTGACCTTTCTGACATGAGACGTTATTTTTTTAAATTGTAAAGTTTCAGTGGCATTAGCATTCAAGTACATCATATTCTAGGCATTGTCACTGAATAAATATAATAGGCATTGTTTGCAGAATTAATAGGAAGTTTTTCGCATACGATCGTTTCTCACGCGTTTTGTATATTGTTCTATGCGACAAGTAATGAAAACAAGTGAGGACCTATAGACAATATTACAGTTAGGTAAGTAAGTACTTATAATAAGAAATTTGCGTTATTACTATCAGAATATTTTTTATTGGGTTGTAAGATTGTGTTAGTTATTAGTTTTATTTTTAATAAAAAAAAATTAATTAGAAATATTAAACGTGTTCTACGCTACGAGTAGAAACTGTAATAAAAATAATATAAGTAAGTAGTATTACAATATTAATGTCAAATGACGTCTTTTTTCTTTCGTTTTTACACGACTGTCCAAAAAAAGGAGTGTAATGTTTTGAGGATTCATGTATGTTTGTATATATGTTAGTGTATTTATTCCACCATAACTTTTAAATGCCTGAATAGATTTAAACGTATGGGGTATCGTTAGAATCCTTACATGCCCGCGAGTATTTTTGAAAAAAAAAAAACAATATGGCGGCAGTATGGCTCCGTTTAAAAAGGTGAAAAACAATACTTTTTATTTTACAATATGGGTATCATATTGAGGCCTTCCAATAGTATATAATTTATTAGCATAAGTTATTTTTTGGTAGGGCAGGCGTGTTTTTTAGCTTTTAAGCTAGTTATTAAAAGCTTTTATTTTACTTCTTAAGGCTTTTTTTTTTCTTTATGTCCTAGAATTTTGCAATCAATATTTCACTCACTTCCACTGAAGCTATCGGGCTGAAATTTGGCACACACGTTTGGTTCTCGTGACATTATATGGCCACTGCATAAAAGCACGTTTTTTTAAAACTTGTTTTTCATCAACCTATACTTATAATAAAGCAATAAGTACAAAAAGTCTGTACAGAGAAGATAATTAAAAAAAACTAGGGTACTTAAAATAAGCAACTGAACAAGTTTTTTTGAAATCGTGTCTGTCTGTTTGTTCGCGCATCATGTAAAACTACTTGACCGATTGCGATGCAATTTTCACTGTTGTATTACATCACAATACATAGGGTAGGGTTTTACTTAAATCGATAAAACAAGCTGTAAATTAAAAAAAAAACCGCCTTGCCAGAAAAGAACTTATGCCAATAAATTATATACTGATGGAATGTGCTTATCAAGCCCCACAATTTGATACCCATATTGTAAAATTCAAAGAAAAAATCACACTACTTTTAAATGAAATGACCACGCGGGCAAAGCAGCGGGCACAGCTAGTATAAAATAAATTAATATTGTACCCCATAGATATAAACTATATCCGATCAAAGTACCTAGTACCATAAGTATTTACAATGTAATTTACGTTTTAAAATGCTTGATACTTACCTGCCTGATAGTGATTATATGTAAGTTAAAAAAACAAGGCTACAATGATACCTATTCTATATAAACGGCATTGTTCAAGGCCTAATCTATTTTGCTCCGAACATAGCATGGTCAAAAGGAATTTTAATAATTACATATGAACCTGGGTAATTTTTTGCCTAAGTAGGCACCTACTACTTATATGATGTATAAATCAGTAGGTGCTGCATTTAAAACCGGTCTTGTTCAAGAAGCTGGTCTACAATAAGGATTCATAGATATATTAGAGAGAGCTAAAAGCCGTTCCAAGACGAAGCTTCATCAAGTTATTTCTAAGGAATGGAGGTCAAAACAAAAAGTAATAAAGAACATCAACCACATAAAATATAGCCGCATTGTCTATGCCTCAGCCGTAGCGACAGTGGCTTACCGGTGGACCGCGACTTGGAGGCGAAGCCCTACAAAAGAGGGGCTCAATCGCCGCCGTGCCGACTACCAACTGTACGTCGTCGCACGAAACCCTTAAAGCAACCGTCTCGCTTGTTAAAGGCGCTACAGAGCGAGAGAGAGTATCGGAGTTGACAAAAAAGCGGTGCGAAAAAGCCTCGTCGTTCCGGGCGTGACGTCACGGGGAGGCGCGCGGGGCGAGGGCGGGGGCCGACGCAGCGCAGGCCGGCAGTGTTCAGCCGGCCACTAAACCGTGCGGACGGGTACATAATGCGTGCGCGGTGAAATAAAACAAATCGCGATGCTGTTCGAGAGTCCTAACGCGAAACTGTTCCCGGCTTTCAACATCCCGCCGCCCGTCAGGCTCAGGTGAGCGTTTTGTGCGCGTCCCTTCCCAACCTCGACCGACCACAACTCTAAAATGTTTCAAAATCTAAAAGTGCGAGTGATCAACAACCATAATTTTAAACCGAAGCCATAAAAAATGCCTATAAAGTGTACATGACGGGTACTGAGTCGCAACCGACGACAGTGCTTCCGTCAGTAACGCTTGAGCGAACGAAGAAACGTCAAATACGAGATCCCTGCTCTATTTTTTTATTCCGAGCCGTTACCGACCTTCCTGAGTGGTTTGTGTTGAATTGAAACCTCGACCAATGTTTATTGAATACGTGATCGAGTACACGCTTTTCCTCAATTATCTCCGGAGAATCGTAATCCAAAAGTCACCGACTATCGTTGGAGGCACGCATAATACAAGAATGGCAAAACACTGCATTCCACAGTCTTTGCAGCGATAACAATCGATCGAGTTACATGCAAAGGTTAAGTTCGGTGTTAAATCTCCATCTTGAAGCCTGATTTATATTGTAAATTTTGTTTTGATGCGAGAAGAATCGATTTTGATTCATCATCCGCAATTTCATGACATGAAATCGAGATTATAGAAGCTCGAGACATGCATCCATGACTGCATGAATACGCTTTCGTGTCCTTAGAAACATGATTGTATATTTGCCAGATTAATCGATCATTCAATTGCTGGAGTTTCGACGAATCGAGTTAGTATCGACGGAGACATTTATAAATAAGATCGAATATCAATAGAGTTCGTGGAAGCGAGACAGACGAAGTTGCTGTAAACAAAACCGGGGCTTCCTGTTGCTCTGCAGCACATTCCACATGCTGGCTGGAGGATATGGCGATGTTGACTTTGGAAGCTGGATTTTGGTTTTTAAATTTTGTTTTTTAAATTTTGTGACGAAATATTAGATTTAACTAAACCGAATGTAGAAAGTAGAATATTTGATCATTCAAATAAGAATTTAAAACTGATTATAAGAATCGGATAGAAGACAAACGATTGCCCGCGACCCTGTGACAGTATTTCCTTCTCGGCATTCGCAAAAATGTAACTGACCCATAATAGTATATCAACATGCAGGTCCCCTCTAACCTTCGACTAGCTGGCTCTCGAACTAGCACTTTGAGCAAGGGGTTCTCTAGATGACAGTCCATTTGACTATGTTCATGCTAAACAATTACTGTTCAACTAATAGAAGTACATACACAGAAAAAACGACAAAAAGCGACTGAGCACTTCTAAACACGTACGGCGTGACCGTTTTGACGTCCAAAATCTAACATGATTTTTCGGTATAGCTGGATTATCAACTAACATACTGCAATAATAAAGAAGTCGCATTCTTGAGGCAAAAGTTAGTAATTATATTATTATTTATTAAACTTGCGGAACTGCAGCTATCTTTGCAAGAATAAAGTATGAAAATAAATAAGTAACAAAATCATAATAAATTTCTCAAATGATCAACTTTTATGTTGACTAATAGATATTATCATTCAATAAACTTGAGGAAATATCTTTAAATACACAACATCTAAGAAAATAACAGACATTTTTGATTTGATAATGTCAACATTTCACTGTAATTTTTTGTAAGTTTTTATGCAAAATATGTGCATAGGCACACAACATAATACATAACAAGTCGCGAATGGCATGTGTATGTTTGATGTGATCCATGGCTTCCTAGTAAAACATTATGAATCAGCATTCATTGGCGTTCATTACATTTAAAGGAATCTTATAGACTTGCCTACAAGAAGAAACATTTATGATTGAATATTTATCCACAAAACATGCTTACAAATGTTTTCTTATGCATCTGCGGGGCAATATATATTTTCATAATGAGAGTTGAAACTAATCTCGAATTGTTTCAATGATATATATATAAATAGAAGAATAATTCTAAGAAGAATATTCTGAGCATAGAATAATTAAAATTACTGAATGCAAATAACGAATTAAATAACTTACTAAGAAAAACATACAAATTTAAAGCTATATTTTGAAATAATTTTACAATTGGAAGGCTCTGCTATTTAATGTAGAATTTATAAAAATAAAAATAACCCCTTATCTAATATTCCCTGAACCTCTTTAGGAAATCGGAAACTGTGTAAATTTGACAAGTTACAATACAAAGTATAAGATAATACACAACACTGCAATTTATTATATATATAGTCGTGGACGGTTTAGATATTATATTTGATGAGAATTTGCGAGACTCATAAAGCCACAGACACGCAATTTCTATCATTCCTGGTCCAGTTATAAATAGAATTCATTTCCTCACTGCATCCATCCCATCCACTGATGTTCGTCCCGGAGACGTAATATATCAGATCCATCGTCAAAGAATCTATTTTGGGTTAATAGATCTCTATTATGATGCCGTTCTTGATAATTTACAGTCATTTGTTTATCATTATTTAAACAACTCTTTATTTTGGAGATGATTTATTAGGTATTTTGTTTTAGCTTTCAGAGCAATACAGTTATGTTGGATCATCTCATGTTGGCCACTCTTCCATACTCTTGAACAGAAAGCAATCTACTGTGCATATTTTTTTTCGGAATCTTCACTTCATGTCACATTGCCAGTGCTCGACACCAACTCCTTTAAGTGATTGCGTTTGCATGCGAGACGTACGTATAATTATGTAAACATATGTTTATAATTCGACAAAAGGAGGTTCGGGAAACAGGTTGACTTAGAATTTTCTTGCGTGTGCTTCTCACTTCTGGACAAGGCAAACGAGAAACTGGAGAAGCGCTTGACGTTTTTCTGGTATCTCAAGAGGCCTTTGACAGGGTCTAGAATGACAGCTATAGCAGCTTCTAGCTTATGTACACCCTAACACATTAGCCTAATGGCAAATGTATATAGATATTGGACTTCCTGAGAGAGAGAAATCAATTCGAGTAGTCCTTGAGGGCTGCTCGTCTGATCAGTTGGCAATCAATGGCGGGGTACCTCACAAGTTGGTTCTCTCTACGACGCTCTTTATGCTGCATATTGACGATCTGCTCAATCTGATCCCAGGTATTTTTGGGTATGCAATAATATGTGAGACTGTTCTGTCAATCATCAGCTACTTCAGCTAGCTAGTAAGGCCGTCGAAACTATTGAAATAAAATCCATAAGACTTATTGGTACGTCAACGATGCATTAGCTAGACTCTAAGATAGAGCATTGAACACTGACTGCAACGCATAATTCTTTTTCTATCGGTCTACTTATACTTTTCGGAGAGCTTGTGAAATGAGACAACTTGATTCCTCCGCCCCCTTTCGATCATTGGACAACTAGACGCACAGACGTGTTTTGTTTCAATCGTCGTCATCCTGATGCCAACGAGTGGAACAAGGAGTGCCTTAATGTTTGTTTCCCTTAGTTAGTATTATTTGGGAGCTTTCAAGACAAGAGTAGGAAGGTATATTCTATTTCTAAAAAATCGTGCTCTATCACAACACTTCATCGTCACTGAAGCCTCTGTCAGTGTCAAGTCAATCAAGTATCTAACTATCAGAACTCTTATTGCATTCCAAAATAATCTAAATACTAACTACTTGAGGCCCAATTGGGCTGCGTCTGGCCTGTACTGGTGACAAATGGGTCAAGCAAATGTGAGCCAATCTAGTCTTTTTTTTGATTATTTAACTAGAATCCACTACTCAGAGGTCAGTTGTTTTGCACTAAGCTTATTTCCAATGCCCACGAATGAACTTAAAACAAAAAGATAAAACCTGCAGTCTCGGAGGCAGAGCCAGAGATCATCAACCTAAGTTAATATTGTCGTAGCTTCGACAGGCTGCCAAGTAAACGAGGTTTTTCCTTTAAACTGCAGGAAATTAGCATACAATGCATCGATTATGGAAACAAATAAGAGATGCCAACTTTGGTGAGGCTTTAGGCTCATATCCCGGAATTCTGAAGTTTTTTTTTATTTGAAATTGAAATTACTTATTGTGGCCTCATAAAAATCTACATAATTTTATAAAATCTATTTGAAGTCGGTTTATTGGTTCCAAGAATTATGTTTTGATTTGAGTTCTCAATTACGGCACCGTTAAGACTCGTGAATCGTGAACATTAACTACATACGCATAATGTTGTTTCATACATTATTATCACATAATAGTGTTTTGTAGTTGATTACATATAAATTATTTACAGTTTTCAAATACACAAACTTTAAATAATTACCAACTCTATTGTAACAGTTTAATAAAGTATACTTTCGCTAAATATCGATTAGCCATTCGTTTCGTTACCGGCTCGGAAGTGTTTTTTTTTATATTTTCCCGATTGTTACCGCTAGTTGATTGAACACTTTCTAATGCTGGCCGGCCAATTCTCGCAGTCTTTTGTGTCGTCGATTTTAACGGTAAAACATTAAAAAGTTATTATTTTGACGAAGTTTTAGATATTTGCTTTACCTTAATTACCTAGATAACATATGGTAAGTACAGACTATTAAGTAAAATGACTAAAACTAATACATAAGGTACTTACTTATATTCTGTGAAAAAAAAGGATATCATATTTTTTTTATTTCATATAAATCTCTTGTAATGGAAAAATAATAGCTCTAGCAGCTATTTAATATCATAATATGTACCTACAGTTAAATTTAAAATAATATCATTGCATATGTATGATAAAAGTATCATGAATTATTTTAATTAGAAATCCATTCATGTCATTATTTATTTAAAAAAAAAAGATACTTATTAACGTTCTTAATCTCTATCTCTCTTCTCTGAAGAAGTTCTTAATCAAGTGACAGTGACAGTAGGTACGAATGTGGCCAACAACTGTCAATGGTCTAAATCTCGCGCGTTTACCATAAACATTCGGAAAAGAAACCGCGAAACTTTTTTTTTCTTTTAATATTTGGCTAAGCACGTTTTGTGCATCTTCCAGCGTCAAGCCGTCAAGTAAATGTAGAATTTAAATTATTAGGTTAGAATGTAATTTAATTAGAATAATGTTTATTCCCAAAGCTTTTCGGAATGATTCACGCAATAAAATATTAACGGCTGGCCCGCTGAAACCTTTTTCGCGGCTTCTGACAGGCCGAGGTTTGATACATACCTATTTACTCGGAAATATTAGATTGGAATATTAAATATTTTCAGTTGAATAATCAAGTACCTACTGGCACAGAATAAATAATATACTACTGGGTAGCTTCTAGTGCATCAGACATAAATAATATGGGAATTATTAGGTAAACGGCAAAATATTATATAATTATTATTTAATTTTATTAAATTTGATCAATAAAGATCCAAAGATCGGGCTCAGTGGCTATGTTCTGTGGTGGCGCGTTCAAGGCACGCAGCCGCGCGCCACCCAATGGACTGATTCCTTGTACTATAATTTATTCTGTGCTGTACTGGCTGACATTAATGATGATATTGTATCCGATTACGAAAAAGGAGGCCTACGACTTTAGCAGCGTAACTATGTAGGTGTGTTCAGGGTATCGTGCTAATATTTATTGAACGATATGCTGAATGATAATTCAGCATATCGTTCGTGTGTATGTTCCTTCCAAGGAATTTATATGTACTCAAAGGCGTCGCCAGCCCATGGCCTAGGGGGAGGCAAGTTGATATTATATGAAGGACGGGGAAAGTATGAATTGTAGATACACAGTCAAGAACACATGAAGCTTTACCAGTGGCGTAGCGTGAGATTCTGCCACCCGGGGCTGAACCGGAATTTGCCACCCCCTATTTTCTTTAATTCCAAATCTATTTATACATCGAAATGATTAATACGCTATCAGAGTGATCGCAAAAATGTTGAGCTATTTCTCTTAGTGTGGAAAATGAATTATTATATTGAACCACATTGTAAAACCAAAACAAATGCGAGCGAAGCGAGCGCGAAATTTTTGAGCTATTTCTATCAATGCTGGAATTAAATGTTAATAAGTATTTAATCAGAATCAAAAAATCCAATCTATAGACAAGCACTAAAAGCGCGAAAGAGCGGAGCGAGCGTGAAATTAGAGTTATTTCTATCAATATTTTATCTAAAATATAGTTCCGATTCCAAAAAATATATATGCACCCCCTGCGCACCGCGGGTTCCGTACAAACTTAACTTTGTCGTTGGAAAACTGTTGTCCTCATATATCGCGGGCAGTTTACCAACTGCAAATAAGTTATAAAAGCAAAAAAAAAAAGAAAGTTAAGTGACTACAAATTTACTGTTTGTTTTTGGATTTTTCCCTTTACTTGTGCTATAAAACATTGCTTCTCGCCAAATTTCATGATTCTAGGTCAACGGGAAGTACCGTATAGGTTTTGATTCCCGCGCGTGTGTCGTAATGAGCGACATAATAAATGGCCGTATGTTTAGATTGCATTGACATAGCAGTTTTTTTTCACTTACTATTTGATGTACATTTCAACTTGATACCTCCAGTCTCCACGCGTTCAAGATAAAAAGGGTCTTGACAGACAGACAGACGGACGGACAACGAAGAGAACCTGTAAGGGTTCCTTTTTTTTTCTTTTGAGGTACGGAATCCTGAAAATACTAATTGGCGTCCGTGTTACAAACTATCAGGTTATTAAATTAAAATCATCCAGGATTCCATCATGATGGGTATCAAATTCAAGAGCTTTTAAGGCCCGGTTCTAGCACTTTTAGCAATTTTCGATCATTTCTGAACGTCTGTATCTTGTTTTCTAATTAACCCAGAACTATGATTAGTATGAATTCACTCGACAGAAAATAAAATCAAAGTAAAAAAAAACTTACTTTACGCTTAGAACATTGATTGGAAAGAGACCCCGTCACTAAATGATATCAAACATATACCAAGAGAAAGAACTTATTATGATGGAGAAAATGGCTAGACACTTTTTAATTCCAAGCTTAAGTTTTCATACAAATAAATAAAAGCCTTAAATTTTACTCCGGAGACGTATCATCTTTCCCGCTCTACTTGATCACGGATGAGAGGGACATAAAATTCTCTGACACCCGGCCTTAAAAGCTGTTTTAATTTAATACCTACGGCAACAAAGTACAATATTTTCACTTCACGACCAGATCTCGCCCAGAAGCGCGCACTTGCTTAGCTTACGAAACTTGAAATATATCTTGTTTGAACCACATAATCAATAATAGTACCTTTCCCGGTAGTAGTACTACAACACGGTGTGTTGTATTACAACATATACATCATGAGATGTATGTTGATATTTCCCTTAAATCTTCAATCAGTCCATTATTTAACTGATTATAAAATACCGTGAAATCCTCCAGCATTGCCCACTTTTTTCACTGTTTAGGCCACTGTCTAATAGATACGGGTTATTAAGCCGCATGTGATATAAGGTTTCATATTTAACTATTTTAGAATCGATTAGACTGGTCAAAAATATAGATTTTTGCATAGATTCTCTAAAAACAAAAGAAAAGGAGGCGTGTAAAGTTATGCGGATTTGTTCCCAACTTTACCACCCTTCATTTGTGAAGCCATGACGCTGGTTTTAAGAATCAAGCATGAAAAAGTAGCAAAGATCAGAACATAAAAATAAAAATCATTAGTTTGTTCATTAGTGAAGTGGGTTATGTTGGGCTGGCTTTTATTTCAACTTTCATAGTCATAGGAGTTAGGGCTGCGCCATCAAATGTACTGAAATACCTTTGGGCAATGTTGGCACTGTTGCTTCTGTGCCACACTGCCTAAAATTGCCCAAGACCATAACTTGAAAAATAAAAGACATTTCTTAGATTGAAATCAACAAATCTTCCTTATTTCAATGAGTTTTTTCTATGCTGCCGGTCATAACCCCGGTACCCTAAGTAGTTTTGGCGCTCACGGAGAAGTTAATGGTAACGAAATTTGCACCACTTTCACACACACTAATTTGACATAATCTGTTGACTAAATGAAAGGGGTTAGAAACAGTTACATAACGTAGATTCGTACCAAAGAGTAAAAAAGTCAATAGACATGATATTTATTTAAAAAAATAGTAATAAATCTATTTTTTGGCCGTGAGTAAAGATTGGAAGGGTGGGTAAAAATAATAATAAAAGATAGAGAGACATACGCAGACTGCAGCGCGAATGAGAGTCACTGCTAACACGTGCTACACAAACGCCAATGTTTTAAGGCCAAAGGAAGCCAGTTGTGTGCGTTGCACCTAATTTATGCGGTCCACGTATAGGTCCACGCATGAGGAGCTGGTACCTAGTGGCACTTGTACTTAATTGGATCTAGGTATGATTGAGAGCGAGAGCAATAATAACACGAGTGCAATAATAAAACACTTCAAAGGCGAATGCGAGGTGATTCTACTTTTCTTTGAACAGTTTCAACTCCTGCAATCAAATTTGTTATCTATTTATTAGGTTGCTACGTAACGGAGTATTTTACCTATTTACAAGCGTTCCATACATATGTACCACGTGAACCACGTACCTACATAAATCGATTTCTCGGTCAGAATGCTAGAGCTGTTGAGCTTATCAAAACTCCATGCAAGTCGCCGCGGCCGGTTGCATAAACCAGTGAGCGGTTTAAAAACAAAACGGAATCGCGAAGTCGAGCGGAATCCCGGCGCCCGCGCAGCCTGCCCTCTACTATTTGAACACACGATCGATTGTCACTCACGCGCCACGCGGCGTCATGTGTGCATTCTTTATACATTTGCCGTAAATTACCTTAGTCAAATAATTGAGAAATATACTGTTCCTATTAATTCCAAATCAGACCTATACACAGATAATTACAAACGTACTTATCCATATATAGATGTTTCTGTTTCCTTGATCGTCGACAGTTCAGTCTTTCGGTATTTTACAGGATTATATTCAGAGTGTGCTTCCCTATGGCTTTTCCAAAATTGGACGTCTAGCTAGACGCGAAATATCGCAAAAATTAAATAGAAAATCTGATAATTATGCAAAACATCACGTCATCTGAGGATACCTTTCCCTTGTGTTTGCTTGCGCCAAGCGTTTTGCGTCAACGTTGGCTGGACGGGAAAGGTACTCAAGAAAGTTAAACCTTCTTGAAGGTACCAATCTTCTTAGCAAACGAGCTCCATCGTCGACCGCATCATTGTTTAAAATCAGGTGAGACAGCGGTGAAGCGCGAGTTTTTCTACAAAGACAAAAGTAATACGCAGAATAAACGCCTGTTTACTAGTGTGGAGTTCACGACTCACTCAAACGAAAATTTCAGTAGGTAATCTTAAAACCCCCCATCAAAATGTAGGTTTTTTTATATCAGGCTTTTTAACCGTACTTTTTACGATACTTTATGTGGGCGTAGCGATGGCGTTATTACTATACATATTATGTGGCCATGGGCAGAAAAAATATACCTGCCCATGGGTCTGCTAACTACTAACTGCTAGTATCAACTGCCAAGACAAGGGTATAAAATTGACATATTTGCAATTTCATACAATAATTTATAATATAGTAGGTAGTTGTAATCGCTTACTTTTGAATTATTAACATAGTGTTGTGATGTAATGTTTTAAAAGAGATTATGTTGACATAGCAGTTGAAACAATAGTGAACAGTAACAGTAAATCTTTCGCTCATTTACGATTTATTCAACTTGTTTAAGCAGATAACGCAGACAAATTATTATTTTTATATTCAGCCATGCGTGATGGCAAAAACGCCGTGATCCGGTAAATAATAATAATTGGAAATGCTTGAGTATTTTTATAGAATTATAGAAAACACCAATGATGTTATTAAGGAACATCATAGGAAAACAGAACTTCCTCTTCTAAAATCTGGAATATCTACGGGACTGATATTACCTAATTAAAATTAACAAACAATACATTATGTAAGTGTTTAATAAAATATGGGTATAAGTGCTATTCAATGTAACTTGGAGCGCTAGCCAGAGTTATAGGATTGGACTTACACCATCATCATCAGCCTATCCTCATCGTCCACTGCCGGACGAAGGCATCTCCTAGTGAACGCCGCTGAGCTCAATCTTAGGCTCTTTCTCCTCATCCAGTTCCTGCCAGCAACAGCCTTTCGCAACTCGTCACTCCAACTGACCGACCACAGATGGCCTTCCACACTACGTTTGCTTAAATACGGTCTCCTCTCTAGTACTTTTCTCCAACAGTTGTCGGTTCTGCAAGAAATATGATCAGCCTACTACAAGTTCAGCTTGCTTATTCTTTGAGCTATATCAGCTAACTTTGGTTCACTGACGGATCACCTCGTTGCGGATTCTGTCCTTCAGATACACTAAAGTCCAAACATAGCTCTCCTCTTAACATTGACTTTAAATTTGTGGACCATTACCGTGATTGCCTCCGTATGTCATAACTTTACTGGGTTACACAGCACCCGCGGGATCAGATGGGGTGGACCTCTTGCTAAGCCGGGCCCACACGACACACACCCGCTTGTCAAGCATGGTGATTATTTTAAGACAAAACCTTCCCATTACGGGGAAGCCCATGTTCAGCAGTGGTTCTGCGTTATGATGATGATGATGATGATGAGTTCGTATTACTGCTAGAAAGCACACGTTGAAGATTTCCATCTTTAGACACTGTGGTACGGACGAAGAGAAGACCGGATGGGGTATTCGTTATGTAAATGTGGCCCATCCCAGATTAATCCTCTTATCGGCTCCCTGTTCCTACCCAATTTCATAGTCTGACCAAGGTAAACATATTCCTGAACAACTTCATGGGGCTTGTGCTTATTTAGCCCCGATTGACACAAGCGTGCATTATTGCACGTTAGCAATCTGCAGAGTAGGGCTAGTGTTCCCAGGTGTCCCGATTTGTTCGGGATGTCCCGATTTTCAGGGGTGTAGTGACACGTCCTGATTCATATTTGATCTAGACGCTGAATGTCCCGATTTTTCACTAACTTCCTTAGTCTGCACTTCATTCGATAATTGTGATACAAAATGTTTGTAAGATTACTACATACAAATATGTTTGCTTTCATATTTTTTCACGAAACTTGGACTAAATAGATATCATAAAAAAATAACTTTACGCATATTGTGTTGGCGAGATAAAGGTATTACGCAAATTGAAGCAAATAATTGACGTTGATTTTTTGCGTTTGGGCTACACGTGTGGAAATTTAATTAAAAAACTGCCTATTGAGATAGCTTCAATAATAAAAACATCGTCATCATCATCATCTCAAGCATGGTACAAACATGATCTGAAATATGTAAACACAAGATACTTTCATGGCATCCATACTGGTTCCGAATGCTGCAACGGAAATAATATTTTGCCGAACAAATATAATTGGTCTGATAAAAGGAACTGATTATCTCTGAAGCATGTTAAAGGAGAGATACAAACTAGTGTCTCTGTGAGCTGTAGACCTTCCGAGTTCAAACTTTTTTGCAAACAATCTAGCGGTGCATAGTAGCGCCATCTAGTTACGATATTATATTGTAAAACTAACATTAATAACCAAGGCGCTCCATCAATCCTTACCTAGTAAGCATAGGGCTGATTCCACTGGTAGAAACCTAAAACTACTGCATTTTGAGGAGCTATTCTGCTCATCACGCCGAATATCTCATCAGATCTTCACCAATTTTTTATTAGATCAACTTATAATTACTACCTTACAAATAAATAACCATCGAAATCGGATCTAATAAGGCGGACATATTCAGTAGCCCCCTTTTTGGGGCAAGTACCTCCCCAAACAAAAATCCCGACGACAAAAAATATCTAAAAATCCGTTTAATCTGTAAACCAAGTTTCGTCTAGATCGGTTGAGAAATGTGACATGTAGAGGAGAATGTACGGACATACGAAAGCATTTTTGCTCAAGCCAAAATGGAGAAGCTTTGCTCGCGCTTCGCGCTCGTTCGGTCAATATAAAGTCCAAGTTCAAGTTTTCCTGTAGTAAATTTGATACATGTGCGATTAAAAACAAAGAACTGTCGAAAGCAGTGAAATCTAACGGCAAGTAGGTTTAATACAACTAAAAAGTACATATGAATAAATATTGATAAAAGAAGATACTTGCAAATGATTCCAAAGATTTTATATTGTTCGATTTAATTAGCCGAAACGGTTATTTGATTTTTTTGTTATATTTCAAGAAGTGTATCTAGTTTATATCATTCCATTTAAAAAAAAACTAAGCATCCGATTAAAATAAATGAGGATACACAAAAATCCGGTTTTTTCGAGCCTTTGTACCTGTCCGATTTGAAAACCAATATCCCGATTATTTTAACCTTCCGTCCCGAAATTTGAAACACTGGACCTGGCAACACTAGGCGCTATCCCTATGTACAACAATGCAAAGAAACAGAGATGAATCTTCAATAGGTACCTATCCTACTTTTATTGAATTTTTTCTCCTTACGAATTTTCTAATCGACTTTATAGCGAACCCTTTATTTGCCCGGTCAGTATCGACTTTCACTAGTAGCGTACAAGGGCGCGCGCCCCTCGCTCCCGCCACATGTTGAGTTGCCGCTCCGTGCGCGGGAGTGTTGTTGTAGGAGCGGCAACGTCGCACGCACGGGTACTCCGGGCCGGGTAGGTTGGGCAAAGGTTGGATCAAGGAGATAAAATAATTAACTACACAAGATTTTATGTTCAGGTTGCGGTTAAAAATACTGTATTTTCTGTACACTTTGAAGTCTTTCATTAAAGTCTCGTTTAGTTCTGAAGTTTCTCCGGGATATATCCAAAATACATATTACAAAATTATTAAGATACAATAATTATGGTATAACAGAAAATATAATAATTCTTACTTTAACTTTACTAAGAAATAGCTAGTCAGCCACAGAATATGTTATACTTTTGAGCAAATTATATTACATGTTGCTTGCAAGGTTTAAAAAAAGATTATATGTAATACTTTTGACCGGAAAGCCACAGTGCTTCCTGTGACTGAGTAGCTGAACTGAGTAGTGAGTACTTAAGTATTCGTGTTCTATGACACGGGCGTACGCCAAGCTACAATATTTAATTATAGTCTAGATGATAGTTAAATAGAAAGTTAGGAAAGACAGCATATTTATAGCTTGTATTATTCTTTATTCTGTGGTTATAGGTACTTAATAAAAACTATCGAATTAGCCGTAAGAATATTACAACCACTTTTCCAACCGTTAGGATAGACTTAAAATAATTAGCGTTTGGTTAATGAAATAATTATCAAGGTCGTAAAGACAAGAAGGGCGGGGACTAGGGCACCTACACCTATTTCTATTTTACTTCGTTTTTCAAAGGCCCCCTTCAGGAAAGTTCGCTGCTCGCGTTGCGCAGGAGTTGTTTTGTAAGAGCGGCAACGTCGCGCTCTCGAGTTACTATTGTGGTTGCACGCACAGAGCACAAAGGCAAAGGAGATACAGGTTGTGGGATAAACAAATCAAGTTTCCTACACATAGGTAGGTACTTACTGTATTATTATTGTACTTATGGTGTACCAAGTTTTATTATAAAACGAGGAATCGCAAAATAGAAACAAATAGAACAATTACATTATTATTATTATTATTATTATTATAACTACATAGGTATGAATCTAATAATATTTTTGTACCCGGCTAAACTGATTTAGTTGTTATCTATACTTATAATAAAACTGTAACGGGTCCAATTCTGTTTTTTTTAGTGTGTCCTCTATGTTTGATACTGAAGCCAAAACTGTATTTTTTTCATATTTATCTGTCTGTCTGTCTTGGCCGCGCAACATGGCAAAACTACTGTATGAATTCAAATGAAACTTGGCATGATTTGATTTCATACTACGAGATAGGACATAGGATACTTTAATACCAAAAAAATAAAAGTTGAAGTTTCTTGATGAAAAAGCGAAAATGATTTAAAACAATCTTTTATGTATTTTATCCAAACAAGACTTCAAAAAGTACTTAGCTAAGGAGCAAACCGCAGTTAATTAACACCTATTAATTAGGTCAGGAGTTTTCTGTGACCGCAAAGAGAAAGGGAGAAAGAGGGGACGTAGAGGATGCGGGATAAATCCGGACGCTTTCATGTTTGGTCGGATACCGGATAGAATATTTTCAAGAAAAAACAACTAATAATGGTAGTTATTACTTTAAAAAGTGTAGTAATAACTAGGTAATAAGAGAGATGTTTTTTTTGTCGACTCCAATGTCTTTTGAGGGTTTTTAAGTCAGCGACAGGCGGTTTGACAGCGCTACTACTACTAGCCACTACCCAAACCTTGTACTATTATTTATTCTGTGCCCAAACTGTGGATGACATACTTAATTTAAAAATCTTTACCATGCTGTATTGAAAATACCATTTTATTTTGTGTCGAGAAAGAATTGCGTCGCAATGTGTTGCTACTTCTATAGAATCGTAAAAAAATATTTTTAATACCATGTAACGGATAAACATTATAGTTACTGATACAATCTTAGTTACAAATATACCAGAACTTGCTACGGCCCATGGTTTCGTCCGCGTGGCTGATGATGATGATGAAAAGTAGTCTGTGTTAATCCAGGATATAAGCTATCATGGTACTGAAGTTCATACAAATCCGTTCAGCCGTTTGAGCATGAAGGAGTAACAAACATGCATACACACACACACACACACACACACACACACACATTTAAATATAATCGCTAATCGGTTTTTATGCATTTAATGACGTTTTGTATGGACGTCAGTTCTTCATCGCGCATGCGCAGTTTTCCGTTTGATAAGAGAGTATTCATTTTTAAAACTCTAAGCTCTGATTGGCCTGTTTATGAGAGTGGCTACACATCTCTGATTTATAATATTAGTGTGATTAGACGAGTACTTACCTATTTAGATGATAATTAGGCGGCACATAATAATATTATATATATCCGGCCAAAACCAATCACTCGCATCCTTGTTCCAAACGAAACAATTTGAAACAAAGAAGCGGCTCGACAACAACCCTTTAAAACTAACTATACTCGTCTAAAAGGAATAAAAGACCACCTAGTAGGTTCCCTGAGGTACGCTAACAGGTATTTCCGTCCCGTTCACTCGGGATCATTTCCGACCGTGTCAGAAAGAGACAGGGGATGACAGTGATACTTTTTGTTCAACATAAGTGTTTTGTTGATGTGTTATTCATACCTTGAAGGTTTTCGCGTACGTTTCAATGTTTTGTATTGAGAAAATATTGAGTATTTTTAAATGTTACGTAATGAGTATTTATGAATAACCGAAAAATTAATTCAGCATTTGCTGATAATAAAATGAACTTAAACAGTTATATTTATGTTTAATAAACCCGAATAATTATTGGGGTGAATTTAAATTATAGACAGGTAACTGGGAAAACGAATATTTAATAGCAAACCTATGTTTAAAAATCAAGGTCACTTAAAATTTGTCTACCTAGATCAGTCAATTTTATATTAAAACCTGTTTAGTTTTGAACACCGAATGTTTAAGATCCTTTACATAACAATGCCGAAAATGGACTTCCCCTTATTATATTGCATTCCCCTTAGTATCTGCCTCAGGAGTAAGTGCTCCTGAGGCAGACACTTAAATAATATGATGCGAGTGAAGTGCGTGTGACTAAAATAAAACCGATGATAAATCATTATTTATAGAAATACTTACAGTAATCGCAGCCAATCTATATGTTTGTGAAGTTAGGCTCTGTGAACGATTGCGCAGGTACTGCTGTGGGGATAAAACAGCATCAAGTAAGAGCGAGATAGAATATGCGAAAAACGTAAGCGAGTGAGCGAGGCAGTGTTCACCTTCAACATTGGGATTGCGTCTGAAAAATATCAGTTTGCGCAGCGACTAGCAGATAACTTCCGGGACACATACTTCCGCTGCGATTACGACTCGTATTTATTATTGATTCTGTGGCCATAGTTAGATACTAGTGATTATATTCTCTTTGTTATCTACCTACAGGAACCTAATCATACAAAATAACAGTGCAAAAAAATACCTTAAAATCGTGCAGTCCATAATTACAGACAGGCTTTACTTATTTTGAAAGAATAATATGATATTCTTGAATTATTGAATTGCTTATAAGCTTTTACTTTTGCATGATAGTCATTCTAAACAAATTTAGACTGAACCAAAGTTTATTTCATGCAATTATTTTTCTTAGACTGGGAACACTGCAGGGGTTCAAAACATTTCGTGCAATCGCTACCATTTTGATATTTAGTTGTTCTGTGTTCGTGAATGGAGTCCTTACTCCCTGTCGCTTGGCTACAGTCACTGTTGTACAAAACTTGAGCTTAATTAAACGTGATTTATATTTTAAATATTTAATAAATTTACCTTAAATTTAATAAATATACAGTATTAGAAATATTAATAATTTATTTTCCTGGACGGCGGAGTAGTCGAAGTGCTTTGAAGAATGGTTACAGGAGATTCTGCCAGAATTGGCATAAACAATTCAATTTATTACGGCACGGCAGTCATATTTATTTTAATAAAAGGTTTTATTTAACTTTTTATAATTGAGCCGCGCGATAGCAAAGCCGGGGGAAATAGAAAAAAAAACATTTCTCACAAGTGAAAAATGTTTTGGGCAACTGGCATGTCACTTTGACAGTGACTTTTCGTGACATTGCTTTGTTTACATAAAATATCTAAGATTACGGGTTTAATGATGATCTTTTTTTTTTCTTTTCCTCGTTCGAGGATTTGGCGTCACACTTCTCGTGTATTTGCCAGTGTCATGTTTTTCATTTTCTTGCCAGTTTTCTTCATTTTTCTAATTAGAGTTCTTTTTTTCTTTTGCTTTCTTTTCTTTTTTTTTCATTTTTTAATTATTAAAACGAGGGAAACAAAGTAACTATTTACAAAATTAACAAAATGATGATCTTCTTGGCCTTTCTGTTGACCTACCAAGACCAAAGCAGAATTTCAACAAGCAGGTTTAAACCCTTCTTGAGCTTCAAGATAAATGTGAATAGAGTATTATCATTGACAGAGACAGTATCCAAAACACGTAGATACTAGATAGGTAGGTACCCAGATAAGTAGACTGAATCCAGGTCACAAGACCGCAGCAGTAGTTTTTAATTTAACCTTTTTTCGCGTTTTGGAGCGTCCTCCACAGTTCGTTACTCGTTCAGTTTCAAATTATTTTTTGCGGAAAATATTGTTTCGCTGATGAGTATAAATTCTGAAATTCCTGTGCTCATATTTGAAGGGCACTGTTACCTATGGGCCTTATTCTGTGCCTTATAAGCTTATATACTTACCTATAATATAAATACTTGATTTTATTAACCTATTTATAAACTGCCTAACCTAAGTATTTAAATGAATGATGTCTAACCATAAAAACTATTCATCCCAGTTTGTTCGTTTGTCGTACAGGAGTATTATTAGATATTCTGTGGTACAGTGCTACAAGGATCTTTTGGCACTTGAAACCACAGACCATATATCAATTATTGAAACTCTTGAAAGGGGCGTAGTTGTGTTGTGAAAGTAGGTGGCGGCGTTAGTTCCAATTTTAGCCACGTGCCAAAAGATCCTTGTAGCTTCTCTGTCTACGCTTGTAGCACTTTATCACAGAATACCTAATACACTTTGTGGTAGTGCTGGCCTCTGGTGTCAGTTTGTCAGGCCCGAGGGCATCTGGCATGGCCTTAGAGTAAATATTGACATGACATTCATCCCAACTAAATTTATGATTGGATATAATGGAATTTTTAGTTCGACTTTGGCAGAGCAGTTGTGTTTATTATTTATTTTAAATTATTATTATTATTCATACTATTTAGTGACAAGTTTTGAGTTATGCCAATGAATTCAATATTTTATGTTTTGTCTTTTCAATTTGGAGCTATACTGCCGCCATAGTAAATTTAAAAAAGTGTAGCCTATGTTACTCGGAATGATGCAAGGATTCTAACGATACCACATACATAAACACACATACATATCAAACATAAATGAATCCTAAAATACATTACGCTCCCTCTTTCAGGCAGTCGTGTGAAAACTAATTGAAAGCCCCATCCTATTAGTGAAGTCAGTTAAAAATTAATAATAGAAAGTAAATACAACAAGTAGGTACATCTTCTATTTTGACAACCATTTTTGAAATTTGGAGAAGATATTCCTAGACATGGTACACATTTTTTTTTAATTCCATCTGATGATCCCGCCCGCGCAAAGCTTGCAAGCAGGCAAAGCTGCAGCCCGCGGCTAGTCCGAGAATATAATTAAAACAAAGTCCAGGAAATAAATCTCCCGGAATAATTTCCTAGGCTCTTCTACTGAAGCAGCACAATTTAATTTTAAAACTTGCTCCGAGTTGCAACTTGGTTATAAGACAGAGCATAATTTGAAATTTTGTATATAGTCTGTGGTGGACTTCTTAGTGTTATGGTACGAATATTTTTAATGAAGAAGAAAAAAAAAACAGTTTTTTTAAATGAACGTCACTTTATTTGGTGCTTTGTTAGTTCTTACGTTTTCAATTTTTTTATTCCTTTATTTTATTGCTTTTGTCATCGGTTTATGAGCTAAGTTTCAGCCGCATAGCTAATCGCGAAGTGCTCGAAATTTGAATTGCAAGATTCCAGGACAGACAAAATACATACATACATACATACATACTCATAGATACATACAAGCGAAGTTAAACAAAAGCTTTAAAAAAAAGCGGCAATTGCATGCATACAATGAAAACCAACGTCAAATGTATTTACGAAAAAACTACTAAACCAATTAAGATGAAATTTATATTGAACTAGCGACCCGCCCCGGCTTCGCTCAGGTAGCTAAGAATTTATCAAAATATTTCTTTGTACAAAATATTACAAGTATATTGACCACCAGCCCCGCATCCCTTCTGCCAAACCCCGCGTCTTTGCACACACAGAATAAACTAATAGTAGGTGCAAAGAACGGGTCAGGCCGAATTACTTGAAAGCTGCTCAGCAAACAACATAATAACGTTTACCACAAATGCTCTGGAAAAGGATTTTTTTTAAATTACTTTATTTTGGGGAAAATCCCCAAGCATATATGCATATGCATATATATATATATATTATATATATATATATATATATATATATAATGATATCGCAGACTTTATTGTAAAACTAATGAAGACCTATATATTTACAGTCAACTAGTAATCAATGAGACACCTCCGTAGACGCCCCAGAAACATATTGAGCGATCCGGACGTTGAAATGGCTGCCGCAGTGCAGGCAGCGATGGCCTCGTCCAATCCTTCCTCACCATGTGACAACACACTTAGATACAGATACCGACCTCGCCGGCGAGGCTGAAGGTCCCCAAATTAATTCACTTTTATTTGCCTTCGACTTTCTTTCCAATTCTTCTCAAAGATGTATTCCGAATCGGTGGGCAGTTAATAACATCATTCATAGGGCTTCTAGCCATTTTTTCAGGGCCCCCTGGATCACTACTAACACTAGCGATCCAGGGGTGTTTAGTTCGATCCCCGTAATATAGGCGACGGCCCTATCTGAGGTGCGTACCCCCTGGGTGCCCTTGAGCATGTCGCCAAACTTTTAACTTTGAAGTGCGACTTCAATGCAAGCATTGCGGCGGAGCGACATATAATACATAGATACATAATACATAGATACATAATACATAGATACATAATACATAGATACATAATACATAGATACATAATACATAGATACATAATACATAGATACATAATACATAGATACATAATGCATAGATTTATACATACAAGTGAAGTTAAATAAAAGCTTTTATAAAAACTAGCAAATTGTTTAGTAATCTTGATCGAGATATGATAAACAAACATAAACATTTAAAAAACAGTCGAGTTTTAAAAACGTCTTTTTAGAATTAGATTAAAATAAGCAACATATGTATATAAAAAAACTAATCTAAAACCACGTTTTTGCTATTAGCTACCCTGAAATTTTCAGCGGGGTAGATAATCGGGAGGTGCTTGAAATTTGAGTTGCAAGATTTCACCCGGAACGACAGACAGACAGACAAGAACGTGACTTAATAAAAACGTGGTTAAATGATTTTGTTCTTTCCAATAATTAAAATTTATAAAACCGTAACTAACGTTCGATAGAAAAATATGCGAAGTGCTGGTTTCACACCAATGTTTACACGAATGAATGGACGACGTGTAAACATCCAACATCGCTGTTGCTCTAATGTAAACATGGCGGGATTTATTTTTATTAACTTCTTTTAATGAACTAGCACTGAATGATGTGGGATGAAATAGAAACTGGGTCGGATATTAGCAGAGTGCAACAAAAATTTACATATGTCGTGGCGATATCGTAAAATTGATCATTTCGTGAAATGGGTGGCCACATCATCATACATTTTTATTTCATGTAATTATCGGTGACATCATGAAATGGTTTGGCCAGATCAATTAATGATTAGCGTTTGACGAACAGCTAAACGCACGGCTACTTCATGTTATGGTGATCATATCGTAAATTTGTCCACCCCTAGAAGCGTTAGGCGGAAGCCCGATTTGGCTATGAATGATGTAGCCTAACGTGGTTTGAAAATAAAAGTCAAAGTTCACTTAAAGAGCATGATATTTCCAAAAAAGCATCATTTGCAGCTATTAGGCGTTTTAGAGATATATGTGAACAACTAAAAATGATATGTAACTGCTGATATGTGGATCTTGCAAAAGTATATTTGCAACTTCTTAGTGTTATTGTAGAATTCTTATGATGTTTATAGAGCACGCGTTAAGGAAATACTGATATACGATAAATTAGATGCATATCAGCTACGGTGTGTTCTTTTATATCAAGGATCAGATCCATGCATGCCAGATATATCACCAGCGCTACAGCGACTTGGAAGCCACAATAGATCAATTTTTCTGTATAAATGTACCATCAAAACATATTGTACAACATTTTTGCTCTAAATCGCTGTTGTTAGAACAGCTTTACAGCTGTGTTATAAATGCTGTACAAGGCGGTCGAGTAAAAGTTTATGTCATTATTTATTATCACCATTTGACTTAGGTATATGCCTATATAGCTAAGTTTTGTCACGAATTATCAATATACAGCAATGCTGTGACAAACAGTCACCGCGTTACTTTAATATCTTTTTATAGCACTCTTTAGTGTTAACACTTTTTTTTTATCAATTCTTTGCTGGTTGGGCATTTCATGAAATGATCAATTCTACGATATCACCACGACATTATATTATACTAGTTCCCTGCGTCCGTACTTATTTTTTCCGCATTTTTCCGGGATAAAAGTTAGCCTTTGTTGATTTATGTTTTTTATCCCTATTTATCATTTAATCATATAAAAAATGCATTTATTGATAAATGATAATAATTATTCAATTCAATATTTATTAATGAGGCAAAAAATCTTACATAACAAATTAAATGATAATAATGATTCATTAAATTATAATAAATCTTAAAAAAACGAATTCATGTGGATTTTCTAAAAAAGTACTGAATAAATTCTCATATGTTTTTTAACGAAATGAACGATGACCACAGTACTTTTGCGGACTTTTTACCATTGAATTGGTAAATCTTAGGTTTACAGATAAATCTTAGGATTTACCGTAATTCAGTCTTTTACAGTAACATATATTCTTAAGTAAGTATGTACTAAATAACTTGTTTTGATGCGTAATATCGTCCCGCTCGCTTTCCTGCAATCTATGGGAAATGTGTAACAGTGTTAACAGATGTCACACATCATATGCGACTATTGTAAGGCTCACTCGTTTTTTTTTGGTTTGTCCTGTGAGGTAGTGCTGGCCTCTGGTGTCAGAGATTGTCAGGCCACCCGAGGGCCTCTGAAATGGCGTAACGACTGCTATTAATCAATAACAGCCGGGAACGACAGCTTCGTGCCTTCCGAACCACGGAGCGATGGAAAACCGCACATAAAAATTAAACTTCATTGGTTCGGAGCTTAGTAACGAACCCGTTATCGTTGGATTCTACGTTGCACTATTGAACCGTTAGGCTACCATCGCTTAGTGAAACAAATTAGGAAATAAAAACAATAACAAACAACTTAAAATATTATTGTGTAAAACTAACATCCACGTTTAGCAACACTGGCTGGCGACAAACGCGCAAAAATTACGTAGTAAGTAGATATGTTCATCTTCTTTAGTACAATCTTTTTGCTCATAAATGTATCCAAATGTACTTACCGAAGGTCTGAAGAGCAAACGAATGGGTGGCCATCATAATGTGGAAAAAATAAGATAATATGATTACATTGCCGTCTGAAAACATCAAACAAGTAAATCGGACCATCCTTTATACATATCGCCAGGCGTCGCTCACACCGACGTGTAGCAGAAATAGATCCATAAACTGCCATGACGTGGACTATTTGACGTAGCGCGTACTACTATTATTTATTCTGTAGGAGCGTGGGTTGTAACCAAGGGACTTATATGTACTTACGTACAACTGGAACGATATCTTCAAAGAAAAAGCGGGGTATCAATTATTTGACCTTGAAAACGTTTTAAAAATAAAAAAAGATAAGGATGTGAACGGAAGCTCTTGTTGTCTCTTTCTTATTTATAGTGCCGATCTCAGATGACAGCAAAACAGGACTCACACTCACTTCGAACAACAAACAGGACAAGAACTTCTTTAATTTCCAGAATAGTATTTAAAATCTCATCAGATACCAAAGAGAATGTACTATGTAAATGTATTAAATAGGTGACCTCTTTCGTATAGTTGTCTTTGTTATGATTATTTCACAAGTTTATTTTAGTCTGTGCGAAAACTCTGAAACTTTGTACGAGAGAGAAAGAAACTTCCAATACTTCGTGTACTTCTTTTTCTCGCATTTTCTTTTTAAATTACGTTTTCGGTGAGACCACTTTTTTATATAAGAGATATCGTTCCAGTTGTACTTGCGTACATAGAACTTCCTTGGATGTAACATTGTTAAAGCGTAACTAAGAAGGTTTTAAAAAATGACGGAGTATACACAGCCAAACAAACGTTTGTGATAATTTTAAGGTGTATAGAAACATGTAACCGCACACCGGACTTTTATTCTCCCGTTTGTATTGTTACGAGCTGGGGTTCACAAAAAACGCAAAAATAAATTAAACCAACAGTAACACTAAATCACTTTTTGTACACACTTATCACTAAACTCATCTATATCCGCTTCGAATCACTTTGATCGAACTCGTATCTTGGCTAAAATTAAACTGACTCACACAACCAATGCGCGCCATATTTACGAGTATATCTCCAAGGCATGTCCCGTGCTTTTTGGAAAGTATTCTTAGGTACAGTGCCACCAACTTATCTGTGTATTAAATGGTGGCGTGAGTATTTCAGTCGATCGATAAGTAGACTAATCAAAAAACAGCAAAAATACAGAAAATGTGAACCTCATAAGTGGTGGCTGTAGTTTTTTATTGTCACTTTACTGATAAGTTGGTTGCACTTGATAGATTTAGTAACATAACTTGATATATAAAGTTATCTTGGGATCGTTATTACTGTATATAAATCAAACCTAAGTTTGGTTGTTATCCTTAGGTTAGGATAGGTTTGACAAGCCTACGGTTAGGCTAAACTTTTTTTTAGCATATGAAATAAAGTTTTAACGCTATGGTGTTGTTATTTATAACTAATTCATAACCTGACAATATACAAGCAAGTTGCTATCTATATATGAATACTCCTTAGGTTATCCTAAGGAGTATTCATAGAAACAAAGAAATGTAATTGTTATATCTTTTATTGATTTTACCACCAGATTCGGAATACACTACATAGAATAACTGGCAAGAAACTATATAGCGAATATATTTTTTATCATCATTATTTTAATTATAATTAACACATTATTATTATCATACTTACAACTTAGATGTGATACTTGGTCATAGTGATATTTTATTATAATTACAATTCACTTCTATTTACATTTGGATATCCATAATAATCGTATTTTACATATTGTGAGACAATTTTAAATCATTATAATTTTTATGGAATTATTCTTAGAGATATTTCAGAGTTATAACAATCAGCCATCATTAATTAGTAAATACACAACATTTCACAAATTACCTGGTAATTTTTCTTAGAATAATGAATAACTCTACTAAGCATTTTAAACATCATTATATAACTTCACAAACATAAATTCGAAGCTTTTGCATAATAAGTTGTTTTATAGACTCGTACTACCACATTATTGTTTAAGTTCAGAAACATAATTTGTTATTATCACAGATTACAAACTCACCATAGATCTAAAAAAAAGATTATTTACAAATAGATTCAATTGGTTGTCACTTTTGGCTTGAAAAGCAATATGTTATCGTATGTGGTAAGGTTATTCAGTGAGAATATTAATTACATTGTTAAATATTATGTTATAACCTAACACACTGTACTCGCACATTGCGTCATCCATTAGCCTGCTCCTGAGCATACCAGATCGACCCGGCGTAACCTCTTACTAGTGGCGCCATCTTGTATGGAGTAGTTATGCCACTCAAGGTTTGATGGCGTTATTCATTCAAACTACAGGAATCAGCAATAAAAAGGGATTGTCACTAAATTAGCTCCCATGAAACACTGTGAAGCGGATCGGCATATCTTGAGTGCTTTACTTTCGATTTAGCGGTGTAGACTTTGTCTTTTTAAAACCTTCTTAATTGAGGGTAACTCAATTTATTTGCTAAATTTGGTTCCTATCTAACTAAAGTAAGGACAGTTTTTGAATTAACACATAGTTAACTACGTTTGTATGAAAGGATGAAGTTGTGAGTCTCTCAGCAACAGCCTTATTAACCAAATACTTGAAAAATATACTCTTCAGGTGTTCTTTCATGCATGCTGGTCGCTGGTCGCTATTGCGCCAAACCAAGTAATGCTAAACCGGGTATAACGGTTGACAAAATCTGATGCCAGAGGCCAGCACTACCTCATACGACAAACAAACAAACAAAGGTTAAAGTTACCACGCAAGCGATAAAAAGATTGTATTTCAGTTTTGTAAGTAACAAGATATTTTTAACTAAATTGTGTGCACACTTCACAGTGTGCACACTATAATGAAAAAAGTCGTAAACAGGCCAATAAGAGCATCGAGTTTAAAAAAATACTTCACTTCACTTCTTGTTTTATGGCATTTGTGGAGTTGCCATTCCACAATTCCGCCAATGTCACGTAAGTCGTATTCCGAAAAATAAGGGAGAATACCAGAATGAAACTAATCGGTAATTAAAAAAAAAACTTTCTTATCGAGCGGAAAACTTCATATGCGCGATGCAGAACTCCATACATTACAACTGATAGTCCGTACAAAACGTCATAAAATGTATTAAACCTATTAGCGCCATCTATCTTTTATCTTGTGTAAGTTTTTTACTCCTTCACGCTCAAATGCCGAACAGATTTGAATAAAATTTGGTACCAGGATAGCTTATATCCTGGATTAATACTTAGGCTACTTTTCATCATCATCATATTCTTATAAAAATATTCCACTGCTTCTCGCGATCACTGCGGTGTGAAGCGCGGCCATGCATGACATTACAATATTTAGGCCAAGGACAGCCCAAGTGTAAACTCATTGGCTCCGTGTATTTCGTGAATATCCTTGGAAAACCTTCAGATAGATAAAAGTTTGAGAAGTAAAAAGAAGTTTAGATTACCTTCTGCTACTTCTTGAATGTTTTGATAAACTTTGCATAATTTTTTTTTTCTTTTACATGGCCTCATTACAATTTTCCTCATTATACATAACTAGTGACTCGCCCCGCCTTCGCACGGGTAGCGCTCACTCTGCGGCATTTTTAGACCCGTTGTAACTTATAAAAAATACGCCAGT
Source organism: Alsophila aescularia (assembly GCA_946251855.1). Lineage (NCBI taxonomy): Eukaryota > Metazoa > Arthropoda > Insecta > Lepidoptera > Geometridae > Alsophila > Alsophila aescularia. The sequence continues at coordinate 66,968,964 of OX276374.1, forward strand.
AAGCTTAATTCAAAATCTGTGGCAGCAACGACGGTGGTGCTTTTTGACCATAGACAACTGCATTACTCACGTACTTGACAGACGTGTTATTATTTCGTCTCCACGGCAACATGTTATTCCGTTCCATAAAGTATAGACTAAAGCGTATCTCCTATTTAGTTTGTGTTAATGTATATCCTTACAGCGAGTAAACGATATTATTGCAAATTTTTTATACCTCGGGATAAATTATTGCAGTTTTCATAGGGATCACAATTTTTTGAAAAATATAGCACTGCCCGTGTTACTCGCTGATAATGTAGCTTTCTATAGGTGAAAGATTTTTTTAAATCGGTAATGTATTTTTTGGGTTTACCCATTACAAACACAAAATACAAAAAATAACAATTCTTTCTTCTTTAGAATATTAGTGTATTAAGTGTAAATGTAGATGTATATAGACAGCATATAAGCAGCATTATTAATTTATTATACAGAACCCTTATTACATCACATAACACTAAACTTTAAAACTAGGTAGTATCTACCTACTTATTATATAAACCATTGTCAGTGGCTGTATTGCTTTCTTGCTTGTCGTACGAGGTAGTTAGTGCTGGTCTTGGCGTCAGTTTGTCAGGTTGCCCGAGGGTCTCTGACATGTCTTGGACTGTCAATAACAGCCGGGACCGACTGCTTAACGTGCCCTCGGAAGCACGGAGCGATGGAAAACCGCACATAACTTAGAAAAGTCATTGGTGCGGAGCGTAGGAAATACATAGGTACCTATCTAATAACTGTTTTCGCCATCTTGTCTCCCAGTGACAGTTCATTAACTCTAGAAGGACCAACTGCCTGAATGTTTAATGATTGCCCTTGCTTGGCCTCGCACGTCGCACCTGCTCGCACTTTCTACTTAGAATACTGGATCAGCTTGGAAAGTTAGGTCACTTTTAGGTTAGAGTAGAAAGTGATTAAAATTGTAAGAGACAGGCAGGTAGGGGTTTCCTTGCAAAAATGACGCCTATTTCAGATTTTCTTGGCTGCGGGTAGTAAATAGAACCGAACCCGATATCGTTGGATTCTAGTATACCGCTAGGCTCAGACGTTTTTTATTAATGGCTAACATTGGTGCTGATAAACCTGAGCATTCACATAACATCGCCATAACAATTTTAAAAAACTGCATCTCTGCTTGAATAATTGCCGTGACTTTCGACGGGAAACGAAATGGAGACTGTTGTTTTTTCTCAAACTTTTGTTTCTTCAAGTGCCATTGTGATAAATTGGTGTTCGTTAACTTGTTCGTTAATCATACAATACAAACGCGAGAAAACGTGCAATTTCTTGTTATTTCCTGTTTCAGTAAAGCTTCACCACTTTGCTGATTCGTGACTTGACTTTTGACTACCTGACAGACTGGGACTCGACATTTTGATTATTTGTTGAAAAACCATACAATCTCTTTACTTGACACTGGCTAAATGCAAATGTGCGTTGTGCGGAACCAATAAAATAAGCATTTGTCAATGACATTCTTGTAATATTGGGTTGGAGTCAAACATCTTCTTCTTCTTTTTTTATTAGATGGCTTCTGCGGAGGCACTGGCCTACTAGCAATTTCGCCAATGTCAAGTTTAATAGTTTATAATTAAGTCATGTCACAGTCATTAATTGTCAAGTCAAAGTCACGAATCAGTAAAATGGTGGACATTTACTAAAACTTCCGAGGGAGATTTGGAAAAATCACAAAATGCCATTTATATCTGCGTTTGATTATTTTGCCTACACTCGTGCACGTTAACGAACACATAATGGTTAATATTCCACCAATATTACACATCATTACTCAAAGAAACACAAGATTGAGAATAAAATCAAGCTCTACAACACAACATTTTGAATTTTTGCAAAAAACCCCTACTAACCGAGTCAAACATCTAGAAAGTACCTACCAACATTCTAGAATGTATGGTTGGAGTGCAGACCATAGAGTTGTACGTATTGCATAAACCAATAATCGACTAAAATAAAAGCGAGTTAACTCGTTTTGATTTATAAAAGAAAGTAACTTAGCGAACTTTTCACGTGAAGTTCGCTAAGTTACACCAATTTATTCGCTAGTTACATCTAAATTAACTACTTAATAACACGCAATTAGACAAGTATGTGGACATTAAGCTTCCTAAATTTAGACAGACGTCTGCAACCTCTTTTAATTAAAGACTAACTAAATTCACGTGTGAGGCGTTCGCCTTATTCTCAATTTGATTACATTCCTTCACTTTACTGATGTTTTGGAGCCCTTTATTCCTGCGAGGGTGTCATATATAGAATAATTACATTTTTCGTGTGAGGCAGTGCAAATTCCGTTTGCCGAAAAAATATCGAAATTGTATCTCACCTTTTGGCCTTGTTTTTGTCATTTTAGGTAAATGAGACATGTAATTTTTGTTTGGCATAGCGATACAACTTTTGAAGAGTTCGCTTGCGGCTCTCTTGTGCTCACTTAAACTTTTAGGACAGACAAAAGTTTGTGGAATAAAGAATGTTACGACCATTCATTAGAGTTAGACAATTAACTAAGTACTAAAGGGACTAGTAGGTAGCATTTGATGTATCAACATTTAATGGGGACAATATTCCTCACAGTGATAATTTTCGTTCGAATCGAATAAATAAATTTGTATTAATTAAACACACATAAAAAATTGCTCATTTTTTCCAACAGAATATAAAATACATACATCAAAAATACTACGCACCAGAATTTGCCCATCTAAATAAATATGAAGGCATATCAAATGGGCATTTTAACCTAAAATCATCATGTTCAACCTAACTAACCTACCTAGTTTTTTAGGCGCAAATCAAACTCAAATGACCTTAAAGAAAGTAACTAATTACCGAAATAGTTTAGTTTTTTACCATTAGTAGTTACTAAATATCTGCCGCGTTTCATTTACTACGTGATTTTTACGTCCGCGTCGTTTAAACGAAGTTGAAAATCAACAAAGTAAGTAATAAATAACATAGGTATGTATTGTACTTGCGTTTATCATTTGATGCGCGTATGAACACAGTTTTTGCCACTGAAATTAAAATGTTATGCATTTTGCGTTTGCTTTCTGCTTGTTTTCCGCGTGGGAAACATATCTAGGTAATAACCAAACAAATCAAAATTATTTCTAAAATAATATATCCTATTATAATATTATAAATGCGAAAGTGAGTCTGTTTGTTTGTTACGCTTTCACGCCTTAACTATTCAAACGATCATTATGGCATTTTGCACACACGTTGTCAGAGTCGGAGGTAAGAACTAAAAATGACATAGGATACCTTTCACCCCGAGAAAGGAAAAAATATATATAAACATATCGAAATTGTTAATTTTGTATGGGAATTGCCACATCTACAAAGTGACAGGTGTCAAAGTGACAGGTGCCAAAGTGACTGGGGTCAACGCGATAAACTTTAGTCCGAGCGGGCGAAGTCCCTAGCTAAAGCTATTAAGGTATAAAAAAAAAACGAATTATAAAGTAAAATAAAAATAAATAAAACTATGCTTTTATTTATTTAATACTTTATTGCACTAAGAAAGTACAAAAAGAAAAGCATTAATTTATTATTATTAAAAAGCAATATTATTACAGCTAAAGCATTTTCTACCAATCATTCACAGTCACACAAATTAATGGCTTGTAAAGTGCACGTAAAAATATATTTTTTTTAAATTCAAATTCTGTGATGACGTGCTTTAGTAACGTGCAGAACCTACATTCAGAAAATTATTGTGTCATAAGAGTTCTTTTCATTTCAAAACTCTTGCGACGGAATTAAGAAAATAATATTCTCTAATGTACTAATATCGATAGTTAGGTATTATGAAGCTTGTACTGTAAACTAGTATTTAAAATAATTTTATAATTACTATCTTTCATAGTTTAGTTCGTAAATATCTGCGATCTCCGCCGAGACTTTGTTCGCACGTAGGGAAGTACCTACCTCTATCTTTTAACACTGAAGAAATTCAGGAATAATGAAGTATGTAATGTATAGGTTATAAAATTATTTTCAAATTCTGTTCATTAATTTTTTAGTTTATTTTGTTCCTACAAACAATCCTGTATTCTCTCTTACCTAATATCAGTTACAGATTTGGATGTTTTTTACCACGTTTTTCTTGTTTGTCTGTCTGTCTGTCGTTCCGGATGGAATCTTGCACCTCAAATTTCGAGCACTTTCCGATTAGCTATCCGGCTGATGTGCATCCGAACCGAATGGAAAAAAAAATCTTTATAGGACCACTCGTGTGTCTGTCTGTCCGTCTGACATAACACAACCAATTTGCTGCCAAATTTTTACTAATACAATCCATTGGCAAACTATGAATTTACGTGACCCAAAAACGGACGAGTAGCGTAAATAAATGAATTTTGAATATCACTTTTGAGGGTGTAATTAGAAAATTAAAAGAAAATGTTTTGTAATCTCTACCACAAAATTGAAAATTAACAAATTTTTTGTTTTGTACTTAATTACCGAAACTACGAAACTAAAATGTTGCATAAAATTGAGAAACTAATTATTTAACTTACAGATTACAGGATAACCAATAAGAAGTCTATGGTCTTAATAAAACACGGTACCTAATTCTCTCAATAGTGTAAGATAACAAATAATCATCATAAGCAACCCTCTTCACGCGAGTTCAACTCGCACTTATTTAGTTTTTTGTATACATGCCATTAAATTTTCACTGTCAGTCGGTCGGTGTCTTGCTATTTCAATTATTGTGTGTTTAATTATTTAATTAATGAAAAATGTGTTGTTTCAGGTATGCCACTTCATATCTTATGATAAGATCAACAATCTGGTCGAGAAAATCCGTTTGTTATAACATTAACACATCGATATTCATAGTAAGTATTTAAAACATTTTAAAATTCAGTTTATTTTGATGTAATCTAATTATTTTTAAACTAGCTGTGTTCGTGGCTTAAAAATATCCTATTAACCACAGAATATATAATAGTACTGCCCAAATTCGCTCCAGCCTGGTTTATTCTGTGCTTGGACCCATATATACGAATAAAGAAAACTTATCTATGGGTCGAATCGAAACTATGTATAAAGTTTAAAAACTCTTAGCGCCTCTACTAATAATGTCTAACTAATACGTGAACTTAGTATTCACTAAAGATTGAATAATTCCTATGAAATCCTATGTATTATTCCAGGACTTTCATAAACATCCGTTCAGCCGTCACTGAGCTGAGTAGTAACAAACTCACGTGTTAAATATACTAAAGTAGAAGCTGCGAGAGTATAAGCTGGGGGAATAAACCAAATATTCGTACATACTTACTTTTGCCATTACAATTTAGTAGAATATTGCTTGAATTTTACGTCTACATTAATTAGGACTCCAAAAAGGAGGTTTTGAATTAGTTTTTATTAAATATTTATTTGATTTTGTCTGATATTTCAGTGGAGATTTCTTAGCCGATATCGATAATGCTTCAGGATGGTCCCATATAGGTAACTTTCATGAAAATAGGTTAAGAAAATCCATGAAAAAATACGAAAATATATGTATGTAAATAAAAAGGTTATATTCTTAAAACAATTAAAAACAATCAGTCAGTCGTCGTTTTTTGGTTCAAATAATTATTATTCTGTTCTTCTCCAAGTCACATTTATTCATACTTGTAGACGATTCAATTCTCCCAGAACCACCAACTAATTGTATCAAAGTGGTTGATATTAAACGATCAATTGCGAGACAATCGACTATGACGCCGGAATCACACGCGGCTTGTTCGAAACAATAGTGTTAGAAAAAACGTTATAAAAACTAATACATACGTGACTACGTCTGAACAGGAAGGTCGTGGTAATCTTTAGTTATGCAATAAACTAATAGCGATTAGAGCATTGATATCTGAATAACTATCCTATTATCGATGATCTTAGCAGTAAAAAATCGCACGAGAGTAGTAAGTCTCTTATGCAAGAGTCCGCCGGGGGAAGTACACACTATTTCTTTATCAAATTTCATCAAGATCGGTTCAGCTGTTTACGTTAAGTCGTAACAAACAGACAAACAGAGTAACAGTTACTTTCGCGATTTACGATAGCATACTAGAACAGCAGATAAAAAAATAGTCTTGCAGCTCATTTTAAACAACGAAAAAGTATTATTTATTTCCTATAAATACTTATAGTAAGTAAATACTATCGTGCTTTAGGCTTATGTGTACATTCTTGCACTACTTATTATTATTATTATTCTGTGCTCTAATGCTCTTGTACACTTAACCTATGTGACTTAACGAATATTTTATATTGGTATTATTACTTAAAAATAATTCCTTCATAATTACTATAACTATGACTGATAAAATCAATTGCCGTGCGCAAAAACTCGAAAATGTATCGAACGCTTTGTATTCTTTTTTTGATTTGTTCGACTCAATAATGGAGTGGTTTAAAAAAAAATAGGATTAATTTATTATTTTTATCAATGTTAACGCGGGTGAAGCCTTTGGACGCAGCTAGTTAATAATACTTTTAAATAAATACAATTTCGACTTATTAACATGACACAATCCACTTTATGTTGCTGATTTGCTTATTGAATCAAAATAAATAATTTAATAATCACTACCATTGATCCTATATCACTACATATCTAAAATGGAAGTAAAAATCGACTAAAATAAGTCCGCATTCGACCTCACTAACCTGTCAAACTGCAATGACATCTCAACTTTTTTGGCAACGCTCGGCATTAGCATTGTGCCAGCGATTGAAAATCGATTCTTAAAGTTTTTCAATGAACAATAACAGTGTATAATATCACAAGTGCTGGTCTATGCACCATTTACTGCAGTATAGCTAACGTGACCATACGTCCCGCTTTGGGTGGTACAGTCCCGTTTTCAGGATGTCTGTCCCGCTGTCCCCAGCGAGGGCAGAAATGTTCCTTTTTCGCAAACAGACACAATCGATAATGTAATGTAGGTACTTGTTATTTTTTGCATTCGCACCTCGGAATTATTCCAACACTTCCGTGCTAACAATGTCAACTGTACGAACTTTCTTAATTAATTATTGAGTACGATTTGTGTCTGCCTGGCACTGTTGAAAGAGTTTTTTCTCTAATGAATAAAATATGGGCAAGTTACATTATTGAAAGCCATTTTGATTTCCAAGACTAACATCAATAAATCATGTTAATTAGCTCCACTCCATTCCTACTTAAAAACTAGATCCGATGTTTTGAAACGGATTTGTCTGTTCCTGATAACAGTAAATGAGAAATCAGTTTCAAAATATTGGAAGTAGAACACAAGTTCTACTTACTTTAAAACAACTGCCTAGACGTTACAAGTCATGTCAAAGGCTTATGCTGGATTCGACCAAACGTGAGTAATTTTATTCTTAGAATAGTGGAATAGTGCCATTTGTCTATTCTAGTACATTTTATCCTTAGAATGGTGGAATAGTGTTATTTGTCTATTCTACTATTCAAAGCATAAAATTGACTCTCGTTTAGTCCAATACAGCCTAAGCCTTTGACATGATTTCTAACTTCTGGCAAACCAAACGAGAGTAAATTTTATTCATAGAATAGTGGAATAGTGGCATTTGTCTATTCTAAGAATAAAATTTACCCTCGTTTGGTCTAATCCAGCCTTAGTAACTCGGCTAACTTCCAATACAACCTGTCTATTATTAGTGTTTTTCGTTTTTGTACAAAATCTAGTAAAATACCATAAAGTACTGACGTAAGAAAATAAATGGTCACGTTAACTAAAGCCCATAATGATTATACTTACGTAATAGTAATTACTATGTAATTAGGTACTTCCAATCTGGGTGCCAAGTGCAGGCTGGCTTACAGGGTAGTATACTTTATAGTACCTAATTGAGGGTACTGTGAAATATTAAAGCATACCGACTGAGTGGTTTACGGATTAAAACTGTACAGAGATGGTACAGAACGGAGTGAACAGTGAGCTGTGTTTTATAAAATGTTATATAGAACTTGGCACTGACAAATACTAAGCGTAACCTACGCAATGATGTTATATATAAAAATAATAGTTTAAAAAAACTAAAAAACACGCTTTATATAGAAAACCAAACTAAAAAATAGAAAATAAATATTAATAGTGTAAATAAGAAAAAAATGTTTCATTTCAAAAAAATCGTGGGGCTATAGTTATAAATATTTCATTGACAGATATGAGAAGCGCCCCACGCTTTTTTTTTTAAATTTTTTTTTTCTTATTTACACTATTAAAATATATTTTCTATTTTTTAGTTTGGTTTTCTATATAAAGCGTGTTTTTTAGTTTTCTTAAACTATTATTTATTTTCTACTCTTTAGTTTTTTTTTTTTTCAAATTATTGCATTGTCATCGGTCTTTGTCAGGTGTGCAAAATTTGAATGAAATCTGACCGTTTAAAGTGGGTCAAAATAGCGTCCAAAGGAGTCGGTTACAAACATACTAATATACAAACATACAAGTGAAGCTAATATAAAGCGTATAAAATCTCATTGACTGGACGTGTTTACTATCCGCAACTTCCCCCAACGCCATTTCAACCTAACTTCTACAGCTAACCTACTGACTTTTTGTGGGCACAATTTGAATTTCGTGACCTTGAACGTACAGAAGAGGTTTTTTTTTAAATATGATTTACATACTTTTTGTTGCTTTGTTTGTTCTTTGTTACATTTTCTTTCTTATTTATAATCACTACCTTGCTACGCGTGCGCACGCGCATACTGCGCGTTACGCGCGTGGTTTGCGCGTGGTAGCTTTTTCCGCACGAGCAAGGTAGTAGATAAGGTTTGAAAACTTACTCTAGAAGACTTGTATATATATTTTTGTCTGTATAGTGTTTATTTTTTAAATGTTTCTTCATAGTACCACATCTTATATTACGAAAGTCTACATGCAATTACACAGCTAATATATTTCTTCAAATTGAAAGTCATTAGGTCGTTTCTTCCTGGGGGACGTACATAGGGAAGATGGTCAAGACGGAAAGTGATATTATAGGTAGGTATATATTCGCACTGGACGGCCGCTCAAGGTCATTTGTCTAGCACCGACCGTCATCATCATCATCATCATCATAGATCGAGAAATTGAACTTTTAAACATTAGCAACGATCAACAAAGATAACGTGAAAACGAAGGTAGATCCAGCCTTCGAGTCAGGGGGGGAGGTCATCACACACTTAGGTAATGTATATCCAGCCTGGACGGGTTCCAAAATTATACAATACTAGCTGTTCCCCGCGGTATCAATCGCGTAGCATATGCCACTCGGGAATAGTGTATGACCACCATGACACCTCCCGGATCCGCGCTTGGTTTAGGCAACGTACCTCTTTGGCTACTAGTTGGAGCGACGATCTGTACTATCTCGGACTAATATTATTTATTCTGTGGCTAAGTATGGCTGGCTGCGCGCATTATGAGAGGCCTTTAATGAGTCCAACAGTGGACTATTAGTATACAGGCTGTTTGTGATGACGATTGTACGGATCACACTCGTGAGAGTATCTACTAGGTCCTACTTATGTATTATTTATTATTTTTGTACGTAACTTTAACCCTTCCACCAATAAATGAGTTAAAATTGTCTCAACGCGAGAGCATGTCCGGGCCAGATATGATAGAAGATTATAAAAATGGCGGCCGTAACCATAAAGTTAAATTTAAGACGCGTTAAGGTGTTTCCACAATGAGGTTATAAAAAGTTGATTGTATGGAGTGGGCTGAAGGTGAAAATCTTTGTATTTTTTAGTTATGTAATGAAATGAATGAGTTTCGGAGGGTAGCAGAATAAACTATTTGGATTGGGAAAGGGAACCTTCAATGAAGATATATTCACTACAACAAATATAAAAAAATAAAATGTAGTACAACACTGTAACCATGCGGTAACCACGCATTTTAAAAACAATGTAATAGGTATGTGACACGCGTTAAACTGACATAGGATCATAGACATATATTATTTCCTTCGTATATTTAATTCTATTCTGATGCTCATATATGTTAAAGTATATAACATATTATCTTCCATTTATTTTCCTTTATATCGCCGAAGACAGAACAATATATGAATACTACTACTTATTAACTAAACTAAGTTAACTACCAAATAAAACTCAAGAAAAACTATTTATCATATTTCAATATTATGTTTAATGTGAGAAAAATCCCTTCTCATTATGCCTACCATTTATGTTGATGACTGGAAGAAAATTATTTAGCATTAAGTCCTCCTTTTGTATTTCATAATGCCCTAAGTTAAACTACAATAATTAATAAATTCAAACAAGCTATCAGAAAATGCGACACATTTTAAGAACATTTTAGAATGTTAGATAACATTTTAACATCATTTTTTAATGTTAGTGTGGGAGCAACTTTAGACTGCGCGCTAGATTTAATGATGTTGGCAGACCTTTGGCAGACGCAGCCGTCTATATATCTATACGTATTACGTATACGTTAATGTTTGTGTGTTTTAAATTCGTATGAGTGGAGGGGCTTGGTGATAATTTATCTGTTTGAGAGCTGGTTTCGGTGGTAGCTAGCCAGGCGTACAATATAAACTGCTTTTAAAACTTTAATTATGTTAGTGTGTTCCTTCCGGAAGAGTTCGATATCAGCTGGCTTACGATGTTATTTGCATTCAGCCAGCCCAAGCTAAGCCTGCCAGGAGCGAGCGGGCAGAGCTACTCGACCGTCGTATCGGCATTGAACTCGCCGGGTCACTGACCGCTCATGGCCGACCGGTCCGCGGTGCAAGCTCTTTGTATTTCATGATCGCCTGGTACCTGGTTTCGACGTAAAATGTTGGCAGTACAAAAAACTAGTTCTTGCCGTATTCTGTGTTCTTTGCTATGAAGAAAAAAACAGGGATAAACTAATAACATAAACTACGTCACAGTCCCATTGCTGGGCGCTGGGAGAATGCGACTTTCTAAGATAAGGACTAAGTGGGCCATCAATTCCCACAATTGCCCAGAGAAGTTGCCGTCGCGTATGTCTGTATGACTGCGATCTCTGAATGGGTTTGGATGCGGTTTTCATTGTTATGATCAGCATTTCTTGAGGAAGTTTTATGTGCATTCAAAATTGCCCACTTGCGTCACTTGTAGAGGTCGAAGCATAAAGAAGCTGATGATCATGATGATGATAAATGAAACTGTTGTAGATCAAATCGCACCTTTGATTGGTTATACTCATCATTACCAGCCAATATCTGTCCACTGCTGGACGTAGACCTCTCCTAATTCACGCTACTGAGCTCGGTCTTCAGCTCTCATCCATTCTCCTCCAGCCGTCTTTCTTAGGTCGTTACTCCACCTGGCCACAGGGCGTCCTACACTAAGGGGCGTCTATGTATGGTTATATATCTTGATATCGACGAATGAATAATAGGTACACGTGAGGCACGGTCATTCTATGGAAGGGTATGTCAAGTTATACATAATAGTCACAACGACAACGTGTCCGCGTTTTATCCTGCTGAGATCATATCTAATAGAAGGGAGGATGATACGTACGGCAAGCTTTAAATATCATTTAAACATAAACTGGACTAGATACAATTTTATTAGGATCCGTACGAAATTTAGAATGACGATATTGCGAAGGTATATTCCTCGAATGCGTTTGCTCGAAGGGTCGTTTGCTCGAACATTGTAATAAACGAGCTAATACTGTATACATTTTTAATATTAGGTATATTTTAGCTGTTCTTACCTTTTAGATTATAGATACGTATACTAATACATGGATAGCAGGAATCGTCGTTTTTATAAGTCAGGACTCATTTGGTGGCAATAGAGACAAAGAAAGGAGTAATTTATCATCAATTATAATAAATACTTAACTATAAAAATACGCACCGCGCCATACATTCTTACTGACTGACTGACAGACAACTCAAAGCCTTAAGAGGGTAGGGCACGCACGTGGCTTCTACATCTACAGGTTTAAGCATACATTTCTGTGAAATTTAGGTTTTGGTGGAAAATATTTCTACCGTACTAAACCATAACCAAATCCAAAAAAATCTTATTTTATTAATCACAGAATAAACTACGCTAATCGCTTATATTTTTTCTTAATTTATTATTATTTTTCATATAAACAGAACACGTACTTGAGAGATAATATCTGTATTTAAACACTCATTAATTCAAATATTTACAAATTATAATAAAAATAAGAATCTATAAACGTAGTTTCTTCTGTGATTAATAGAAGAAGAGCAGAATTATTGGATTTGGTTATGGTTTAGTACGGTAGAAACGTTTTGTCACAAAACGAAAATTTCACTGAAATGTATAGCAAAACCCGTAGAAGCCGCGTGGGTGCCCTATCCTCTTAACCCGTCAGACATTTCATACATCCGCTCAACACATATATGTTTGAAAATAAAATTTGGAGAAACAAATTCAGTATAATCCTCCATAAAACTGCTTTTCCGCACGAATTTTACCTGAACTTTGGCCGTTCTTAATGTACTCATAAATTGTAAAGAAAACATCTTGGTAGAAACCTCGAACATGTAAAGGAGATTCTAAATGAAAAACATTTATTTCACAAACTTATAAGGATTACTCAAAAACACGTATTTCCTGGAACAAGTTTTATGAAATTCCCGCACACTATTTTTCGTTCAATGTTGTTATTATTGTTATAATGCGGAAGTTACCGAATGCCAACCGAGCGTTCGCGCGCTATCTCTCTCTTTTCGCTTTGCTTCTTTTTCAAATATTGCGCTGGATGAAACAACAAGCTTCTCGATCATGCTCGCGGGAAGAGCCCTCTTAACCGAAGGACTTAAATATATCTCAGTCGGCCTAGTTAACCCTTGTCTACGTTTGCACCGTGTGAACACAATGGCTAAGTAAACATGTCACTCCGCGTGTCACTGTCACGGACGCGTGGTTGTCGGCCAAGCGTGGATGTCAACGAACTGGGCCCATTGTCAGTCTTCCGCTGTCCTGTTTACCCGCACGACCAGCTGACCACCATTGAGGTAACAGCTTATTAGAATTATGATAACTACTTGTTCGCCCCCCATAGAAACCTGTTTAACAAGCACAAATTAATGATACAAACCCTAAAATATAATAACCGTCTCGGGGGTTAAAATGAACGGATTTCAGACCACCAATCGAAAAATGAAGCATCCAAGATGTGCCGATCCGCTCGTACACTCAAGCCCACACACACCATGTTGTGCTGATCGGCCGCCCCATCGCAGCAAGATCTCGAACTTGTTGGTCGCATTAATTATGTCAAGTTCTCACGGAAATTGAAAAACGCAGCCTCCATTTGCTATGCTTCACTCGTTTGTTTGTCGGTTTGTAATCTTTTCCGATTGTTTTCACATTTTGGCTTATAATTAAAAAACAACAAAATTGGAAAATAATAAACGAGCAAGCCTTACAGTAGTCGCATATGATGTGTAACATCTGACATATTTGGTCTGAGCATCTGACATTTGATATTCTTCTTCTTCTTAGATCTTATCTTAGATCCCTTGTCCGTTATCCGTTATCCCTTGTCCCTTGTCCGTTGTCCGTTGTCCGTTGTCCGTTGTCCGTTGTCCCTTGTCCGTTGTCCGTTTGTCCGTTGTCCATTGTCCGTTGTCCGTTGTCCCTTGTCCGTTGTCCGTTTGTCCGTTGTCCATTGTCCGTTGTCCCTTGTCCGTTGTACCTTGTACCTTGTCCCTTGTCCCTTCACCCTTCTTCCATCTCCCTTGTCCCTTCTCCCTTCTCCCATCTCCTTCATATCTTATCCCTTCTCCCTTATCACTCCCACAATAGTGCGCGGTTTCCCTAGCTTCCTGTTACACTGTTACACGGTTACACATTGTTACGCTTTTCACGACACTTCGCAACGCGTGGTTATTTCTCTGGGGTAAAAGTACTATATTATGTACTATTCCAGGACTTAAAATACCAATACACCAACATTTGATCAAAATTCCTTCTGCCGTCAAAATTACTTTTATCGATTGCTCGGCTTCTACTCATCGGATTGACATACCAAGTACCCCAGTTTTTCAAGCCCTAAGCTATTCAACAGTGAAAACCGCATCGCAATCGGTCCTGTAGTTTTTACGTGATGCGCGAACAAACATACTCACAGATAAACAGACAAACAGGCAGACACGAATTTTAAAAATGTTACATTATATAGCATGTTCAGTAGCTTATTTTAAGTACCCTGGACCATATTTTTTTAATTGTCTTCTTTGTACAGACTATTTCGTTCTTATTGCTTTAATATCTATCTATACTTATATATAGATAGATAGAAAAGCGACAGGAAAGATGTTACACATCAAAAATAGTTTTGAAATGTGCAATCATCGCCCTTTTATATGACACCCCATACGACCTGATTGTCTCCCTTTTAAATTTTTCATCTCCCAATTCCAATAAATCAAAACGGTTTGACTATTTAACTCGTATGCGAATTAAAATTCTACTCTTAACTATCTGTGCCGCGGTTACCCACAGCTTGTCCCGCATGGTGTCTCTGGGTTAGAAGTACCTATAACATCGACCAATAAACTAATACAGACTCTTTCAAACTTTTTTTTTTCTTTATTGTTTTTACCGGTGATAAGTCTAGAGCGATGGTGGCCTAACGGTTCTATAGTGCAATTTAGAATCCAACGATATCGGGTTCAAAACCTAGGCTCCGCACTATTGACTTTTCTAAGTTATGTGCGGTTTCCCATCGCTCCGTGCTTCGGAGGGCACGTTAGGCAGTCGGTCCCGGCTGTTATTGATTAAGACCAGGCTCTGCTTTTTAAGGGTTTTTTGCATAAATATGCTGGTTCAACCACAAACTTGATAAATGTGAAACTTAACATATATGTTTTTGAGATCTTTATCTCTCTAAGACTAAGACCTAAACATGATTAACAAAATTTCATTCGATACATTTTCTTATCAAAAATTACGTTTTTTTCGGTAATGTTTACATTTTTCTACTCAACGGGTTAAGTTTTATCTCTAAAATAAATCTCACAGCAAGAAAATATAGTTTATCATCTAAGACTAAGACAAAATTTACCTAACTAAATTATTAGCCTGCCAATAAAATAAATAACTTTTGAGACATACGTCATTTAGTTCCGAGCTAAATTGTGTGTTCAAACAGCGCTCGCGATATTCAAACTTGTTACGCAGGCACTTCAGTGGTTATTGCGGGTAGCGGGTGGCAGAGTGTGGGGTAGGTGGCAGGGGAGTGGGGAGTGGGAAAACGTAACCTTGGAGCCTGGCCTTAATAGCAGTCGTTAAGCCATGTCAGAGGCCCTCGGGCGGCCTGACAAACTGACATCAGAGGCCAGCACTACCTCATACGACAAACAAACAAACAACCCGGTGATAAGTCTACGGGTAATCAGAGAAGTGTCATGGGAAATGCTAATAGAAAATAACTATAACACTACTGGTACTTAGTGCCAAGGAGTAGTGTCACGGGGGATAAACGGTACAAAACATCAAATTTAATCAAAATTTATTCAGCCGCCAATTCGCAATTCGCACATTTTAATTCAAATTCTATCCAACAGTCAAAACCGCATTTTAATAGGTCCAATAGTTTTATGTGATGCGATAACACACAGTCCGAAAAACAGACAGACGGAATAACACTTTGTACAGACTTTTCGTTACTTATGTTTTATTATAAGTATAGATCAGAGAACTAGGTAGGTAGCACATAATAAATAATAGTGTACAAGTCTACCAAATTTCATGAAAATCGGTTCAATGATTCGGAACATACATACACAAGCCAATTCATCCAAGTTGTTTTGGAGACAAATCAACTAGGACTTGAATACAGTACGTGGTACACCTACGTAACACATTCCTGCACCATAGACAACTGTATATCTATATTACTTTACTTCGTTCTTGTACAACACAAATTTATAAAACCTGATTATGCAATGTCCAACAGACAGGCGGTCGTTCTCATCACAATAACCGAAGTCAGTGTCCTCAGCATGACTAATCCTCCCAAACATGCCCAAAATGCAGGCTTTATATGGTCATTTATTACTAGCTGCGCCCGTGGCTTCGCTCGCGTGTTCTTTATCTACACTAACATTAGAAAAACGAAAGATTTGTTTTTGTATGTTTGTTTGTAATGGATAAACTAAAAACATACTGAACTGATTTTAAATCAGCGAGTAACAGCGGCTGTATTTCATTTTACGAAAAATTTGAGTACCCTACGAAAATTGCAATAATGTAACTCAAGGTATAAACAAATTGTAAAAATGAAGATTATTCGCTGTAAGGAACGGAATGACATGTTGCCGTGGAAACGGAATAATAACAAGTCTGTCAAGTACGTGAGTAATAATGCAGTTGTCTATGGTCACAAAACACCACGATCGTTGCTGCCAAAGATTTTGAATTACGCTTACTGGCGTATATTTTTTGAATTTACGACGGGTATAAAAATGCTAAACGTAAGAAAAATACCCGTGCGAAGCCGGGGCGAGTCACTAGTAAGTAAAACATAGGTAGATAACATATATTTCTTGTAAGCGTGGAACAAAAATTGATCACAAAAAACGCATTGAAAGCGGTTCCATAGTTTGGGATCCAAGGTGCCATGCCAAAAGTTAAACTTAATAATTTTGGATGCCTAAAGAGTTCATCCATAAATTGCACCAAATGATAGAACATGAACACGTCAGAGACACCAGCGGGCGTGGCAGACGCAGTGGTCACTTCGTCACTGATAAGCGCAGCCAGTGGCGCGGAGCGCTAATGATGCAGTTTTTTATTGATTTGAGTGACGAGACGGGCTGGTCGCTCGCCTGATGGTAAGCGTCACGCCTGCCCATAACAGTTGCAATGCCACCTTGGTTTGCTAAATGTTGCGCGGCACCGCACTGCAGTTGTCTATGGTAAAACACCACGATCGTTGCTGCCTATGATTTTGAATTACGCTTACTGGCGTTCTTTACAGAAGTTACGACGGGTATAATAATGCTTAAAAAATACCGCGCTGTGAGCTACCCGTGCAAAGCCGGGGCGAGTCACTAGTTCTGGTACAAAGGTATCATAGCAAGACATAAGGTACTAATATCAAATATCAAAAAACATTCGGGCGTCAAATAATTTTCTACATTTGCTCGGCTTCTACGAGTAATCGTCGCATTAAGACTCTATTCCCTTATAAGATGGTTTTAATGAAGTTGTCGTATAAGGTTCCCAAACATCTTTCCTCTTCTCCTTTCTATGGTCGTTATTAAGTTTCGTTTTTCTTGAATGTGACTAAGTACTTCTTCGTTCGTCTTTCTTTCTTTCTTTCTTTCTTTTCCGCGAAATCTTTTTCCTGTATTCCAGGAATAACAGTGCAGTAAACTGTATGCTGGCTCACTTTCTATTTCACGCGCAACGTGCTACCACAGTGTAGATAATCTTCAGTAGGTCAACTTTTTACTAAACAATTTACTTCCAACTAAAGTGCAAAGGGGTGGAGTGCTCTGCCCTCGTCAGTGTTTCCAGTAAATTATAACCCAGGTGTTCTCAAGTGTACAGTGGATAGGTATCTACTAGGCAAGCGTGCTACATCTTCGACCGTATCGACGCTTTCCCTCAGGTGAAACCGTGGTAAATACGATTACGATTGCTTAGTCAGTCAGAAAATAACAGAAAGTAAATATAATTCAGTGCCTCCAACCAAAGTTTTCCTGTTTTCGAGCGACTGTTTTCCGTAAACGTACAAATTTATACAAATTCGGTTTCCAGGAAAAAACGATTAATAAAGAGAAGTGTGATTATATTATATGTTAGGATTTAAACATTACTCGTATACGAGTATATTGGATTTTATATAGTGGGTGTTACTATAAGCGCTTGGATTTGTCGCCTTTTTGGTCCTAGTCTGATCTTTGTATAGGTAGACATTTTATTACATTACATATACTTACATTTGCCTTTTCACAGTACAAGGTAAATTAAATGTCCGTATGTAAAATATTACACGAAATTGTACAGATACAAATAATTATAATTTATATTGTATTAGTTGAAATTATTCCAACTATAGTTTCGACCACATCCGATGGTCTTTCTCGCGAACGTGTCCAGCCTCGCACGTTCGCGAGCGCCTTCAGTGACCAATGCAAGCGCCTCAAGTACTGCGCTCAGTACCTACTGCGATTGTGCCAGCTGGCACAGGTGGTCACCGAAGAGTAGTAGCTCCCGTTTTTGCCTTTCAAAACGTACAAAAAACACGTTAATTTTCATAGTGATACAAATAATGAAATAAATTTTAAATGTTACACATTTCAAAAATTAAAAACTTAAATTGTTGTTACTCGTTTCACGCTGTTTGAACTTTTCTTTCGGTATACTCGTAGTAGGAAATTATTTTAGCATTATATACCTACCGCTTCCCTTTAACTGTGGTCGGCTGCAACACACTTCGATGATTTGCTTCAATGGACACAATCGAATTGTGGCGGACAAGCTTGTAACGAGAGGTGCTCTGTGGTTCCGTACAATACTTTTTAATTTAACCCGTGACAGGAATCCGTACAGTAACTAAGTTTTAACCAAAAATGATCTCAAAATTTAAATTCTAAGTATCGTACTTTTAATAATTTAGAATACAATACAAGAAAGTAATATACATTTCGAACATAGCACATAACATTCTAAAGTAAAAGTTTGGATCACTGTCGGGACTTGAACCCGCATCATTCCATGCCTCTGCGCGGCACATGGCTTTAACCAATTCGGCTAACGTGACCACTACATCATCATCCAAATTTTCCCCTCAGCGACTAAATCCGTCTTACGGGACGGTAACGCCATCTATTGGCAGTATTCCGAACTAACCAACCGAACACGGCTAATATTGCAATGAACTTCGTGTCTGAAAGATAACGCCTGCCAAATCTAATGTTTTTATGAATTTTCGTTTAGAAAATCATTAGAGTATATTCTCGCTAAGCAGGCCATAAAGCTAAAATCATAATGACAATAGCACATGATAATGATTTTCAGTATTAATCAGTGACGGAGTTGATAAAGACTCACTGGTCAAGGTTCCGTTATTAATCAAACGGACCTCTAATAACGTAACTGTTCAGTGGCTGTACTTCACGTTTTGTGGGTTGCGGAACAACGTAAACGTGTCTAACTGTTAAGGAACCAGAGACGATCAAAAATCCATATTTTTGATCGTCCTCACAAAGCAGCACCCGTTCACGAGTATGACACTAGAGTCATACTCGTGAACGGGTGCTGCTAGTTTCTTATTAGTCATTTGTCTTTTTTTTATTTACCCCAGTTTGATGGGTTGATGATTGTGGGAAATCTCATTGTATATTTTTCATTTAAAAGTGTACTATTAAAATTTCTGACATTTGAAAAATATAAAGATATGTCAAAAATTTCAAAAATGACAACCCCTTATAATTTATTTGCTCTTTTCTCTAACGGGCGTATTTCCGAAGCACCGGTAGAGGCAGAAGCGTATTGCCTTTTCCAGTGCGAGATATGACTCTGTCGGCACATGAAAGGGAAATTTCATTTTCAAACTCAAAGCATACCTACTTAGTTCACCTAATTTTATTGTTTTGATTTATCCACACCAATATATAAAAATGAACTGTCCGTTTGTTTGTTTGGGGAGCTTTACGCGATAACGGCTTGATAGATTTTGATGGAATTTGGAGTGGAGATAGCTTATACTCCATAAAATTGTTAACGGCCAGCTAAGTGATGAACTACTAATTCATTTAAATATCAACACTAATAAGCATATGTTTCGAAGCCCTCGATTATTCAGTATTCCAATTTCAAACAATAAAGTTTCACATAATAATCCACTTCATCGTATGTGTCATCTTTATAATGGTGTTTGTTCCGAACTCGATATTTTTCATCAAAATCATTGCAGTTTTAAAAGTTCATTATTCAAAATCAATTTTATTTAACAGTAACTATAGTTTTGATGTTGTTTATTTTTAATTAATATTTTTGGTTAATGCTGTGTACTCTGTTTTGGTTATCAAATTTAATAAGTTGTACTTTATAATTAAGTTTAGTTTTTTTAAGTAGTAATTTGATAACTGCTTTTGTACCATTAAATATAAATAAATAAATAAATAATACCCTGGAATACAACATAGGATACATATTATCCCGGAAAATGTTTAGTTACCACGGGAAAACGGGAATATGATGATTACTCGCTGTAAGGAAACGAAGTAATAAAAGTCTGTCAAAAAACATCAAGAGCCTTGGTGCTACACTTTTGCATTGGTTTTTAATATCCTAGAAGAACATAGGATGCCTTTTTTCACGATAAACTGTAGTCCGCGTGGACGAAGTCGCGGGCGAAAGCTTGTTTATAATATTTAATGTTTTCTCCTTGTTTATAAGATGTTAAAATTGACTTATAGAAGTGCTTTTATTTCGCTATTGACAAATAAATACTTTGACTTTCCCTTTGAAACGGACCATAATAATGGTGGCTCCATCATCGTCATCATCAGCCTATTTCTGTCCACTGCTGGACGTAGGCCTCTCCTAATGCAAGCCACTGAGCTCGGTCTTCAGCTATCCTCATCCATTCTCTTCCGGCCGCTTTTAGCAGATCGTCACTCCACCTGGCCACAGGGCGACCTACACTACGTTTGCCTAAACGTGGTCTCCACACGAGAACTCGTTTACCCCAACGGTTATCGGTTCTTCGGGAAATGTGAACAGCCCACTGCCACTTTAGCTTGCTTATCCGTCGGTTACTTTGTATGTATAAAGTGATTGTAATGCCACCCTCGTACAACCTTGAACAGAGACCCTTGATTAAATCTGAACCGCGGGTCAATCCGGGTGATTTACTATGTGCTGCGTCAGGGATAGGGGATGAAAAGGGATGAAAGTCTTAGGGTTAATTAGCGCCTTGGGCGTTCCAATCCGTTGGGGAAAGAAATTGGCAACAATTGAGAAAATTGGTAACAATGTCCGGAGAATCGTACAAGGCAGTATTCTAACGATCACAAAAATAAATTTACGAGAATGCTAGCTTGTCGTATGAGGTAGTGCTGGCCTCTGGTGTAAGAGTTGTCAGGACGCCTGAAGGCCTCTGACATGACTCAACGGCTATAAAAAATCAATAACAGCCCTCCGAAACACGGAGCGAAGAAAATCCGCACATAACTTAGAAAAGTAATTGGTGCGGAACCGAGGACCGAAACCGATAGCGTTGGATCCTATCACACAATAACGAACACAACAAGTATATCATCGAAGTAAGAGGAAAAACACGAATGCCCTGAATGAAATTAATGAATCTAACGTTACCCCATTCATCCAAATCTGTTCAGACATTTAAAAGTTATGATGGATCAAAGAAACTCACATACATATATACTTTTCAGTCTGTGCCTAGACTGCCTGGGTTGTAAAGTTATAGACCGAGCTGATAGCCGGGAGAGCTAGCTTCTGGCCTAGTTGCAGCTCGTAGGTGAAAGCCAACTAGCTTAAACGGCGGGGGGAGGGCTTATTGCATAAGAGGGAGCGGGGAGATATACACCGTGACATTGAAATCGTTTTTTTTTAATGCATGTATTCAGTCCATTATTTAGTGTCGTTCTATACGGTTCTATAGCATAACAATAATAAAAAAGAAATGCTGAACAAATAATTATTAGGCTTAAGGCGGGGTACGCTCTCAATTTTTTGTCCTGCTCATCCAGGTACAGTGTGAGCGGGAGAAGTGATGCAGCTCGGGAGTCGATTTTACATTAATTTTGGGCTTTTCTATCGATATCTCAATACATAAAACTCAAATAAAAAGTGTTCGGTTGTTTTAGTTTCATACGGTAGCAATATAATTAAAATTAAAAAAAAAGATTTCGTAGAAAATAACGAGAACATCGATGCAACAAGCTATTTGCATGTGGTAGTTCGTGTTTTATTTGCAAGGATACCAAGCCATTTCTGAAAATTCTGTTCGGTTATTTGTTTAGGTGGTATACTTTTCTATCCACAGTATTTTTCGGTTCGCATAAAGTTGTTTCATTACGTTGTGCTCGACGTATTGCTATCCATCTTTTTGCTGATTTCGGTACTGACCCCGCCGCTGAAATGTCTATTTCACTAAACACGCTACATGGCTGCGGCGCGGAAGCTCCACAAGTTTGTAGTCTACCCATATCTGCCGCCGAGCTCCCACTATTTTGCAGTGATAACAAGTTTGAATTTTGGCTAATTTAATAATAGATAGATAGATAGATAATACTTTATTGCACCTAAACAGATATTATTACACATAAAACATTTCTTTAACATAAGTACAATGGACAGTCTTATCGCTAAGAGCGATCTCTTCCAGACAACCGTTTTGATGGTCAGTAATGGCGTCCATTTTTATGTTTTGTTAGTTTTACTTCCCATATTTAGTGCTACAGATAAATTCTGTTGCATGAACGGAGTACATTATATTTAAGAATAATATCGCATTTAATATCACGGTGTATAACACTTTTTTAAAGCCTAAATAATAAAATAACTGAACGTGTTATATTGTTGTGATATTATGTTACGATGTATATTTAGGCATATTAATTAACTAGCTGTTCACGTGCCTTTGCTCACGTGGTCATTTTTTCTGGGATATAAGGATTCTATGTGTTATTCCAGAACCAAAGTCCAATATAATTCAGTCTTCAAATAGTTTTTTATCGATTGCTCGACTTCTACTCATCGAATTGAGATACCAAGTATACCAGTTTAAAGTGTCGGAGCGCGGCCCACTTGCGTGAAATTCATGCGTATGGTGCATAATGCGATATTTCAGGGGTTAAATCAACCTCGAAGCTATCCGACAGTGTTCGCATTGCAATTGGTCTAGTACTTTTTACATGATGCGTGAACAAACAAACAGATGGACACGATTTAAAAAAATGTTAAATTCTTGTTAAGTAGGATATTTTAAGTACATTGACCATTTTTTTAAAATAAAATTTTTTGTACAGATTTTTTTACTGCTTCATTATAAGTATAGAGTATAGATACTCATTCCTGTAATTCACCTCTAAACAACTGAACGTCGTGGCTTCTTCTTTCGATCGAACTTTTCTTTTCCCCTTGACTAATAATAGTTTTTTTTAATGTCATTCAGTTCTGAGCTCAAGAGTTTCAAGGCTCTAGTTCGTCGGGAAGTTAGTTCAAAATCAGTTATAAAATTTGTAATGAACAGATAAAAAAAATTGATGTCCACTCACAGTCACAGCGCTGCTATCCAAATAAGAGTGACTTGCAGATTTCAATATGAGCAAAACTTAATAAACTTAAATAAGCAAATTTTATAATTTTTAAAGTAAATATGTGGATCACAAACAGGACTCAGACCAGCAACATCTGTGCCTCTGCACCGCCTTTTTCACTACGCTACTGAGGGCTGGTTCCTATATCTTAAAACGAACCGGTTTCGCTTACTGTCCGTCTGCTTTTGACATAAACGCCATACAAAAAACGTCAAATTGTATTTTACGTTGGAAAAACGACTCGATTCATTTTTATACGAATGCGGTGTTAGTGAATTGTCAAAGTTACGTTGCTTTATTCGGTTCCCGTAGTTTTTTGTCAAACTACGGAAACTCGTCGCCTTGAAAATTTTGTGGAACGCTATGTCACAGTACATGTATAGTCCTTATATATGTACTGTGGCTATGTGACGCCTCTTTATTATAGGTTGACTACGAATAGATGCTGTGATGTGATGTATCATTTATTATACACTGGACCGCGAAGAAAGCGGGTCAGTCAATACCTCAATAACTTGGAACTAGCTTTATGAAATAAACACTGTATTATATACAATTTTATAGTGCTTAAATAAAAGTCATAAAAGTACAAGATTATGAAGTTAATATTGAATAAAAGTAGGTAAAGTAAAAAATATATTTTTTCACTAGATTTCGGAAAATGTGCTACGGTACAATTTTCACACATTTTCGTATTTTGTATTGTTAATATAGCTGTTATAAGGTTTGACATGCTATCACTCTGAAACGATGCTAAGTAATAAAAATTGTCTTTATTATTTATTTATGATTTTTTAATACAATCACCAAAAAGAAATAAAAAGGTTTCTTCTACCTATATTTATTTTGTAATTAAATAATCTATAGTTTAGTTTTTATTTTAAAAGGTATCGCATTTTTTTACCGACCCGCTTACATTACGACCCGGTGCTGATACCGGACTTTAGTTAACACGTAACGCTACCGATGCTCTTCATTAGGTACCTACTTAAATCGCTTCCGCTTATTCACTAAGTTGTCGGTGAAAAGTTTCATACGAGAATCATGGCGTCTTGCGTTACTGGTAGATTAGACAATAAACATATAGGTACCATATGATATTACCTATAGGATACACATATGTGTGTTTGTGTATTCAGGTAAGAACAGGGGAGGTGGAGTGACGGAGGGCGGAGGTTATGTCATCTATATTTAAAATAATAGGAATGAAATAGTCTGTACAAAAAAAATATGTCTAGGGTACTTAAAATAAGCTACTGAACAAGAATACAACATTTTAAAAATTCGTGTCTGTCTGTATGTTTGTGTTCGCGCATAACGTAAATATTATTGAACCGATTGCATTGCGGTTTTCACTGTTAGATAGTCTAGGTTTTGAATTAAATACTGGGATACTTGCTCGTATCTCAATCCGATGAGCAGAAGCCGAGCAATCGATAAAAATAATATTCACCGCTGAAGGAATTTTGATCAAATGTTGGTATATTGGTATTTTAGGTCCTGAAATAGCACACAGAGTACTTTAACCTACAGAAATGACTAGCTGAAGCCGCGGGTATCAACTAGTCGTTAATAACGGGGCTAACGGTAGCATACAATTTGAAGAAAACCATTTTGACAGAAGTTGGACATTTTACGCTTCCTATTCAGGTACAAAGCTTTCTTCCTATTCTTTGAAAGTTAGGATTTTAGAGATAAAACCAACCATAGATCTTTCGTGATCTCTACAAAAGTCAACCAAAAACTAACAAAAAAAACTAACAAGTAAAATTATAGTAAAAATTTAAAAAAAAGTTGAATACCGCAAAAATAAATCAAAAATAATCTCACTAATATTATAAAACCGAAAGTGTGTATGTTCATAAGAGGGTGTGTGTGTGTGTGTGTGTGTGTGTGTGTGTGTGTGTGTGTGGGGGTGTGTGTGTGTGTGTGTTCGTGTGTGTGTGTGTATGTAAATTACTTCTTCTCGCTTAAACGGCTGCTGAACGGATTTGTATAAAATTTGGTATGGAAGTAGCTTATACCCTTTTTTTTTTTTTTTACGTGGGGAAATCCTCATGGATACCACCAAGCTGCGGGGGCAGCAAAGTGGTTATGTCGGACTCTTACCGACTAAAACCCCACGGTGTTCCACAGTACGCCTTGTGCCGGGGCTACGGGTACGCTTTCGCACTCGTCCGCGGCCCCGACGGCGCTGGTCCTGTTGAGGACCCCCTCCTGGCTGGGATGGAGCTGAGCCATTCCCCATCCCATGAACGCCATTAAGGGGCGCACAGAACACCATGCGCACCACCTCGAGGCCTTATGCTGGGGCAGACACCCCCGTGTCCACCACCTAGGCCTCAGGGGGGTCAGAAGGGAATGAATTCCTCCTCCGACTCCCGGCGTTGAGCTCCACATGGCCTCACACATCTGCCCACCGTCCAGTACAGCCACAGCTATAGCTGGCGGACTATCCGGCGCTGCACCAACAGTGACGCCAGATTTATGAGTCCATGAGCACGTCACACTCCAGGCACTACTGCCCATACAGTAGTGCCAAGAGCGGACCACCTCCTGGGGCCTGCACCAAAGCGCCTGCCCCACCCCTCCCCTGCACATCACATTCCCCGCACCACTACCGACCAACCCGTGTGGAAACAGACTGCCCGGCAGCAGCGCAGAGAACGGACGCAACATCCCCCGCTCCATGGCCTCCCAAATCTAATGCCACCTCCCAGTACAGCCACAGCTACACGACTGCCGCCAGGAAGCCTGTCCGGCCCGCTGCACCTTATACAGTGACGCCAGATTCGGAAAGCCATGGAGCACGTCCACTTCGAGCACTTCTGATATTCAGTAGTACTAAAAGCGGACCACCTCCTCGAGCCTGCGCCGAGCGCACTGGGCCCCACCTCCTCGAGCCTGCGCCGAGCGCACTGGGCCCCACCTCCTCGAGCCTGCGCCGAGCGCCCGGGCCCCCCCTCCACGTCACATTCCCCGCACCACTACCGACCAACCTGGGTGGAGACAGATTACCCAGCAGCAGCGCAGAGAATGGACGCAACATCCTCCGCTCCATGGTCTCCCACATCCATTGCCACCACCCAGTACAGCCACAGCAACAACTGGCGGACTATCCGGCGCTGAACCGAGCAGCGACACTAGACTAAGGAAGCCATGGAGCACGTCACACTCCAAGCACTACTGCCCATACAGTAGTGCTGGGAGCGGACCACCTCCTCCTACTAGGACCAGCCGCAAATGGACGCCAGACCACTCCGAGTCTGGACGCCCGAGGTCCCCCTGCGATGGGTCTGATCAGTGGCCCCACCGCCTACCACTGTGGCCACTTCAGCATAGGCTTGGAGCGCAAAGCCCAGTGAAGCGGCCCCTCATTGGGGCCAGCCGGCGACACCCTGCCAGCGCGGCCCCGGGTTCCTCTTAGCTTCACCGTAGGGTCGCCAACCACGGTTACTAGAGCCCCCCCGCCACGACAAGGCGGGAACCCACGGGGGGGAGTAGCTTATACCCTGGATTAACACGTAAGCGTACATTTTATCCCGTAAAAATGCACAGTTCCTAAGGGACGCGGGTGAAACCGCGGGGCGCAGCTAGTAATGATATAATTTTTTTGTTTCTCTTTTACTAACATATTTTACTTTACTTTAATAGTTGCAATTGCAACAGTAGAGTATAGTATAAAACATTAACTTGTATAATCTAAAATGTTTTGAGAAGCTTAAAAACCAATTGCTACTGTTAAGTTATTAGAATTACATATCTATGAAATGGGCTTTTATAGATCTTCATTTTGATATCTCACTCGATATGTTTTGGTATTTTTTTGTTCCGTCGGAAATACAAGAAGAAAACTAATATGGCGGCTTACAGCTGCCATATTAGTTTTCTTGACACTTCATATATCCTATAGCACTCTCGTGATCAAGACGAATCCTCGTTTATCAAAATCATTACATAATTTGATCAAAATTCCTTCAGCGGTGAATATTATTTTTATCGATTGCTCGGCTTCTGCTCATCGGATTGAGATACGAGCAAGTATCCCAGTATTTAATTGCTCGTTTAGCCATTTAGGCTGTAGGGCCTAAGAAACGTACAAACAACCAAACATACAACCCAAAAAAATAACGGTCCGTGCAGTCGGGTAAAAAGTAAAATTAGCCTAAAGATAAAAAATATATTGAGAAAGAATAATATAAATAATGTGATACCTAGCTAGGTACACTATTCTTCTTGAAATTTAAAAATATATCCACTTTGCAATTTGACACAAGATAGTGGGCGGAAGTGCTGCCACTTCCGCTGCCGGAAGCGCGGGGGTGCAAGGAGGGAGGGCGGAAATTTCATATTTTTTATCAGGGGCGCCATCTACCGGAGTGCACTGTACAGTTTGTAGTGGGAACCTAGAGGGCGAAAGGTTTTGGATTTTGAAATGTACTCTACCATGATTATCATAGAACACTGTTTTGCACACTTCAAGCCAGTTATTTCAAAGACCTGTAATAATAAAATGTATATATCACCTTATCAATAAAAAATTCCCGTAACTTGATAATGTTTTGTAAATTAATAATTATTGTTAATTTGTTACAGGTACTTACTGCGTAAATTCTACTAAATGGCGAACACATCTGCTGGTATATAGAAAGTTGTACCTACGAAATCATTTTTCTAAAGTTGCCAGGTACAACTTGAAAAAACTACATTTTGTATTTGTCTTTTTTAATGTATAATTTAGTAAGTTGTGGCAACTTTGGAAAAATACTAAGTAGGTACAACTTTTTGTTCTATGGAGTTTCTATCAGAATGATTTTTTCATAAGCAGTAGAAACAAACGTAGAGAAAAATGTATTTTTTTACGTTTAATGCCTTTTGAGCAGAAAAAAAAGATGTATCGACATCCTTACATGCAGTTTTAACTCCTTTGAATATTTCTAGATGGATTTCGAAGAACAAATGGTCCTTTCTTTACAACAGCAGTTACATTAAGTATAATTTAAAAAAAAAAACTTTTGCGACCTTTATTTTAATGTATTTTATTTCCTTGCTATTTTTTCATATATTTTATGTGTTTAATTTTCACTTTTTTCACTTGTTTTTTTTTTAATTTTTTTTTATTCTTTTGTCATCGGTTTGTGAGCTACCCTGAAAGTTACAGCCGGATAGCTAATCGGGAAGTGCTTGAAATTTGAATTGCAAAATTCCAGGACAAAATAAATACATACATACATACATACAAGTGAAGTTAAATAAAAGCTTTTATAAATGAGCACGCGGGAAAAGCTGTGGGGTGCAGGTGGTATGAAATATTTATTACCTATCTAGCTGTGGGGTGCAGTTGGTATGAAATATTTATTACCTATCTAGCTGTGGGGTGCAGGTGGTATGAGATATTTATTACCTATCTAGCTGTGGGGTGCAGTTGGTATGAAATATTTATTACCTATCTAGCTGTGGCGTGCAGGTGGTATGAAATATTTATTACCTATCTAGCTGTGGGGTGCAGGTGGTATGAAATATTTATTACCAAACTAGCTGTGGGGTGCAGATGGTATGAAATATTTATTACCTATCTAGCTGTGGGGTGCAGGTGGTATGAAATATTTATTACCTATCTAGCTGTGGGGTGCAGTTGGTATGAAATATTTATTACCTATCTAGCTGTGGGGTGCAGGTGGTATGAAATATTTATTACCTATCTAGCTGTGGGGTGCAGGTGGTATGAAATATTTATTACCAAACTAGCTGTGGGGTGCAGATGGTATGAAATATTTATTACCTATCTAGCTGTGGGGTGCAGATGGTATGAAATATTTATTACCAAACTAGCTGTGCTTTGTCCTCGTGGTAATTTTATATAAAAGTAGCCAATCCATGTTATTCCAGGACCAAAAGTACCTATAAAGTACAATATACTATGTTTCTTCAAAATTCGTTCAGCCTTCAAATAGTTTTTATCGATGGATTTGGATGGATCGGCTTCTGCTCGTCGGATTGAGATATCAAGTGCACCAGTTTTTAAGTCAAACCCTAAGCTAACCAACAGTGAACCCGCATCGCAATCAGTGCAGTCGTTTTTCGTACTGATTGCTTTATTATAAGTACTAGCTGTACCCGCGGCTTCACACGCGTGGTTATATCTCTTAAAAGTACTATACGTGCTATTCCAGGAACTAAAATACTGTTTGTTGTTTGTTAGTCGTATGAGGTAGTGCTGGCCTCTGGTGTCAGCGTTTGTCAGGCCGCCCGAGGGCCTCTGACATGGCTTAACGACTGCTATTAATTAATAGAAAGAAAGAAAGAAAGAAAATACATTTATTCAACACACACAAAAATAAAAGATACAAATAATTAGAAAAATTAAGTGGGAACAATAGAAAAGGAAAACAAAGAAAAGGTAAAAGTAGATAATTAAAGTGGTGATGAATGGGCCTTAACTCAGCATTAGGCTGTTTGCCGAAGGCACGCAGCGCTGGTTTTCAGCTAAAGTGGTGATGAATGGGCCTTAACTCAGCATTAGGCTGTTTGCCGAAGGCACGCAGCGCTGGTTTTCAGCTAAAGTGGTGATGAATGGGCCTTAACTCAGCATTAGGCTGTTTGCCGAAGGCACGCAGCGCTGGTTTTCAGCTAAAGTGGTGATGAATGGGCCTTAACTCAGCATTAGGCTGTTTGCCGAAGGCACGCAGCGCTGGTTTTCAGCTAAAGTGGTGATGAATGGGCCTTAACTCAGCATTAGGTTGTTTGCCGAAGGCACGCAGCGCTGGTTTTCAGCTAAAGTGGTGATGAATGGGCCTTAACTCAGCATTAGGCTGTTTGCCGAAGGCACGCAGCGCTGGTTTTCAGCTAAAGTAGTGATGAATGGGCCTTAACTCAGCATTAGGCTGTTTGCCGAAGGCACGCAGAGCTGGTTTTCAGCTAAAGTGGTGATGAATGGGCCTTAACTCAGCATTAGGCTGTTTGCCGAAGGCACGCAGCGCTGGTTTTCAGCTAAAGCCTGGACCGACAGCTTAACGTGCCTTCCGAAGCACGGAGCGATGGAAATTAGAAAAGTCATTGGTGGTGAGCCTAGTATTGAACCCGGTATTGTTGGATTCTAAGTTGCAGTATAGAACCGTTAGGCTACTATCGATCTACCTAAAATACTAATAATTTGAAGTATTTTTTTATCAAATGTTGGTATATTACCTAAAATACTTATATACCAACATTTGATCAAAATTTCTTCAGCCGTCATATAGATTTTTATCGATATCTCGGTTTCTACTCATGGGATTGAAATACCAATTACACCAGTTTTTAAGTCAAACACTAAGCTATGTTACAGAGGAAACCGCATCTCAATCGGTCCAGCAGTTTTTACGTGATGCGCGAACAAACAAACAGACAAACACACACGTTTTTTAAATGTTATTTTCTTAGACCATTTTTTTATTATCTTCTTTGTACAGACTTTTTTCGTACTTCTCTTTGTATTATAAGTAGAGATAGAAGATAGATTATTTAGCACGTGCTCATCACCCAACCGACTCGTCAAGTAAAAGTTACATCAAAAATAACAAAACTCATACACATAATTATCATATCACACCAAATCACGTCACGCACACAGCGGCCGTGAAAACTTTAAAAAAAACGCAGAAAAAAACGTGACATTCGGTCAATTCACGTAATGTGTTTGGATCAATCAACGCACGCACACATGTACAGGGCTGGTCATTGGATGCGTAGGCAAAGAATATAACGTGTAGAGGAAACATCTCGTTCAACGAACTGACTTTAGGGTTTT
The DNA here is from genome assembly GCA_946251855.1 of Alsophila aescularia. Lineage (NCBI taxonomy): Eukaryota > Metazoa > Arthropoda > Insecta > Lepidoptera > Geometridae > Alsophila > Alsophila aescularia. The sequence continues at coordinate 67,000,114 of OX276374.1, forward strand.
TACCTATTTTGCATTTTTACCAGTTCTTTTCTGGTGGCAGTACTTCGTCCAGAATCTTTTACCACTAATAATGAACATTATCGATATACGAATTTGTAATTTTAAGAACACAAAATCCCTTGGCTTTTTTCCTCTGGTTAGGTAGTTTATTGTCGCCATTGAAATTTTGCTTCCACTTGTGAGCAATCAAACAAGGCCAAGAAGCGCAATCACAAGTGTATCTATTTCAGTTAGTGTTTAGTTAGTCATCTATTTTAGTTCAGTATTTTCTTTCTTAATTTTGTATGGAAGTTTTGTCAGCATTCTGACAATGTCACCCCTGCATTGCCCCCTGCAAGGTTTTTTTAATGGTATTTAATTTTATAATGAAACCAATTGTATTAATTTCACCAACTATTTATATTAGATTTTTGGTTTAGGTGTAGTTTTTTTTTTTAATTCTAGTATTAATGTATTTTTTTAAAATTTCAGTTGGATATAGATATTTCTGATAAAAGTAAGAAATTAACGCTAAAAGTATTATTTGAGAGCTTCATTCATTAGGCCTTCAGGAAAAACACAAAATATATTAAAAGCTGGCACTTATCACAGATAATATTTGAATTTAGAATAATTTCTTGAAAATATTGCTGTCTTCTTACGATAGATACGTCAAGTTGCGCAACTTGTCATTACAGCCTAAAAACCCTGGAAACAATACATTCAATCTTTTTCTTTTTTACTTTCCTCTGATCAAATATTTTGTAGCTTTCCCATAGCTATAGTTTTTAATATGCACAAAATGTCGTGTAATTTCATCTAATCTTTAAACTTTTCCACTAAAATTATGTAATACTTAAACGTAAAATTTTCAGCTTTCAGTGGCAAAATCTTATAATTAGCTGTGTAATTTACCAACTTAAAAAAAACATTATGACTAATTTACGAAAAAAATATGATTTAACTTCACACATCTGTAATTTTTTCTACTCTTTGCCAACACAACACACACACACAGTCATAATCATAACTCATCCAGCAAATATCAATCAAGTTAAAAGTAGTTTTAAAAGCAGCTGTTTTATAAATCTAGATCAGTTATGACCAATCTAACCTATTTCTGCCTCTTTCACACATAAACATTTATTAAGTGTTAGACAGAGAGAGCAGACACGTGCGTTGTATCTAATAATAGACAAAGATCAACGCTCTACAGAGCAGATACTATGTTTTATGAGATGACGTGTGTAAGCTTATGTTGGGATTAAAAATATTGAGTTTATATTAAAAAATATTATGTTACATTAATTTATGATAGATTTTATAAGTTTTAAACGTGACGCCATGCGAAAATGAGTATTTTTTTAATAATCTCATGGTTTCTATTTATATTTAGAGAGTAGGTAGCAATTTTGTATCTACTGCTTGATGGTTATCTTGATTTGTGATGGTGCTCCGGGTCTGCTACCAGTTTAACTTTTCGGTGTCTTACTAGTTTCGCCTCTGTACTGCGCTCAGTACTGCGATTGTACACTCGGGCATTGAATGGTTAAGATAGATGCAGACATGGGCAGTGTTGGACGTAGTAACGGATGCGATTAATAAAATTTAAATAATTGCCCAAGTGCGAGTAGGAACTCGTGCATGCGGGATACCGTTTCAAAGATTTTAGTTAAATAGAGCCGTAACTCTCAGTTCATGTGCCGAAAAATATATTGAGCAAAGGTTCATCAAAATATTTATGAAATAAGTCGACTAAGTTTGAAAAAGATTTCTTTTTCATCTGCTTATTAAGGGCTGAATCTCTGCTATTCTTAATATTGCAGCCTACATAACTGCCTACAGAAGTGATCGCAAAGTTTCGAGCTAAAAGCCTACTTTTCGATATGACGAGTGGGCGACGGTCCAATGCTCCTTTTGTCGAAGGCTTGCCACTATACTTGCCGCTCTTGCCAGCACTCACAGAAAGTGCTCTTCTGTTTTGTGTGTCTACTCTATGGCTGTTTAGATCGATTGCTGTTGAGGAAAGAAACATTGTAAAAGCTTCTGTGAAACAACGCGTTCGATAGAATATTGAAAAGCTTCGTGGTGCGCTTAGGTATGTACCTAATGTGAGCATTTTATACTATTGACCTTAGAGATATCCTAAGCCATTGACATAGGAAAAGGATACCCGTTCCGTAGCCAGCGAAGAAGGTAATATCAGTTAGTCCTTTAAAAGGATACCCGTTCCGTAGCCAGCGCAGAAGGTAATATCAGTTAGTCCTTTAAAAGGATACCCGTTCCGTAGCCAGCGCAGAAGGTAATATCAGTTAGTCCTTTAAAAGGATACCCGTTCCGTAGCCAGCGCAGAAGGTAATATCAGTTAGTCCTTTAAAAGGATACCCGTTCCGTAGCCAGCGCAGAAGGTAATATCAGTTAGTCCTTTAAAAGGATACCCGTTCCGTAGCCAGCGCAGAAGGTAATATCAGTTAGTCCTTTAAAAGGATACCCGTTCCGTAGCCAGCGCAGAAGGTAATATCAGTTAGTCCTTTAAAAAAAGAGGATGTTTTTGTATAAATCTTTTAAATAAGTAATAAACCGTCTTCAAATAAATCTATTTCAAATATTTATGAAATTTATATGGAACCATTCTGGAGGATATAAATAATCTAAATTGGTTCTGCAATCGTGAAGATATCACGACAACACATAAAAATATGTACTTACATTAAAAACCTACTCAACCATGAATTCAATTAAAAAGTTAGGAAGGAGACTTCTTTCATATTTTTTTTAGTTCTAGTTAAAAAACAATACAACCGCCCATACCTAAGAGGCTGGTCATGAAAGTAGTTGACTCTTGAGGGTGACATGTAATTTTAGTTAATAAAACTAATTAATAAATAACGAATAAAAAAAACGAATCTGAATGCAATTAAAAGTGGTTTCATTAGTTTTTTTTAGCAAATTCATTAGATTTGAAGTTTTTTTTTTTGGTTCTTAATCCACCATCTTTCAACATAATCTATTTTAGATTATACAAAACTTGGTATTACTAAACCAAACTTTGTATGAAACCTAGTATCGCCTGTTGCATATTTTAGATTATACAAAACTTGGTATTACTAAACCAAACTTTGTATGAAACCTAGTATCGCCTTTTGCATATTTTAGATTATACATAACTTGGTATTACTAAACCAAACTTTGTATGAAACCTAGTATCGCCTGTTGCATATTTTAGATTATACAAAACTTGGTATTACTAAACCAAACTTTGTATGAAACCTAGTATCGCCTGTTGCATATTTTAGATTATACAAAACTTGGTATTACTAAACCAAACTTTGTATGAAACCTAGTATCGCCTGTTGCATATTTCGAACGATTTATTTATTGCTCTATTTGAAATATATAATTCTCCTATTCGTCAGGTTTATTACTATTTTGAAAGCTATAAACGGCATTCGTTATTATTAAGAACTAGATGTACCCGCGGCTTCAAAAAATACAAAATATCTTTAATTTACAGATTTTGGGACATTATCCCGCAGTAACTATTTATTTTTTCGGGATAAAAAGTATCCTCAATTTTAACCCATCATATAAACTATGACTGTGCCAAGTTGCATCAAAATCCGTCTAGTAGTTTCAGAGTGGTAAGTGTTTTTTGAAATAATTTTCAACCCCAATCCTGCGGGAACCCTTTCATTTTTCGGGGTGAAAAGTAGCCTATGTCCTACCTCGTAGTATGAACTCAAATCATACCAAATTTCATTTAAATTCATTCAGTAGTTTCGGCGTGATGCCTAGCCAAGTTACAGACAGACAGACAGACAGACAGACAAAAATGAAAAAAAATACAGTTTTGGCTTCAGTATCGAATATAGAGTAAAACCAAAAAAAATATTCTAAATATCTTCAATGTAAAGAATTGGACCCGTTACAGTTTTATTATAAGTATATATTTATATATAGATATACCTTACTAGCAATCGCGCGTGCGTCCGCGCGGTCTACAGTTTATCGCGAAAAAAAGCACCCTACGTTCTTCTAGGATATTAAAAACCAATGCAAAAGTATAACACCAACGCTCTTGATGTTTTTTGACACTTGCTATTACTTCGTTCCATGGCAACCGTTTCTAACAGCGAGTAATCAACATTTTCCAGTTTTCCCGTGGAAAATGTCAATTTTCCGGATTAAAAAGTATCCCATATTTTATTCCAGGGTATAAGCTATCTTTAAAATGTCACCAAAATCCAACCGTTATCGCGTGAAAGCTCCCCAAACAAACAAACAAACAACGTTTCACTTTTATACTCGTATACGAGTATTGGTGTGGATTATGGGATATACAGATGATTTCCAAGCGTCTTTACGAACGGTCGCTGGTCGCTTTGCATGAGTACGAGTATGTACCTTGAGACATAGTCGCGGCGCGCCCGTAACACTAACATACCCTCTCTACTTAAAAAAAGGCTCTTTAAGGCAGACCATGGGAAAACGGGACAATATCCCGCATGGTCGCGGGACGAAACGCCAACAATTACACCAAACTCTCAGTTATAAATACTAGAAACCGAATGCAGGTTTGGCCGCCGCCCACCCCGCGGTAACTAATCTATATCTAAATCCGTCCGTCCGTCCGTCGCGTCACACGTCGAGATTTATATTACACAAATCAAATTCTAGGGCTGTGTCACACAATTATGTAGAGTAAAAAGCTTTTTGTTTATGTTTGTCCATTCATTACCTATTATTGATAAATTATCTATACCAATAAATAAAAGTGAAAGGTTGTCTGTTTGTTTGTTTGGGGAGCTTTCGCGCGATAGCGGCTGGACGGATTTTGATGAAATTTAGACTGGAGATAGCTTACGCCCTGGAATAAAACAAAGGATACTTTTTATCCCGGAAAATTGTAAGTTTCTACGAGAAAACTGGAAAATCTTGATTACCCGCTGTAAGGAACGGTTGCCATGGAAACGAACAAGTCTGTTAAAAAACATCAAGAGCATTGGTGCTATACCTACTTTTGCATTGGTTTTTAATATCTTAGAAGAACATAGGATGCTTTTTTCGCGATAAATTGCAGTCCGCGCGGACGAAGTCGCGGGCGGGAAAGCTATTGTTATATAATTTTAGCTTTTGCGATTCAAACACATACAGCGGGGGTGGGCAAAAAGTCGATCGCGGTCGACCGGTCGATCGCAAGCGGTTGTAGGGTCGATCGCGCGCAACAAAGTTGGATGTGTATGAATTGGCTTTCGTTACAGATGTGATTCATTTGAACACTATCAACTTAGTTCCAAGGGAAAGATTCAACTATTTTTAACATGATTAATTAGCACATCTCATTTAAAAGTAAATTGTAGCTTCATATTAATCAATAAAAAAAAAGATTAGAAATAATTTCAGCTTTGGAAGCAAGAGCAAGCACTGTATCAAATATAACAGATATGAAACAGAAGTTGGAAATATCTCAGGCAGTTTAAAATACGTTTTTTGTGCGTATCAGCTTTTTCTGAAATAAAAATAATTAAGTTAAAATACCGCAATCAGCTTACTGACGAACATCTGTCTTCTTGCTTACGTTTGGCACTTAGTAAATACGTGCTTTCCTACGAGAAATTAGCGAAAAGCACACAGTGCCATTTATCGACCTTTAAATAATATTTACGTAGCCTTATTATTAATGCCTTTATATGTATAAAAAAACTGCTTGCGATTCGATCGCTTGTCGTCCTATTTTATTGTTGTTGATCGCCGATCGTGTAAGTCTGCCCACCCATGACATATAGCAACTCATTTAAACGCAACTGAATTGCGTGGAAATCTTTGCATATAAATAACTTTTTATAATAAATATTATTAAGCAATTTTGTCAGCCCTATTTTCCTCTAATTTCTAATAAAATTTGAATTATTCGTAGCATTAATTGCTGCGCGACACAAACATCGCCGCAACATGCTGATAAATTTGTGAATGTGCGTTCTGAGAAATGTTACAGAATCTTCCCATATCCATCAATTTTATGTAGCAGCTTTAACTCCACACATCTGAACTGTATTGACGTCATCGGACATTTTATCAACCTTGGCACATCTGCATAGTTATATTATAATCTTTGACCCTTATATTATCCTATCGAAATCTATAAACGCCCACTACACTACTCGCAAAGTTGATCGAAGTTAAGCGAACACGAGAGTGTAGACGGGCACTTCGGTTCGCTTCGTGCAACCTTGGCTCGCCTCGAGCGACTTCTGATTGTTGTCGGTTTTTGCGCTCGAGTCAAAGGACCCGAAGCGTCCCGAAGTTCTATAACGAAGCGTTTCACTACACTACTCGGCTTACTTCATATGATAGTGATAAAAAATTATTAAAGGTAATGTTAAAATTTATTATGCCTTGTTTATTCTAATAACATAGTTCTGTTCCGGTGCATTGCAATCAACCACCATAATTAAATATTTTTTTCGTGTTTTTTATACGTAGATATAATACGCGAGAAAAAAACATTGCAAAAGCAGCTGCCATTCGAACATTATCCATGATGCATAGCGTGCGGGCGCCGCCGCGCCGGGCGACTCTGCTCCTTGCGAAGTTGCACGAGTGTGTAGTCACGTACTTCGAACTTCGTGCAACTTCGAACCGTACTTTGTCGAAGCAACTTCGCGAGCAGTGTAGTGCAAGTTTTACACTATTATATACTGTGCCTACAATCAATCTCGACAGTCGGTGATAAACCCAGAGCTGCCAACGAAATATGTGCTAGCCCATTAGTAGTAGATAACCACCAGCTAGTAGCATTTATTCTGTGTAGACTAATATTACGGAGTACTAATCTGTGCTAATATTATAAAATGAGGCTCATTGGGGATGACACTGGTAAAGAGTAAGCTTTAAAGTCTGGCGCATCGACGTGAGGTCGCAAGCCTGTCGGTATTCTACAGATTGCACTATGGAGAATGTGCACAAGAACTGCACAATCTGTTTCCCCCATCACCGTACAACTAGACGATCGGCGAAACGCCACCCTTTTATGGTTCAAATACCTCGCAAAAGAACGAAGCGTTACGCTTTTTCATTTATTATAAGAACTGCAAAGGAGTGGAATGCCCTGCCCTCGTCAGTATGTCCGGTAAAATATAACCCCGGTGTGTTCAAGTCAAGAGTGAATAGGTATCTACTAGCGTGCTACACCTTCCGGCACATCGTCGTTCCATCAGGTGAGATCGTGGGAAAATGATTACAAAGAACGTAATTAAAAAAAAAACTCTGTAAGTTGTTAGCTTTTTACGACTAAACGGCTTAACAGATCTTGATGAAATTTTGTTAGAGATAGTTTAAATCCTGGGAAAGGACATAAGATACTTATTATAGTGGTAAAATTTATAGTCCGCGCGGACGAAGTCGCAGGCAGAAGCTAGTAATATAAATGGTAAGTACCTCTGTCTGCTTGCCGTGGCAGTCTCGGCTTAGAATAAGACCCCTCCCAATCCTCCCGTGGATGTCGTAAGAGGGACTAAAGGAGAACACACCGGAAGATGGGCAGCAGCGTCCTCCGAGTACTTTTTTTTTTTACACTGCGGTCACCAATCCGCCTGCAAAGCGTGGTGACTATGGCAATTAATTTTTAATAAGCGGATACTAAAAAAAATATCCAAGGTTATTACAAAGATGTCTTAAAATAAATTTAAAAATAAGTTCGTTGAAAAACGTTAAACAAAAAGCTTTTATGCAGTAGCCATGTCATTTAAAACGGGTTATCACTATTAAATGAGTGCACAATATTTCGTGTCGTTGAAGAGTTCCTTTAACTGGAGCTAATCCTAGATGTCGATTCAGGTCATGCTTACCATTAAAATGCATTGTCATCGGAATTGAACCAACATGTAAAAATACAACTCCGTAGGATAAGGGGAAGTGGTTCTAATTCAGCTTGCAAAATTTGACTTAAACAAACATACATTATATACATACATACGAGTACATAAGTACAAACATTGCAAGTTAAATAAAAGCTTTTAAAATGAATTTACTTGAATGAGCAAAAGGCCGAAACATTTGACGATGCCTTTCCCCAACGCCAAAATCTGCGTAGTCGATCGGTTCACGACGAAAACCCGCATATAGATTCGCGACATGCATGCCAGCTTCCAGATTTTGATCGGCTTATTACACTGGCGCAAAGACAAACAATAAATCTGTATTTAATTTAGGAGTGCTTCTAGCGTGGCCTCCTATCCTACCTCCTCTGACAACCCGTCAGGGATCACACACTTAGACACAGACATAGAACTCGCCGGCGAGGTGGAATGTCCTGTTATTAGTAAATAAAAAGTAACGCAACATATAAATCTATATAAATTAAAGATTTTTAAGTAAACCAGGACGTGTATGTGATGAAACTGTACAGTTATCCCTTCGAGTGAGCTTCGATATATTTCAAAAGTAAACCTGCTCTGGTAAACCATTCAGGTATACCGTTGCGTACATAGAATATACGATGACGTCTGTAGTCACGTCACAGACGTTATAGCATATTTTGTAAACACATAAACATGCCCAATGCTCGGTTGCACATCTACACGTAATATCTAATCTCTGGCGCAGATCTCGATACAGCTAGATACATACATACATATCATCCACATCTACTGTGGCAGTAAAGATCATCTACGATAACTTGGCTCGCGACAATCGCGACTACCAGTAGAATAACACGAATAAAACGAATAACAAATGTATGAAAGATTTTGTGTTACAAATGGCTAGTTCAGTGTTTCGTCCGACATCCATTTGTTCCTACGGCACTATTATTTATTCTGTGCCGATGTGACGAACACAGATACAGATTTTGTTTCAAAGTGAGGAAAAAAGCAATGGGACGAAATAATGTATCAAAATATGTTATTTTTACATCTTTTGTGTTTCGTCACGCACCTTGCGGGATTCGAACCCGTGACCGTTGGGTGACTTCAAAGTCAGGGTCACTAACCATTCGGCCAACCGGTCGTCAACTTATAATCAAATTAGTAAAAATATGTTATAGTTGCAATGCAAACCGTATCCTTGTTTATTTTGACATTTGACATTTGACGCATTTTGACCACACAAACATACACAAAGGGATTCTAAACTAAAAGTACCTGAAAGCAAATTTCAGGTACTTTTAGTTTAGAATCCCTTTGTGTATGTTTGTGTGGTCAAAATGCGCTCGCTTTATCAAACTGTGAGACTCGGTGGCATTTTATAGCTCTTTGCTTGCTTGTCAAGAGGTTGTGCCGGCCTCTGGTGTCAGAGATTGTCAGGCCGCTCGAGGGTCTCTGACATGGCTTAACAACTGCTATTAATCAATAACAGCCGGGACCGACAGCTTAACGTGCCCTCCGAAGCACGGAGCGACGGAAATACGCACATAGCATAGAAAAGTAAATGGTGCGGAGCCGAGGACCGAACCCGGTATCGTTGGATTCTAACGCACTTATGCACCACTTAGCCGCTATCGCTCTAACATTACTGCAAAAACATTTAGTTAATTATCCAACCATAAACAAGAGCATGTATCTATCTCTAATCCATACTAATTATATATTGAGTAACTCTGTCTGTTACCTTTTCACGACTGAACCGATTTTGATGAAATTAGGTATGAAGATAGTTTGAATGCTGGGGAAGGACATAGGACACTTTTTATTATGAGAAACTGTAGCCCCCGCGGACAAAATCTGCTGCAAAAGCTAGTTATGTATATTCACCACAGAGTCATTAGGGGCCGGGCGGCGGTCATTAGTCATATTCAGCCGCAGGTGTCCCGTACACCGCCTGTACTATTATTTATTCTATGACTCCGAGGTGCGCTATGTACCTACTTATGTAGTGCTAGAATTTAGGTAAGTACTACATCTAGGCAATACGGAACATACTTGAATCATTTACACTCGTATCCCGGGCGAGCCTCCAAAATTGTAGAATGGTGTGCGTGTTGTATGAAAATCCAGGATCTTCAATCTTGATTCGTTTATGAATTTATAAATTTACATATTTTATGTGTCATTGTATCTCTTTCTATTTTCGATTATCCTTCCTTTCCACACAGTAATGTCTAGGGCAGTAAGTAGATATACTTATGACCGGTGGGTAGAATGGTTAGTGACCCTGACTACAAAGTCAAACAACGTTCGCGGGTTCGAATCCCACTAGGTGCGTACATTTGTGTGATGAGCAGAAATGTTTGTTTCCGAGTCATGGATGTAATATTGGTATCTATGTATGTCTATCTGTTGTCTAGTGCCCATAGTACAGGGTATCCTAGTTTGGGGCTAGGTAATTGGTGTGGAATTGTACTAATTATATAATAATTATTATTACAATACAATAACACGTGACACACAATTAAAATAAAAAATTACATAAACAATAGGTACAATGGGCGGTCTTATCGCTCGTAGCGATCTTTTCCAGACAACCTTAAACTTATTATTACTTATAATATTAAAAACCGACCTGTGATCAAACCTTAATAAACGGATAGATGACTTCCATACAAACAAAAAATGTACGAACACTAATATCAAGTGTCGAGTTTGTGTGATATTGGTGCTCAAAATATCAGTGGCCCAATTACATAACTTGGCTTCAATCGAATTCTCAATATCGCAACCACTAATGCCTTGCGATAGAGTCGAAATTGCTATGAAAAAAGTGATAATCCGATTGTAACCAAGTTCTGTAATTGGGTCACAGATCTAGGTTTATAACCTACGTCATACAGCTGCGCGTTTTAAAAGTGTTCATCAGCCTATGTACGAGGGTGGATTGAAAAGTACTCGGCTTAACACAGATCCATTCAATTCTAAAAATCGGTGGATTGAAAAGTACTCGGCCTAACACTGATCCATTCAATTCTAAAAATCGGTGGATTGAAAAGTAATCGGCCTAACACAGATCCATTCAATTCTAAAAATCGGTGGATTGAAAAGTACTCGGCCTATCACTGATCGATTCAATTCTAAAACTCGGTGGATTGAAAAATACTCGGCCTAACACAGATCCATTCAATTCTAAAAATCGGTGGATTGAAAAGTACTCGGCCTAATACTGATCCATTCAATTCTAAAAATCGGTGGATTGGAAAGTACTCGGCCTAACACAGATCAATTCAATTCTAAAAATCGGTGGATTGAAAAGTACTCGGCCTAACACTGATCCATTCAATTCTAAAAATCGGTGGATTGAAAAGTACTCGGCCTATCACTGATCCATTCAATTCTAAAACTCGGTGGATTGAAAAGTACTCGGCCTAACACTGATCCATTCAATTCTAAAAATCGGTGGATTGAAAAGTACTCGGCCTATCACTGATCCATTCAATTCTAAAACTCGGTGGATTGAAAAGTACTCGGCCTATCACTGATCCATTCAATTCTAAAACTAGGTGGATTGAAAAGTACTCGGCCTATCACAGATCCATTCAATTCTAAAAATCGGTGGATTGAAAAGTACTTGGCCTATCACTGATCCATTCAATTCTAAAACTCGGTGGATTGAAAAGTACTCGGCCTAACACAGATCCATTCAATTCTAAAAATCGGTGGATTGAAAAGTACTCAGCCTATCACTGATCCATTCAATTCTAAAACTCGGTGGTTTGAAAAGTACTCGGCCTAACACTGATCCATTCAATTCTAAAAATCAAATCTACCCACATTATTTAGTTCAGTTCAGACTAGTTAATTGTGTGAAGTTTGAAATGTGTGTGCGATAATTAGTTGTGATTTTATAAATTTATTAACAAAGCAATCGGACATAATTTCCGCGAATGGAGCAAATCGAGCAGCGTGCCGTCATTAAGTACCTCCATAAGAAAAGGCTATCATCAAAAGCCATCCATGATGATATGGTCAGTAAATTAGGGGAGTCTGCTCTGTCATATTCATCCATCAAAAAATGGATAATTTAAGCGAAGAAAGCGAAGAAAATAAAATAAATACGCTAAATAAAATAAGCGAAGAATTTAAGCGTGGTAGAGAGAGTGTGATAGATGAACCCCGCTCTGGAAGGCCTTCGACGTCCTCTACTGACGAAAATATTAAAAAAGTACTTGATTTAATATTGGGAGACCGCAGATTAAAAATTAGAGAGACAGCCGAGATTATAGGCATCTCTTATGAACGAACTCAAAACATCATAGTCAACGAATTAGGTTTCCACAAGGTGTCTGCGAATTGGGTTCCGCGCCTGCTTTCAGTTGAACAAAAAAGGACGCGATTGACTTTTTCACGCGACTGTTTGGAGTTATTTGAAGCCGATGCAGATGATTTTTTGAATCGTTTTGTTAATATGGACGAAACATGGGTTCATTACTGTACAATGGAAACAAAACAACAATCAAAACAGTGGAGAAGACCAGATTCACCACCCCCTAAAAAGGCTCAGTCGATTTTGTCGACAAATAAGGTGATGGCTTCAGTATTCTGGGTCTCGTAAGGTGTGATTATGATTGATTATTTTGAAAAGGGTCAGATTATAAACTCTGATTACTACTGCACCTTACTACGTCGTTTACGAGAGGAAACGGAAGAAAAACGTCGAAGAATGCTCAGAAGAAAAGTCCTGTTTCATCAAGATAACACCCGTGTTCACACGTCTGTGCAGTCAGAGGCTGAATTCTATTGTGGCTTTGAACTGTTACCGCATCTGCCTGGCCTGGCACCATCAGTCTCCTTTCTGTTCCCTAACCTAAATAAGCACTTGCGAGGTCAAAGATTTTCGACAAACGACGAGGTCAAAGCAGCAGTTGACGCATATTTTGACTCTAAGGAAGAATCTTTCAACGGTCTAAATGCTTGGAAGGGGAGGTGGCAAAAGTGCATTGATCTTGATGGTGATTATGTAGAAAAATAAAAATATAACTGATATAGTACGTGTTTAAGTAGGCCGACTACTTTTCAATCCACCCTCGTAAGTGTATCGGTCATCTATCTATACTTACAACAAAGCAATAAGAACGAAAAGTCTGTACAATGAAGATAATAAAAAAATGGCCTAGGGTACTTAAAATACTACCGAACAAGAATACAACATTTAAAAAATCGTGTTTGTCTGTATGTTGGTTTATTCTCGCACCACGTAAAAACTACTAGACCGATTGCGCTGCGGCTTTCACTGGATAGCTTAAGGTTTGACTTAAAAACTGGTGTAATTGGTATCTCAATCCGATGAGAGCCGAGCTTCTGCTCATCGGATATAAAATCTTTTAGACGTCTGAAGAAATTTTAATCAAATGCTGGTATTTTAGGTCCTGGAATTGCACATATAGTACTTTTAAACTAGGGAAATGACCACGCGTGCGAAGCCGCGGGTACAGCTAGTGTATGTCCTTTGTGGCACTATATAGACCAAACGCACAGACCGATTTCGATGGTTCTTATGTCAATCGATTTGTCTTAATCTCGCAAGTGTCACTAAGAAGCGATGGCAGCCTAATAGTTCTATAGTGCAACTTAGAATCCAACGATACCGGGTTGGATCCTAGGCTCCGCACCAATGACTTTTCTTAGTTATGTGCGGTTTTCCATCGCTCCGCGCTTCGGAGGGCACGTTAAGCCGTCGGTCCCAGCTGTTATTGATTAATAGCAGTCGTACAGCCATATCCGAAACCTTCGGGCAGCCTGATTAAACTCTGACACCAGAGGCTAGTACTACCTCATACGACAAAACAAACTGTCAGTAATGACATGTATCAAAATTCACAATGGCGACAACCAGACACCAAATTGTGAATAATAAATACATGAAAGATTCACTTAAATTTTCGTTGTTTTGTTCGCAGTCGGGTTTTTTTGCATTGTTCGTATGTACATTTTCTTGTTTTCATAATAGCGTACTTGTCGGTATGCCACAAAGGTCCTTTGCCCCAAATTGTTATCACAAAATACATAGATATTATTGAAAATATTCAAATGAAACGCACCCACTGACACGCTTTGAGAGTGTCAAATGCAACATTACAACTAACAGTATCCACTTACAGCTATTTTGAACAAAACATCGTAAAACGATTTACCTATTCGTCACAGATTAACTAATAGCTTTTTGTACGAGGCAACGGTATAAAACAGTACCTACTTACCGCCTAGCAATAAATACAATGTTAAATTGGTGTCACTTCTGTTGTTCAACTCACTATACAAAACTAAATTAAAACTAGTGGCTCTGTGAGCTGTTTTTGCAAACAATCTAGCGGTGCACAGTAGCGCCATCTAGTTACATTAATATAAAACTAACATTAATAACCAAGGAGCTCCATCAAACTCTACCTAGATGGCAAAGGGCTGATTCCACTGGTAGAAACCTAAAAGTGAGAAATTTACTGCATTTTGAGGAGCTATTCTGCTCATCACGCCGAAGATCCTCATCAGATCTTCACTAAATTTAGTGTGACCAATTTAAAGTTACTACCTTTCAAATAAAAAAAGAGCCATCGAAATCAGATCTAATAAGGTGGAGATATTCAGTAGCCCGGTTTTTGCTCTTTTTAGGGGGAAGTACCCCTCCAATCAAAATTCCCCTACGAGTAAAAAATTCTATACATTTGTTTATCCTGTATACCAAGTTTCGTCTAGATCGGTTGAGAAATGCGACCTGTAGAGGAGAACAGAGATCCGGACTGACCTCCGAACATACGAAAGAATTTTTGCCCAAACTGAAACGGAGACGCTTCGCTCGCGCTTCACGCTCGCTCGGTCAAAAATTACTCGTTAACGTTACGTTTAAAGTTAAGTTTTTTAATTTAGTTTGAAGATGCTTATAAGCCATTGTGTTGTTCATTATAATGTAATAAAATGTAGTATAAAGATTCTTAAAAGCACAGATACAGAAGTCTGCATTTAAAAGCTATTTGATAATTTCAACTATATGTAAACATCATTACGACGGAACTAATGGACTAGGAGAAACGGGGACGGGTGTTGTGTAGTGCACCAAGATATCCGCGTTTGGACAATAGATTCTCACAATACATTACTTTTGTCAGAGGTAAGATAATAAATATAAAATATATAGAATAACACTAACAATTTAAACTAAATACACTAAAGCACCTAATATAAACCAAAAACTGAAAAATACACTTCAATGTTTTTTTGTCAGACAATGGTGTCTATTCTCTTGTTACCAACTAGACTAAATTTAGCTTTCCTATTTTATTACCCGACTACGGCGAATCAAAGGAATTTTCATGTGTTGAAACTAAAAACTTGGTCTGATTTTTACTTACAAGCGAGGTATCTATCGATTTGTCTTACAAATAGACACAGACACCGACCTCGCCGAAGGGCCAGTAATTAAATCTGATTTTATTCGCCTTCGAGTTTCTTGCTGGTTCTTCTCGAAGGTGTATTCCAAATCGGTGGTCGGTTATGCAAATAATTCAAAGGGCTCCAGACATTTCATCAGGCCCCCTCGATCAGTACTAAAACTAGCGATCCAGGGGTGTTTAGTCAGACCTTCGTAATCACTGGCAACTGTCCAAGCCGAGGCAAGTGGCCAAAACTTAACTTTGGCGTGCGCCTTCTGCGTCACGCATTGGCGGAGCGCTTTCCTCCGCCGTAGAGGTCAGTTCTAGACCAACAGCACATATCCTTCCTAAAAATGAAAGGAAGTTTTTCTTAATTGACAGTGTTATAGGCTATTTTTTACCCGACCGTATATACAGACCGTTCACCGTAAGATGTTCCCTGCCACAGATAGTGCCAACATCACGGCAGGGGACATCTTACGGTGAACGGTCTGTTGTCGGATTTTTAAACTTGTTGTTTCGTTTCTCAAGGCGGCGCGGCGCACCAATTTATAGATAGATAGATAGATAACTCTTTATTGTACACCACATAGAACAAAAAATACAATAATAACTAAAACATTTATACAAAATAAATGGGACAATGGGCGGTCTTATCGCTAAAAAGCGATCTCTTCCAGACAACCTTTGGATGGAAAGGAATTAATATACGGCAAAGACGATTACGGCAATTTATATCAAGGGGCTGTGAATGTCGGACTGAATGTGAACCTCTAACCCCCTCTCACTCCCCCCCCCCCTCCCCCCCTGAACTAATAAACTGCATAAAGCCTCCTTACTGCACTACTCGCTGCAGCAAGCACTAAATCTTTACGAAATAGTTTCATAGTTTGCGCCGTTATTACTTACCGTAGGGGGCGACACTTAACTCGCGCTGCTAATAGAGCACAAATATATCTACAAGCTTGTTAGTAAGCGAAGTATGTACTTATGTTAAACTAGCTGTGATCGCGGCGTTGCCCGCGTGTTAATTTCTCTGGGATTTAAAGATCCTATGTTCTATTCCAAAACCAAAACCAAAACCAAGAAAATCCATACCAATATATAAAAGTGAAACGTTGTCTGTTTGTTTGTTTGGGGAGCTTTCACGCGATAACAGCTGGACGGATTTTGATGAAATTTAGAATGGAGACAGCTTAAACCCTAGAATAAGACATAGGATTGTTTTGATCCCGGAAAATTGAAAGTTTCCGCGGGAGAACTGGGAAATGTTGATTACTCACTGTAAGGAACGGTTGCCATCACAGAATAGTCTGTGGTTGTCATGGCAACGAAATAATAAGTCTGTCAAAAACATCAAGAGCATTGGTGCTATACCTACTTTTACATTGGTTTTTAATATCCTAGAAGAATATAGGATGCTTTTTTTCGCGACAAACAGTAGTCCCCGCGCACGAAATCGCGGGCGGGAAATCTAGTACTACATAAAACTTTGTTCAGCGGTCAAAAAGTTTTCATCGATTGCTCGGACCAAGTACACCAGTTTTTAACTCAAACCCTAAGCTATCCAACAGTGAATACCGCATCGCAATTGGTTTAGTAGTTTTTACGTGATGCGTGAACAAACATGATTGAAACGATTTTTAAAATGTTATATTCTTGTTCAGTATCTTATTTTAAGTACCCTAGACCATTTTACTTTATTATATTCTTTGTACAGACTTTTTCGTACTAATTGCTTTATTATATGTATAGATTTAACTACGACTTAGTTATTTAAAAAAAAAATATCTTCAAAGTTATAAGCACCGGTGAAACTATGTCAAATTGCAAATTGTGTTTTTCAAAATACAATAAGCGTTCTAAAAAATATATAAAGATATTATATTCAAGTGACTGACACTAATAAGAATGATTTCACCACAATTTCACACAAGATAAAATGAATGAAAATTGACCATAAACTCTCCTAAAACCTTATCTCCTAAACTACCTAAAATTGTAAAAAAAAAAAAAACTGAAATCTGATCCTTACTTACAGATTACAGGAAAACCTATAAGAAGTCTATGATGTTAATATAATATATCTCTTAATATTTTTCGGTACTATCCGGAATTTCTCGGAATAATGTTCACCGTACGGAATCTAAAGATCAACTCGCAATTTTTTGGTTATTTACCCAAGAAATACGCGAGCGAAGCGAGCGCGATAATTTTACTGGAACAAAATTTACCGAAACTAAATACTTGGTTCTCAGAATTAACCATACCACGAGGTGGATCTATATTTCCTTTGAAAGACATTAGATTTAGGCCCAATGAGGGCCTGAGGCATATCACAATATTTATTTTAAGATTATTTCGTCCGTGGATACAGGTAGAGCTATAATTTCTACAGTACAATATTAATTAAAACGATAAAATTATCAATTTCATACATGAATGCTTATCGCAGCTATGGTAAACTTAAAAAATTGAGGCCTCAGCTATTCTATATATTGTTTAGTGACTCGCCCCGACTTCGCACGGGTAGCGCTCTCACCGCGGCATTTGTACACTAATGACTCGCCCCGACTTCGCACGGGTAGCGCTCTTTTAGCATTTTTATACCCGTCGTAACTTCTAAAAAAAAATACGCCAGTAAGCGTAATTCAAAATCTTTGGCAGCAACTATCGTGGTGTTTTTTGACTATAGACAACTGTATTATTACTTACGTACTTGACAGACTTGTTATTATTTCGTCCATGTCATTCATTCCGTCATTCACTCGATGTAAGGAACGTCATTCCGTTCCTTACAGCGAGTAATCGACATGTCACGACAGCGCCGCATTTTTTTTTTGAAAATTTTTATTTTGCCCTCGTTACTCGCTGATAATGTAGATTTCTATAGGTGAAAGAACTTTTTAAATCGGTTCAGTATTTTTTGAGTTTTTCATTACAAACAAACATACAAAAATACAAAAAAATAATCTTTTCCTTTTATAATATTAGTGTAGATGTAGACAGAACTAATTTCGCGGCGAAATGCTCCCGTTACTTAAAAACAATAGCCTACCTGTAAATAGGTTCCTTAATTCGGCTCCTAATTAATTCACGTAGAGGCTGGCGCGAGGCCAGGGCTGGCGCCAGGGTGCCTGTAGGATTGCCACACTTGCATTCATACCAAGAATTTGACAGGTAGCATAAGCCTGTTGTTTTTTTGTACCTAAATTTCAAATACATTTTTGATGTTTAAACATGGCGCAGAGACGCTCGTGGCTCGTCGGCTCTTTCCGCCTCAGCTCGGCCTTTTTCAAGTTATAAGCCATCACATAATATTTTGTATGTGCAAAATGTAAACACTCCATTTGGGAATTAAACTCAGGTACTATAGACTGGCGGCCGAACTGTCTTCGTTGCGCCAACCAGACTTAGGCCGAAAAGTAAGTATATATCAGATGAAGAGTTGCTGATTCACAGTTGACCAATGAGAACGCGCGGTGCAAAACGTTGCTCGTTGTTTTAGTTATTTTCTTTTGTGTTTACATATCTGCCAGGCGTCCCGCGAAGGCTCAGTTTTTAAGGAAAAGTGTATGAAACAAGAGGTACGCCGTGAAGTCGGTTTGGGGCTAGACACTAGTAAAACTGACTTACAAAATAAGCAAAATGCCTGTCAAAACAATTGCCGTGCCACCCATAACATTGCTCAAATGTTTTTTAGGCACTGGCATTACAAAAAAAAAACAGTGCCGTGGCAACCCTAGCAGCTCGTAAATAACGTTTACGGCAATTCCCCAGCACAGCCCTGCTCAAGCATTCACCAATTTGAATTTTGCAGTTTATTATTAAAGTTTTTACTTCATTTAGTTCGTCTATGTTGATAAATGGCCTTAATAAACTAGTTGGCATTCCGGACCTCATTATATTTTGTGTAAGTATTTATGAGGGGTACTCCTCATAATATACAAACGCCTAAAGTTAGGTAGGTAGGTAGGTAGGTAGGTATCTACAATGGCGCTAAAGGTGAAATTTATGTAACTACACTTAATATTATAAAGAGGAAAGATTTGTTTTTGTATGTTTGTTGGTAATAGATAAACTCAAAAAATAATAAACCGATTTTAATAATTCTTTCACCTATATTATAGTAAGCTACATTATCAACGAAAAACATGGACTGTATTTATTTTACAACAATTTGGAGATCCCTACGAAAATTGCAATAATGTAACCCGAGGTATCAAAAATAATGAACGGAATGACGTTGCCATGGAAACGAAACAATAACAAGTCTGTTAAGTACGTGAGTAATAATAAAATAATGCTGCCAATGATTTTGAGTTACGCTTACTGGCGCGGCTGGACGGATTTTGATGTAATTTGGAATGAAGATAGCTTATACCCTAGAATATCACATAAGATACTTGCATCATCATCATCATCCCTCAGCGGGGCGCAGCTAGTAATATTATAAACAAGAAAGATTTGATTTTTTGTATGTTTGTTTGTAATAGATAAACTCAAAAATAATGAACCGATTTTTAAAATCCTTTCACTACAAGTAAGCTACATTATCAGCGAGAAACATGGGCTATATATTATTATTCAGAATCAGCGAGAAACATGGGCTATATATTATTATTCAGAAAAATTTTGATCCCTACGAAAATTGCAATAATGTAACCCAAGGTATCAAAATTTTGCCTATAATAATGACTAATGCCACAGTACAAATATAGTCCTATATATGTAAAAAAAATAAATGAACAAAATAGAAAATATGTAGCTTACTTCCGCCAAAATTGTTAGTCAGACAAATGATAAATGGTAAAAATAAACAAAAGTAAAACCCCACGCTAAAGAAACCCTACCCAAATTGAACTATTGTAAAATATAAATGAAAAGAAAGCTAAGGCCAGGAGGCCAAAAAAAAAAAAAGAACCCACGCTAAACAAACCCTACTGAAATACAAGTATCGTAACACTTATATATTTATATTCATATATTATAAATACACAACAAAAAACATATACCTCAATCCAAATACCAAACGTCTGTCATCAATACGACTCTCAGTCCAGCACTCGACGAGTCAACATCACCCGAAGATGCCTCGTGCAGAGGCGAAACACGTGTCGTATTGATGTCAGACGTTTGGTATTTGGATTGAGGTATATGTTTTTTGTTGTGTATTTATAATATATGTATATAAATATATAAGTGTTACGATACTTGTATTTCAGTAGGGTTTGTTTAGTGTGGGGGTTTTATATTGTGTATTATATAATATTTTTTTATATTTTTTTGTGGCTTCCTGGCCTTGGCTTTCATTTCCTTTATATTTTACAATAGTTCAATTTGGGTAGGGTTTGCTTAGCGTGGGGTTTTACTTTGTTTATTTTTACCATTTATCATTTGTCTGACTAACAATTTTGGCGGAAGTAAGCTACATATTTTCTATTTTGTTCATTTTAAATATGGATTTCCGCAAAGTAACGCCTGATTCTATCAACTATATCCTATATATGTACTGAGCTAATACTCGCTGTAAGGAACGGAATGACATGTTGCCATGGAAACCAAATAACAACATGTCTGTCAAAAAGCACCGCGAGCGTTGCTGTCAAAGATTTGAACTACGCTTACTGGCGTATTTTCTGATGTTAGAAGTTACTAATTAATTAGTGAGTTAATTAGTAATTAATTAGTTAGTTAATTAGAAAGTTAATTTCTCGTTGTAATTTTGGTGTTCAATAAAGATTTAAAAAGTTGAAAAAATTAAGGAAAAAAAAAATAAGTTAAATTTTAAAATAATAGATAGATAGATGTCATATATCTATCTATCTACGAAAAGGAGAATTAAATACCTTTTTTTTGAAAAAAATGTTTCTAATGTGAAATACCTATCTTTCGAAAATGCAACAGGCGACACAGGGTTACATACAAAAAAAAACACTTCGGTGGTTGTGAGTCACTAAACTACATCACCGCACTCGTTGCCGTGTGGGATCCGCTTTTTATACCCGACTACGGCGAAACAAGGAAAGGATAATGAGTTTAATAGTCTATGTATGTATGTATGTATGTATGTGGATGCTCCACCATAGTGTCGCCTCTATTGGTCCGAATTGGAAAAGCGAGTTATTTGTCTTCAGGTATAGTGTCATAGGTATACCCGACTGCGGCGTAAGCAAAGGAACGGTTATATGTTTAAACTAAAAAAAACTTGATCCAATTTTGACACTCGAGGTATCAATAGATTCGTCTTCACTAAAAAAAACTTGATCCAATTTTGACACTCGAGGTATCAATAGATTCGTCTTCACTAAAAAAACTTGATCCAATTTTGACACTCAATGTATCAATAGATTCGTCTTCACTAAAAAAAAAATTGATCCAATTTTGACACTCGAGGTATCAATAGATTCGTCTTCACTAAAAAAAACGATCCAATTTTGACACTTGAAGTATCAATAGATTCGTCTTCATCGCAATAGTATCATAGGCTATTTTATGCCCGGGTTTTCATTTTTTACCATCTGACCAAAGAACGCCTGCACTCGTTAATCATGGCATGGCCAGGTGCTGCTGTGAGTGATGACGATGCATGATTAATTACATTTTAACCAGTTTATACTGTTGTCGATTATTGCCACAGAATATACTAGTGGGTCTGTGAGCTGAAGACCTCGCGCGTACAAACTGTTTTGCAAACAATCTAGTGGTGCACAGTAGCGCCATCTAGTTACCTTATTGTACAACTAACATTAATAACCAAGGTGCTCCATCAATCCCTACCTAGTAGGTAAAGGGATGATTCCACTGGTAGAAACCTAAAAGTGAGAAATTTACTGCATATTGAGGAGGTATTCTGCTCATCACGCCGAAGATCCTCATCAGATCTTCAGCAAATCTTTATGAGACAAACTTAAACTACCTTTTAAATAAAAAAAGAACCATCTAAAAAGGCGTAGACATTCAGTACCCCTCTTTTAGTCCCTTTTTGGGGGTAGTCCCAAAACTCCATGACACCTAAAAACATCTAAAAAGTCGTTTAACCTGTATACCAAGTTTCGTCTAGATCGGTTGAGAAATGCGACCTGTAGAGGTGAACAGAGATCCAACCGGATAGACAAACATCTGGACATTTTTGCCCAAGCTGAAACGGAGACGCTTCGCTCTTTAAATTAGCCTCATAAAAATTTGGTGAAGATCTGATGAGGATCTTCGGCGTGAGGAGCAGAATAACTCCTCAAAATGCAGTAAATTTCTCGCTTTTAGGTTTCTACCAGTGGAATCATCCCTTTACCCACTAGGTAGGGATTGATGGAGCACCTTGGTTATTAATGTTAGTTGTACAATAAGGTAACTAGATGGCGCTACTGTGCACTGCTAGATTGTTTGCAAAACAGTTTGTACGCGCGAGGTCTACTGCTCACGGAACCACTAGTAATAGGTATTAGTGTGAGGCAGGTCAAGTAGCACCCGTTCACAAGTATGAGTTGTGTCATACCCGTGAACAGCCGTAGGATCGTCTGTTTGTACGTTCAGTCCCCTGTCCATATATCACAGTCCCCTGGCAGTTAAACTAATTAATTGCTGGACGAGTCCTTTGTCTCCATTCAGCTGAAGGTATGGGAAATATTCATTTGGGCGGCAGGTATCTCGATCGTTGGGTGCTTTTGATAGTGATTCATAAGTATCATAACCCTCCTTTTTCGTAATCGTCTAATAAAAATACGGAAAGCTATGTTCGCGTTCAAACAATAATAGCTCCTAAACGGATTCCAGACCGCCTAATTGAAAGTGAAGAACCCAAGATATGCCGATCCGCTCGTAAGCCTCACGCACACACTTACACATTGTGATGCCGATCGGCGCCACATCGCAGCAAGACATCGACCTTGTTAGTCGTGTTAATAATGCCAAGGTCTCACGGAAAATCAAACACAATGCAGTCTTTCGTGATGAGTTTGTGTATCAACCACAAAATACCACTAATTTGTGGTATTACGTAACTATTTATTTCGAATGAGGTAGTGCTACCCTTTGGTGTAAGAGTTTGTCAAGCTGCAAATGGCCTCTGACGTGGCCATTTCGTCTTAAGTAAATCCGTTATATTCATATGATTTGGACAGAATCCTCACGTATTTTGATCATTTCAATACATAAGTTTATATGATTTATACACTAAGAAATAGGTTTGAAAGTTTATACAGCGATAGATATAGTTTATACAGCGATAGATATAGTTTATACAGCGATAGATATAGCTCAACATTTTCACGGTTGCTCAGCTCGCGTTAGTTTTTTTTTAAATTTTATGTTTTGTGTCATTTTCTACATTGACAGATGTAGCTCAATATTCTAATAATCTAATAATTTTCACGTAACTTTTGATCATTCCAATGTATATTTTTACATATTTAAATTTAATAGTGCATTAACAAGACACATTCAAAAACTAAAACTCGACTAAGTACGGTCGGGTAAAAAATTGCCTATGACACTCTTGCGATGAAGACGAATCGATTGATACCTCGCTTGTCAAAATCGGACCAATAGGGGCGACGCTATGGTGGAATACAAACACACATCCCTTCCCTTGCTTCACCGTAGTCGGGTAAAAAACTTCACGCTCGCAACGCTCGCGCTTATTTTGTTCTTAAATATTCTGATATAAATAGTTCAATACTTAAATATTCTGATATAAATAGTTCAATACTTTTCTCTTTCATGTTATTCGTTAAGTCTCCGGCCCTCTTGCTTTTGGGGGAGCTGGGCGGAGTTTTGCACCTTGCCGCCGCATGAGTTTAGTTCGCTCCGCCCTTGGAAAAACTGGATCTGCCCTTGCCCCTCTCTTTTAGTTTTATCACCATTATCACCAGTCTATACTTGTCCACGACTGGACGTCGTGTATTAGCACGCCAATGAGCTCGGTCTTCAGCTCTATGCATCCAGTTTCTGACAGACGTTTTTCGCAGGTCGTCATTCCACATGGCCAGAGAATCCTACACTGCGTTTGCCTAAGCGCGGTCTCCACTCGAGAACTCGTCTATCCCAACGGCTGTCAGTTCTTCGGGAAATATGACCAGCCCACTTCAGCTTGCTTATCCTTTGAGCTATTTCGGTTACTTTGGCCTTCTGTTCGAATCTTATGAGAAACTCCAAGCATAGCTGGCTAAGCCACCTTAAATTTATGGACCAATCTGACCGTGAGTAAACGTTTCGGGAACGTAGGTCATGACTGACTGATTGAAGACTTTTGTCTTCACGTACTGTGGTATGGACGAGGAGAAGACTTGACGAAGCATGCCGAATGCTGCCCAACCCAGCTGAACTCTTCTGCTGGCTTCCTTCTCAAAGTTATTCTTACCTAATTGCAATATTTGCCCAAGGTAAACATATTGTTGGACATCTTCAACTTTAGGCGGTTAAGTTTTATCTGAAGTGTTCACACTCAAAGTCTCTGAGCGTCGTGACCAGACCTGAAAATGGCGGACTTTTACGGATAGTTCACAATAACCGGAACCGCCATAAAACGTATGAAACTTTTCCAAATGGCATCCC
Organism: Alsophila aescularia; assembly: GCA_946251855.1. Taxonomy (NCBI): domain Eukaryota; kingdom Metazoa; phylum Arthropoda; class Insecta; order Lepidoptera; family Geometridae; genus Alsophila; species Alsophila aescularia. Next base: position 67,024,937 of record OX276374.1, read on the forward strand.
CTCCATTTATCCCCCAATTTTCGTAACTAACCGCACCATTTATCTCCCAAGGTATTCGGGAGAATTATGCGGCTCCATTGTCTCCCGTTTTGTAAGCGATGATAAATGGTGTAAAGTGAATTCGAAGGATTGAGGTTGGGTGGAATTTGATTTCAATTGGACAATGCTTTTAAACTGCTTTGTCTGTAATGTTTGGCGTTATATTAATGTGCTGTTAAGGTGGTTCCTTGCTTAGGTGGTGCTGGCCTCTGTTGGCTGAGTTAGTCAGGCTGTTCAGCGACTCGTCCCACAAGGCACTCTTCCCACTCGTCCCACTCGTCCCACTAGGCACTCATGACGAGTCGCTGAACTAGCCGGCTGCCCGAGGGCATATGTCATGGCTTAACGACTGCTTTTAATCAATAAAAACTGGGAGCGAACGCTTAGTGTGCCTTCCGAAGCATTGAACGATCGAAATCCGTACATACCTAACTTAGAAAAGTCATTCGTGCGAAATGTGTAGACCCGATATCGTTGGATTCTAACGCGCCTTAGTATACCGCTCGGCCACCATACGTCATACATGCAGAGGTACATAGATTTTGAAGTAGATTAAAATATGGAGTTGGTTGATATTTCTTTCATTAGTGGCTACTTCTTATTTTCGCTTTTTTTTCTTCCTTTTTATTAAAAGCTCTTATTTAACTTCACTTGTATGTATGTATGTCTGTCTGTCCTGGAATCTTGCAACTCAAATTACAAGCACTTCCCGATTAGCTATCCGACTGAAACTTTCAAGGTAGCTCACAAATAGATGACAATGCAATTAAAAAAAAAAGAACTTAAAAACATACAAAGTGAAAAAGAATTAAAAAAAATCTCATATAAGCTACATATTTTTTTTAATTTTACTTATTCTATGACCGAAATATGAATGTTATAGCAGTTTTTAGGGTTCCAACCGGAGCCCTATAACTAAGCATATACGCTGCACTTCGTTTGTCTGTCTGTCCTACCTTTGTATTTAGAATCGTAAGTATACAAGTACGGTGTGCGAGTCCGGCTCACGCTCGGCCAGTTTTTCTATAAGTAATCCTGTATGAAATTGCTTTACTGGTAAAATAACGACAATAAAAAAAATTGCTTTGTCTCACATTTTTTTTTATTTTCTTACGTTTTTTTTAAATGCAGTTTCAAGAATTTGTGAGCTATCCTGAAAATTTTCGGGAAGTGCTCGAAATTTGAATTGCAAGACTCCAGGACAGGCAGAAATACATAAATAGATACATATGTTATTCAAATTGAACCTTCTTGCACAACAAACACATAATTTTGAAGCAACGTTTAAGACTTAACGCGGAACGCTATCATCATGCACTCCTACACTTTCAGACCTATAACACACATACACATACACAAATCCTCACGCACACTCACTCACACTTCATAATTGTTATGCTGAGGCTAACCTACAGTAGGTTTCAATCATACTTTATGCTGTTTTGTTATATGACTATTGTGTTTTTGTGCCAGGCTATTAAGGTATGAATCTATTAAAAATTTTTTTTTTGGTTTAATTATGTACTAACCCTTATACTTATCTCAGCGAAGACCGTAGCCCGAGCACTGGGGTACATTGAAAATCAGCGCTGCGAACACATGAAAATGTGATCGCAGCACGAGCTGAATCTACCCCTTTTGACATATATTTAATTAATTTATATTTTTAGTTATTAAGTTAGTTTGTTTTATTATGTGTTATGTATATCGGTAATAAATATTTATCATTTCATTTCATATTTCATTTTACATATAAACAAGTGAAGCTAAATAAAAGTTTTGAAAAAATCCATCCTGTTACATGCATTTCACCATTGCCGCGTCAGTCTGTCGCCACCTTTACACCCTACGACCCGAAATTCCCCCAATATTAACCACACGCCACCTACAATGAAACTGCGAAATTTATCGGCGGCATTCAATTGGGAATGGAAATTTTTGGTATTGAGAGTAGATAATAAAATGGGGGTGAAATTGGGACGCGGGTAAGGGCAGGCTTTAGTGTAGGGGGGACTTTATTTATGGGGGGGTTTTGGCTGTTGTCCATTGATGATGTACGAGTGTATTTTGAATGCTGCCTGTAACTGGCATGACGTTGCGTTGGTGTAGGTACGTATACTCGACTAAACCAGTTATATCTAATAATTTTCTGATGAAAACATATTATTTTTCGTGTTCGGTTGGTCAGTTCAGAATACTGCCAATAGATGGCGTTACCGTCCCCGTAAGACGGGCTTACAAACTAAGAGAAAAATTTGAAGCATGTGGTACCTGTCACGGTAGCCGAACTTGGTGAAGGCATGTGCTGCGCAGAGGCACGGAATGATGCAGGTTCGAGCCCCGTTCGTGATTTAAATTTTTCGTTCGGAAAATTATTAGATACTAGTTTTCCCGTCCGCGACTTCCTCCGCGCCTACTGTTAAAAAAAGCATCTTATGTTCTTCTAGGATATTAAAAACTAATGCAAAAGTAGTAACCAATGCAATACTCTTGAAGTTTTTTGACAGACTTGTTATTTCGTTTCCATGGCAACCGTTCCTTACAGCGAGTAATCAACATTTTCCAGTATTCCCGTGAAAAAATACAATTTTCCGGGCTAAGCTATTCTAGCTATTATTTTATTTCCATTCCAAACTTAATCAAAATCCGTCCAGCCGTTATCGCGTGAAATCTCTCCAAACAAATAAACAAACAAACAGACAACGTTTCACTTTTATATATTGGTATGGATGTTCTCGCTAAGCAGGCGTTAATGCTTAAATCATATAAACATATAAACCAGTTATGCAAGCATGACACTATCAAAAAAGGCATCATAAGAACTACAAAGGAGTGGAATGCTGCTACTAGCAAGCGTGCTACACCTTCGCATACAGCGCCGCTTTCCATCAGGTGAGATCGTGGTCAAACGACTGCCTAGAGCGTCATAAAAAAATAAGTTTGCTCGAAAAACATAGTTCCCACAGGGAAACGAAAACGAACGAGGCCGCAATACTTGTTTTATTGAGCAAGTCATCAATAAGCATCGCGCATTAAAAGGAGTATTCCCACGAAAGCAGAAATATGAGGTTATCAATAAAATCGTGAGTTCCTTCGGGACTTGGCCTCAAAATGAGAAAGTATCGTTAACCGACTTCGAATAAGGTGTGACGTCTTTTTGGGATCTGCCCCCTGTAAGCGTAATAAAACCTCTATGGATCTGCTGAATCACATAGAGGCATAGAGGCATAGAGGCATCCGTACACTTAGACAGGCTTTTGACGAACGTCGCAATGAAAACATTTGATTATCGCCATTTTGGTGCTGATAGCTGTAGTTTGGCGGTAGTGAGCGTCCACGGAACTAAATTATTTTGACTATTATTTATTATAGACTAACGTCAGGAGATGAAACAATGTCAATTTTAGTTCCATGGAAGCTCGGTGGGGGCGTTTTTATTCGGCACAAATTAGGTATTCTGTGGCACAAACCAGGAAATGTCTATACAAACGATACACAGACTAGGTAGTGATGTGAAACGTATGAAACGATACAAACGAAAGTACGATAGAGCAAATCCATACAGATCAGTGCACAGAGTCAACAACTACATTATACCATAGAGATAACAAGCGTAATTCAACCTCCTTGATTTTATTTACGTCATAGAGTACTTTTTAACTTTTGACAGAAAGAACGAGTTATGTTTAACACGGAGTTTGAATGCATGCGTGCGTATTTGTAGTGCTGCCAGCTAGACTCCAGACTCTGATGGTGGGTGATGGTTTTATTCCTATGTGGGCCCATTTAGACATGGTGGGTTAGAATCTTTCCTTAGAATCTTGAAGCTGGTAAAACCCTCAGGAAAACTGGGAGAAATCGCTCGCAGTCGCAAAGCACAGCTAGTATAGATAGCTTCGACAGACTAGACGGGCGCAGCTGTCTGAAGATTGATGCAGTATATAATTAGAGCGACAGGTGAAGCTAATTACTGCGTAAACAGAAGGCTAAAAATTGTGAATCAACGAATGTGTGTAGGTATGTTTGTTACTTTTTCACGCTGAAACGGCTTTACGGATTTTGATAAATTTGGAATGGATATAGCATAAGTTCTGAAATAACACATAGGATAGTTTTCATCATCATTATCCAGGCGAGTGAACCCGCCGGGCGCAGCTAGTTCTATATAAACAAAGGTATAATAGTGTTTCCCGCGCTGATTAAAGTCAAAGTAAGGCCTGGCTTGGCTCAGTGTTGCCACATTAGCGGCTACTGGAATTAGCACTTTTCGCGCGCCACTTTTTTCTTAGCGAATTTGGAATCAAATAAAATCAAATTGTTTCTTTTCTAGAACACAATCATGTAACAACAACAAGGCAACAAGGCTCATTGGGGATGACACTCTGGTAAAGAGTAAGCTTCAAAGTCTGGCGCATCGACGTGAGGTAGCAAGCCTGGCGGTATTCTACAGATTGCACTATGGAGAGTGTGCACAAGAACTGCACAACCTGATTCCCCCATCACCTTTCCATCACCGTACGACTAGACGATCAGCAAAGCGCCACCCTTTCATGGTTGAAATACCTCGCACAAGGACGAAGCCTTACACTTCTTCATTTATTATAAGAACTGTAAAGGAGTGGAATGCCCTGCCCTCGTCAGTATGTCCGGTAAATTATAACCCCGGTGTGTTCAAGTCAAGAGTGAATAGGTATCTACTAGGCAAGCGTGCTACACCTTCGACCACATCATCGCTTTCCATCAGGTGAGATCGTGGTCAAACGATTGCCTAGTCCGTAATAAAAAAAAAGTAACAAGTACAAATTATTATTAATAGCAAAAAATCCCGACAGCGAACAAAACTATTGAATAATATTAAACAATTCACTTTTGCTTTTCAGCCGCAATAGCGGACGGACGCAATGCAAGCTGACCGCTCGAGAGGTTTTGGTAATTTTTTGTTCCGTTGGAAATACAATATGGCAGCTGTAAGCCACCATATTAGTTTTCTTGACACTTTATAATATATCCTATAGCACATTCGTGATTAAGACGAATCCAATGATACCTCATTTATCAAAATCCGTCAAGCCGTTTAGGCTGTAGGACGCGCCTAAGAAACGTACAAACAAACAAACAAACAAACAAACATACATACATACAACCCAAACACATAATCCTCCGCAGTCGGGTAAAAAGATCTTGGAGGTGAGGAATCCTTAGTCTTATTTATTTTTTGTTCATCCGAGGGATTTTTCAAGAATTCTCTTCGGTTTTCCTGACAGATATCTACAGCCGTCCTATGATGTGCCCTTTAGAAATTTGACACGTCTAAGCAAAGGGTTGCCATCAAATATTTTAAAGCAAAAATACCACAGATGAATAAGCGACAAAATATCGCGGGTATTTATAACAATTTTTATTTCGCCGACATCAAACGAATTATTCAGCTATTTCCGGAATGGGGACGCGCGGTAATGTTCATGTTTTTTTTAATTATTTAACTAGGTTGCGATGAGGGTAGACTGAGGAGAGCTCTCGTAGTTATTTTTAACCACAAGCAGGAATTCTCAATACTACTGTGTTCATAGGGTTCCTTACCCAAAGGGTCCAATTGGAGCCCTTACACTAAGCCTACGCTGCCCGTTTTTAACAGTAGAGGGTTGACGATTTCACAGAATAGGTATTGTGATAAGTGGATATCCTAACAAATAATAAAAAACCCGTCCAAGTGCGAGTCGGACTCTCGAGCCGAGGGTTCCATACAAACTTAACTTTGCCGTTGGAAAATTGTTGTCCCCATTCATCGATATAGGTCGCGGTCAGTTTGCGCCCTATCCTCTTAACAACAAATTTACGGTTTTTCGGATTTTTTCCATTACTTGTGCTAAATAATATTGCTTCTTGCCAAATTTCATGATTCTAAGTAAACGGAAAGAACCCTAACTATTATTTATTCTGCGCCTATAGGTTTTGATTCCATCGCGAGTGTCATAATATGCGGCATAACAGACAGACAGACAGACAGACAGACAGACAGACAGACAGAGGGACTGATAAGGAAGTGATCCTATAAGGGTTCCTTTGTTTTCTTTTGAGGTACGTAACCCTAAAAAAGAAAAGGAAAATTAAGGGGGTGGTGGTCATTTGTGCACGAGTCCGAATAGCACAGGGCAGGGCTTATAAAAAAACTACGTGAAGAAGGTACGGAATTCCAGTTTCTCCCGCTTTGCTTCTTCTTTGGAACACTGAATTTGAAGTTTGCTCCACGTGATACTAACTATTGTTTGTATATTTTCGGTGCTAGCCAGCGACAAGTAGGTATAGCACAGGGCAGGGCTTATAAAAAAACTACGTGAAGAAGGTACGGAATTCCAATTTCTCCCGCCTTGTTTCTTCTTTGGAACACTGAATTTGAAGTTTGCTCCACGTGATACTAACGATTGCTGGTATATTTTCGGTGCGATCCAGCGTCAAGTAGGTATTATCAGCGGCAGTTCCATTCCAGTGCCTTCAGATGCTTCAGTGCGCTGTGTTGCAATATTTTAATCTGTGCACACGGTTCAGCACTTACAAATATGGCGGGGTTATCGGTAAGCCGTGGGTTATATCATTATTACTAGCTGTGCCCGTGGCTTGACCCGCGTGGTCATTTTATTTAAAAGAACCCCATACGTGTTGTTCCAAGACCAAAAGTACATCTAAAGTATAAAATATTACCTTTCTTCAAAATTAGTTCAGCCGTCAAATAGTTTTTTATCGATTGCTCGAGATCTAATCATCGGATTAAGATACCAAGTATCCCAGTTTTTAAGCAAACCCTAAGCTATATGAAAACCGCATTGCAATCGGTACAGTAGTTTTTACGTGATGCGCGAACAATTATACAGACAAACGGAAAGACGTTTTTTTTAAATGTTATAATCTTGTCCATTTGCCTATTTTAAGTAACCTATATCTCTTTGTCGGTTGACACTGACAGCTAAACTTGAACCGTTATATTTTATTAAATTTCATAATTCATCATCATCGTCACATCGTCGTAACCATCATCATCATCTGCCCGAAGATGTCCACTGCTGAACATGGTCTTCCTCATAATAAGGGTGCTTTTGTCATGATCACAACACATACGTAACATACTTATTCAAAGAAAATCAAATCATTTTTAGAAGAATGTTTCACTACAACTTCTTTTTTGTTTTCAAGCAGATTCTAGTTTTATGTAGTTAAAAGTATGTTATTTTTTTCGCCTGTCATACATTTCTAAACACTTTACGTTTTTTTTTTCTGCAACCATTTTTCTTGCACGTCCAGGTTGACTGGTAGTAAATGCTACTTACTATTAAGTCCTCCTTGTACATTTTATTTGTGTGCTAAAGAATAAATAAATAAATAAGTTTTCTAGGGTTCCGTATCTCTAAATTAAAAATGTATAAATTATAAATTATGCTTTTATGTCATCAAACCATATTTTTTTAATTTCAAATCCTACTAACTTCTTAATTCGAATTGTATTAAACGTGGCTCTCATATGATTTCTTTAAAACAGTATAAATAGGGCTCATTTTATGGTAAATCCAGTTATGAGTACTTCTACGTTTATTTGTTCTGTAAAATGAGTAAAAAGTGCCTATTGTAGCTCGAACCGAATAGAAGGTGTATATAGCGTGCAAATCCGGTAGATTTCGATTTTGAAAAAAAAACATTGTCTCTGGTTCTGTTTTTGTTGCTGAGCCCTTTCTTTTCCTGTACCCTTCATTTGTTTAATTAAGCGTAATTCAACCTCTTTGATTGGATTACATTTTCTAATTATTAATAATCATCAGATCCTAAAGTCTCACGGTTGATATAGTTTAGCATTACCCCTGCAGCATCCGGGTTTCTTGAATGAAGGTTGAAATTATCATGTAATCTAGAATTTTCATAAGACTGAATTCTTGTGCTTGTAGAAGTAAATAAAACCAAGATAAACCGTTTGAAAATCAGTCTCGGTACTTATATGAATGGCAAACCGTTGGTTTTCCTTGACCCATCTGCTTGTTTGCTAGTACTAAGTATATTTAGAACGGAAGCTGACCATAAAACCGTGTTGTGACAGAATAAATCGATTACCGAATCGTGATAATAATGGCTTTCAAGATGGCGGAAAATACTGTTTTACTTTATTATTTCTTAAAAGCTGCTTTCCTCGCGTGTTCTTTTTTCCAGTTCCAGGGTAAAAAGTAAGAAAAGTGAATGGGGATGTGTCGGGTCGCACGGCCTTTTATTTTTCGTGAAACGTCTACGCCACGTACTATTGTACTAACGTAACTGTACTAACTATTGTAACCGCGAGAAAAAAAAACACACTAGCGAAGATGCGGGCAAAAGCGTGATTTATAAAACTGCATTGCAATTGAGAAAATTAAATACCTAAATAATTCAACTATTTGTCACGAACAAAATAATCGTCGAGTCCAAACATTTCATTTTCGTTTCACAACATTAAACATTTAATTCTGAATATTTTTAATTCGGAATTCAGCCGGAAGTCACAGACATAAAACAATAAACGCGACTGCGACGTCCGGTATTTATGAAAAGACCGAGATTTAGTTTTGGTTAGCGAATCTGTGTAGGTATGTATAGGTACCACAGCACTGAATGGATTTGCTCTGGCGTACTTTCGTTTGTGCCGATTCAAAGCGCCCCCACCCAGCGTACATGGAACTAAAATTGACATTGTATCATCTCCTGAAGTTAGTCACAGAATAAATAATAGTACAAGTACGTTAGTTACGTGGACGCTCACTACTGCCAAACTACTGCTATCAGCGCCAAAATGGCGATAACCAAATGCTCTCATTGCGACTCATCTCCACAGCCTGTCTAGAGTACGGAGTAATGTGCAGTTGTCTATGTACGTTATAGTTAGTAATAGAATTAGAGTAATCAATAATAAAGGTCGACAATTATCTTTGGAAAAACACACATACATACATGCGCCAATTCGTCTAGTTGATTCGGAATGTACTTCGCTTCGCTTAAATATCTCTTCCGTAGCATAATTCATTATCATCTATATTTGTCTATGGATGGTCGTAGGCCCATAGAGAAAACAAAATCTCCTTGCGTATGCTACGCCAGTAATATATTTATCTTCGCGTATGCCTCTCCTATCGAGTCCGATCTTCGGCTCTTTTCTTCCAGTTCCTGGCAGCTATTTTTCGCACGCCCGGCGCGCGCCCTGCACAATTTTTGCCTTTACGCAGTCTCCAATCTAGAATTCGTTTACCCCACCATAGAGAAGTAGTCTTTGTTTAGAGAGGTTATATGACGGGCGCGCCACGCCAAGACTATGTCTCAATGTACATTGAGACATACATTGTATGTACATTGTACATATTCATGCAAAACAAGCGACCTCGTAGAGACGCGTAGGGAAATCATCCTTTATCCCATAATAACGTACATTCTTTAGTTACGAATGGCGTTTATAGCTTTTGCAATAAACACGACGAATAGGAGAATTATATATTTGTGCAATTTATGCGTTAAATAAGACAATATATCGTTCTAATTATGAAACAGGCGACACTAGGTTTCATACACAATTTGATTCACAGCGTTACCCTTGCCCACTTCGGTAACCCCAAAGGTTTTTGGTTCTTCGAAATATTATGTGACTCCATTTTCACTCTTTCATGGTAGTTATCATTCTTCTAATTAAGTTTTTATGTTGTTACAGTACTACCCGATCATCCTTCACTTCAGTTAGCTTCAGTGCTGTGGGGATCACCCCAGCCAATCAAAATTAAATGTAAAATAAATTAATGCAAATAAATATATTTGCATTAATTTATCTGGCGGCTCTAACCTCAGTTGGTCCGATAAATATATTTGCATTAATTTATCTGGCGGCTCTAACCTCAGTTGGTCTGATAAATACTTTGATCCTTATTTCGCAATTTCTGACATTTCTAGTACTCAAACCTCAGTCGGGCCGCTATAAACTTTTGATCCTTCTAAGAAACAGGATCGATTGGGATCAAAAAAAGTTTTTGTGTAAAATTACCATTTTCTTGCGGACTGTACATATTTTCCAAAATCTGTGAATGCAGTTGAGAATATCTCAAAAAGTTATGGAAGGTCTCCTTTAATTAACGTTTTCCTTTAATTACAACGGTTAAGGTACCTGCCCTTACTGTCCCGTGTCAAAAATCCAACCTGTATTCTTGTACAGTAGCTTGTTTTAAGTCTTAAGTATTGTTTTGTAATAATCCTCATCGTACAGACTGCTTTATTATAAGTAAAGACAAGATAGCTGTCGTTAAGCCATGTTTAAAGCCCTCCGGCAGCCTTTCAAACTGACAACAGAGGCCAGCACTCATACGACAAACAGACGAAACGATTGAATGAAAATTTTACACCTCTCCGCGGTGTTCAAAGGTCTCTAACTCAGTGAGGCAGTGTGTTAGCAGGCCTTCGTAACTAATGGCTTGCAATAATTCCACTCTCGTGCTTCTAATGTCGACTGAACCTTCATTAACTTGAAGACTGACGGATAGCAAATACCGCTGTAGCTATATACCAATCTATTTCACCATGTGTGCTTTTTACAATTAAGAGCGATGGTAGCCTTACGGTTCAATAGTGCAACTTAGAATCCAACGATACTGGGTTCGATCCTAGCCAATGACTTTTCTAAGTTATGTGCGGTTTTCCATCGCTCCGTGCTTCGGGCACGAAGCTGTCGACCCAGGTTGTTATTGAATAATGACAATCGTTAAGTCATGTCAGAGGTCCTCGGGCGGCCTGACAAACTCTGACACCAGAGGCCAGCACTACCTCATACGACAAACAAACAAACAATCGTTTTGTTTATTCAATTGAGTGACAGGACCCTGCACTGCGCGCGTCCCGCTGAGACATGCCCATTAATTTCGCTGGAAACAGTGCAACTGCCACTACTGATTGGTGATTGAATATCTGGCAAAAGTTGAGATGTTTGCTTCTGTCACATTCCGCCATTTCCAATTTACTCAATTCTAGCTGTGTCCGCGGCTTCGCACGCGTGGTCATTTCTCTTGGAAAGTACTCTATGTGCTATTAAAAGATTAAAGTTCCTTAAGCCGTCAAAAAGATTATTGACGACTGCTTCACATCGGGTTGAAATATAAGGAACACCAGATTTTAAGTCAAAGCCTAAATAATCAACCTATTATCTAAGTAATTCCCTGTGTGTATCTCTTTTCTTTTTTTTTTTATCTATCTATCTATCTATCTAACCAACAGTAAAGTGATGCGCGAACAGACATCCAGACCGTCAGACAGACATGAATTTTAATAATGAAAACGTATATTCTTGTTCTGTAGCCTACGAAAGTCAAGTCTAACATTTTATGTCATCGAGGCTATTTAAACCCCCGAACTCCAAAGAGAGGGGTGTTATAAGTTTAGGGTGTGTATGTGATTTAGCTAGCTATATTGTCACGTCACAGTCAAAGTCACGAATCAGTAAATGGGGGTTTTACTGAAACTTCCTAGAGAGTTTGAAGACATCTTAGAGTGCTATGTTTTTGCAAATTTTATCGTTAGCCTACACTCGTGCACGTTAACGAACACCTAATGGTTAATATTCCGTCAATATTATACTAGCTACTAGCTGTACCCGCGGCTTCAAACGGGTGGTCATTTGTCTAGGTAAAAGTACTCTATGTGCTATTCCAGGACCTAAACTACCAATATACCAACATTTGATCAAAATTTCTTCAGCCGTCAAAAAGATTTTTATCGATTGCTCAGCTTCTATTCATCGGATTGTGATACCAATTACACCAGTTTTTAAGTCAAACCTTAACCTATCCAACAATGAATTAAATCGCAATCAGTCCAGTAGTTTCCACGTGATGCGCGAACAAACAAACATACAAACAGACAGACACGATTTAAAATAATGGAAAGTAACCTAGACCATTTTTTTAAATATCTTCTTTGTCCAGACTATTTCGTACTTATTACATATAAGTATAGATTATCACACCAAAAACACAAGTCTGAGGAAAAAACAAAACAACAGCTTGAATCACTTCAAAACACTCCTCGGTACTCACAAGCGCATGTAATAGCATGTAAGATCTTGCAACCCAAGTTCTAGATAATACTGCTACTGCGCGTCTGCCCATATAGACGCGCTTACCATCTCGCGAACGACCTGTACAACTCGTTTTTTTTACAAATTTGTACCGAGTAATCATTTCCGTGGCCAATCTATCTATCTATAATTATAATAAAGCAATAGGAACAAAAAAGTCTGTAAAAAAAAGATAATTAAAAAAGAAATGGTCTAGGGTACATAAAATAAGCTACTGAACAAGATAACATTTTAAAAATTCGTGTCTGTCTGTTTGTCCTGTTTACCTGTCTGTATGTTTGTTCGCGCATCACGTAAAAACTACTGCGTCGATTGCGATGCAGTTTTCACTGTTGGATAGCTTATGTTTTGACATAAAAACTGGGGCACTTTATATCTCTATATCTCAATCCAATGAGTAGAAGCCGAGCAATCGATAAAAATACTTTTGACGGCTGAAGGAATTTTGATCAAATATTGGTATTTTAGGTCCTGGAATAGCACAGAGAGTACTTTTTACCTTCAGAATTGACCACGCGTGCGAAGCCGCGGGCATCAGCTAGTCCGTCATAATTACGTCGAAAGCAGTTTCCACAAAATGCTAAAAATGGAATATTTCGTACTCATCATTTTGACTTTATCTATTCACGTCTTCAACGTCAGATATTAAACAGTAGATACGCCACGTTTCAAGCTGGGTTCAAGAGTCTCGGCTCGACTCCATTTGAGAGACGTCGGCGGCCCGACACTCAGCAGTCTTGAGTGATTCCTGAGTGTCTTGTTGAGGTGACTTGTGTGTCATATTGGCGTATCTTCGGATATCTTTGCACCGGTGGACGTTTCTTCTTAATTAAAGTTTGGTTTGACGATAGATTACTCCATAATTTTAAATCATTTTAAGGTGACTACAAAAAGAGGCTTCCTGGCCTTGTCTTTTAATTTTACTATGGTTCAATTTGGGTAGGGTTTGGTTAGCGTGGGGTTTTACTATGGTTCAATTTGGGTAGGGTTTGGTTGGCGTGGGGTTTTACTATGGTTCAATTTGGGTAGGGTTTGGTTAGCGTGGGGTTTTACTATGGTTCAATTTGGGTAGGGTTTGGTTAGCGTGGGGTTTTACTATGGTTCAATTTGGGTAGGGTTTAGTTTGTTTAGCCTGGGGTTTTTATATATTTTATGTTAATTTCTATTTATTATTTATCTGAATTACATTTTGGCGGAAGAAAGCTGCATATTTTTACCTCGTTCATTTTTAACATGATTTTCCGCAAAGTAACGCCTGAATCAATCATCGACTTTAATGTTTTTCTGTTTTCAGAATATGGCGTTTGGTTGTCGCCATATTGAATTTTGATTAATGTCATGTCTTTAATAGCACTCGCAATATTAAGACAAATCTACTGGCGTTAAGAATCATCAAAATCTGTCTACGCGTTTGGTCTATATAGTGCCACAAACGAACAGACATATATATACGTACGAGTACATAGGCTGATAATAATATTTGCGTGCGATATCTTTGGCGCTGAACACTAAGATGTTTCAAATTCACAAAGTGCGCGGCAAAGATAATTGCGGCGCACTTATGAAGAGGATTAAAAACGCATTACTGCCCGCTAAAAGTTTCTTATAGAAAACACCACCTTTGGGTGCACTTAAAGGCGAACCAAGTCGTCCTTTTCGAATAGATGGGATGAAAAACAACTTTACGTAAACACTACTGGACCGAGTGCAATGTAGTTGCTATTGTTGGGTTTGTTGGTATGGCTGCGGAACCTTCAGTATGAGCTTGTCTGACTCGCTTGTTTGGTCTTTAAACCTTGGACAAGACGTGGATGTTTATTAAGTCACTTCTATCAATAAGCAAAGACCTACGCACACTGTATCTTCACGCCACGCCATAAGTGTCGTCGACAGCAACCTGGGTCTATAATCTCTGCTTTGTCATGCTGAGGTAAGAGCCCTTTCCGGTCGGGAGGGTCCTTCAAAACTGTCGATTGGAAATATTTAAAAAGTGCCCTTTGTTCTAAAAAAAGTCTATACAGGATGCCGCTAGACTTATCTCAAATGTGAACTGTTGGCACTTTTTTACTTCACAAAAGGAGAAGCTGTTTTTTACAAGTATGCACAAAAATGGAGTGTAATGTTTTTAGGATTCATGTATGTACGTGAGTTTCCGCAGGGCAAAGCTTTTGTTTAGTTCATAAACAAACTATTTAAAAAAACATGCTTATGAGGAAAATCTAATACATATAATGTACTAGTGAGTCGCCCTGGCTTCGCACGGGTAGCTAAAGATTTCTCTAAATATTTCTTTATACAATATTTCCATTCTATCATTGTTTTGATTAACTAATTTGAACAAAATCCGGTTAGTATGACTTAACTTTAATAGTTAGAAATAGAGATTATATAGCCCCGTGGACTTTTAGTATGACTTAACTTTAATAGGTAGAAATAGAGATTATATAGCCCCGTGGACTTTTAGTATGACTTAACTTTAATAGTTAGAAATAGAGATTATATAGCCCCGTGGACTTAACTTTAATAGTTAGAAATAGAGATTATATAGCCCCGTGGACTTTTAGTATGACTTAACTTTAATAGTTAGAAATAGAGATTATATAGCCCCGTGGACTTAACTTTAATAGTTAGAAATAGAGATTATATAGCCCCGTGGACTTTTTTTTGTGGGCAACGATGAGTATTATAAAAAATATTTGATGTATCATCAATAGATTTCGAAGCCATATTACATTTTAAAAAATGGAGGTTATAAGCTGTTGATCTATAACTGACCTCTACAGCGTCACCGGACGGTGGGGCGGGCGCGAAAGCGCTCCGCCGCATTGCGTGACGCAGAAGGCGCACGCCAAAGTTAAGTTTTGGCAACTTGCTCTAAGACACCCAGGGGGTACGAAACTCGGCTTGGACAGTTGCCAGTGATTACGAATCCTGGATCGCTAGTTTTAGTACTGATCGAGGGGGCCCTGATGAAATGTCTGGAGCCCTTTGAATTATTTTCATAACTGACCACCGATTCGGAATACACCTTCGAGAAGAATCGGCAAGAAACTCAAAGGCGACTTTTCGCAGCGCACGCCATTAAATGTCATTTATAGGCAAATTTTTGAGATCTTCGGCTACATTATTGCAATTATCGTGGGGAAACCAATTTAAAAAAAAGTAATGAATTCTTCCTACTTGCTGATAATATAGCTTTCTACATTTTGAGTTTATCCATCTCAAACAAACCCACAAAAAATTAAAAATCTTTTCTCTTAATAATGTTAGTGTAGTTTAAACAATTACGTCATCATGCGATATAACGTCGAAAATAAACATATATGTGAGTCATAGAGATAAATGACAAAGGCGAGAGTTTCCCCTGTTCTATTGACCCAGTTACAGTAACACAATAATTCCTAAAGTATACATTTGTACCGACACGCTGGATTTACTGAATCCTTAGAACGGAAAGCATGAAGCCACACACCTAATATCTTGATCCTATATCAAATTGTTTACCAGTACTGTCTGTCTGTATAGCGCCCCAATTCTGATCAATTACTGAATGAAAGTAAATCGAATCGAGATTGAATTTGTGTATTGAACAAACATAAGTTCATAAACAAACAAAAAAAATCTATGACTCTTGCGATGAAGATGATTAGATTGATACCTCGCTTGTCAAACTCGGACCAAGTTTTTAGTTTGAACATATAACCCTTACATTGCCATGCCGAAGTCGGGTAAAGAACAACGTGGTCACACCAAGCAGTGTGACCCCGAGTAAAAATAATTCCTCGTGGTGACACCAGTGTGACAAAACGGGGCCATGAGTCCGTCGCCAAGGTTTACAATGCACGGCTTAAATTAACCGTCAAGAACTATATCTAGTTTATTAAAAAACAAAAGCTACTGCTGATAAGGCTTACTACTTTGTGGATGAGCTCCTTACTGACAAGTCACTACAAAAGAAGACTAAAAAAAAGCGGGAGGGGCAGTGTCGGGGCGCACGACCGTTTGTTTGTCGTGAAACGTCTACGCAATGTACAAAGCGCGAGGCATACCGAATTAAAGATCACAAAACATTTAACACGTTTATTGTACAGGGTGTTATTGATTAATAGAAGTCGTTAAGGCATGTCAGAGACCCTCGTACAACCTGACAAACTCTGACACCAGAGGCCAACACTACCTCATACGACAAACAAACAAGCGTAGACAAATGAAAACCGGTTCAGAAACCAATACCGGAGATGTAATATAAAATACACAAAAAAAACAATCGAATTGAGGAACATACTCTATGAAATCTGTTAAAAATTTGATTTCTTTTAAATTTATAGTTAATTTCCTCTTTTATTATTTTAAGTACCGTTTTTTTCACGGTAGCGGCAAGACGTGCAGGTTGTTCACATGATGTAAGCCCTGCTCAAACCAAGTGCAATTGCCACCTTTGCAAACCACAAATGGCTATTGAACCCCGTGCAATGGCCACATTTATAGGCCATCATAATTTCCAGGCACGCCTTGTAAGTGCCGTAGCAGTTGCGTAGACACGCTACGCCGTAGCCGTAGAGGCGTAACGTGAATTATGACGTCATACATAAAGGTCGTAGCGCACGCACTGCATGTGACGGGTAGGAGTGTTTACTCTGGGACAGTAACATGTTACTGGAATGTGATGATGTTAAGTTACTCGTGTAAAACTTCGAGATCTTAGTTGTAGGGATTGAGAAACAATTATGCGGGTTGCGTGTGTTACGCGAATCGTTTTCTGTTTATATTTTTTCTGGTATTGATTTATTCATTTAATCGGGACTAATTAAATTAATTTTGATACAACTTTAGTATAAATAAATAAACATTTACAGTTCTTTTATATGCTATTATTTACTTCTATTGTAATGTTGTCTGTTTGCTACGAAAAAAATTGTCGCAGAAAAATACGACATGTGCCGGAAAATGTCCAGGCACAATTTCAGGAAGTAACTTTACAAAGTTTATAAACATGACTTTAAAAAAAACGAGCGAGCCTTACATTATTCGCATATGATGTGTAACATCTGATTCAAGCTCTGTTTTATCATCGCTCGGTTCAAGCTATGTGTTATCATCGCTCGGTTCAAGCTGTTTCATCATCGCTGTTCAAGCTTTGTTTTATCATCGCTGTTCAAGCTCTGTTTTATCATCGCTCGGTTCAAGCTCTGTTTTATCATATACTAGTTTTCCTGCCCGTGACTTCGTACGCGCGGACTACTGTTTATCGCGAAAAGAAGTATCCTATTTTCTTCTACGATATTAAAAACCAATGCAAAAGTAGGTATAGCACCACTCTTGATGTTTTTAACAGACTTGTTATTTCGTTTCCATGGCAACCACAGACCATTCTGTGGTGGCAACCGTTTCTTACAGTCATCAGCCAATCAGTGAGCAATCTACATTTTTCAGTTTTCCCGAGGAAAAATACAATTTTCCGGGATAAAAAGTATTCTATGTTTTATTCCAGGGTATAAGCTATCTCCATTCTAAATTTTATCAAAATCCGTCTAGCCGTTATCGCGTGAAAGCTCCCCAAACAAACGAACAAACAAACAGACAACGTTTCACTTTTATATATTGGTATGGATACAAGCATCGCGCGCGCTCATTGGTCAACTGTTTTACTGTAACAGTGGGTGCTCGCGGCACATTATTTCGCTTTTCACGAAATTACTCCCATAGATTTCAGGAAAGTGAGAGGTAAGATCTTACACATCAAAAATGCAGTACGAAAACGCAAAATGAATGTCTTTTAGTATACCATCTACTATTACCCATTTATTACCCAGACATCCGCCATTTTATCCTGGATGACAGATCAGACCGTACATGTGTGGCAATGACGGCGTAATCATTCTGCCTAGTTGACGACGCGTGCCAGTGACGGCGAGAGATGAGCAATCAGGGCAAGCACTGGATAGATACTCATGTTTTTTATATTTGAATCTAGATGTATCCGCGACTTTGCTTGTGTGGTCCATCCCTATTGAGTTTCTTGGTGCTCTCTTCTCTAACGGGCACCTGTAGAGTCAGAAGAGTATTTCCTTTTCCAGTGTGATATTTGAAATTTCAACAAAAACTCATAGTTTATCTAAATTTTATTGATTTGATCTATTTATGTTCATGAGATGCTAATTTTCACTTGTACAAGTGCTATAATTTTACAAATACTTTGACGTTGGTAATTTTCTGGGAAAAAGTGTCATCAAACTTCGTTCAGACGTCAAATGCTTTTTTTTTTCGTTTGCTCGACTTTTGCTGATCGGATTGAGATACCAAGTTCATTAAACCCTAAGCTATGAAAACCGCATCTCAATCGGATCAGTAATTTTTACGTGATTCATGATCAACCAACAGACAGACAGATAAACAATAATAACCAATTTAAAAATACACTAGCTTATTTTAAGTCTCCAAGACCATTTTTTTATTACCTTTGTACAGACTTTTGTTACTTACTGTTTTATTATAAGTATAGATGACAATAATGCACAGATAGTAAATACCATTTTATTTTTAGTAGTTTTAATAAGTGAGCGCTCAATTTACTCGTACACATCAATACATAGTATAAAACAAGGTCGCTTCCCGCCGACTGTCTGTCTGTAACGCTTAACCTTTTAAACTGCGCAACGGATTTTAATGCGGTTTTCATCAATAGATAGAGTGATTTAAGAGGAAGGTTTATACGTGTAGTTTGTTATTGTTTTGTGTTAATTTGGTCAAATATGACGATAAATGTTCAAGATGTCGGAAGAAATCAATACATATTGATAAAACAAAGTCGCTTCCCGCCGTCTGTACCCTTAGATCTTTTAAACTACGCAACGGTTTTTTTTTTAATGCGGTTTTCACCATCAGTAGTAGTAGTAGTAGTATATATATATATATATAATACCAGCATACGAGACTTGAACGTAACGAGAAGGTCGAGTGTGCTAAAACTACATTTTTCACCTGTGTTTTTTTTTGCTTAATATAGCGACCTGCCCCGGCTTCACACCGGGGCAGGTCGCTTTAGAAATTAAATATTTTGTTTAAAGATTTTGATACATTAGATATTTTGAATTTTATTGATCATTTAAACATAGTGTGCATGGGTTTTGTCCCCATAATAATATATATTTGGCAGTCATGTGTGGATGTGAATAATTTAAGCGTTAAATTGTTTATATAAACTGGGTCTTCCAATCTATTGTTAAATAATTGTAACATATTATTAAATTAATAAAAAACCTACAGAGGTATATTACGACTTACTTCCTCCACAATTATTCACATTCACAATAACCAATGGCTGCATACATACCTCATCATCAGCCTGTACTTGTCCACTGCTGGACGTAGGCCTCTTCTAAAGCCGCCACTGAGCTCGGTCTTCAGCTCTCCTCATCTACTTTTTTCCAGCCGCTTTTCGCAGGTCATCACTACACCTGGCTACAGGGCGTCCTACACTACACTTGCCTTAACGTGGTCTCCACTCGACTCGAACCGATTACCCCAACGGTAATCGGTTCTTCGGGAAATGTGACCAGCCGACTGCCACATTAGCTTGCTTATCCTTAGAGCTATGTCGGTTACTTTGGTTCTCTAACGGATCAGTACCTACCTAAATACCTATTGATTTTATTCATGTATCTTTTAGCAGCAGATCGTAGTACTTGAAACAAACTTGAAAGTTGTTGCCATGGCAACGGTGAACGTTAGCTCAATACGGATTTATCGACCCGTCTGTCTGTAATAAGGTCAGAGTGTTGAAACTTCTGTACTGGCATGCCAAAATATACTTTTTAATATATGTCAACATATTTTTGTTATGGCCGTAGTATTATTAGTTGATTATTAGATATTGTGTGTTATGGCTTAAGGTGGTCTGTCACAATTAGAGAATTCGATCCCGGTCTTTATTTCTAATCCCGGGATTATTCCGGTTTTCAGGATCCCGGGATCGAATCCTCTAGTCATAATCCCAGAGGTATATCTATACAACAGAGTTTTTTACGAGTTACGAGTTTTTTGTTTTTCTAATGTCTAATCTAAAGATGATTGTATCTGTCTGTCTACAGTCTACACTAATATTACAAAGAGGAAAGATTACATTTTTTGTATGTTTGTAACACAGACCCAGGAAAAAAACTGGGTCTCTGGTTTGTTGTGGATAAACTTAAAAAATACTGAAACGATTTTAAGAATTCTTTCACCTATAGAAAGCTACATTATGAGTCACAGGGTCGTATTTTATTTATCAAAAACCCTACGAAAATTGCAATAACCCACGATAACAAAAATTTGCAAAAAAACGATTAGGTACTCGCTTTAACAAGTCCATCAAGTACTTGAGTAATAATTCAGTTGTCTCTTGTCACAAAACACCACGATCGTTGCTGCCAAAGATTTTGTATTACGCTTACTGGCGGTTATTTTTTAGAACTTACGACGGTTATAAAAATGCTAAAAGTAAGAAAAATACCCGTGCGAAGCTGGGGCGAGTCACTAGTAAGTAAAACAGGTAGATAACATATATTTCTTGTAAGCGTGGAACAAAAATTGATCACAAAAAACGCATTGAAAGCGGTTCCATAGTTTGGGATCCAAGATGCCATGCCAATGACAGACAAAAAGCTAAACTTATAACACTCCTGTTTTCGCATCGATGGTTAATAATGTTGGTCGGCTAAAGAGTTCATCTATAAATTGCACAAAATGATTGAACATGAACACGTCAGAGACACCAGGGGGCGTGGCAGACGCAAAGTGGTCACTTCGTCACTGACAAGCGCAGACAGTGGTGCGGAGCGCTAATGATACAAGTTTTGGTTTTTTGGGGATTGAAGTTCAAACACGGTTCGATTCAATACCATTGCCTAATCTTCTATATAGTTATAACTAGTGGCTCTGTGAGCTGTAGACCTCGCGATAACAAGCTTTTTTGCAAACTATCTAGCGGTGCACAGTAGCGCCACCTAGTTACCTTATTGTAATACTAACATTAATAACCAAGGTGCTCCATCAATCCCTACCTAATGGGTAAAGGGCTGATTCCACTGGTAGAAACATAAAAGTGAGAAATTTACTGCATATTGAGGAGCTATTCTGCTCATCACGCAGATCTTCCTATCTTTCAAATAAAAAAAGAACCATCGAAATCGGATTTAATAAGGCGGAGATATTCAGTAGCCCCCTTTTTACCCTTTTTTGGGAGAAGTACCCCCCAATCAAAAATCCCCGACGATTAAAAAATTCTAAAAATTCGCTTAACCTGTATACCAAGTTTCGTCTACATCGGTTGAGAAATGCGACCTGTAAAGGAGAACAGAGATCCGGACAGACATCCGGAAGGACATACGAAAGCAGTTTTACCCAAGCTGAAACGGAGACGCTTCGCTCGTGGTTCGCACTCGCTCGGTCAATAAAGCAATAATTATGAAAAAGTCTGTACAATAAAGATATTTAAAAACAAGTGGTTCTAGGGTACTTAAGTAAAGCTACTGAACAAGAATATCACTTTCTTTTAATTCGTGTCTGTCTGTTTGTCTGTATGTTTGTTCGCGCATAACGTAAAAACTACTGGACCTTTTGCGATGCAGTTTTCAACAGCAAAGGATACTTTTTAACCTGGAAAATGGTAAGTTTCCACGGGAAAACTGGAAAATGACGATTACTCGCTGTAAGGAACGGAATGACATGAACGTTTGCCGTGGAAACGAAATAATAACAAGTCTGTCAAAAAGCATCAAGAGCGTTGGTGCTATAGTTTTACATTGGTTTTAATATCCTAGAAGAGCATAGGATGTTTTTTTCGCTATAAACTGTAGTCCGTGCGGACGAAGTCGCGAAATGCTAGTAAGGAACTTGTAAACGTAAAGTGCTATGTTTATTAAATTGTCACAATTCTTCTCGAGTAGGCGTCGTCGTTTAAAGCGGAAGCGAGTCGCAGGCAAACTTTGAAATAGGTCGTCTGCAGAAGTGTCTGACGCTCAGACAATGTGACAGAGTTAGTTGAATACAGTCATGTTGGTTCTATATTTGTTTGCTACTGCCTGAGTTAGTTCACTTCGCTCACATACATTTTTTGAAGTAACACGATTTATTTGAAAAGGGAATGAATTTGCGCCTATCGACGTCTACAAATTCAAAATATCATGTTTACAAATAACTACATAATTTATGTATGCAAATCTGTAGCAGATTCTACTTGATAGGTACTTTCCATTCCATTACACTTAAAAGTATGCGAATAATTAAGGTACGTAAGCATTTTATTTAATTTTTTAACTTTAGCGTGTCCTTACTCTATTTTATGTCCAAAAATATTAATATGATAGAAACGTCGACAAGGTGTCAAGGGACTTTCTTGTTGAAAAATGCAGCACGCACGGTGTTTGCTATAACACCAATCTTAACTTTTTATTTATCAACTTCCACAACGAAAAGGTTAAAAAAAATAGTAATTTTTGTATATTAACTCATATTTCAAGGATTTTGGAGTCATTTTGGATAATTTATTTGTTTAAAAGGTCCTACATTTTATCTATTTGTTTGTTTTATTTTTTTTATCACTAAGTATAATGTTGTGTGTATAAATAAATGTATCTTCTTTATTTCGTTTTCTTCCTAATCAAATTAATCAATCTTAAATATCTACATAACAAGCTCAATCACTGCTTCTACTAAGATTATTTATTTATTCTTGGTCTATGCCAAAGAAAATAAGTTGATGTAGGTACACTACGCGACTTACACTGTGCTACAAAATAACTCAAACTAGAGATAAATCACGACAACACGACTCATAGTAAGTAGAAAAAACTATTACTGAATGTGACATGACTCGCGATAACAATTCGAATAATCTAGAAACAAAGTGAACCACAAATCGATCTTAGGATTTAGGGCTTTGTTCCGACTCAAATATTCACCCACGAGTGCGTAAGGCTTGAAAGCGCTTTTTAAATACAGTGTTGGCATATATTAGTTGTTGTTTGCTTTTAATTTTGGAGCTTTGTGTCATTCATGTTCGTGTCTGGTCATCACAAATTCTGAAATTTTCTAGACTAATATTATAAGGAGGAAAGATTTGTGTTTGTGTATATTTGTGTGTAATGGATAAACTCAAAAAATACTAAACTGGTTTTAAAAATTCTACAGCTACAGAAAGTTACATTATCAGCGAGCCTTTAAAAATGTCGATTACTCGATGTAAGGAACGGAATAACATGTTGCCGTGGAAACAAAATAATAACATCTCTGTCAAAACGCACTACGAGCGTTGCTGCCAAAGATTTTAAATTTCGCTTTCTCCGTTATTTGTTCAAATTAGTCAAAACACGTGTAAAATCGTGTAAATAAAGAGAAACCCTTAGCTACCCATGCGAAGCCGGGGAAGCTAAAATATAAATAACCGATGTATTATCCAACATGAATTATTTTATTAAACTGTACCATTGTATGTGCCTATTTCAGACATAAAAGCACTCACTGAATTCTAAATGCGGTCAGAACTGAAATCCACTCCGATGTAACCCGGATAGATCGCCGAGTATTTCCGACGGTGGATGCTATCTCGTTATTGATCTAGACCGCTCTGCCCTGCAGTGTTGATGTAGGAATGGTAGGCAGAGTTAGTCGTTTCGCGAGCTGGCTTATTTTGGGAATTTACAGTGACATTTTAGATTGATTCATTTATAGTGTCATAGGCTTTTCTTTTATACCCGACTATGGGGAAGCAAAGGAAGGGTTATGTGTAAAAAATAAAAACTCGATCTGATTTTGACGAGCGAGGTATCAATCGATTCGTCTTCATCGCAAGAATGTCATAGGCTATTTTTTTACCAGAACGTAGTCGGGTTTTGGTTTTTGAACTTACTTGTACTATTATTTAATCAGTGCTTAGTTCTTTGTTCTCCAAACTATATGATACATCATGTTCAGCCAGTCTCTAGTTGGTGATCTGGTAGTTAAAAATATTATACATTTTCATCACTAAAATAACCAGCAAATATAGATTAAGAAACTACTTAATCTAAACACCACGTTTTTTAGAATGCTTCGTCATCGATTTGTGAGCTACCCTGAAAGTTTCAGCCGGATAAATATCGGGAAGTTATCGAAATTTGAGTCGCAATATTCCGCCCGGGACGACAAACAAGTTACTTAACCCGTCAATTGTCGCGCCATTTTTACCCAAAAATGCCCTGCTTGTCCGGCTAGTTTTTTAAAACGTAGCAAAATATAATCAGTTAGCTTAATTCGCTTTTTAATTAAATTCAAAATGCGACGGAACCGTGACGTGTGACACCATTCCGCCTAGAAATCGTAAAAGCCGTGCTTTGTATCACAACGTAATTTCGTGTTACGAAAAGATCCCTCCATTTTGCTTTCCTGCCGATGTTTTCCCTCCATTTACTCGCGTGTGGCAAAGGCGAACATATCCATACAGCCAGAAATCCTGCTTTACGCGCATTGAGCCTGTTTACGGCATGCCATAGTCGTGTAAAAGAATAAACAAAGACATAGACGGGGGAGTTACTCGTACGTAAAGTATTGACTGGAATTGATCAAGTTTTTATACCCCTTGTAAATAAAACCTTGCGCACGCACTACTTTCAAGTTCTTATGAAAAAATACAAACAGGTGTGGATTTTCGAATTAATCATTTTGTTCATTTTAGAATTTTACAATACAATGCACTTACCAAGGCACAGAAAACGGACATCAACTGCCTAATATATATATTTTTTTTAAACATGTATCCCCCAAATTAATTGGTTAAACAACAATCAGAGACGACCTGAATTGATGAAAGATTGAATTAATTTCAAATAAATCAAAGTAAATGTTCATACGTACCTTAAACGGAAAAAGGTGTTTTGTTTTAAAATTAACAATAATTTATCAATAGTTCAATCTAAAAATGGGGCACAGCTCTGTCAAAGAGATCATTTTACCACGTTACCATGTTTTTATTAAGTAAGTCACTGTTTGTCTGTCTGTCGTTCCGAGTGGAATCTTGCAACTCAAATTTCGAGCATTTCCCGATTAGCTATCCGTCTGAAACTTTTAGGGTACAAATCGATGACAACGCGTTCTAAGAAAAAAGGATTTTAGATTAGTTTTCTAATCTACATTTGCTGATAGTTGTTTTATCACCTAATTGCTAATTTATTTATTGTTAACCTTATTTTGTACGTTATGTAAAATTACGTTTAAGTTTGAAAATAATTTGATGGTATGCAAGATTTCTAAACAAAGCAATGGATAATATCACGTCAAGTTTTTCTCTGGCCACACAGATGGCACCGCGGTAATTATTTGTTAATTTTGTTGACTTGAGACGTCGGCGCAGACTTTTTGCTGTTATCAAAGAAGCATTTAAGAATTTGCATTTACTTTGGAAGTTTCTCGGAGCCTGTAATAATTAGATAATTACCACGGAGGAGAGATTTACTTAAATTATTCAGTAGGTACCTTTTAATATGAATACTGGAAAAAGCACTGTCCTAGTGTAAATGCGACATTCGCATCTACTTTTCTGTTACTGTCTTAGTCATAAAAAAAATGAAAGAAACTACGGAAACTATATTTATACTGCCAAAAAACATTTTATAGTTAATGGTTCGAAATTCTACTTTGTCTTTTGACATAGCCAAATTAAAAGTTTTTACACGAAAGCCCAAAAAAAGGAGTGTAATGTTTTTAGGATTCATGTATGTTTGTATGTATGCGAGTTTCTCTATTCCACCATAACTTTTAAATGCCTGATCAGTTTTAGACGTACGGGATATCGTTAGAATCCTTCATCCACATTAGAATCGTTACATTCATTTTTTCAAGAAAAAAAATCCTAGTTTACTAAGTAACATAGGCTATATTTTTTCTTGAAAAAATTCAATATGGCGGCACTATGGCTCCATTTTCAAATGCATTTTTTTTCTAGTTTTGCATTATTTGTATCAAATTGAAGGCCTTGATAAGCATATTCCAACAGTATATAATTTATTGGCATAAGTTATTTTTTGGCAGGCAGGCGTGCTTTTTAAGCTTTTAAGCTAGTTATTTTTTCTATTGAGTGACGAGACAAGCAGGTCACACGCCTGACGGTAAGCGTCACCCCTGCCCGAAAAAAATGCAGTACCATCCGGAGCTTTGGTTGCAAAATGTTGCGCGTCACTGCAATGAGACATTGAGACATTGGTTGTCAAGTCTCATTGCCCAGTAATTACGCTGGAAACATTGCCGTTCAAACTGAAACACAGAAATGTTTACACACTACTGCTTGGTGGTTTAATATTCAGTATGACTAAGGTGTGGTACTTCCCCAGGCGGCCTCTTGCTTAGGAGTCCTACCACTACCAAATACCAATTTATCATTTGCAAAGCATGGCCATTTCAAAAATAAAAATGATTTCTTTCTGCCATGGTCACGCTCAGAGAAAACTGAAATATCAACAGAAACAAGTTCTTTTTAACCAACTGATGAGGGCTATGTGTTTGGGTTATATGTCTGTATAAAAAAAAACGTACAATCATACAAACATACATATAACCCAAACACATGTTTGGGCTATATGTATGTTTGTACGTTTATTAGGCGCTTCCCACAGCCTAAACGGCTTGATGGATTTTGATAAATGAGGTATCATTGAATTCGTCATAATCACGAGAGTGCTATAGAATATATGAAGTGTCAAGAAAACTAATATGGCGGCTGACAGCTGCCATATTGAATTTCCAACGCAACAAATAATACCAAACGAAACGAACGAACGAACGATGTATCAAAATGAAGATCTTTTTTATTTTTATTTTTTCTATTCTATTCTAAAAGACCATTCAAAAATATATAATTCTTTTACCGGAACAAATGTCTTACAAGCTTAGAACAAACTTTTATGTAATACTTTTGTTCGCAGTTCGGTTTTTTGTCTTTTTATAATAATTTGTACTTGTTACCCAATTTACTGTTGCTGGCAACATACCCAGTTCAACAAATCAATAGATTTGAAGAACCGTGTACCTTCGCGATATCTCAGCCTTGCGTGCTGCAACGGAGGCCTAAACGAATTACTGATGCTAATTTCTACTGGATTTACTGATGACTTGAGTTGCTATTAAAAGTTTTCATAATTTGAAATGTAACTGATGATTTATGAAAGCGTGTCTATGGTTCTTTTAGCGTTTTATCAGGACCGCGCAAATAAAGTATAGTCTTCAATTATTCATGTCATAAATTGTTACATCATTTATACTTACTTACATGTATAAATATCAGTTAATTGTGTCAGTTAAAGTCCTCTTATAAACTAAATATGTAATTATAGCTTAGCTACTAGGTATATTTACCAGATTGCGCAACGCAAAGGACGGGTAATGTGTTTATCAGCCTATGTATGTTTGATTATTTGTGGCACTTTATAGACCAAACGCTAGGGCCGATTCTGATGATTCAATCAATTTGTTTAATCTTGCGAGTGTCACTAAAGACATGACAGTAATCAAAATTCAATATGGTGACAAAAATGATACAAATAAAAAAAAACACGCACTATATTCGTACTATGTTTGGGGTATCATTGAATAGATATTTGAAAATCATCTTTAGGTTCCTGTTATCATTTTTCATTTCGAGCGACCATTTAGGATCTATAACGATTTAAAGTTGGTTAGCAACCAGTCTCACTTAATTTAAAGTTGGTTAGCAACCAGTCTCACTTAATTTTTTGCCTTTTTTAGTTTTGTGCGTTGTCGGGGTTTTATAGCACTTTCGATTTTGTCTTGTATTTAACAATATTTTACTTAATATACCATAATAATTGCACTTTTAGTTTTATGCATCAGCCTTTAATTTCCAGTAGTAATCAATATTATCTTCTTTTTTTTATATTACGGACTAGGCAATCGTTTGACCACGATCTCACCTGATGGAAAGCGATGATGTGGTCGAAGGTGTAGCACGCTTGCCTAGTAGATACCTATTCACTCTTGACTTGAACACACCGGGGTTATAATTTACCGGAAACTCTGACGAGGGCAGGGCATTCCAATCCTTTGCAGTTCTTATAATAAATGAAGAAGCGTCTTCGTTCTTGTGCGAGGTATTTCAACCATAAAAGGATGGCGCTTTGCTGATCGTCTAGTCGTACGGTGATGGAAAGGTGATGGGGAATCAGGTTGTGCAGTTCTTGTGCACACTCTCCATAGTGCAATCTGTAGAATACCGCCAGGCTTGCTACCTCACGTCGATGCGCCAGACTTTGAAGTTTACTCTTTACCAGAGTGTCATCCCCAATGAGCCTGATAGCACGTCTCTCAATTGAATCCAAAGACTCCAGCTGATACTTGGCAGAACCGTCCCAGAGGTGGCAGCAGTACTCCATACAAGATCGGACCTGTGCTTGATAAAGATACAAAAGCTGTTCCGGTGTGAAGTACCGTCTAACCTTAGACAAAATACCAAGATTTTTTGCAGCTACCTTGGCTTTATATCTCTTCATAGATATTTTCCTAAGAAATATTATCAACTGGTTGCGCCCGCTGCTTCGCCCGAGTGCATACTTTGCCAGCTCCGTTCACCCCCCTAAAAACGCAATTTCAAAAAATCCTTCCCTATAAATGTATTCTCATGTCTGTCAGTCAGTAGGTATGTCACGGTACCTTTATTCTGTTCTTTTCTGTACGTTGTAACCTTTACTTATCTGTCTTCGTTATAATGGAATATTGTCATAATAAGCGAGCGGCGTAATGTGAACAGATGTTATCATTACATTACAAAAATATTACATGGCCTACCTTTAAATACATTTTACTTTATTGTCCTTTAAGAAAACAACCAAGACATCTACAAGATTATCAAAGAGTATACCAATAAGATAATTACGTAAATAATTGTAGTCTAATTAAAGAGAATGAATTACGCTTACTGGCGTAAGTTTAAATAGATTATTGTGTAAATTGGTGTCGATTCTGACGTGACCTCTTAAAATTAAAATTCCCAACAATTAGGTTTAGGCGTGTCAATCTGGTTAACCTATTCTGAAAGTACACATCTAAACCTAATTTGGAATATGGAAGTCTTAATTAACTCAATTTAGTGTTAGTGACACCCCAGAATAAGAATTCTCTAAACCTAACTTAAAATTAGATATTTAAAATTAGATATTTAAAATTAGATATTTAAAATTAGATATTTAAAATTAGATATTTAAAATTAGATATTTAAAATTAGATATTTAAAATTAGATATTTAAAATTAGATATTTAAAATTAGATATTTAAAATTAGATATTTAAAATTAGATATTTAAAATTAGATATTTAAAATTAGATATTTAAAATTAGATATTTAAAATTAGATATTTAAAATTAGATATTTAAAATTAGATATTTAAAATTAGATATTTAAAATTAGATATTTAAAATTAGATATTTAAAATTAGATATTTAAAATTAGATATTTAAAATTAGTTTTAAGTTTAGAAAATATTGTCACAGAATTGCTACCATTGTGTAAGTACTTAAATATAGGTACCTAAACTATAAGTAGATATTTAGTAGGTATTGGTTAGCGTGTTTTGCGTAGCGTGCAGTGAATTTTGGCCAAATAGTAGCCGAACTTCCTGTTTACCATTGAATCATAATTTATAGCTAGCGGATAGCATAACCATAAATATACACCTATCTCATTTGCTGCCCTAATGTGACAGTGCACTGGTAACGTGTGGAGAGGCCTTTATGCCCGCCGGACACGAGGCCAGTTTTCGAGTCAGTTCTGTCTCTGTCCTTTCACTGGCGTCATGTAAAGATACATTTGAAGACAGTTCAGTTAATAAGAAGTGTCTTCAGAAGTGTGTTATATAATCTGTGCCTATCGTTTACTATTTGCTGAGATACGTTGCTCGATGGAATTATGTTGAATATGGAAATTATGAAAGTTATGTTTTCAATAACTAGCATGAAAGCTAAAAAAACTCGCCTGCCCTGCCAAAAATGAACTTATGCCAAAAAATTATATACTCCTAGAATGTGCTTATCGAGGTCTTCAATTTGATACCAATTTTGTAAAATTCGAAGAAAAAATATATTTTTTTTGCATTTGATAATGGGTCTGTTCCACTATGAGAGAATTAAACCGCCACCGTCGTCAGAGCCTCGTTTGTTGTTCAGCAGGATGCACTGCAGGCAGGCGAGGTTCACTTGGGCAAAACATCCCTAGAATTTTGGATGCGTTCACGTAGGTAAGTACGTATGTAGGTAGTAAATTGCACGGAAACATTTAGATTTTGGTGAGTAAGGTATTGGTTGTATCGTATTGGTGCGTATGTATACTGTTAAGGTGTTATAATGTAATACTAACCTACTCCTCAAAAATTAAGCGGCGTGGGCTTGGGGGCTACACGGGCCGTAAAATTATCTTACTAATGTGAACGCGCCCGTGTAGCTATTCTCCACCGCGGCGTATTCTTTACGCGACTGCACTGACTGACTGGAGGTTAACTTGCATGGACCTAGAATCAGAATTCTACATCCATGATAACTTGTAAACATACATAGGCTGATAGCCCATGTATGTTTCTTCCTTTGAGGCACAAACCAAACACGTGGACTGATTTTAATAATTATTACGTCAATCGATTTGTCTTATACTTGCGAGTGCTAATAAAGACATGAAAAAAAAAACTATATGGCGTCTGTACAAGAAAAAAAACGTAAGTCACGAACTAGATATGTTATGTGGGATATCATTGAATAGGTATTCGAAAATAATTTATAGGTTTCTCTTATAATTATTCATTTCGAGTGACCATTTAGGATCTATAACGATTCGAAGTTGGTTAGCAACCAATCTCACTTAAATTTTTGGCTCTTTTTAGTTCTTATTCAATAAATTAAAAAAAAATACAATCAAATTATAAAAAACATACAAAAGTGGATAAAGACAAATGTTTCAATTATTAGAGATGACATTATCCATAATGAGCGAGTAACACTAATAAGAAATGTTTCTTTTTTCGCAGTCGAGTTTTTTTACCACTTTCGATTATGTACTTTTCTATGCCGCAATTGCATTCAAAGAGTATACCTACAAACGCTGTCACAGAATAAATAATAGTGACGCTACGCTTACCAAATAGTTCTGCCAATACAAAAAGAGCTCCAGTTTTTCCCTAAAAACTACCTCATGCCCATCCTATAACCTGCGAGGCTCTCATTTCGCACTAAAGGCTCTCCCAGGGCCCTCACACATACCAAGATAACATAAAATTATGTAGATTGCGTCCCCAATCGATCGCAGACGCGGCGGCGCCGCCCGGGAGCTCTGTTTACACAGATTTACAGGGAATAGATACTGCTATGAGTAATCTAATCTGTATAATCTAGGTAATTCTAATCTAATATAAATATTAAAAATGCAAACGTTTGTATGTATGTATATGTTTAGATTTTGATGAAATTTTGTTTATAGCAAATTTTAGTTTGGTTTGGTGGTACCTACTTTAGGCACTGGAATAAGGCATAGGATACTTTGCATCATCATCATTGTCAAGCGTGTGAAACCGCAGGGTGAAGCTATTAATAGATAATTGTATGATGTATTTATTTAATCACCATCATCATCATCAGCCTATATTTGTCCACTGCTGGACGTAGGTCTCTCTTAGTGAACGCCACTGAGCCCAATCTTCAGCTATTCTCATCCAATTCTTGCCTGGCGTTTTTACAAATCGTCACTCCACCTGCCGGCGGGTGCACTACATTACGTTTGCTTACAGGCGGTCTCCATTCTAGACCTCGTTTACCCCAACGGTGTTCTGTTCTTCAATGATGTGACCAGCCCATTGTCACTACAGCTAGTAAAGACCCGGTCAAAAAATAGAAAATAAATCCCTTCTAATGGAAGGGAGATGGCACATGAATTGTAATATCGGACCGGACAACGTTAATCCCGGTCATCTGGTCTCTGAGGGTATCCCTTTATTTCGCATAACTTGTTTAATACTAATTTACGTTGGCATAATTAGCTAGGAATAACTTTTAATGATTATTGAGGTCATACGGTTTTAACCTTATGGTCTCAATACATGATCAAAGTGATGTTTACATCACTTTGCGGTCAGTATCTACAAAAAAGGTGGAGCGGGTGGGGTGCCCCGCTTCTCTACTGATAAGTTTGAGGCACTGTTGCATAGTAGAACTACAGAATAAATATTAGTACATAGAGCTATGATTGTAGATACTATGTTCACTTCCCATCATTATTTTCAGTGATTTTCAGCGTGTTTTCACATAAATGAGATGAATATTTTCTGGCTACTGTAAAAAAAGTATATGACAGATTTTCATAGAACATGTTTAGGTATACGGTATACCTAATAAAGTCGTAACGGGCATGATTTTTGTAACGAAATGATGTTAGTCATTGTCAGGCCCAAACCAGTAGTGCGATAAGTTAATGCTCTGCTCCTGCTTAGCCCCAATTTCTTTTAAGATAAGTATTTATTGCATACTGGCTCCGCCCCGTAGTTTCAGCCGCGTGGATTATGATGATGGATGATGATGATAATGAAAAGTAGTCTATGTGTTAATCCAGGATATAAGCTATCTTGGTAACAAATTTTATCCAAATCTGTTCAGCCATTTGAGCGTGAAAGAGAAACAAACACACACACACTTCTAAAGATAAAATATAGATAGCGCTAATCGGTTTGACGTTTTATAAGGACTGACAGTTACGAGTATAATGTTTTGAAGTCTGCATCGCGCATACGAAGTTTTCCGCTCGGTAAGGGAGTATTCATTTTTATAACACTAAGCTCTGATTTTTCGACAGTAGCCACACTTCTCTGATTTATAATATTAGTATGAAGTGTGATACATGTCACTGTTGTTGGTTTGTTCGTTCCTCTTTCACGCAGCAACTAAGCGATTGACGTGATTTTTATTTCAAGGACCAGAGAGACCTTTTTTAGTTGTATTGTATTTTGCTCATCACCATCATCATCATTCACGTGTGTGAAACCACGGGGCGCAGCTAGTAACAGATTTAACTAAAGTTACGCAAGATTTGCCTAATCTTATCTGTGGCGTATCTATTCGCTCTGTATCTGTGGTGTTTACAAATATTTGAGGAAACGTTACGGTGTTTATGTGGCGGGAAGAAATACAAGAAGGCTAAAAGCTCTATTTTATGTGTCGTGGTCTTGTCGTAAACGGGACTCGCCACTGGCAGGCTATAGACAGCAATACCTCCTTCGTCGATGGCTACACGTATGTATCTGTTGTATCCCTAGCTATTTCCCATTTCTATTATGTTTGTGCAGTAACATCTGCCTCAATAAACCATAATCCTAACTACCAAAAGGAAAAATTTGGATTACGGAAACAAAATAATTAACAGGACGTACGAGAATAAAACCTGCAGCTTGGAAGGATGAATTCGGAGAGCGACGTAGTGGATGTCGTAGCTCAATTAGTTATAAACTTATACCGCAGAAGTTAGATCGCTGCGGGTTCGAATCCCGTCCGTATAGGTACCTACACTACTTACAACATCAAATTGCAAATCAAAACCACAAAGTTTTTGTGTTTGAGGTAACTTCAAGTTGATCAAGTAATATTTTTCGAGGGCACACAATAACCAAAAAGTAACTTTGAGTCGGCATGAACTGAGTCTTAGATGCCAAACAAAATTAAAAACTAAGGTAATTTCTTATCTAGTTAGCATCTTGGACATTTTAAATACGTACCTATAGTCGATATTTCAGCGAGTAAACTGTCAATACCATACCACTTTTTCATGAAATAGAAATGGTGCAGTGGTAAACAAATGTTTAGTTCATTCACTCAGTTCAGTTCAGGTTGGTGAACTGTTTCAGTGCGTGCATTATCGGACATACAGCCACAGTACATAAATAGTCCTTACAGACTATAATATGTACTGTGGTACAGCCTTCATAGTGATTGGCTGAAAGCTGTTGACATGTACACAACAAGACATGTTCAAAATCTAAAACCCGACTATGGCAAGTATAACATATTATGTATTAAATTAACAAAAGTATTTACAAGTACAGTGAATGTTAGTTCATATAGAGAGTATTTTGTATTCACAATACCCAACAAAAATGTACAAATACGTATCTATATTTCTATGTACCAATACTTAACTATCTTTCTATGTACCAATACGTATCTATCTTTCTATGTACCAATACTTAACTATCTTTCTATGTACCAATACGTATCTATCTTTCTATGTACCAATACGTATCTATCTTTCTATGTACCAATACGTATCTATCTTTCTATGTACCTATACGTATCTATCTTTCTATGTACCTATACGTATCTATCTTTCTATGTACCTATACGTATCTATCTTTTTATGTACCAATACGTAACTATCTTTCTATGTACCAATACGTATCTATCTTTCTATGTACCAATACGTATCTATCTTTCTATGTACCAATACGTATCTATCTTTCTATGTACCTATACGTATCTATCTTTCTATGTACCTATACGTATCTATCTTTCTATGTACCAATACGTATCTATCTTTCTATGTACCAATACGTATCTATCTTTCTATGTACCTATACGTATCTATCTTTCTATGTACCTATACGTATCTATCTTTCTATGTACCAATACGTAACTATCTTTCTATGTACCAATACGTATCTATCTTTCTATGTACCAATACGTATCTACCTTTCTATGTACCAATACGTATCTATCTTTCTATGTACCTATACGTATCTATCTTTCTATGTACCTATACGTATCTATCTTTCTATGTACCAATACGTATCTATCTTTCTATGTACCAATACGTATCTATCTTTCTATGTACCAATACGTATCTATCTTTCTATGTACCTATACGTATCTATCTTTCTATGTACCTATACGTATCTATCTTTCTATGTACCTATACGTATCTATCTTTCTATGTACCAATACGTATCTATCTTTCTATGTACCAATACGTATCTATCTTTCTATGTACCAATACGTATCTATCTTTCTATGTACCAATACGTATCTATCTTTCTATGTACCTATACGTATCTATCTTTCTATGTACCTATACGTATCTATCTTTCTATGTACCAATACGTATCTATCTTTCTATGTACCAATACGTATCTATCTTTCTATGTACCTATACGTATCTATCTTTCTATGTACCAATACGTATCTATCTTTCTATGTACCAATACGTATCTATCTTTCTATGTACCAATACGTATCTATCTTTCTATGTACCTATACGTATCTATCTTTCTATACTCATAATAAAGCAGTAAGTAGCAAAAAGTCTGTACAAAGGTTTTTTTTTTTTTAAATGGTCGTGTTTTGAAAATACTGAAATAACACATATTTTTTTTAATTGCGTTTGTCTGTTTGTTTGTCACGCATATAATAGTTTAAAAAAACTAAAAAACATGCTTTATCTAGAAAACCAAACTAAAAAATAGAAAATAAATTTTAATAGTGTAAATAAGAAAAAAAAGATTTATTTCAAAAAAATCGTGGGGTGCATGGTTCAATAGTTATAAATATTTCATTGACAGATATGAGAAGAAGGATTATCATTTCGATAATATCTTAAAAAGCACCCCACGCTTTTTTTTTAAATATTTTTTTTTTCTTATTTACACTATTAAAATTTATTTTCTATTTTTTAGTTTGGTTTTCTATATAAAGCGTGTTTTTTAGTTTTTTTAAACTATTATTTATTTTCTACTTTTTAGTTTGGTTTATTTATAAGACCGTTTTTTTATTTTTTTTAGAATTATTGCATTGTCATCGGTCTTTGACAGGTGTGCAAAATTTGAATGAGATCTGACCGTTTAAAGTGGATCAAAATAGCGTCCAAAGGAGTTGGTTACAAACATACAAACATACAAGTGAAGCTAATATAAAGCGTGTAAAAATATATGTTTTATTACATTATTTTTATCATGCCTATAAAACAGTATCGTGTCATACCTACTGACTGACTGACTGACTGACTGACTGACTGACTGACTGACTGACTGACTGACAGGCAACGCCCTGCTTAAACCGGTGGACCTAGGTATCTGAAATTTGTAGTAATATTCCTTGAGTGTCCAAGAGGTGAACTGCGGAAGTAACTGTAAACCGTAAAACATGGATACCAACTCCAAATAAAATACCCCGCTTCTGCGGGGACCCTTTAATTTATCGGTATGAAAAGTATCTAATGTAGTATGAACTCAAATGATGCCAAGTTACATTTGAATTCATTCAGAAGTTTCAGCGTGATGCCTAGCCAAGATACAGACAGACAGACAGTCAGACAGACAGACAGACAGACAGACAGACAGACAGACAGACAGACAGACAGACAGACAGACAGACAGACAGACAGACAGACAGACAGACAGACAGACAGACTGACAGACAGACAGACAGACAGACAGACAGATAGACAGACAGACAGACAGACAAAAACAGAAGAGCCTCCAAAAAAAATTTACGAAATATCTTCAATGTACAGAATTGGACCTATTACAATTTTATTATAATTATAGATTATAGATTTAACCGTCGTTTCGGCGAGTTTATTTAATTGTCGGCAGTGAATGCTTGTTCATTAACTCATTTATTAATCAGGTTTTTTGTAAAGAAATCTGAGCTTTTCAAAATTAAATGTTCCTAGTTAAGTTCTTGTTCTCTCAGTCTCTTTCTCAGTATCGATAAAAAATACTATGTAGTTATCTTAGAAGCTATATCATATTACATTACACGAGTCGAAAATCAATCGAGCTCCAAAAACATTGCATTCATTTGTTTCATATAAATGGATCGTAAAAAAACTATCAACGGGTGCCGCCATTTTGAATTCCAATTCAGTAGCCACAAACAATGCCAAGTTACTAAAACCCGAGCACCCCGTTATCTATACTTATAATAAAAGTACCAAAAAGTCTGCACGAAGATAATAATTTAAAAAAATATGGGTACTCAAAATGTGTGCTTGTCCGCGAAAAAACTACTGTATCGATTGCTATGCGGTTTTCACTGTTGGATAGTTTAGGGTTTGACTTAAAAAATGGTGTACTTGGTATCTGAATCCAATAGAAGAAGCCGAGCAATCGATTAAAAGTTTTTGAGGGCTGAAGGAATTTTGATCAAATGTTGGTATACAGTTGTTTTAGTTTAGGTCCTTGATTAGCACATAGAGTATTTCTAACCAAGAGAAATGACGACGCGTGCGAAGCCGCGGGCACTGCTAGTATCCAATAAGTACGAAAAAGTCTATACAAACAAGTTAATAAAAAAAAGAAAAAGTTACTCAAAATAAGTTACTGAACAAGAACATAATATTTTAAAAATCTGTGTCTGTCTGTTTGTATGTATGTTTGTTCGCGCAAAATACAAAAACTACTGGACCGATTGCGATGCAGACTGTTCGATAGCTTAAGGTTTGACATAAAAACTGGTGTACTTGATATCTCAATCCAATGAGAAGAAGCCCAGCAATCGATTAAAAGTATTTGAGGGCTGAAGGAATTTTGATCAAATGTTGGTATATTGGTGTTTTAGGTTCCGGAATAGCACATAGAGTACTTTTGACCTAGAGAAATGTCCACGCGTGCGAAGCCGCGGGTACTAGTACATAAAACTCCGAACAGTGGCCAACAAAAATATAGCTTTTTTCAGTCTACAAACATCGTTTTTAAAACAATTACATTTTATTCCTTTGTCCCTTCCGTCCGCTTAAAACAGGTCTTCCTGTGTTTTATTTGAGTTTGTGAGCCGGCTATTTACTGTTTAGATAAGCAAAATGGTAGGTTAGGCTGGTCCAAGCAGTAGTGTGCAAGCATTATTGTGTTCCGGTTTGTAGGACTCTGTATCCGACGAAGTTACTGGGGGTTACCATACGTCTAGATTTGTCGGACATGTTCTGCTTTTTGGCATGCGTCCAGATTTTCGTCTGGAATGTAGTACTTAATATTTGGCGAAATTTGTAGGAAGTTTTCAGTAGGCTGCACTTTCAAAGGAAAATTCCAGTGAATGTATTTAACCTAAAATTAAAACGTACTTAATTTAATAGTAAAAGCAAGTTTTTTTTTGTTTCTGAACTTTTTAAAAGCGCGATGTTATTTTTTTATTTTGACGACCGGTTTGTCTAGTGGCTGGAGACTACTACTACGAAATCTAACGGTCGTGGATTCGAAGTGCAATCATTTGTGTAATGAGTAGAAATGATTGTTTCCGAGTCATGGATGTAATATTGGTATCTATGTATGTTTATCCGTTATCTAGTGCCCATAGTACAGGGTATCCTAGTTTGGGGCTAGGTAATTGGTGTGGAATTGTCACGAATATTATTATTATTTAATTTTGGGCTTTTTGGACGGCATTTTCAAATTTTAATGTAAGTAACCCACACACATTTATACATATTCTTAAACACACATACGAGACTAGTATGTGCTCACCTCTGACACTGTATATATTATTATACATTAACGCGAACCTTTGGTGTCAGAGTTTGTCAGTCTGTCAAGGCTTAACGACTGCTATCTGGGACCGACAGCGTGCTCTTTGAAGCACGAAGCGATAGAAATCTGCACGTAACTTAGAAAAGTCTTTGACGCGAAGCCAATGATTGAACCCCGTATCTCAGGATGCAGTGCAGTACCACGCAAGAATTATTAAATACAATGACGAACGGCTAAAGGGCACCCAGGGGGTAAGAACCTCGGCTTGGACGGTCGTCTTGATTACGGGGGTCGGACTAAACACTCCTGGAACGCTAGTGTTAGTAGTGATCCAGGGGACCCTGAGAAAATATTTATGAGCCCTTTGATTGATTTAAATAACTGACCACCGATTCGTAATACACCTTCCAGAAGAATCGGCAAGAAACTCGAAGGCAAATAATAACTGATTAGTTACGGGACCTTTGACCTCGCCGACGTGGTCAGTATCTGTGTCTACTAAGTGTGTTGATATCCCCTGATGGGTTGTCAGAAGAGGTAGGATTGGTGAGGCCATCGCCGCCAGTACTTTTGCTGCGATGGCGTCGTCCGTATCGCTCAAGACATCGCGAGGGCATCTACGGAGGGCTGAGGGTGGCACTGCAATAATTTGTATGGTATTTATGACCTACAAATATATTTACGACTTGCTCGTCTTGCCTAAATGATTCTAACGATTTTTTAATGGCTATTTATAAAAACCTTATTTTAACGCTTTTTTAAACCGAGCCCTCTGGCGCTTTTTTCGGCAAGGGCAATTTGCCGTGTGCCTAATCGGCCGCCATAACCTCCACATGTCGTTTTATGGCAGAAATATTCTAATTCGATGGCCAACGTCCGGCCGACATAAATCATAGAAAGATTTCACCGTAGGTAATGTGTTTTTCGTGTGTGGTAAGTTTTTGACACCTGGTCACACTCAGCCTCGATTGGCTTACAATGATCTCAGAGAAAACGAGAGGAGTGTATGCTAAAATACTTAAGAGTGAGTGAGATGCATAGATATAAACTTTTCTCAATTCGCGTATACATGCGTTGCCACATCTTTATCATCATAATGATTTCTCTTAATTGTTCAAATTGAATTGTTTTACAAGCATCGTTCACACATTTGTAATTTAAGACTTAATAACTCCTGAATGGTTTAGTAATATTTACTCTGAGCTCATGAACTAATTACAATGTATTTTTCACAATTGGAGTCTACAGGAGAAAAATAAGGAAGGTCAGTTAACATTTTAAATGTAGTTATCAATGCTATCTAGTGGCATTTTAGTGTACTCATTCACCCTGCATTATTTTAGTATCTTTGTAGCTTGTACCTATAAGACTTAGAGAATAAATTTGCCTACAAAAATTATAGAAATGTATAACACTCGCTTTTGTCTGATAGTCAACGGTAGAAGAATTATTAAAAGAATAACAATTGTTTTCAATTCAAGATGGCGGCTAGCACACCGGACTCTCGAGGTCGAAAATTTAGATTTTTCATAAAGACCAATAC
Source organism: Alsophila aescularia (assembly GCA_946251855.1). Lineage (NCBI taxonomy): Eukaryota > Metazoa > Arthropoda > Insecta > Lepidoptera > Geometridae > Alsophila > Alsophila aescularia. The sequence continues at coordinate 67,065,137 of OX276374.1, forward strand.
AAATAAAAAACTTTTCTGCACCACCTTTTGTAGGGCAAATACACTTTTTCCCCCACTAACTGGCCTACAATGTACTATTAATTTTATTCTGTGCAACAAACAACGAAATATATATATTTCTTATAGTTATTGCATGCGGCGTAGGTATGATAATTCTACAGCAATATTAATTACTGCATACTTTTTCTAGGTCCTGGGTATACTTTTCTCACCTTTTTGGTAAAGAAAAGTCCTATTTTTACATTTGAGGCATGTCGCATATATAACGCCATTTTGGATGGGCTACTTTGACACCTGTGGCATAGCGTTCCCGCCATTTCGAAGGGTGCTGCTATTAAAGTGACTTGATCGAGTTACATCAAAGCCGGGAAGCGAATTAATTATCTAATTTGGCTATTAATATTGAACACAACACAATATACTGAAAACTGGTTAATTTTAAAGCTCATTAATTAATTTAATGGTTAAAGGAGGGTTCTAAATCGATAGGTTGTAACGAGTTTCTGTTTAGTAGTAGTACTTACTTACATCGGTGATGGTCGAGTGGTAATCTGTGGGCTTTGAACTCCAACTAGAACGCCCGCACTCGTAGGTAACTTTTAAATAGATCAAATCTACATCTATTTAAAAGTTACCTACGAGTTTCGTTTTTCTTTCCGTTGTTCGGACAATAAAATACTTTGACTTTGGACCGCGTCCGAAATTTAGGACGCGGTCCAAAGTCAAAGTATTTTACTGTAAACTAGCGGCACCCCGCGGTTTTACCCGCGTGGATTGTGATGATGGATAATGATGATGATGATGATGACAAGTAGCATATGTGGTAATTCAGGATAAGTACCCAAGATATGCCGATCCGCCCGTACACACAGGCCCCACGCACATATTTACACGATGTGATTCCGATCGGCCGCCACATCTAAGCAAGTTCTCGACCTTGTTAGTCGTTTTAATTCTGCCAAGTTCTCACAGAAAAACAAAAACAATGCAGTCATTTGTGATGAAATTGTGTATCAACCACTCAATCCACTCAGCGGCGGTGTACATAGCCTCAATATTTTTTTTAAAACTCTCATGACTTACACATTCCTACTACATAGGTACACATACTACACAAACCTGATCAGCCATTCAATAACCTTAGCTGCGTGCGTAAAGTTAAACTAAGTTTACCCAACCAACTATCAGCCGTTACGAGCTCCACAACCGATAGACACACAGCCCATCGGTTGCAAAGACACGCACCGTCGTAAACTGTCTGCGCGATGATATCTGTAATTAGGTACACAGCTACTTGATCTAGTCGCTGGAATGGGGCAGGAGGTTTTGTTTGGCGGGAAATTAATCCATAGAGAACCGCAGCAGTATTAGATAAGTCAATGCGATCAGTTGCAATCTAAAGACTATCTATCTATGCTATCGCGTGCACGCTAAATTGCACTAAAACATCGCGCATTACAGTTGATATTGCTTTGTGTTCCAATATGAATGGCGTTTTTTCTCGCTATGGCGAGGTTAGGTAAACCTAACCCCAAACTAGGATACCCTGTACTATGACCACTAGATAACGGATAAACATACATAGATACATTTAATACATCCATGACCCGGAAACAAACATTTCTGCTCATCACACAAATGATTGCATCTAGCGTGATTCGAGCCCGCGATTGTTTGATTTCTTAGTTAGGGCACAGAATAAATAATAGTACAAGTATAATAGTACAAGTACAGAAGCATAACTGAGTAAAGTCATATAAATACATAGCAACTCTCGCTACAACGCAATAAAGTGCAATTTAATCGCACAGCGCTGCGAGCTTGCTCTAATCGTTTCAGAATCGCTCTGTCACTTTTACGCTCGGTAGGGTTGTATCAAGATATGACTACGTACTTGTACTAGTAATTATTCTGTGATATTATAGGACTTAGTTGTAACAGAATAAAGAATTAAGTAATAATGTATTATTTTATAACTTATTGCCTGTCTGACTTCGATGGTTAATAATGATTGAAAAAGAAATGGCTACCTACGTAATAAAATGCCGATATAGGTATTTTACGAGACTTCTCAGACCGAATGCTATGCAGTATCTTCTAGGTTTCTTCTTGGTACTCATAATTAAGAAAATAATAAAATTTGACAAAACTTTACGTAAGTAGGTACTTTATCGTAAGCACACGGCGCGCGACTCATCGAGCGCACGCTTAACACTCTACTGAATTAACCGCAATATTGCGGCCCCGAAGTTTAGGTATACTATTTGTACTTGTTGCGGAGTGCGACCGGCCTGCGGCCTAATTCTCTAATTTTAAGACGCCAATTCCACGTCAATTCCACGCAGCGTGGAATTCGCGTGGAATTGGCGTGAGTGGTCATACAGAATCCAGGCCCTGCTAACCAGGGTCACTAGAAACTAAGTCGTCAATGTAGTTATGCGGCGCAAAGTAATATCAACTCTAATGCGCGGAATTTAAGTGCAATTTAGCATGCACACGTTAATGAAAATCTGATTGGAACTGATCGTATTGACTTATGTAAACAACAATACCTACAACTGTTTTTTGAAAGGTCTGCTAAATGGAATGAAATTGACAATTATTTTTTCTAGTTATTAAAAAAAGGTCTCGTATGCTCGTATCATATTATATAAACCTTCCGTGAAAAAATATCTAACTGATGGTGAAAACCGCATCAAAATCCGTTGCGTGATTTTGGAAGAGTTAGAGGCCAAACAGACAGAGAGACAGACATATTATAGACAGACGCGGAAAGCGGCTTTGTTTTATACTATGTATTGATCATCATCATCATCAGCTTATATAAGTCCACTGCTGGACCTTAGGCCTCTCCTAATGCACGCCACTGAGCTCGGTCTTTAGCTCTCCTCATCCATTCTCTTCCGGCCACCTTTCGCAGGTCATCACTCCACCTGGCCACAGGGCATCCTACACTACGTTTGGCTAAACGTGGTCTCCACTCGAGAACTCGTCTACCCCAACGGTTTTCGGTTCTTCGGGAATTGTGACCAGCCCACTGCCACTTTATCTTGTTTATCCTTTGAGCTATGTCAGTTACCTTGGTTCTCCGTCGGATATCTTCATTACGAATCTTGTCCTTCAGAGAAACTCCAAGCATAGCTCTACGTATTGATATTGATGATGATTTACGTTACTCATTACGCGGGAAACAGTGCCCTTCAAACCGAAACTACGGAGTACTAATTTTATTCTGTGCCGAAACACTAAAATTTGCAGTCTCCTACTCGGCGATCCAGCCCCCCCGATTCAGAACCTTTCGATAACTCAGTTGTTGGTATTTTTTATTCTGTGGATTCGGTTTCAAATCGTTCAATTCAATACATTTTTCATTCACTATATCGAATCGAATCGATTCGGTTCGTTATCGAAGGGTTCTGAATCGGGGGGCAGGTAGACTATTGTAGAACGATTAACGATAATAAACTTCTGAATTAGGTATTTGTAGCACAGAATAAATAATTATGTTTGTAGGTAACAACTACTCGTACAAATCAATATTTATAACCTTTGTAATAGGAGGTACGAGTCGACAACAATTAAAATCGCGAAGTAAATTTATCGCTAGACGTGCCGAGATTGTCTTTCGAACAAAAATGCCTCCATCCAGCCACCCTCCTCCCTGCTGCCGAGGGATGGAATCAATAAAATTCTATTGTAGCGAAACGTTGGTTATAGCTCCATCTATCTGAATTGAGTGGTACTAACTCCAGCAAGAGAGAGTAGAATGTCGCACATTTAAACTAAATAGATGGCGCTGTTTCACAAATTTTAGTTTTTATAATTTAACATTTTTGTATTAGTATGTACTAACGTCGTGTATTACCTAAGCAGAAACTTCTTTTAGGAAGTCTTAGGCGAGCCATTAATAATGGAGATAGAACTTTTGTTGAGCTGCTCCAAGTAAAATGTGTTTCTATATTTTTTTTGTTCTATGTTTTGCTTGTCATGTAGACAATTTTGTTCGTTTTTTATTCCAGTAATTAGTTATGTATACTATATGACGTACTAACTTTCGCCCGCGACTTCGTCCACGCGGACTACAGTTTATCGCGAAAAAAAACATCCTATGTTATTCTACGATATTAAAAACTAATGCAAAAATATAGCACCAATGCTCTTGATGCTTTTTCACAGACTTCTTATTATTTCGTTTTCATGGCAACCGTTCTTTAAAGCGAGTAATCAACATTTTCAAGTTTTTCTGTAGAAACTTATCATTTTTCGGGATAAAATGTATCCTATGTTTTATTCCAGGGTATAAGCTATCTCCATTCCAAATTTCATTAAAATCCGTCCAGCCGTTATCGCGTGAAAACTCCCAAAACAAACAAACAACGAAGCAAACAGACAACGTTTCACTTTTATATATTGCTGTGGATGTAACGTATATGACTTGAGTCAAACAAAACTGCCTCTCTTCTGATACAATTATTATTGTGGATAGCATTTTTCGGGGACAACAGCAAGACAAATTTCGGTGGAGTAAGAAGAGCCGGGACAAAAAAATGTCTTCCACGCATGCTAAAACGAAATATGTTCATAATCACGTGACGCGCGATCACTTTTCATTCGTATTTCAACCAACGCGTGAGTCATTCAAAATATCGCAAATTTTAGAATTTGTTTTGAATTTGATGCTAAAAAGAAGAGAGTTCTAAATTATTAATATTTTTGTTAGATAAGTTCCTACCTAATTTTCATAGTAGAGTACGATGGATATAATTAAATTATGTTATTGGAGTAATTTAAGACATTTCCAATTAGCCGAGGGTTGCTTTATAAAATTAATAACTAAAAAAAAAAAACAAGGGCGTCCGGGGAAAAAGCTCGGTTTAGACCAAATGTCCGGGGTTTCCGTAAGCTTTGTCCGGTTTCAGCAATATAGATGATGGCAGCCCAACCTATGTTCAGCAGTGCACTTCTAAAGGCTGACATGATGATGATGATGATGATGATGTACTAACGTTCACTTTATTTTGTTACAGGTACATTACTGATGTAAAATAAGACAGAAGAAGGGAAGGGTCGGCAGTGTTTATATTATCTTTGGAAGGTACTTCCATCCAAATCACAGGGATCATTAAAAACTTTGCATCATCAAACTTTTCTGCAGAATCCAAATGTTAACGATTGGTATTGGTTCTAACAGTAGGTAATAACATTAAATCGTCGTTTATTATCGAAGCAGAAACTTCTTTTAGGAAGTCTTAGGCGAGCCATTAATAATGGAGATAGAACTTTTGTTGAGCTGCTCCAAGTAAAATGTGTTTCTATATTTTCTTTCATGAGAAATCGGTAAAAGTGGCAGCGGTTGTTCACAAATCACAACCTTTTCTTGCTACATATTTCCGATATAGGCTGCTGAATTGCGTTCCTTTACCATCGTAAATGTCGTTATTATTACTGGAAATGTAATTTTTGGACATAAAACATATAATGCGATTTTAATGGATTATTGACAGGGAGGTACTTACGTATTTTAACAAAAAAAAAATGATGACTTCATTATGAATCACTGCGGTGACTGTTGACTTCAAAGTATTTACATTTTTACAGGTCCGTACCTCAAAAGGAAAAAAAGGAACCATTATAGGATCATTTGTTGTCCGTCCGTCCGCCAGTATGTGTCGGTCAAGACCCTTTTTCTCAGGAACGCGTGGAGGTATCAAGTGGAAATTAATATCAAATACTCAGGCCTTGAATCCCTTGGAGCTGTGAAAAAAACAAACTTCTAAGTCAACGCAATCAAAAGATACGGCCGTTTATGCCGCATATTATGACATTCGCAAGGGAATCAATACCTATAGGGTACTTCCCGTTGACCTAGAATCTTGAAATTTGGCAAGAAGCAATGTCATATAGCACAAGTTAAGGGAAAAATCCAAAAACAAAAATTATTAATAATTATTCGCAGAAGGTACAAAAAAAACGCCCTTGATGGATGAACATACCTACAAGTATGTACGGAACCCCCTGAGCGCGAGTCCGACTCGCACTTGGCAGTTTTTATTTCTTCAAATAAACACGTATGGCAAACCACTTCATACAGCCGCAGCCTAATCTGACCAGGTTCGGATTGTAAAACAGACGTTTTGGGCAGTTTCGGTTGCCATTTTTGCCACAAACTATCCTTTCCAAACAGAACGAAAATGTACCCTATGGGAATAAAGTGGCTTTTCCGATGTCACATTTATCTATTTTGTCATTAGATTATATGCAAACCTAATGGTTACCGAAACATTTAGAGTTTTTAGCTGTTCATTTTTCACTTTTCTTCAAAACGAACGTCCTACTAGTGAATCTCTGCAAACAAAAATATTTTTAAAACAAACAACGATAGAACGTAACGGTGACATCGCGAAACTGAAGCCAGTGATGTGAAATGGTTAAACGACTAATTTTATCACGAGTTAACAGCGTATCGGTCGTTTCCAGGCTATTAAGTAGAATATCAAGCGCAGGTTCGGTCGGGGTGGAATATGATATATGGTTTGCGACCTGCCGTACCCACAGCGTCATAAAACGCAGGGATCGGCGTGAATGGCGATGGCGGCTTTATAGCGAGAACAGCCGAGATAATAATCTTTTGTCTTTCGTTTGCTGCTGACGTGGAGTGTGAATAATGAAGTCACTGTGCTTTATTTACGTTAACTTTAGGGCCGAGGGATTTCTAATTTCCATAACCTTTTCTGCTTCATGTGTTTTATCATCTTACGCACAAGGAGGTTAAATGATTAAAGATGACAGGTGACTTAATAGGTACCTACTGGAGGGAGATATTATAGTTAAAAAAAAAAAAAACTGAAACATACAACATTAAAGTTACACTAAAACTGTAAGCTAGCACAATATTTATCATAAAGACATAGGTACATGTGACACTATAAGCCTGATTTAGGAAATGTCTTAAAGGGAAAATTTTCCTTACTCTATGGCGTGTCCTAATTTAATACTAACCTTTAATAAACCTTTTTAATACTTTGATAGTGGTAAAATTGATGATGTCAAGTCAATTAAATGTCAATTTTCCAACTATTTTTTTTTCAACTACTACAGGAAATACTATTCCGTATTTTTCCAAACTATACGTTTACCGTAACTTTCCCAAGAGCTTTAATCAGCATCGTTCCCCGCCTACGCTCGCTACTATTTTTCCAATAAAAAAAAAACACTGTAACGGCCACCAATCAAACTGAATGGCAAATAATTTCATTTCCATCAACGAGAAAGAAAAAACTTACCTACAGCAACTTTGTTACAATGACTGTAAAGATTTCGAGCAATTTGAACTTTATGGCTTTGGGATACGAAAAATGTTTTGAGGCTTCATCGTGGAACTTTCCTCAGTATAGCGTAATGGAGCGAGAAAACTGTACAAAAAATGGAGGTCCAAGGGACAAAAACTGGTGAAACTCAGTAATGAGATGAAACTGCTAGATCATCCGTAGGGCTGTTTAGGTGAGGTTTTTTTATTGGAATCCCCAATCTGCTTGGTCATCATTACATAAAGTAGCCCTTTGGGTAACTACATAAATTTAGAGTCTGTTCAAAAAGAGAGTGGAGTTGGCCAAGACGAGAACTAACATACACTATTAGTATACCCTATTCGGGAGTTGGTTTCTTTCTGTCAGAGTCTTGACTATGAACTAATAAAAATGGTAAAAGGATCAAGGTGGATCAAGCGCGCTATTGTGTTGCTCGCTTCACAAAATGGTAATTTAGCACAGCTGCGACCTCAAAGTCTGAACAGACTTCTAGTACTTGATTGATTTGATAGTTAGTATTCTAAATTCGTTGATTTATTGTGGTTCAAAGCATTTCACGCAGATTTTTAGCATGAATATAAAAATAATTAATATAAAACAGTAAAAAAATATGCCTGCTGTGTCGGTATTTTAGTGGTCTAGCCAGCCTCCGTGAACAGTCTACTAACTTATAAAGTCCTATCACATTTTTATTGTTCTCTATAATTATAGGTTATTTGAATGGTTCTCGCTACTCATTTTCATGTTCAATCATTAAATTATTGAAATGTCTACTAACTTCACAAAGCAGTATCATCGGCATCACGTCACATTTCACTCAGACCTTGTATTCTGACGGTGCGGTTATAATCGCAAACAACATGTTTGTTCAGACGAATGTTTCTGACAGTGACGTATTCAGAAAATCTAAAGTATTGATGTTGTTTTAAAAAGTAGAGCACCGTTATTTTATAGTTTACTGTTTTCCCGCCCGCGACTTTTTATCGCGAAAAAAAGCATCCTACGTTTTTCTAAGATATTAAAAACCAATGCAATAGTAGTTAGGTATAGCACAAATGGTTTTGATGTTTTTTGACAGACTTGTTGTTTCGTTTCCATGGTAACCGTTCCTTACAGCGAGTAATAAACATTTTCCAGTTTTCCCGTAGAAACTTACAATTTTTCGGGATAAAAAGTATCTTATGTTTTATTTCACATAAGCTATCTCCATTTCAAGTTTCATCTAAATCCATCCAGCCGTTATCGCGTGAAAGCTTCCCAAGCAAACAAACAAACGAACACGTATCACTTTTATATATTGGTAGGTATGGATTTTAGATTACGACTAGAATAGAATCAGATAGTAAAATAATATCTTAACTCAGTAAATAGTACCTACATCATTATTAATAATCATATAAACACACCTTTTTTTAAACTACCAAATATCATTTTAAACCCACAGCTTTTTGCTGTTTATATAGCGATCGAATGTTTTAGGACCACTTTATGAATGAAAACCTAAAATAAAAACGTAAACAACACATGCCAGGATGGCCTTCAGCTCAGCATAAAACAAGATAAGTTTGCCTGCCTTAGTTCGTCCACGCTTCCAAAGCTTTTAGTAATGTAGGGCACAGCGCGTTACCTAAACCACAGAATAAACAATAGTACACTAAACGAATCCATGTACCTATATTGTAGGTTATGTATGTGTGACATAGTATATAATATTGATGGATAGCTTTTTAGTTACGTGCGTATCGTTGAGATATTTATTGCAAAGTAATAAGATGGAAGCAAGATCATATGTAATTTTTGAAGGGGGAAAATTAGGACATATATTTTTTCCCACAAATTTATATATTTGACGATTGTATTTACGCGTGTGCTACACTACAACAGAAGAAACACGATTGTATTATTTTGTACCTGCATTTAGAAAGTTTTGCGGGTATTATCCGAAACGATGACCTGACGCATCGTCTATTTATTTATTTACACAAATGTAACAGATTTTAATTGTTTTTAATTAACTTACTTTATCCACCAAGTAGAACTGCAGGGCAATTCTCACGAAGATATATATCGAAAAATTTATGGATATTTCGACATTTATCTATTGTGATATATATCCTCGCAGTTGATTGGTTATGGTTAGACATAAGACCCTATGGCAGCGTTCACATTGCGTGTTAAAATTAGTTTGTAAGTGCAAGAACGTGCTCTGCTACAAAGTAACTTTGTGTGCTCCGTTATTCCGCGTTCTTGTCTATAAAAATAATAGTTTAAAAAAACTAAAAAACACGCTTTCTATAGAAAACCAAACTAAAAAATAGAAAATAAATTTTAATTGTGTAAATAAGAAAAAAATGTTTCATTTCAAAAAAATCGTGGGGTGCATGGGTCAATAGTTATAAATATTTCATTGACAGATATGAGAAGCACCCCACGCTTTTTTTTAAATAAATTTTTTTTTTCTTATTTACACTATTAAAATTTATTTTCTATTTTTTGGTTTTCTATATAAAGCGTGTTTTTAGTTTTTTTAAACTATTATTTATTTTCTACTTTTTAGTTTTTTTCGAATTATTGCATTGTCATCGGTCTTTGTCAGGTGTGCAAAATTTGAATGAAATCTGACCGTTTAAAGTGGGTCAAAATAGCGTCCAAAGGAGTCGGTTACAAACATACAAACCAACATACAAGTGAAGCTAATATAAAGCGTATTAAAAGTGTTCGTTGTTTATGAAAATCGGTTCAGCAAGATATTAGATATACTTGAAATATGGATGAAATAGACAGAAACGTTGAGAGTTTAACTGATTTATTATTTCTATACTAGTTTAGAATAGACTCAAGTGAGCTGTTGCTGTTTCACTCGAATGTAGTACGGGGAAAAGAATGCGATGCGGTCTTTTGTTTTTTCCATTTTAAAGATCACCTTAAATAAGACATTAAATGCCTTTTAAGCCTGCTTACTAGGAAATAAGAGTTCTTGTTGAAAGAATTTATAGTACTGAAGTGTAAAAATTAATGATAAAAGTTGGTTGTTTCAAGAGGCGCATTTCCGAACGCACTAACCACGCTTCTGCTTTCACGCCTCTTCCTTTAGTGTCCCAAAATCAATGGTGGACAATTTCAATGTGATCTGGAATCATTGCGGTGGAACGATTGGTTAGTGAGAATGGTGGAAGTAACTAACTGTTCTGTCTAAGCGCGTCTGGTACACTTTGGGTTAATGAAAAATACACTTCTTAGGAAGGCTCCTTCCTTTTGTACCTTTTGGTTGGTAGCATCTGTTACAGTTACAGTCAGCCTGTAGTGTACCAATGTTGCGGTAAGGCCTCCCCTCACGACTTCCAGGCTTCCCGATCCCGGGCTATGGATGACGAGTAGTCACTGAAGGTGTCTAGTTCATCTAGCCATCTCCTGCGTGGTCTCCTGCGACCTCGCCTCTCTGTATTAGAACGCCACATGGTAGCTATCTTGGCCCAAAGCTCTTCCGGTATGCGGCAGACGTGACCAGCCCAGGTCCAAGAATCTGTTACGTACCTACTATTATTTATTATGTGCTTAACTAAGCCACAGAATAAATAATAGCTCAACGTAACTAAGGTAAGGATCTCAGCTCTCGAATAAAAATTTTGTTTGTGGAGGCACCACAATTTCGCCAATGTCACGATGATAAGATAGATCGTAGGATATACAATCAATCCATGTTACGGTCAATCTGTCAACTTATCAACATGTCAATTAGGCTTTCTTGCTCTCAGGATGTATCCTGTATTGACTCGGGTCAAAGGTTTTTAAGATTAGAAGATTACGATTTTATATACCCAAAAATGTTTGTAATTTGTCATACAAATTGCTTTTTAACCACAATGGAGAACTTTCTCAATTCAACTCTTTAAGTTTTTTCTTATGTAGGTAAGAAAAATTGGTATGTATACATAGATCTAGTTTAATGGGAGAAGATACGGCTCGCTTTATAATCACGTAAAAAAAGACACTAGAACTAGAAATTCGAATGTATGTATGTTGTCCAGTTGTAAAGTACCCATAATGCAGGGTTATCCTAGTTTGAGGCTAGGTAATTGGTGTGAATTGTCTTGAATATATATTTATTGACCGAGTGAGCGCGAAGCGCGAGTGTAGCGACTCCGTTTCAGCTTGGGCAAAAATGCTTTCGTATGTCCGGCGGATGTCCGCCTGTTCTCCTCTACAGGTCACATTTCACAACTGATTTTAGTGAAATTTTGTGAGCAGGTTCGATAATTATATGGAGTTTATATGACGTTTTTTTTTTAAATTTTACTAAATGGCGGAGTTATGGGGGTTGAAAACGTAAAAAAACATATTTCAGCCATTTCGAAAAATATTCTGAACATTTATTTAGTTTATACCAAGCAAAGACAGACTCACGAGGTCTAAAGCTCTCAGAGCCACTAGTTTATTTTGATTATTTAACTACAGGCAAACACACCCACACAGCTACATTAGGTACATAGGTCCTAGGCTCCACATCAAAGACTTTTCTAAGTTATGAGCAAGTAAAGCTGTCGGTCCCGGCTGTTATTGATTCATAGCAGTCGTCAAGCCGTTATATGCCCTCGGGCGGCCTCACAAACATTAGCACTGCAGCACTACCTCATATGACAAAAAAATACCATTCGTGCTTCAACAACAAAGCTAAAGAGACATACGCAGACTGTAGCGCGAATGAGAGGCACTGCTAACGCATGCTAAACGAATGTCACTCCGATTGTGACTAAGGCCAAAGAAGGCCAAATTATGTGCGTTGCACCTAATTTATGCGGTCCACGTCCAAGTAGTTCGTGTACATTTATCAGAATCTCTGAGATACTGGTAGGAATGTACACCAGTACCTCAGATTTTTCTGGGATAATTTGGATGAAACATTTTTATTATAAAGGATTGACCTTCGAAGTGCTTCCATATAAATTTCATAAAAATATATATGTTAAGTAGTTGTTTAGTTTCTTCCATTTAAGTACATTTTTATCCACTTGAAATGATGATTCTGTCCTGATCTCACACCCTGCGCACACCGCACCTATTCCCTAAGTTATACCCACGCCACTCGCTCAGTTCTAAGGCGTATTGTTGATGAACTTGATGAAAAATTAAGACTGCCACAAAATGTTCTCTACCAGTTCAGTAGTTTTTTTTTGTGTCCACACGCATTAAAATGCTTCCTACATGTTTTGTAATAAACGTTTTTAGCATTTATGTTGCTTTCAGTCTGTGTTCTTACTAATTTTATTAGAATATTTTTAAACTTATCTACAACCATAACAACTTTTGACTTGCTCTTCAAAAAAGCTCAACACGTTTCTAATAATATTTCAAAACAAAGAAATCAAGAGCTACTACTACTACATCCTGCCTTTGAAGTGAATCTACTGTAAATCGAGGTCATGACCCTTGTCTTAACCCTTCATTCTTCGTTGTCAGGGGTTTCAACAGAAACGTCATTAATAATTTGGTAAAATTCTATGTAACTGTGGTGTAAGTGAAGTCTAAATATAAACTAAAGTTAGTGTGCTACTTACTGAAGTTAATGAAATAAAATCAAGGCTACAAAATTATAAAAGTAATGAACTCGTACAAAAATCAATTCTTATACCAACAAAACAAATTCCAATCTTATCACAAACAAGTAAGAATCAAAATCCTCTAAATCACAAACGAGATAATGCCCCCAAGGATTTTATTCGCATAGAGCCCCACGAGAAAAGGCAAAATGGCCGGGAGTTTCAGATGCAGCCAAAGATGGCGCGCGCATGCGCTATAACTCGCTCGATACATGCACCCTCCGTGTAACCAAGTCATTAATCACGCGAATAAGGAACACTGTCACTTAATCTAACACTAGCACAACACTATTACACAAAGCTATAGGAGAACGCCCGTTGCTTGATGATTTGATTGTGTTCCATCGATTTGGCCGCTCCCAGAAACCTGCGAACAGAGTTAGAGACACAAGGAAACACTGATTTTAGGTGAGGAGATATATGTTCAGATTTTGACAGTTCTTGGAGGTTCTTGAGGCAGGCGAGTGTTGTTGCAACGCCGTGGCCGGCTTGTCCCGACGCAGCAGTAGCTTTGGTACGTACTGCTGTGACAGGACAATATGGTCACGGCGCGCGAGGCGGCGGCGGCGGGCGTCGGCGAGCGTGTGAGGCAGCGTGGCCGCGCGCCGCACCTCGCCGCCCCCGCGCACGCGCGCTTCGCACCCCATCCCACTGTACACACCCTCAATGAACACCCTCAATCAGCTATCGATTTTCCGACTCAAAAAATGTGTTATTTTTTTTATTCGTTGCATTCGTTACTATTTTCACGACAAGTCGAGATGAATGTTTGCATGTAGGTAAGGGGTCGATGACCTGTGGGGGTAGTTTGTCCTTCGTTACTATTGGATTAGTAATAGCAAGTTTGGTACGCGAGATACATTTTCGGGAATGACGGGTTTCCTAAGGTTGACGCAACTTTGATAAAATTACGTATACCTACATAATTATCTTCGAGACATGGATGCTAAGAATCTTGCTAAACTAAGTTACACACGATGATTAAGTAAAAGAGCGAGCAAGACAGCTGGCAGCGACCGGATAAGAGAAAACCAGGATAGTTGTTACTCACAGCTCACAGGTGTTGTTGCGAGTTGAGAGCCGCACACAACCCAAGCGCCGCTTTCCTGTCTGACAGCTGCTGGATCAGTCTTACGTCTTAAAGATTGAAGGAAACTTAATAGTTTTGGTAGCTTCATTTGTCTCTCTTATGCAAAATGTGGAGCAAAATGATCTGACTGTCACGTTTGACTAAGGTATGAAATTTTCTGTGTGAAATGCAAATCTATAGGTGCCGCCTTTCCGATTCTCAATCTTAATTCACACTTACATCACACTCACACTAAACATTCTTAGTGTGAACGTACCATTACTTGAGATATTGTATACATATTGAACTGAGAGTTCAATATTTTGGGGTCTGATAAAATCACGGCAGACTCTGCTATACATTTACGCATTCGGTCACGTCCCCTCACTCGAGATTTCCTCATAGCTAGGGTATTATATCCTCGCAAAGATTTCTCATGTTGGCATTTGGTTCAGTTATCCCCTTAAGAATTTTCCTTCTTTATGGTTGATTTACATTTACAACATTGTTGTCGGTGTTGTGGCTGTGTGGGTGACAAGTACATTCTATTAATATTGACATACTTACATCACAACTTTGCCGTTGCTGGGACACACCTAGTCCCAGAGAGAGTACAGCCACAGTTAAGGTCACAATGAGGTCAAATCTGAGAAGTTAAAACTGCCCTTGTTTTAAGTCATGTTAATGTGTGACATGATTTTGCTTCTAGCTCGAGTAGCTCGGAATAGGCCTCGTTGATCGTTCTAGCCCGGGACCGGTCAAAATTTGCAGTAAGGTGTTCCACATGGTTTTTTACCGTAGCGTCGAGTCTCTGCGTCGACTCTATAAGGTCTATGTTATGCTAATTTAAGTTTACGTTACTATTATCCATATTGATACAAAATATAATTACACTGATCGTATGAATCGTATATTATTGTGCATAGTATCCCTTTACACTTGGGAAGACACGAGCGTGACTTTCACTTTGGAAAAATTCCCGTGCCGAATTATTTGCCTTTCGTGAACGCAACCGGCATAGATAGAGCGTGAGAAGAGTGTTGTTTACGCTAAAAAATATAAGGGCAGAGTGCGGGACGTCAGTCGACCGTAAACCTCACTGGAAGATGGCTTCGTTTTTTGACCCGCGCATGGCCAAAGGTACGTTTTTTTTTGGTGTTATTCGTTAGGTATTTATTATGGTTTATTATTTAATTACAAGTTAAAATAGTACTGCATACGTGGACTTTTTTAGTTTGTTGTATTTTGTTGCAGTTTAGTTACTATGTTGTTGCAAAGTTTGACTGCTACTATCGTGTGGCTTCGGTTGTATGTCCGAAATGTTGTTCTAGAATAGGGGTTCTTTTATTTTTTGTGTCTTACCTAAATTTAGTAAATAACAGGTTCTTTCTTCACTTTTAGGAATATAACTAAGTGATGAACAGGTTTAGCAAATTTTGGGCGTAGGAAATCAATCAAATATTGAAGACTTCGATGAAGTATACTGGATGATCTTCATTTGCATCAAGTCTACCCTGAGCTGGAGCCTGAAGCTGAACCAACGCTGGAGCCAGAGCCTGGGCCATCTACTCCTGCGTCAGCAATAGCAGCTTCTCAGCGCCAAAGATCTACGCGCCCTGTTACCGCAAACGAGTCTGGAAAAAGGCACAAAGGTGAAAAGTCATGACGCCTTTTATGGCTATACCTCTTTGCCAGTGTCTACTGTGAGGTCCCCAATGGAGTATTTTACTGACTACTTTGACATAGAGTCTTATGAAGAACTATTGCCATGTACAGACATGTATCATATCAGGAAAACAGGGTGAAAACTGAAAACTACAGCAATTGATACAGCCAAATTTTTCTCCATTCATATCATCATTCGATCGACGTATTCTACTACCCCAATATATTGGAGAGCTGGATTAAAACTGGAGTTAATCAGCAATCAAATGTCTCAAGATCAGTTTTTAATTATCCGCAATGCTCTACACGTCGACAATACAGATGAAGCTCTTCCAACTGAAATAACCAATCCACTGTGGATGGTGTAGCCAATGATAAACTAAGTTAAATTGGCTTGCAATAAACTCAAGAGTCCCCGGTTTTTACTCGATAGACGAACAGATGGTTCCATTTACTAGGAGGTGCGTTCTTCGTCAAGTAGTCCAAAAAACCCACGCCCTGTTGGACTAAAAACTGTTTTGTTGTTGAAAGTAATGGAGAAAATTACGTGTTTTGTTTTTGATTATGTTTTGTTTTTTCTAATAATGTAGAATTAAGTTTTGATTATGAATATTGATCGTTATAATGACTGATTTAAATATACGTACCTGAACATGTTAAAATTGGTTTAATTTCTCATCAAATGTCACTTAAAATATCAAAATTCAATTAACCCTCACGACCGTGAGTAGTCAAGTTGTACCGGAAGCTCACGATCGTGCGGGTTAATTTGCGGGTTAACTATAAACTGAGGATTTTTTTCAGTTATATTTTTTAGCTCCTGTTTGGGACTAAGTGGACACAAGCTGATTAGCTTGTGTTTGCTTTGCCACGCAGAGCGGAATACAACGTATCTTTCTCAGTTTATATATAACATCATTGCATATAACTGACATTTTAATAAAATGTTAGTTAGTTTAACAAACCACCGCAGCTAATATAAAAAAATGGACGCCAAACATCCGCTGCAATGCCTGCAAACGCCACAAATCACTTAGCTATTACACCGTGTGGAAAAAAGCCGTGCAGAAATGAATTTACGGCCTAAAAATTAAAAGTTCACTGGAATTTTATTATAGGTTACATTTTCGCGGAAGCGTGGGTTGTACGAAATTAATATTAAAACTTCGCATACCTGATGTTTAATTGGATTTAGCGCCTAAAAACGTGAAAATAATTTACGATTCTGCTTGTTGTGGCGTGCTATAAAAAATACGTTTTTATTGGCTAGCTCTGTGTCTTGCGGCTACTCTTGTATTTTTCTGTTTTCTTCTGTTCATTTGAGAGATTTTATAATGCAGCAAAACCAATAACGAAAAATATTACCACCTAAACTAAAAAGTCACAAATAAACAGGTACCTATGATTGTGGGCGGAGGGTAAAAAAAATCACACAAAAATTGCACAATTCAAATACAACTCTCTCTTGCAAAGGCACATTGAAGAAAGCAATATAAAAGTTGCTATAAACAAAATCTTTATAAACTTATATAATTTTCTTAAAAATAAACTTTAAAAAGATGGACGGTACGGGCAGTGGCACCGTGGTGCGGGTGGGGCAGACAACATTTCACATTTTAATGCTTCCATAAATAGGTATAAAGAATCATAAGTGCACTAAATACACATGATAGTAGGATAACGATAACGAGATGATGATGACTTTCGTAATTAAAAGTTTTACTGGCACGAGTAACAGTCTGCTTCTAAATAAATAAAAAATAAATTTAATAACTGTATTAATTTAAAACATTGGTTTATTGCTTATGGTAAGTGTTTAAATAACTGCCCAAGAAATAGCGCTGCACAGTTGGCATTGCACCCTCTTTCATAATTAATACTAATATCAATTTAGGCGTCTGTCCGCCGGGTTTGTACAGAGATCGATGCCATTCTACTCGTAGCTTTGGGTACCCAAGATACAGGCATAGCCTAGTTTGGGGCCCGTAGCAAACTTAAGATATAATTATTATTAAGATTAATTGGTAATAGCTCAATAAGTATTAATAATAATTATCTAATGTACTATTGCCTGGAAATGAAATAAATTATTATTATTATGTTTTGGCTTACGCGAATTACAAGGGTATGAGGCCCCGTATCATGGGAAATTGGTTCAGCTTTAAATAAGTTTTTTAAATTTATTCAAGTCATAATAGGATGCGCAACGCAAGTAAGTAGGTACATAATAATTACATTTAGGTGGGGATTCTGTTAGTAGCTTAAAATGTATCAACTTTTTTTTACTACAAATTAATCAGAAAAGGTTTGTAATGCATTATTATTATTAATCAGAAAAGGTTTGTAATGCATTATTATTATTATTAATCAGAAAAGGTTTGTAATGCATTATTATTATTATTGATATGTATATTACATTTTATTTGTTTTTCGCAGTCTTTTTACAACACCCGCGGGATTTATACGAAATCCAGCGTCAACTCAGTGTAATGCACTGGGAATTTGTGCTGAGTATAAACCCATTTGGACACACTCACAAGCACATTTTATTTATGTTTAATACTTATGTTTTAAATATATTATATCTGAAGTTGTGTCATTTTTTCGACTTCTTTTTCTTCAAATGGACTTAAAAACTACTAAGATGAATGTGTGCACAGTTTATTTTGTGTGTTTATGTATGGATCAGAGATTCGCACCGTTAGCTTACACTATAAAACCTGAAGTAAAGTTTATAAAGCTTTTCGCTTTCGCCCGAGACTTCGACCGCGAGGATTACAGATTATCGCGAAAAAAAGCATCCTATGTTCTTCTAGGATATTAAATACAAAAGCATAACACCAATGCTCTTGATGCTTTTTAACTGACTTATTATTATTTCGTTTCTATGGCAACCGTACCTTATAGTAATCGTCAGTTTCCAGTTTTCCCGTAGAAACTTACCATTTTTCAGGATAAAAAGTATCCTATGTTGGTTTCTATATTGTACAGTACGTATTTACAAAGTTTATCAAAATTGGATCAGCCGTTTTGGCTTTAAAACTTCCCAAACAAACAAACAGATAACGTTTCACTTTTATTTATTGGTGTAGATAATACGGTACTCAGTACTGCAAGCCTCCTGTGCTAATCAAAAATAGGTAATCTGAGGATAATAAAAATACAGGTACTTAAAGTCAGAATTCTACTACTCACTAGTTGTAATGGCTCAAAGCAATGTCAGACTGTTTAGAACTAGATTGATTTGTCTTGGGTCAGAGAGCGAGAGCGGCAAGTATTCGTCAATGTTCGGCCCTTTACAAAGACTTCGATTTCTACTATCATTGTCACATTTTAGGCTTTTTTGCCGAAAGCGAGACAAATCGACAACTTTATTTGTCTATGGTTACTCATTGAAGAGATGAAACGACAGATTACTCTAAGATTTATACTTACTTACCTTACTTACTTAGCAAGTAGTAAGTACTTATACTTTGTAATAGTTTGACTACTGAAAACAATCATCATCATTCTTACACTGCCAATGATTTAGTCTGTTTCATTTTTGTTAGGTACCTACTAAATTAGCGTCTAGGGAGAAAGGAACGGGAGTGGAGAGGAGGGATTCCAGGAACTGGGGCACAACTGTGGACTTAAACCTATTTCATAATAAAAAAAAAAAGTTTAAAAAAACTAAAAAACACGCTTTATATAGAAAACCAAACTAAAAAATTGAAACAAAATTTTAATAAAGAAAAAAATGATTTATTTCAAAAAAATCGTGGGGGTGCATGGGTCAATAGTTATAAATATTTCATTGACAGATATGAGAAGAAGGATTATCATTTCGATAATATCTTAAAAAGCACCCCACGCTTTTTTTTAAATAAAACATTTTTTTCTTTATTAAAATTTATTTTCAATTTTTTAGTTTGGTTTTCTATATAAAGCGTGTTTTTTAGTTTTTTTAAACTATTATTTTTTTTCTTTTTTTTTTCTTCCTTTTATTAACTTCTTTTTTTTTATTGCATTGTCATCTGTCTTTGACAGGTGTGCAAAATTTGAATGAAATCTGACCGTTTAAAGTGGATCAAAATAGCGTCCTAAGGAGTCGGTTACAAACATACAAGTGAAGCTTAATATAAAGCGTATAAAAAACATATTTCTGTGCCCGTATTACGTAACTTTTAACCTACAATTTCAATCTTAGTTAATTCGTTTATTGTTTTTTTGTATTGAAACTACGTAACTAGTCTTGCCCCACTTTCATGCCTTTTCAATCGAAAGTTATCAATTTACAGTTGTCACTTACCGATTAAGAAAATTTTAATGAAAATCTCATTGCTACCAATAGCATCAAGGCATAGGTACGTACCTAGAGTCCGGCCGTGGTGCCCAACATTTTACAAGTAAAGGTACCTACAAAAAATACACAAAAGGGAAATTCGTAACGCATCTATTTTCAGTAGCAGTCAAAAAAAGTTTAAGACCGGACATAAACCTAATGTAATTTTAACGATCACTGCTCCCTGACATTTTAATTCTCCGCTAGAGTACCAGCTTCATTGTCGGAATAGTGAAATGCCCGAAAGAACCCCGTCGCACTCGAGATTATGTGCAAAAAGATATATTGCCCGCGTCTACTCTGATTTATTACCGAGAATTTTGCGAGGATTCTTTCTTTCACAATGTAGAGCATCTATCAACAAACTTTTTTGAAGATTTGCGCTCATTTTATTTTAATTTCTACATTTATTATGTAGATCCAGAGTTGTGGGAAAGTTTTAATTATAAAACACTGGTTAAATCTTAGCAGTTTGTCTAGCTTATCTTCCTAACATTTTTGCTAAAAAAAGTTTGAGACTAAAGAAAAATATATTTGTGTTTACCTAGTCAAACATTTAATAGTATTATTTTTACTATTCATATATGTTTCAAGGTAAGCCTTGCCAATTTTACTGTACATTATATTCACTAAATTAGTAAATTATTTCAATTATTAATCTTACAGAAAGGATCCAAATTAAGAAACTGAGCGATTCCTAAACTTCATCACATCCCTTTTCCAAACCACAGAATAAACTAATGGCTCTGTGAGCTGTAGACATCGCGAGTACAAACTTTTTTGCAAACGCCAATCGATGATGCCTGACGAATGTTGGAAGGTAGACCGTTCCAGAGTCGGGTTGCAGTGACAGTGAACGAATCAGAATATGAAACTGAATTAGGTATGTTGAGGAATCATTATCTGTAGATGTAATGAAGTGCGCTGTGGTCGACCATGAGAAGAAAGATAAGTAAACGATATTTTAAATAACTAGGAGCATTTGGATTTTGGAGGATGTTATAAACAAGATTCACAATATGTGCATTCCTCCGGGATCGTATATCCAGCCACTTTATTGGAGACGAAATTGAGATACGTGGTCGTATTTTCACAGTCCGTATACGAAACGGATGCACAAATTGAGAAGGCGCTCCAGCTTGTTATGTTGCTCTTCAGTAGCGTCAGGGTAGCACACATCTGCATAGTCCTAAATAGGAAGGAGTAAGGAAGAAACCAGAGTTAGCCTTGCATGTTGAGGTAAAAAGTTTTTCAACCTTTTTAAACTATGCATGGATCCATACATCCTTTTGCTGATTTCAGTGATATGAGAGTCCCAGTAAGGTTATGAGATATGTGTATACCAAGATTTTTTACTTCTTTACAGAACTTAAGTGAAATACCATTATATTTAGCAGAAGGGATGGTCATTTAATCTAACTTGGACAACATTTTGTTCCTACCAGCTATCATAACCTGGGTTTTGCTTGTATTAATAAGAAGCCCGAAGGTGTGTGTCCATGCGTACACAGCATTAGGTCTTCGTTAAGCTGATTTATAACAGTGGATTATAAATAAATTTGGACATCATCAGCGTAGAGATGAAAAATACCTAAACATACCGACTTTGTTTTTTTTCTAAATACCCTGCTGCGCTGCGCGTCGGTATGTTAGAGCCCTTATTTTCATGTAAATTAATTGAATCCTACTAGTTTCATACACCACAGTTGAGATTCATTTTATACTGTTAGTAGGAATTTCATGATTTCGTGTTATTTTTCAAATTACGTAAATATTATCTATGCGATGGTTCAGAATAAATAATAGTGCACAGTGGCTGCGGCCAGCGGTCCTCTGAAATCCATCATAAAACATGCTAAAAAAAATTGGTGGTCGGTACGATTTCATTAATAAAACAAAATATACTTATAGCATAGATTCCATTCTTCTGCATCTAAACTCTACAGCGAGAATACAGTGTAGTAGGACCTTATTTCATGATACGCTTCTAACCTTGCGTTCGAGATGATGATTTGGCGTTGTGGGCAGTTTCGAAATGTACATTTTTAACAAGCCGTTTTCTTTGAATATTTTCAACACTTTTGTCATTTTTGCAACTTTTGACTCTCCCGATACAGAATAAATAATAGCTACCGATCCTTCCTAAACTGAATGAAAAGCGACCCTATAGTTGACGAAATAAAGTCGATTTTCCTAGGTCAACATGTCATTGAAACTTGCAAAACGAACGGTGATCGAACACGTTCAGAACACTAATTTCGCCCACAAATGGGCAAAGGGAACGCCAATTGTGATCATATTTAGCGTTTTTAACAGTTATTTTCGCCAATTGTTACAAAAGGAACGGCCCATAATTACTCTCTATCGTCCGTCGCTGTCAATACTCGACTAGCCAGAGACAAACAAAACAAAGTTTGTTTGTCCGCAAAAGGAGCCAATCGAATCGACCAGTGTTTGTTTTTGTCACAGAATAAATAATAGTTTTAAGTTTTGAATTTTAATTTAGTGTAATTTTCTAAATTTTCATTTATCGCCGCCCATTCGAAGAAACGACAATGATTGCCTACTATATGTAGTAAATAAATTGATTGATTACAAAGTTTTCTATTTGCTCGAGTTGCGAAGTACCAGCAAAACTAATTAGCCAGTCATGAAGTTCAATAAAGTTTTGATAAAGTTTCTAGTCATAGCTTATCGTGAAACATGAAGTAAAACCTCCATGATAAAGTTGCAAACCTTTTTCAAGTCTATAGCACTAAAATTTCGAAAAAAGAATCCGCGCCTGCCGCGATTTTTGAATGCGTCACTCGAAGAGAAAATTTGGCGTCGCCTTGAAACTTCACCAATTATTTACGTGATTTTTCCTTTGGAATAGCTTAATATTCCTAAGTTTCACGCGATAAAAGCTTACTGCGAGCCTAGTTTTAGATCTTGTGTGGTGTGTGAAGTTATTTGTCAGTAAAATGATGGGCCTGTATTCCAGTGGGGCGTTGGGCGGTGTGGAGGTGATCGAGGGCGGCCTGGTGGGTGGGGAGCTCACGGCGCATGTCCTGAGTGCACAGGCGGCGGCGCACGCCGCTGCCACCGCCGCGGCGCATCAGCAAGCACAGCAGCAACAGATGGCAGTTCAACAGATCAGTAAGTTTCTCAATTTATTGCTGAGGTTCTCCCTGGCTTAGCTACTCAGAAGAGCATGTGAGCCCAGTAGAGGTTGGGTTCATCATGATCATCATCAGCCCGTTATGTTTTTTACGGCTGGGACACAGGCTTTCTCTCAGGGAGAGAGAACATGGGCAACCCGCACTAAACCTCAGTGTGGTTTGATTAAAAAATACAAATGTCATAAGTCATCATTCTACTTTGGGTGAACTTGCGGCTGCTTAAAATGGAAGACTATTAAATTTAAGAATAGAGTCCTGCAGGTCCTTGAAATTTAATAAAATATAATAATAATAATAAACACTTACACCAGAATTAAGGAACATTATATATTGTACATAATGTTGTTGTTTTTAATGTTGTTATACATAATATTGTCACAGATGAAATTACGAAAGTTGGTAATTTGGTATACAAAGATATTGACCCCTACAATCAGCCCCATTCAGGGGTGTGTAGCATTTCTAAAGAATGCATTATTAAAAAAAATACAATTCTAATTAACACGAAATCACAATTTTTCAATGCATTTTAATTGAATCAAATCTTCAGCATTTTGTCAACTATCAGATGAGTTAACAGTCCATTTTGTGCACACCTACCTTTCACGTTTGTTATTCAGTAAATCATTGGGTGACCATATATCTAACATTGCGTGCTGCAGCGCGCATACTGCACATGCGCTTTGCGGTAAGCAACTGGTTAGAATTGCTGCTGAATTAGTGTCCCTACTGTTCTTCATTATCTTTATTTTCAGTCAAAAGTTTAATTTCAGAAAGGTTTGAGTTTAAGTAGTTGGTTGCAAGAATTAATACTTTGTCAGACATTGATGCTGTTTCCAGGCCCTCATTGCTGCAATATCATTTATTTATAAGTGAGCAGCATAAATGCTGATGGGTCTGCATCACACAGAGTTGAAAGTCACTTCACATTAATGTTCAATTCCCATTCAATTAAAAAGACTAAAGTATTTCTGACATATTAGACATACATCTGTGTATACAGTCATATTAGAATAGAGAGAAAATAAAAAAAATGCTTATAATGTTAGTCAGTTATGTGGTTCTAATAAGAAGTGCAACAAGTGGCTTCAAACATCTCTTTGAATTAGCTCTTTCAAAACCATTTGTTTATCTCAAAACAATAATAAGTAACTTTGTCTGTTTGCCTGTTACCTTTCCATGACTAAGTGGCTAAACTAAACTTGATGAAGGAGCGTGTATCATTTTTGGCTTTCCTAAACTTCCACCATTTTGGAAAAAGCACTATGTCTTGGCTTGGCCATAAATTAAACTAGTGTCAATCAATAGGAAAACATATAAAAAACAAAAAGTGTTGTATTAAAAATTTCTCTATGTGATATACTTCCTGAGTTTTTTTTTTTAAGTAGCTCTTGCTGCTATATTTTTTATCTGTGTTGGTCCAGAGACCACCTGTACTCAAGTTCCATGGTTTGTTTCGACCTATGAAACCTTGAAATCAATCGTAAACCTCTAATAACAGACGATGCTACGCTTTAATATAATTGCTGAGATATAACTGTTTGATGAAATTAATGTCACAGACTTACTATTCTAAACTGCGCCTTCACATAGTTTCATGAAAAAATAATGTTATTGTATAGTTTGATGGAAAAATAATGATTTTTGAAACCAAGAATCTCAAAAAGGTATATATAGTGTTTTTTTTATAGAACACTGTTGTTTTACACAACACTGAACAAACTTTCCTTATCAATTGACACTCGTTTCATATATGGCCAAGAAATGGTTGAACAACATTTTGTATCGCAATAAACTGTAGATAAAGTCGGAGGCAAAAGCTAGTTTCAAAATAAACCTTGCATCTTCTCCAGAAACATCCCCATCATCAGGGCGCTCCACACCGGTCACCGCGGCTTCAGCCGCCACGGCACCAGCTGGTTCCACATCCCCGTCTCCGAGCAAGCTGTTTGTTGGAGGCCTCAGCTGGCAGACCAGCTCGGAGAAGCTCCGGGAGTACTTTGCCATGTTTGGGGCTGTGACTGACGTTCTGATCATGAAGGATCCCGTGACGCAGGTGAGATAGGCATGAGGTTTTCATTTTGGTGGGGAAATGCATTGGTTCGATATGGGTTATTTTAAAATTAGCATAAACTTTTTAATAAAAATGACTTTTTGTCTTGGTGTCATAAGCCTTTTGAAGAAAGGGGGAGGGGAGAGGGTGTGGGCGAAGGGAAGTACGAAATACGACACTCAAAGAGCATTTTTTTGTCTCATTTCCTACTCCATTTTAAATTTCAATACAACCATCATTGTCTCTGGACAGTGGTGCCAGCAACCAAGACCACACTGCTGCCTGAAGTTGTTGGCAGGGCGCTGCACGATGCACCCCAAGCGAGACGCCAGTGCAGGCCTTAAAGCCCCCATCTCGAATAAGAATAATAATATAATAAACGCTTTATTGCACCAGAATTAAGAGAAAAAATAAATACAAGAAATAATTTAAAAAACAGGCACAGTAGGTGGTCTTATCGTCTTGGCTTTTTTCTTTATATATTTTTATAAAGGAAAAATTTGGATTACATACAGGATTCGAACCTGCAGCCATCCATGTTAAACCAATTGAGCTTCTGTAAACACTTTATCACACTCCAAATTCTATCAATTCAATTCCGACAGTAAGAGCGATGGTGGCAATAGTGCAATTTAAAATCCAATGATACTGGTTTTGTTCCTCGGCTCCGTACCAATGACTTTGTAAGTTATGTGCTGGTTTACGTTGCTCCGTGTTTGTTGGAGGGCATGTTAAGCTATTGGTGCCGGCTGTTATTGATTAATAGCAGTTGTTAAGCCATGTCAGAGATACTCGGGTGGCCTGACAATCTCTGATACCAGAGGCCAGCACTACCTTATATGACTAATAAAAACAGGGACAGTGACGCCATCTATTGACAATCATTTGAATTAATCGATTGACATTAAGCCAAATTTTCTTATAATAAAAATATTCGATAGGTATGTATAGTTTTCACTAAACAGGTGTTACTGCAAAAATCTTAATAGAAAATATAAGAATACTCCTTACTGTAAAACTACTTTATAGATTCCATGTATTTTTATAAGAATCACCTGTAATATTTTAAATGGACCAATGCATTTACCCTTTGTAGAATAATATCTAGGTACAATTATTTTATTGTAAAGTTTTTTTATAATTAAAATGTTGGCAATATGAGGACGATTAAAAAATATATTTTTTTACATGTTTATTGATATTATTACATATATGTTTACAAATATTTCTACATACCAGCGGTAACTTTGGTTACCGTTACACCATACAATAAGTAGGTTCAGTACGAGCGATCACTTTGAGCCTTTAACAGATTTAAAATGAGAACCATGTAATTAAATTTCGAAATTATTTAAATGTCAAAATTAAAAATGCTTTAATTTTTACCATTTAATTTCTTTGGGTCGAGTTTCCGATATTTCGACACTTGTTGCAAGCGCCATGATCACAAACTGAAGTAAAAAAGGGTGGGATTTTTCTAAGTGCAAAAAAACCTCGATCTCATGAGATTTTTAACGTACTCAGAAAAGGAGAAGATTCTCAATTAAACGCTTACCTTTTTTAATGTATGTACAGTTACAAGCAATATCATGTGAACATTGTATCTATAGTCTAAACTTCTAATAAAGCAGTAAGTATCAAAAAACAACAAACAACAACAACAAGACTATAACATTTATTTAAATCGTAGTCATTCTGTCTGTTTGTTTGTCTGTCTATCTGTTTGTTCGCGCATCACGTAAAAACTACTCGACCGACTGGGACGCGGTTTTCACTGTTGGATAGCTTAGGTTTCGACTTGAACACTGGTGTTCTTAGTGTCTCAATCCGACGAGTAGAAGCCGAGCAATAGAAATTTGGTATTTTGTACTTTATTTTTGGTCCTGGAATAACACATAGGTAACTTATAACCCAGAAAAATGACCACGCGACCAAAGCCGCGGGCAGAGCTAGTAAAAACAGTAGATATATATTTTGTATCTCGTTTTGTTGGTAAAAATGTATATGTATTTGACACAATGTTTACATGTTATTGCTCGTAACTGTACATACATTAAAAAAAGGTACACGTTTAATTGAGAACCTGCAAAACACTTTGTACAATGAAATCAGTGTACATGGAGTGGTAGATTGAGCAGTCCTACGCTCCGTCTACCAGTCCACCACACACACCACCAGTCCAGTAGTCGCCACTCGAGAACCTTTCTTCTCCAACGGTTACCGCTTCTAAATGCTATGTAGCCTGCCAAAAATGTTGCGCTTGAAATAGGTAGTAACATTATTTATTCTGTGGCAATAGTGCCGAAAACTCGTAACAAAATAATTACACGGTAAATAATGAACATGTCAATAAAACTTTTATATTTGGCTTACATTCCAAAACAGATTATTCAGAACTCTCAACAAACCTTATTAATCGTCCTCATATTGCTTATTTAAAAAGTATTGTTAAATAAATGTAACCTTACCAATGTTAAATATTAACATATATTTTTTTAAAGACCGCCTTTAGGCCGTGTATACGAAGATGGAATTCCAACTCGACGGGTCAGTCGTAATAATATCAAATTATGGTTGTTAGGTTTGGAAACTATAGGTAGTTTGTAGGTGTATGTGCGTCTAGTCAAAGAATGTGGACCATAGACAAAAGAAATAGGAAAATCGCTAGTTCCTGCTGATTTTACTAACAAAAAAACTAAAAAACACGCCTGCCCTGCCAAAAAATAGTTTATGCCTATAAATTAATAACGTATTTGAATTTGGAGCCATATTTATTTTTCAAAATTAAAATATAGCTGTTACTCAGGGGAATGTAAGGATTCTTACTATATGCTATACGTCTAAATCTGTTCAGGCATTTAAAAGTTATGGTGGAATAAAGAAACTCACATACATACAAACAAACATACATGAATCTAATCTAATCTAAAAAATACACTCCTTTTTTTGGGCAGGCGTGTAACAAACTCATATCAAGATCTAAGTAGTACGATTTATTCAAATTTTGGTTTAACTAAAGAATATGTTCTAATACTTAGGGCCTATTGCCAAGTAATGTTTCAAGTAAGCTGATCGCCAGCTAGTCACCAGTACGTATGAATTTCACCACGTCTGAGCGATGCTAACCCTTGATGAAAGAAACAAAGAGCAAGAACTTAATACTTACTATCATTCAAAATGCGATCACGCGACTATTTGTGGTGTACGTGTCGCGTGGTCGCGTGATATGTAGTCGATTAGTTATGTGTGCTGCCCCGGCTCAATACTATGGATAGAGGCTTTTTAGTTTTTATGATGATTAAGTTTAGTTACCTATTTGCCAATTAAAGAAGCCGTCTCCACTATAAGCGCGGAGTTTTGGTAGAACATGAATCGGACGAACTTCCTTATTTGTTCTTTCATCGAAGTGCTAACCAACAATTAAACTGGCCTGTAATTTACTTGTTACTCCACCTGCCGGTTAGCATTTTAATTGAAGAGTAGAGCTATATTGTAATAGGTAGAACTTCTTGTTTATTAAAACTAGCTATCGCCCGCGATTTTGTCCGCGCGGACTACAGTTTATCGCAAAAAAAAGGATCGCATGTTCATCTAATCTTGGATATTAAAAACTAATGCAACATTATAGCACCAATGCTCTTGATGCTTTTTGACAGACTATTTACAAAGTTTCATCAAAATCGGATTAGCCGTTTTTGGCGTGACAACTCGCTAAACAAACAAACAGACGTTTCACTTTTATATATTGTTGTGGATTGTTGCACACATGGTAATTTTACTAGGGTAAAAATAAAATTAAAAACCCGTCTTTCCTTGTGAATCATATGATGCACACTACTTGTCAAATTTCATCAAGATGGGTTCAGCCGTTAAGACGTATGCGATTGTAACTCTGATTGTTACCGTTGCGAAAAAAAGCCGCGGGGCGATGCTAGATATAAAATAGGTAAGCAGGCGTTACTTTTTTTATTTTTAGGGTTACATACGTCCTAATAAAAAAAAACGGAACCCTGTGTGTCTGTCTGTCATAGACAATTTGCACCGAATCTACTGGACCGATTATGTTGAAATTTGGTAAAGAATTAATGCATTTCTGTGACCTAAACACGGACATGTAAAGTAACGTAAATTAATTAATTTTGAACATGATATAACGAACAAAACCCCTCTCTATGAGAGTTATACTCGCACTTGTCAGGTTTTTTTTTATTACGGACTATGCAATTGTTTGAGCACGATCGCACCTGAAGGAAAGCGATGATGCGGTCGCTTGCTAGTAGATACGTATTCACTGTACACTTGAACACACCTGGGTTGTAATTTACCGGAAACACTGACGAGGGCAGGACATTCCACTCCTTTGCAGTTCTTATAATAAACTAGCTTTCGCCCGCGACTTCGTCCGCGCGGACTACAGTTTATCGCGAAAAAAGCATCCTATGTTCTTCTCGGATATTAAAAACCAATGCAAAGGTATAGCAGCAATGCTCTTGATGCTTTTTGGCAGACTTGTTATTATTTCGTTTCCATGGCAACGTGTCATTCCGTTCCTTACAGCGGGTAATCCTCGTTTTCCAGTTCTCCCATGGCAACTTACAATTTTCCGGGATAAAAAGTATCCTATGCTGGTCTTTATATTGTACAGTACCTATTTACAAAGTTTCATCAACATCGGATCAGCTGTCTTGGTGTAAAAGCTCCCCAAACAAACAGACAACGTTACAGTTTTATAGATTGGTGTGGATGAAGAAGCATAATCCTACGTTGTCGTGTAGTGTAACTGCTAAAATCGTATATTACAAAAGAAGTTCTTATATAGGAGTAAAAACTTTAAAAATTGTTTGAATATTCATAGACACGAGGCTTCATGTCTTGACCTAATGCCAAGCTGTGTAACGTTATGTACATTTATTTTTAGGGTTAGGTTTAGTTGTAAGGGTTTTTTTTGTCTATGGAACTCGATACTGGACGCACATAAATAGTTGGGCTATGGTTGAAAAAGTAAATTAGGTAACACTAACTACCATTATTAACCATAGACAAGAGTCTCGCATGCTAGTCGTCACTAACATTCTAGTTCTTCGTTAGGCATAGACAATAAAAACTTTGGAATATCCTCTTTGTCTATACTTCTTGGTAGTTCCCTTTCCCGTCCGTGTTGCCTTGCCAAAAAACTACCATCGACAGATTTTATTAGTAGTTAATTCTATAGTCGAAAAATGTAGAAATTTTCTTATAGCTAGAGGAAATAGTTATTAGGTAATGAAGCAACACTGCTACTAACCTTAAAATCCTTTTCTAACTATTTAGCTATTAAAAATCACAAAAATTAGAGAAAAATATAATCTGGTAGATAAATGTATTTAGTATTTTTCACTGAGGTAACATTGCTCCGATGCAGTTGGTAGTTTTTGTCACAACGGGTAATTTTACTGCTAAGATAGACAGAATTGCTAATAATATTGAGATAGTATACGTCGGTACCTTTGATTAGAATAATCCGAGTACTGTGGCCATTTTACGTTCTAAATATAATTATGTTATTTAAGTATGTTTGAGGTTCCATATTTTAAGACCAGTTTTTTTTATTTTTTTATTTGAACATATTTCCACAGAGTAATGATATTATTCGGATTCGGATAGTGTTTATCTAGGTTCCCAAATGTATTTAGTTTTAAAAAAGGCTTACCTACCATCAGCCTGTAGCTTATTGAAATCACATTTTGATAAATAAACCTTTATTCTACAACCGCCATTTTGAAAAAACAACGCGATTCGTGGCCACTAATCAAGCTTTTATTAGACTGATACAGGACTTAAATACAAGCAAAAAATGACACTAGTATCCTAAAGTTTATCTTTGCAACCCCCAAACGCGATAAGCGAGGGATGTTCTTATTCTTATTCGAGATGGGGGCGATAAGGCCTGCACTGACGTCCCGCTTGGGGTGTATTGTGCATTTCCCCATGCCAGCCTCTACCCAAGCCACCCAAGCCCCTTTATATACCGGAGCACGGCTTTAGGTCGCTGGCACAGCTGTTCCAGTGATGTCGCTGTAGATGGTGTTAATTTACTATTATCGTTGAGCCTGTGAATCCACTTTACCCTGTTGTAAAAGACCAGTTTTTTGTCTTATCTCTTCCGTGGCTGCACAATGCAAAGGCACATGCTCCACAGTCTCCTCCTCCTGCATAAATCCACGGCACAGAGGACTGTCTGTAGCTCCAGTTTTGTGCAGGTGGTAATTTAGGTTGCAATGACCCGTGATAAGACCTACCATGAAACGAAGGTCTTGCCTAGTCAGCCTTAGCAGATTGTTGGTGATTTTCCTGTTAAGGGATGGAAACATAACTTTTGCATTTCTGCAATCCGTTTTCTTGGTCCACCAATTTTGATGCTCTCTCTCTGTGTATTGAACAAGTAGGTTTCTTACCTCCATTGCGGTGGGTTTACAGAGCTTTACCGCATCTTTTCCGATGTTTCTTAGCTCCTTCCTTGGCAAGCATGTCTGCCTTCGTATTTCCTGGACATGAGCCGTGGCTTTTCGTCCACTTGACTTTAATTTTATATCTTTCAGATAAGTTTTGTAGGGTCTCATGACATTCTGAAACTACCCTCGACTAGTTATAGGTTTCCTTAGTGCATAGATGATGGCTGCACTATCTGTGATGAAAGTAGTTCAGTCACTATTTGTACTAGGTGAAGGTACATCGAGCGTAGATATCGCTCTTGCCGCCAACAGTAGTCCCATAGCTTGCGATAGCGAGGGGTGTTATAAGTTTAGGGGTTTGTTGGATCGTGGCTCCCAAACATATGGACCGATTTGAAAGCTAATGTGATAGGGATGGTTCTTAGCTATACTGGGGGTAGGGGTTTTTTTTTTTAAATCTGTGCTTTTTTATGTACTCTTTTTTTATATGTTTAAACTCTAATATGTTAGAAACGCGTAACTTTAGGCAACTAGTGTTTTTGTATTGAAAAGCCCTCTATCGATTTATTAAGGGAGTAAAGGATGGTCCCAACTTTTTCAAAATGGCGTACGCGGACTTCTAACAAGAAGGGCTTTTGGTCTAAAACTGTAGTACTATTACTTATTCTGTGCTAAAACTCTGGAACCTCAAAAAAAACCCAGTAAAGTGGCCATAAAATCACAACTATAATAATCAATAGAGTAGTACCCACTACTGACTTGGCATGGTATCATCCCAGACGTACCGTAGGACTAAGTAGGAGGGTGATAGTATATAAGTATTCTAGGTACTTTATAGTGTGAAATTTAACCGTTTGATTGTATTTTTTTAACCTTGTTACACTTGCTGTCACACCACGACTTTGCCCGCGTGTGACGATATTGCAGGACCTATACTAGTGTACAATAATATTATCCAAACTTCTTCTTCGTTCAGCCGTCACATTTTATTTTATCTATTGCTCGGCTTCTACTCATCGCATTGAGATGCAAAAGTTCAACAGAATTTGAAAATTCTTAAGGCAAGTACTCGTAAGTGAAATCCTATGGATATACATCCATAGGTCAGTAGCTTATTTTAAGTCCTCTAAACCATTTTTAAACCCCGAACTCCAAAGAGAGGGGTGTTATAAGTTTAGGGTGCGTATGTATATATATCAATGTTATCACTGTATACGTGTGGTCTGTGTATGGCATCGTAGCTCCCAAACAAATGGACCGATTTGGATGCTGTTTTTTTGTTTTTTAAAAGCTGATGTGATTGAGATGGTTCTTATAAATAAATAATAAACAATAGTTTAAAAAAACTAAAAAACACGCTTTATATAGAAAACCAAACTAAAAATAGAAAATAAATTTTAATAGTGTAAATAAGAAAAAAATGTTTTATTTCAAAAAAACCGTGGGGTGCTTCTCATATCTGTCAATGAAATATTTATAACTATTGACCCATAGTTTTATATATATATATATATATATATATATATATATATATATATATATAGTTTTATATATATAAAACTATATATATATATATATATAGTTTTATATATATAAAACTAATAATAATTAAATACGTAGAAGCATGCGCGTGCGCTGGCTACAAAAGTTACCAAACGAACATTTCAGAACAATACATTTTTGTTTATCGGTACGGTTAGAAAATAGCACGCAGGAAATCTTCTCTGTGGAAAATAGCAAAATTGGTACAGTCACAGAATAAATAATTGGTACAGTCGACAAAAGAATGTGATAACGAGTGTAACAAGGTCGTGTTTAATATAATAATTAATCATATACTTATATCGTGTTTTTGCTCAACAGTTGATCTAAGAACGAATGTCTTGCCACGCTATTGTGTATTTTGTAGCTTGAAAATGATATATCTATACCCTAATTACCACGTAAGCCTAATCACTTTTGGGCCGAACTATACGCATCCGGCCACGGTCAGGTTCCGGTTCGATTCGGGTCAATTCTACGGAGACGGCGCGACCGTGACCGGAAGTCTATAGTTCGATTCGACCTAAACGTTAATGCTCGCGAACCTTACAACTTACATCCGGTCGCAATATTCTATTTAGATTTTACCCTACTAGAGATAAATTAAGTTCCACATAAGTCATGTTAAATGTAACCTAAACATCCGCCATTTTCAACAACTCGATTTCTTGGCCACAAATGAAACTAGTGTCAATCGATAGGAAAAATATAAGAAACAAAAAGTGTTCTAAAAACAAATTGGCTTCAGCTCCCGATTCATAATGTATTTTTTTCATATATTTTTTTCCTTTTTCCATTCATTTTACATTAATAATTATTTTAAAAAAATATTGCTTTGTCATCGGGTTGTGAGGCTACCCTGAAAGTTTCAGCCGGCTCGAAATTTGAATTGCAAGATTCCAGGACAAAATACATCGATACATACATACATACATACATACAAGTGAAGTTAAATAAAAACTTTTAAAATTGTTCTTTACACGCGTTAGGAACACCTGCTGCTATCCTGTTTTACTGTGTTGGTCAAGGGACCACCTTAAATATAATTGTTTGTCGTATGAGGTAGTGCTGGCCTCTGGTGTCAGAGTTTGTCAGGACGCCCGAAAGCCTCTGACATGACTTAACGATTGCTATTAATTATTATTATTACTATCTGATGACATTAATGTTACAGAAAACTATTCTAACCTGCGTCATCGCATAAGTTACACGACAAATTAATATTATCGCCATGTTTTAAGAAAAATAATGAATTTTAAACTCAAATATCTCGCAAAAAGTACGGCGATTTTTATCGATCAATATTTGTTTCGCATAATTTCCTCTATCGATTGACACTAGTTTAATTTGTAGCCAAGAAATCGAGTGTATTTCAAAATGGCGGAAATTTAGGTATGCAGGCTCCATACAAAAATGCTAGTTATTCATCTCAGTACGGTAAAATCCCGATGATTCAGTATTGAGACCCTCGTTTTAGTCGATGTCTTTGGTTTTCGTGAACGTATTGACTGGACTTATCATACATACTCGCTAGTATTTATTTGCATTTTGCTTAAAGATTTTTGTGTATCGCGTTTTACCTAGCTCGATAAATAATAAGGTTTCTTATTCGACGCTGAACTTGGATGGCACAGTGCGGCAGTGAACTGTGCTAACTTATTAAATACTAGTGTTCCCGACCGCGACTTCGTCCGCGCGGACTACAGTTTATCGCGAAAAAAGCATCCTATTTTCTTCTAGGATATTAAAAACCAATGCAAAAGTAGGTATAGCACCAATAGTCTTTATGTTTTATGACAGACTTGTTATTTCGTTTCCATGGCAACCACAGACCATTCTGTGATGGCAACCATTCCTTACAGTGAGTAATAAACATTTTCCAGTTTTCCCGCGGAAACTTTCAATTTTCCGGGATAAAAAGTATCCTATGTTTTAAGCTGTCTCCATTTTAAATTTCATCAAAATACGTCCAGCCGTTATCGCGTGAAAGCTCCCCAAACAAACAAACAGACAACGTTTCACTTTTATATATTGGTATGGATACCAAGACAATAGTTTAAATTTCATACACTCTGTAATTTATCAGTCATCATCAGCCTATAAAGCTCCCACTGGTTCAGTCTAGAAATGACTGATTTTCGAAGTGACTACATAGTCTACAAATGACCGATTTTCGAAATGGACTACATAGTCTACAAATGACTAATAAATGATTTGCGGTACAATCCTGATCAAATAGGACTAGAGTACTTATCACATTACTACTTGTTAATAAAATTGGGTTTACAAAAAAAACAGTCTTTTGTAGAATCGGTCATATGCAGAATCAGTCAGTTATAGAATTGCGCTTTTCAAGAATTGATCATTCATAGACTATGTAGTCATTTCGAAAATAGTCATTTGTAGACTACAACTTCCCATTATTGGGAAAAATACCCACTCTCATAGAAAGACAGGAGTATTTCCCGTGTAATTTCGCTTGCTTTTAGCGCATTTAGTATTTTCCTATGTATATGTAGATCTATAGGTTTTCTATGGGCGAAATGCGAATACACACTAACGAGCGTTACAAGTCCCGCACCACACCATGTTAACCTTTTCACGCCCCGTGTGCCAAGACATTCGTCCCCCACTGCGCCCTCTAACGCTAGCCGCGCGCAGAGATCGCGCGGCTTCGGCTTCATCACATTCCAGGAGGCGTCGTCCGTCGACAAGGTCCTCGCCGTTCCAGTGCACACGCTCGACGGCAAGCGCATCGACCCCAAGCACGCCACGCCCAAATCGGCCCCCCGCCCGGCTAAGACCAAGAAGATCTTCGTCGGGGGGGTCGGTCAAGACACGTCAGCCGAGGAGGTCAGAGCCTACTTCTCACAGTTTGGACTCGTAGAAGACACAGTCATGCTGATGGACCAGCAGACTAAACGCCACCGCGGCTTCGGCTTCGTCACCTTCCATTCGGAGGAGGCGGTCGAGCGCGTCTGCGATATTCACTTCCACACAATAAAGAATAAAAAGGTGGAGTGTAAGCGCGCTCAGCCTAAGGAAGCGGTCGCGGCCGCGCCGTTGGCTTTAGGCAAAAGGCTGGTGCTCAGACCGGGAAGAGGGCTGATGTATGCGGCTAGTGGTGTAGGCGCGGTCCCCACTGTGGGGGCGCACGCGTATAGATACGCCCCATACGCGCTGCCTACAGCCGCCACGGCCGCGACGGCTTTAGTAGCGCCGCCACAGCCTCAACCGGCCCCCGCGATGCCACAGTTCGGGGCTTACTCCCTCGCCGGCGTCGACATGTCTTCGTTCCAGGGCGTCGACTGGGGAGCCATGTACGGCCTCCCCATGTACATCTAAAGCGACACGGAGACGACCCCCACCCGCCTGAGAGGTTCCCTTTCTTTTTCGTATCTACAATAGAGTTCCTACGTTTTTTTTTAAGTCTTGCCGCGAACTCGCAGTGGCCACTTTGAATGATCAGTATTCGAAAATTGTAGTTAAGGTTGTTTAATTATATTGGCTCATTAGTAGATTAAGGTTTTTACGACAAGCAATACCTTTCGCCCGTTGCGGGCATCAAAGAAACGCATTTCGAAGTTTTTTTAAATATTAAATAAAAGTTAGATTTTAGAGGCGGCGCCCGATCACAGTTTCGCTGAATATGTCTTATATTTAAGTATTACGTAATTAGTGCAATCGAAGAATTATATATAATTACAAAGAGGTATCGTTTACTGAAGTATGACACGTATTTTGTTAAACAATATATTTAGGCGTCGCCTCGGAGTTAAGGCGAAGATCTCAAGTATTTTAGTTGCGTAAAAAACACTAATTTTTCTTATTGTTTTGTCTTGAATTTTGTAATTAGTACGTAGTTATAGTGCACGTGTGTTGGCAATACGATATACTTTATATTATTTAATATACATCTATATAACGACTGTATAAGAATCTCATATGCAGCTACGTATTATTTAATAATAATATAAGCGTACATTATTTCTTTCGCGGTTTCTTTGAAGTCGTGTGACCGTAAGCATGTAATAAAGAACGTGCTTCGAATTAAAAAAAACGTTGACGAAAAATAAAAATAAAAAAGTTGGTTAAAAATTAATTGACAAGCTTTAATGGGCAGGACTCCAAAACCATGTCTTTGTCATCTCAAGCAAAAAAAAACAGCAGTATTTGGACTAAATTACTCAGATACATGTAAAGTCACACGACGTCACCTGCGTGGCAGCTCTCAATACTCGTTTCATACATATCCCAATTAAGTGGAAAGCAATCTCATCTACATATTGTATGTATTGACTATACGTAGACATAGAAGCCCTCGGGTTGGTGGCGGTGATATTTGGCATTGAAAGCTTGCAATTGGGTACCTCCGTGGTACCCAGAGGGTGATATTGAATATTTGATTCAACTTACTGTGTCAAATGCTTCAATATGATAGCTCGCGTCATACTATGTATCTTGTATATCTCTTCTATTCTTTGAATAAATCGTCATCATGCACTTTTGTTCAATCTCCAGTATCTGTCTTTTCCCTACTAGTGATAATAATTCGATACCACTTTAATCTCTGTAGAAATAATGTCGAAATTCTATCTGTAGTAGATAAAAGATACACAGGTTATTGAAACCGCTATAAAATATCGAAAACTGAATATTTAGTACAAAGTCTTAATTAACTCGTCCACATCTCTTAAACCCTAACAAAAAGACAATATACAGGGCTTACGGTGGATCACGGCAAATCTCTGAACCAAGGAGATATATTAATTTGTGAGAAACACGTTTAATGTAAATTGGCTATAAATAGCACTTTTACAAGTCATAAACTAGCCACATGAACAAGTAGAAAGAAAAAAAACTTACACATGGCGCACGGTGTTGCAAGTGTCGCAACACGGTCATTCGCCCCGCAACAACGTAATATTTCTAATGTATTTCATGTTTATTTTGTACTAGCAGTTCTGCCCTACGGAGCCGCCCGTACATTTCCCGTTATACCACAAAAACTTGGAATTATCCCGGGGAAAAAAGTAGCCTATTTCCATCTGGAATAATGTAGCTTTGTACCAGTGAAATTATTTTGAGTATCGGTTCAGTAGTTTCAAAGATAGCCGTAACAAACTTCCTCTTTCTAATATGAAATTTTAAACTTGTGTTTTTGGACAAAGTATGATCCTGATTTAGTTCAGCCAGACTGAATTCATACTTCAGAGTTAAGCAGTGAACCCTGTATTAGCGATTCTTCTCAAATTAAAGATTACGTTCAAACTGCAGGCGTTATCTATTCCCACAAATCACCGCCGCCACGCCATAAGAGCGACACTAGTGTATTTAATAATAACCCTTAGTTTAGTTGGAGGAATGCGACTAACACCCCAGTGTTTCGTGACAATAAGCTAAGTATATTGCCGCCCGTAGACTTGCCTGTCTTTGCCTGGAGAGCTCCGAACTAAGCAGCGAGGTTTATAGCTGTCTACTGGCCCTGTTATAAAAATTTACTCTAACATTGAAGTGAAGAAATTTTAAAAATATTGTCACAAATCTAGTTGGTCAAGTTGCATTTTAAATGATGACAATAAATATTAAAATCTGGCGATTTATGATTAAAAAACCTAATAATCTAATAAGCAAGCATATATTCGAGTTCCAAAATCATTATCACAAATAAAACATGTTTTGTTTGTAAAATATTTGAAAGTATATAAACGTAAAAAAATACAATTTAAATGTTGATTTTCTAAAGCAATAGACTGGGCCATGAATGTCACATGCTCTTGAAGGACATGAAACAATAATTAGATTTCGCGATAAACGAAATGAGGAATAATAGCCCTACATATCTAAGCCTAAAACATCCTATAATCAAATAGAATAAACGAATAACCGCCCACCTCGGCCCTGTGACCTAATTTGGTCTATCAAATAATATCATATTCGGGCAGAGTAGATCGAATTTGGGCGCCAATGTGCCCTAGCCACCGTTATTAAAGCTTATGTCTGGCTTCGCGCCAAGTTATATGGACAAGCATTGGGAAATAATACATTGGGAGGCCGTTCTGTTTTTATAATATTTGCGAATCTTAGCCATGAAATTATTAAATGAAATAAGCGTTGCTGACGTGACACACGATAGAAAAACGCGTCCATATTCAATGATATGCGAGGTAGAGTCAAAAAATCGCACTAAATTACACCGAAAATTACTTTAAAAAAGTCATCAGGACAAGGCAATCCAATGTGCGCGACTTACATAACTCAATTTAGGCAACGGATTGCAGCGCGACCGAACTTTTGTACGGCAGTAACCCGTCTAAAGCCCGGTCACGATGCACAGAGAATTTCGTACAATGACCCCTCGTTACTTGTCTCTTTTGCTCGCGCCTAAATATATTGCTGTCGCGTTCGCACATTCATTACATTTATGCGCGAGCGAAAGAGACTAGTAACGAGGGGTCATTGTACGAAATTCTCTGTGCATCGTGACCGGGCTTTATTTTAAAATGTCGTTCATTGTTCATTTATATTAAAATATTATCGTCCACTTGAATGGAAACGCAGATCGCGAGTCGGAACGCATTTTTTTTCTTATGGATGTTCTGGTACAGATATATGTATCGACGTAATGAAATTTTGAGAATTGATAATTGATTATAATACTGATTCAATAACTTTGACAACGTTTTCATAAAAAAACATACACCTAATTATCTGTCTATTCTATACCTATACGAAGAATACTCAGAGCTTGCAAGGCAGCCAGTATTCCTAACCAATTTAAGTAAATCAATCAAAATATACTTAAATCTTGCCAGTGAAAAACATGTACTTAATTTAAATACTTAAAACTTAGTGTAATAATTATATCTCTAAAAGCAATATTTATTAATTCCTGTGATTGAAGTATTATAAAAAGACAATTATATGGTTGTGTTGGTGCAATTCCTAGTGTTAAGAATTCTCTTGGACATAGTCCGTTGTATCCTTCAGTATTATTCTATAGTATTCTAAAGATCTTTTTTGAAAATTTATATCTTATTAAACATTTTTGGCAAAAGCAAAATAGTTAATATCCTGAAAGCTTAGTTTATAAAATTGACGTTAGTAAATATTCTTTTCAAATATGTCAGCTATCCTACCCTTAAAAGGTCTTAACATTTCAAGTACTTAAACATATTTATGGTACTTATTTTTCTAAATCCAGGCAAAGACAGATAATGTGTAGCGCAGAATGCATGCGGTAGCTTCGTCGGCTACATTCCCTGCCAGCCGGCACTCAATGTAACTCTGGCGTGTGGAAAAGGTTTTAAAATATATAGAAGAAGTGTTTTTTCCGTATTTAAATTTGTACCGGTGATAAATAGGGACACCGTAACGTCCTTACCAAGTTAGCAGATTGAGTGTTTTTTATTACTGATTTGGCAAGTTTATCCTCCAGTCAATACAAGATGCAAATAATTCTCTCGTGCGAGTTTATGTGAACGATCTATAGGACGATTATTATGTATTTAGAATGCGCTTCTAGGGCATTGACTTCTAGGACCATCGCACTGATTTTGGCCATTGATTTCTGAATTTTGGTTATTTTTTACTCCACTCCGTTATTTCCACACGCCACAGCTACCTTTTGCTATAAAAACATGTATACATTTAATTATAGCAGTATTCATAGCATAAGTAGGATTAGAACCTCCTTGAGATTAACCGCAGCCACCGCGAGATGCTAGCTATATCTGGTTCGCGCCGGATGCGACGCCATCTTGAAAAATGATACTACTGACCGACATATCCCTAAGATATACACGTAAATATACGTTTTCGTATTGGAAGAGGATATTATGACCTCATAGTACCCTTAACAGCATGAAGGTACAAGGCATACAAGGTTCTTGATATTTAACGTGAAAGAAAAGTAACTAAAGGTTGATAACGATGTACAGCGAATTTCGTCAAGAGGTTAATGCTCGCACATTAACGTTCGAGTGGGATGGCGATATAATTAGACATTATTGACAGATTGATGTAGCATCTCGCGGCGGTTGCATGCGCACTCTAAGTCGATTACACCCTTTGTATATTAGCATTTTTCCTGACATTCAGTATTAGAAGGTTGATAATAATTTGTGATGTCTATAGAAGCCGCCACTCCGCTTAACTTGCCAAAATTTTTCATCGCTATTGGGGTGGCGTTAATCTTTACTTATTTTTTCCCTCTAATTGTAGTGTGAATTGATGCGTTCTTTTTTTTCCACCCTTGTATTGTTACACTTGTAACCTGTTTTTTTCGCCGCTATCCGTTGTCGTGCCTTTTGTGATTGTCGTTTTTGTTTGGAGTAATATGAAGGTTGATTTAGATTTCTAGAAAGAACCTGTATGTATTTTTGACGACATTAACCAGTGATTATAGATTTATTTTGAAACGATGGTTACAAACTGGCCATGGAGAAAGCTTATTTTATTTTATTAACAACGGATTCCGGCAGTAGGTTAGAAAGTAGTATGTACTTAGAGCAGTTAGTTGCCCGTTGTATGTAATGGTGCACTTAGACATACTCAATGTGTCATTACATGGATATGATTAGAATTAAACTGTGTGTTTTATTTAGCTCTCAAAGTGGGTGGCATCCTGGGTTTTCGGTTTTCTCATTCACCTCGAATAGTTTGCACGTTGCTAGTATATTTTTGAGTGTGTTGAATTTGCCACACGTTGGGCGCCAAAGGTGGGTGGTGCGAGATCTTCGTAATGGTAAGTCGCGATTGAGGCATGCGTAACCAGTATTGTACATTACACTGTAGTCGAAACTAGTAATGTATT
Organism: Alsophila aescularia; assembly: GCA_946251855.1. Lineage (NCBI taxonomy): Eukaryota > Metazoa > Arthropoda > Insecta > Lepidoptera > Geometridae > Alsophila > Alsophila aescularia. The sequence continues at coordinate 67,107,101 of OX276374.1, forward strand.
CAGTAACTAATTCGATCTCTCGGACTGTAAGCGTAAGGCATGGTTGGCATGGACTTATACGTAAAAACGATATACTTCTTCCATACTTCACTGTCAATTTTCAAGGCGGTACGCCACACGTTGGTTGTGATACGTGCTATTTGAGCGATATTTCTTTTGAAGCTAAAATAGTTTTAGCTTCAAAAGAGATGTTTTACGTAGACACGTAGTTTATACCTTGTAGTGACGCTTCGCTTGAGGCCTACGGTCTTCCCGGTTGAGAGATATGTTTTGCCAAATAACGGGCCAAATGTTAGCCAAAATTCAGTATTCTTTTGCTCAATATTGTAAGTCGCAGCCCAGATTCTATTTTGCGACTCAACTTTTCCGAGTAGATAAAACCGATGCCAAGTAGGGCGCCCGAACAATGCAATAAATGGCAGTATCGAGTTTCATTCATATTGACTAAACAATGAATGTGAGAGAAAACTTGTGATGTATTTTAGGGGTTTCTTAAAATTCCCTTTAGTTGTGTTGAGGTTGAGATGTCAAGCTATTCGTGTATTTAATATTTAACGATGTTCCTTCGAGTTTCACTTCTCACAGGACGTTGTAGTAACTATTTGGAAAGCAATGAACGAGGTGATGGTTGTGTGTACGCTGCGACAGTATGGAAAGTCTTGCCAAAAACAGCTTTTAACGCAAACTGTAGCTTAAGGATGTGACAATAATTCGGTGGACATTGCCTACTCAGAAGCTAACTACTTCGTTCTCGAACGAAACATTCCTTTCTAGTCATTGTTTTAGGTTATTCAAAAGTAACAATTTGGCGGGAAACCACATACAGAGTCTTATCTTGCTCAATACTTCTTGCCTAGCTGTAGTTCTAGATAAGCTTGAACAGTAGTAATGTGCCATACACTCGATATGCCATAGCACGCGACTGTGGGCGTCTAGTGACGTCCCCGCTTACCGCAATTCCAGAACAACTGGACCAAATGTAACAGCATTCAGTATGATTATAGTATTCATAATATAAGTTAGGATATACAGTAATATACAATTTTTGGATTGGTATAAAAATATAATGTTTAAAGAAACTTATAATATTATGTTGTGTGTTTTAAATGTATGGCGATGCTAGAGTAGTTGAAGTAGTGTAGTAATTTTGAAGTTTTACATACATAATGATAAAAGTATGACTAACCGAAAGCAATAAACGTTATTATAATAATAATTACAGCACGCGCGCGCTGCGGCTAGTTATTGGCTGGGTATCACGGAAAAGAGTCTGAAACGACAAAATGAAAACGTTTTAGGCCTTGCAATGAAAATGTAGGCTAAACGTGTAGGTACGCACGAAGGTTTGGGCATTTTTAGAAGAAAAAAACTCGTTCATTGCGATGATATTCGCGCGTTCATTACGATTATATTAACGCGTTCATTGCGATGTTATTCGCGCGTTCATGGTGATGATATTAACGCGTTCATTGTGATGATATCATCGCGTTCATTGTGAGTATGCTCGCGCGTTTTTATACTCACTACATTGCTTAAGATTTTCATGCCCTCCGCATTCATTGTGCGGGTGTCGCTATTTCATTTTGTCATTTCAAAATATGTAGAAGGTTAGAGCTGCTCCGCTTCTCATAATTATTTGTATTGTTGCAGCACTTATAGGATTATTAAAAATGACACAGCAGCGCGCGCTTATACATGTTAGAATCTTATCTTATTATTATACACACATTGCATACAATATTGAAAGTATATTACAATATTTTTGTATTATAGGTATCGGTGTATTCTGTAGTGAGTTGGTACTTGTATTTTAAAAGTTACGCGATCACATAGATGATAAATATTGTGATTACCCTTACTTGTTTAGTATGTAGGGCGTTCTTCAATACGTCGACGCTTAAGGCGTGCGGCCAAATTTCTTATACTTTTCATTCTTTATAAATTTGACAGGCGATAGATTATTAGATACCAACAGATGTGCCTTGATCAGGCCTAAATAGTTCGGTGATATTAGACGAGACACACAACAATAATTACATGGTTTTTAGAACAAAAACAATTAGAACAATCCTGGATTGATCATCGCTTGTCAAATCATTAAAATGCATACTCTGAAAATTGGCGGCACATACAGAACTGATGGTCCTAATCATTCATTTTTAATAATTAATATTTAGACACCTGGCAATTTTCCAACATTCCTTTTTTTATGTACCTACCTATATTTTGTAATTGCATTTTATCTAATGTAGTTTTGAATAATCATAGACTATTTAGACACGGGCTGTTTTCTTATCATTAACACCGAAATGCTAGTATTTATAATTGTGCAAATTAATAAGCGTATTTATTTGTTGAGGTGCCCGTAGACAAGATTGGGTTTGTAGAATTAGTTTGTTTTCGTCAGTAAATGAGGTCCGGAGAAGGTTGTATGTACATGTATGGGCCCAGCTTTGCAGAGGAGAGTAACTGAATGTGTTGTAATAAGCAAGTCATGTTTTTCGTTTTTTTTTGTATGTATCCTGTATCTGACCCTTTTTTAGAAAAGAGTTTCTTACACTCATGCATCGACAAAGTTTTTGCTGTGGTGACACTTTGTTCATTAAGGTGTTGGTGCATGTTTGTGGTAAATTCTAAGTTCAAAAGGGGCGTTAAATCCATAGACAATAGAAATGGGCTCACTAGCGCCCTCTAGCTAGCGGAAGCAGTAGAGCGTCGGCCGCGCGCCACCTTCAACGCCATTACAGAATATCTATGGTTCATCTTCACTTAGAACGAGTTTTAGAAAAATAAAATAAATTGGTGACACAGCTGTTTTTCATTTTTGCTTGTTCGTAACCTTTTAGTAATAGATGGAGATGTTTTTAGTAGTATAGAATTCAGCTTCGGTCCCAACATGGGCGCCAAATTTTGGTTCGTATACAATTTGAGAAATAGTAGATTGGGTGGACATTGGAATTAGATGCATGACGACGTAAGGAGAGGTAGCGGTGCTGCATGAGATCGGTGTCGTCGGACTTCCTGGACCTCGAGACGTGAAGACGCCCTCCGATTTTCAACGGCGAGGCAATACTGATTTTTCTTTTGAGTGGCAGTTTATTTTGGTTAAAGAAGGTTTGTATATTAATTGATTTTGTCGTTGGTTTAGTTTTGTCAAGAGTTATAAAAGTACATAATTAGTTTTGGAGCATGGTATCATACTGTTTAGTATGACGGAAGGATAAATCAGTATTGTCTTATGAAATATGCTGTTAAATTTCTCTGCTTAGATTCTTATTACCCATTCCAGTACAGTGCATCCCAGTATAAATAGATAAGTAGACAATAGACATGGTTTTGGTGCTGGGTTTTTATTCATCCATACAGTAGTTTAGTTTTTGGCGCTGAGTATATTGGTCTTGAAAAAAGTGACATAAAATGTTAGCATTTGGAAGGTTTTTTTGTACCATCCCATCCTCCTTTGCAAGATTTTTTGTTTCATTTATTCGGGGCCAGTTTTCAGTTTGTCAGAATAAATTTTCAGTAGTTTCTTTCTATCCTACTCAATTATAATGTGATAAAAACATGGGAGCTTTGGAAGATTTTTTATTTGTGTAGACGACAGTAGTTATTGTAGTTTGAATTTAGAATTTAAATTGAAAAGCATATCATCCGAGAGACCCCCTTGACAAAGACACAATCGTATTGTGCCTTACGGTTAGTTTTTATTTAAACAAAAAAAATAGAAAATTTGATTTGTTGACGTATCGTAGAAAGTAGGGTGTAGTAAACGGACCAAAGTTCAATTAATCGGAGAATGTAAAAATAATATTTTTTGTAACAATTTTGATTTTCCGTTGAACTTGTGATCGTGAGGACATTTTAAATTGTTGTAGAGGTATTTTAGTAAAATTTTAAAATTGACTACTGTACAATGGTTAAAGTTTTGTAGAAGTACAAACTACACAGTAATAAGGTATTTTGTAATTGCATCGATCATAATTGTCTTCCTTGATAATAAACATAGACTGATTAGCAAACCCATGTACTTACGATTTGAGATCCCGTAAACTGGGATGCACTAGATTGTTTTAGAACGACTTATGTAAGGGCACTTTTTGGATCTGACTAGTTATTTATTAAATTTATACCTATTTTGTTGCCTATGAAAACTTTTTTTTTAGAAGACTTATATAATGGCATTGGATCTGACTAGTTATTTATTAAATTTATATCTATTTTGTTGCCGATGAATTTTGTTTTAGTTTTCGAAGACTTATGTAAGGGCACTTTTTGGATCTGACTAGTTAATTTATTACATATATTATACCTAATTTTTTGCCTATGAAAACTTTTTTGTTTTAGAAGACTATGTAAGGGCATTGGATCTGAATAGTTATTTATTAAATATATACCTATTTTTTTGCCGATGAAAACTTTTTTGTTTAGAAGACTTATGTAAGGGCACTTTTTGGATCTAACTAGTTATTTATTAAATATATACCTATTTTGTTGCCTATGAAAACTTTTTTGTTTTAGAAGACTATGTAAGGGATCTGACTAGTTATTTACTAAATTTATATCTATTTTGTTGCCGATTTTTTATTTTATTTTCGAAGACCCAAACAAGTAATGTTTTTATTTAGAAAAAAAAAACTTCATTTCGTGTAATGGCACTTTTAGGATCTGACTAGTTATTTATTAAATTTATACCTATTTTGGTGCCTACGTTTTTTTATTTTTAATAATGTAGTAAAAAAAAAACGCGCTTCGTTCAAAGGTCTGTAAAAGTGCTCCTTTGGTATCAGAATACCCTTGTAGTTGCAAAAAGTGTTCATGTAGTTGTAAACCCCAGTACAATGAAGTATGTACAGAGTGCCTAAATGTGTGACAATATCATGTATCACACCTCGGTTTTTCTAGTATTTGGTCACGGGTTAGCTGTCACAAAGTACGCATAGATTAAGTTTGTTTTTGTCTCTTACTAAACCCAAACAAGTATTTTTTGGGTCATGATCTATTTATCCAGTAAAAAAACAGACGACCTCCTTTTAGAAGTCGTTTAAAAAGTTGATAATCTTAGGAACTTATTTGTAGAATTAAAACACTTTTTTCGGCGCAGTGTTCTAGAATATAGTACTTACCTAAACAAAAAAGTGTTTTAATTCTATGAATTAGAATAGTGTAATCCTAACACGACATATTTGTAGCCTAGACCCTGTATTTTGATTTTTAGTCAATAATTTGTATTAAATCTATTAGGTACATACTTTACTACAACTAGACTAGGCTTCGCAGAAACTGTATTTTGTGACATTTAGAACTTGCAATTTTTTTTTTTTTTTTTTTTTGTTAGAACAAGTGACCAAATAGTTACTTTTAGTCTAGTCAGTTTGTTATTTTTGTTAGTTTGAGTTTGTTTTTATGACTCCTTTTCATTAATCCAAACATGCAACTCTTTAACATATGTATTGTTGGTGTGGGTAGATGAAACTGTTCTACTTCTAAAATACTCATTCAAAAGTATAGCACTAAACTGGTGAGGGCACTTAAGAGGCTTCGCCGCTAAATAACATTTTCTGAAAACATGATCGCAAAATGCCATAATCTCAGAACACCATATCCGCAAAACATCATATTCGTGATTTACAACATTTTCTTATCTGTATGTACAGTTAGTGTCGTTTTTTTTTGTAAAAGCAGCGTTCTAAAAATAAATATATAAAAATCAACATACTAACCTCCCTAAAGAAAAATCATTCTGTACTGAAAAATATTAATTCATTTCTCTTTTACCACTTAAAAGTGATAGAAGTGTTTTTTTCTTAAAAGTGATAGAATTGTTTTTTTCTTAAAAAAACATGCATTAAAAACAAAAAGACAAAAAGCGACAATTTTCGTTTCTACCACAAGTGGCAAAAGAGAAAACAGCGCCAAAAAATATAAAAAGACACGTTCGGCTTGCTTTATCACGGTTCAATATTTAACAGAATTGGGGCACTGAACGTAGCGAGGGGAAGCGACGAGAGAAGCGAGCCGACCCCTAAGCGTCGAGCGGGCGAAAACTTCATTTTTTTATTGCTATCATACACCCGTGCGGAGCCGGGGCGGGTCGCTAGTAATATGATAATTAAGAGTCGTGTGACCTAATAACAGTGTATATTTATTTTGTAGCATAAAAGGGATTTGCAAGATTGGGGGCATTTTGTACAGTTGAATCCAATATGAAGACGTGGAAGTACCAATGGATATACTGAAAAAAAAAATACTCGATAGATCCATAGGTACATCTCGTTAAGATCCCATTTTGAAAGTATGGATCTATTGAGAACTTTCTCTCTCATTAAATCCATTAGTCAGATGCATGATATACCTATTTAAATATTTTATAATCACAACCAAAAGTGTTATCATAAGAATGTGTTATTAATGAGACTATGGTGTTTTGAAATTATGGTGGTTTGCGAACATGGTGTTTTGCGAACATGTTTTCAGAAAATGATACTCAGCGAGCGCCTGAAGGTTATCGAAGTTGCACACGTGATTTCAGACACAAACCACGGAGAACCTAAGGAGTCATGAAAACTGATTGTTTTATTCGTACCTACCGGTAATTGTAAATAATGTAGAGTAAGGAATTGTTATAATATGTCACGTATTTTATCTTACCGATGTTTATATTACGGGGCGACATAGATTTCCATAGATATTTCCATTCGCTCATATTTGGTAACTTTGAAATTTTCTGTCGAATTTGGATGTAGCTCGTTTGTATTCGATCTTTCTATACCTACCCTCATTATTTTATTAGTGAACTATTTAGTAACAATGACAAAACAGTATCGCATAAATACGAACCGGTTCCTGTTATGCCCATGTTTTTTTTTAAATGTGATATTAGCACAGTTGCACATTTTGCTAATTTGTTAAAGAAATTAATAATAATAAAATTAAGAAAAGTATTACATAGTAAATTATTATCTTGAATAGATTTGCAAAGCATTGGAACAAAAGACAAAAAAACAGTAAAACAGTTCACTAATAAAATAAATCTATTACCTACTTACTAATTTAGTAATTCTAAAAATTGATATCAAATGGAAGTGTCCCACGAATTTGTATAGTAATAAGCTCATTTATAAACGATATAAATTATAATATCCATATTTACTTACATCATTATTTAGATGTAGATTTTGTGATCTGTATAATAATTGGAATGTATAGATTTTTTACTATTAGGTACCTTTTGAAAATTAACTAGTAATGATTAAATTACATGGCCATTGTTAAAATTGGTATAATACCAACAACAAAAAAAGTAATTAAGTGCCGTTTTTTTGTTAAATACATTGTCTCATATTTTTTTGTAAGCATCATCGATTTCTGAAACCCTGAAAGTTTCAGCCGGATAGCTAATCGGGAAGTGCTCGAAATTTGAGTTGCGAGATTCCAGGACAGAGACATACAGATGCATATATAGATATGTACAAAAAAGTGAAGCTTTAAAAATAAAGGGAGCTAAAATACGTAGGTAAAATACGTATATTGACAGTTAAACTTAACTACAGGATAACTGTTGGTATTTTCACAAAACTATTTAGTTTTCACTATAATTGTCTATGTAATGGCCGATTCCTATATCTTAAAACGAACCGTTTTCGCTTACTATCTGTCAGCTTTTGATATGAACGCCATACAAAAAACGTTTATTGTGTTTATGTCGTGGCGATATCGGAAAATTGATCATTTCATGAAATGGTTGGCCACATAATAAAAATGATTTATTTCATGAAATTATCGGTGACATCATGAACCAGATGAATGAATTATTAGCGTTTGACGATATAAACAGCTAACTGCACAGCTACTTTATGATATGGTCAAACATTAGTTATCATATTGTAAAATAGTTTCAATATCCGCCGCTAGAGGCGCTAGGCGGAAGCCCGACTTGGCTGTAATAGGTTAAAAGGCGAAGGCGGGAGCTAAGTGTAGCGAGCTTTCACCTTTGGTATAATGAAAACCCTACATTAATGATATGGTCATACGTGGATTGAAATATCATTAAACGTTGATTTCTCAACGTCAGTTTTAGCTCGCCATTTCATGAAAGGAATAATTTAGTAGCGTTGTCCCCCAGTGGGGGACAACGCTACTTTTTTTCCAACTTTTTTATAAACACTGTGCTTTCAACAGCTTTGGACTCGTTCCCACAATTACCGTAGTCGTACAAATCTATAATCAGTGCTAGTTTATATCAACCTATTTCCCATAATCGTACAAACCCCCGAGTCCCCACAAACAATCAATACCTAGTAAATTCGTTAGTCTTTAACATCGATTTCTGCTTCTAATAATATAATTGTAACAATCCTCGGCTTTGATTACCTAACTTGGTGGGTTTTTTTTCACAACGTTTAACGTAAAATCTGTAAAGTACTGGCAATATTGGGGTTAGTTCAAACTGCTCTACTATTTGTTCGCTATAGAACAGGTTGTTGGGTTCGTTAGTCGGGGCGTTTCCTCGTGGCCCAACTGATTCGGCCACGTGGAAAAATTTTTCCTCGTGTCCTAACTATTGCGTCACAGTGGGATAACACAATTCGCTCATCCTTTGTTTACGAGTATTGTCGAGTAGTCAAATATTACTATAAATTTATTAATTTTCCTTCTTTATGCGGACTTATATACTAATGTTAGTCGTGAATGACCGATGATGATGTTAATTAGGTTTAATTGTACAATAGGCCATGTAAATTAACATTGGTATTTTCATTTCACGATACTAGTCATCAGTAGTCTTATAAAATTGGAACAAGAGTTAAATTTAATAAGAGTTTTAATCTTGCTTATCTTCCTACCCACATTTAGTTTTAGCGTTTGGAATTACCAGACGCACGCGCCACGCAAGTGGCGCCATCTATGCGATTTGAACTTCGAAGTAATTGATTTTGCAAATAAATGGTTTACATTCGAGAGATTTGTTTTATTGGTATGTATGTAGGTACCTATTATGCTATGGTATTTATTTAGTAAAATTTTTGCGCGATATGTGAGATGCAATGAAACAAAAAAAAAAAATTTTGTTCCCATGTCTTGTTTGTATATTATCACATCACAATGGTTACATTGCTGCCACCAAATGGATAACACACACGGAACTACTACTTCAATCAACCTCAGCTCGACTGCACAAAATTTTGTTGCCAACTTCAACATGTAGGTAACTATGTAGGTATTTGACGGAGCCAGTATCGACAACTGGGAATATACGTTTTATATTGCTGCTGCCTCTCGGTGCTGGTTGCTGGATCCAGCTATTGAAATGAAAACAAGCCAAGTGTACCTACCTATTCGGTGTGATAGTGGTGGGTTCCCAACGAGTCGCACCAGATCCTGTCATGCTCCGCATCATTTTGACATAGGTAGGTAGTGGTCTCTTAGGGCGTTTCTTCGTGGCCTAACTAGGCAGCCTAACTGATTCGGCCACGAGGAAAAATAATGATATGCGCAATATGAAAGGGGTGCAGAGCAGTAAATTTTCTTCGATAGACGTACCGAAAATTTACCTCACGTCGTGAGAATCTAAAACGAAGATATCGATGAGATCTATCACTTCCGTAAAAAAAATGTCTAGGATCTATAGTATCCGAGATAAAGCCCTTTTAAGTTTCGACAGCTGTCACATGAAATTAAGATCTCGATGATATCTATCACTTGTGTAAAGAAAATACTAGACTAGGATCAATATACTCAGAGCCTTTAAAGTCTGACTGCTGTCACCCAAAACGAAGATATCGATGAGATCTATCACTTGTGTAAAGAAACTATAGTCTAGGATCAATATTTTCCGAGTTAGACATTTTTAATTTAACAGCTGCCATCCAAAACGAAGATATCGATGAAATCTATCACTTATGTAAAGAAACTACTAGTCTAGTATCAATCGTTTCCGAGATAAAGCCCTTTTAAGTATGACAGCTGTCATCCAAAACGAAGATATTGATGAAATCTATCATTCCTGTACAGAAAGTACTAGTCTAGGATCAATGTTTTCATAGTTGTAGCCATTTATAGTTTGACAGCTATCATCCAAAACGAAGATATCGATGAGATCTCACTTCTGTAAAGAAACTACTAGTCTAGGATCAATAGTATCCGAGATAAAGCTCTTTTAAGTTGGATAGCTGTCAGCTGTCATATGAAATGAAGATCTTGATGAGATCTATCACTTCTGTTAAAAAAAAACTACTAGCCTAGGATCAATAGTTTCCGAGTTATAGCCATTTTTTAAATTGATAGCTGCCATCCACAACGAAGATATCGATAATATTATCGTGACGGGTCATCTATTAATTCTGTAGAGAAACAACTAGTGCCGAGATCAAGCCCTTTTAAGTTTGACAGCTGTCATATGAAATGAATATCTCCATGAGATCTATCACTTCGTAAATAAACTACTAGAATCCGAGTTATAGCCATTTTTTGTTTTTAGTTTCATTTACATTTTAGCGGTCTTCCAAAATGAAGATATCGATGAGATCTATCACTTTTGTAAGAAACTTCTAGTCTAGGATCAATAGTTTCAGAGTTATAGCCCTTTTAAGTTGTCAACCAAAACGAAGATGTCCATGAGATCTATCGCTTCTGTAAAGAAACTACTAGTGAGCGATCATAAGTTTCCGAGTAATAGCTGTTCTAAGTCTGTAATCCAAAACGAAGATATTGATGAGATCTATCACTTCTGTAAAAAAACTACTAGTCTAGAATCGTTGGTTTCAAAGTTATAGCCCTTTAAGTTTGATAGCTGTCATTCAAAACTAAGTTATCAATGAGATCTATCATTCCTGTAAAGAAACTACTAGTCCAGGACCAATTGTTTTTGAGTTATAGTCCTTTTAAGTTTGACAGCTGCCATCCAAAACGAAGATATCGATGAGATCTATCACTTCTGTAAAGAAACTACTAGTCTAGGATTAATAGTTTCAGAGTTATAGCTCTTTTAAGTTTGACAGCTGTCATCCAAAATGAAGAAATCGATGAGATCTTGACAGGTGTAGATTTTGAAGTTTGACATGTCATTTTGAAATCTTTCACCTATCACTTTAACATCTGCCATTTTGACGTCTGTCACTTTAAAATATCTTACTACCTAATTATAATACATGTTATTGTTTTTCATAAATGTCGATTAGCCCCGTCTAAGTTTCACCATGACACGTCTACTGCATAAAACATCTTTTCTTTTTTTTTTGTGACGGATTAGGCAATCGTTTGAGCACGATCTCACCTGATGGAAAGCGATGATGTGGTCGAAGGTGAAGCACGCTTGCCTAGTAGATAACTATTCAGTCTTGACTTGAACACACCTGATTTAAAATTTACCGGAAACACTGACGAGGGCAGGGCATTCCACTCCTTTGCAGTTCTTATAATAAATGAAGAAGCGTAACGCTTCGTTATTGTGCGAGGTATTTCAACCATGAAAGGGTGGCACTTTGCTGATCGTCTAGTCGTACGGTGATGGAAAGGTGATGGGGGAATCAGATTGTGCAGTTCTTGTGCACACTCTCCATAGTGCAATCTGTAGAATACCGACAGGCTTGCTACCTCACGCTGATGCGCCAGACTTAATCATAGATAGACTTCTGGAAGATAAAACTTTGTGTGGATGGCATCGTGTCACTTTTGTTGGTACATTTTCGCCCATTGATGGATCTTATGAAGAGCCTATGCCGCCCTAGTCCTTACAAAAAGAAAAAATACTTATTTACCCCTAAATATTATCTGATTTCAATAGTTTTGTTTGCATAGATTTGTATAATTAATTATCTAAACGTCTTCTAAGTATTACTTTTTCAAAAAAAAACAAAAACTTAAGTCATGAGCAACAGGCATCCTCGACTTCAATATTTACCCTCAGGACCGATGAGAAGTTGATAGAGCTGGAAGAAGTAGTGAGTAAGTTGCGCTAGGGTATTATAGGTATCAGAACAGGGAAAAGTGGATTCAAAGGCTCAACGAAATTCTAACTCCAATATTAGTAATTTAACACCATCTACAGCGACATCACTGGAACAGCTGTGCCAGCGACCTAAAGACGTGCTCAGGTACATAAAGGAGCTTGGGTAGAGGCTGGAAATGCACAATACACCCCAAGCGGGACGTCAGTGCAGGCCTTACCGCCCCCATCTCGAATAAGAATAAGAAAGGGTTATCAGAAGTCCGAAGTAAGGGAGAGGATACGATGACCCTCAATTCCGGCAACTTACTCTATTACCGGGAGGGCAACCAGCAGTCCCATCAGGTATCGGGTTTCTCGTCCACAAGTCCCTCGTCAACAATATTGTGAAGATCGAAAGCGTTTCAAGCAGGGTGGCATACCTTGTGACGATGTGAAACCTCTTTCATAAATTCTTAAATTAATGAGATCTACTCTTCGCCAAAGTCCTGCCCAAATCCAAAACTCCAAGAGCTTTCAGTTGGAGCTCCAAAATCGCTTCCAAACCCTTATCGAATGCGATACAAGGGACGAACTAAACAACGGGCTGGTGGAAATTGTTCACGCGGTCGGGTCGGAATTGTTTAAGACCCACCGCAAGAAAAGAACACAGAAACTATCTGAGCATACACTCAAACTTATGGCAGAACAAAGTGAGATGAGGCTGAAGTCTTCAGTGGATATGTCGAGTAACAGCTTGCTTAATGAACAGATCTCAAGTCGATGCGATACGATTTGCGTTCTTATAATACTTGTTGACGAGCGCAACAATTACGTTAGCGATAGCAACCTAGCTAGCTATAACTAGACATAGGAATAGCTATAAGATAAACATGTATAGAATCGTAACATTTAAAAAGCGCAACTGATGCTACAGGAAATGGGCACAAAGGTAGGCAATAAATAACAACACACGTTGTTAGGCTTGAATGTTATGTACATTATGCACCAATCGGCATAATGATAGGCTGACGCATTAGTTACAAATAAAATATTTAGTCGAGGCTTCGGAAAAGGCGAACGTAGTTTCGAAATCTGCGTGCCATCCCATATGACCACTATAGCATACGGGATGGCCACGTAGCGTTGTAGGATAACAGGGCATGCAGCCACAGACGGACTGAAGTTCTCTGTGGTTGCATGGTCAGGTACAGGTTGGCTCAGGAACAGCCCCGCTTTGTAAGGGTACTAATTTACAACGCGGGGCGAACCTGAGCTGACCTAAATGGTAATCTTCATCGGTAAATCATTGAAGCTAACTAGAAATATAGGCAGTTGGAGCGAGAAGAGGCTAAATAGGAAAAGCTCCTCTGAAACGGCCAAGCTTGTTGACTCGTGATGAATCATACATCGGAATGTTATGATTCGGGACTCACTTTACGGTACTGATTCGAGGTACGACCGTAACCTATTTCTGGGACTATTTTTTGTGCCTGTTTTCGAGCGTGGGAAAGTTCTTGCTTAGAAAAAATGCTTGCACATACGTCATAGAAAAATTGGAATAAGACGCCCAATGGAAGAGCTTCGAACACTTCTGCGTTTAGTATAAATACCAATACTTGGTAAAATCGGAGTGCATTATTCTATCGTCGTTCGAGATCACTGAAGCAGTCGAAGCAAGAAGTTCTTCCATAAGTGTCCAAAGTTATTGTAAAGCACAAATATCAGTATATTACGGCTCCGTAGCCAACGTTTATAATCGGTGACAAAGCTAATATTCTGTACCATTCTTGTTTAATTGTGACAATAAACTAAACTGTGAATAAATGCGTTTCCGGTTCGTCCACCTATTCTGAGCTCATTGAGTCTCATTTCTGGGACCCCGCACCTACGTGAAAGTCCGCAACAATACTACTTGTATTAAGAACGCAATAGAGCGGAACAAGGGCTCCAAAGTTTTCGCAAGAGATCTGTCTATTGGGCAAAGCCTGTTGACGAAGCTGAAAACCGACAGTGGCAGCATCGTTTCGTCGAAGCCAGAGATATTGAGTGAGCTCGAGAAGTTCTATGGACAATTATACACCTCATCGCGTAGTCCTCCTAGCACGTCTAGCGATGCAAGAGCCCGTTTGACCCGACATTATACCGAAGATATCCCGGACGTCAGCCTATACGAGATCAGAATGGCTTAAGACAGACATCTCAAACAGCTTAAGAGCAATAAGGCACCAGGAGAGGACGGAATAACGACAGAGCTACTGAAAGCGGGTGGAACACCGGTACTTAAAGTCTTTCAGAAGCTGTTTAACTGCGTCATCCTCGAGGGTACTGCGCCAGAGGCGTGGCACAGGAGAGTAGTGGTTTAGTTCTTTAAGAAAGGTGATAAAACCCTCTTGAAGAATTATAGGCCCATTTCGCTGCTGAGCCACGTCTATAACCTGTTTTCGAGAGTGGTTACAAACCGTCTCACTCGTAGGTTTGACGACTTTCAGTCTCCCGAACAAGCTGGATTCTGGAAAGGGTTTAGCACCGTAGACCACATCCATACGCTCCGGCAGATTATACACAAGACCGAAGAGTATAATCGGCCACTATGTCTAGCGTTTGTGGATTACAAGAAAGCCTTTGATTCAGTCGAGACCTGGGCAGTGCTACACTCATTACAGCGGTGCCAGATTGACTACCGGTAAACTGTTCACCTCTGCACTGGAAGATATATTCAAGCTTCTGAACTGGAACAGATATGGTGTTAACATCAATGGCGAACACCTTCGATTTGCCGATGATATAGTCATCATGGCAGAAACCCTAGAAAACCTAAGCACAATGCTCAGTGATCTCAATATTGTTTCCCAACAGGGGGGTCTTAAAATGAACAAGGGTAAGACGAATATCATGTCAAATACCCTTGTCGTACCCATGCCGGTTTATGTTGGGAACGATATTATCGAAGCTGTTGATCACTATGTCTACTTAGGTAAGATGAACCAACTGGGTAGATCCAACTTCGACAAAGAGGTCAACCGACGAATCCAACCCGGATGGACAGCGTTCGGGAAATTACGCCATATCTTCTCGTCGCAGATACCGCAGAGCCTCAAGACGAAAGTTTATAATCAGTGCGTGTTGCCAGTGATTACGTACGGCTCTGAGACATGGTCGCTAACTATTGGTTTCATACACAAGCTCAGAGTTGCGCAGCGTGCAATGGAGAGAGCTATGCTCGATTCGAAATGAGGAAATCCGTAGAAGAACGAAGGTTACCGACATAGCTCTCAGAGTTTGCAAGTTGAAGTGGCAATGCGCAGGCCATATAGTTCGCAGAACCGACAACCGCTGGGGAATAAAAGTTCTTGAATGGCGGCCACGAACAAGCAAGCGAAGTGTGGGGAGACCCCCCACACGATGGACTGACGACATTGTAGCCATTGCAGGAAGTCGGTGGATGGAGGTGGCACAAGAGCAGATCAGATCAGAGAGATTCAGCAGTGGACTTCTAAGGGCTGACATGATGATGATGATGATGATGGTGTTGATGGTGGCGATTGACACTAATAAAAAATATTTCACCACAATTTAGGGAGTGGAAAGTGCTTTCCCTAAAACACAAATTCTATCAAAAACTACTGCTTAAACTCACGACCAGCCTCTGTATCACTCGTTTAGGGGATCAGGGGAGGAGGTGTGATAGCAACACATTTACTAAATACCTACTTTGCGTAGATCACGTCAATTAATTTATTCTATGGTAGAGGTACCTAGGTATATTGATTATGATTGGCGAGACAGTCACTGCGTGAATATGGAACGGGATAATTCATTGCTCACGGGATACCTACCAGCTCGAGACGCTACGCTCATGCTGAAGTGCTTCTGAAGTGTGTGACGTAGAGTAAGAAAGGCGCGAGGGCAAGAAAGTGCCAATAATATTAACAAGAGAGTGTTCAATACGAGCGGTAATTGTGGTTACCGTTTACACTATACAGAAACAAACCAGCATTCAAATCCATCCAGTATTTTTTGCGTTTTTTTTTTAACTTCGCGCTTCATTTGGTTTATGTTATTTTCTGTTCTGAATCCGGCGAAATGACAACCCGACCAAGTGAGAGAGAACCAACGAATTATTGCAACTTACAGGCAGGTAGGTACAGGCATACATAAATAATAGAAGGAGAATGCTTCTATTAGGGGGGTTATATGTTGTAAGGGCCCCTGTGAGTGTTTATAGGTACCCAAGTTTGCAACTGAAAATCCGTGGTGCTCGAAATAGTGGCACCTGTTTCAGTTTTTTCGAAAAATCTACTTTATGGAAGCGTTTTTCGGGTACTTTCATCATTTCCCCAAAATCCAATGTTTTACTATTTTCTGTATTGCAAACTGGGATTTATACTACTCTCGCTCATGGATCCTAATAATATTTAAAAAAAATAGATACATTGTGATGTTTGATAGTCTGTAACTGACTGGTGTAATTAATATAGACAGTAGCTTTAATTGTAAACATTATTTGGTAAATACTTTATTGTACTTCAGCAGTCTGCCAAAAAATTCCATGTCCTTTCCAGTTTACATTAAAATTGTAGTATAATTTTAACTGCAATTTTACCTAGGTCACAGAATAAATAATAGTACAAGGCTAGGTATAATAAAAATCGAGCTCCAGATTTTCGGTGTATAAAATGGTGGTGGTTTTCTAAGGCATTTCGGGGCCTTGCTTTGTAGCATACAATACTTGTAATTTTCGGTGTATAAAATGGTGGTGGTTTTCTAAGGCATTTCGGGGCCTTGCTTTGTAGCATACAATACTTGTAATTTTCGGTGTATAAAATGGTGGTGGTTTTCTAAGGCATTTCGGGGCCTTGCTTTGTAGCATAAGTACAATACTTGTAATTTTATATTAAGAGACTGTTCAATATTTGTCAGAATCAATGGATTGGAATCAAGAAAACTAAAGACAACATCTTCCTCGTCAGAGCTCATTATTTTAATTGCTAACAAAAACATTATTCGCTGTCATGTCGCAGTAGACGGACTGTGGTTACTAACATAACTTATCAACATTTTCAGATTTTGTGTATGGCATACCTACCTTTTATAATTATTATTATTCTTAAAGCTCCAAAAAGCATTTGTCCACAGGTTAAACAAAAACCACAGCTCTTGAACTTAAATGTTAGGTACCTATAATAATACTAGTGGTTCTGTGAGCTCACACTGTTTTGCTAACAATCTAGCGGTGCACAGTAGCGCCATCTAGTTAACTTATTGTAAAACTAACAATAATAACCAAGGTGCTCCATCAATCCCTATCCTAATCCTTTACCTATGTAGGTAAAGTACTGATTCCACTGGTAGAAACCTAAGAGAGAGCAATTTGATGCATTTTGAGGAGCTATTCTGCTCATCACGCCGAAGATCCTCATCAGATCTTCACCAAATGTTTATAAGACCAAATTAAAGTTACTACCTTTCAAATAAAAATAAAGAATCGAAATCGGATCTAATATGGCGGAGATATTCAGTAGCCCCCTTTTTACCCTTTTTTGGGGGGAAGTACCCCGACCCCCCGCCAATCAAAAATACCCCGACGATAAAAAAAACAAAAATTCGTTAAACCTGTTACCAAGTTTCGTCTAGATCGGTTGAGAACTTTAGGATAGTAGTGTTCTGTGGTTGAGAAATGCGACCTTTACCCTGCGTCCGAGATGATGAGATGGCATTGAGGGCATTTTCGAAATGTACATTTTTTACAAGCCGTTTTCTTTGAACGTTTTCAACACTTTTGTCATTTTTGTAACTTTTGACACTACCGATCCTTTCCAAACTAAATGAAAAACGACCCTATTCCAAACGAAATAAAGACGATTTTCCTATGTCAATATGTCATCGAAACTTACAAAACGAACGGAGATCGAAAACGTTCAGAATTTCGCCCACAATGGCCAAAGGGAACGCCAATTATTGTGATCATATATAGCGTTTTTTTCGGAATTGTTTGTTGTTTTTTTCGGCCCCGTAGAGGAGAACAGCCGGACATTCCGCGTTTTATTTTTCTGTCTTAAGTAAGAATTTTGCCCAAGCCCAAGATGTTTAGCTCGCGCTTCGCGCTCGCTCGGTCAATAACTTAATGCCAAAAACGGTTTAACATTAAGAAAATTTACATTACATATTGCTTTTTGGATTGCAAATTCCTCAGCACTGCCTGCATCCCCCCGAAAATATATCTCTTTTGCGTTCTGAAAAAACATGGTCCAAAGGGATCTAAATTTTTGCATTAACGTTAAAATAAAACAATGTTGGACTGTCCAACATTTAAAAACAGCAATATTTCAAGTCACACATTCAAAACTTTCAACAATTTGCAAACGAGTCACGTGGCCACAGTTTCCCGCCGTACGTTACATTATTTTTTTATAAACAATGGCTGCGGCACGTGTAATTGCTGGAGCCCGAGGATTTTAATTCATTTTTAATGTGCGAGACTTTTCTGGAGTCGCTGTATAATTTTGCGTCATGCGGAAAATGTATAGAAAAGAAAGACTAAACGCAAAAAGAGAATAGGTACCTACGTACTTATTTAAGAATGGTAGGGGGGTAGGAGCAGATTGATGCACGGGGCACATAGATACAGCCACAATAAAAATCAAACTGAACGCAGCCACAGAATAAATAATAGTACAAGTACAGAAGGCTAAATGAGTAAAGTCATTTAAATAAATAGCGACTCTCGCTACAACGCTATAAAGTGCAATTTAACTCGCACGGCGCTGCGAGCTTTCAATTATATTTACCTAGAAGTCGCTCGCCCACCGCGTGCAGGCTAGAATGCACCGTATCACAACTCGCGAGAACTTCCATTGCTCTAACCGTTTCAGAATCGCTCTGTCCCTTTTTCGATCGGTTGGGTTGTATTAAGATATGACTAGGTATTTGTACTACTAATTATTCTGTGATATGTTATGACTTAGATATTGTAACAGAATAAATAAATAATAATGTATTATGTTATTACTTATTATTATAAATTAAAATAGTTCTATTCCATACAATGACATTCTTATCAGAATAGACCGACTACCTCATTTTTACTACCTACCTATCCCGTTTTCAGAACGCCGATAAGTTTAGTGAGATACCTACCTACGTGTCGTTGGTTGATTATGATTATATCCTAAGTGTGTGTGTTAAGTGTTGGTATTGCACTTTGATGAATAAAGGTGCCTGTCTGAATTCCATGCTTTTTAACGAGTGAAAAATAAATTGCTACCTACGTAATAAAAGGTATTAAAAGTAGGTAGGTATTATACGAGACCTGTCATCCATCACTGGTGCATGAAGACTTGCCACGACTTGCCGAATCTGCAGCCCGATTCCATAATTTGGTTACAATCGGATTATCACTTTTTTCATAGCAAATTCGACTCTATCGCAAAGCATTAGTGGTTGCGATATTGAGAATTCGATTGAAGCCAAGTTATGTAATTGGGCCACGGGGCGCGCGGAGATTGTGACCGTACGACGTGTATAGCAACGCGACGCGCGACTAATATAGTTCGGGAGCAGAGGAGCGATTTTGGCAGTGAAAAATAAATGTAAGTAGGTACTTACCTAGTGTTAGATTGGAAAACAATTATTGTATCCAGATTGAATGTCTATGAAATAATAATAAATGAACAATAATTATTAAAGTATGTGTATATTATAGTAATAGCACAAAATAGATAATAGGATTAGGTACTGGATATTTTTATAATTATTACTTACAAATGTTTAACATTTATATATTTTTTGATATTCTTTTTCCCGTCTTTAAATTTTCGATTACGATTCGATTTCGACCGCTCTGACGAAGCCTAAACTTTTCCACACACATATACATGGGCGTCGGTTCAACCAATCACTGTGCTTGATTACGACCGCGACCTGTCACTTCTTCGCTCTAGGTAAATTGTTACATGTTTAGAGCCATTTCAACTAAAATTTTGTTCATTTTTTCGGATGTTAAATCTAATTAATTTTGGTGTATTTCGTTAAATGGTGGGTAAATAATATATTCTAAATTTAATACAGAGTGCGAGTTTAATATAATTTGACATAATTTAAGTTGCAGGTATTATAGATAGAAATATACCATATGGGGAACATTGATACAACGGTACTAGATATAACTAGGGCTAACTATAACTAGGGGGGATAGGGCACTTTGATATAAGTTTGTTAACGCAAATTTATTTTTTAAGTTAGTTTTTTGATTTTGTATGTTTTCTTTACACTTTCTAAGTCAATTTATTGTTTCGTATTTAATTTGATTTATAAATCATATCGGAATATGTAGTTTATAAGAAGAAATCATTATCTAAAGTGATTTAAAAAAACTTAAATTTCATTAGGATTAGGACATTGTTCCTACCAAATACCGCTATGATTATAACTTTAATATGCACTCCCAAAAATATAAATTTGGTAAGTTTTTTTGTTTATGTAGGACTAGCGTTCCCGCCCGCGACTTTGCCCGCGCGGACTTTAGTTTATCGCGAAATAAATACATTCAATATTCTTCTAGGATCAAATGCAATAGTCGGTATAGAACCAACGCTCGTGATGTTTTTTGACAGACTTGTTATTTCGTATCCTTGGCAACCGTTCCTTTCAGTGAGTAATCAAAATATTACAGTTTTCCCGTGGAAACTTACATATTTCCGGGATAAAAAGTATCCAATGTTTTATTCCAGGATATAAGCTATCTACATTCCAAATTTCATCAAAATCCGTCCAGCCGTTATCGCGTGAAAGCTCCCCAAACAAACAAACAAACAGACAACGTTTCACTTATATATATTGGTATAGATTATTTTTAGCAAATTAAATAGTCAATATCAAGTGCCCCAGGCTTGTATCAAAGTACCCCGTGCACGGGGCAGATTGATACAAAGATCGACTTCAAAAAAACATGTTACAACTATTTTACCTCTCATGTTACAGATGAAATTATTTATAATTAAGATTAAGTTACTTTGATAAACACAGGATGCAAGTAAATCATTTTATTCTAGGTTTTAATGGTTTTACTAAATTATTAGCTTTTCTAAAAAAAAAAACGTTTCTATGTTTCTATCTGCCCCTACTCTCCCTAAAAATCTCGAAAAAGTAGTAAAATAATATGCATATGGTACACAGTCAGTGGACCAGAAATCCCTCAACACACTTCATAATTTTCCCATTTGATCATACGATGCCAGTTCTATACTTACTATTTATTCCCATATCATCATTGTTCCCATTTTATCATTTTCTGACATCAAACAAACGTTCATACGCGCTATCTACCTAGACCTACCTATAGTAGGTAGATATCTAAAGCAGGTAATGTAGATAGGTAGGTAGGTATTCTAGAATAGTATCTGTCGGAGTCGGTCTTTGATCATAGTAAAATTTTACTAGCAAAACATTCGTTTTTAGGCGCCGTCGGTACGTAGCTACTTCGTAGGTACTCTGCTTGGTTTGGCTCAGTGCATGTGAATTGGTTACTCTGAATAGGTTACAGTTCTAACAATATAAAGGTACTTACCTAAAATATAACTTAACTGTACTAAGTATGTATGAACAGCCTCTACTATTATTTAATCTGTGGCACAGGCTTTATTAGAATGAGCAAATTATTTGCTAAGGCGGGGTTAAATTATAACTAATGGTATTCCATCAGTGTTTTTCGTGAGCGATGTGACGTGAATCGTCCGCGGCGCGGCGCGGGTTAGCCGTTTAGCGGCCTTTGATAGTGAATCGGGTGTTTCGGGAGAGGTCCGGTTGCTGCCGGGGCAGGGCACGAGCGACAGCGGTTATAAGACGCCTGTTGATTAAACTCGTTTTGTAGGAACAAATAACCAACAACTAATATATAGTTATGTAGGTACATGTAAAGTCCGCGTCTCAAAAGATTGGAATCCAAATGTGGTGTGCAAATAATGTACCTCCTTATTTCTTGAATTAAACCTCATACCATTTCCTGTTAAGTTGGTTATCTTGAATGAAGATAGTTATTGCCTATATTTTATATAGTCGAATCTTTTGCGCTGGTGGAGAAAATAGTAAAAAAAAAAAGTTTGAGTGTTCCTGAAATTCACACTGCGCTCATAGTGGGGATCAAAATAATTTTATAGTGGGGAAACCGTTTTCAACTTTTTCCTGAAATCATCACTGGTGGGGACAGTCTGGTGGGGATTTCGGGAAAAATTCGGAAGAAGTCCGGACAGACGAGGCAAAACCAAACAATATTAACGAAAAAGTCTGTAAATTGAAGATAATTAAGAAAAAATGGTCTAGGGTACTTAAAATAAGCTAATGTTTGTTCACGCATCACGTTAAAACTACTGAATCGATTGCGATGCGGTTTTCACTGTTGGATATTTTAGGGCTTAACTTAAAAACTGGGGTACTTGGTATCTCAAACCAGTGAGTAGAAGCCGAGCAATCGAAGAAAATAATTTTGACCGCTGAAGGAATTTTGATCATATGTTGGTATATTGGTATTTTAGGTCCTGGAATAGCACATAGAGTTTTTTTATTTGGGTTAGCAGCTATGACGATGTGGCTAGTTTAAAATGGCATACGACGAAATTTAGAATGTCGTTTTTGCGAATGTCTATTCCTCGAAGTCTATTCATCGAATGCTTACGTCCTCGAAGGGTCGTTTCTGCGAATGGTCAAAATTGCGAACACGGAACGTAAAGGAGGCATTCTCGGATTTAGTCGAAGAAGGTACGGGAATGCGCAGTAGCAATTACGCTGGCCACTGGACCTCCATAACGGAAGCACTCCCCACGCCCTGTACCATAACCCCCTCGACGCTCTCTCTGCTCGACTGCGTCGGCAGACTCACGTGCCGGCTCTCTTGATTGAATAAGTTTTTGTTCATTTTTTGGATATGTATGAACACTTACCTATAGAAACATAATAACCGAATTTTGATAAACCAAAGCTACCTATTACTTTCGTGTGATTGATGAAACTTACAGCTTCCAGTGCTGCCGACAGGAGGAGTCATTGTGGAAAGCACCACCAGTCCACCTATCATATAAAATAACCTTATCAACAAATCGCTTCCGCTCTCACTCAGCCCGCACCTCTCCGCTATCGCGTTCACAGGTCATTAAATCCGCCATTTTGTCCTGCCACAAAATGGCGCGCTAATGGAAAATGGCGGGAAACGACAAAAACGGTTAATTATCGAGTTTATTATATTCTGATGGGTAAATGGGGTGCGATAGATGGTGTTCCAGATTTGTTGATGGCTTCCGATGACTGTGCTTGTGAGTTATTGCGAGGTTATGCCAGAAGTTCCTTAGCCTATGGGCTTGTTTTGTTTCGGTTAGTTTTGTAACCTTTAGCCCTCGCCTGCCGCGGGCATAGAGTATACAAATACTACGTGCCGCGGGAACACTTTAACAATTAAATCTACTTGTAAGCATACTGGTAGTAATATCTGTAAGCAACACATTGTATTACATTGTTTTCTTATGGCAAGACGGCGATAAAAACAAAATTCAGAACACTTCAGCCTCTGTTGTTTGTTTGTTTGTCGTATAAGATAGTGCTGGCCTCTGATGTCAGAATTTGTCAAGCCGCCCGAGGGCCTCTGACATGGCTTAACGACTGCAGCCGGGACCGACAGCTTAACGTGCCCTCCGAAGCACGGAGCGATGGAAAACCGCACGTAAACTAGAAAAGTCATTGGTGCGGAGCCTTGTACTATTATTTATTCTATGGCGGAGCCTAGGTTTTGAACCCGGTATCGTTGGATTCTAAATTGCACTATAGCCTCTATGTTATAGGTTAAGTATACTTAACTTCTAACTATTCAATGAATTGAGGAATACATTGTTTTAGTGTAGTTGTATACATACCAATATATAGAAGTGAAATGTTGTCTGTTTGTTTGTTTGTTTGTTTGTTTGTTTGTCTGGGGAGCTTTCACGCGATAACGGCTGGACGGATTTCGATGATATTTAGAATGGAGACAGCTTATACCCTGGAATAAAACATAGGATACTTTTTATCCTGGAAAATTGTAAGTTACCACGGGAAATCTGGAAACTGTTGATTACTTACTGTAAGGAACGGTTGCCATCACAGAATGGTCTGTGGTTGCCATGGAAACGAAAGAACAAGTCTGTCAAAAAACATCAAAAGTGGTGCTAAGTATACTTTTGCATTGGTTTTTAATATCCTAGAAGAAAATAGTATGCTTTTTTTCGCTATAAACAGTAGTCCGCGCGTACGAAGTCGCGGGCGGGTAAACTAGTACATTATATCTGTTCCGGTTTACCCCTCGCGTCTTTTTGTGACCTATAAGCTAGAACGATTTACTAGCCTATAAGGTAATGCCCTTGAATTCAGTTCGGTGAGTTAATCGCACTCGACTCTAACGTTAGGAGCTCCCCTAAAAAAAAGGGGGGGGGGGGGGGTTCCTTAATCACCACTCTTGGCAGGTGACTGGTGATCGCAATAGCCCTGCTGCCCATTTCCAGAACTTTCTTAGCAGTCGCGGGATGAGAAAGGCCACCCCTTCTATTATAAACGACCTTTTATTGACTGCTGGTTGGTCTAGTGGCTAGATACCCTAGGAACGAAACCAAACGGTCGCGGGTTCAAATCCTGCAAGGTACAATCGGTTGTGTCAATGAGCAGGAATGTTAATTGCAGGAATGTTAATTTCCGATATTTGTATTTATGTATGTTTATCCGTTATCTAGTGCCCATATTACAGGGTATCCTAGTTTGGAGCTAGGTAATTGGTGTGGAATTGTCCCAAACATATTTATTTATTTTATTTTTATAAAGTCGGACCCAAAACAGCTTGAAAATATTTTAGTGTAGGTACTGTTACTAACTACTAACACTATGTTAGATTTAACCCTTAACAAACCCGAGCGGTGTAAAGCCAGTGCGCAATTAGTCCAGCAAGCAGGATTAAATTAAAGGCAGGTGCGTCTGTCCGTCCGTGACGGATATTAATGGCGCTGCAGCAGCACAGAATAAACAATAGTACAAGGCAGCAGCGTGATGAATGGCGCCAAGAGAGATGAATCATTTTCACTAATCTAAAATACGAATACTACCCCAAGGTAATATTTAAATGTCTATTATCTTTATAACTATGTACATAAGGATGCCTAATGTAGTACCTAAGTACTTAGTCCGACGGAGAACCAAGGTAATCGACATAGCTCAAAGGATAAACACGCTAAAGTGGCAGTGGGCTGGTCATATTTCCAGAAGAACCGATAACCGTTGGAGTAGAAGAGTTCTCGGGTCGGACGCCCTGTGGCCAGGTGGAGTGACGACCTGCGAAAAGCAGCCGGGAGAGAATTGATGAAGAGAGCTGAAGACCGATCTCAGTGGCGTGCATTAGGAGAGACCTACGTCCAGCAGTGGACAGATATAGGCTGATGATGACTGTACTTGAGTAGTTAACAAAATATGTATCTTAGGTATGTACATTATTATTTAAATAACCAGTCAAGTCTATAAGTACTACGTGCACTAATAATGCTCCATTATCATACGTACTTACCATAGATACGTAAGTATATCACATAATATATAAGTACATAAACGTAATTAAAGATGTAATTAAAAGCGAAAAGAACCCAGCTCTCTGTTTGTTACTTTCTCACGGCTGAACCGATCTTGATAAAATTTGGTATGGAGATAGTTTTTACCCTGGGAAAGGACATAGGATACTTTTTATTGCGATAAATGTAGTCCGCGTAGACGAAGTTGCGGGCAAAAGCTGAATAACCAGATTTTATTTTGAATAAAATATTAAAAGTGTTTATCTATCCAGTTATACGTACTCTTAAGTTATATTCTCTCCCTTCTCAACATTTTTTTCTTATAGTTTCTGTTTTTCTTTCTCTACATTATGCAGGCACGTGCGGCCATTTCTTGCCAGTGACATCTGATATTTCACGGCTGGCAGCACCATGTTTTATTTTGGCGGCAAAAATTGTGCAACTGTCAATGTCAGGTGGAGGGGCGAGCGCGGGAAATCGAGCGGAGCGTGGCTAGCTGTGGCGGGTAGGATGCGAAATTGCGAAGCTTTGCCTAGTAGGTATTTATTTTGATCAAAAATGTCTTTGGTTAACTAATTAATGTACTTACCTACCTAAGTTACCGCTAACTCTGATGGTGATTTGAAACGCTTCTCTAAAATGACTACAAATCCAAGGATCGTAAACACTGTAGTAATCCGTAACCAACACCAAGTATCATTAGCTTATTACGGGAGCTCTACCGAGCTTGGCGTCAAGTTTTTGCGCTGCCGCCCGTTCACATGTTTTTTATTTCCCTGCTCTACATATTGTATGTACACATCCCATATGATCATGTCACGTTCATTTAGAAATCATTGGTAAAAATGTTAGGGACGCGTTCAGCCTGAAATTATTGACATGAAACGTCTAAAAATTGGCATAAATGGAAAAGTGAACCGTAACAAAATGGTCTATAATATCGTTTTGCTTTTATGACCCTGTAACTTTATGCTCGAAAGATTAAAAGTTAGTGGAATTTTTTAACTCATATAGTCAGCTAGATGATGTATTGACGACCGGTTGGCCGAATGGTTAGTGAACCTGACTAACCCAACCAACTTCCGCGGGTTCTAATCCCGGTGAAATCATTTGTATGATGAACAGAAATGTTTGTTTCCGAGTCATGGATGTAATATTTGTAGCTGTGTATGTTTATCCGTTATCTAGTGCCCATAGTACAGGGTATCCAAGATTGGGGCTAGGTAATTGGTGTAAATTGACCCGAATATATTTATTTTAATGTTTAACTTTTATCCAAAAACAGGGGTTAGGACGAACAGAGCAATAACAACAAAATTGCAAAGAATTTATATACCAAAAAAAAAACATGTTTTTGTGATCGATATTACTCCCGGTTTAGACAGGGTGGCGTATTGATACGGGTGTTATGGTAAAGATCTCACCCGGGTTCTTCTATTTTCTGCGTCCTCTCATCAAGTGCTATGGTATTACGTGAGATGGCTATCATAATAGCCATCTCACGTAATGTGAACTGAGACAACTACCTAATTAAAACTGTGTTCACGTTCAATTTCAATCTATTGATATACTCGTTGTCGTCAAGTCGTCCCCCAGCCCAGGTGACGCCTAGGCATCTACCTACCGCCGCCCACCCGCCTAGCCGTAAGCGAGGCATCTCGCCTCATCGCCGGCGCCCATGAGCCCCGGCCATCGCCACCTAGCCGGGTTCACAACTTGCCGAGGAGGTGCGGATTCGGTGCCGAAGCGTTTGTTGGAAGGAAGTTTATCTGTTTGCCGTTCATATTTGTTGATTTATTTAGAAACTACACGTCCAATTTGTATGATTCGTTTACAGGGGTAGGTAACATTTAGACTACATATGATGGGAAGGTTTTAGTACTTACCTATTTATAGTATTAAGGCACCATTATTATCTACAGGCTTATGGATACAATATTGTATACCTACTAGAGTGGCGATTGAAGACAGTTTTACTTCCTGTTAAAATATGTATACTGTCATTTATTCTGCGGAGATTTGTAGATAAAACTAAGTATCTGGCTCACCTCGAGCAGTAAAAAAATTACGAATCATCAAGTAATTCTGTCGGTAATTTATATCTACTTTTATCAAGTAATTTGACGTGGGTTATCTTAATATGTAGTACTATTATTTGTTCTGTGCTATAGGAATATAGGTACAGTCCGCGAGGCGTAAGCTGAGCTTTGCATTTGTGTGAGTGTACATATATAGTGTAGGTGTGATAACCGGCCTGAGGCGCTGTGCATCCTATGCTTGGTTTAAACCGGTTTAAACTGTTTTTTGGCAACCGGCCTAAGGCGCGGTGCATCCCTCGCGCGACGTAACTCAAACAACAAACAATGAAGCGAATACATGAAAAGTTGAAGACAGACAAACTATCCAGGTTCAATTTGGTCATTGCGTAAAGAAGTGTCTCTTTTAGGATTTAAATGGAAAAGGACAGAAAGTAATAGGAAAATTCTAATGGAAAAACATGACATATCTCATGTTTTTCCATATACGTATGACTTTTTTGATTAAAATTACCGATTATCGCATTCAGGACCGGCCAGTCGTATATACCGACGAAACATATATAAACACGACTCACACTTCTTCAAAATCTTATTCAGATGGCAGCACTTCTGGTTTGAAGAAACCTATTTCTAAAGGAAATTGTTTAATAATAGTTCATGTCGGTGGAGAGGACGGTTTCATACCAAATGCACTGCTGATGTTTAAAGCAAATCAAAAAAGTGGTGATTACCACAACAATATGAATACAGAAAACTACTTGAAATGGTTACAAACGCTATTAATTCCAAATTTGAAGCCCAATAGCGTTATTGTGGTAGACAATGCATCTTACTACAATTCGTTAAAAAAACCCGCTCCCAACTCAAATAGTCGTAAACAATATATGATTGACTGGCTCAAGTATCGCAATATCAATCACTCTATATCGATGCTTAAATCACAACTCTATCAATTGATACTGCAAAACAAACAAAGATTTATTGAATATAAAATTGACACTTTACTTAGAGAACATGGTCACAGCGTCCTTCGTCTGCCACCCTACCACCCGGATTTCAATCCAATTGAAAATATATGGACAATTACAAAAGGATACCTACGTGGCGAAAAAAAACGTGTCAATGCATATGGATACAATAATGAGGTTAGCGAAAGAAAAAGTTGAAACTATGAAAAGAATGTATGTACAATATCTATGTACAAGAATGGAAAAATGTAAAAAAAAATATGTGATCACGCAATAAAAGAAGAAAAAAGTTTCATGGTTGCGACGTCGTTATTGATAATATAACGGTACGATTCATTATTAACACAAACGACACATCAGACGAGAGTGAAAATGAAAACGAGAGTGATAAGAAAAATGATACAAATACAAATATTTTTATTCATAAAAGTCACAAAGTTATAAAATTATAAATTTACTGATGGTCTCCACACTAGGTCAAGCCTGTCTCGTGGGGACCTTAGAACCGTGTTACAAGATTATAATAGTTTTAACTACGACAGAAAATTAATGTGATTTTGAAGTTTATTTTATATAGTTATTCTATGATGTACATTTTATAGACAAGATTTAACAGAGTGTTTTTATAAACGAACAAAGTTGTGATATTATTATTCTGTTCTGTTTAGTACTTAACATAATCATGACAATCTCTTAAGTAATTTTTCAGTGTAGGCATATGACGTTATTAACAACCAGTTGATTATTTTGTGCTTGGCTTGGTTAACGGTACAGTTTTTTAAGTCTAAATGTTTCGAAACAATTTTGTAGATGTATGGGAGCATAAATTCTGGTAATCTTTTAGCAAATGCGGTGCGTACGAAGTGACGAGGAGGTCTAAAAATGCGTTTATTAAGAAGATTAGGGTATTCTAAAGAAGAGAGGACTCTTGCGTGACGTTTTAGACTCGCTCGAAGAATAAATAGTTGTCTGACATTTAACACCTTTGCTTCAGCGTAGAGTTGTATTGTAGGGTATCGAAATGGTTTACTGTGCATTGTTTTAAGGACAGAACGTTGCGCTCTTTCCAATCCCAGCAAAAAAGTAGTTCCAGCTCCTCCCCATACTAATACACAATATCCAAGAATTGACTCGCAAAGAGACGTATAGACCAGACGCAAGACCCATGGATCAGCAGAGGTGCGTAGAAGTTTCATAATATACACAATCTTTCTGACCCGTTTTGCTGTTGAGACAAGGTGAGCTTTGAAAGAGAGCTTCTGATCGATATCTACACCAAGGTATCGTACAGTTTCGACTCTATCAAGACGACGGTGCAATGTCCGGTGTAGAAGAATTGTTATTTTTTTTTTTATATTTTAATTTTAATTATTGATCTTGGACTTCTCAGTCAGACTTACATATGTACACATACTCATCAATCATACATATAGCTGGCCTTTATTTTAACAATTTAGTCTTATTTTATTTTAATACTAGAATCTCCCACTTATGTTATGTACCTACCTAAAACATAATAAAATTTATTTTTAAGGGTTTAATCGTCTGACTCTACTTTTGGTGATCACTCACACAAATGCAAAGCTCAGCTTAGGCTTCGCGGGCTGTACCTATATAGTTAATCCATGCTAAAAAGATGCTAATGTGTTAACTACACGCTGGAAATGTACCGGTTTAATCCGGTTTCCTAGTATTTTTTGGCACTAAAGCTACCAGCTATGCTCGACTATAGGAGTAAATTTCATTGTAACGAAAATTATAAAAAATATTTTTGTAACTAAACTCACAGGTATTTGTTTATGGGATAGGTCTAAGATTGTCTATGGGTCTATGACATTGACAGGTGTCATGAGCTGTCAAGGGGTGCAGGATGCGGGTTCCCACGGGAAATAACAATAGAAAAGAAACTGCCCACGCAAAGTGAAAGAAAACTGTAATTTGAACCAGAATAAATCTTTATGCTTCTACCAATATGTTTTACGTTACCAACGAATGGATAAGGACAAGGACCTTATAAACAGTACTTATGTAACGCATTATAAGCTAACAGCGTGGACGATAGCGGGAAGTTATGTGCTGAGAATGACTTCCGTACTCCCCATATAGTCCTACCCATGCCACCACGAGGCTGGCATTTCGAGCTCTTTTCATTCGGATTACATTCTGTACCATTTCATTCCAAGTTATGCGTTATTCCCTGATTTCCTTATTTTTTCTAAACATTGGTTTATTATAGGTTTTATTCATATTTATATCATAAATATCTTGGGGCGTTTCCTAGCAGTGGCCTTACTTCCATACATTCACCCCATTCCTCTAGAATGTTCTTTCGGTTTCGCTATTATTATAATAGTATGCAACAGACTCACCAAATTAACCGCAGGTTCCTTCCTCGAACCTCACCGCTCTTCTCTCTTGTAAGTCTTGTGTGGCACCATGTTATTTCTCCTTGGCACCAATTAGTTCCGTCACTTTCCATTGATGGCACTTACACTGCACATACAGATACTTAACATCACTTAAATGTATACTTTATACCCTTACTTACTTTATACCCTTATTACCTTTACCCTTATTACTTTATTACCCTTTTTTACTTTATACCCTTTTTACATTCTACATCCACCTTACTGCCCGGCACTCAGCGCCGCTAAAACACATATTTTTCTTTTTCCCGCACTTTCTTGTCTGACTCCCGCTACGAGGCAAACCTTTCGTTGCTTCTTTTCCGGAAGTCAAATCATGTTCTTTTTGTAGGTAGGTAGCTAATTACCTTCCATTTTTTCGTACGGAATGGTGCTATTTTGCTGACATAGAAACTTTCGATCATAGGTAGTTCTAAAATTTAATTTCGCGATAATAGGTATCATTTCCATTTATGCCATTAATACCTATTAATGATTACTGTAATCTACCATATCCTTTAGTTATATAATATTTAACACATTACGCATAATAATGAATTTCTTATTGTAACTATATCTTTAAAAAGGCAACTGTATTTTTTTTACAATCGGGCAACTTTTTCTGCGGCACTTAGCCAATATGACTTGTTGCAAACAGAATTTCAAATCAATATCGACTCTATCGCGCCGCAAGTGCACGTGAGAATGAAAATCTGATTGAAACAAGATAGGTAATAATATTGTCCTGCAGATTTCGTCTTTAGTTATGTGCAATCCAATGGCGAAGGAAATGTCGAATGAAAATTCCTTACTCCATGGTGCAATCTGAGTGTGCAATAATAAAACGCATCGTGATTAGGTATTCTGTGGTATCGTTGTCAATCCCTGCGTTCGAGATGAAGCAGTGGTTTTTAGACAATTTCGATTGTCATTTTTACCATTAAATGCTTCCCAAACAGAACGAAAAATTACCCTTATCCCTATGGGATAGTCGCTTTTCCGTTGTCAAATTTAAATGGTGATCGAAACATATTTTAGCGTTTTTATCTGTTTTTTTTTTATTATTTTGCTTCAGCACTAACGGCTGAAATATTAAAGTAATGTCAATTGTCAACTGACTTTGACAATCAGCTGATTGCTCTGATAGAAATCAAAACATAACCTCTATTTTCCGGCATAAAGAGTAGTGATTATTTTCTCTTTGCTCCGGCCGGGGAAAAGTGGAAAACCCGCAGTTGTACAATTTAATCCTACCCCAAGAGAAAAATCTACACATAAATGATGCAATATAATTACATGTAACTACCATTTGTAAAAGTTTATCAAATACAATCGATCGTCAACAAACACAATGAGATACCTTTCGCAAGTGTTTCAGCCTCTAATCACTATACCAAAGAACGCGAAAATCAAAAATACTGAGATTACATGCAAGAGTCAAAAGGTAAGCCGAATAATATTAAATCTACGTGTTAAAAAGTCTGTAATCATAATTTTTTGAAAAAAGGATTTCTGTTAAAAACTTAAAAAGACCAAGCCAATGAATGGAATACACCAGACAGACTGATCATGAAACATGATCCAAACTTAAGTGTTCAGTGATGTTGTATTAATTTGACAGTTTACATCTAGGTAGAAGGCTTGAAATACCTGGCTTAAAGGTTTGGCCTTGTGCCATTTTAAAATTGCCTCATGATTAATTTACAGTCACATTTCAGCTCCTTCTAGAATGCGGTCTGATCCGTCCAACGAGCTCGGGCCTGTTCACAGTGCTGCCACTGGCGCGCCGAGCACTGCATAAGTTGGAGAATCTTATACGGACCTGCTTGGACACGGCAGGGGGACAGCAGGTGAGCTTACTCCTATATTGGTAAAAGTTCAACATTTCAGGTCATCTGCGTTCTTGTTGTTCTTGTTTCTTTTATTTAGATTTACATGCAGATTTGCTTACTTAACTTGCCACTTGTGACTTGAATTTAATTTACATCTCTTTAATTGTCATCTTTTTTAATTGACATCTTTTTTAATTTACATCTTTTTTAATTTACATCTTTTTTAATTTGATCTTTTTTTTCAATCTAAGATTTTCATAAGGTATACTCGGAGCTTCTATGACTTAGTCAAATATTTTTTTACACTTATGTACTTAGAACACAAGAACCAAGTTTTTCTGAAGCTTAAAGGAAAATATCAAAACTGATACACTTTTAAACAAAAAACACCAGGTTGGTGCTCCGAAATGGTTCCAAGTCACTAGCGCCCGTTGGTCTAACGGTGGGGCACGTACAAAGAGGAAAGTACACAAAACCGTAATTCAATTTGATGGCGGAAAGTTATTGGACTTGTTCAAACCACCCGATCTTACAGACTTATACGTCACAAATTAAACCACAGACAATACCAAACCCTTCTCAGGTCTGTTAGTTGTAAAAGATAAGATGAAATAGAATTGAGAATTTTTATAAAAAGTAATACAGTAGAACTTGATGAAATAGAATTGAGAATTTTTATAAAAAGTAATACAGTAGAACTTGATGAAATAGAATTGAGAATTTTTATAAAAAGTAATACAGTAGAACTTCTATATTCCAAACACCAGAAAATACCCCACTCCCCCCACCCACTCCACCCCCAGCCCCCTCAACTCCTGCCCCTCGTTTCTATATATTTCACAAACGCTGAACAAATCTTGAATGAATTTGAAAAAAAATTAATAGAATTTAATCTGTCGGCTATCGGTAGCCCGTACGGGATATTTGAGGTTATTTTTGCAAATTTTGCAAAAAAATATAAAAACAAAATTAAGTAAAAAATAAATTAGTGATGCAACGAATACGAATACGAATATTCGTATTCGCCGAATAGTAGACATTTACCGAATATTCGTATTCGGCGAATACTAATACGAATATTTAAAAACTAATATTTTACGTACAAACGCAACTCTAATTACTGGCAGACTTGAAAAACGCGCGTGTAAAAATACGCACGACGCAACGGGGGACTCCCCGGCCATAGTTTGTACAGTACCGCAGCTCCGGGAGTTTCCCTATTATTACAATTACGAACCATTGATTGATTGATTCATTTCTTTCACTTCATTTGTTAGTCGAAAGCAGAAGTCAAGCAAGAGAGTATTGTTTTATTTATTTTCTGAGGTTGCTGCGAAGTAAAAGATGTTAAAGTTGAATTGAAAATGTCTTCTCGTAAACGAGATCAAAGTGACATATGGAAACACTTCGATAAATTACCGAGTAAGTAGTTATATGGTCTGTATTTCTTTGGTATCAACAAAAGGTAGGATAGTAAGTAAGTAACTTAGACGAACGTTGGTAGTTAATGGCTGCGTCAATGTAGTACTAGACTTTGTTTCAACGGCTGGGAACATTCAAACTGAAAAAAGAAATCGCCTTAAACCAGAAAATCTACAAATTTTATGTTTTTTAAATAAAAATTTGCCTGTTGTAAATTTTAATTATTAGAAGAATAGAAATTTATCAAATAAATTAGTCTTTTATTACCATGGCGAGATATTCGTATTCGTATTCGCCGAATAGTAGGTTTGATATCCGTATTCGTATTCGTATTCGTATTCGTATTCGTATTCGTAAATGTACTATTCGTTGCATCACTAAAATAAATTTTATTATCTTTTTTTGGTTCATTTACCTTCTTCAAATACAAATTTTGTGTATGGCAAATCTTTTAATCATACTTTATTTAATAAATAGCCTCAGAACTCCAAAAACGCACTCGTCCACAGGTTAAGAAAAATATGCTATATTTTTACTTTTTAAAGAAGTTCACTCGTGCTAAGCCTTGGCTGAGCTTGTTAGTTATGTTACAACATTTGCTAACAGATGTCACTGCCAGCGATGACGTCAGCAAGCCTGTGGGAGCAGAGTGGCCGGTTGCAGGGAGCGCCAGCAGAGTTGTTGAACCTAGAAGACCGGCACGGGAAGAAGTATCTTTTGGCACCGGTTAGTATGAAAATTTGTCAAACAATAACATTAAATCATCACTTTTTAGTAAATTATTCAATTCAATTAAATTCATTTGTTTCAATATAGGTACAACACGGTTCACTTAACAACAGTTTTTTCCATTAGAAAATTATTAGATATGTTCTCGCTAAGTAGGCGTTAATGTTAGATATGTTCTCGCTAAGTAGGTGTTAATGTTAGAATGATAAAAATATCAATTAGTTAAAAAGTTAAAGTAAAATAATGTGGAATTATACATTACATTACAACATAGGTTTAGTGGAGTCAAAATTTGCCATGAAGCCTTGTCACTTTAAACATCCATACCAATATATAAAAGTGAAACGTTGTCTGTTTGTTTGTTTGGGGAACTTTCACGCGATAACCGCTAGACGGATTTCGATGAAATTTGGAATGGAGATAGCTTATACACTAGAATAAAACATAGGATACTTTTTATCCCGGAAAATTCCACGAATTCCGTCGAAGTTTCCAAGGCAAAACTAGAACATGTTGAATACTCGCTGTAAGGAACGGTTGCCATGGAAACGAAATAACAAGTCCGTCAAAAATCATTAAGAGCGTTGGTGCCACAGATTAAGTCAACAAGCCACGGAGGCCATAACTAAGAAGTCTAACTCTACTTTTGCATTGGTTTTTAATATCCTAGAAGAACGTAAGTAGGATGCTTTTTTCCCGATAAACTGTAGTCCGCGCGGACGAAGTCGTGGGCGGGTAAGCTAGTATCTTAATAAACACTGTAATTGATATGCCTTTTGCATTGAAATGTCCTTTACTTTGGTTTGACAGTTGTTCAGTTTGACTCAAAAGTGTTTTTTATTTTATTTTTTTATGTACTATTTCTAAGAATGATGCCGATAATGTACTATAACCTAAAAACATAAATGTGTGTATGTAACTAAATGTGGAGCGAGTCGTATTTCTATTTACCGTACGCAGAGAACCAAGGTAACCAACATAGCTCAAAGGATAAGCAAGCTAAAGTGGCAGTGGGCTGGTCACATTTCCCGAAGAACCGATAGCCGTTGGGGTAGACGAGTTCTCGAGTGAAAATGAAATAAAATAATAATGAAAAACTAATTTATTGCCACTATCATAAATACATAACAATCCATTAAGGCAAACGAAGTGTAGGACGGCCCTGTGGCAGGTGGGGTGACGACCTGCGAAAAGCGGCTGCTAGCAATGGATGAGGAGAGCAGAAGAACAAGCTCAGTGGAGTGCATTAGGAGAGGCCTACGTTCAGCAGTGGACAGACATAGGCTAATGATACGCTTTTAGTACATTATCTGCATCAGTCATAAGTTTCATTTTTTTTCTTTAAATTTTTGATAGTCTAGTTTTTGGCAGCACAAGTTTATAAATGTGCCTTATCTCATATTTGTGACGTTGTCCACATGTTGTAAACCTTTCTAATTGTTTCCAACATTTAATGATTATTTGTCGTGTGAGGTACTCTGGTGTCAGAGTCTGTCAGGCCGCCCAAGGACTTCTGACATGGCTTGACCACTGCTATTAATGAATAACAGCCGGGACCGACAGCTTAACGTGCCCTCCGAAGCATGGAGCGATGGAAATCCACACTTAACTTAGTCTTTGAATCATTAGTACCTACCTAATTTATCATTCAATCAGCATTAAAAGTTATTCAATCATCATTAAATCATTACTCTTTCATCATTCCATAATTAAGTTAAAAATAAACAGTAAAAAAAAAAAACATTTTTTTGTCTGCAATGACTGACGACCGCGGCAGCAGCAGGCGAGCGCCGAAGTTAACTTACCACTGTTTCAAGTGACCAAACAGATGATTAAAACTGAAATATCTCATAAACTAAGCGACTTCGGGGGGTATGAGTGGTACCAAGAGGTAGCCCTGCTCCCACAGTGTGGCGTCTGGTTGTCGCCATATTAAATTTCGATTACTGTTGTAACGATATAAAAGGGTATTTTGGTAATTTCTGAGAATGAAGGTAATAAAAAATAAATTGGGGCAAGTCAGACCAAAAGTGGGGTGAGTCGGGATTCTTGCCCCATTCGGTCGCTCTGAACGCGAGGACGCTATACCTTTCTTCGGAATCATTCGAAACTAAAAATACTCGTTACTATTTTGAAATTAATAAAATTACCTGGATAAACTTAGACCGGAACGAGCTTCAAGAACTATTGGATCAAGACCGTTCGGTAATGTACTAGCTAGTGGGTACTATAGTGGAAGATAAAACATACAACTCAAATTCACCAATACAATATTTATTATCCTTGGTTTAATTTTGCTTACTTACTTAAAATCTAAGGAACCGTGCCGTAGGTACGTTGGACGGCCATTCAAGCTAGCATGTAATAGTGGAAGACAAAACATGCAATTCAAATTCACCAATACAATATTTATTATCCTTGGTTTGATTTCGTTTACTTACTTAAAGTCTAAAGAATCCTAGCCTGCAGATCCAACTCAGCAGCCAAGAAATACCAAGATCAAAGATTACCCTGTTATAACTAGGGTTGATATAGAATTGTCAAAATTAAGTATTTACTCTAACAAAACATTGATGGATTGCCGGCCGGCAGTGTAGTCTACTTATTTACCTTTTTCTATAGGATTTAGCCGTTACGTTAGTGAAGGTAATTCTCCATCCGACGTTTCAGCAATGTCCGATTCGCGTGAGAGGTAGCCAGGCTAGACCCCTCAGGCGTTGCAGGTGTCCAGCAGGTCGGTGGGGAACCAAAGCTCAACACTCCGGTTAACGAAATATATGGATAAAATACGATACCGCATCCCAAGAACGTGGCAGGAATCGTTGGGTATAATGTCGGCGTGGCGTGACGTATCGCGACACGGCGCCCTTTCTACTTAAATCCGGGGGAAGAAGCCTCCTTCGTGGGGTGTTTCAGTCCGGGAGGGAAAAACCCGCTGTGAATGAATAGACACAACGTTTGTTTAGAATTCGAGACTTTGAGAACGCCACCGCTCTCATTTCGCTAAAATGGCGTCTCGAAAAATGGATAAAAGTGATTTCACAATCGCAATCATTACTGCCGACAATACAAAAAATACCAACAAATGCTCTCACATTTTTTTACGGGTTTTATAATATGCAGGGAAAAAACTTGTCAGTCCTGCTACTGGGCTCTCCAGCACGAAAAAAAGATTTACGCTTCTCGCCTCCATTGCCAGTTTCTTTCTGTCGCCGGATCTAGTTTTTTATTTATTTAGCAAAATCTATCCGAATAACATTTCGTTTCACCAGGAAACCGAGCAGCGCTTACACATGGGCTTTGGAAATGATAATATGGTTTTATTTTTATTTTTAAGATTTCTCACCCTAGAAATCACATTTGTTTATTTATCGTTTCTTTAACTATTTTTGACAGCTAAACAACTGCCAAGTGACGTCTAAGAATTGTTATACTATAGTCCATAAAACGTTCCGTACCAGACGAAAGGTACGGAACGCGGTTTTTTTGCTTCGCTACCGTTATATTATCATAAAACTATATACTGTAACTATTAAATTATGATATTGTATGGGTTTGCTTTGGAAAAAATCTACGTTCCTAAATTTAACATTTGTTGCATTTAATTGGTTTGTTTAATTTTATTTTCTATTTGCTGACATTGCGGGACCGTGCCGAACAACGGAACGCGCCCTTTTGCTTTGACAGCTAATCGATGCAAAGATAAGTAAAATTTCGGTAGAGGTCACCACTTGTCTCCGTGTTTATCAATTGTACTTTATTAATAAAATTGTACTTTTTTTATTTTTTTAGTTATTCCTTGTTCCCTTTTGTATTTATTTCAATCAATTGACCTAATGAGAGTTATAAAGTCGTGATCCGTAGTGCACGAACGTGTTGTATTTATTGAAGTGTTTATAACCTCTGAACATGACTATTGTTTTTTGGAACTCTGATTTACAGGATTATATCATGTAAGTAAACAACGTACGATAATCTATTTTGTGTACCCGATCGTCTGCTTTCGCTGGTATTCACCAAATACGAACGATAGTACTGTTTCAATCAACTATGCGCGACTTCAATGTCGTCATCTGTTAGATTCTAACAACAAACAATAGAATGGCTTGTCTGTTGTTTATTTACTCCAAAAACGGAGATACATTCTAATACGTGAGTATATTGAACAATATGCAATTATAATTTAGTTTTACTATTATAAAGATGCGTTTCTATTAGTTGTTTATGTGCTGTCTTGTTTATTCCTACTTTTACTTGTCGAATTGTTGTTTTGTATTGCTAGTTATAGGTTTATTGTTTTTTTATTTAAGTAGCGTTTTGCCAACGTTACACTGTCATGTCTATAATAGCATTCGCAAGATTAAAACAAATCGTTTTTCTTAAGAATCACATCAAAATCGGTCTACGTGTTTGGTCTACATTGGCCATCAAAACATAGTTCCATACTTTTAAAATTAATAGTGTTCATTAAATTGCTTGGCTCCTACTTATCGGATTGAGATACCAAGTACACCAGTTTTAAGTCAAACTCTAAGCTATCCAACAGTGAAAACCGCATCGCAATCGGTCCAGTAGTGTTAACGTGATGCGCGAACAGACAGACATTAACAGTGTGGTACTAAGTCTTGAAGGCCAGTGTATATAGTGGCATAAATGAACATACATACATAGGCTGATAAACACAATCCCCTCCCCTCCACTCAGTCGGGTAATAAAAATGTGTATTTATAATATTTCAGACTCACGAAGAATCCATAGCTGATCTGTTAGCTGACGTCAGCCCTCTGTCCTACAAACAGCTTCCCCTACTACTTTACCAGGTAACACAGAAAATAATGATCCAGGACCACTAGTACCCCCAGGGGTATTAGCGGGATAACTATGCATCTCTAGTACCCCTGTTTATACAGATGTATTTTACTCCTGGATTTGCTTAAAAATCTTCATTCCAGGACCACTAGTTCCTGTTTTTTTTTCATAACTTTTTTTTTTATGAAATCGCAAATCGAAAAAGGAAATAATATTAAAAAAAAACCTTAATATAAACTGGATAATTTGTATTTATCATGCTGATAATTGAATAAATAGGTGCCAATAATTGGTAATGATTGTGCCAACAAATAAATAAGGTGCCAACAATTGGTAATGATAGTGCCAACAAATGGAGTTTGGGTAGTTTTTAAAAGCTTTTATTTAACTTCACTTGTATATATGTATCTTATTCTTATTGGAAGTGGGGGCGGTAAGGCCTGCACTGACGTCCCGCTTGGGGTGTTTTGTGCATTCCCCCTGCCAGCTCTACCCAAGCCATCCCAACTCCTTAAAATAGCGGAGTGTGGCTTTGGGTCGCTGGCACAACTGCTCCAGTGACGATGGTGATGGTGGCAATGAAATTGAAGATGACGAAGATGAAGATGGCAATAGCAAGTTTGGGATAGGTCGCTGAGACAAATCATGTATTCCAGTTGTGATTCTGATTTGTTCTGTGGCCGGACAGTGCAGTAGCACGTGCTCCACAGTCTCGTTCTCCTCCATGCAGCCACGACACAGAGGACTATCCGTGGCTCCAATCTTGTGCATATGATAATTTAAGTTGCAGTGACCTGTAACAACCCCCACTAAAAGACGAAGATCCTGCCGTTGCAAATTTAGTAAGCTGTTTGTGATATTTCTGCTAAGGGTCGGAAACGCGGTCTTGGCATGTTTGCAGTCCGTTTTCCGATCCCACAGTTTTTGTTGCTCACTCTCAGCGTGACGGCGCAGTATGTCTCGCTCGCACTTCCATCACCGATGGTTTGCATAGACCCACTGCGTCGTCGTTTACCTGTTTCTTGGTTCCTTCCTTGGCGAGGGTGTCCGCCACGGTATTACCTTTACAAGAGCTATGTCCTTTTGTCCATTTAACTATTGTTCTGTATCTCTCCGCCAGTTTCTGTATAGTCCCATGACACTGCTATTACCCTTGATCTAGTTGTAGGTCTTCGCAGGGCATAAATGATGGCAGCACTGTCAGTGGTAAACATGAGGACTTTTTCCTCTCGCTCCCCCTCAGAAAGAAGACCAGGGAGTGAGTTTAATGATAATATTGCTCTTGCAGCTAGCAACAGGCTCATGCCTTCTGCCTGAAGCACTGTCGTAGTCTTGCTCAGAGCTTTGGATTCGGAAAGCTCAGTTTCCGGCGAATAGAAACCACAACCTACTCCCGTTTTATTTTTTGCACCGTCTGTGTAGATGTTACAACTAATTGACAGACCCTCCAGGTCACCTTCCATCGTAGTCAGCTCATACCTCTTGCTATCAAGGTGTGTGCTGGCCATTCTGTCTGTACCGTTCTTTGCCTCTGGGATGATTCTTGTTGCTCTATCCAAGATTCCGCAGTGGTTTGTAATGGGTCTGTTGCCCTTCCACTGGTTTGTGGACTTTATCCTAAGTGCTGATGCCATTGCTTCCTGCTGTATGTGCAGGTGCAAAGGAGTCAGACCCAGGACCATGTCCAAAGCAGCTGAAGGTGTCGATTTCGAACACCCGCTAATGAGAGAGCACGCAAGTCTCTGAATTTGCTGTAGTTTGGTGATTGTTGTCACCAGGTTTGTTCGCGTCCACCACACTACACACCGATAAGTGAGAACTGGCCGCACTATTACGGTGTATAGCCAGCGGCATAGTTTTGGTTTCAGGCCCCAGTCCTTTCCGACTGCTGCAAATATTTTGTGGCAAAGTACCAACTTTGCCACAAAATATTTGTTGCTTTTGTGGTAACGTGGTCAAGATGTTATCCCCACAAAAGTTTACTATCTAGCCAGATGCCTAGATATTTAACTTCCTTACTTAGAGTCAACTTTGTGCCAAACAAACTCGGTAGTTTCCAATTTGCTTTTCTAGTTTTCCGGGTAAACAGAACCATTTCTGTCTTTTGAGGGTTCACAGATAGACTGTGGCGTTCACACCATCTCTCAACTGTCCGAAGCGCCCGCTGCATTTTTTCGCATAGAGTTGCCTCAAACAGTCCCGAGATCATGATTGCCAGGTCATCTGAGTATCCGATAGTAACTATACCATCTTTGTTCAGGAGTTCAATAAGTTCATTTGCTACCACTACCCAAAGAAGTGGGGACAACACGCCTCCTTGTGGACATCCTCTAGTAACTAGACAGCGACTTCTATTCGCTGTTTCTATGCTGGCAGCTCTACTTGAGAGCATGGTGGTGACCCATTTATTCACTCTATTGTCCACGCCTATGTTCTT
This sequence comes from Alsophila aescularia, assembly GCA_946251855.1. Classification (NCBI taxonomy): domain Eukaryota; kingdom Metazoa; phylum Arthropoda; class Insecta; order Lepidoptera; family Geometridae; genus Alsophila; species Alsophila aescularia. Next base: position 67,149,236 of record OX276374.1, read on the forward strand.
CAGCCCGTTTTCGATACTGGGAAACGTCGTCTTGTCAAAGGCCCCTTCAATGTCAATAAAGGTGACCACACATGATTGCTTGTTTTCCAGAGCTGATTCAATTTTGTGGACTACTTGATGAAGTGCAGTCTCTGTGGATTTGTTAGGTATGTTGGTTTTTATGGATTGAGTTTTTTTCCAGTGGTCCATTTCTTATATATTTGTCACATAATCTTACCAAGTGTCTTCAGGAAGAATGAGCTTAGGCTTATCGGCCTGAAAGACTTTGGGTTTGTATAGTCAATTTTGTCTGGTTTAGGCAAGAATACTACCTTTACTTCCCTCCATTCTTTAGGTATATGTATTTATTATCTATATTCCGAAACACGTGTAACTCTAAATATTAAAAAAAAAAAAATGGTGCTTACATAAAAAAAAATTACTGTCTAATGTTTGACTCTTCTAAACCCCTTGAAATGTTTTTTTTTTCAAAATTCTTCTTTTGGTGTTCGTTGTTACCTCTTTATAAACATACTCTACAAATATCAAGTCTCTACCTATGAGACTTACAGAACAACTGTAAATATCAAGTCTCTACCTATGAGACTTACAGAACAAATGTAAATATCAAGTCTCTACCTATGAGACTTACAGAACAACTGTAAATATCAAGTCTCTACCTATGAGACTTACAGAACAACTGTATATATAAAGTCTCTACCTATGAGACTTACAGAACAACTGTAAATATCAAGTCTCTACCTATGAGACTTACAGAACAAATGTAAATATCAAGTCTCTACCTATGAGACTTACAGAACAAATGTAAATATCAAGTCTCTACCTATGAGACTTACAGAACAACTGTAAATATCAAGTCTCTACCTATGAGACTTACAGAACAACTGTATATATCAAGTCTCTACCTATGATACTTACAGAACAACTGTAAATATCAAGTCTCTACCTATGAGACTTACAGAAAAACTGTAAAAGCAAAAAATGTTGTAAATGTTGTCTTCTTTATACTTTTCATAGACACTTTTGCCATAAAGATAACTATTACAGAACTATTTAGAAAAAAACTAATTTTGGCCCCAACGTCGAAAACTTGAATTTTTCACCAGAGACCCAAACAACATGTATAAAAATCACTACTACACCACCTTTTGCAAGGCACATTTGTCTACTTACTGGCCTAAAATATATTATTATAGATTACTCGGCTTCTAACCATCGTATTGAGATACAAGTACCTACACCACTAGCTATCCATGAGTGAAATCTGCATCGCAAATCGGTCCAGTAGTTTTTACGTTATGCGCGAACAAACAAATAGAAACTCTTTAAAAATAATAATTGCTCAGTACCTTATTTTAAGTCAAAGTTTATTTGTAAGTTTATTATTAGTATCAGTATTCTGAAGGACAAGATTCGTAATGAAGATATTCGACGGAGAACCAAGGTAACCGACATAGCTGTAAGGATAAGCAAGCTGAAGTGGCAGTGGGCTGGTCACATTACCAGAAGAACAGATAACCGTTGGGGTAGACGAGTTCTCGAGTGTAGACTACGTTTACAAACGTAGTGTAGGACGACCTGCGAAAAGCGGCTAGAAGAGAATGGATGAGGAGAGCTCAAGACCGAGCTCAGTGGGGAGCATTAGGAGAGGCCTACGTCCAGCAGTGGACTATAGGCTGATGATGATGATAGTCAGTACTTATATTCTAGATAAGCAACAAGTATCGTGATGAGCACCGCCCCAAGCACGGACTGCTGCGCGCGCGCGAGTTCTCCATGTGTGACGCGTACGGCGTGCACGCACACATGCAGTGCGCGCAACACACGTACGGCGCCGTCACGGCGGCGTACAGGACGCTGTTTGAAACGCTACAGCTTCCTGTGTATAAAGGTACATTACAATTGTAAAACTCTCATTGTTATTATCACTTTCACTGCTGAAAACACACGTTGTTTGACGCCAGTGCGGCAAAATACACAGTATATGTTTTTACCCGACTGAGGAGGGTTATGTGTTTGGTTTGTTGTATGTATGTATGTTTTTTCGTACGTTTCTAAGGCTAAGATTCAGAGACAAGAACGTAAGACAGACGAAGACCAATCTTAGCCGAGCATCAACTAAGTCAATCTTTAAATTTCGTATTCAGAAACAGAGTTAGTCACAGACTTAGCGCGGTCTTAGTTATGATTATACTTGGTTGTCTATGGCAGATTTAGTTTTTAGCGGAAGCTTTACCGGTTTTTAAGCAGACGTGACTAACAAACAGCAAAGATAGCAATACATAAATTGATATTGGAGTGAGTGAAACAAAATATTTATGATGCAAATCTATTTTTATGTGGTATGTTTGTAACATATCGTCGTAGAAAATCGCGGGAACATTGTTGCAGTTTAAAGTTTGTGCTAAAATGAATGAGCTCCGTTTACTGCGATGAAAACAATATCTTAAACCTCGATTCGAAAACAACTGACGCTTATTGGCACACCTCGCCTTGAATGGTGTTGTAGGCCATTTTGTATAAGTACTACTATGTAGCTTTAGTTAAATCTATCTATTTCAAAATTCCTCGTCACTGTTTAGGTCAAGAGGATTCATAATAGTTCGCTTATATGTATTGCCACGACAGGGACTTCCAAAGATGATGTTGTGTTGCATCCTCAGAGATTGAATAATAGGTGCCCAATTCGTCAGATTCAAACAGAAATTTAAAAGGAAAACTTGTATGCTTTCCATTGAAGATAGTTTCGTGTATTTCACTGTTATAAACGCTGAGAATAGAAGAACACACGCAAGCAGACGAGGTTATAAACGATGAGAATAGAAGAACACACGCAAGCAGACGAGGTTATAAACGCTGAGAATAGAAGAACACACGCAAGCAGACGAGGTTATAAACGATGAGAATAGAAGAACACACGCAAGCAGACGAGGTTATAAACGCTGAGAATAGAAGAACACACGCAAGCAGACGAGGTTATAAACGCTGAGAATAGAAGAACACACGCAAGCAGACGAGGTTATAAACGCTGAGAATAGAAGAACACACGCAAGCAGACGAGGTTATAAACGATGAGAATAGAAGAACACACGCAAGCAGACGAGGTTATAAACGCTGAGAATAGAAGAACACACGCAAGCAGACGAGGTTATAAACGCTGAGAATAGAAGAACACACGCAAGCAGACGAGGTTATAAACGCTGAGAATAGAAGAACACACGCAAGCAGACGAGGTTATAAACGATGAGAATAGAAGAACACACGCAAGCAGACGAGGTTATAAACGCTGAGAATAGAAGAACACACGCAAGCAGACGAGGTTATAAACGCTGAGAATAGAAGAACACACGCAAGCAGACGAGGTTATAAACGCTGAGAATAGAAGAACACACGCAAGCAGACGAGGTTATAAACGATGAGAATAGAAGAACACACGCAAGCAGACGAGGTTATAAACGCTGAGAATAGAAGAACACACGCAAGCAGACGAGGTTATAAACGCTGAGAATAGAAGAACACACGCAAGCAGACGAGGTTATAAACGCTGAGAATAGAAGAACACACGCAAGCAGACGAGGTTATAAACGCTGAGAATAGAAGAACACACGCAAGCAGACGAGGTTATAAACGCTGAGAATAGAAGAACACACGCAAGCAGACGAGGTTGTAAACGCTGAGAATAGAAGAACACACGCAAGCAGACGAGGTTATAAACGCTGAGAATAGAAGAACACACGCAAGCAGACGAAGTTATAAACGCTGAGAATAGAAGAACACACGCAAGCAGACGAGGTTATAAACGCTGAGAATAGAAGAACACACGCAAGCAGACGAGGTTATAAACGCTGAGAATAGAAGAACACACGCAAGCAGACGAGGTCGTAAACGCTGAGAATAGAAGAACACACGCAAGCAGACGAGGTTATAAACGCTGAGAATAGAAGAACACACGCAAGCAGACGAGGTTATAAACGCTGAGAATAGAAGAACACACGCAAGCAGACGAGGTTGTAAACGCTGAGAATAGAAGAACACACGCAAGCAGACGAGGTTATAAATGCTGAGGATAGAAGAACACACGCAAGCAGACGAGGTTATAAACGCTGAGAATAGAAGAACACACGCAAGCAGACGAGGTTATAAACGCTGAGAATAGAAGAACACACGCAAGCAGATGAGGTTATAAACGCTGAGAATTGAAGAACACACGCAAGCAGACGAGGTTATAAACGCTGAGAATAGAAGAACACACGCAAGCAGACGAGGTTGTAAACGCTGAGAATAGAAGAACACACGCAAGCAGACGAGGTTATAAACGCTGAGAATAGAAGAACACACGCAAGCAGACGAGGTTATAAACGCTGAAAATAGAAGAACACACGCAAGCAGACGAGGTTGTAAACGCTGAGAATAGAAGAACACACGCAAGCAGACGAGGTTATAAACGCTGAGGATAGAAGAACACACGCAAGCAGACGAGGTTATAACTTGCAAGGGAAAAATAAACCAGCAAGTGTAAATTATAACTACACCTTGGTGGCGCCACTCCTGCTTTTTAAGATCGGCTCAAGTAATCGATATTCACTAATTACGCTTAGCTTAGCTTGCACTAAGTTGAAGCAGTGTTCCATACGTTTCTGAACACAAATTTGAACGTAAGCACTGAATTTTGACATAAGGAAGCGTAAGTTTACACTTAAACTTGTCTCTGAATCTTAGCCTTAGGCGCGACCTGTAGGTCGCTGGTAGGCTGTAGCCTAAACTTGATGGATTTTGATAAATGCGTTATCATTGGATTCTTATTGATCACGAGAGTGCTATAGGATATATGAAGTGTCAAGAGAACTAATATGGCGGCCGATAGCTGCCATATTGTATTTCCGACGGAACAAAATATGCCCAAAACCTATCGAGTGAGGTATCAAAATACAGGTCTTTGTAAGACCATTTCAATAATATCATTCTTCTAATTCTTCTAACTTGACAGTAGCAATTTGCTTTTAAGCTTCTTACAAAAATTTCGATCTTAGTTTATTCAAGTTAATGTGAATACTTTAATCTAATGTTGCAATTGCAACTATTAAAGTAAAGTTAAATATGTAAGTAAAATAGAAACATTAAATTTATACAAATACTAACTCCGCCCCGCGGTTTCACCCGCGTCCCTCAGGAACCGTGCATTTTTCCGGGATAAATAGTAGGCTATGTGTTAAGACCAGGCTCTGCTTTTTAAGGGTTTTTTGCATAAATATGCTGGGTCAACCACAAGCCTGATAAATGTGAAACTTAACATATATGTTTTTGAAATCTTTATCTCTCTAAGACTAAGACAAAAACATGATTAACAAAATTTCATTCGATACATTTTCTTATCAAAAATTACGTTATTTTCGGTAATGTTTTCATTTTTCTACTCAACGGTTTAAGTTTTATCTCTAAAATAAATCTCACAGCAAGAAAATATAGTTTATTATCTAAGACTAAGACAAAATTGACCTAACTAAATTATTAGCCTGCCAATAAAATAATTAACTTTTGAGACATACGTCATTTAGTTCCGAGCTAAATTGTGTGTTCAAACAGCGCTCGCGATATTCAACCTTGTTACGCAGGCACTTCAGTGCTTATTGCGGGTAGCGGGTGGCAGAGTGTAGGGTAGGTGGCAGGGAAGTGGGGAGTGGGAAAATGTAACCTTGGAGCCTGGCCTTAATCCAGGGTATAAGCTACCTCCATACCAAATTTCATCCGAATCTGTACAGCCGTTTAAGCGTAAAGAAGTATCATACATACACATACATACAAACTCTCAGCTTTACAATACGAGATTATTTTTAATAATTTTGTACGCAGTCGGGTTTTTGTATTATTATAATAATGTTACTTGTTTAAAGTCACTGGTGCAGAGCTGAGGTTCGAAACGTGTGTCGTCGGATCAACCACCGCAAATAACAATATTTTACTGTAATTCCAGTGCAGGCCCCTTCAGGCGAGATGGGCGGGCCGCTGTCGCACGAGTGGCAAGTGTGCGCGGGCGCAGGGGAGGACACTCTGTACGTGTGTCCGTCCTGCTCGCACGCCACCTTGGAGGAGAGAGACAGCTGTCAGTGCGGGGGCACGGTTGAAAGCAGGAGTAGCATTGAGGTAATGTGTATGTGTCGTGGCGATTTCGTAAAATTGATCATTTCATGAAATGATTGGCCTCGTCATGTTTTTTTTTTTAAATTATCTGTTATATCATGAAATGGTTTGGCCAAATGTATGAATGATTAGCGTCTGACGATATGAACAGCTAAACACACGGCTACTTCATGATATGGTCAAACATTAGTGATGATATCGTAAAATAGTTACATTATCCACCGCTAGAGGTGCTAGGCGGAAGACTGACTTGCCTGTGAGAGATTAGAAGGCGAAGGCGGGAGCGAAGCGTCGCTAGCTCCCGCCTTCGCCTTCGTGTTTTTTTTAGCCTTGAAAACCTATCTGTTTGGCACCATGAATACCTTACATCCATAGTCCATACTAATATTTAAAAGTGAATCGTTGTCTGTTTGTTGTTTGGGGAGCTTTCACGCGATAACGGCTGGACGGATTTTGATGAAATTTGGAATGGAGATAGCTTTGGATAGCTTATACCCTAGAATAAAACATAGAATACTTTTATCCCGGAAAACTGTAAGTTTTCACGGGAAAACTGGAATAATGTTGGTTACTCGCTGTAAGGAACGGTCGCTGTAAGGAACGGTTGCCAACAAGTCTGTCATAAAACTTACCTACTTTTGCATTCGATTTTCATATCCTAGAAGAACAAAGGATGCTTTTTTTTCACGATAAACTGTAGTCCGCGCGGACGAAGTCGCGGGCGGGAAAGCTAGTTAATGATACGGCCAAACGTGGATGGAAATATTATTATCATTAAACGTTGATGTTTCAAGGAAATGGTCAGTGTTAGCCGGCCATTTCATGAAATAATCGACCATTTCATTTCCTACTTTTGCGCGCGACTTCGACAGTTTATTGCGGTAAAAAGTATGTGTAACGCTGGGGAGGCCCCAGGGTTCAAACTATCTCCATACCAAATTTCATCAAGATTGGTTCAGCCGTCAAATAGTTTTTAATGCATGGCTTCTACTCTACTCTTCTACTTCTACTCTTTGCATTAAGATTCGAAAAACATCAGATATAATATCAAATTCTGAGCTAATCAACAGTGAAAACTGCATTTCAATTGGTTTAGTATTTTTTACGTGATGCGTAAACAAACAGACAGAGTTGCCCCCATTTTTTTTTTGTTGAGTTGTTTGCTCTAGTTTTAAGGGTTCCATAGTCAAACAAAGAATCCTTATAGTTTCATCGTGTCCGTCTGTCCGTCTATCTGTATATCACAGCCATTTTATTTGGAAACTATTAATATATAATACTACCAATAGATGGCGTTACCGTCCCCGTGACACGGGCTTACAAACTAAGCGGAAAATTTGGATGATTTGGTATCTGTCACAGTAACCGAATTGGTAAAGGCATGTGCTGCGCAGAAGCACGGAATGATGCGGGTTCGAATCCCGACCGTGATGCAAATTTTTCCTTCAGAAATATATTAGATATGTTCTCGATGAGCAGGCGTTAATGCTAAAATATAAAAATGATCATTATTGCACTAGTATTTTTTGCTATTTATTGCTTTGCTATAATAAATATAGATTGTTTGTTTGTTTGTCCTCAGGTCAGCCATACATTGTTTGTTTGTTTGTCCTCAGGTCGGCCATACATTGTTTGTTTGTTTGGTTGTCCTCAGGTCGGCCATACATTGTTTGTTTGTTTGTTTGTCCTCAGGTCAGCCATACATTGTTTGTTTGTTTGTCCTCAGGTCGGCCATACATTGTTTGTTTGTTTGTTTGTCCTCAGGTCAGCCATACATTGTTTGTTTGGTTGTCCTCAGGTCGGCCATACATTGTTTGTTTGTTTGTTTGTCCTCAGGTCAGCCATACATTGTTTGTTTGGTTGTCCTCAGGTCGGCCATACATCGTTTGTTTGTTTGTTTGTCCTCAGGTCAGCCATACATTGTTTGTTTGGTTGTCCTCAGGTCGACCATACATTGTTTGTTTGTTTGTTTGTCCTCAGGTCAGCCATACATTGTTTGTTTGGTTGTCCTCAGGTCGGCCATACATTGTTTGTTTGTTTGTTTGTCCTCAGGTCAGCCATACATTGTTTGTTTGGTTGTCCTCAGGTCGGCCATACATTGTTTGTTTGTTTGTTTGTCCTCAGGTCAGCCATACATTGTTTGTTTGGTTGTCCTCAGGTCGGCCATACATTGTTTGTTTGGTTGTCCTCAGGTCAGCCATACATTGTTTGTTTGGTTGTCCTCAGGTCGGCCATACATTGTTTGTTTGTTTGTTTGTCCTCAGGTCAGCCGTACATTGTTTGTTTGGTTGTCCTCAGGTCGGCCATACATTGTTTGTTTGTTTGTTTGTCCTCAGGTCAGCCATACATTGTTTGTTTGGTTGTCCTCAGGTCGGCCATACATTGTTTGTTTGTTTGTTTGTCCTCAGGTCGGCCATACATTGTTTGTTTGTTTGTTTGTCCTCAGGTCAGCCATACATTGTTTGTTTGGTTGTCCTCAGGTCGGCCATACATTGTTTGTTTGGTTGTCCTCAGGTCAGCCATACATTGTTTGTTTGGTTGTCCTCAGGTCGGCCATACATTGTTTGTTTGTTTGTTTGTCCTCAGGTCAGCCATACATTGTTTGTTTGGTTGTCCTCAGGTCGGCCATACATTGTTTGTTTGTTTGTTTGTCCTCAGGTCAGCCATACATTGTTTGTTTGGTTGTCCTCAGGTCGGCCATACATTGTTTGTTTGTTTGTTTGTCCTCAGGTCAGCCATACATTGTTTGTTTGGTTGTCTTCAGGTCGGCCATACATTGTTTGTTTGGTTGTCCTCAGGTCAGCCATACATTGTTTGTTTGGTTGTCCTCAGGTCGGCCATACATTGTTTGTTTGTTTGTTTGTCCTCAGGTCAGCCATACATTGTTTGTTTGTTTGTCCTCAGGTCGGCCATACATTCATCCTCGGCACAAAATACTCGGAAGCGCTAAATTCGAAATACATTTCCGCAGAGGGGAAGTCGCAGGATTTGATTATGTCATGCTATGGAATAGGAATTACAAGGTAAAATGAATCCATACTTACAAGACGTAAGTCCAAAAACTAAAACCCGACTACGGTCGGGTAACATAGCCTATGAACCTTGCTTATCAAAATCGGGCCATGTTTTTAGTTTGAACACATAACTCTTCCATTGTTTCGCCGTAGTCGAATAAAAAAAAACCTATGCTACTATAAATGAAGACGAATCGATTAATTTCTCGCTTGTCAATATCGGACCAATGGGAGCGAAGCTATGGTGGATCATCCACATACCCACATAGATACATACATATATAGACTGTTAAACTCATTACCATTTCCTTGCTTCGCTGTAATCGGGTAGAAAAGCGAAACTGTCTATCTGTTACCTTATCACGACTAAACGTCTGAGCCGATCTTGATGAGATTTGGTATGCAGATAGTTTGAACACTGGGGGAAGGCTATAAGTACTTTTCATCGCGATAAACTGTAGTCGCGCGGACGATGTTGTAAGGTAATACTATATTTTCAATAGAGTGTCGTGAACATCGTTCTATCTAAATAAAAAGCACAAATTTAACCCCCCCTCCCATCTCCCCCCTTCCATTATAGCTAAGAAGCATCTCGGTTACCGCAGCTTTGTAACATAAACGCCGCATCTAAATCGGTCCATTCGTTTCAAAGCTACAATTCTCACACTCCCCCTTCCCCTATTATGGCTAAGAACCATCTCCATCACCTCAGCTTTAAAACAGAAAAAAACCGCAATAAAATTGGTCCATTCGATTGGAAGCTACAATTCTCACCCTCCCCCTCTTCCACCTTCCCCTATTATAGCTAAGAACCATCTCCATCACATTAGCTTTCAAACAGAAAACACCGTATCAAAATCGGTCCATTCGTTTGGGGGCTACGATGCCACAGACAGACACACACACAGTGATAACTTATAACACCCGTCTCTTTGTTCGGGGGTTAAAAATCCTCGTCGCAATCACATTTCCCAATAAACACTGACGAGGGCAGAGCAACTCCTTTGCAGTTCTTATAAACTAAGAACTAAACTAAAGTAGCTTTAGTTCTGTTTAGTTTATTGGGCAAAGCGTGGGCACAGTTGCCCGCGGCTTTGCCCGCGTGGTCATTTCTCTGGGTTAAAAGTAACCTATGTGTTATACCACGACCAAATGTACAGTACAATAAATAAATATATTCGGGACATTTCCACACCAATTACCTAGCCCCAAACTAGGATACCCTGTACTATGGGCACTAGATAACGGATAAACATACATAAATATGAATATCAACATCCATGACTCGGAAACAAACATTTCTGCTCATCACACAAATGATTGCACCTTGCAGGATTCGAACCCGCGACCGTTCGATTTCGTACCTAGGGTTACTAGCCACTAGACCAACCGGTAAATAACAATAAGAGAAAAACAAATTATTGCTTTGCACTTTTTATATTATTTTTTTATTTGTAGGATAGCTAATCGGGAAGTGCTCGAAATTTGAATTGCAAGATTCCAGGACAGACAAAATATATATATACATACATACATACATGGATACAGTAGTCACAGCCAATCTATATTTTTGTGAAGTTAGGCTCTGTGAACGATTACGCAGGTACTGATGTGGGGATAAAACTGCAACAAGTAAGAGCGAGATAGAATATGCGAAAAACGTAAGCGAGTGAGCGAGGCAGTTATACAATGCTGTCTTCACCTTCAACATTCGGATTGCGCCTGACAAATAGCAGTTTGCGCAGCGACTAGACAACTTCCGAGACACATAATTTCGCTGCGCCTGCTGTACATAACATACACATATACATACAAGTGAAGTTAAATAGAAGCTTTTGAAAAGCTTTGAACTTTTAAATACCAACTTTCGTTCAGCCGTCAAATAGTTTTGTTATTGATTGCTCGGCTTCTCATCAGATTGAGATACTAAGTACATCAGTTTTAAGTCGAAATCTAAGCTATCTATATCGCAATCGGTTCAGTAGTTTTTATACGCGATGCGCGAACAGACAGAAAAACGCGATTTAAAAAATGTTATATTTTTATTTTAAGTCTGTTAGACTTTTATTATATATTTTTTTCATACGTTTTGTTACTGTCTACTTCATTATAAGTACTAGCTAATGCCCGCGGCTTCGCACGCGTGTTCATTTCTCCAGGTTAAACGTACTCTATGTGCTATTCCAAGACCTAAAATACCAATATACCAACATTTGATCATAATTCCTTCAGCCGTCAAAAATATTTATTTCGATTGCTCGGCTTCTACTCATAGGATTGAGATACCAAGTACACCAGTTTTTAAATCAAAACCTAAGCTGTCCAACGGTGACAACCGCATCGCAATCGGTCTATTAGTATTTACGTCATGCGCAAACAGATAGACAAAGAGACACGATTTAAAAAAATGATATATTCTTGTTCAGTAGCCTGTTTTAAGTCTCATTGACAATTATTTTTTTATCTTCTTTGTACTGACTTTTTGTTACATACTGCTTTGTTATATGTATAGATAGGTCAAGTAACGCTTTGTTCTTGTGCGAGGTATTTCAACCATAAAAGGGTGGCGCTTTGCCGATCGTCTAGTCGTACGGTGATGGAAAAGTGATGGGGGAACCAGGTTGTGCGACACTCTCCATAGTGCAATCACAGGGTGCATTCCGAGACGCGCCAAAATCGATGAAATCGATATTATCGCGCTAAAACGCGTACCGAGTCACCGTGAGCACGACAACGATATTCCTTGTGACGTTACGGATTACGTCATTATATCCGCCATTTTGCGATTACATCGACCATGCCCCAAACCGATATCACCGTGAGCGCTACTGTCAAAGTGACAGACTGACGAATGTTTGTAAAGAAAACTGTTATTTGAATTCAGTTGTGTGTGATTTTCGTAAATTTTTCCAAATATTACTACAGACAATTGACAACATTTCAAATTTTAAATATTTTTTCTGAAAGAATATTGAAAAATAGAATACACGTATTTTTTTTCCAATTTAGGCTATATTTTCCGAGAAATTAATTATTAAAAAGTAGCTTATTGTAAAAGGACGTAACTGCCAGAGTTCGGTGGTGTGAACAAGATTACCGAAGCCACACTCGAAAAAAAAAACATTTAAGTATCTGTCAAAGTCAAGCTCTAGAGTAGTATTTTTTTTCTTTACATGCACATGTATTTTATTATTCCACCGAACTCTGCTTAGTTGAGAGTTATTACGTAATATCTTTGTAGTTACTGCACTAAAAAATTTGGAAAAATAAGAATAATGATCAGCGTCGCAATATCTCGAAATGGTTTTCGAATTTCATTGCCTTATGAAATATGAAAACTTGTCAATTGACCAATTTTTAGATAGACTACTTTCCCCACGAGTAATACGTTGTATTTTAAGCAAATTTGGAGGTTATGTTGTTGTGATCTTGTAATCACGCTCACGAGCGTTCCGAGTCAACTGCAGCACTCAACTGACATGAGCGCGATATCTGAATCGGAACGCAAATTAGCCCTGTGATCGCTCACATCGATATTATCGTGAATCGGAATGCACCCTCAGTCTCATATGATGAGACAAGGCTCTATGTAAATGTATATTTTTTTACTTTAGCTTTTATTTAACATGCAATGTTTGTATGTATGTATGTATGTATGTATGTATGTATGTTTAGGTCAAATCTTACAAGCGGAATTAGAACCACTTCCTCTTATCCTACGGAGTTGTATTTTTACATGTTGGTTCAGTTCCGATGACAATGCATTTTATGGTAAGCATGACCTGAATTGACTTCCAGGAACAGCTCCAGATAACGGAACTCTTCAACGGTCAACAGCACAGACACGAAATGTTGTATATGCATTTAATTGTGATAGCCCGTTCTAAGTTTCACCATGACATGGCAACTGCATTAAAGCTTTTTTTTAATTAACTTATATGGAAATGAATATATTTCAGGTTACTAGCGGCGAGTTTGGAAGCGCTGTCGACGGAGAAAGCGCTGCGATGGCCGGAAGCTATAGCTCCATATAGCACTATTGTTATAGGACCGAAGGTACGAGCAGAACTATTTAGAGAATATTATCTGTGGGTCAAAAAACGACTTCAGATGTACTTCCTAAAAAAAAAACAATTTTGATGAAATTTAATTAACTCTGAAACTAATAATTTGCGTCAGAGCATATGCCTCGCACAGGCATAGTGACTGTGGGTTCGAATCCCGTCAGTAATCTTTATTCCTACAAGTGCTTTACAAAATACATGGTACAAAAAATCGAAATAAATGGAAAAAACTTAAAAAAAAAACATAATCAATTTTGATGAAGTTTATATGGGACTAACTTTCCCGCCCGCAACTTCGTCCGCGCGGACTACAGTTTATCGCGAAAAAAAGCATCCTATGTTCTTTTAGGATATTAAAAACCAATGCAAAAGAAGGTATAGCACCAATGCTCTTGATGTTTTTGACAGACTTGTTATTTCGTTTCCATGGCAACCGTTCCTTATAGTGAGTAATCAACATTTTCCAGTTTTCCCGCGGAAACTTTAAATTATCCGGCGTAAGTATATAACTATCCTATGTTTTATGTAGCTGTCTCCATTCTAAATTTCATGAAAATCCGTCCAGCCGTTATCGCGTGAATGCTCCCCAAACAAACAAACAGACAACGTTTCAATTTTATATATTGGTATGGATATTTCTGTTTACTATTCAATATAATCAAAGATTCTATCAACATTAAATATCTATACTTATAATAAAGCAATACGAACGAAAAAAAACTGCGCAAAGAAGATAATTAAAAAAATGGTCTATGGTACTTAAAATAAGCTACATATGATTGTTAGATCGGATTTCCAGACAATTAAAACAATCATCATCATCATCATGATGATCCAGATCAAGATCGGATTTCCAGTCAATTAAAACAATCATCATCATCATCATCATCATCATGATCCAGATCCAGATCGGATTTCCAGTCAATTAAAACAATCATCATCATCATCATGATGATCCAAATCCAGATCGGATTTCCAGTCAATTAAAACAATCATCATCATCATCATCATGATGATCCAGATCCAGATCGAATTTCCAGTCAATTAAAACAATCATCATCATCATCATCATGATGATCCAGATCGGATTTCCAGTCAATTAAAACAATCATCATCATCATCATGATGATCCAGATCAAGATCGGATTTCCAGTCAATTAAAACAATCATCATCATCATCATCATCATCATGATCCAGATCCAGATCGGATTTCCAGTCAATTAAAACAATCATCATCATCATCATGATGATCCAAATCCAGATCGGATTTCCAGTCAATTAAAACAATCATCATCATCATCATCATGATGATCCAGATCCAGATCGAATTTCCAGTCAATTAAAACAATCATCATCATCATCATGATGATCCAGATCGGATTTCCAGTCAATTAAAACAATCATCATCATCATCATGATGATCCAGATCCAGATCGGATTTCCAGTCAATTAAAACAATCATCATCATCATCATGATGATCCAAATCCAGATCGGATTTCCATGATGACATGATTGTTTTAATTGACTGAAACTCCGATCGATTCGTTACAACTTTAAAACAATAGATTTGCGTAAACGACACATTCGACTGGTTAATTTCAGGAAGGCTCAAAAGAATGGTCGGCGCACGGCCCGGACACACTCGAGGCCGTCTGCAGTGCCGTGTGCGGTGGGACTGATGTGCTGGTCGACGACAGGCATCACCTCACTATCGGCAAACGGATGATGATGGCGGACAGGTAACAATGGCATTTCATACTAGATGCCGCGGAAGATGATGGTGATGATGAGGTTGATGAAAAGTATGACAGCTGCCGAGTTTTTTTCCTGCGAACAAACTACTGTCCCGTCTCAAAAATACAGGGTGGATTTATGAGATGGGACAGTAAGGTCAGGTACCTTAAACGTTAGTTACAGCAAAACGTTCCTAAGAGACCTTCCATAACTTTTCGAGATATTCACATTCACAGATTTTGGAAAAAAATACAGTCCGGAAGAAAATGGTTTTACACAAAAGCTTTTTTTGATGCCAATCGATCCTGTTTCTAATAAGGATCAAGTCTCTACTGGACCGATTGAGGTTTGAGTACTAGAAATGTCATAAATTGTGAAAATCTTTTCCCATACATTTTGTACGAAATTTCCTTAACCGCTGTAGATACATATAAACGTTTTTAGAAGACTCTCCTTAACTTTTGGAGATATTTTGACCTGCATTCACAGGATTTGTAAAAAAAAAGTCATCAAGAAAATGGGCATTTTAAAAAAAAAACATGCCAACCGAGGATCGGTTTGTTATAAGGTTCAAAAGTTTATCTGACCAACTGAGGTCAGAGCCGCCAGTACTTTTGAAAAGTTTCTATTCGAACGATGTAATCATTTTATTTTATTCATTTCGTACAAAATGTATGGGAAAAGTATTTTTGCAAATTCCCACTTTTCATGAAATGGCCAGCTAAAACTGACCATGTCGTTTACACATCAACGTTTAAATTCCCACTTTTCATGAAATGGCCAGCTAAAACTGACCATGTCGTTTACACATCAACGTTTAAATTCCCACTTTTCATGAAATGGCCAGCTAAAACTGACCATGTCGTTTACACATCAACGTTTATTTCAATCCACGTTAGGCCATATAATTAAATATAATTAATGTGGGGTTTCAATCTGTTTGAACTTTTAACACTTTTGGTATCAACCAAAGGTGTTTAAAGTTCAAACAGATTCAAAACCCAAAAAATAAATGCCAAGAAGTGAAATGCAGCAGTTCGAATAGGAGGGAGTTCGCTACGCTTTTCAACGCTTCGCTCCCGCCTTCGTCTTCTAACCTACCACGGCCAAGTCGCGTCCGCCTAGCGCCTCTAGCGGCGGATAATGTACCAAACTATTTTACGATATTATGTCTAATGTTTGACTATATAATGAAGTAGCCGTGCGTTTAGTTGTTCATATCGTCAAACGCTGATCATTCATTCATTTGCCCACACCATTTCATGATGTGACCGATAATTTCATAATATAGGACCATTTCATGATGTGACCGATCATTTCATAAAATATAACCATTTCATGATGTGACCGATAATTTCATAAAATAGAACCGTTTCATGATGTGACCTATAATTTCATAAAATAGAACCATTTCATGATGTGACCGATAATTTCATAAAATATAATCGTTTCATGATGTGACCGACCATTTCATGAAATAGGACCATTTCATGATGTGGCCGACCATTTCGTGAAATAGAACCATTTCATGATGTGGCCGACCATTTCGTGAAATAGACCCATTTCATGATATGACTGACCATTTCTTGGAATAGAACCATTTCATGATGTGGCCAACGATTTCATGAATTGCATACACCCTCAGTGCTGACATCACGATATTTTTTACAACAAATTATGTTCTTTTCAGAATGGGCTACCCCACCATTATAGTTTGCGGCCGGTCAACCCTAGACACCCCCCCTCGGTATGAAGTATACAGAACAGCCCACGGGAACGAACCTCGGATGTGCACTATTCAACAACTAGCTGAAGATAATGTACATAACAATATAAGAAATGTCAATATAGCTTGAACCAACACAGTAGGAAGTTTTATTTATTAACCGTGGTCATTATTCCGAGGTAAAAAGTTGAAACAAGAAAATCATCAAGGTAAGAGAACACAAGACGTAAGTTCAAAAACTAAAACCCGACTATGGTCGCACATAATACATAACTCTTCCTTTGCTTCGCCGTAGTCAGGTAAAAACATATATAGCCTATGGTACTTAACCTGAAGACGAATCGAATGACACCTCGCTTGTCAAAATCGGACAAGCGAGGACACTAGAGGAATCGGACAAGCGAGGACACTAGAGGAATCGGACAAGCGAGGACACTAGAGGAATCGGACAAGCGAGGACACTAGAGGAATCAGACAAGCGAGGACACTAGAGGAATCGGACAAGCGAGGACACTAGAGGAATCGGACAAGCGAGGACACTAGAGGAATCGGACAAGCGAGGACACTAGAGGACAGTACCCCTAGTACAAGTTTTTATAGTTTTTGAAAACGAAATGTAGTTTCGCCTAGTTCCATACATTTACTGTCAGCGCCTCTTGCGGAAACTTGTAGGAACTAAAATTGGTAGGACGGGTTTTATCAAATGGTAGTATTCGAATTCGAAATAAAGTTTTCGAGTATTGTTTGCATTTTAGCAGTATGAGTAGCCACTTTGACAAGTTAGTGGTAGTAAACTTTGACGAATTCGATCATTTTCGAAGCATTGTTACTCGTTAGATAAATTTTCGTGAGAGCTTCATGAGTTTATTTTATTTTATTATGATAACGAGACGGTATCTTGCCTGGAGGTTAGCCTCGGAGGCTGTAGGAGCTGGCTGTCGTGAAGGGGAGCGACAGGAGCTTGACGTAGGCGAAGATTAATTACACCCAATCACATCTGTTACACTAACTTTGTGCAACGGTATCGGCCCACGGGCTCACTAAAGAAGGTTTTGTCTATCTCTTAATACTCTGCGGGAAAATACAAATCTCAGGAACTCTCAAAGAATCCCTCTAGACACCATCTAGAGACCAAGCTAAGTTAATAGTTAGGTACCTAAGTACCTACTCATATCTATAGATACTTTATCTTATTTTGAACTTGTATTTTGTATTTTTACAATAATACTTCCAAAAAAATTACATGAATTGTAGTGCGATACACTACCAATCTACCTACTTTACAATTTCAATGTCGTGATGACGTCACGTCGTGATGTCGTGATTTCTATTTCGCCAAATATGATTCAATTGATGAAACCAACACCTAGTTCAGGATTCCCAACTAGTAATTATCAAAAACAAGTATTACATCGAAGCTAGATGTCGTAGTTGAGGCATAAACTCAATATAAAATAACTAGGTTTTGTTGGATTACTTTAGTCTGTAACTTCGTTAGTACTGAACGAAATTAAAGACCAAAGGTACCGGAAGAATCAGAAAAATACGTTCTTTCAATTAAACGTAAATCGGTAATCTTTTACCCAATAAAACCACAGATAAAAACGACATACGAAAAACAAAATGTCAAACACCAATACGGTGGACTATATTTTGTCTCTTTTTTTTGCTTGCGGGGAAGAGAGATAGAAATATGTAGTGTGAAATTCGTTCAATCGAGCTCTTCAATTTTTTTATCGTGTGAACTTTATTTGAAAACATGAACTCTTCCTACCGATTACACCCAAAACTGTTAGTTTAGCGAGCTCACGATTTTTTTTCGTTTTCTTAGTGTGCAAACCCGTACTAGGCGTACAGTACTGTACTGAACCATGACTGTACATACCTACTGTAACAGTAGATAATTAGCAGTCAGATGTTTATGTAGGTAGCTATTTTCCGTTAGCTATATATAAATATGATAGATTGTCAATAATAATTTATTAATGTGTAACAAATCAGTGAGTCTTGACATCATGTTGTTGTCATGCGGGTGTGTTCTTTTAAAATTATGCATAATTAGTTTCGTCGTTGGAAAAATAAAAGTAGATTGTACAGGTAAGAAAATAATGAACAGATGTACAAGTAAATATCTGCAACAGTAAACATATTGGAATAGCATTTTGTTCAAGTCGATAATACTGCGGTAATGTAGGGAATGGGAAAAAAACTTTTTCACCTCACAAGCTCGGAAAGACAACACAAGTTCACAAGTTTGTCATTTGAAATCTGAGTGTAAAAGTGCATTTTACCCGCTAGCGTGGAAAGAGTTTTTAAAATTCGAACATTTCTGTTCAATAATCTTCTATACCGCCAATCCACTGAAAATACATGAATACATATTTATATTATATTATTATTCGATTCTATTCGTTTCTATTCGGATCTGTTTGACTCTACTCGACTCTACTCGCTCTCCTCGATACTATTCTACTCTATTTGACTCTACTCAGCTCTAATCGAGTATATTCGACTCTACTCGACTCTATTCGACTCTTTTGGGTTCTACTCGTATCTATTCATGTCTATTCGACTCTACTCGACTCTATTTGACTGTATTTGACTCTACTCGCCTCTATTCGATTCTATTCAACTCTACTTGATTCTATTCGACTCTACTCGACTCTATTCGTCTAAATTTGACTATATATATATTCAACGGCTCATTTTTTATTATTATTATAATCACTAATTAAATATATTACTAAAGCTGTTTTTCTTGCACCTAGCATTTTCCTTGTTGTAGTGAGGTGAAAAGTTGTGTGTTGCGCACAGCAGCAAAGTTATTCTGCGTCTCCTACTTTTAAAACCCTCGCTTCGCTCAGGATTCAATAGAAGTATTCGCGACAAAAAATCACTTTGCAACCTTGCATAACAAATAACTATTTACGATGTATCTAGTATAAATATAAAAAAAACATGTGTTAAGTTTTTTCTCATACCCCATATTAAAAAAAATATAACATAAATTAAACTAATGTAACAAAATAAACATTGCCACAGAGGCACAAAAATTTGCCCCTGAGCAATTGAGCATGGGTAGGTAATCCCGGGCAGGCAAAAGGGGCTCAGAGTAAATATTACATATAGGTAATAGCTATCAAAACTATTTGTTCATCAAAAGTTTTTTTTTAACTTGCAATGTTTGTATGTATGTTTGTTTAGGTCAAATCTTGCAAGGTGAATTAGAACCACTTCCTCTTATCCCAAGAGTTTTTACACGTTGGTTCAGTTCCATTGACAATGCATTTTTATTGTAAGCATGACCTGAATTGACATCCAGGAACAGCTCCAGATAAACGAAATCTTCAACGGTCAACAGCACAGTATCGAAGTTTTGTGTACTTATTATGATAGCCGGTTTGAAGTTCTACCATGACATGGCTGCTGCACTCCGGGTTGGGTCCTAATAGGGAACTCCTCAACGGTTAACAGCGCAGACATGAAATGTTGTATACGCATTTAATTGCGATAGCCCATTCTAAGTTTCATCATGACATGGCTATAAAAGCTTTTCTACAAATGTTTTTGAGTTAACTTATTATGTATTTGCTCAATCTTATGATACATTTTTTCTTGCTGCTACTGGAAAATATACATTTTATAGGCTGACCGTACCACTGACCTCAAAAGGATCACTTTGTCCGTATGTCTGTCTGTCAGCCTGTATGTCTGTCTGTCTGTCTGTCTGTCTGTCTGTCTGTCTGTCTGTCTGTCTGTCTGTCTGTCTGTCTGTCTATCTGTCTGTCTGTCTGTCTGTCAGTCTGTCAAGACTCTTTTTATCAGGAACGCGTGAAGGTATCAAGTTGAAATGAATATCAAATACTCAGTCTGCAATCCCCTGGAGCTGTGAAAAAAACAAACTTCAAAGTCAACGCAATCAAAAGAAACGCCGTTTGTGCCGCATATTTCTTACACTCGCAAGGGAATCAAAACTTATAAAATACTTTTCGTTTACCTGGAACACTTTGACACATATTAATTATTTTTTTGTGATTAAATGGTGATCAGTAATTGGTCTTTGGTTTCCCACACTGGTTGTGACAAGTCTTATATTTTGTAACTTACTCGTTGTCACACCAAGCAGTGTGACCACGAGTAGAAAAAAATCCTCGTGGTCACACCAGTGTGACAAAACGGTGTGACCACGAGTCCGTTGCCAAATTTTTCAAGAAGCAAATCTTATAGCACAAGTCCTTCAAACTGTTTAGAACGGACTCAAAACTGCTATTCCAAAAGTAATTAAAAGATAATATTGATTTAAATGCTTGCAGAATTGCCCTGCAGGACTGAGTCACTAAACAGTAAGCACGACACTGTGGCCTACTCGGTGGATGACAGGACTTTCAAACATGTCACGCACAACGAAACGTTTCTCGAACTACATGTCGCTATGCAAGCGGCTGGGCTCGTGTCTATCCGGCTGTCGGATAATAAATTCGTCTTTAAATCGGCTTTTACATATGACATAGGTATGTACAAATCCGGGCTAAGATCGACCTACCCTCTTTAAAATGTTTTTTTTAAAATATATTTTATATGTGCTGTTTGTCTATAACTGACCTCTACTGCGTCACCGGACGGTGGGGCGGGGCGCAAAAGCGCTCCGCCGCAATGTGTGACGCCCGTTTTATTGAACGTCTTTATTACAACAACAGTATTTATAATGTTATGTAATTTTTGCACATATTTTTATTCGAAAATTAATTTTATTCTTAATATGGTTGAGGGGGGGTTATGGCTAGAACACAATGGGTGCTGCTTGTGGGAACTGGTCCAGCCTGGTTTCTTATTAGTCATTTATTTTATTATATTTTTCCCAATTTGATGATTGTCGGACATCTCATTGTCACTTTGTTTACTAGCAACGTCCCGCGGTTTTACGCGTGATGATTATGATGATGATGAAAAGTGTCTTATGTGTTATCCCAGAGTATAAGCCATCTTTGTTTCAAATTTCATCAAAATCCGTTTAGACGTTTGAGCGCGAAGGAGTAACTTTCGCCTTTATAACATTAGTGTGATATTTGTCCTTTAATTTTTGACATTTAATAACCATTTCATAAAAGTAATGTAAAAAATTAAAAAAATTACATCCCCGTAGATATTATTGGTGCTCTCTTCTCTAGTGGGCGTATTTCCCAAGCACCGGTAGAGTCAGAAGCGTATTGCCTTTCCCAAGCGAGATTCAACTCTGAGTCGGCACATGAAAGGGATTTTCCTTTTCCAACTCAAAGCATACTTAGTTTACCTCTGTTAATTGGTAAGCTAAGTATACAGATACCAAGTACCCCAGTTTTTAAGTCCAACAGTGAAAACCGCATCGCAATCGGTCTAGTAGTTTTAACGTGATGCGCGAACAAACATACAGACAAACAGACAGACACGAATTTTAAAAATGTTATATGCAAGTTCAGTAGCTTACATACATATACATATACATACAAAATACAATATACATTTGATCAAAATTCCTTCAGCCGTCAAAAATATTTTTATCAGTTGCTCGGCTTCTTATTATTTAATTGAGATACCAGGTAGCCCAGTTTTTAAGTCAAACCCTAAGCTACCCACCAGTGAAAACTGCATTGCAATCGGTTCAGTAGTTTTTACGTGATGCGCGAACAAACAGACAGACAAGAATTTTAAAAATGTTATATTCAAGTTCAGTAGCTTATTTTAAGTAACCTAAACCTTTTTTTTTTTATTATCTTCTTTGTACAGACTTTTTCATTCTTATTGCTTTATTTTAGATAGATAGAGTTTAGATAGACAGATAGAGTATAGATAGACAGATATAGATTGACATGAATTAATTTAACTTAACATATAAAAATATTTATTGTTTTATGATTATTTTAAACAGTTGTTGGACAGAGGACAAGACTGGATAAAAAATACATCAACGAATCGACATGGATATATGATCCTCAGCCCGCTAACACTACGGATATACTTTCCTCGACTCAATTCACGGCCTTTTACATAAAAATTTATAATGGTAAGTTGCACCACACCCATTCTTAAATATTTGTGTTCATATACATGTGCTAGCGTTCCCGCCCGCGACTTCGTCCGCGCGGACTACTGTTTATCGCGAAAAAAGGATCCTATTTTCTTCTAGGACATTAAAAACCAGTGCAAAAGTAGGTATAGCACCAATCAAAGAGAATTTAATCACTACGTTTATGATCTTGATGGTTTTTGACAGACTTGTTATTTCGTTTCCATGGCAACCACATACGAATCTGTGATAGCAACCGTTCTTTACAGTGAATAATCAACATTTTCCTGTTTTCCCGTGGAAACTTACAATTTTCCGGGATAAATGTATCCCATGTTTTATTCCAGGGTATAAGCTATCTCAATTTTAAATTTCATCAAAATCCGTCCAGCCGTTATCGCGTGAAAGCTCCCCAAACAAACAAACAGACAACGTTTCACTTTTATATATTGGTATGGATATGAAGGGTACAGGAAAAGAAAGGGAAAGGGCGTCACAGTTGGCTTGAGCATTGGAAGTGTATCTCTCAACTACAGTACTGTCATCAGCATACCCAAAGGTACCGGGCTTCAGAAGGTCATTAATGTGCAGTAAAAACAGTGTAGCCGAGAGAACCGATCCCTGAGGTACATCGCCATTGATAGCCATTTGATCAGACGAGCACCCCTCTAAGACTACTCAAATAGATCGTTCCCTCAAGAAATCAACTATCCAATTGCATAAGCCAACAGGTAAACCATATGAGGGAAGCTTGTTTAAAAGGCCATCGTGCCAGACCCAATCAAATGCCTTCGATATGTCAAGGGAGACGGCAAGCGCCTCACCATGCATCTCTATGGCTTCGCTCAGTACGTGAGTGGCATACGCGAGAAGATCCCCAGTAGACCGGTTTCGGCGAAATCCGTATTGCCGGTCACTGAGAAGATCATTGTCTTCAAGGTATGCCAAGAGCCTAATGTTTATGACTCGCTCCATACAGTTACAGAGTAAGGAGGTAATCGAGATGGGACGATAATTGGCCGGATCAGCACGACTACCCTTCTTTGGTACTGGTTGTACATTGGCAAGCTTCCAGCTCTTCGGAACTTTACCTGAGTGAAGAGAGAGGCGGTACAAACGCGTTAAGATGGGAGACAATTCGGGCGCACAGTTTTTCAACACAATCGCTGGAATACCATCAGGACCGCTGGCCTTGTTCACATCTAGAGCTCGAAGCGTTCTGAGAACCTCCTTCTGGCGAATGCGAATTTCGGGCATAAAAACCCCGCAATGAGGAAGGCAGGAAGGGGTCTTGCCAGAAGCATCTAGATGCGAGGCTTCTGCAAAAAGAGAAGCAAATAAATTCGCTTTGTCTCCAGCAGTGTGAGCTAGTGATCCATCAGGTTTCAGCAATGGTGGCAGTGAGGGGCGGCAGAAGTTTACTTCGACCGACTTGGCCACATATATATAATTATCTGATATAAATATTAATATATTTCCGATCTTATAAATATTTCTGGTTCTTGTACCATCTTCTATGAAAACTCCAGGCTAGTGAAAACAAATAGTCTGTACAAATTTTACTACTATACAAAATCTAAAGGTATCTTTAGAAGAAAAATGAATGTATTTTTAAAAGCCGTTTTTATTTAATGCCCATCTTTGCAGTTCGTTAATGAATGGAGAAGAGAAGCGTAACTTTTCGTTCTTATGCGTGCTATTTCCAAACAAAAGGGTGGTGGAAGGTGATCGTCGGGTCGTAGAAAGGTGATGCGGTTGTGCAGTCCTTGTGCACGCTCGTCATCAGCTTATACTTGTCCACTACTGGAACAAGCAAGATAATAATATTGTTATGCTCGAACTCGCAAGCTAACGCACACATTTACGTAATTTTATGCCGATCGGCCGCCACATCGGAGCGAGACCTCATCCGAAATGCGTGTTACACCGGTTATACGACCACTTTTCACTGATACTTTTAACTGAACTGTTCAAACTGACGGCGATTGCCTGACTCATCTTACAAAAAAACTGTCAGTTTTCATGCTCCACAACCTCAGTTTTTACTGTAATTTTTATCCGACTACAGCGAAGCAAGCAAAGTCTATGTATGTATTTATTGATGTATGCGGACGTTCCAATATAGCATCGACCCTATTGGTTCGATTGTGACAAAAGAGATATCAATAGAATAGTTTTCATTTATATAGTGTCATAGGCTATCTTTTTACGCGACTACGGCGAAGCAAAGGAAGGGATATGTGTTCAAACGAAAAACAAGCTCCGATTTTGACAAGCGAGGTATCAATCGATTCGCCTTCATCGTAAGAGTATCATAGGCTATTTTTTGAACTTATGTCATGTTTAAACTTAAAACCACAGAAGGATAATAAAGCCAATGTTATGTCCTTCACATGAGAATAACCTGCTTAGTTTCCTGCTCTAATAATAAAAAATACTTATTTTCTGTTATTCAGGAACACTGCATTTCGGCAGGGAAGAAGACATCAGCCCAATTATAACCTACTTCGAAGCCAGCCTCAGAACAATGAAGTACTTTAGATTCCACAAATGGGATGAAACAAAGGCAGACTTTCTCTTTGACTGCCCTGCTGTAGAAGCTTATATTAAATAGTTTTATCTATCTATATCTATACTTATATACTCATAATAAAGCAGTAACACAAAGTCTGCACAATGAAGATATTAAAAAATAATCGTAGATATTGTTTATTGATACTTTTTGTTTTTAAAAACGAGCATTTTCAATAAGTCATAGTTTCTGAGCAAAAACCCGCTAGTTAATGTGATAATAATATTGAAATTATTGTTTTTTAGTTAATTAATTAAACAACCTTACGCAAAAAAATATTAAATCGGATAATATTAAGGGTTTTTTCTTCTAGTATGGCGCTACTCAAATCCTAAGTACTCAAGTATTACATTTTCTGATACCCCCTCCATAGACGAGATCTGAGCAGCGATAGATTCGTCCAACCCGTCCTCACCATCTTTCAACACAATTAGACACAGACAACGACTTCACCAGCGAGGTTGAAGGTCCCGTAATTAAAGTCGATTTTATTCGCCTTCGAGTTTCTTCCCGATTCTTCTCGAAGGTGTACTCTGAGTCGGTGGTCAGTTATATAAATAATTCAAAGGGTTCTATCCTTTTCATCAGGGACTCCTCGATCACTACTAAAACTAGCGATCCAGGGGTGTTTAGTCAGACCCTCGTAATCAATGGCATCTGTTCAAGCCGAGGATCGTACCCCCTGAGTGCCCTTGAGCAAGTCGCCAAAACTTTAACTTTGGCATACTCCTTCTGCGTCACGCATTGCGGTGGAGTGCTTTAGCGCCCGCCCCACCATCCAGTGACGTTGTGAAGGTCAGATATAGACCAACAGCATATATAATACCCACAATAAAAACGGGTACATTGGTATTACACGCTTTAAAGACTGACAACTAATGAACGATGTGCTTTGTATTGGAAAACGGTCTCTATGAGCAAAGTTAAATTACCATTTTACTCTGTGCTCGGAGATTAGCCTTGCATTAACAAGGAAACAAGGTTTTGGATTTAGGTACCTACTTTGGATTTTCTCTATGCTTTTGACATTTCAGTATCTGTAAGGCACAAGTTAAAGAGCCAGCAACTAGGAAACTGCTAGTGGACTAAGTTTTTTCTCTGTTCCACCGTTATATCGTCGACAGCAGTAGCTTTCTTCAAATTCAAAGCAGTAAAGCAGATTTCTTAACATAGTTTGCAAGACATGCAAATGCTGACCAACCTAAATGATGCTTCTCTACGCATCGGTCTCGGAATTAACATAGATAAGACCAAGATCATGTTTAAAGATATTATTGACCCGAAACCGATTGCAGTCAATGGTGTAACTCTTGAAGTTATCCAACAAGTTTACCTTGGACAGATATTGCAATTATGTAAGAACAACTTTGAGAAGGAAGTCAACAGAATAATTCAGCTGGGTTGGAAAGCATTCGGCAAGCTTCGTCGAGTCTTCTTGTTGTCCATACCACAGTGCCTGAAGACAAAAGTCTTCACTCGGTGCGTGCTACCAGTCATGATCTACGGAGCCGAAACATGGACACTCTAGGTCAGACTAGCCTACAAATTTAAGGTCGCTCTGTAAGCTATGGAGAGAGCTCTGGTTGGAGTTTCTCTGAAGGACAAGATTCGTAACGGAGATATCTGACGGAGATCAAGGTACCCATAGCTCTAAAGATAAGCAAGCTAAAGTGGCAGCGGGCTGGTCACATTTCCCAAAGAACCTATAACCGTTCGGGTAGACGAGTTCTCGAGTGGAGACCACGTTTAGACAAACGAAGCGTAGCACGGCTGGGGCCAGGAGGAGTGCGACCTGCGAAAACCGGCTTACTACTTAGTTGTATTCATTAACGCGTAGTCTGATTTCATTCATTATTTTTGTTACCTACTTAAATATTGTCTTGTAAATATTTCAAGGTTATCGGGTTTGTAGTTCAGATATTACAGACAGCACAACCCTCAGTATTATGTCTAAATAATTTCAGTTCAGTTTTTAAGTTATTTAGACATAATACTGAGGGTATTCTGTCTAAATAACTTAAAAACTGAAATGTACAGGAACGTTTGAACGTGCGGCTCATCTTAAGTTGGTCTTCGCACTTTATCATATAAGATTAACGGTCACCGTAGACACAAGCACAACGTAGTGTGGAACATCCGCTGGCCAGGTGGAGAGACAACTTGCGAAAGACAGCTGGCAGAGACTGGATGAGAAGAGCCGGAGATCGGGCTCAGTGGCGTTCATTGGAAGAGGCCTACGTCCAACAGTGTACTGGTATATAGGCGGATGATGATGATGAGGATTATGTAGACACAAAACTCGCGTTAGGCTTATTCTGTGGTTAGGTCGCAAAAATCTGTACCGTCCTGTTTATTTGGGACGTTGTTAGGATAGATACCAGTAGTGTAAAACTAAATTTGCAGCTTTGAAAGACCTGAGCTAACTTCGTGGTGCTCGATAAACATCGAAATTTTCGGTCTTTTTTCAGATTTTGGCTTATAATTTCTAAAAGGTGCTTCCCACGGATAAATTATCTACAACAATTATATTTTATAATTTGAGCTCAACCGCAGCTCTGTTATTTTTTGAAAAACCTGAGATGTAGTACTTCAAGCATCGGCCATGTTCGAAATTGTAGTTTGTAGCAAAAGAACGGTTATAATTCTCATTCTACGAAGAAAAACATGAAAAAAAAATGTATAACAGTTATTAAACTTTAATATACTACGACTTACTTATTCTACTTACTAAATTTAAATTCAATGGGAATTTATATGTCAATTTTCACATGTCAAATATTAAGGACAAAAAAGTACAAATGAAACTTTTAGGACCAAAATTTCCCCTGTAATCTAGACAAAACGAAACATTAAGGAAATAAGATTTTCAAGAAATGTAAATGGTTATTAATATTGCACAGTAATCTATTGTAATGTTATTAAAATGATATCACATTTATAAATTTGATTTGTTTTTAGTGGATCATATTTTATAACATTATTTTTTAAAGTGTGTCTTTTTGTCAGACACACACAGATAACTGCGTCTGTTTGTTTGTTCGCGCATCACGTAAAAACTACTACACCGATTGTAATGCGCTTTTCACTGATGGATAGCTTAGGATTTGATTTAAAAACTGGTGTAATTGTTTTTAAGTATAGGTAATATAGTCAGCGGAAGTGCATTCCACAGTTTCACAGCTTTCACTGTGAATGTCTTTTCATAGAACTGTCTAGTGTGGGGACGTGTCTTGAGTTGAAGAGTTTCTGAAGAACGCAAGCATCGGGAGTGGGTCATGTGCAGGAATACAAAAAGTTCTTTGAGATAGGAGGGCATAGAAGGAATAGATAAAAATATAGAATGTGTGCTTCACTCGGTGACCCGGGCGCTTGTTCGGAAAGCAACCCGGAGTCCGAGACACCTACTGATTCAGCAGCTGCTCATTTGATTGATGACAGTAATCAATAATCAATATGGCGACAACCAGAACCATATTGAGAAAAATTTTTTTTTGAATAGCTAAATGTTTTTTTTGTTTTTAGAAACGGTATCACTGTTGGCCTTTATCGGCCTCTACAGCTTCACCGGGCGTGAGGGCGGACGCTAGAGCGCTCCGCCGCAATGTGTGACGCAGAAGGCGCATGCCAAAATTAAAATTTTTTGACGACCGGCACAAGGGCACCCAGCTTACGAACCTCGGCTTGGACGGTCGTCTCGTTTACGGGAACATCGAACTAAACACGATCGAGGGGGCCCTGATAAAATGGCTAGGAGCCGTTTGATTGACTTAAAATATGAAAATCATCTTTAGGTTTCTCTTATCATTAATAATTTCGAATGACCATTTAGGATCTATAACGATTTCAAGTTGGTTTGCAACCATTCGTAGTTGGGTTTATTCTATGTGGTAAATTTTCTTGTTTGTGTGTGTGTTACCTCATATTTCCGGGATTAATGAACCGATTTAGATATTTTGAAAGTTCAGTGTAATAAAATCTAAATTTCATCAAAATTGGTAAAGTTTCTTTTTATTGCACGTTTGCCAAAAAATAAGTGTATGTTGGTATGTATATTTGCTTGTATGTGAGTTTATTTAGTCCACCATAACTTTTAAATGCCTAAACAGATATGGTCTTATGGTGTAGCGTTAGAATCCTTACATAATTACTGTCATATGTAGCCCACACAGAGTAGTAGGATTTCAAAATTTATTCATTAATTTTGAAAATTAAATATGGCGACAACCAGACTGTCCTCAAGGAGCTTCAGATCTTTAACTCCGTTATCAACTGTTGGAGAACTCCCGACTCCCGAGGCGTGGCACAGGAGTGTGGTGGTACTGTTTTTCAAGACAAGTGTATGACTAATATTATAGACCCATCTCACTTCTGAGTCATGTCTATATATTGTTTTCGAGAGTCATCACAAACCATTTCGCGCGAATATTTGATGAATTTCAGCCTCCCGAGCAGCAGCAGAGATCGAATCCGAAATGAGGTGATTTGCCAGAGAACTAAGGAAATCAACTATAGCTCAGAGTATAAGCAAGCTGAAATGGCAATGGGCTCGTGACATTTGTCGTAGAACCGATAAATGTTTGGGTAGACGAGTTTTAGAGTGAAGACCGTGAATCGGCAAACGTAGTGTAGGACGCCCTCCGGCTAGACGGAGCGACGATCTGTTTTTGTCATTTATTATGTTTATTACCGGCTAGGACTCGGGTTCAATGGTCGAAATGTCGAACTAGGCTTCAAGCGTATTCGACGCTCTCTTCGTCGGGAGGTTGATGTAGTGCAGCGAGGGCTTACTGGGGAAGTGGCAGGAGAGGCTGGCCCAACCCAGGGCTAGCGCAGGGACAGTCGAGGCGTTCCGGCCAGTCTTAAGGGACTGGTTGGATAGGGCTCACGGGTCGCTGACTTTCCGGCTAGTGTAGGTACTGACGGGGCACGGGTGCTTCGGAAAGTACTTGTACAAAATAGCCGGTAGGGAACCGAACCCAAGGTGTCACCACTGCATCTGTGATGAGGACACGGCGCAGCATACGCTGGAGGAGTGCCCAGCTTGGGTCAGCGAGCGCCGCGACCTGGTCGCTGCGGTGGGGGACGACCTCTCGCTTCCGGACTTGGTAAAAACCATGGTCGGAAGTGAGAGATCGTGGAATGCCGGTTCCGCCTTCTGCGAGGACGTGATGTCGCAGAAGGAAGCTGCGGAGAGGGAAATATTTTCCGAGCTCCCTCTTCGCAGAAGGAGAGCCGGAAGTCGGAGTCGTAGGCCTCTCCGCGCCCTCCTCCGACCCCCATAACAGAGGCTTGGGTGGCGGACCCTGGGGTTATCCGCTGCCCACTAGATGCCTCGAGATGGCGCGCGCGGTGTTTCCGCGCGCCTCTCAAAGGACGGAGATGACTCCTGGAGAAACTCCCTCTTCACTCCAACGGGCTGGGGTCCTCGTTTTGAGGACCAACGTCGTCGGGCCCGCGGAAGAGTGCGCAAGCGTCCCCGCAGTCCCAACATTAGGCGTCCCGGAGAAACACCGTGGGGTTTTTAGTCGGTAGAGGCAACAATTGTTGCTGAGTCCGACATAACCCGCTCGACTCCCCTGAAGCGGGCGGGTATGCGTAAAGGCATTTTCCCACGCCGAAAAAAAAAAAAAGAAAAAAAGTGCAGCGAGGGCGCGACGCACACGCGCTCAACTTATCTAGGTCGCCATTACAACCTTCCGCCCGGACCTCGATTACGAGTAGACGTGTTTGTTCGACTGCATTTGATTTTGTTTAAAATTGTATTGCGAAATTGTAACGACAATAATACTCAGTGAATAATAGGAGTGCATGGACGCAGAGGAGGTGAATTCCACCAACATACAGCACTGTAACACCGCCCCACCACCCGGGGCAATCCAGTTACGTGTGAGTGACCGACACTACGCCAAAGCACACGCACGCAACCACCACCGCGTACGTCATCGCATCCTTACGCGCAGGTACTCAATATCTACGCTACCGCAGTCATAGCCGCCTAGTACCTCAATCAGTGGCACGACAGTTTCGAACAGCTATTGCTTCACATATTCCAGTAGGCGCTTCTATCTGTGATATCTCCTTTGCTGTTGGAATTTTGCAAGGTACGATTACAATTTAATAGTATGATTCGTACACCTGAAAGAGCCGGATCTGACTCGGATATTCCCCGGAAAGTGGAGAAGCTGACTCGGGAACAACGTAATGCAGCGAGGGTAAAAAGTAGACTCTCTCCTGAAGATACTGATGAAAAGTGGAATCGTTTTGAGGACAGGATTTTACAGTTGCTCTCCTCGTGGAAATCTGATGTGGACCTCAAGTTTGAGAAGTTAGAAGAAAGACTCATTGATATACAGAGTACTTCTGAAAAGTCTGTCAATCTACTGGCATCTAAATTTGAGATCTTAAGAGTCCACAGTGGAAACTCTAAAGCAGGAGTGTGAAGAGAAACAGTTGCGCATCGATCATCTTGAAGATCAACTTGAGGATTTACAGCGCGGGGCCCGTAGCTCTACTATTGAACTCCGGAACATACCTTGCAGCCAAGACGAACCCAAAGAAGTTCTTTCTAGCTACCTATCAAAATTGTGCGATACAGTAGGTATCAAATTGGCTAACAACGAAATAAAAGACATATTTAGGATCCCGGGTAAGCCAGAGGCAAAAAAACCTGTTATCGTTGAGCTCACAACCACTTTACAGAAGAATAGGATCATTAAGGCTGTCAAGAGCTTCAATATTTCCAGCAAGACAGGTAAGTTGTGCTCATCGCATTTGGGCTTTCTGGAGAAGGCGAGCCCAGTATTTGTTGTAGAACACTTAACTAGCAAAGGAAACCACTTACACTATCTGGCACGTGAATTATCAAAATCAGACCATTATAAATATTGCTGGACTTCAAGCGGAAAAGTTTTTCTCAGAAAAACAGAAGGCTCGCCGATGATCCTTATAAAGTCTGATCGAAGCTTTAAAATCCGTTCAATAATCTATAGGTAGGTTACTTGCACGTAATTTCTAAGTGTATAGCGATAGCAATTAATGTGTAAAAGCAATTTTCATTTTATGCTGGTACTTTTTTGTGTCTTCTTTCTTTTAGGGTATACTTATATTTTAAGGAAGTTTGCAAGATCTATAAAATAAAATAAATTGAGATCATTTAAATATAGTAAATTTAAAATACTGAAGTGTCAATTTGTCTATTTATAAGTACCTAAAATTTACCAAAAATGGCAAATATTGTGAACACTGTATTTGGTGATGTTGATAGACTTGAGGTAGCCCAAGCTTTTACTTGTTATCCAAATGAATGCCGTAACATATTAGCTGAACCCAAAAAGTACCTAAATGTCTTACACAAAATATACGCAGTATTTTCAAGAACTTCGACTCCTTCGTTGTCATGCTCTCAACAATGAAGCTTGATTGTGACATAATAATTTTAACAGAATGCTGGTTAACTTCTGATAAAAATCTCCCGTCACTGCCTAACTATAACCATAATTATACTATGAACTCTCTTAACCAGAATGGTGGCATTGTCATATTCTATAAAAATAATATTGCATGTCAATTTGAGGAACCTGCTTTCAATGGTGCTAACTGTTTGATTATGCGCATTGGTAACCATACCGCTATCATAGCGATTTATCGTTCTCCATCCATACAAAAGATAGATAACTTCCTGGAATCACTGGACAGAATTTTTCAAACTCTTAAAAGTTACTCTAACCTGATAGTTATGGGTGTTATAAACATAGACATCAAAATAGGCAACATCGATAGTAGGAGCCTAGACTATCTCAATCTAGCGGCCGAACACGGACTCCTGCCAGCTAGCTATTTTCCTACACGACTCGATAATTGCCTAGATCATGCTATGCTAAAAACTAAATCTTCTGCTTTAAGCTTTGTATTGCAAACAGCCGTAACCGACCACTCACCTGTTTTATTGTGCTTATCAAAATCTTCTGTAAATGCTAAACCCCCTAAATCACACATGAAGAAGATCGATTATCCTAGTCTGGTTGAATATCTTAAAACTTTGCCTTTAACTTACGTATTTCAAATGGTTGACGTTGACGAAGCGGCAAATTTTTTGGTCACTACTCTTATGAATGCTCTTCACCTGCACACAGTTTACAGACCTATCCCTTGTGCAAGACGTATCTCCAAGCCATGGATTACACCTGGCTTGCTAAGATGTATTCGCCACAGAGATAATTTGCACTCCAAATTAAGAAAACATAAAAACGATAAGCCGTTAGCTTTAACCTATCGCAGGTACAGAAACTTCTGTAATAACTTGTTAAGGAAACTCAAAATAGAGTACGAAAGATCAGAGCTTCAAAAGGCAGCAAATAATACTAAAAATACATGGAAAGTGATCAAAAAGATTGCTAATATATGCAAAGGTAAAGCATCGTCAACTGATTTACTTAAATCTAACAACGATCAAGTTCTCGCTGTAAATGAGATAAATGTTTTTTTTTCAAATGTTGGTAAACGACTTGCTGAAGACATTTCTGATAAGGTTGACATAGTAAATGTCACATGTGATATTTTGCCCCAGACGCACCATCGATCTTTCGTCTTGCTAGACACTGACCATAGCGAGGTAGAAATGACTATCCTTGGATTACGAAATGATTGTGCTGTTGGATGGGATGGTATCCCATCCACGCTTCTGAAACTCGCCAGGGAAACCATTGTCCCGATACTAACGCACATCATAAATTTGAGTTTTGCGTCGGGTGCTTTCCCGGAAGTCTTCAAGAGGTCCATAATACATCCAATTTATAAGAGTGGAGCACGTGACGGTATTAACAACTATCGACCTATTTCAATTTTGCCAGCTTTATCTAAGATCATAGAGAAATTATTAAAAAATCGACTTACAAAGTACCTTGAACAAGAGAATATATTATCTAAATCTCAATATGGATTTAGAACTGGCAAGTCAACAGAAGAGGCGGTTTCTAATTTAACTAATTATATAGTCAAAAATTTAGACAAGAAACGTAAGTGCCTTGGAGTATTTCTAGACATGGCTAAGGCCTTTGATACCGTCTCGACTCCCATTCTCTTAAACAAATTGGAAAGACTTGGAATCCGTGATGTCCCATTAAAACTATTCCGTGATTATCTTTCCGGTCGGACCCAAAGAGTAGTTATAGATGGAATTATCAGTAATGATGCCCCGGTTTCATATGGAGTGCCCCAGGGCAGCATTTTAGGCCCAACTCTCTTCTTAGCATTTATAAATGAGATGTGTTGCTACAATCTACCCAATGGAAAAAGTTTTACCTTTGCCGATGACACAGCTCTGGTTTTCGAAGGAGAGACCTGGGAGCAGGCTCGTTCTTTTGCTGGAAAGGGTCTCAGGAATGTTGTTCTCTGGCTTCAGAAGAATCTCCTTACTCTCAACTATGGTAAAAGTAAGGTAAATTTCTAAGTTATGTGCGGTTTCTTCGTTCGTTTTTTTTAATAAGTATATATATTAATTTTGAACTTTTTAGCTTTAAAGGAGAAAAATAAATAGGTTATACAATAAGGCAGCTGTACGCCGCCGACCCTTCATATATTCTATGTCTTTCTCGAAATTAAGACTAATTCAATGATACCTCATTTATCAAAACCCATCAAGTCGTTTAGGCTGTAGAACGCGCCTAAGAAAAATACATACAGAAAATACATCACCATCCGTAGTCGGGAACTATAAATACATCACCATCCGTAGTCGGGAACTATAAATACATCACCATCCGTAGTCGGGAACTATAAATTAATCAGCATCATCATCAGCCAAGAATAGGCCTCCATCATAAGGTCATGCCATAATAAGCACGCTTGAAATAGAAAAATCTCCCTATGCTTCTCATCCCCACGGATGAGGGGTAGATTAAGCTAGGACCACGCACTAAAAACACTCTAATCTAACGAAAACGTTTGTATATTTTCAGTGCCTTCGTAAATTCTTCAACATCCCGACATATCTTAGACATATGAGGAGGATACAGCTCTAGTGCCGTAGTCACCGTGTTGGAAGAAAAAAATACATTTAATAATAATGAATTAACATGGATCTTCATCAACTGTTCATTAATGAGCGTACAAGAACCTACAACACCACCCCAATATACGATCAATGAACTCGACTCAGCTCCTAAGCGCGCAATGAGAGACGTTTTTTTCCCATGTTATTATTATTTAATTTAAAAATTAAATCGATTGAAAACTGAAAGTCATGAAAAAAAAATCGTAAAAATATAACATACTGAAAATACATACAGAATGCATAAACATACAGAATACATACAGAATGCATGAACATACAGAATACATACAGAATGCATGAACATACAGAATACATACAGAATGCATGAACATACAGAATACATACAGAATGCTTGAGCATACAGAATACATACAGAATGCATGAACATACAGAATACATACAGAATACATACAGAATGCTTGACCATACATAATACATACAGAATGCATGAACGTACAGAATACATACAGAATGCATGAACATACAGAATACATACAGAATGCATGAACATACAGAATACATACAGAATGCATGAACATACAGAAAACATACAGAATGCATGAACATACAGAATACATACAGAATGCATGAACATATTGCGATCCCCGTCACGGCAAGTTACTAGCTGCGAAAGCCTTTTCTTTAATCATTGTTTAAATTCTTTAATCGTTATTCATGTACATTAAAAAAATAAGTTTTAATTAGTGTGGTTTCCCGTAACTTGTACAAAATCTGGTATATCATTTAATTATATCGCAAAATATACTCAGCTTTGTTTGTAACAAAAATGTAACTGTTTAAATTAAAGTGCGTGTGTTAGTTTATCCTGGTTTTGTAAAACCCGGGTAAAAATTGCCTGAGACACTCTTGCGATGAAGTCTAATCGATTGATACCTCGCTTGTCAAAATCGGACCAATAGGGGCGACGCTATGGCGAAACACCCACATATATACATACATACTGTTACATTACCCTTCCCTTGCTTCGCCGTACACGGGTAAAAATACCAAAGGATGTGTGGAGCATAGATTTAACTGACGTTTGTGAGTGCGGCAGTTAATGTTTAATTAGATGAGGATAGTAGCTAATAAAGAATATGTTTTCCTCAAAATATATACATAAATCTGAATATTTTTACTTATAAGTAAATTTTTCTTTAATTTTGTTATAATTGTCATGATTTTATTGAAATAAAATAAACGAAACTTAAATAATACACTTTATAATTATTATTTTTTATTGCTGATATTACTTTGTACAGATTATGTTGAAAAATTAAGGAAAAAAAGGAATGGGACGGGGTTCTTTTTTACTTCTCTAAGTAGTTATTCTCCATCAAGGCCACACAATCTTCTCAATCCAGTCAAGATAATTCGCTACTCTAGTGTATATCCCGGGTTCGCCTATGAAGCCGCACGCTCTGCCGAATGACGTCACGCCCACTACAGTGTACATGCACGCTATCTTCTTGCTCTTCACTTGTAAGGGACCGCCGCTGTCTCCCTGGAAAAAAAGGTGTGTCACACAGACAGACGGACGAACAATTTGAGTGTCAAATATTCTTATAACTGTAATTATACTAATGATACAATCGTAAGTAAAAGTTTGTGTATTTTGGTGGATGCTTGTATGTTTGAACCTTCATGATTTAGGATGTTTGTGTGTTTGGATGTTAGTGGGTTTAGATGTTTGCGTGTTCGGAAACTTTTGGGTGTGTTTGTGAAATATTGTGTTAAATATACGCGTATTTGGCATTTAGAAAGGGTCACAGCTGTGCAGTCACATATTTGCATCCATTTTCCATTTTGAAAACTCAATAACGCCATTTGAAATGCCTTCATTTAACATCACCCGAATCCCAAAGCTGAGCTCTGCCCAGGGACATCTCCTCCTCTCCCTATAAAGATGCGAATAGCACAGCAGATCTATAGTCCGTGAGAACAGTCCAATGCAGCGAGCCTTCCTCCAGTAGAGCCCCGTACGCGGAAGTGGCCACCAATGGCCTGCCTGTGCCCCAGGCCTAGAAACCCCCTCGTGTTTCTACCAGAGCAGTGATTAGTGAGCAATGTTTGGGTGTCGGGTTACGATAGCTCGACACCCAACCCTACATCCCGGGGAAGGTGAATGATCAACTGACTGAATCACTAAGATTGGATGTATATCTTATTAGTTTTTTAATAACAAGAAATATATATACAATTTTCCACAGAACATAAGAAAGGTTTGTCTTAGTTAAATCCGTATCAAAACAAATGACCGAGCGCGGAACAAGTGCACCACTACAAGCACCATGTTCGTACGTGTTTGCGAGTTTGGATGTTTGCGAGTTTGGATGTTTGCGTGTTTGGATGTTTGCATGTTTAAAAGTTTGGATGTTAGCGTGTTTGGATGAATGCGTGTTTGGATGTTTGCATGTTTAAATGTTTGCGAGTTTGGATGTTTGCGTGTTTGGATGTTTGCATGTTTAAATGTTTGCGAGTTTGGATGTTTGCGTGTTTGGATGTTTGCATGTTTAAATGTTTGCGAGTTTAGATGTTTGCATGTTTGGATGTTTGCATGTTTAAATGTTTGCGAGTTTGGATGTTTGCGTGTTTGGATGTTTGCATGTTTAAATGTTTGCGAGTTTGGATGTTTGCTTGTTTGGATGTTTGCATGTTTAAATGTTTGCATGTTTAAATGTTTGCATGTTTAAATGTTTGTGAGTTTGGATGTTTGCATGTTTGTATTTTTGGAATATTTGGATGATACTTACTTGACAAGTGTCCTTAGACTTGGTTCTATCTCCGTAGCAGGTTTGTGTGTTCTGGTCGAATCCGTTAAGCATCAGACGGTTAGGCTTGTACTTGTTTGCGCACTCTGATGTCTCAAACTTGGTTAGAATCACCTGGGGGTGGGAAGAAATACTTCAATTATCAACATTAGAACCACCAGTTGATACCTAGCTTTTGGAATCTTGGCCCAACGTCCTATTGGCTGTATGCTTGCAAGCCCCAAAAGTAGCCAATAAAATGAAAAATAACGTATATCCACATACATGGACTGTTAAACTTCCCTTCCCTTGCTTCGCCGTACTAAGGTATTAAAAGCCTGGGGAAATGTAAGTGCATAATATAAAAGAAAACAACGTGCTTATTAACTTGGCGGATGGAGAATTCACTGCCTCCATGTCAGTCAACGATGACTGACATGTCAGTCAACTATGACTGACAATATAAAAGAAAACAACGTGCTTATTAACTTGGCGGATGGAGAATTCGCTGCCTCCGTGTCAGTCAACGATGACTGACATGTCAGTCAACTATGACTGACAATATAAAAGAAAACAACGTGCTTATTAACTTGGCGGATGGAGAATTCGCTGCCTCCGTGTCAGTCAACGATGACTGACATGTCAGTCAACTATGACTGACAATATAAAAGAAAACAACGTGCTTATTAACTTGGCGGATGGAGAATTCACTGCCTCCGTGTCAGTCAACGATGACTGACACGTTGGTAGCAGAGTACGACTTTTTGTTCGTTCTAGGCAGGTTCTTTAATCGATGTTAGGCAAACAAAATAGATTTTCCAAAATTCAGTTTTAATACGTTTTAAATCTCTAGATGGATTTCTTAGGACACATATTCCTATCTTTAACGGTTATCATAGCGCCAAAGTGAGCCTTGTTAACAAAACTCTCCCTGTATATATATGTATTATGTGCCTGATATTATGTTAAAGTTTTATTATTGAACACGAAATGTCTTTAATTATTTTTTATTACTTTGTGTGATAAGTTGAGCAGGTCGCTCGCCTGATGGTAAGCGTCACACCTGCCCATAACAGTAGCAGTGCCACCCAGAACTTTGGTTGCAAAATGTTGCGCGTCTCTGCACTGCGCTCGTCACCTTGAGACATTGGTTGTTAAGTCTCATTGCCCAGTAATTTCGCTGGAAACATTGCCCTTCAAACCGAAACACAGAAATGTTTACACACTACTGCTTGGCTGTTGAATATCTGACAAAGGTGTGGTACTTCCCCAGGCGGCCTCTTGCGTAAGAGGCCTACTACTACTACATAAGATTTCTGTGGTTTATCTTACCTTCTGCATTACATCGGAAGTGCTTCCCTTGTACTCTGTGTGCCCCCAGCCCGTGGCCGAAGCCCTGCTCTCGTTGACAGGGTCCCCAGTGTGAAGACAGGCTGGGACTATGTATTCGTCCAGTGGTACCCTAAGGATTATACAAAAATATCATAAACAAGCCTAATTCGTGGCTTTACACTCAATTTCCCCTCATAAACCAGAGCGGGCGGAGCAATCGTTAGTTATATCATTTCCTTGATTCAAGTGTACCACGATTGTACGATAGTATCGTACTACTGCCCAAAAAATAAGTGTGATATTTTCAGGGTTCATGTATGTTTGTATGTATGTGAGTTTCTTATACAAACAATTTTAAAAAAGTAACGGAGGGAACCGTAACTTTCAAATGCCTGAACAGATTTGGATTTATGTGGTATTGTTAGAATCCTGACATCATCCCAAGTAACATTAAAAAGCTATATGGCGGCAGTATGGCTCCAAACTCAAATCCGAAAGAATCTTCGAATTTTAAATATGGGTAACAAATTCAAGGCAGCAACATTCCACAATCACAGTCCCAAAAAAAAAAACAGAATGAGACCACACACACAAATTACGGAGGCCGCAGCCGGAGGATGCAAAGAAACCCAAATGTGTTATAACTAGGTTTATTAATATATTTAAAATACATTTTAAGTCTAACCTAAAATAATATGTACTTGCGGTCCAATGCTAGGTACCGAAGTGGCAGAATTGGGAGATGCGCCGCCGAGCAGCGCGTGTTGCATCAGCGCCTCGTGGTCTGCATTGAGGTCACTGGTTCAGCAGAAGTATAATGCAGGGTAGCAATATACGTGCAGCTGCCATACATAACACACAGACCTGCTACGGAGATAGAACCATGTTTGTTTTTTATTTTTTATTTTTTTCCCTTACATTGTTACATTGTTATATATAATATATTGGCATAAGTTATTTTTTGGCAGGCAGGCGTGTTTTGTTTTATTTATGGCATGTTTGTTCCGTGTTCAGTAGAACTTGCAAACTTAACTTTATTGTTGCCTGCAATCTGTTTCCATCGGCCGCTTGTAACAGAAATGCATTTCAAACGATAAATTGGGTGCGTGATCCCAATTTATCAATAGAATTTATTTATTCATTCTCTAAGTTGACCTGCCTTTTCGTTCATTCGGTATCGTTCATTCATTCACGCGCTTTGGTTTCAAACTTTTCGACATGTTTAGAAAGGTTTTTGAATGGCGACCACGAACAAGCAAGCGAAGTGTAGGGTGACCTTTCACACGATAGACCGACGACATTGTAGCCATCGCAGGGAGTCGGTGGATGGAGGCGGCACAAGATTGCTCGTCATGGCGCTCTTTGGGGGAGGCCTATGTTCAGTAGTAAACTTCTAGAGGCTGACATGTTGATGATGAGACATGTTTATTCATACATTTGTTTTGTCTCTTCGTTCATTCGAGCTCAATTCATTAATTAATTCGTTAGTTATTATGTTTCCGTATAATGAATCAATCTATATGAGATTACATAAGATTTCTCAAACTCGAATAAAAATACTTGTGCGGTCTATATTAATTCAAGCAACGTACACACGTTCACTCGTTCTTTGATTTCGTTCATTCGGGTAAACAAATGTTCATAAGTTTGTTTTTTATTAATTTCTTCTTAATTCTTGTAAGTAGGTATGTTAGTATACATTTTATGTAGGTGGGTACATATTGTATATAATTTTATTGTATAATATATATTTTTGATTATCAATTCCAGAGCCTTTTCACAATAAAGCCGCACACCAACCATTTTTCTTGCATGACCAGAATGACTGGTTGAAGATGCTTCCTAGCATTAAGTCCTCCATGTATGCTTTTTACATGAGTGCCCAAAAAAGGAGTGTATTGTTTTTAGCATTCATGTATGTTTGTATGTAGTTTCTTTATTCCAACCATAACTTTAAATGCCTGGACCGATTTAGACGTGTGCGGTATCGTCAGAATCCTTACATCCCCCCCAAGTAACATATTTTTTTTGAAAACATTCAATATGGCGGCTATGGCTCAAATATCTAATTCAAAATATAAAAAGCTTCGAAATTTACAATATGGGTATCAAATTGAAGGCCTTGATAAGCACATTACAACAGTATATAATTTATTGGCAAAAGCTCTTTTTTCGCAGGACAGGCTGGCTTTTTAAGCTGGTTATGCTAAAGTATTATTAAATATTACTCGTTGTTCTATGTTTTAGTTCATTTAGACTTCATTATTTCATTACTGTTACGGACGAAAACAACACCTAAGGTTTAATTGGTTTATTCATATCTAAAGTACTCCTTATGACCAGTATATCTTATCTCCTCACCTGTATCTTTCTAACGATGTACCCATTAGCCCTCTCACTCTAATGTTGTTGTCGCCCTCGCACGATGGCCGTGATTGGCCCGTACAAAGTCGACCGCTCGTTATGATGTAAATAGCTAGGTAGCATGTAAGTTAGGATATAAATAGAAGAATAAAGTTCGAAAATATGTGACTGCAGTTCAGTACGAGTTTAGACGGCGAACAGTGAACACCTAGAAGTAAGAAAACCTATTGTGAAGAAGAAATATACAGTCCATTTGTCAAGAAGAAAAAGTGTTGTTTAATTGAAGATCCTGTTAGGAACTCCACAATTACGTTCATTCTTTATGTAGCTTCTTTTCGTTCATTCTCTCTGTGTGATCTGTAAGAGAAACAAGTAAAAGTTCCTTACTGTTTCTCGAGTTCCAGCAATGCTATGTCGTTGTACTTGTGCGGTGGCCTGTAGTCGGGGTGCTTGATAATGGTCTTGATCTTGTACCGGTTGCGGCCGCTGATGTCGTCGCTGCGCTTCAGCGTGCCTAGCACCACGTACGTCACCGGACCACTGGTAGAAAATTAACAAGCGCAAATTAAAAATGTATATAATCCCCGACCCCCTCCTCCCATTGTAGCTAAGAACCATCACGATCACATCAGTTATCAGTGAAATCTCGGGGCGCAGCTAGTATGATATGATTGATATACAATTTAATATCACGTAAACAAAAGCTGGACTAGATACATCTATAGGCAAACACACCCACACAGCTACATTCATTCATTCATTCATTTCAGGGAATTATTAACCGCACACCAGAAAAATATTCTTACATCAAATATTTACACCTAATAATCTACAGTACACGAAAAATACTGATTGCACATCAAATCAACTTTCATTTGCATAAAATATGATTTTATGATCAAAAATCCT
Source organism: Alsophila aescularia (assembly GCA_946251855.1). Taxonomy (NCBI): domain Eukaryota; kingdom Metazoa; phylum Arthropoda; class Insecta; order Lepidoptera; family Geometridae; genus Alsophila; species Alsophila aescularia. Next base: position 67,191,935 of record OX276374.1, read on the forward strand.
GATTGCTCATCAAAATAATTTTCATTTGCCTAAATATATTTTTTCTGATAAAAAATACTGATTGCACATCAAATTAACTTTCATTTGCATAAAATATGATTTTATGATCAAAAATACAGATTGCTCATCAAATTAGCTTTCATTTGCATAAAATATGATTTTGTGATCAAAAATACTGATTTCTCATCAAATTAACTTTCATTTGCATAAAATATGATTTTATGATCAAAAATACTGATTGCTCATCAAATTAACTTTCATTTGCATAACATATGATTTTATGATCAAAAATACTGATTGCTCATCAAATTAGTCTTCGTCACTTTCTGGTAACAATTCTGCTCTTACTCTTATAACAAAAGAGGATAAAAAGAATGATAGCAAGCCTATACCTGGAACTATTCCTTACTATTTTCGACGGCAAAAAAATGTTGTTGCACTAAATAACAAAACTGAATCAATATGCAATACAAATCTAGAAAAACAATCAGAAGATAAAATTGAGCCCACCGAGTCTCAGTTTTTTCGTATCCAACAACAATTCAAATTGAAACAAATTTTCTAGGTGTAACTCTAGATAACCATTTGAACTGGAAGGCTCACGTTAGTAAAATAAATAGTCGCTTGACAAAATATTCTTACGCCTTGTCAGTGTTAAGTAATGTTGCATCTAAATCTGTAGCTGTGAGTGCATACTATGGTTATGTCTACCCTCAGTTGAGTTATGGGATAATCTTTTGGGGAAATTCAGTGGACGTTCAGTCAACATTTATATTGCAAAAGAGATGTCTGCGAAATATATATAATCTAGACTGTACTGATACCCTCCGTAACATTTTTAAAAATAATAATTTCCTCACCTTGTCTTGTATTTATATATTAGAATTGTGTCATTTTGTAAAGACTAATGAAGAACACTACTTTAGTCAAAAGTCTAGTCTTGCTGGTAACTTAAGGAGCAAATATAGATATAATATGTGTATTCCGCAGATTAATAATACCTTATTTTATAAGAGCTCTTTTATAAGCGCAATTAAAATATTCAATCACTTGCCTATAGAACTGAAATTATTAAAAGGCAACATATTCAAACAGAATTTAAATAAATGGTTAATATCTAAAGCTTACTATGATTTAAATGAATACTTTGGTTACTGAATCTGTGTAAATAAGAATGGAATGTAATTTTGATATCAGATTTAATAACTACCTATTAATAATTTTAAGCATATTAATATAAATTTATCCATAAATTTATTATATAAAGAATGTGTCCATCTATGAGATCAATGTATACAACTGAATACTTGTACCATGCATGACCATGTAGATGACGACTTTTTTCAGCGCATTTCTGAAACGCGCTTGATCTGCGCATTTGCAGCAAGGTCCGTAGAGCAGATTGTTAGCGCTTGTTTCTCATTTCATGCGTTTGACAGAAGCAAACAATCTGTAATTATGTGCTATTCTAGGATCTAACGTACAATGCACAATTTCATCAAAATTCCACAGAAAATTATAAGACATGGTTCTGTAAGTAAGCGTAACTTCTTAAATAATAAAATTGCAATAGGAACTTTTATATAGACTTCAACTACATATTCTTTCTGCTAGCTTGTCGTGTCAGAGTTTGTCAGGCCACCGGTGGGCCTCTGACATGGCTTAACGACTGCTATTAATCAATAACTCCCGGGACCGACAGCTTAACGTGCTCTCCGAAGCACGGAGCGATGGAAATCTGCACATAACTTAGACAAGGATGGTATAGAATCATCGGCTTCTCAAAAATAAGAAGCTCCCACTCCTCACCTTTTCTCAACTTCCCCCATCCTCCCCAACTTCTCCTACCTTCCCTCACATTCCCATCCTCCCCAACTTACATCCATTCACTTCCTCCCCTCAACTTCACTTTGACACCTGTCACTTAGACACCTGTCACTTCAAAATGTCTTGCTACTTTATTCTAATACATGTTTTTTTCTTCATAAATGTCGTTTTTTTTATTAATAAGTTTCCTACTCTAGTGCAGTGAGTGGAGGGGTAAATGCGAATGACACGTGCACCTACCAGTAGGAGAAGCCAGTGGGTGGACGGGTCACGACCCCTTGTCCTCACCTTTCTCTGCTCGCGATGCAGTGTCCAGCTGTTAGAACAAACTTATCACTGATTAGGGTCCCTCCGCAGTCCCACTTGAGGGTGGCCACGTCGTCTCCGAAGCCAAGGAGAGCCTAGAAATTAAATAAATAAATATATTCGGGACAGTTCACACCAATTACCTAGCCCCAAACTAGGATACCCTGTACTATGGGCACTAGATAACGGATAAACATACATGGATACCAATATTACATCCATGACTCGGAAACAAACATTTCTGTTCATCACACAAATGATTGCACCTTAGCAGGATTCGAACCCACGAACATTTGATTTCGTAGTAGGTTCTCTAGCCACTAGACCAACCGGTCGTCGTCGCATCATAGTACAGCAAGACGACCAAGGCTTAAACTGTAGAACTGTAAGAACAAGAGCCACGACGACCGTCACTAACCATGTGAGAACAATGTTTTTTTTTCCGGAACAAAAAGTAAAAAAAACTTCTGTCTTTCCTACTGATGCACACCTTGTCAAATTTCAACAAAATCGGTCCAGCCGTTTAAACGTAAAAAGGTAAGGTATGTTGGGGTTAGTTCTGTTATATTTTTGCTGTACTCGAAGGACTTGAATATTGGAAATCTTTCGTTTTTGGTTGTGTATATTGACACCCGTTTATTTTAGCTCCATTTCATCTACAGTTATTGATCAAAATTAAGTTCAAAGTAGCAACAGGCCGGTCGCACTCCGCAACAAGTAAAAATATTATACCTACACTTCGAGGGTCGGTGTCAGTTCAGTAGAGTCAAGCGTGCGCTCGATGAGTCTCGCGCCATGTGCTTAGCGATAAAGTACCTAATTACGTAAAGTTTATTCGACAAATTTTATTCGCGTTTTAATTATGAGTACCCAGAAGTAACCTAGAAGGTACTGCATAGCATTCGGCTGTTTGAATAGTGATAGAAATGACTACTTTCACTCATTATAAAGCAAGGAATTCAGATACCTTTATTCATCGAAGTGCAATACCTATAGGATATAATCATAATCAACCAACGACACTTATACGTAGCTAGGTATCTCACAAAACTTATCGGCGTTCTGAAAACGGGATAGGTAGGTAGTAAAAATGAGGTAGTAGGTCTATTCTGATATGAATGACATTGTATGTAATATGTAATAGAACTATTATAATTTATAGTAATGACATAATACATTAATACTTATTTATTCTGTTACAATATCTAAGTCATAACATATCACAGAATAATTAGTAGTACAAGTACCTAGTCATATCTTAACTACCGAGCGAAAAATGGACAGAGCGATTCTGAAACGGTTAGAGCAATGGAAGTTCTCGCGCGTTGTGATACGGTGCATTCTAGCCTGCACGCGGTGGGCGAGCGCCTTCTAGGTAAATATAATTGAAAGCTCGCAGCGCCGTGCGAGTTAAATTGCACTTTACTGCGATGTAGCGAGAGTCGCTATGTATTTATATGATTTCACTCAGTTATCCTCCTGTACTTGTACTATTATTTATTCTGTGGTAGCAATCATTTCTCTTTTTTACTAGGAAAAGTTCGAACTATGCAGGGGTAAGATCGTACTACACCTAAACCATTCTTACTATCGTACGTTTATGGTTCACAAAGCGATATAATCCTATGTTTACCGTGATGAAATATATATCGAAAACTCCCTCGATTCTTTCGTAGTTTAGTCAGTTGTTTTTTACAAGTGTCGTAAGTCCGGTCTATACCTCAAAAATAACTAAATAATTGTTCTCAAAGTTCTTTTTCCCATACTGGACTAAATCGGATAAACATTTCAAGGCTAATCTATACATGATCCATAAACCTAACATATAAAAAACAAGCATAGGAGCAGTGCGCAAAAAACTTATTAAACTGGAAAATACTCCGATATCGAGATATGTAGTTAGGGGAAAGTTCGGATGAAACGAATTTTAATATTTTTGTTAATACGACAGATTTTTAAAACTTGCATATGTGTTTTTCAGACTAGCACTGGGTCCTGCTCCTGAGCCGTAGTACGATACAAAACGGATGATTATGTAGCCAATCGTCAAGAAATATTGTCAAGTTAAGCAGTAATTTTGGAGAAACGGTCTTAACCAAGGAAGTTATATGTACTTACGTACACCTGGAACGATATCTCTCATACAAATAAGAGGTCTTACCGAAAACGTAATTTAAATAGAAAATGCGAGAAAAGGAAGTATACGTTGGGTCGGAAGTCTTTTTCTCTCTCGTACAAAGTTTCAAAGTTTTCGCACAGACTAAAATAAACTTGCGAAATAATCATCGCAAAGACAACTGTACCAAAGAGGTCACCTAGTGAATATATTTACATAGTACATCGTCTTTGGTGTCTGATGAGATATTATATACTATTCTGGAAATTAAAGAAGTTCTTGTACTGTTTGTTTTTCGAAGTATTTACTGTCATCTGAGATTGGCACTATAAATAAGAAAGAGAAAACAAGGGCTTCCGCTCACGTCCTTATCTTTTTTATTTTTAAATCGTTTTCAAAGTGAAATAATCGATACCCCGCTTTTTCTTTGAAGATACCGTTCCAGTTGTACGTAAGTACATATAACTCCCTTGACCTTAACAGACAGAGACAGATACAGACAGCAGAGTTACTTTTACATCTGTCTATACCTACGGTCTATACTTATAATAAAGCAATAGGAACGTTTAAGTCTGTACAGAGAAAATAATTAAAAAAATAATGTTCTAGGGTACTTCAAATAAGCTACTGAACAAGAATAGACCATTTTTAAAATTCGTGTCTGTCTGTTTGTTTGTTAGTTGATATGTATGTTTGTTCGCGCATCACGTAAAAACTACTGGACCGATTGCGATGCAGTTTTCACTGTTAGATAGCTTAAGGATTGACTTAAAAACTGGGGTACCTGGTATCACAATCCGATGAATAGAAACTGAGCAACCGATAAAAATAATTGTGACGGCTGAAGTAATTTTGATCAAATGTTGATAAATTAGTATTTTAGGTCCTTAAATAGCACATAGAGCATTTTTAACTAGAGAAATGACCACGCGTGTGAAGCCGCGGACATAAGCTTGTATACATATAAGTGGCTACCAATGTGGTTACTCTGTCACGTGGTTAAATGATGATGAGAAGCTGACAAGCACGCTGTCTTGAAGAGAACTGGTGCTCAAGGACTGCTGCGACTGCTACTTTTTGGCAATGCCGAAAGGCGGGCATCCTTTGAAAAAAAAGCCGCCAAGGAACCGCGCGCGCGCAGTGTGTTTTAGCGGCTCGCTTTTGCAAATGTCGCTCGGTAATAACTATGTACTATTCTATATTTTGAAATCTTAAAACTAGGTTTTTCTTACTTTTAACAGTCGTATCGATTGAAACTTTCTATGTGTATGTAATACTGATTCAAATACAATAATTTGTATCGTCGCGGATCAAGTACGTACCTACCTCCCTGCTGCATACGGCTATAGGTACTAGGTAGGTAATAGGTACTTAGGTAAGTATCAAGGGAACTCTGTTACTTGGATAGAGCTAGGTAGGTAGCTCTATCCAAGTAAAAGAGTCCTACCTATGTCCATGTCAGCCAGCCAACGAAGTATTCGCAATATTGCTCGAAACTTTCCAATTATTACGAAGTATTCCCAAGGAATATTTCCAAAGTTTTCCCGCTAGCAACTGAAGTCTTGATAAACAGTTCTTAAGAAATGAAATAGTTACATTTTTTATCACCCCGCGTGGGAGCGAGCTACCCCAAAAGGAGTCTGGGGCAGATTTTCTGGTACTATTACTCACCATGTGAGGAAACTCGTATTGCGCAGCGTCTGTCCCACCAACTATGAGCTCGTCCGCATTATGGTGGCAACGATTCGTGCGGCTCAGGCCGCCGGAGAGTGCCATACTGCGGTTGCAAGGGAACACCAACTGTTCCTGGTAGTCCAGGCATTCTGGAAGGGGGTGGACACGGAGATTATTGGTAGAAAACATGTTTGCACACTCGTACCCCGCACTAGAACTTCCTGTGTCACAGGTGCCATAGACACACACATATCAACAAATCACAAAAATCCATTTATACTAATCACACAAATGTTTCCATGGCCAGGATTTGAAACCGGGACACTAAGCTAGTAGTAGGCAGGTGTACTACCAAGTGCACCTCAATAACATCTTATTTATAATCCTAAAATCTTTATTCATCTTTAGATAGAACGGTAGAGCTTGCTTGCTTGTCCTATTAGGTGTCTGGCCTCTACTAAGAGTTTGTCAGTCTTCCTAAAGACCTCTTACATGGCTTAACGACTGCTATTAATCAATAACTGCCAGGACCGACAGAAGATGCCCTCCGAAGCACGGAGCTATGAAAACCCCCACATGCAACTTTGAAAAGCCGAGGACCGAACCTTGTTGGATTCTAATTTGCACTAGTATTCTCGGCTATCATCGCTCGGCTACCAACGTTAGTGCAGATTTAAAGAAATTCATTATCATCATTATCCACAGCCCTTATTTTCCCACAGCTGGGTATAGGCCTCTCTCATACCATGCCATTCGCCTCGGTCCTGTGCCAATCGGTTCCAGGTTCGATCCGCGATCTTTACAATATCTTCGGCCCATCTCGCCGCCGGTCGACCGCCGCTTCACTTCCCCTGTCTCGGCCACCACTCAGTCATCGTCTTACAGAAATTACAGTAGAAAAACAAAAACATTAACCTAATTGGAATTTCTAGAGTGCCCTTGTACCAGCCCCCATGGGACGCTATCTAGGTCGGCTAGAAACCAAATAGTTTCTAAAGTAGACCCTAGTTTTCAGACTTGGGCCAGCAGTCTCGACATTGACAGCAATTGCTGGTCAATCGTAGAATGAAGGTAGGTACATACTCGCGTATACGATGTCAATCATGTCAGTAATACATATACCGATGACATACTCGCGTCTTGGATGTCAATCATGTCAGTAATACAGATACCGATGGCATACTCGCGTCTACGATGTCAATCATGTCAGTAATACAGATACCGATACAGAACGATTGTCATCGGTATGTACCAACGACAGTAAGAAATGTCTGTTACTCTATGGTATGTACCGATTTCGGTACATATGACGATACTGCAGGCGTTGGTCAGTCCAGACTTACTGTCCCAGGCTTTCTGTCCTGTCCTCTTGGAAGTCAGCGCGGGTGCTATGGGTTCGCAGCCGTCAGCACTCTTGTCTCCCACGTCTACGTAGTCGTAGACTGGAGGAATGTACTCGGTCGTAGACACCGATTGTGCTCTGGAATTAAGCAAAAGGCGATGTTTGTTTTTTACCGTAAGAGTTAGTGCTGGCCTCTGGTGTCAGAGTTTGTCAGGCCGCCCGAGGACGTCTGACATAGCTTTACGACTGCTATTAATCAATAATAGCCGGGACCGACAGCTTAACGTGCACTCCGAAGCACGGAGCGATGGAAAACCGCACATAATTTAGAAAAGTCATTGGTGCGGAGCCTAGGAACAAACCCGGTATCATTGGATTCTACGTCGCACTATTGAATCGTTAGGCTACCATCGGCAAAAGACGATATCGATCCTTATCTGTATATCTTTTTTTATTACCTCGTTTTTATTACGTTACTTTCTGTCTGTCTGTCTGTCGTTCTGGGTGCAAAAAAAACATTCAAAAAAAAAAACATTCTAAAAAAATAAAAAACTTTACTTTTTTAATCTACATTTGCTGCTTCTTCTTACCCGACTACAGTAAAGCAAGGATAGGGTAATGAGTTTAACAATCTATGTAAGTATGTATGTATGTAAGAATCTATGTATGTGGGTATGTGGCTGTTCCGCCATAGCGTCGGTCCTATTGGTTCGATTTTGACAAACGAGGTGTCATCGACTATTAGGGTATAAATAGTGTCATCGGCAATTTTTTTTACCTAACCACGGCAAAGTAAAGGAAAGGTTATGTGTTCAAACTAAAAACTTGGTCAGATTTTGACAAGCGAGGTGTCATCGACTATTAGAGTATAAATAGAGTGTCATCGGCAATTTTTTTTACCTAACCACGGCAAAGTAAAGGAAAGGTTATGTGTTCAAACTAAAAACTTGGTCCAATTTTGACAAGCGAGGTGTCATCGACTATTAGAGTATAAATAGAGTGTCATCGGCATTTTTTTTTACCTAACCACGGCAAAGTAAAGGAAAGGTTATGTGTTCAAACTAAAAACTTGGTCCAATTTTGACAAACGAGGTGTCATCGACTATTAGAGTATAAATAGAGTGTCAGCGAATATTTTTTTACCTAACCACGGCAAAGTAAAGGAAAGGTTATGTGTTCAAACTAAAAACTTGGTCCGATTTTGACAAGCGAGGTGTCATCGACTATTAGAGTATAAATAGAGTGTCATCGGCATTTTTTTTTACCTAACCACGGCAAAGTAAAGGAAAGGTTATGTGTTCAAACTAAAAACTTGGTCCGATTTTGACAAGCGAGGTATCAATCTATTCGTTTCAAGAGTTTCATAAGCTTTTTTTTTTAATTTTTGCACTTATTTCTTGGTCATAGTTTACATCACAATGTTACACCCTATAACATTTGTTATAACAATCTAGCCATGAATTAGGCCAATATATAATGTAATTCTAACTTAAATTTTTAATATGTGGTTCCTTTATAGCAATTTTTGTATTGTGTTAAGACAATGACACTGTGCATGTGTTTTTTATCGGTAGCACTTGCACGAGCATTATTTTACACCAAAAGTACTGACACTACATATATACTACTATATTTATTTATTTATTTTTGGAATTTTTGACTTTTTTTAATATACCTCCAGTTATTTTTATACGTTTTAAATTTAATTATATTATAAAAAATTCAAGTCTGTTACATTAATTATGTCTGCAATGCTATTTTCGAGCCCACGTTACCTCGATACAGGCTTGCCTAGTGAGGTAACGAAAAGATATATAATACTAGATTAAGAATTGCCTGCAAAATAACCATAACCATTATAATTATTTAGTTTTATGTTTAACGTGTGTTATTGTATAATTTTTGCAGCTAATAAACTATTTTATTATTTTTCATTTTTTTTTCACTACACAAACTGGTTTCTTCAGAGTTTTCTCGTTACGTCCTTGTGGTTGTGATGGATCGCCTCGACATTGACATCATGGTGAATTGGTGAAGTCTACGTTTATGAGTCTACACTTGAGATCACTGCCTTATTTTTCAATTTGAGGTCCCAATGGACATCGTCGTTTCTTATACCAAAGAGCATTTCTGTCTTTCTTCTCTAACCTTTCTAACAAAAACTCTGCAATCTAGCGAAAAGCAAAAAAACTAACTATCAAAAAGTGTAATCTACAGAGAAAAAAAATAAAAAATTAATAAAAAAGCTTTTACGGGTTATTTTTTGTTGATTTGTAACTTTTACCTCTTTATTTATAGCATATATATATATATATTTTTCCCTATTTCTCTATATATATATATTTTTTTTTTATTTTTTTTTCATTTTGACTTTTCACTTTTTTTTATAGCGTTTTTTTTTCATCGGTTTGTGAGCTACCCTGAAAGTTTCAGCCAGATAGCTAATCGGGAAGTGCTCGAAATTTGAATTGCAAGATTCCAGGACAGACAGAAATACATACATACAAGTGAAGTTAAGTAAAAGCTTTTAATAAATGGCCTAGGGTTTAAAATAAGCTACTGAACAAAATATAACATTTTAAAATGGTGTCAGTATGTGTCTGTATGTTCACGCATCACGTAAAACTACTGCTCCGATTAAAATGTGGTTTACACTCTTGGATAGCTTAGGTTTTGACTTTATCCGATGAGTAGAGGCCAAGCAATCAATAAAAACTATTTGACGGTTGAATTTAATTTTGTATATCGTACTTTCGGAATAACTATTTGACGGTTGAATTTAATTTTGTATATCGCACTTTCGGAATAACATACACAGGATACTTCAGAATAACACACACAGGATACTTCAGAAAAATTTCCACTCGGGCTCAGATAGTATTAATACTAGTGAAGAATAAAAGGAAAACGAATAAAAAATAAATAATAGTTTAAAAAAACTAAAAAACACGCTTTATATAGAAAACCAAACTAAAAATAGAAAATAAATTTTAATAGAATAAATAAGAAAAAAATGTTTATTTCAAAAAAAGCATGGAGTGCATGGGTCAATAGTTATAAATATTTCATTGACAGATATGAGAAGCACCCCACGCTTTTTTTTAAATATAATAATATATAATATAATATTCGGGACAATTCCACAGCAATTACCTAGCCCCAAACTATGATACCCTGTACTATGGGCACTAGATAACGGATAAACATACATAAATACGAATATCAACATCCATGACTCGGAAACAAACATTTCTGCTCACCACACAAATGATTGCACCTTGCAGGATTCGAACCCGCGACCGTTTGATTTCGTTCCTAGGATCTCTAGCCACTAGACCAACCGGCCGTCAATATAAAACATTTTTTTCTTATTTACACTATTAAAATTTATTTACTATTTTTTTAGTTTGGTTTTCTATATAGAGCGTGTTTTTTAGTTTTTTTAAACTATTATTTATTTTATACTTTTTTTTTTCGAATTATTGCATTGTCATCGGTCTTTGACAGGTGTGCAAAATTTGAATGAAATCTGACTGATTAAAGTGGGTCAAAATAGCGTCCAAAGGAGTCGGTTACAAACATACAAACATACAAACATACAAGTGAAGCTAATATAAAGCGTATAAAAAACGATTACCAAAACCCAGAACATCGTTTTATCGTTTCTTTATGGCATACAAAAATCATAATTTTAAGACAAACATTACGGGCACAAATTTATATCGAAATAAACGACATACCTTAAAAATTAAACGACACAAAACTGATAGCACACAGACACCAAATATATAATATGTAGTGTAAGTAGGTACATCTATTGAGGTAAACTGACTTGCATTATGCCTACACAATGTTTTGCGCATATTTTTCCTGTTACGCATGACACAGAATACATGATAGCACATAACCTGATTCTTTACTTATTTATAAGTTGTTTATTCATTGGATTTTATCTGACTTGCAAAGAAATATACAATACGCTCATATGTGCATTCCTACAAGGTTACGGTCCGTGTACAGCCTCCGTCTTTGCTCATCATCATCATCAGCCTATACTTGTCCACAGCTGGACGTAGGCCTATTCAAATGCTTGGTCTTCAGCTCTCCTCATCCATTTTCTGCCAGCCGCTTTTCGCAGGTCTTCACGTCACTCCTCCTGGCCATAGAGCGTCCTACACTACGATTGGATAAACGTGGTATCCACTCGAGAACTCCTGTACTCCAACGGTTATCGGTTATTCAGTAAATGTGACCAGTCCACTGCCACTCTAGCTTGCATATCCTTAGAACTATGTCGGTAACCGTGGTTCTCTGTCGGATAACATCATTACGAATCCTGTCCTTCAAGAAGAAACAAAGAAGGACAAGATTATATAGCTCGCTAGGGGACCTTAAATATTTGGAATAATATGTCCGTGATTTTCCACGTTTCGGCTCCGTAGGTCATGACTGGTATACGCACTTATTGAAGACTTTTGTCTTCAGGCACTGTGGTATGGACGACGAGAAGACTTGAGAAAGCTTGCCGAATGCTGTCCAACCCAGCTGGATTCTTCTGTTGGCTTCTTTCTTGAAGTTGTCCAAAGCTCGCGCAAGCTCATAAGCTATGCAAACCAAGAACTGTGCACCAGCCTTCAGGACGGAACACGGAACCGCGCACGCAAGACGGAGTGTATAAACTTCATTTGTAATTAAAATAATATTTAGCAAATTTTTCCTGTCTCATGATCTCATAAACAAGTTTTATATTCACTACAATTATCTCCCCTGACGGTGAAAAAGGAGGCGAGTTGCAAGGCCGTAGGCCGGGGGGGGGGGGGGGGGGGGGCTTCCCGAAAATCGCGTGTCATACTCTCTTCGTGTAGTTTAACTAGTGCCACAATTTCGAATACCACGAGAGTTGCACAACATTTTCAGTGTTCCAAACTTGGGTACCTACATATAAACACTCACAGGGGTCTTATCAACATAATAATAATAATAATAATAATAATAATAATAATAATAATAATAATAAACACTTAATACAGTCATCATTATTATTAAAAAAAATACTGTTTGACCAATAGAGACCAAAATTAAAGAACAAACATAAGGGATAATATTTTACAAATAGGCACAATGTGCGGTCTTATCGCTAAAAGCGATCAACATATAAACAAGACATAAGATCAAAACTTAAACTCGACTATGGTTTTGTGAGTAAGTAAGTGTCGAGTTTATTTTTGCCTATGACACTATAAATGAAGACGAATCGATTCGATCGATACCTCGATTGCCAAATCGGACCAAGTTTTTAGTTTCGCCGTAGTTGAGTAAAAAAAAAACCTATGACATCCATATACCCACATACATACATACATAAACGGTTAAACTCATTACGCTTCCTTTCCTTCGCCATACTCGGGTAAAAAAACTCTGCTCCAAAGCTCGACCCCCCCCCGAAATGAATTCCTGGCTACGGCCTTGGCGAGTTGTAAGTGTGTAAGACTTTGTCTGTCTTCTGTGGCATCGTACGTAGCTCTTAAACGGACGGACCTATTTCAATATGATTTATTTTATTTGAAAGCCGAACTTAACGGTGATGGTATCTTAGCTTTATTTGAAAGAAATCATTACGGCTTTTCCTAAGATATTCATTGTAAAGGGATCTTGGACACTATTGCAGATAGAAATTTTAGAGGTTTCGCTCAAATATTCAGTTTCGAAATCATTCTATGTACCCGTATATATAAAGGTCTGATGGATGATTAGTACCTATGTAGCATAAGAGAGACTGAATCTGTGGCACTAACAAATATTTCGACGCATTTGACCTGATCTGGCAGAAAACACAGTAACTGCGCAAACAATTAGCAAGCTGAAGTGGCAGTAGGCTGCTCTCATCTGAAGTACCGATAACCGTTGCAGTAAACGAGTTCTAGAGTGGAATCCTCACTTTGGCAAGCGTAGTGTGAAGCGTCTTGCGAAAAACGACTGGCAGGGACTGGATAAGAAGAGCCGAAGATCGGCCTCAGTGGCGTTCACTACTCTCCCAGCGAGCACCACTGAGCCTTTGTCTGTTAGTGGTCAAATAACGGCTAATGATGACCTGAAGAAGTCATCAGAAGAGACATTACAGTCATCGTCGTGTTCCCTCTTCAAATTGAAGTTTGGAGGTCAGTAGGCAATACTTGTTGTAACTTCTTTTAGTTGTCGACATCTAAGTCTAGACCACTCCTTAATGTCATCTAGCCATTTTCTTCTTTGACGTCCCAGACTTCTCTTTCCCGAATCTTGCCCTCGAGGATCTACCGTGGCAACGAATGAAGAGAGCGAAGAAGGCTTCCATCTAATAACTGTTGACATCAGTGCCCTTTTGCAGTTGGCCTTGAGCAGTACCGTAGAGTTTGAGGTGAATCTAGTCTATGGAACTTTGAAAATTTTACAACAACACGTACACGTAGGTTTTTTTTTTCAAAAATATCAACCTAACCAATTTTTTTCATAAGATGGGTACATTATGTACCTATATAATTATATGTATTAAAAATTATATTATTTAACATAATAGCTTCATACAATAATTAAATTGTGTAAATTCAAGGGGGCGCAACTGCATCCCCTTGCACATAGATAATAGTAAACTTTGCTCGGTACGTCGGTTGTAGATACTTGCATTTGTTGTAAACTAATCAATGGTTGTCGTTATTATTTAGCGATCGGTAGCCTCGTTATCTATGTCGAGACTGTAGGCCCTGGGGAAGTAATCCATTATTAGCTTGCAAGATTTGGACTAAACATGAAAAAAACATTAACTACAAAAACAAGAAATTAATTTAAAAAAATGAGGTCTATGAGACGCCCAAACCGACTGAAGTAAGTAAGTAAGTAAGTAAGTAAGTAAGTAAGTAAGTAACGCAATTTCCAGGAAAAAAACGTTGTTTCAGTTTTATACCATTTGAAGCCGGTTTTTTTATTATTATTTTTTATTGTTTACTTTTTACTTAGAGTCAGTGAATTTTATGTCCCTCTCATTTGTGATAAAGTAGAGCGGGAAAGATGATACGTCTCGGGAAACTTAAGGTTTTTATTTATTTGTAGGAAAACTAAAGCTTCGAATTAAAAAGTGTCTTACCATGTTCTCAATCATAATAAGCTCTTTCTCTTGGTATATGTTTGATATCATTTAGTGACGGGATCTCTTTCCAATCAATGTTCATAAAGTAGTGTTACCTTTGATTATATTTTCTATCGAAAGAATTCATACTAATCATGTTTCTGTGTTCACAAAGTACGAGATATTATGTCATATTTTGTTGTGATACAAATTTTATAACTCTAGGTTAATTATAAAACAATATACAGACGTTCAAAAATGATCGAAAAATAGGCCTAAGAAAATTAAGTTATTCCGTTCGCTAAGAAAAATGCCATAATAGAAACAATTAACATTCCATATATTATAGGAGTAAAACTACTGATTGGATTTTGATGAAACTTAAATTATTTCCTAAGTTGAAAAATACTGTAACTATTTCAAAAAGAATTATTACAATTGGAGTAATAGTTTCTGATAAATACGCGGGCAAACATACATTCATACATACATACACGAAATTTGGTATATTTGTTCAGATACTGGTTATATTTGGTACATTTGTACACACATATATATATATACGCATTTTCAACAATCCATACCAATATATAAAAGTGAAACGTTGTCTGTTTGTTTGTTTATTTGTTTGTTTGTTTGGAGAGCTTTCACGCGATAACGGCTGAACGGATTTCGATGAAACTTAGAATGGTGATGGCTTATACCCTAGAATAAAATATAAAATACTTTTTATCCCGGAAAATTGTAAGTTTTCACGGGAAAACAGCAAAAACTGGTCAAACATTGATTACTCGCTGTAAGAAACGGTTGCCATGGAAACGAAATAACAAGTATGTCAAAAAACAACAAGAGTGGTGCCACAGAATACCTAATAATACGACGTAGTCGTGCTATACCTACTTTTGCATTGGTTTTTAATATCCTAGAAGAACACAACAGTTTTCGCAATAAACAGTAATCCGCGCGGACGAAGTCGCGGGCGGGAAAACTAGTATTACATAAGTACACATCAACATGAGAACTTTTTTAAATATGTATAAATATGCCGGTTTGAAATATGTATATAAAAGCTTGTATTTAAAAGACCTACCTCTTGGTGGTGGTGAGCACAGGTTTCGGAGTAGTGGAGGAAGTGCTGGTCGAGGTGGTTGGTTGCACACAGCACACGATGGGCTCTCGTGGCGTGAAGCCACAGTTCTGTGAAAATGGGTGCCTTTGTAGACCAGTTATTCTTAGCGCCAAGCATAAATATCAGCCGAAATTCACTCGATTTCTCCAGTTTCCTTATAAGAGACCACTCATAGATGAAGTCTTCAATGTTGTCAAAAGATAGCCTATGACACTATACATGACTACAAAATGAGCGACGTGACACGTGACACTATTTAGTATACCGCACTTGAACTGCAGTGGCGCGACAGTTTGCAAATTTTGTTTGGCAGTCGTTCGGCGATTTCTGAGGAGGATGGAAGAAACTGATATGAACGTTATTTTGAGACAGATGGACGAAAATGACTTGGATATTATAATAGTATCATTGCTTTGTGAGGAAGCATTATCCTTACAAAAGTTGTTTTTTCAAAGAGTATTCATGTAATGTTCATTTTGCAATGTTCAATATACAGGCTGAATTTTTCAAGTGGGCGTGGATGGCTAAATCAGAAACTATGAGGAATAGCGAAAAGTACTCAAAGGAGTCTCGGGCCCGATTTAGATGAAAACTAAAACTGCATCTTTGGATTTTTGAAAAAAACAATATTCCTAGGCAGGAATCGAACACGTTGATTTTGGAAAACATGCACACACTGTATTATTACACCATTCGATAGTGTCGCTAATAAGGATTGAATTCTGGGAAGAAATGACATACGGCAAACTTAAGGAAAGAGCTCATTTTTAACGAAAATAGTTAAACCATAACTGATTAATTGTTCAAAATGATGACAGTTGTTTTCAATACATCGAACCCAGCTAGGATTCGACGACTCAAGGAGTCGTCGAATCCTAGCTGGATTGTACTTCATTCAGTATTCGCGGTTAAAAACCACAGTAAAAGAAAAAATGTAAACAATTGAAATTAGAACGTAGAGTAAATTAGTGCCAATAAGTTAGATTTTGTTCCACGTTTCGTTAATTATTACTAACTGTTTGCGTACTGTTTCGTATTAATAGTCGTATAGTAAAAGAGATGTTGATTTGTGAACAGTTTGGTGAACGTTTTATCGCAATTTATGGTCCTGTGCCGTGGCCAGCGAGGTCACCAGATCTTACCCCCTTAGATTATTTTCTCTGGGGGTATGTAAACAATGAAATCTACAAAGACACGTATAATGCACGCAGAGACTATTTAATATCCGCTAGCTCATATAATGAATTTATCACTGGAACAAGGCGATTGCCTAAAAAACTAAAAATATCTGTTGTAAAACCGTTATTTAAAAAGGAAGACAAATCTGATCCCAACAACTATAGGCCAATCACGCTAATATCTGTTCTTTCAAAGGTTTTTGAACGAATTATGTACTTTAAAATAAACAGTTTCATAAGTAGGTTTGGTGTACTTAAGCAGGTTTAATTTGGGTTTAGAAAAGAGCTCAACATCTTTAGCATGCTTTTCTTTAATCAAAAAGATAACAGAGAACATAAATGCCAAGGTGCCAACTGCAGTAGCCTTCCTCGATATGTCAAAAGCATTCGACTTTATTCGTCACGATATCCTACTCTGTAAACTGCAGAGATATGGCATAAGGGGAAAGGCTCATGATTGGATCCAAAGTTATCTGAAGGATAGACAGCAATGCGTCGAAGTCATTAATATGGAAAATTGTGTTCAGACCAAATATAAATCCGAGCTCAGGCATAATTGTTATGGTGTTCCCCAAGGGAGCATATTAGGGCCCCTTCTTTTCCTACTTTATATTAATGACTTGCCCGATAATATAAACCAAGAATGCATTTTGTTTGCGGATGACACAACCCTTATTATAAAGTGCAGGGATAAAGTAACTTTTAAAAATGACATAGAGACAGCATTAGAATCGACAGTTAACTGGTTAGAGATAAATAATCTAAAAATTAACGTTAATAAAACCAAATTGATGCAATTGCGCATATATAGGGCCACCCACTCCTTTAAATATAAACATTTCGGTAAATGGACAGATAGTAGAGGAGGTAACTAACTGTGTCTTTCTCGGTGTGACACTTGATGAACACTGCTCTTGGAAACCTCATGTGGATTCAGTTTGCAAGAAAATAAACAAGTTTGTATTTGCTCTAAAACGGATACGAAAGATAGTCTCTTTGAAGGCTGCCCTCTCGGCATATCTTGGGTATATTGGGTCGGTACTAAGATACGGATTGGTCATTTGGGGAAACTCTGTAGAAATGGAAAGAGCTTTTAAGGCTCAGAAAAAATGTATTCGCGCCCTGAGTACAGTGGGATACCGTGATACATGTAGGCCTCTCTTTAGGGAATTAAAAATATTACCTCTTCCTTCTCTTTACATAGAGGAAATGACGATATTTGTTAATCAACTCATTTTTTTAACGTGAAAGGCGATGTACAGCTTTCGACTCGCTATAGAAAAAAAAAATGTTATGCCAAAAGCTAACCTCAAACTATACAAAAATAATGCGTTCTGTATGGCTATAAAATTATATAACCAAATACCCCTTGAAATTAGAGACATGCCTATCAGCAAATTCAAAATAAAACTGCGAAGCTGGCTGTTACATTATTTTTTTACTCCCTTGACGAATTTTTTAAATGGAAACCTAGTATTGATTGACCGTTATTATTATGAATTTTGTGTGTCCTATGTAAATTTTAAAATATATTGTTTGTATGTTTTATATCATGACATTTTTAAAATATACAATTATAATTTGACCATTTATTAATAACTTAAAATACTGTTTTTTTTTGTTGTTATACTTATTTTATGTTTACTTAACTTAATTTATTACCTTAATAAAATGTATGATTATTTAATCATCATTGTCCAAAAATGTTAAAATTTTATTATATAGTTATTTTGAATATTTGTACCCGTGCTTATGGCAAATAAACGACTCATTTCATTTCATTACATTTCAATGCAATTGATGACTTGAAACGAACTTTGGAAAATATTCTAAGCGGAATCAATAATATTTTAATACTCAATGCAGTACAATCCTTGAGTCGTCGAATCCTAGCAGGGTTCGATGTATTGAAAACAACGGTCATCATTTTGAACAATTAATCAGTTATGGTTTAACTATTTTCGTTAAAAATGAGCTCTTTCCTTAAGTTTGCCGTTTGTCATTTATTCCCAGAATTCAATCCTTATTAGCGACACTATCGAATGGTGTAATAATACAGTATGTGTTTTTTTCTTCAAAATCAACGTATTCGATTCCTGCCTAGGAATATTGTTTTTTTCAAAAATCCAAATATGCATTTTTAGTTTTCATCAAAATCGGACCCGAGACTCCTTTGAGTACTTTTCGCTATTCCTCATAGTTTCTGATTTAGCCAACCACGCCCACTTACACACTACACTTACTTACTTCTTTTCTGGGACGCACCAGACACGTTGTAACATTAATAAAGTGAAGTGTCGCGTCGCTTGCTATACCGCACTAACGGCAGCGGAACTGCACTTCGCGTGACGGCGCGTCAGATTTGATGAGTTGGTCAACTTTGTCGCGCAGTGTTGCGGCGCGTAGTTCCGCTGCTGCGTAGTGCGTTATGCCTCATACATTGTCTTATAAACAATATTTAGTCGCTACGTGTCGCGTCACTCCGTTGCCGTGAAGTTCCGCTTTGTGCGGTCTTACCTTAATCGATTGATACCTCGCTTGTCACAATCGGACCAATGCGGGCGACGCTATGGTGTAACATCCACATACCCACAAAGATACATGCATACAAACTCATTTATTCAACTGTATTTTAAACTCATTACCCTTCCCTTGCTTCGCCTCAGTCGGGTAAAAATAACTTACTTGTGGAGGTATTCTCATCTTTATGTCTGCTATAGCAGGCGGACATTTGCTCAAGTTAATGCAGACGCCGGCGACTCCATTTTTCTCGCAAATGTCACCTGAAAAATGCAAATCCGTCAAAATGAGAACCTCCTTTTAGAAAATCGGTTAAAATGATTCCATTAGTCATAGGTTCGTAGATGGAGGAATGGACTGGATTAGCCATTGCCGCGAAAACGAGATGCATGGATGCTAAAAACAAGTCAGAGGGACACAGTTAAACAGGTGTGTCCCAAAAGTCAACGTCCAAACATTGACTTTTGGGAAACCAAAAGTCCAAACGTATTTATTTTTTTGGAATGATGTATGCCGTTGCTCTATAACTGACCTCTATAGTGTCACGAGGTGGTGGGTCAGGCGTGAAAGCACCCCACCGCAATGTGTGACGCAGAAGGTGCACGCCAAAGTTAAATTTTGGCAACTCGCTCAAGGGTACCCAGAGAGTACGAACCTCGGCTTGGACAGTTGCCATTGATTACGGGGGTCTGACTAAACAACCCTGGATCGCTAGTGTTAGGTAGTGATCGAGGGGCATCTGACATCACAATGTGGCCAAGTGTGATGTCAGATGGTGAGGACGAGTTGGACGATTCTGTCGCTGCCTTCACTGCAGCAGCGATTTTGTCCTCCGGATCGCTTAAGATGTCTGTAGGGTGTCTACGGAGGGGCTTTATTTGCGTCTGTTGTCGCGTCTGTTGAGTAGTCAGATGCCTGAACTACAAGAGAGTCGGGGTGATGGGCTGCCGCGTCAAAATAGCGGCGGTAATCATCCTTCATGTATTAAAGGATCGAGGGAAGCTCGAGATCGCAATGCAGGTCGGTGTTCTTTTGATACCAGGGGGCACCTACTGCATTGCGGAAGAATTTATTCTGTAAGATCTGAAGTTTCTCTAGGGAAAGGCAGGAGGAGTAAGCAAATACTACGGACGAGTATGTCATTGTCGGTCGGACCAAACGGTAAAGGCCTGGCCAAACAAGAGGCGTACCTAGCGCTCGTCGAAGGCGAATAGTACTGTGACCATGTCATCCTTCTTTAAAAGCTTTCATTTAACTTCGCTTGTATCGAGCACTTCCCGATTAGCTATGCGGCTGAAACTTTCAGAGTAGCTTACAAATCGATAAAAGAGCAATAAAAAAAAAACTTATAAAAAAAATGAATGAATGCATTAAAAAAAAAACTCATTAAGCCACTTTTTTAATTATACTTATTCATCAACATTAGAACCTCATTCATACTTTATCACTGTGCAATGTCTACACTCATATTCTATACTTCCTTTCTTATATTCAAATAATTCTATCACCTTACTTCCTGTTCCTATCCTGTCACTTATTAACGCTCGGTTCTGTAAGGGCCTGCAGTTTACATAATTATAACTTATTTCCTTAACTAAATCGCTATTTTTAACATAGCTATATGCTTTACATAAAAAGGAAACTTCAATTTGAAATATTTCATAAAGTTATTAATCCTTAAGTTTAAATAATATATACAATCAACCAGAACACTCTCCGTTTTAATTTCTGAAGAAAATTATAAAATAACCAGTTTTTTGAGGGTATCTTCCTCACATCCTCGTTCCGGTTTCCAGCTGTTCCTGTTCCATGATTATTGTCGAACGCCTGCGACAGTACAAACGACGCAGGTCTATAGCGCGGCGTTAGCCAATTTACTCTATTATGCCTTAACGCGCGCTAGACACGCCTCCTGTTTGGCCAGACCTTTAGGGGTGATGCACCGATTCATTTCCGATAAGGACAGCTTGTGTGCGGGCAAAGCCGCAGGGCGCAGCTAGTGTTAACTATTTACTCGTAAGTCATTAGAGTACATATTTGATTTTTTCAGCGAGGCCTGGGCTGCTATGAGAAACGATGTCTTATATATTTCTATATGAATAACTAGCTTAAAAGTTAAAAAGCACACATGCACTGTCAAAAAATATTATATACTGTTATAATGTGATTATCAAGGCCTTCAATTTGATACCCATCATCATCATCATGTCAGCTTTTAGAAGTCCACTGCTGAACATAGGCCTCACCCAAAGAGCACCATGACGAGCGATCTTGTGCCACCTCCATCCACCAACTTCCTGCGATGGCTACAATGTCGTCGGTCCGTCGTGTGGGGGGTCTCCCCACACTTCGCTACCATATTGTAAAATTAGAAGAAAAACATTATTTTCACCATTGAAAATGGAGCCATACTGACGCCATCTTGTTATTTTTCAAAAAAAAGGAACAGCCTATGCTACTCGGGGGGATGAAAGGATTCTAATGATACGTCTAAATCTGTTCAGGCATTTAAAAGTTAGGGTGGCATAGAGTAACTCACATACGTACTTACAAACATACATGAATACTAAACTACAACTTTGTTATAATTTCTTGGTGTTAGAGATATAGGAGAATCAGCCCAAATCAATATTTAAATTATTAAATTCTTATAAAGTCAAAGTCAAAGTATTTTATTGTAAATAGGCAAAAATAATAGCACGTTTACAAGTCAAAATTAACATCTCCTGAACAAAGAGATATACATAAAATATTATAAAAAGATCAAATCAATCCAAATTTAGATAAACTAAGTATTCTTTGAGTTTGAAAAGGAAATTTCCCTTTCATGTGCCAACAGAGTTAAATCTCACACTGGAAAAGGAAATACCCTTCTGACTCTACCGGTGCTTCGGAAATACGCCCGTTAGAGAAGAGAGCACCAATAAACTCTACGGGGATGTATTTTTTCCATATTTGTTCATTAACTTCTTTATTATATTCATTTTAGGTTCACCAATGTTTGAAACAGATAAACCTAGATAACAATAAATAATTTAAAAAAAGTTGCCATGTAATGTCACGAGAACCAAACGTGTGTGCCAAATTTTAGCCCGATAGCTTCAGTGGAAGTGAGTGAAATATTGATTGCGAAATTCCAGGACACACACACATACAAGTGAAGTTAAATAAAAGCTTTTAAAATAAAAACCCACTTGACTCATTGTATAAATAGAACAATAAAAACTATAGATAACAAAATACCGCTTTTGTATGCGACTTCAATAGCATGGTTTAATGACTAGGTAATTATGGAAAACGTTTAACTAACCTTCGTAAGCGCCATCTGCAGTAAACGCGAACAAAAATAACACAATAACCAACTTCATCTTAATATACAAATAAATAAATCTACAACAAATTACGCTAGTTCATTGTTTCCAAACAAAAGAACAAGATAACAAATCAAAACAAAATAGCGCGAAAAAGAAGGAGTCAAAATGATTATAAACTTTTTTGTTTTTTATATCCTCGGCGGGCTGCGTTCAGCCAACCGTTTGAGATGGAAGCACGAGACAAACTGTCAGATTGGTCGGCTCGGGGTCGCTGGACAATGTCTTGTGATGACCTCAGACGAACTTGACTCTTGATGTCCTCGAGACTTTATCTACTATTGGTTATTCTGTGATGAAAAATCGGCTAATCGATTATTGACGTTTTTGGGTTTTTTGCATAAAAATTATAATCTCAAATACTCATAAAGAGGTTTTATTACGCTTACTAGTCAGTGAGCTTAATACATCCTCTTTGAATACACCACAGACAAATTTGATTCTTTAATTTGATCACGAGGTCAAATCGAGATGGTTTTTTGCTTAACTTTTTTTTATGCAGTCGATTTGGATGTAGTGATTATAATTATTCTTTTTGATTTGGACAATTTACCTTTGAGCACAATATATACTTTGCCAAAAGGGTTTGTGTATTCAATTAGTATATTTTCGAAGTCAAAGTGTTGTGCTACGGGTTACGGCTCATTGACTTTAACGGGCAATAAAATCTATATTGAATTCATGTACCTATCTATACCTAATACCGACATCCCTTGTCGATAGACGCTGCTTTATGGCTAAGTGTATGTCGGATACGCATAGAATTAGCGTTCCGTTGCTATGGCAACATCAACAGGCATTTAGGAAAACCGCATTGCAATCGGTCCAGTGATGGACCGTCATAACGGATCATTGACACGAAGAAGAAGAGGAAGAATCGGTCCCAAAGATTTTACGTAATGCACGTACAAAATTGTTATTGCGCTTGGATTTCGAATCTCCCTTTGGAATTTGTTACGCAGACAGCACTAGGAGAGAGTCTATAGCGCTATTGTCAATATAAAAAAAACCACTTATGTACTCCTAAATAATATCTGATTGAATATTTTCTTGCATAAAATTGTTTAATTATTAACGAAGCTTCGTCTTTCAAACATTTTCAATAACTTCAAAGTTATGCAGCTTACTGGCGGTTTATTGAGATGCAACTGTGACAAATTGAAAATGCTCTTTTTCAAAAATAAAAACCTTTCTAAATAAAATGAAACTTATATTCTATTCAAGCGGTTTTAACAAAAGCTTTCTTTAAAATTTAGAAGACGGAAAGTGGTTATCTCCAAAAAACTATTCTAAAAATAGTGTACTACAGAACACGACCAGCTATTGCTCGTATAGAGCTCGTATTCACTAAAAACCTACTTTGCGAAGATCAGCTCTATCTCGCAAACTCGTGAAATCTGAATAGCTATTATAGTTTCGTTTATAGCTTCGTATTATACGCTAGTAGGTAAGCAAGGACCCTAGTTTTTTTAATGTAACTTTACTTTATGTGTAACAGGACACACAATTCAAGCAAAAAGGTTAATTTAGAGTCGAACATTTCGTTAATTTAAGCATTATAATTTGAAAATATCCATTCAATGATTCCCTACTCGATGGGGGTACAAACACTTTTTTCATCTATGTGTATATTATTTAAAAAAAAAAACTCATACTTATTAGCGGTTAGAAATATCAATACAGGTGCCAAAATTATTTTTTATACTTAGTGTTATTATTGAATAAAAAGGCTGTGGCATACAGACGGACAGACGGACACAGCGAAACTTTAAGGGTTCCTTGTTTGATTACGGAATCCTAAAAAGAGCTGTAGTGTCTTAGTGTGTTTATTCAACTAGAAGCGAATAAAGGTTTATGTCAAAAAAAAACATTTATTAACGAAAATGGTTGACTTTATTACCTAAGTAATTAAAGTCAAACATTTCCGTGAAATAAAATGACTAGGTACTCCATAATTTTAATGATGTTATACGGTATCCTTATATTGCTGAGACGACGCTGTCTGTCTGTCTGGCTGTCATGGGCTAACTCCTTGGCTATCGGCAGACTGAACGGGCCGAATGCGACAATTTAGCAAAATTTGCAAAATTACAAAAAAAAAAAAAGATTTTGTTTCATTTACCTCACTCAAATACAAATTTTATGTATGGCAAACCTTTAAATCATTCTATATTTAAAAAAAACTGCCCAACATTTAAAAAAATGACGTGTTTCATGTCCTTTTCATAGCTGCGTAAGAAAAATAGTTCTGAAGACGGCACAAGGGCTTCTACTGGTTCTTAAACGAAATAATAAGTCCCTATCTCCGCCCATACTTTTCCCGAATTCCCATAGATTTTGCATTTTCCTAAAAAGTATTCTAAGTCAATCTGGAATGATGTAACATTATATCAGAGAAGGAACTTTACGATTCGGATCGGTACTTCTAGAAATCACATCCTACATACATACACACAAACTTACACACTTTATAATATGATTTTTACCACTTATGTAACACTTATGGCTATCGGCCCCCACGTATGAGAAATGGTGACAGACTGTAATACACTTATCGCTTTCATCCCCCACGTAATGCGGGCTGACGCTAATATACTTATGGTTATCGGCCCCCACGTATGGGGGCCGATAATAATTCACTTAAGGGTATCGGCCCCAACTCCCAATATTAATTATAATGAAATAAAAAATAAATCATTTTGTTTTATATATTTGTTATCTTTTTGTTTATTATACTCAAACGTTGCACACCAACAACTACCTTCATATAGTCACATGTCTCAATATACCCTACGGTTGCCTGGAAGAGATCGCTGCTATCGATAAGGCCGCCGTTTTTTTAATTTATTTTTTCTATGTATTTCTTTTGGTATAATATAGTGTTATCTATCTATCCATCTATGTAATATTAGTATCATCATGGTCTGCTCGTACAACCCTACTGCTGGGTTTAAATAAAAAAAATAAAATAAAAAAAAAATGTCATCAATTTGTGAGCTACCCTGAAAGTTTCAGCCAGATAGCTAATTGGGAAGTGCTCAAAATTTGAATTGCAAGATTTCGGGGCCTGCAGTCTCAACACATAGTGATTGTGCTTTACAACCGAAATCGGTACATACCGATGTCAATCGTTAGTTTTGAAAGTTGTATTCGTTAAAGGTAAATCCTTCATTGGCTTTAAGTTTAGTTGTAAGTTTTACATGTATTAGCTCTAAGGGCTGTGGATTTTATAAATATATAAATAAATAAATAATGTTAGACAGCTTTCGATTGTCATCGGTATTTGTACTGACATTGATCGTGATTGATATCGACATTTGACATTATTTTAATTTAACCTTATTGATAATTTCAATGGCTTTCTAGAACAGTTGCTCAAAGTATTCTAATCGTAAGCATTTAGCAATTAAAGACATAATGTGCTTATTCCGCCCATTGTTATTGTTTTTAAGGAAATGTTTTTGTTGGTTAAAACATGTTTTTAGGTGCAATAAGTTATTATTTATATATCTAATACGAGCGGTAACTGTGGTTACCAAAACGCCGTGGCACGCGAAGACTAGGTCCACATTATATTTCTACCTCAAAGAATTTAAAAACATCTCCAAACGCAATGTTAATAAGCAGATACCTAATTTGAAAACTGGTTATGGTCAGAAACAGGTCCGACATCAATTTTGTATTTTGTCTGGTAGGTAGGTATCTACCTACAAATCTAGGTATACTGATTTTATTATGCGCGGACACAGAATTGAAATATAATCGGCTCTGAAAAATAAGTGAGAAATAAACTTACATTTTGGAGTCTATTTAAATGGAGAAACATCCGTTTTAAAAAAAATAATTAGGTCTTCTTAGTTATGCTAATATACATCATTGTACACCTTGAACGAAAACAAAAAGCGATATTTCACCTAACAAATTGGATTTGAAAAATCATATTCGGAACAAAACAGGATATTTTCTCAAAATATGTGGTGTTTCTACTATCGGTTCATCCGGATCTGAAAAATAAGATAACATGCATTTTTGAAAAGACACTCCTCATTTATAAAGTATGTGGGTAAGTACCACTATGTTTTTCACTTTTCAATTTTATTCTTATGTATTCCGTGACACAAGCTTCGATGGTTCGGACACGTCGTGCGGATGGGTGACGACCACGTGCAGTGAAGCGAACATTCCTGGGACGACCGTTAGAACGGCACCCGGCTGGATGTCTCAGTACCGCTGGCCGAGGCCCTAAACTAGGATACCCTGTACTATGGGCACTAGATAACGGATAAACATACATAGATACGAATATTACATCCATAACTCGGAAACAAACATTTCTGCTCATCACACAAATGATTGCATCTTGCGGGATTCGAACCCACGCCCATTTGATTTCGTAGTAGGGTCTCTAGCCACTAGACCAACCGGAAAAATACAAGCGTAACAACATATCGTGTCTGTGCTGTTAGCCGTTGAGGAGTTCCGTTGGGACACCCAACCCTGAGTGCAGCAACCTTTTCATGGTTAAACTTAAAACCGGCTATCATTATAAAATACGTACACAAAATTTCGTGTCTGTGCTGTTAACCGTTGAAGAGTTCCTTTATTTGAAGCTTTCTGGATGTCAATTCAGGTCATGCTTACCATAAAAATGCATTGTAATCGGAACTGTATGCAAAAAATCAACTCCGTATGATAAGAGGAAGTGGTTCTAATTAAGCTCACAAGATACTACCTAAACTAACATAAAAAGTGAGTTATTCCAGTTTCTCCCCCTTCTCTGACCCCTTAGGGAGACAAACAGGAATAAAAGTTCAATCTGTCCCCCTGGTACCGACGAGGGGACAGATTGTCATACAGACCAACACAAATTCTCTCTCTTTGGTGATGCAGATCATAAGCTGTATTTACAGTCACGCATCTGGCAGACCACAGAGCAGCAGAAATTTCACCTCTTCGGCGATGCAAATCATAAACTGTATTTACATCTGGAGTACGCGCAGATCTTAGGTGTGAATTTTCCCGAATATTATTATTATTAGTGGTAGCCCGTTCTTAGTTACATGACATGCCTATGACATGGCTGCTATGCATAAAAACTTTTCTAATGGTTTTTATGTAACTTATTTCTTCCTAACCTCGGGTTTCTGAAACGTTTGTTAACTTCAACAACAATCTAATGCTGCCTTTGTCTGGCACTAAACAAATGACAAAGACAGCAATAGACTTAATCTGTCGTCAAAGTTAACAAACGTTTCAGAAACCCGAGGTAAGAACGCTAGAAGTGACGCAAGCGTAGCGTAATTATAAAAATATACGAGTTTCCGTAAAACTAAGTACCTATTTAGTAAATAATTAGATGACGCAAGCAGATGCGTGGCCGCGCGAAGCCGAATCCTGCTTGGAGAAAACGAAAAGAAAAAGATGAAATCATGTCCTAGGTACCTTCACCTTTTTGAACAGTTGCTGTTTGCCACGGTGCGCGGTGGAGACGCGATCGACGTGAATCAATATTTAAAAACATGAAAATATTGTGACATTAATTTATTTTGCTTAGCAACGGGCGCAGTATGGTTAAAATGTTGTTTATTTGCGTGTTAGTGTTGTGCACGATTCTTGTTGATAGTGCTTACGAAGGTAAGTCCTTTTATCCGACTACGAAAAAGGAGGGTTATAATTATAGCAGCGTATGTATGCATGTCTCCTCACAGGGCATCATATATCGTTGAACTCGTCTCGATTGTATAGTATATTTTAAAAACAATATGGCGTCCGTGGTTCAAAAGATTATAGACTAAAAAAACAACGGAATATATCACAATGGTTATAAAAATCAAAAAACCATTTCCAAAAAATATAACACCTGTGGCACCTCTGGTATGTTGGTAGAACAATATTTTTGATGTCAAGAAGTCGAGTTTTATTCTCATATTGTTAGCTTGTAGTTGTTATTAAACAAGAAATGATAAACAATAAATCAATTAATCAATAATAAGCAACATAAGTAGTATAGTATACTAGCGCTTAAACTAGTAATTAATCAATAATAACAGCAACATAAGTAGTATTATACTAGCGCTTAAACTAGTAATATGTTCTTTTTCTCTTCTAAGGTGGAAGATTTACTGTCCAACATGTTCGTGGTATTGGTTCACCGATATTTTCGTATAAACAATCGACCTCAATACTTTTGGTACGCGGAAATTTTAACATATATCACATCACTTGTATTAAAAATACGAAAGTTTGTGAGTGTGTATGTTGGTTACTTCTTCACGGTGAAACGGCTGAACAGATTTTGATGACATTTGGTATCATGTATAAAGGTCCTGGATTCACACTTAGCTCATTTTTCATCATCATAATCATCATCCATCATCATCGTCCTCGCGGCTGAAACCACGCAGCTAGTATTAGTTTGTGTGTTTGTTACAATACCACGTATTCATGCACTCAGCGATAAAACAGCTAATTAGATTTTGATGAAATTTGGGATATAGATACTTTAGATCCTGGAATAGCTCATAGGATACTTATCATCATCATCATCGGATGCGGGTGGATACCGCGGGGCACAGCTAATATTGTTTTTTTAACGGTGGGTAGTTATTAAATACTGAGTATCACATAATATAATACACATAAATACTACATGAAATTTTAAAATATCAGTATTCATAAAGTATTTTATAGATAGACTAACCTCTTTAATGAACTCCACCGATAAAAGAAAATAAAAGTTTTCTACGTATTATGTATCTATCATTAATATATTGTCGAGCAAGTTCGCTAACTTTTGCTTGTCAGTGGATCAGAATCTTTAAAATTCCGTTCCAGGCGATTACTGCAACAAAGATGACGTCATCGGCGTTTGCACGGACATAAATAAATGTCCGACAGCTATTCAAGATATCAAAAACAGGAAAATACCACAAGTAAGCCGTAAGATAAACATCAATACTGAATCATTTTAAGTAGGTAATTAAAAAAACCTGTTTGGTGTTTCATTCCATTTTATTTTTTCTAATGCCTTTGTGAAACAAGTTTTTGTGTTGTATAGGCTGTTCGTGTTGAAGCAATTACGCAAAAATAATAGTTAAACACGCTAAATATATTTCGATCCCCGTTCGTTTCGCATGTTTATATGACATGACAGTTAAGTTTGACATCGGAAAAACGACTTTATTTTGTAAAGTATAGAATATTTTTCGGGAAGGATCGTTAATAAAGATGAAACGGATATCCAGTAACTATCTGATATCCGGCCTATCCAGCCTAAATTTGCTATCCAGCCGGATACCGGATAGTAAGCGAGTTTTCGGCCGGATACCAAATTTTAGAAAAAGTACTAAATATCAAATTTATTTACTTTATTTAATCCACATAACAAAACGTAATCACCAAATTTTAACTTTTCATCAAAAATATAGTAATCGTACTGCGCTAGGGGAATATTGTGGTAAAACTCTTAGAATTATACAAAAAATTAAAAAAACGAAATAACCTCAAACTACAATAGCAAGTTTGCAATAACCTCAAGTGATCATGTTTGCAATAAGTTCAACAAGTCCAAGTAACACTTATAACTTCGCTCATGAACGAAAAGACCCGAATTCACCCGAACCCGCTCGATCGTTCGTGCGCCACCTACGCGAGCTTGCTCGTTACGATGCGCCAATTGTCAATGTTGGGCCGGATATGTGGCCATCCGGCTTCAGGGTTGTCCGGATATCCCGTATCAGGCTAAACAGCTATCCGTTTCATCTCTAACCTCTCATTTCCACTAACACACACAGCGTCGCATCCGCGTAAATAGTAAAAGTCCTCAAGAGATTTGAATTCAACATGGCGATCTTGCGGAACTAATCGAAACTAAAAAGGGCTAGTTATACATGCTCAAGAATTACTCGAGTAAACCAAAGCATGGTACCCGTTTGTTCACAGATTTGTTCATTTAACTACAAGACCCCCGTGGTGTGTTGTATTGACAACAAGAGCAATATTGGCAGGCCCATCCACGCCACAACGACAAGGTAATATAATAACTTAATTTAAAAACATATAAAAAAAATCGTTTATGCAGTAACCATGTCATGGTGAAACTTGCTAGCATAATAGAATCTGTACACAAACTTTCGTGACTGTGCTGTTGACCGCTGAAGAGTTCCTTTATCTGGAGCTGTTCCTGGATGTCGATTCAGGTAACGCTTACCATAAAAATGCATTGTCATCGGAACTGAACCAATATGTGAAAATTCTACGCCATAGGATAAGAAGTGGTTCTAATTCTGCATGCAAGATTTGAACTAAACATACACACATACACACATAGCATGTTAAATAAAAGATTTTAAAAATATAATAAAGTGAGTTGCATCGGTTACTAAAAGCTGGTGCCGATCAAAATATATCTTTAGAACTATGATGGGACGCCAGCTTTCAGTAATCGAATACATTCTTTATTGCACACCGTAATATATAAAATAAAGAAAATGATGTATGTTTTTTAATATAAATCGTGCACAATGGGCGCTCTTATCCCATAAAGCGATTTCTGCCAGACAAACGTTACCATACAGCGACCGAAATAACGATAGACCTATTGGTCTATCGTTATTTCGATCGCTGTATGGTAACGTTTGCTATTGCACTAAAGAAATTGGTGTGTGAGTATCTTGCTCGAACTACTAGTGGATGGAGATTGAAAGAATGGTCTTTAAAATAGGCGTGGTATTTACATTAATTTGGATATTATTTCTGAAGGACCTTATTTATTTATGTTTGTATGTATGTATATGTGGATGTTCCACCGTAGCGTCGCCCCTATTGGTCCAATTTTGACAAGCGAGATGTCAATCGATTCGGCTTCATCGCAAGTGTGTTATAGGCAATTTTTTTTTGGTTTTGGTTTTTGAACTTATGTCTTGTTAAACGGGGGGGGGGGGGGGGGGGGGGGGGGGCTTTTAATCAAGGTAAAAAGGGGACTACTGAATATCTCTACCTTATTATATCTGATTTCGATGTTTGTTTTTTTTATTTGAAAGGTAGTAACTTTAAGTTAATCTCATAAAAAATTGGTGAAGATCTGATGATGATCTTCGGCGTGATGAGCAGAACAGCTCCTCAAAATGCAGTAAATGTAAAAAGCATGGGCACACACATCAGCATACCCCTAGCATCCAAGTCAAGAAACACTTACTTATGCTAATCACACAAATGCTTGTCCTGGCCAGGATTCAAACCTGGGAAACTAAGCTCATCAGGCGGGGCACCTACCTCATTGAGATGTGTTTTCAATGGATGTGTGCAATGGTTCAACTTGTAGGCCTTTTGTGGCTGATCAACCTGCCTGCCTTCTGCCTGGAGAAGTACCACACTTTTGCACTCTGCGGTGCACATTAATGAGTGGTGGTTGAATCCCAGCAAACACTCGTGTGCACTGGGCAAATTTAATGGGTTCCTGTTTCAAGCGTTTCCATTGAAATTACAAGGTTTTATTGTACTTACTTAAAAGCCAAGGGTGACGAGCGCAGAGCAAGGTTCTGGATATTACTGCTATTGTCTTATTGTATTGTGCTTATAGGTCAGCTAACCGGCAACAGTTTTGATGTAAAAAAAATAAAAAAAATATGATTTAGGACAACTTCCGAGCATCCAATCGACAAAATCAACGTCTCCGCTGAGAATGATGGCTGCAACCCCCTGTTACCTACTTTAACAGCCATAAAGAATGGACGGAAAGCTTGGGACAGTAAGTTTGATCACGATTCTTGTAAATAACTCATGTACAAATTAAAAAAAAACTTTTGCAGTAACATAACAGTTTAGAAATCCCGGAAACTGAGCAAACGTTCACACACAAGAATCCATACTGCGATATTCGCAACTGTGTATCGATAACCTTTGAATATTTATATCTCGGAGGAGTAGGGAGAAAATGGGGGGTGTCACAGGGTGATAGTAAGCAGTTGAGAGAATTTTGCTTCTTTATTTTCATCTATTTGCAAACTAAGAAAACATTGATTCACATGGATATGACAGAGGAATTGTATTTCTCATTTCGCAACTTGACTATTATCATTAGTATTTTTTTAAAACATTCCATCGAATTGAAAATGTACTTCATTTTGGAGGTCGATTATGTAAAAATTTATTCCAGAATGCATAGAATATCAGCAGTTAGTCTACCCATGCGAGAAGAGTCCTACCCTAACCGGTGGTAGGGTCAGAGCGGACAAGTGCCATCACAGCGCCATTACGCACATCATTGGCACCGGCGACGCTGCTCGATACGAGTTTCCTCACGCGGTAAGTCATTGTCCTCAACAACAATAACAACAACACCACCAACTCACCGAACAACAACTTCCTTCGATTCAACACATCTCATTACCACTAACTGTATTTTATTTGATTTGGTCTAAACTCGTCCCCGAAAAATCGTCCCGCTTTAAAGAAGACGTTAACCACACTTTTTCGCCGTTTTTGTGTAGGAATAATTATTTATTTCATTCTAATTACTGACCGAGCGAAGAGTCTGTTTCAGTTTGGGCAAAAATTTTTTCGTATGTCCGGATGTCTGTCCGGCTGTTCTCCTCTACAGGTCGCATTTCTCAACCGATCCAGATGAAACGTGGTATACAGGTTGAGCGAATTTTTAGAATTTTTTAGTCGTCAGGGATTTTTGATTGGGGGGGGGTACTTCTCCCAAAAAGTGTAAAAAAGGGGCTACTGAATATCTCCGCCTTATTAAATCCGATTTCGATGGTCCTTTTTTAAATTGAAAGGTAGTTAACCTTAAGTTAGTCTCATAAAAATTGTTGAAGATCTGATGAGGATCTTCGGCGTGATGAGCATAATAGCTCCCCAAATTGCAGTAATTTTTTTAACTACTAACTTGTTATTTTAGGTCTTGGTACATGGAATACTTTTAACGTAGAGAAATGACCACGCGAGCGACGCCGCGGGTACAGCTAGTTTAATTATAAACTCATCTCTTTTCAACTAATTTATGTCTAGAAGTGATCTAATCCGATCAAAAATGGCGGAGCCAACTTATGTAACCATTAGTAACATAACATGTTACTTATGTTGATAGGTTTATTGTTATTCTAGGTCTTGAACACAAGTTAAACCAATTTTCATCAAAATTGATTCAGCTAGCTAGGATTTGGGTGGTAAAGACTTTCGTATCTATACATATTAATAAGAAAGTATAGAACATTTCCAAGAAATATTGGGAAATTCGGGAAAACTGAACGAGCTCTCTTTCTATATATTTGTGTACTTGTTGTGTATTTATTAATTTAAAAAAAAGTCGGTGCGTCACCAATGGCCTGAGCTGAAAATCAGCGCTGTGGATTTTCATTCACAGCTTTTTTGCTGAGCTCAGACCTTTTCTGGCAGCACTGTACATGGCAGCGATCTTTGTACACAGGTGCTTAGTTGCTTGTTTCTGGCAGCACTGTACATGGCAGCGATCTTTGTACACAGGTGCTTAGTTGCTTGTTTCTGGCAGCACTGTACATGGCAGCGATCTTTGTACACAGGTGCTTAGTTGCTTGTTTCTGGCAGCACTGTACATGGCAGCGATCTTTGTACACAGGTGCTTAGTTGCTTGTTTCTGGCAGCACTGTACATGGCAGCGATCTTTGTACACAGGTGCTTAGTTGCTTGTTTCTGGCGGCACTGTACATGGCAGCGATCTTTGTACACAGGTGCTTAGTTGCTTGTTTCTGGCAGCACTGTACATGGCAGCGATCTTTGTACACAGGTGCTTAGTTGCTTGTTTTTGGTTAAGTTTCTCTGTTGATTTATGTGTTGCTGTGTACAGTTTGTGAGAATAAATTGTTTCTTATCTCATCTCATCTCATCTCATCTCGTCTCATCTCATCTTATCTCATCTTATCTTATCTCTTCCTATTGGAATATTGTATACGATAGGGATGCGTAATTATTTATTTGTTTTGTTCGTTATGGTCAGCCTAATCACTCTCAGAGAAAATAAAAGTATTTTCTGATGATTTTAGGCACTGCTTGGTTACGGAGGCGACTTGAGCAGGCTGCAATGGCTCTGTGGTGGAGCTCTGATCAGCGATCAGTTCATCCTGACGGCAGCTCACTGTACCTACAGTAAGGAATGGTAAGTGCGGTGAGGTCGAGAATAGGATACAGTGATGCTAATTCTGTTGAACAACTCACTAAACTAAACTAAAGCTAAATTTAATTTATTTTAGTGATTCCTAAAATTTTATCAGTTCTCTAAATCTAACTCTAAATCACAACATTTTGTTTTTTTTTTCAAAAAACCCCCATTTTATCAGTTGTTGATTTCCACTAAACTAAGACATCATTGTGACAGGACTAATTTGATTTTGACAAGGACTAAATTTAATCGCTAGTGTTGCTCACATTTAAATAATGAACGAATTTAATCATAAATTGTTGTTTATTATCTGTGATAGTGAGACGTTTGTATAGATTTTTTCATAGCCGCATGCGCAATTGAATGTTTCGAACAGTGTGGTAGTTTTGAAATGAAACGTCAATAAAATCACTGCGAAACATAGGGATACCAGGTTTTCAAAGTGGATCATCACGAAAAGGGCTATATCGTTTCGCCTTTATAACTGTGTAACTATATAATAGGCCCCAGAGATCGAATGTAGATGTAATTTTTCTGGGTTGGCACTGCAACTGTTATGGGCTAGCGTGACGCTTACCATCAGGCGAGCGACTTCACAAAAACAAATTACAAATAAATAATTTTTTTGCTCTGTTTTCAGCTTGATGATGTAATGTTAATATTTGTCAAAAGACAAAAATTAATCATTACGGGGGGAGGCAGGACGCACAGAGCAAAATCAGCGAAATTTATGTTTTTGTGATTTTTAATTCGGTATAGCTCGCGGTTTAGTAAGCATATTGATTCCGGTGTTTTGGTAAAGATCTCGTTGAGAAAAAACACCATTCAATATGAAAAAGTTTGCAAAAAGTCTAACAAATTTTAAAACATTGGGGTCTATTTACAAAAGTGGATGCAGTTTCCGGAAATTCCGTACTAAAATAAAGATTATACACATTTGAACTCCAGAACAGAGCAAACGAGAGGTTTTCAGGACCGGATCAACTTGTACGAGGCGTTGACGTTTCACGACAAACGAACGGCCATGCGCCCCACCACAGCCATCTGTTTTTTCAAAGATACTTGTACATTTATGAAACGGAAATCTGGTTATGATTCGTTGGTCACGCATGCGCATAAGGGCTGTTGAAAAGTTCTATTTTAATCTTCGGAGTGCGACATACATGAATACATGTTTACTTAAACGGTCACGTGCATCTCGATCACATCAGCTTTCAAACAGAAAAACCGCATCAAAATCGGTTCATTCGTTTGCGAGCTACGATGCCACAGACAGCCACACGAGTGAGTAAAAGGTCTGTACAAAGAAGATAATAATAATAATAAATGGTCTAGTGGACTTTAAATAAGCGAATGAACTTTAAATAAACTATACCTAACATTTTTCAAAATCATCTCTGTCTTTTTGTCTGTTCGCGCATCACGTAAAAACTAGGTTTAGAATTAAAAAAGGTTTTGGTGTACTTGGTATTTCAATCCGGTGAATAGAAGCCGAGCAATAGATAAAACATATTTGACGGATGAGTGAAATTTGGTAATTTATACGTGGTTGATTTGTACGTGGAGTAAACGTTTCACGACAATCAAGCGGCCGTGCGCCCTGACACAGACCACGCTTTTTGTCTATGGTTTTCATTTCTTGCTGAGAGTTTTCGGCACGAGACACCTTTACACGTAAACTGTGGAGACACCTTTACACGTAAACTGACGTACAACAGAATAGATTAACTAAACTCATCAATTTAGGTGTGTCAAACTAAAATTTAGTTTAGTGCATTGTTAGCGGCTTGGAACAGGACTAAACTTAATTTTAGTGTAGTTTAGTCTAGTTCGTGCCAACTGAATCGGTACCTCATATTTACTCATAATGAAGCAATAGGAACGAAAAAGTCTGTATAAAGGAAATAATTAAAAAAAAGTCTATGGAACTTAAAATAAGCTACTGAACAAGAAAATAACATTTTTTAAATTCGTGTCTGTCTGTTTGTTTGTCTGTTAGTCGGTTTGCCTGTATGTTTATTCGCGCATCACAAAAAACTACTGGCCCGATTGCGATGCGGTTTTCACTGTTGGATAGCTTAGGGTTTGACTTAAAAACTAGGGTCCTTGGTATCTTAATTCGTTGATTAGATGCTGAGTAGTCGATAAAAACTATTTGACGGCTGAACGAACTTTGAAGATATATAGTATATTGGTACTTTTTGTCCTGGATTAACATGTATTGTTTACTTTAAAGGCAAAGCCTGCGCTGTAGTCTGAGAAATATACTACTCCCTGGCGAGAGCTATAGACGGTTAAACGTCAGAGAGAAGATCTGTAGGCCAATCACAAATATTTGCGAGAAAGTGTTCGTATCGTTAGCGTAACCATTTTGTATGAGATTTGATAAGCGCCTCTACCGGACGTTAAACAGAACTAAATTCGCCAGCAGAAATACATCGTGTCGCCTGCGTATCGCCTTCGTATCGCCTTTGTATCGCATGCCTAGCGTTACCTAGTACATTTTGTACCAAAACAGCGATCACGAATATTTTTTTGACATGAGCACGCAGGCTGGCTCACGTCAAGCTACGGTGAACGTACGCAAATTTATTCACGTAGAATTTGTCAGTGAAAATACTTTCGTAAGGTATTGAATTACAATAATGTTGTTTAATTCTAGTATTTTATAATTTTTTTAGTAAGTACTTAAGTTAAATAACATTTTTTGTGGCCCTATGTTTCAATTATGAAGATATTGATCATAAGTTGAGGTTATGTTATTGCCTTTACAACTTGTGTATTTTATATGTATAAAAACTGTTTTAGATACTGAAAACGGAATGGGGGGACTTATTATTTAAATTTCTACAAGATAAATTGAAAACAAGAAGAAGAAAGAGAAACAATGTTAACAAAATTTTCATTTTTTCAGTCTTACCTCCTAGGTGCCAAGAATGTTTAATACATGACGGACTCCACACCGCTAAACAAACGAGTGAAGCATAGCAAATGGCTGCTTTGTATAATATATAATTCAAGATATTTGTGTAGAGCATCGTGTTTTTATCAATACAAAATCGGTCACTCAAGATATGCCAGTACTCATAATCATTTCTCTAATATTCTCTATAGTTGTCTACGATAAATATAGGAAACCTTATAACCTCATACAAAGATATTGAATTATGCTTACTGATTTGTACTACCTCTATGGGTTCATATCTGCTGACCGAGCAGGCCATTAAATTATGACAACTTTAAAATTAGCCCGTCAAATGTTGCAGCATGCAGGGCGTTTAAATTTAAGAGTTTTATCATTAAAAAGTCATTAACACTCTTTTTAGTTGAATCAATGCTACATTATTGAAAAGTAATGCACACAGTGTGCTATATACGATTTTTCATTCATAATATTTAACAAAATAACATAACTTTGTTAGCACTAGTGCGGTGCCAGTTTTATTGATATTTTTTCCATCCCAATATCCGACATTTTGTTACTAATCTTATTCAAAGTCCCCCTGCATTTCACGCTATGGTATACTAAACGTAGTAAATTATTCTATATGTATACTATATCTAGAATACCTGATGTAGCGTAGCCTAAAACTGCTTAATAATCTTCCAGTTTCCATAAATCTGATTTTCAGGTGCAAAAAATGGGTAAAAATGACCGGTAAAGAGGATTTGGCGTACATACCCATCGAAAAGCTGCACGTATTAAAATATATCTGTGGCAAACATTTCCAAAACAAAGACTTCAAAAAGAAAAGAACCCAATTAAACAAAATAGCTACTCCATCCCTGCTATTAACTGCTGAACCATTACAAGATAACATTTTAGTAGGATTTCCACTGCATATTTCAACCGACAACAAGCCGGTCCCATCAAATAAAACTTCAAAATCCCAATGCGTGCATATTGGTAAGAAGAGTTTTCCGACTTAGTGAAAACATTTATAATGCATTGTTACACTATAGTTACTTGTGAACTGATCATCACTTTCGTTTGTTACAGAGCACACTACACTAACTATAAATACAAAAACTGTTGAGTCAAAAACTGAAAAAACAAGTACCCCATGTAAGTTTTATTTAATCTCTTATATAAGTAGGATTAAAAGTTTAGTTGTCTTTTTTTTGAAAACTTTTGAAATATTACTTTAATAATTATAAAAAAAAATTACAGGTATAGAGATGGTGCTCAATCGTATTTTAACGGAGCATGACTATTAGCTGCCTCACGTTGAATCGCAAAGTAAGATTTTGATAACTCTTGTGTTGTTTACAACTTATGAATATAGTTTTTTGAAGAAAGAGATGGTCAAAATACACCCAACAGGACAAACCTGTTTTGTAAAAACAACAAATTAGAGTCACATTTATGTATTTAATGGCTATTCCTCTTTGTTACAGAAATTTTTGCATCAATCACTGAAACAAAGAAAAGTAGAAAGAGACCAGGAAGCCCCAGTGATTATAGCTTTTATTATACTTCATTGTAACTAGCAAGAATAGGCATAATATAACTTTCATTAGTTTCAGAGCCTTCAACGTCAACCACGGAAATAAAATACAAAAAAAATAAAAGAGAATCTAGCCCAAGTAAGTATCATGTACTATTATGTTATTTTTAGCAGTAACGCCAGCTTAGCGAGTAAAAATCGAGATTACGGACGGGTTTCAAATCGGCAACGATCCATACCTCTGCGCAGTATATGCCGTTATCAAATAAATAATTAGATTATTCATTGAAAGTTTATTTTACCTTTTTATGGTAAGATAAGTGACGTTTTTATCATCGTGTCAATCGTTGCGGGTTTAAACTCAAAGTACCTGTAGGATTATAGGATAGCGGTTATGACCGAAGACCGCAAATAGCCTGATATAATGACGACTTCTGTGGCGTGTTGGTTAGGTAAATAACTGTCTAATAACTAACTAATAAATTAATAAATAACTGTAAGATGCAAATATTGCGGGATCGTTCCCTCCCGTGGAAAAACATGTGATTTGTACGATCTGCAGATATTTGTACGAAATCTGGCAGTTATGGTATCACGATACCTACTCGTAGCTTCTGATGTCCACGATACAGAAAACCCTAGCGCGGAGTCAGTACAGGACTAGGTGTCTGTTGGGTGTTTATTATTATCTGCAGGTCTAGCGCATAACTGAATAGGTCTCCGCTATAGTGGCGGGGTGTGGGAGGGGCGTCTCCCGCACCGCTCCACCACTACGCAGGATTTTACCAGTCAACTCTCCTGCACCGCACCGCTACCACAGGCACCTACTCGGTTACGCGCTACTTCTGTAGGTAGAATTTATTAATTTATCTTAAGTATACATTTATAGAATATTGTTCAAAAAAGCCTTAATTTATATTGCTCGATCTTTGACTTGTTCTACCGTCTAACGAGAACCTCGATGTATTATTAATTTATTATTACACGGCTTAACTAACACTGCACTATTTTCAGAACCTTCTACGTCCACTGCAGAGCCCTCAACATCAACCTTCGAAATTAAAAATACTAAAAAGAAAAGAAAATATAGCATAAGTAATTATATCATTATATTGGATTATTTAGATGTTTTTCTTTCCACTACATAGTAATTTCACCATTGTTCACCTAAAACGTAAGCAGAAAGCATCTCATCACTGCTCATCATAAAAACAGTGCGGTAAGTAAGTATAGAAATCCATTAATGCACAGTTTTTTTTAGTTTCATGTCACCAATATTATAAAGGCGAAAGTTTGTATGTATGTTTGTTACTCCATCACGCCCAAACGGCTGAATGGATGTTGATTAAATTTGGAATGGAGATAGCTTATATCCTGGAATAATACGAAGGATACTTTTCATCATCATCATCATCATCATCATCATCATACCTCGTAGGTGAAACCGTGGAGCGTAGCTAAAAAAATTGAATGAATGCATTCGTCCAATAGAGATTTAAAAATAGTTTTTTTTTAATATGAGCTTGACAGAATTGACGTTAATTTAAAAGTCAGTGTGACTAAAAATTGTACTGCTTACATTTAGGTAGACAATTGTGACACACGCTCAAGTGACTCCTTGATGCACTCGTGTTTTTACAGCTCTCACTAAAGTTTGGGATTCAATATAACACTCGGCGCAGCAAGAAGTCACTTTCTGCTCGATGCAGTAATCTACTATTAATGTTAAGTTCATGTCGGATAGTGGGTGAAACTCCCGGCGCAGCTGCGCTGCTATATGGCTAAATTGACTAAACTTTTCACAGAATCTTCACCGTCTGCTGCAGAAAACAACACAACGTCACCTCGGAAAAAAGTATTGCTGCAGAAATTGAACAAAAGCAAAGAAAAATTGAAGATCCTGCAAAAAAAAACCAAACAAATTGATCAAATTTCGTCACCAGTTTTAAAAAGCCTGATAGAATCGACAATAAAAAATCAAAATCGCAAATCCCAAGGTAAGCGCTGGACTAAATTAAATAAAAGTGTAGCTCTCGCCATATATAAAAAATCTCCGAAAGCGTACAGATATCTCAGCCAACTTTTACCAATGCCAAGTGTAAGAACCTTGCAAACTGTGTTAGAAAATATGAAAATGAAACCTGGTATAGATGTCTCAGTTATGGCACATTTAAAGAAAAAGGCCGAACACTTGACAGATCCAGATAAAACATGTGTAATTTTATTTGACGAGATGGCGTTGAAAAAACGATTTATATATAATGTTTCTACAGACAAAGTGGATGGGTTCCAAGATCTGGGCAGTGAGGGTGGTCGATCTGAAAAAATTGCTAACCATGCATTAGTTTTTATGCTTCAAGGCCTTCATAAAAAATTCAAGCAACCTATTGCCCATTACTTTGTAAAAGGTACAATTAGCACAGAAAAATTGGCTCTTATCATAAAAACAGTAATTCGAGCTGTGACTGCGGCTGGGTACAAGGTATTATCAGCAGTATGCGATCAAGGGCCCACGAATATAGGTGCTATAAATTTGCTTAAAAAAATCTCTGGGAACGCTGTCGATTCCAATTACTTTTTAGTAGATGACGAAAAAGTTTTTGTTATTTATGACGTTCCCCACCTGTTCAAGTCAATAAGAAATAAATTTTTTGAAGGCGGCGTGTTGGTTACGAACAATAAAAAAGCGAAGTGGTCTCATCTAGTGCAATTGGTGGAAAACAACCAGAGTACGCTTCACTTTATGAAGATCTCAAAGGCTCATATTGACCTCAAATATAGAGCAAAAACGAAAGTAAAGTTAGCTTCCCAATTATTGAGCAACACTGTAGCTGCTATATTAAAATTACTATCGGAAAGTGTAGAAAATAAAGAAAACAGCGAGTTCTAGGAACTGCGCACATAGTTGAAGATTTAGACAAATTATTTGACTGCACAAATGGTCCAGGATCACGAAAAGACATAAAAAAATAATATTCGACAAAATGTAACCAAACGCAGTTTCCACCACGAAAGTTGGAGAGAATATGTAAAAAAATTGAAGACACTACATTTTCTAAAATCAGCAAGCAAACTTAGGATGAGCAATGTCCGATGCGTGAATGGTTATTATAGCATCCCTACAGGACATATGGAAATACGTTGAAGCAAAAAAAAAAAAATTTTAAATTTGCGTCAATGCAATCAAGATGCTTTGGAAAATTTGTTTGGGTTGATACGGCAACACAGCCCGACAAATAAAAACCCGATGTGTCACCATTTTACCTCGGCACTGAAATCTTCGATTCTCACCCGTCTCAGCACGCCTGTGAGTCGGGGATTGAATTGTGAACAGGATGAAAATGAAATTATATTTGATTTTCACGATATCATCTTTGCAAAAAAAGACGATGTCGTAGAAGAAGAGCAAGAAGAAAATCAACTTTCAAGTTCTGTCAGTAAAAGCCAACAAAATGAAGACATCGATGTTCCTGTTCTTCACATCCCTGAGGAAGAAGACGATTTATTATTGAAAGAAATAGAGAAAAATTTCATGACTTTTGAAAAGCAGCCTACTGTTTATGTAAGTGGTTACATCGCGAAAATCTTGCTGAAAGATGTACGCTGCCAAAAGTGCATATTATCTGTAAAAGTAGAAGATCCGAACTCTAATTCATTTTATAAATACATTGAATTGAAAGAATGGTGGGCAGAGAAATCTTTAACGTATCCCACAATACAACTGTGTGAGACAATAGACAAGGCAACAAAAGTGTTTGACACTGAAGTTAAGCCATGGCTATTTCATAAAGATATTTGCCAATATTCAATCACTGCCATGTTGGCCAGTACTAATTTGTCGTGGATTTGCTCAGAGCACAAACATATGATGACGTATCGGCTGTTGCGGTGCCTGAGCATTTTGTTAATCAGAAATGAATGTAAAATGAAAAACAAGTCATTTTTATCATTAGAAGAACCATTGGAATGTTCAGTTAAAAAAGCACAGCAACTATAGAGAAGTCACTTTAAAACCAAGCTGGAAATTTAATTGGCAGGGGAATTTTGCTGACTTAAGCCATACAGTCTCCAATATGTCTTGACTAAGCTGTCGCAAATCAAGTATATATTTTTTAAATTTATTGGGCATAGTTCTAAAATTAATCAATTAATCTAAATTATTTTCTAAGAACTGAAGAAGTTGACTGAACACGGTCTAATAAGCTTGTTATTCATTAAATTACTAGAATTCGTAGGATAGTTCTTATACTGAGCAAGGGTCTGAGGTATCTGTAAAGCTCTGGAGACCTTTTAAACATTATTATCTATGGCTATTTCGTTATAATTTTCGATCCAACGCTTGCCTTGAGCCCAAAGGTTTTAAATATTAGATATACACCAATACGAACTTACTTATAATGGAAAAAAAATTACGTAATATTTTTCTGATTTTACTGGTTGCTCGTTCATCATATTCATTGCTGTTTCCGTGATGTCAAGTGGAGTCAAATTCCACTCACTAACACTGCTGTCGGAAATTGTTAATCAGGATAAAACTTTTTATCAACAAAATCACATTAAATTGGTAAGGTACTTATTAGGTATTGGTAGGTTTGGTTGTAAATTATTGTTTTCTTCATAAATGTCAAAAAAATATGTATTACTTTCCAACTCTAGTGCAGTGGGCGGAGTGGTAAATGCGAATTACCCATGCACCCACTAGTGGGTGAATCCAGTGGGTGGACGGGTCACGACCTATATGGTCTAGCATGCGACGGTCTAGTAGCAACGAGGATTTTCGCCATTTATTCTATGGCATAGAATAAATGGCGAAAATCCTCGTTGGTCGGAGCCAAACCGGTGCTTCTATGGGAAATAATATACATTATAACATTTTTTAGTTCAATAAACAGTGTTAAAATGGGTTTTTTTCTTATTCGAGATATACCGTGCGTAAAGTATGTCATTATGCCACCATTTTTGAGTTCATAATCCGGATTTTACGATGAGTGTAGATAAAATAATATAACAGTTACTTCGTTCTTCGGGATAAATTAATGGTTTTATGACTTTCTGGCCTTGTGTACTGTATTATTATTATAAAAACAATTAATGGCTTTATGACTTTCTGGCCTTGTGTACTGTATTATTTTTATAAAAACAATTAATGGTTTTATGACTTTCTGGCCTTGTGTACTGTATTATTTTTATAAAAACAATATGTATGTATGTAATAAAACCAAATGCGTACAAAAATA
Source organism: Alsophila aescularia (assembly GCA_946251855.1). Lineage (NCBI taxonomy): Eukaryota > Metazoa > Arthropoda > Insecta > Lepidoptera > Geometridae > Alsophila > Alsophila aescularia. Next base: position 67,236,324 of record OX276374.1, read on the forward strand.
CTTTATTATTATTATAAACCCTATCATAAATTAAAAGAATCCTCATACGGGTTTTTTTCTTCAAAACATCGATATCGATAAAAATGTGCTATGTTTGCAGACATCCCTTTCTGTTTCTCATGTTGGCTAACATGCTCGATATAGAGTATTATTACCTATGGTCATTAGCTTTGTTATGTTGCACTCATTCTCGGCGCGCGTTTAAAAAATTCACAAAATCCGTTCCATAGAGGAAGTCCCGTCTCTTCTTACGTAATATTTATATACTCTTTGGGTAAAATAAATTCGAAACAAAATATTATGTCAAGGAAAGAAATGTCAAGCAAGACAAAAAGGAAGTCGTTCATAGACAATTTGTAAAAAAAAGAATTTTCACAGAATATACAATATATTATTAGGTTTTCAAACAAACTATTCGTTCTTTGTTCATTTAATTTGGACTGCTTTCGTTCAACCGAGCCCATCCTTATTTACGTTAGAAATACGACATTATCGTAAGGACGCTAGTCATACGCAAGTCGTACGCAAGGTGTTGTGATGGCGACTATCGTCTTGCTCTGTGTTCGTATGGTAAACACGTTACGCATGCGATACGAATGTTTGAAAAATTTGTGCTTGGCCTACTGCTCCTACTAAATCGTGTTTAGGTAACATTACCTTACTAAGGTTTTAGATAATAATTCCTGGTCTTCATATCATCACGAATGGAGCACTTTCTCCCTCAAACTAACAATAACTATTTCATTTGTTGAAATAAAAGTAGTACTTCTTAATTTGGTCGGCTTATAATAAGCCGCTATGTTTTGGCCGCTAACTTCAACATTTAATCAAAATTCCTTCAGCCGTTGAGCAGATTTTATCAATTGCTCGGCTTCTACTCATCAGATTGAAATACCAGGTAGGTACACCAGTTTTTAAAGAAAACCCTAAGCTATCCAACAGTGAAAACCGCATCGCAATCGGTTCAGTATTATTCAAAAATTCGTGTCTGTCTATTTGTCTGTCTGTATGTTTGTTCGCACATCACTTAAAAACTACTGGATCGATTGAAATGCGGTTTTCACTGTTGGATAGTTTATGTTTTGACTTAACTTTATATCTCAATCCGATGAGTAGAAGCCGAGTAATCAATAAAAATATTTTTGACGGCTTTTGATCAAATGTTGGTATATTGGTATTGTAGGTCCTGGAATAGCACAAAGAGTACTTTTAACCTATAGAAATGACCACGCGTGTGAAACCGCGGGCATCAGCTAGTTTTGAATAAAGTGCGGAGCGGGTCCGTTCCAGCAAGAGGCTGGCTCGTCCCACAATAGCATAACATCTGTCAATGGTGTGATACTTCCTCAGGCAATTATCTCTAGAACAGTATCTTCAGCAACATTTGTTTTATTAAAGTTCTCTTATAACTTATTCATGCTGTCCACAGCGGTCCAGTCACTCATGCGGCCTTCCACAGCCTTAGAAGAGCTGATATCAACCCCCACTTCCGATACAAGATCAAGAAGATTGTCCAACACCCTGAATATCAATATCCGCAGCCTTACAATGACATAGCCCTATTGGAGCTGGAGAAACCGTAAGTAGGTGATTGATGATGACGATGGTGATTATGGAAATGGACTCCTAAATTTAGAGTTACTTCTGTGCTTATCTTTGAGTTACAAAGAAAATAAGGATACGTTTTATACCTTAGTGTCACACTACACCAAATATAAAAAAACCACAGAAAAACACATAGTACGTACAAAATCACGTACAAAATATTACGCCTGCAGTTGTTTTTTATTATAAATGATATATGTCACTCTGACCCCTGCCACTTTGACCACTGCCACTTTGACACCTGTCACTTTGAAACCTGTCACTTTGAAACCTGTCACTTTGACGCCTGTCATTCAGACGTTTAAGCGTGAAGGAGTAACAAACATGCTAACTTGCACCTTAATAATATTAGTGTGATTATAATAAAATGGAATTTGGAAACGATAAAAATAATTAACAATATAAGGTATAAATTATCAAAATACATCTGCAGCAGTACTTAACAAGCATAATTATCGCAAGACAGATTTATTAAATTTTAGTTAGCGTATTTTTTATTATTAGTGACAGCTGGTTTAAGGTTAATAAAATATAACTATGCAAAAAACAAACATTCTAGTCTACCACGTGAAAGTCGAGATAATAATACCATTTTAAAAATATAATTATCTCGTTGCTGATGCATTTTATTGTTATGTGGCCCAATCAGTCATTTTGCTACCCAAGTTCATCATTTAGCTGACCAACATAAGGGTTCTTTAATCATCTGGTACCTAAACTGATGTTACTTTCAGGGTTTTTCTGGACTCTTTCACCGTCCCCGCTTGTTTAGACACCGGCGATTCTGATTTGGAGGATGCAATATCGACCAGCTCGAACATGAACGATATACTGGGGACCCATTCTAACGTGTTGCAGAAAGTAAGGACCTTTTTATTATTAGGATTTTAGCAGTAATCGGTTTTAGCAAGAAGTCGTGTTATTAAAATATTTATTTTTGTTTATACTCTAGCTGTACCCGCGGCTTCGCCTCATGGTGGCTATTTTGGGCCCACAGTTCTTCTAGCATGCGGCAGATGTGACCAGCCCAGCCCTATTTCAGTTTGCGACAGATTTTTCTGCCTTAATGACATAGAAAACTGTTTATTACTCTGTACTACTATTATTCTGTGACTAACGTCAGGAGATGAAATAATGTAAATTTTAGTTCCATGGACGCTCGGTGGGGGCGCTTTGAATCGGTACAAACGAAAGTACAGCAAAGCTAATACATAGATATAGAGATCAGAGCTTACTGTAGATTTATAAGCACCTTTGGAAAAATCTACTGATGTACTCATCATCAGCCTTTACTTGACCACTGCTGGACGTAGGCCTCTCCTAATGCACGCCACTGAGCTCGTCTGCAGTTCTCTGAATCCAGTTTCTGCCAGCCGCTTTTCGCAGGTAATCACTCCACCTGGCCACAGGGCGTCAGCGCGGTCACCATTCGAGAACTCGTCTACCCCAACGTTTGTCGGTTCTTCGGAAAATGTGAGCAGCCCTCTGCCACTTCACTACAACGGTTGGTGGGTGACGATTTCGGTAACCTATATACTCGTGATGACATTTTGCTTCGTTTGTTCCCAGATACATCTTTCGAAGTTTTCTAACACGGAATGCTCGAACGTGTACCCGGACCACAAAAGGGGGGCACTAAACGCTACCACGCAGATCTGTTACGGAGATCGGACACAGTCTAAATACATCTGTGAGGTAAGTACTAAATTTTAAATGATTTTAGTAGTTAACACCTGCTTAGCGAGAACATTTTTTAAAGTATTATCTATCTATCTATCTATTATTTAATAAATTTCTCAAGCAAAAATTTGGATCACGGATGGGATTCAAACCCGTATAAATCCATGACTCTGCGTGGCACATACCTCTAACCAATTCGGCTACCATGACCACTGCCGTGACCGTGTTCGGTTGTTCAGTTCAAAATACTACCAATGGATGCCGTTACCGTCCCCGTAAGACGGGTTGACAAACTAAGAGAAAAATTTGGATGATAATGCAGTGGTCAGGGTAGCCAAATTAGTTTGAGGCATGTGCTGCGCATGGCATGTATGTATGCGGGTTCGAAACTCGTCCAAGATCCATATGTTTTTCCTTTAGAGAATTATCCTGCAGTTGTTCAGGATTGCAGACCTGAGTATTTGATATTAATTTCAATTTGATACCTCCATGCGTATTTCAGAAAAAGGGTCTTGACAGTCAGACAGACCTTTTCTTTTAGAGGTACGGAACCCTAAAAAAATATTTATTTCGCCACTGTCTTCCAGTGCTATTTCGCTTACGTGGTAGTACGTATCACGAATCAGAATTTTGTATGGAAAGTGTCCGAGTGACCACAATGGTTAAAAATTCGGGGCAAATGTCTTACTTTAGGTACCTTATTTTGCAGGACGACGGCGGCTCTCCGCTTCTAGTTAAAAACCGGAAGATATCCTGCATGTATTCCATCATCGGCATCACTTCATACGGCAGGGGGTGCTTGTCACACAACCCTGGGGTCTACACTAGAGTGGAGCACTACCTGCCCTGGATCGAGGGGGTGGTTTGGCCTTAAAATATAATGAAATTGAAGAAATTGAGCTGCTTCTTAACTCTCGGCCTTTTATATGTGTTAGTAAAAAACTTGTACTTTGTAATAAATATCTATTACAAAGTACAAAGAAAATAATTAAAAAAAGATGTCCTAGAGTACTTCATTCTTACTTATAAGTAAATAAATTTATATGTGTTTAGTTACATGTGTACATTTTTTTTATTAATAATTCAGTGTTTAAGTAAGTATTTATCAATATCTTTTAAGTATCTAACTTTGCTAGAGTCTCTTATAATTTTTAAACTATTGCTACTAAGTCCGACACGCTGGCGTAATACCTCGCGGGCCGCTTAAGCGGCCCGGCGCACGGGGAGCCCACTAGTCTAACTATATACTCGTATTTCCCAACTTTCAGAGAAATTAGTAGAAAATAAGCTACTGAACAAGACTAATGGTTTCTGTTTTTTAGGGTAGGTCATAAAATAAAAAATATAAATATATAAGGGACATTTCCACACCAATTACCTAGCCCCAAACTAGGATACCCTGTACCCTCATAGGCTTATTACATCACGTTTTTTTTAAAGTTTGATATATATAAATATATGCTCGGAGGACGCTGCTGCCCATCCGCTGCCGGTGTGTATTCCCTTAGTCGCTTCTTACGACATCCACGGGAGGATTGGGAGGGGTCTTATTCTAAGCCGAGACCGCCACGGTAAACACGGCACGGTTACTGCCTTAGTCAATGTTAAATAATTATGATATCATATCTGGAAAATGTCAGGAAACGAAAAAAGCTCCTTGAATTTAGTAATGCGTTTAATACCGTTGGCTTCAATATTATTCTGGCATTACTGCGCTCTATTAATTTATCTCCATCAGTCACTGACTTTTTTATACCTGTTTGATCCCAGGCAGAGGGTTTGCCTTAAAGACGCTTTCTCTTCATTTTGTAGCACAACAGCTGGCGTTCCGCAAGGTGGCGTTATATCTCCTCTTCTTTTCGTAACTTTCATAAAATCTATCTCTGATAACCTTACTTCTTCTTACCACCTATTTGCAGACGACTTACAAATTTACTCCCAAGTGCCTATTGACAGACTGTATTAATCTGTAGAGACCGCGAATGCAGATGTAAAGCACATACTCGAATAGAGTAAAGCTTTTGGTCTGAAAGTCAATCCAACTAAAACACAGGTTATTGTAATAGGCAGCTCCCGTATGTTATCCAAGATTGATTAGACTAGCCTTCCATCAAAAACTTTTGTCGGAAATACAATACTGTTTAACAAAGTATTAAGAAATTTTAGAGTGATCAGGGACCAGACGTTGTCGTGGGATCCCCAAGTGGAGACAATTAGTAGCAGAGTTTTTACCTCTGCGGGTGCCCTAAAGCATCTTCAGAACTTTCTTCCAACGGCTACCAAAGTTGCGCTTGCACAATTTCGTCTGTTTCGAATTCTTGACTATGCTGACGCCTGTTATTTTGACCTAAGGGAGGACCTGTTAAATAAACTTGCGCGTATCCAAAATTTTGTATCTGGTTCTTATTTGGATTACGCAATAATGACCATGTGTCCAACTTTCGTCATTAGCTCAAGTGTCTTCTTATTCGCCTTCTCTGGATACTCATACGAGTATTCTTTCCCTACTTTATAATATACTTTTTCTACACTCATATTGTAAAATCCGGATTATAAACTCAAAAATGGTAGTGTAGTGATATACATAACGCATAACACGTTTTTAATGAGTTTATTTCACATAATTTAACTGTTTTTTGAACTAAACGATGTCATAAAAACACCGGTTGGTTCCGCACCTACGAGGGTTTTCGTCATTTATTATCTATGGCAGCGTGTGTGTTGCGGACTCTCACGTAGGTGCAGGGTCCCAGTTGCAGAGAAAATGAGAACGAAGCTCAGGATAGGAGGACGAAACGGAAACGCACTTGTTGACACTTTAGATGGTATATTATTCACAATAAACAAGGATGGTACAGAATATAGTTTTGTTATCCCGGTTATAAATGTTGACTATCGGAGCCGTAATATATTGTGGTGCTACTGTATAATATTGGTTACTTATAGGAGAGCTTCTTGCTTCGACGGCTACTGCGAACGGGAATTTATGACGAAATGCACAAAGATTTTAGTTAGTATGCGTATTTATAGTAAACGCAAAACACTCGAAGCTCTCCTATGGGGCGATTTGTTTCATTTTATTCGTAGTATATCTTAGCCCCATTGTTCTCTGTCCTAACTTTCCCACGCTCGAAAACATTCCTGTGTGTTGGATCTAAAGGAAATTTTTAAAGGTAATTGGTAAAGGTAATGAAAAATACAGATAGTAAGAACTAGAGGAGGCTAAATGGGAAAAGCTTTTCTAAAATCAATCACGTGTGTCGACTACACACGTCCCCGCGCTTCCTTAAGAGATCCTTTAATTTTCTTGGCTCAGAGCACTCACGGTCGTTGAGGCTTTCAAGGACTACATTTGAAAAATTACAGTGCAGGTTACAGCATTCTTACTGTTCAAGCTGTTCAACTGTGGAATAGTCTGCCGGTATCAATACGTCAATCTACATCATTGAATGAATCAAATAACAGATAAGAAAATTGTACTTTTCACATATTGGTCTTAGTACAAGCGGTACGGTCTAGGTTAAGCTATTGTGTCATTAGAATGAAGCGGAAATTTCATAAAGTGGTTGGCCGCATCATGAATATTTTTATTTCATGAAATTATTGCTGACATCATGAAATGATTAGCGTTTGACGATATGAACAGCTAAACGCACGGCTACTTCATGATTATGGTCAAACATTAGTGATGATATCGTAAAATAGTTACATTGTCCACTGCTAGAAGCGCTAGGTGGAAGCCCGACTCGGTCATGAAAGGTCAGAATACGAAGCCGGAAGCTCGCTAGGCTTCGCTCCCGCTTTCGTCGTTTTTATTAGCCTTGAAAAGCTATTTGTTTGAACACCTTTGGTACCATGATGAACCCTACATTCATGATATTGAATTCTATGGCCAGACGTGGATTGAAATATCATTAAACGTTGATGTTTCAACGATATGTTTAGTTTCAGCTGGCCATTTCATATATAAGAACCATTTCATGAAATTATCGACCATTTCATGAATTGATCAATTCTACGATATCGCCACGACATCATTTTTAATTTTGGGGCATTTAACTACTCTGTATTATGTGTTAATTTCCTTATACTTATTTCGTTTAAGTTGTTTGCATTAAATCAATATTTCTATCAATATCTATAACTAGCTTTCACCCGCGACTTCTTCCGCGCGAACAACTGTTTATCACGAAAAAAAACATCCTATGCTGTTCTAGGATATTTAAAACCAATGCAAAAGTAGGTATAGCATCAATGCTCTTGTTTTTTTCGACATACTTGTTATTTCGTTTCCATGGCAACCGTTTCTTGCTGCGAGTAATGTTTTTTTTTCAGTTTTCCCGTGGAAACTAGCAATTTTCCGGGATAAAAGTTTTCTATGTTTTATTCCAGGGTATTGGCTATTTTCATTCCAAATTTCATAAACATCCATCCAGACGTTATCGCGTGAAAGCTTCCCAAACAAACAAACAGACAACGTTTCACTTGTATATATTGGTATGGATTTTATTCATTTGAGTAAATACAGTATAAAAAAAACAGCACAAAATATAGTTATTTTTCCGCTGTCCAGTGCGTTACACCGACTGGGCCACACCGTGTCCTCGATCCAGTCTATGAAGTGGTCGACCCTGGTGTAGAGCCCGGGCTCGTCCCGCTGTCCGCACGTCTTGCCGGTGGAGGTGACGCCGATGATCAGGTACATGCAGGCTATGTCCTCGCTCTTCACGTGGAGGGGTCCACCGCTGTCTCCCTGCGAAGTTTCATAATGGTCAAATTCATCTCGTCATTATGATAAAATACCTATAAGTTATTACCAGTAGTCACACCAGTGTGACCACGAGTAAATAAAATTCCTCATGGTCACGATAATATGACAAAACGGTGTGACCACGGGTCCATCGCCAAAAAAACATTTATCCCTTTATTCTTATACTAGCAGTGCCCGCGGCTTCACTCGCGTGGTCATTTCTCTAGGTTAAAAGTACTCTATGTGCTTTTCCAAGATCTAAAATAAACATTTGATCAAAATTCCTTCCGCTGTTACAAAGTTTTTTATCGATTGCTCGGCATCTAACCATTGGATTAAGATACCAAGTACCCCAGTTTTTAGGTCAAATCCTAAGCTACCCAACACTGAATACGTTTTTACGTGATGCGCGAACAAAAATACAGACAAACAAACAAACAGACAGACACGAATTTAAAAAATGTTCTATTCATAGACCATTTTTTTTTAATTGTCTTCTTTGTATAGATTAACGTTCAAAATATTTAATGTACAGATTTAGCCCAATTACAGTTTTATTATAGTATATAGATATAGTATTCACGTTTCACGTGATGTTTGACAATCAAACGTAAAGACAAACAGACAGTCACGATTTTTTTATATGTAATATTCTTATTCCGTAGCTTATTTTAAGTACCCTAGAGCATATTTTTTCAAACTATGTTCTTTGTACAGACTTTTTCGTACTTATTGCTTTATTATAAGTATAGATAGAAGATTTAAAACGCCATTTCGTAAGACATGGCCTGTCTTTATTAAAATGACATTGGTTTACGTCAAAAATGGATAGCTTGTGTTCAACTGTTCAACCTACGTGGCATGTGTCTTTAGCAAACCGGTTTTCTCCTATTCTAGCTCCGGAGCAGTGTGACTAGGTCCAAACCTCTTTCATAATAATACTCTTTTGATATCTTAATTCTTTCATAATCCATTTCTTTTCATTTTGATAGTTCATTATTCATTCTAAATACAAATATCCTGTCATTCACATTGATTTTTGGTCAAAATAGAAAAATATTCTACTTTGGTGTTGGTTTGGTTCATTGATTTAATTTAAAAAATATATCTTTCGTCCTTCCTTCGCTAACACTAATATAAAAAATCTGAAAGTCTGCTGCTCTGGTTTGAGGAACATCGTTGAGTTGCAGCGCCCGATTGCGTTGCACTCGATGAACGGCTTCGCGCGGAACTCTTTTAGGCAAGAGCCGGACGATATCAGACTCTGGCCTGCCGAGTCTGCTCCCGCCGTGTGCTAGAATCGAGCGGAAGGAAGTTTCTGTAATTCTGTGTCACTGAGGTTTGTGTCCTGGAATAGTGGGAGCAACCCAAACCCGGGGACTGCCTCGTGATAGCAGATCTGAGAGGCAGGGTTGTGTTCAGTTTGTGTTCAAGTGTTCAACCTACCTGGCAGATGTCTTTAGCAAACCGGTTTTCTCCTATTCTAGCTCCATAGCAGATCTGAGAGTCAGGGTTGTGTTCAGTTTGTGTTCAAGTGTTCAACCTACCTGGCAGATGTCTTTAGCAAACCGGTTTCCTCCTATTCTAGCTCCGTAGCAGATCTGAGAGTCAGGGTTGTGTTCAGTTTGTGTTCAAGTGTTCAAGCTACCTGGCAGGTGTCTTTAGCAAACCGGTTTTCTCCTATTCTAGCTCCGTAGCAGTTCTGAGAGTCAGGGTTGTGTTCAGTTTGTGTTCAAGTGTTCAACCTACCTGGCAGATGTCTTTAGCAAACCGGTTTTCTCCTATTCTAGCTCCGTAGCAGTTCTGAGAGTCAGGGTTGTGTTCAGTTTGTGTTCAAGTGTTCAACCTACCTGGCAGGTGTCTTTAGCAAACCGGTTTTCTCCTATTCTAGCTCCGTAGCAGATCTGCGAGTCAGGGTTGAAGCCAGTGGGCATGTTATGATTATGAACTCCGTACTTGGACGTGCATTCTATCGGTTCGAACTTGGTGAGGACAACCTGTTGGACAAAAAATATATATAGTTTTTATAAAAAAAAACAGCTAATTGCGAGTCGGACTCACGCAGCAAGGGTTCCGTAAAAACTTGTAGGTAAGTATTTTTGATGTTACTTCAAATTAACACGTTTTGGATTTTTTCTTTTACTTCTGGTATAAGAAATTGATTCTTGCCAAATTTCATGATTCTAGGTCAACGGGAAGTACCCTATAAGTTTTGATTCCCTTGAGAATGTCAAAATATGCAGCATAAACGGCCGTATCTTTTGATTACGTTGCGATAGAAGTTTTTTTACGGACTAGGCAGTCGCTTGACAACGATCTCACATGATGGAACACGATGATGTGGTCGAAGGTGTAGCACACTTGCCTATTCACTCTTGACTTGATTACACCTGGGTTATATTTTACCGGAAACACTGACGCTAGCCGGGCCTTCCACTCCTTTGCAGTTCTTATAATAAATGAAGAAGCGTAACGCTTCGTTCTTGTGCGAGGTATTTCAACCATAAAGGGGTGGCCGATCGTCAAGTCAGTGATGGAAAGGTGATCTCGGAATCTGATTGTGCTGTTCTTGTGTTCACTCTCCATAGTGCAGTGCAATCTGTAGAATACCGACAGGCTTGCAACCTCACGTCGATGTGCCAGACATTGAAGCTTACTCTTTACCATAGTGTCAATGGGCCTCATTGCACGTCTTTCAATTGAATCCGAAGCCTCAAGCTGATACTTGGACCCTCTGGGACGTGACTTGAGTAAGTATTTGGTAAATTCCACGCGTTCCTAGGATACAGGACTTTGACAGATAGACAGGCAGATAGACCGACAGATAGACAGACAGACAGACAGACGACAGACAGACAGAAAAGTGATCCTAAAAGGTTTATTTTTACTTTTTGATGTACGGTACCCTAAAAATTTTGTAATTACAAGACATGAATACTGTTTTTTTGATATTAGCAGTACCTAACGCCTTTTGAAAATATAACTTATTACTTTTCAGAATTGGTTCAATAGATGGCGTTACCGTCCCATAAGGTAAATGAAAAAACTGAAAGAAGAATTTGGAGTGCAATTTAAGCCACCGTAGGCTTAATTGGCAAAATGCATGTGTCGCGCAGAGGCATGGATGGTGCGGGTTTGATTCCCGTTCTTACCCATAAAAAAACGTTTAAGGAAATTATATAGGTACTTAAGACGTTTCTACGCCGGTTCCACTAACCCTAAAATAAATCAGGTGCCTAAATATTTAGGAGTTGCCAAGGGCAAAAAAACGTTTTACCAAATTTTAGGTGATAACTAGTGACGTTAAGCGTCACCTAAAGTTACGACACAGATTCGGGGGTGCTTAATGATAGGCAACTCTTAAACTGACAGCCAACGCCGCGCTCACTCACACTCATGTAAATTAGTGAGTGAGCGAGCGCGCTTGCTTAAGAGTCACATATTAATAAATAATAGTTAAAAAAAAATAAAAAACACGCTTCTTTTTTTTGTCTTTGTCTTTAACAGGTGTGCAAAATTTTAATTTAATCTGACCGTTTAAAGTGGGTACAAGTGAAGCTAATATAAAGCGTATAATAAATAATAGTTTAAAAAAACTAAAAAAACACGCTTTATATAGAAAACCAAACTAAAAAATGGAAAATAAATTTTAATAGTGTAAATAAGAAAAAATGTTTTATTTCAAAAAAATCGTGGGGTGCATGGGTCAATAGTTATAAATATTTCATTGACAGATATGAGAAGTTCCCCAGGTTTTTTTTAATATTTTTTTTTCTTATTTACACTATTAAAATTTATTTTCTATTTTTTAATTTGGTTTTCTATATAAAGCGTGTTTTTTAGTTTTTTTAAACTATTTTTTTTTCGAGTTATTGCATTGTCATCGGTCTTTGACAGGTGTGCAAAATTTGAACGAAATCTGACCGTTTAAAGGTCAAAATAGCGTCCAAAGGAGTCGGTTACAAACATACAAACATAAAAGTGAAGCTAATATAAAGCGTATAAAAATGGATTGGTGAAACAAAAGATTACGCTTATGATTTTGCTTAGATTAGGAGGCGTTGCCTTGTTTGTGGTTAGGGAAAACGGGTATAAGGGCCGAAAAGTCTTTGGCCTGGTGTTATAGACCATTAGTGACAAAATACAGCTTATATAAGTTCTCATTGTTTACTTATTGGGGTTGGAAATAAAATAATATACGTTTTTAAAGATTTAGGAAGAAAAATATGACTACAGAGCAAGTTTTAAACCTGCAACTACCAAAAGTAGAAAAGAAAAAAGAAAAAAACAACAACCTTTTGGAGAAAATCTGAAGTGTTTCCTCCTTGGAAGGTTTGTCCCCAACCAGTGGCGGAGGCCTTGCTCTCGTTCACCGTGTTACCGATGTGGAGGCACGCCGGGACTGTGAACTGGTCCAGTGGCACCCTGGAAAGGTATGTGATGTCGTAAAGTAGCCGGTTTAAATTTTCGCAGAATATGTGTTATCATAGAAGATATTCTAAAAAAGGGAAAATACGAGTGGTCGGTCTACATTATCAATTTTAGCCTGTATTCGTCCACAGCTGGACGTGGCCTCTCGAAAAAACGCCACAGAGCCAGTTCTGCCAGCCACCTTTCGCAGGTAACCATCTTTCCTGGCCGGTGCACTTTTTAAAATGGGGGTAGCGCATAACTGAGTAGGTTCCTGTAGTAAAGAAGCCAAGCAAGAGGGATAATTTACGTGACATCAATCCGCCCCCTCCCTCAAAGCTCTAAGTTACCGCAGGAACCTATTCCAGTATGCCACTTTTTTGTGTATTGTGGTTAAGTTCGCGATACTCCTGTTTAACTATGCTACTTTTGCCTAGCCGCGGTCTTCATTGGAGAACACGTCTACCCAAGCAGTTGACCGTCTTTCAAAAATGTGCTGTGACCCACCCATTGTCACGTCAGCTTGCTAATCCATTAAGCTATTTGAGCCATCTCTTATTTACGAAATATTTTAAAAGTCCTTTGCTTACTCCAGAAAGGGTTACCTACACAAACCGTTTTCGATAATGGTACAAATTTCAAAAGTCCCTCACGTTTCTGCCAACTCCAATAGAGCGATGTCGTTGTACTTTTTCGGTGGGTTGTAATTTGGATGTTTAATGATCTTCTTGATCTTGTACCGGCGGCCATCATTGGGATCGTCGCTAAGCTTCAGTGTGCCCAGAACTGCGTACGCCACTGGAACGCTGTTGAAATAAAACTAGATTACCCCTTAATATATTTACACACTATATGCCCGCGGCATTGTCCACGTGGTAATTTATCTGGGTTAAAAGTTACCTATGTATTCCAGAACCAAAAGTTCATATAAAGTACAAAAAGCTTATTTAAAAACATTGAAAAAAAATAAAAAATGTTTATAAATAAGCTTTTATGCAGTATCCATGTTATGGTGAACTTAGAACGTGCTATCACATTTCAATGTTTAAAATATCGTATCTGTGCTGTTAACCGTTGAGGAGTTCCCTAGTCAGGACCCCACCCTGTCAAAGTCAAAGTATTTATTGTAAATAGGCAAAATAATAGCACTTTTACAAGTCATCTCATGAACAAAGAGAAAAACATAAATTATTACAAATAAATGTAATCAATTCTGTTAAGGAAGCTATAAGTAAGCTTTGAGTTTGAAAAGGAAATTTCCCTTGCAAGTGCCGACTCAAAGTTAAATCTCACACAGGAAAAGGTGTAACTCTTCTGACTCTACTGGTACTATAGAAATACACCCGTTAGAGAAGAGAGCACCAAGAAACTCTTTGGATATATATCTCATTGGCATTTTTATCATTTTGACTGGTCATTTAGAAAATGAAATCCCTGTAGTTTCTTGGTGCTCTCTTCTGTAACGGGTGTATTTATATACTAGCTGTACCCACAGCTTCGCACGCGTGGTCTTTTCTTTAGGTTCAAGGTACCATAATGTGCTATTCCAGGACCAATCTACCAACATTTGATCAAAAGTTATTTAGCCGTCGAAAACACTTTTATCAATTGCTCGGCTTCTAACTCACCATATTGAGATACCAATTACACCCATTTTAAAAACCCTAAGCTATCTAACAATGGAAACCGCATTGCAATCGGTCCAATAGTTTTTACTTGATGCGTGAACAAACAAACATACAGACAAACAGACAGAAAGACACGATAAAAAAATCAGCCTTTTTCGTACTTATTGCTTTATTATAAGTATATATATATATATATATATATATATAATTCAGCGTGATACGTGTTCTTTTTAATAACTTTAAACCCCTATCTTGCGGAAACCCTTCAATTTTTCGGGATGAAAAGTATCCAATGTCCTACATCGTAGTATGAACTCAAATCATACCATGTTTCATTTACTACTGAATACATTCAGTAGTTTTGGTGCGATGCGCGGTCAAGATACGGACAAACAGACAGACAGAAAGACAAAAATAAAAAGTAAAACAGTTTTGGCTTCATTATCGAATATAGAGAACCATCCAAAAAATATTATTTATTACTTCAATGTTAACATATCTTTGGAACTATATCCCGCAAAAACCCTTTTTTGGGATAAAAGCTGGGTCTCTGCCGGAGATTCTTAGCACCCCCTGCTCCGCCGTTACCATGGCTGCTACCGGTGCCAGGAATAACGGAGCCGCCGGGGACTGGGGGCCGTCTTTTTGGTGTGTCCATCATATTGGGGGTGTTTGCCATAGTCACCACGCTTGGCAGGTGGATTGGTGACCGGAGTGTAGCAAATGTGCTCGGAGGACGCTGCTGCCCACCTTCCGGTGTATAATCTCTTAGTCGCCTCTTACGACATCCACAGGAGGATTGGGAGGGGTTTTATTCTAAGCCGAGACCGCCACGGCAGTTCTTTAAGACCCCCCGCAAAAAAAGAACACAGAAACTCTCTGAGCATACACTCAAACTTATGGCAGAACGAGGCGAGATGAGGCTGCAGTCTTCAGTGGATATGTCGAGTTACATCTTGCTTAATAAACAGATCTCCAAATCGATGTGACACGATTTGCGTTCCTATAATACTACTTGTATTAAGAACGCAATAGAGCGGAACAAGGGCTCCAAAGTGTTCGCAAGAGATCTGTCTATTGGGCAAAGTCTGTTGACGAAGCTGAAAACCGACAGTGGCAGCATCGTTTCGTCGAAGCCAGAGATTTTGAATGAGCTCGAGAAGTTCTATGGACAATTATACACCTCATCGCGTAGTCCTCCTAGTAGGACTAGCGATGCAAGAGCCCGTTTGACCCGACATTATACCGAAGATATCCCGGACGTCAGCCTATACGAGATCAGAATGGCTCTCAAACAGCTTAAGAGCAAGGCACCAGGGGAGGACGGAATAACGACAGAGCTACTGAAAGCGGGTGGAACACCGGTACTTAAAGTCCTTCTGAAGCTGTTTAACTCCGTCATCCTCGAGGGTACTACGCCAGAGGCGTGGCACAGGAGCGTAGTGGTTTTGTTCTTTAAGAAAGGTGATAAAATCCTTTCGAAGAATTATAGGCCCATTTCGCTGCTGAGCCACGTTTATAAGCTGTTTTCGAGAGTAGTCACGAACCGTCTCGCTCGTAGGTTTGACGACTTTCAGCCTCCCGAACAAGCTGGATTCCGGAAAGGCTTTAGCACCATAGACTACATGCATACGCTCCGGCAGATTATACAGAAGACCGAAGAGTATAATCGGCCACTATGTCTAGCGTTTGTGGACTACGAAAAAGCCTTTGGATTCAGTCGAAACCTGGGCAGTGCTACAGTCATTACAGCGGTGCCAGATTGATTACCGGTACATCGAAGTGTTGAAGTGTTTGTACTGCAAGGCCACCATGACAGTTCGTCTTCAGGATCAGGGCACGAATTCTATCCAGCTGCAAAAAAGGGTGAGACAGGGAGACGTTATTTCTCCGAAACTGTTTACCTCTGCACTGGAAGATATTTTCAAGCTTCTGAACTGGAACGGATTTGGTGTTAATATCAATGGCGAATACATCACTCACCTTCGATTTGCTGATGATATAGTTATCATGGCTGAAACCCTGGAAGCACAATGCTCAGTGACCTCAATATTGTTTCCCAACAGGTGGGTCTAAAAATTAACATGGGCAAGACGAACATCATGTCAAATGCCCATGTCGTACCCATGCCGGTTTATGTTGTTTGCAAGTTGAAGTGGCAATGGGTAGGCCATATAGTTCGCAGAACCGACAACCGCTGGGGAATAAAGGTTCTCGAATGGCGACCACGAACAAGCAAGCGAAGTGTAGGGAGACCTCCCACACGATGGACCGACGACATTGTAGCCATCGCAGGAAGTCGGTGGATGGAGGTGGCACAGGATCGCTCGTCATGGCACTCTTTGTGGGAGGCCTATGTTCAGTAGTGGACTTCTAAAGGCTGACATGATGAAACAAATAAAGTTTTTTTTTATTTTCCTAATCGATTATTATTGTTTTATAGTCTGTGATTAAGATGTCTAATGTATAATTATTTTCGAACATTCATTTCAATCCGTAAAACAAATCTTACCTCATAGTAAGTTGTTCATAAATTGGCAGGTATAACGACCCCGTTTTGACTTACTTATGCTGGGTTGCACTATAATCCCAGTTAAAGTTACTGTTATGGTTTAAACAAACAAATTATTTAAAAAAAAGTTGCACCATCAGCATGTGTTGTACCATCATGTTTTCTGTTATAGTTACAGTTAACTGAGTTATGCATCTGACAGATATTTAACATAGAAAATAACACTAAGAAGCGAAGCGTAAGCAGTTTCGGTTAACAATTAAAGTATTGACGTCTTTTAACAATTTTCAGATGGTGCAACTAACTTTTTGCCAAACCGGTACTTTTACTGAAATATCGATGTATGTTATTGCTATAGTAAGATGGTGTAACCCACCCTTATTGTTTCCTTAACCCTGTTTGGGATAGGTAGATACTTTAGCTTGAGATGAAACAAGTACCTATCTCAACAGTGGTCAAAAACCTCATTCAATGTTATAAAAAGCGGGTCGCCCAATCATTCGAATAATCGGGTCATATGAGCCGGTTCATTTTCACAACAGGTCATAAATGATATAGTTCTTCGTGATTGAACGAACGACGCAATTCTACTAGTAATGCAATAATTTTTTAAATCAATGGATTGTGTCCTTACTTTTCACCATTCGAGATGCAATGGCCTGCAGTCAGGACGAAGTTTTCGCTGATCAGCGCTCCGCCACAAAACCAATCGGAGGTTTCATTGTCGTCTCCGTAACGAAGAAGGACCTGTGAAACCATCATAATCAACCATCTTGTTCCACCAACGGCTGGGTAAAGGCCTCCATTTACTTATTTTTTTATTATTCAGTTAAATGACGTGTAGAGCAGGTCACAAGCTTTATTGTAGGCGTCACGCCTGCCCATAACAGATGCAGTATCACCCAGAACTTTGCTTAGCAAAATCTTGCAAAGCAAAGTTCTGCAAAACTGCATTGTGTTCGTTGCCTTGAGACATTTGTTTTTAAGTCTCATGTCCAGTAAATCCGCTGGAAACATGGCCCTTCAAACCAGAACATACAAATGTTTACACACTACTGCTTGGCGGTTGAATATCTGGCAATGAAGTGATACTTCCCCAGACGGACTCTTGCGAAGAGGACTATCTAAAAATTTTACTTTTTTTGATCCTGTGCTAATGGAAGCTATATGCGACGCACCCAACAGCTGCTAGCGGGTCTAACGATTATGGAGAAACCAAAACAACCTAAAACATCTCTTTTCTATTGAACTTCGCACCTTGATAGATTGTATTGGTTTAAAACTTAACTGCTGCCGGAATTACCAAAAAGAAATCCGGCGAATACCGTCAGGAACCTTTTGACTATGTTTCCCACGTTTCATAATTTTTCTTGGACTTAGAACCCACGATAGCCGTAACCACACATTGCAAGCAGACATTGCTTAAGCTTACCATGTGTGGGAACTCATGCAGAGAGGCGTTTTCTCCGGCCACGATGAGCTCGTCAGCGTTGTGAAAGCATTGGTTAGCGCGGGCCATTCCGCCCGTGAGGGCATGACTCTTCTTGCAAGGGAACACCAGCTGCTCCTGATAGTCTAGGCATTCTGGAAGAAACAACCTGTTGTGCAATCAGGACCAATAATAAGTATACGTTGTCGAATTTTCAAATATATTGATTTAGAAAGAAATGTTTACAAAGTTCTGTTTCAAATAAAGTATTCATCCAATTGTGTTCTAAATAACTACATATCTTTATCAAAATAATGTAAATGTCACCGTTAGATTATAAAAACCGATAGATTACAATTTTACAATCTGGCGAGAGCCTGTTTACTAATTCATGATCAATTTTAGTCCTCGATGTCATGTTGGTGTGAATGATCTCGAGATCATTTGCAATTGACTGACTGTTTAATTTATAAATTCACATTATAGTGATAAACACGAGTCTGATCAATTAAGAGAAGGTTCACAAAGGTGGTGGAAGGTGGCAATAGAATCGCAGAAATCGGATAAATTGTAAAACTGTGCACTGGTCGGTAATATTCGATCTTACATGTTCGTTCACAATTTTTCTTCTGTTTGTAATAAAACGAATTAGAATCCGTTAGACTGTGTTATACCACGAAAAGCAGCTGGAAAATAATGGATGAGTGGAGCTGAAGATCGAGCTCAGTGGCGTTGCATTAGGAGAGGTCTACGTCCAGCAGTGGACAGATATAGGCTGATGATGATCATTATGATGACATTAAGCCTAAGAGGGATTGGCCCTCAAATGCTTCTGCAGCAGTAGCCTGTTATACTGCTGGAAGATCCGAAAGAGGCTGCGACAGATTATCTAGTTATAGCTACCATGATTTGTCGCCTGATGGGCTATAAGTTTGGACTTACTGTTCCAAGCCTTCTTTCCAGACTTTTTGGAAGTAAGGTTAGCTATTATAGGAGTACAGCCTTCCGGCTTCGGCTCCCCGACGTCCTGGTAGTCAGCAGTAGTTGGTATGTACTCGGTGGTAGTTGGTGAACTGAAACACAATGAAACAATAGTAATACTTCTAATCAAGTGACAACGCAAATATTTTTGTGTATTTTTCCAGTTTTTTCTAGATTTTCACCCGAGAAAAACACGATTACACTTTATTTTCTCAATCATCTTTTTGAATCTTTGTTCGTGTCTTAAAGATTACTATTAATTATTCTGTGCTCAAAGTGAATTATCTTAAAAAGTGTTATTAATATAGACCCGGACTTTTCTTAGTTCAGATAGTTTTTGAGTTGATGTCTAGATTCTTGCCTAGTGATTTTTGTAAACCACAACTCCCGCACTTCCCGGACCTGGACGAATAGGACAAACATTTGAGAGCGTATAGCGCCTTACACTGGTAATCATAGAAATCGGAATAATATTGGCTATTATTATTTCGATTTCTACTGGTGAAAACAACATTACTTATAACCTACTTATTAATTGGATTGAGCAGCAACACCAGCAGTGCTATTACGCAATGTTGATCATATCGGTTACAAGCCGTCAAATTCATTAGTGCCTTGCGATAGAGTCGAAATTGCTATGAAAAAGTGACAATCTGATTGAAGCCAAGTTCTGTGGTCGGGGCCCTGGGGCCGTAATCAGGAAACAAAATTGCTGCGCGATCGTTAACTGTCGGTGTGGCCATACTTAGAAAATATATAAAACTAGGGAAACGTGGGGGATGAAGGTTTGGGGAAGAGAGGAGAAGGTAGTGTGGGAAGTGAACGAATGGTGGGGGATGTTGGGAAAGGGTGCTGGAATTGGGGAAGGTGCGGAAGGTGGTGCGAAGTGGGGAAGACCGAAAGCCAACATCCCTTCCCCATCACGCCCTACCATTCGTCCACTTCTCGCTACCCTCCCCTCACTTTCCTTCACCATGCCTAAATTCCCCAAACCAGTATTTTATTTTTTCTAAGTATGGCCACACCAAAAGGTAAAAATTGTGCAGCGTTTTTGTTTGCTGAATACGAGTAGGTACGGGCCCAGATTTTAAATGATTTTGCTTTTTCTGAGCGACTCAAGAAGCCAAAACGAGGTCTCCATGGACAGAGTACCGAGTATAAATAGAAGTACCTCTTGGTGGTGGTGAGGACAGGATTCAAAGCTGAGGATGGTACGCAGCAGATGAATTCAGGACCTCTGTCTGCGCAGTTCTGTGAAATTAATAAGATTTATGAACACGATGACGGACAGCACTCCTATAGGCGTTTGTGTGCTTGTTATGATAGGAGAAGGACGCTTGTTGACGTCGATTTTATTCGCCTTCGAGTTTCTTGCCGATACTTCTCGAAGGTGTGGTTTTCCAAATCGGTGGTTAGTTATGCAATTCATTCAAAGGCCATTTCATCAGGGCAACCTCGATCACTACCTAACAGTAGAGATCCAGGGGTGTTTAGTCAGATACTCCCCCAAGTAATCAATGGCAACTGTCCAAGCTAAGGTTCGTACCCCCTGGGTGTGACGTCCAAGTTTTTATTTAAAAACTCTTGATGCTTTTTGACAGACCTGTTTTTATTTCGTTTCCGTTCCCTACAGCGAGTAATCGACATTTTCTAGTTTTCCCGTGTAAACTTACCATTACCGGGATGAAATGTATCCTGTTTTATTCTAAACTATGTCCATTCATCATAATCCGTCCACCCGTTATTCAAATTCAAATTCAAATTCAAATTTAATTTATTGTAATAAAAAACGGCATTAAATACACCAATTACACATTATTACACACAACAAATTAATAAAATATAATTAACAAAATTTTATGGCAAAGCAAATGTCAATTAATTAATTAAAAATGTCACCATACATGCAAAGTCAAATAAATCATAAAACCAGATACCTTATCTACAATAAAATAATACACAGAAACAAAATCGAAGGAGAAGACATTGCGTCAGCTCGCTATCGGAGGTTGAAGGAGAGACGTTGCGTCTGCTCAATCGGAGGTTGCGATGCTCAGGGGGCATGCATGGACCGGAATTTCACCGTGAATTCAAGCGCTGCTTGCAGGCTGAAAACTGTATGCTAAATTAGACCAGCTTGACGAACTGGCTTACCTTGAGTCGACGGACCCCTTCAAACGCGTTATCGCGTGAAAGCTCCCCAAACAAACAAACAGACAACGTTTCACTTTTACATATTGGCGTGGATCATAGCCTATATGGCTTAGATGATTAATTAAGACCACAGAATAATGTAACTTGCATTGACCTTTAGACGCAATTACAGCAGGAAAATGTGTTAAATACTTACCTAATAAATAACACAAACATAATGAATTATATAAAAAAAAACTGCTATTCATTTGAATATATTACTAATTCCATGATAACACAGTATTTTCCTTGTTAAATACATACTTAGATTTAATGAAAACATGTTACTTTGTTGCAACAAATGAATACTAAAAATAGTACCATAGGCTTGCTCTCTTGTCGTATAAAGTAGTGCTGGCCTCTGGTGTCAGAATTTGACAGGCTGCCTGAAGGCCTTTGAAATGGCTTATCGAATATTTATCAATAACAGCCGGGATCGACGGCTTAACGTGCCCTCCGAAGCACGGAGTGATGTAAATCCACACAAAACTTAGAAATCATTGGTAATCCAGGACCAAAATAAAAAAAAACAGAAAAAACATATTTTTTTTTAGGCGGTCGTTTTTTTTGTACTAGCGAAGCAAGATCTTAAAAAACTATTTGTTTTACCTGTGTGCTTTCCCCTTTTTCTTCTATAACAGACGGACATTGACTCTTGAGAGTGCAATTTCCGATCACGCCGTCTTTTGTGCAATCGTCACCTGAAATAATTTCATTTAGGTTTAGGTATAATGGAGTTGGTTGCTTTCTCGAAGATCACAGTGTTACAACCCCGTCACTATTGTACCTCCGCTTTTTCTTGTATCAAACAACCTATTGCATTTGGAGTTGGTTCCGTTCTCGAAGATCACAGCATTACACCCCCCTCACTCTTGTACGTCTCCGCTTTTTCTTAAAGCAAAATAGATAATATAAACAGTTTTAAGGTTACCTCCGTAAGCACCATCTGCTATCGCAAACAAAAACAAAACAAAAAGCTTCTTCATCTTTATGACTTTTCTTCTATTTTTTTTTATCAATTTTGCAACCGCATAAATTTATAACAACAAAAACAAAGAAACAAAAGTGGAGCTGTCTATGACACAGCTGCAAGTGTTAAGCGTGTCAAGTGCGTGGCAACGTTGACTTGTAAAGTATCATGGTTAGTGGCTATGCTTGCGTCATTTGTTTTGTGGTTAATAATATATATTTAATGTTATCATGTTACATTAATTTGCAAGAATATTCCATCGGTGACTCAAGTTATATACTACCCATTGCCCGCGTGTTCATTTTTTGGGGAAAGTATCCTACGTCATATTCAAGGTCCATAAATACATATAATACATAATGTTACACCAAATTTCATAGTTTTTTATCTTTTTCTCGGTTTCTACTCATGGGATTGAGATAAATGTTGACCATGTTTTATGTCAAAACCTAAAATATCCGACTGTGAAAGATCAATTGGTCGAGTAGTTTTATGTAATGCGCAAACGGACGGACAGAAGACACAAACACCATTTTTTTATAGATATATAGATAACTCTTTATTGCATAAGAAAGAATAACATAAAAAACAGTCTAAATTTAGAACAGGCAGCAGCCTTATAACTAAGCAGCGATATCATCCAGGCAACCGTAGGCTAAATAGAGACACAGGCTGTTAAGGATGATAGTATGCAGAATTATAAATATAAACCTTCCTACTGTCGTGAAACTCCATTTCTATGACCCTTCGCTTACCCTTGCTTCGTGATAGATGTAAATATCTTGTGGTTTCATCTAAGACAGACCGGAAGCCAATCCCAGCAGTGGTCATAGAGACCACTGCTGGGATTGGCATTGGGGAGGGGATTGGGGCATTTGATTGGGGAGGGGGGGGGGGGGGGCAGCCGCGTGGGCGGCCATGTTGACGAGGGGAGACTGCCGTGAAAAGGAGCCGGAGCTGGCGGGAAGCCAGACGGCCAGGGGGGCAGCGCAACCGGCGCTGCGAGCCGACCCGACGCGAGGGAGCAGGTCGCTCCCGGACCCGAGGATCACCGAGCACGTGGGCAAGTGTTCGCGCTGCCAAAATCTTCCCGTCTAGTGACGTAAGCCGGCCGGCGTTGAGGTATCTATAAACAATTATTCCCAGTGCGCGTAAAATAGACGATTCACAAATCGCGCGCGTAACTTTAAGCCCCCTTTTCGTGCCCCCCTCTTCTTCATAGACTATTTGACTTAACCATCGTAACCACGTGTTAATTTTTAAGTCTTTTATATAAAAACACTGTTATAGAAACACTGATTAAATTATCTGTAAGTACTTTTAATAATACCGTTTTCTTTTTTACAATATCCCCTCACTCTCCTTGGCTGTAGGCGCAGGTAGGCCCCGTTCCAACGGGGGTGGGCCTCTGAGGCCCATCGAGCAGTACGGCCTGGTCATAAGGCCCAAATTGCTCTCCAACTGGTACACTATCCAGGCTACATCCTTCCCTACAGCAAATCGTGTCGTTCGTCGGTGGCAAACTGAACTTCTACCACCTACTGCGACGCTGCGGGCGGCGACCCTCGTCGTGATTCTGCCGCTCCCGGTTCGCCCGGCTGCCACCCGACGGACACATAACACATAGGTTGCACTCCATAAATTAAATACCACGACACTACTTATAGCATGTATTAGACAAATGATTAATACCATATAATAATACATACCTGCATGTTGTGTTCACTTCCAGTAGGTTATGCACTTAGCTAGAAATTTTACTTACTTACTTCAAATGATGAAATGTGTATTAACCAGTTTTGTGAACCATTAAAAAAAAAAAAAAAAACCTACAAATTTAATATACATAAATATTATTAATTACACGAACAAGCAAGCGAAGTGTGGGGAGACCGACCGACATTGTAGCCATCGCAGGAAGTGGCGGCACAAGATCGCTCGTCATGGCGGTCTTTGGGGGAGGCCTGTGGACTTCTAAAGGCTGACATGACGATGATGATGATGATTATTAATTACCAGCTTTCGCCCGCAACTTCGTCCGCGCGGACTGCAGTTAATCGCGAAAAAAAACATCCTATGTTCTTCTAGGATATTAAAAACCAATGCAAAAGTATATCACTAACGCTATTCATGATTTTTGATCGACTTGCTATTATTTCGTTTCCGTGGCAACTCCTTACAGCGAGTAATCCACATTATCCAGTTTTCCCGTGGAAAATTACCGAGATAAAAAATATATGTTGGTCTCTATATTGTGCAGTACCTATTTACAAAGTTTTATCAAAATCGGAAAAACTCCCCAAACAAACAAACAGACAACGTTTTTTTTTCTATATATAAATAAAAAAAAATATTCAATATTTCTAAATAAAAATAACATTCAACTGACTAACAAGTACAGATTCTGGACACGATCTTTAAAAAAATGCAATGATGTCGCTTTCCCTATAGAAACTGGTAGAGAATTCCAAAGCCGGACTGCATGGTGTCGTAAAAGATTTAGGTACTATAAACAAGACTTATGTACAAAAACTAAAACCCGCCTATGTACTAAAAATAGAATAAGACACTCTTAATCGATTGATACCTCGCTTGTCAAAATAGGACCAAGTTATTAGTTAGAACACATAACCCTTCCTTTGCCTTGCCACAGTCGGGTAAAAAAATGCACTCTTTACATGAAGGCGAATCGATTGACACCTCGTTAGTCAAAATCGAACCAAAAGGGGCGACGCTATGGCGGAACATCCACATACCCACATACATTGATACATACATGCATAAATACATACATACATAGACTGTTAAACTCATTACCCTTGCTTTACTGTAGTCGGGTAAAAAGAACTCTCGTGTGCAGGGAATTATTATATTCATGACTAGTTGATGTGCGCGGCTTCGCACGCGTGCTCATTTCTTTAGGTTAAAAGTACTATATTATGAACTATTCCAGGACCGAAAATACCAATACACCAACATTTGATCAAAATTCCTTCTGCCGTCAAAGTTATTTTTATCGATTGCTCGGCTTCTACTCATCGGATTGAGATACCTACCAAGTACCCCAGAACAAAACTAAACTAGTAATAACTAAGAATAGAAATAAGAATGAGCCCGATAACACTTTTCTTGGCGAAGACACTTTGTCGTGTTCTTTATACGTAGCACTTGAACCACATTTCACTAATACAATAACACTAACTCGAATGGTTTTGTTGTTTTGAGTCTTTTCACTATGACCGTGTGGTCGAGGAGCTGGATTGCCTCGACATTCACATGATGATGAAGTATTTTTTCATGAGCTTCTGCATATTTCTTGATTATTTTATCAACAAACTCTATTTTAAGGTCCCGATGGAGATCGTCATTTCTTATGTACCAAGGGGCATTCACTATTTCCCTCAGTACTTTATTCTAGAAGCGTTGCTGTATACCATAGGTCCACACTGGCATTCATAATGTCAACCCTTAGAAGTCCACTGCTGAATAGGCCTCCCCCAAAGAGCGCCATGACGAGCAATCTTGTGCCAACTCCATCCACCGACTTCCTACGATGGCTACAATGTCGTCGGCCCATCGGGTCTCCCCACACTTCGCTTGCTTGTTCTTGGCCGCCATTTGGCTATGTTGGTAACCTTGGTTCTTCTACGGATTTCCTCATTTCGGATTCTATCACGTAGTGAAACACCAAGCATAGTTATCTCCATTGCACGCTGCGCAACTCTGAGCTTGTGTATGTCGTATGTCATCACTGGTAACACGCACTGATTATAAATTTTCGTCTTGAGGCTCTGCGGTATCTGCGACGAGAAGATATGGCATAATTTCTCGATCGCTGTCTATCCGAGTTGGATTCGTCGGTTGACTTCTTTGTCGAAGTTAGATCTAGCCAGTTGGATCGTCTGACCTAAGTAGACATAGTGATCAACAGCTTCGATAATATCGTTCCCAACATAAACCGGCATGGGTACGACATGGGCATTTGACATGATGTTCGTCTTGCGCATGTTCATTTTAAGACCCACCTGTTGGGAAACAATATTGAGGTCACTGAGCATTGTGCTTAGATCTTCCAGGGTTTCTGCCATGATGACTATAACATCGGCAAATCGAAGGTGAGTGATGTATTCGCCATTGGTGTTAACACCATATCCGTTCCAGTTCAGAATCTTGAATATATCTTCCAGTGCAGAGGTGAACAGTTTCGGAGAAATAACGTCTCCCTGTCTCACCCCTTTATGCACCTGGATAGAATTCGTGCTCTGACCCTGACCACGGACTGTCACGGTAGCCTTGCTGTACAAACAGTGCAACACTTTGATGTACTGGTAGTTAATCTGGCACCGCCGTAATGACTGTAGCACTGCCCAGGTCTCGACTGAATCAAAGGCTTTCTCGTAATCCATAAACGCTAGACATAGTGGCCGATTATACTCTTCGGTCTTCTGTATAATCTGCCGGAGCGTATGGATGTGGTCTACGGTGCTGAAGCCTTTCCGGAATCCAGCTTGTTCGGGAGGCTGAAAGTCGTCAAACCTACGAGCGAGACGGTTTGTAACTACTCTTGAAAATAGCTTATAGACGTGGCTCAGCAGCAAAATGGGCCTCTATTTCTTCAAGAGGGTTTTATCACCTTTCTTAAAGAACAAAACCACTACGCTCCTGTGCCGCGCCTCTGGCGTAGTACCCTCGAGGATGACGGAGTTAAACAGCTTCTGAAGGACTTAAGGGTACCGGTGTTTCGTCCTCCCTTGGTGCCTTAAGCTGTTTGAGAGCCATTCTGATCTCGTATAGGCTGACGTCCGGGATATCTTCGGTATAATGTCGGGTCAAACGAGCTCTTGCTTTTCTAGTTGTTCTAGGAGGACTACGCGATGAGGTGTATAATTGTCCATAGAACTTTTCGAGCTCACTCAATATCTCTGGCTTCGACGAAACGATGCTGCCACTATCGGTTTTCAGCTTCTTCGACAGGCTTTGCCCAATATATCTCTTGCGAACACTTTGGAGCCCTTGTTCCGCTCTATTGCGGAAATAACACGTATATATAATATTTATACGACATTTCTCTACGAATTATCTGTTCTGTTTTTATGGTAGGTATACAATAAAGCATTATCTATCTATTTAAATTATATTCCTTTTGTTACATTTTGTGTGTGTTTGTGTGTGTTGCTTGCACTAAATAAAATACTCCTGAAATTAAGTATAATTTTATTTTGAAAATACATTGAAATAAGTAAAAAATAAAGAGATATATTTCGTTACTTGAAATATATTGAAAGATTAGATATTTCTGTACCTACGTTTAATTTTATTTTACCACCAAACTGAAAAATAAAAGTAGTAAAGGGATATTTTTCCGGTGTCCAGTTTATATTTTTATTATTATGACTTATCACTACAATACATCATCAGGCCACACATTCTTCTCAATCCAGTCTATGAAGTGGTCGACCTTGGTGTACAGTCCAGGCTCGTCTTTCTGCCCACATATTTTGCCAGTGGAAGTGACGCCGATGATCATGTACATGCAGGCTATGTCCTTACTCTTCACCTGAAGGGGCCCGCCGCTGTCTCCCTGCGAAGATTCATTTTTGTTAAATTCATTTCGTATATATGTAACCGAACAATTCATCTGGTGTAACCTATTAATTTCAGCACTCATCTTAAAAAAACAAATTTAATTGCGAGGGACAAATGACTTTGACATAAGGTTCAAAATGCATCAACCGTATTGTCTATAAAAACTCTTTCACATACATAGATACATTATTATATTCGCTTTGAGGAACGGAATGATATATTGCGGTGGAAACGAAATTGTAACAAGTCTGTCAAAAAGCACCAAGAGCGTTGCTGCCAAAGATTTTGAACTATACGCTTACTGGCGTTTATTTTTTTAGAAATTACCGAATGCTAAAAGTAAGAAAAATGGCGTCAAATATGGAGAGAGAAACTATTTGTTGCCTTTATAGAACGTAAACTTTTTCCAATTTACTTTTCTGTATTTTTTTCTTGCCTTTTAATTGAGCACCCATAGCGTAGCTATCAACGTCGTACTGGCGTATCATGCAAGTATCATGTTACAACAACAAAGTGTTAATAAATGCTGTTGTGACTTGCCAACACTCTATAAAAATGCTAGTGACTCCATAAAAATGCTAGTGACTCCATAAAAGTGCTAGTGACTCCGTAAACATGCTAGTGACTCTATAAAAATGCTAGTGAGTCCATAAAAATGCTAGTGACTCTATAAAAATGCGTTTTTTCGAATTAGTGTTGATAGCGATCAGTTGAGGTATTTCAGCAATAAGACAGTCCCAACGCCATGATTCAAATTTATTATCATACTGGGTGCGTAGGACATCTATTTAGAAGTTCAGAGCGATGGTAACCTAATGGTTTAATAGTGCAGCTTAGAATCTAATGATACCGGGTTCGGTCCTAAGCTCCGCACCAATGACTTTTCTAAGTTATGTGCGGTTTTCCATTGCTCCGTGCTTCGGTGGGCACGTTAAGCTGTAGGTCCCGGCTGTTATTAATTAAAAGCAGTCGTTAAGCCATGTCAGAGGCCGTAGAGTGGCCTGACAAACTCTGTCACCAGAGGCCAGTGCTACCTCATACGACAATCAAACAATAAGTGTTTTGGCGTAGCTCATCATAGATTATAAATTATTATTTTTTTATCCCCCCTCCCCCTCCCACCCCCTCCCCTCCCCTAAGTACATAAAGACATATACCGATTCTAAAGTCCTTTCCTGAGCTTCATCGCACTGTTGTGTTTAAACCCCAGCTAGTGTTTGACTTACCTCGCAGGTGTCTTTAGACCCTTCTCTGTCTCCGTAGCAGGCTTGGGACAATGCGTTGAAGCCATCTGGCATGTTATGGTTAACTCCGTACTTGAATGTGCATTCCAACGTTTCAAACTTTGTTAGGATTACCTGTAGTAGAAAAAAATACATATTTTTAATAATATTAAAAAAATAATTAAACATTTATATATTTTTTAGTTTATCGGCCAATCAATAACCTTCTGCAGAGACTCGGAAGTTTGTCCTCTGTTGAGCGTTCGCCCCCAACCTGAGGCAGATGCTTTGCTGTCATCGACCTTATTCCCAGTATGGAGGCACGCTGGAACTGTGAACTCGTTAAGCGGCACCCTGGAAAATCACGTGTAGTAGTCAATAGACAAAGTGGTCGAGGACTGTAACCACACTAAGCCTCGAACTGAACTCGTATACTCATAGACTGCTACTGGAACAGCCCGATAACTTGATCAGAACTAAGCCCCATCCATCAGTACCTACAAATCAGAATTTGAAAACTATACCAAGAATTTTTCATTTATGTAAAACAGCTATAACGAAGTTAGACTTTGAGATTACGGTCGAAAGAACTCCAAATGATCAAAATCTGATAAAGTCGTTTTATCGCGGCGGTAGTGACCCTCTGATTTTCATCCGCAATAATGGTACGAATTTCAAAGATACTTTATGGTTTTGAAAACTGGTGTGCACTGTTCTTTTTACGATGGTTCTATCGCTGTGCAAGCTGTGCGTAAATGGAATGCTCTTCCTCTTCCAATAAGATGAGTACAATCTCTGCCGACATTAAAGTTTTTTTTTAAAACATTTTATTCTTCAGAAGTTTTTAGTTGATTATTTATGTTGTAGCTATTATTTTTATCTATTTTATTGTTATCATTAAACTTATATATTATGTTATATATTATATAACAATATATACTATAGTGACAATATATAGTTCAGAGAGTATTTAGTTTGTAGATTATGTTTGGTATTATGAATCTTATGTTATATATTATATAACAATATATACTATAGTGACAATATATATTTCAGAGAGTATTTAGTTTGTAGATTATGTTTGGTATTATGAATCTTATGTTATATATTATATAACAATATATACTATAGTGACAATATATATTTCAGAGAGTGTTTAGTTTGTAGATTATGTTTGGTATTATGTATATTACGTTATATACATAATACCAAAAAAATACAATACAAAAGGTAGGTATAGGTGCAAAAGGCATTTCTTCGTTTTCTTTATAAACGTATATTTGGGTATTACCCATACATGTACCCGACAAGGTTTCTCCTAGGCAGCCTAAACTATAACTCATTGGAGGTTAGAAGAGCAAATTGCCAACTTATTACCATGTGTAAGATTCTCCGTGGGAAAATAGACGCGCCAGATCTCCACAATGAGCTGTCGCGTTTTTTTGCTCCGAATAATTACCGACGTAACAGGAGACATACATTTTTCGTAGTGCCATCATGCCGAACTAAAGCGCATGCTCAATCTCCTATTCCCCGAACTCTCGCTGCGCTCAATGCCCTCCTGTTCACAAACCCTGAGATTGATGTGTTTGCTGATGAATGGAAGGTGATTATTTCTGAATGCTTGGAGTATTGTGAGAAGAATTTATGAAAATGTGTTTATTGATTTTAATTTTAATTTATTTTGACTGATTTATTTGACTTCTATTATTATTATTATTTTTCTAATCTGTGTTTGACATAGTTTCTTATTATTATCTAATTTAATATTTTTGTAATGTAATTAATTATAATAAATGGCCAAGGCCGTGTAATTAATTGAATAAATAAATAAATAAATATATTATATAACAATATATACTATAGTGACAATATATAGTTCAGAGAGTGTTTAGTTTGTAGATTATGTTTGGTATTATGTATATTTATATTATTTCTTGATCTTTGTCCATTTTTTATGTGCATTTCTTTCCATCCAAATGTTGCCTGGAAGAGATTGCTTTGGAACATTTTAGTTTTTAAGTTTCTTTAATACTGTATTTGTTGGTTAGTGTGCAATAAAGAGTGGTAGTATTGTATTGTATTTTATTGTTGTATAGGTTTGAAAACTCCAGCAAACCCGACTGACTGTTTCCGATAATGGTACAAATTTCGAATAGTTCCTTACGTTTCTGCCAACTCCAGTAGAGCGATGTCGTTGTACTTTTGCGGTGGGTTGTAGTTTGGATGTTTGATGATCCTCTTGATCTTGTACCGGCGGCCGTCGTTGGGGTCATCGCTACGGTTCAGTGTGCCCAAAACTGCGTACTCCACTGAAACACTTTATAAAAATAACGATACATTATTATAGGATTATGATGAATTTTTAAAACACCCCTCATCGTAACTCGCCTCAAGCCAACCCATAACGTTTCCCCCACGTCTCGAAGAGTATCTTTGTGCACTATTGTGAAGCTTGCTAAACTCGATCGTACTTTGTTGTTTAACTAAGGTTATGGTGGGTCATCAATATAGTAAAATTAATTATTTCATCTTTTTTTTATTTTGTTTAAAATTATTGTTTTAAACAAAATATTGTTCCCTTTGTGTCCTTGTCACAGGTGTTACTATACTGTGACAGTAGGTTAAGGTGCGGCAGGGTGGCACATGGGCCAGTCGTAAGCCGCCGCCGTTTGTTTTACATATGTAGGCCGCCTTAAATTTCGTGTTTTTTTATAGCCTTGAAAACCTATCTGTTTGAACACAATAAATCAGTATTTGATTTGTTCGAATTAGTTGGTTTTTTATTTCTCATGCCAACAGGGTAGAATTAAATTTCCATGTGCCTCATTGATGGGGACGTTAATGGGGTAGTTGAGAATATATCAAGTTATCGGTGACATCATGAAATGGTTTGGCCAGATGAATGAATGATTAGAGTTTGACGATATGAACAGCTAAACGCACGGCTACTTCATGATATGGTCAAACTTTAGTTATCATATCCTAATATTATCACACTGCTAGAGGCGCTAAGTAGAGCCTGACTTGGCCGTGATAGGTTAGAAGGCGAAAGCGAGCCGTCTTACGTGTTTTTTAGCCTTAAAAATCTGTTTGGACACCTTTGGTATAATGAAAACCCTACATTAATGATATTTAATGATATGGCCAAACGTGGATAGAACTATCATTAAAAGTTGATGTTTCAACGATATGGTCAGTATAATCAAGCCATTTCATGAAATGATCAATTCTACGATATCGCCACGACATATATATTGATGACTAGTGACTTGCCCCGGCTTTACACGGATAGCACTCGCACCGCGGCATTTTTCTTCCTTTCAGCATTTTTATACGCTACTTAAATGCTAAAAAAATACGCCAGTAATAGTAAATCTTTGGCAGCAACGCTGGTGTGCTTTTTGACAGACTTTTTATTATTTCGTTTCAAAAAAAATTACAAAACATCTTTAATTTACAGAATTTGGGACATTATCCCGCAGGAACACTTTATTTTTTCGGGATAATAAGTATCCTCATTTTTAACCCATCATATAAACTGTCATTGCGCCAAGTTGCATCAAAATCCGTCCGGTAGTTACGGAGTGGTAAGTTTTTTTTTGAAATAACTTTCAACCCCAATTCTGCGGGAATCCTTGTCCTACCTCGTAGTATGGACTCAAATCATACCAAGTTTCATTTAAATTCATTCAGTAGTTTCGGCGTGATGCCTAGCCAAGATACAGACAGACAGACAGACAGACAGACAAAAATTAAAATAAATACAGTTTTGGCTTCAGTATCGAATCTAGAGTAAAGTCAAAAAAATATATTCTAAATATCTTCAATGTACAGAATTGGACCCGTTACAGTTTTATTACAAGTATAGATAATGTGCTTTCTACATGTGAAACAATTCTTTTAATCTTTTTTTTGAGTTTATCTAGTGTAAAGTTTGATGGGACGGTCAGCATTGATATATGGTGATTAAAGCGCTATAATAAGAGCATTTTTTTAAATCATTCGATTGTATCCTTACTTCCTGCTGTTCGAGATGCAATGGCCAGCAGTCAGCACGAAGTTCTCGCTGATCAGCGCTCCGCCACAAAACCAATCGAAGGTTTGACCGTCATCTCCATATCGAAGAAGGACCTGCAAAGTCATAATCATCAACGGTCAACATGAACGATGTTACTCCTTGAACTGCCGGATATAGGCCTCGTTTTTTATGTGGCATTTGCACGGTCTTGTCAAACCCAAATTCGACCGTAAGCCGTTGACGGGCTTAGCCAAAAAGACTATAATCCAACTGACGTATTTTTTTGTCTTGCGTCATAGAAGACCTCAGCTAGGAAAGTAAAGCTAAGCCTAAGCTAGCTAGTAATATTTTATCGTATTTATATTCTAAACATATAAATTATTCATTCAAGTAAATGTATACTTGCATATGCACACTATCGTTCACTAATGTTCATGTTCTCGCTTTCTTATCTAAGGTTGCCTGGAAGAGATCGCTGCTTAGTGATAAGGCTGCCGATTGTACTATTTTAAGGCCATTGTTGATGTGCCATAATTTAAGTTTCTGTAGTGCAATAAAGAGTTATCTATCTATCTATCTAGCGTTTCAGAGGCCATGTGTACAAATGTTTTTTGTTCATGCTAAGCGTAGAATAGGATTCTGAAGGTCTTTAACCAGAATATTCCATAGAGATTTAACCCACCACTTGTGACGTGATCAAGCACTTATATCTTTGGTGAGCCGGTCCTTCGCACCGGGTTTTTCAACCTAAGATGATAAAACAAATATGTCTATACCAATAACTAATAGTATGTTTGTTTGTTTATTTGTTTGTTTGGGGAGCTTTCACGCGATAAAGGCTGGACGGATTTTGATGAAATTGTACAGAGATAGCTTATACCCTAGAATATAACATAGGATACTTTTTATTGCGGAAAATTGTAAGTTTCCACGGAAAAACTGAAAAACTGAAAAAAAAATATGATTACTCACTGTAAAAAACGGTTGCCATGGAATCAAAATAACAAGTATGTCAATAAACATTAAGAGCATTGGTGCTATACCTACTTTTGCATTGGTTTTTAATATCCTAGAAGAACACAGGATGCTTTTTTCGCGGTAAACAGTAATCCGCGCGGACGTAGTCGCGGGCAGGAAAACTAGTAAATAATAAATCACATCTCGTTTATGAATATTTACACTTATGTACTTAGAACACCAGAAATTACCAAGTTTTCTAAAAATGATAGTAAAATAATACTTTACCATCGTACTTTTAAAACTAAATCAGTCTTTGTCAGTCACTATGACGCTAGGAAATACAAAAAAATATGGTTACCCTTTCGACCAAAATAACAAAATAAAACTCCATAGCAGTCTGTGGCCCCGGTCTCACTCATCGTGTTGGTGCCAAAACTCCAAGATGTGCACTCACGTCACCAACGCGGGTTGTTCTAAGTTTCAGCACGCGCAATGAGGAAGAACATGAAATCACAACTCAGTTCGATTGCGGATAAAAAAGTGATTAGAATTATATACAGGTACGTTTGGTGCTTAACTATGGTTTTTTTTTTCCTAATTATTGATCGGGGTTCGACCTTCTGTCCCACGACATGGCCAATGATCAACAAGCAAACTCACCATGTGTGGAAACTCATTCGGCGCAGCGTTTTCTCCGCCCACGATCAGCTCGTCAGCGTTGTGGAGGCAGCGGTTGACGCGGGATATGCCACCGAGGATGGCATTGCTCTTTGTGCATGGAAACACCAGCTTGTCCTGGTAGTCTAAGCATTCTGAAAGGAACAAGGAAGTCTTATAGTTTCATCATGTCCGTCTATATGCCACAGTCATTTTATTCAGATACTAACACTACAAGATTGAAATTAGGCAAATGTATAGGCTTTTAAAACTGCTACATAAGTGGTCAAAAAAAGTTTGGGTGGCACCAATAGATGAAAAGTAAAGATGTCAAAAAATTTGTTGTATACCTCATAGGTCAGGATATCGCTGAACAGGTATTTTAAAATTATACTGATGTTTGTTTCCATTTGGTTCTGTTTTCGAAATCCGGCTCTAAAGTGACCCTTTTGAGTCGCTTGACCCCAGTTCGAAATAAACAGATATGAAAAAGGGGTACTAAATAGAAGTTATCACGCCTAGGATTTACAACACATACCAGTTTACAAGCTATAACCGACCAAAATAACGAAATATATGCCCGCGTCAACTCTGACAAATTCCAGTGAGCGACAGAATCCAACCGTAAAACGTTTTTGGCGTAATACGTAAAAACGGCTACGTCGATTGCAATTCGGTTTTCCTATTGTCTAAGATACAGTCTAAGAAATATATAGTCCATGTGTTATTTGATGATAACAAAGCTTATATGTTAGATAATATGTACATTGATAATGACCACCTGGGTTGCCTAGCTAAATCAGGGGCCAACGCTGCTTTGACTAACTTTTTTCGATCAACTTACAGATTTGTTATTTATGAAAATCGAGCATTAGTCGAGAGAATATTACACGAAGAATCGGTAAAAATAATATTAATAAATATTTTACCTTTAGCCTAACTGTGAAGTTGCCAGCTACAAAGCCAGCTGCCAGCGGTAAACAGGCGTCAATAATATACCCTCATCATCTATACAATTTTTTTTATGAAATAAATGTTTTGTTTATACTCTATTCAACTTTATTAGGTTGCCTTGTCAAACGTGGGTCACATTCATGGTTAGATGTTCATGGTTCATGGCCTAGATTTTAAATGTTAAGTTTTGTACAAACAAACAGAAACAACATGAGTTATTTAATTGTTGTTTCATATGAAATGATAGGTTATTTTATACACTATCCAACAGTATTAAGTTGCCTTGTCAAAAGTGGGTCACATCCATGGTTGCCTAGATCTTAAATGCACACCATTAACTCCAATCTGTTCCGGTTCAATAAGATCGTTAAACATGATCTTGGTTTTATCTATGTTCGTTCCGAGACCGATGCGTCGAGAAGCATCATCTAGGCTGGTCATCATAATTTGCAAGTCTTGCAGCGACTCTGCCATTAGGATGATATCATCGGCAAATTGGTAAGGTGAGATGTTCTCGCCATCAATATTAATGCCCATTCTGTTCCACACCAGCGTCTTAAACATATCTTCCAAGGCATTGGTGAAGAGTTTCAGGGATATAACATCCCCCTGTCTCACTCCCCTGCGCAGTTGGATATGGTTAGACTGCTGGTTTTGTACTTGGACACTCATAGTCGCGGCGTCATACATAAACCACAGCACTTCGATTTATTGCCAGTCCACTTTAAAATGCTGCAGACTCGAGAAACGCCCAGGTTTCAACGGAGTCTCTCGGAGACAAAATAATAGTTTAAAAAAAACTAAAAAACACGCTTTATATAGCAAACCAAACTAAAAAATAGTTAATAAATTTTAATAGTGTAAATAAGAAAAAACTGTTTTATTTCAACAAAATCGTGGGGTGCATGGGTCAATAGTTATAAATATTTCATTGACAGATATGAGAAGAAGGACTATCATTTCGATAATATCTTAAAAAGCACCCCATGCTTTTTTAAAAATAAATCATTTTTTTCTTATTTACATTATCAAAATTTATTTTCTATTTTTTAGTTTGGTTTTCTATATAAAGCGTGTTTTTTAGTTTTGTTAAACTATTATTTATTTTCTACTTTTTAGTTTGGTTTATTTATAAGAGCGTTATTTTTTATTATTTTTCGAGTTATTGCATTGTCATCGGTCTTTGACAGGTGTGCACTGACCGTTTAAAGTGGGTCAAAATAGCGTCCAAAGGTTACAAACATACAAACATACAATTGAAGCTAATACAAAGCGTATTAAAACAAGACACAGGGGCTGGTTATACTGTTCAGACTTCTGTATAACCTGCCTCACTGTGTGTATGTGGTCTATGGTGCTAATACCTCCGCAAAACCTGTTCAAATTAGGCACATCATACATGCAAAAAATACAATTACATAGAAAATATATAATAAAATGTGATATTTATTTTTAATTATTGAAAAAAAATGAAAATGATTTATGAATGTTAACAAACATCGTTAAAACAAATAAGTACATTTAAAGTTAAAATAACATTTTGAAATTAATCCTATTGTTATCACTACTAGGTGGAGATAAATTTCAGTTGAAAAGAAATAAATATAAATTTCGCAGGCTATGGAATGGTATCTGCTTGGAGTTTTTCTAACTAAAGGATTTAACACGGTATGAGTTGATCTTTCAGAGGACCAAGGCTACCGGCATAGCTCTGAGAATTAACAAGCTGAAGTGCCAGCCACTTCCAGACACTTACTAATTAATACAAATAAGTAAAATTAAAAACATTTTAATTAAAAAAAGCGTATATACAGTAGCCTTGTTAAATTTATAATGACGCCACTTTACTTCTAATATTTTGCTCATCAAGCTCTTTAATTTATGATGACGCCACTTTACTTCTAATATTTTGCTCATCAAGCTCTTTAATTTGATAATCATATAATAGAAGTTACTATGGAAATTATAAATCGTAATTTTGTGACTTCCGCCATATTGGATTTAAAATGTCGTCTTTTTTCATATTGTGTTTCTCTTATCAATCCCTTTCATTTGATACCCATATCATAGGGTTGCAGTGGAAATGATAAATCGCCATTTTGTAACGTCCGCTATTTTGCATTAAAATGGCAGCATTTAAATAATCGTACCACTGTCACAAGATCCAAAATTTTGTGCCAAATTTCAACCTCATAGCTTTAGTGGAAGTATATATTTTTTACTTTAATTGTATGTACATATACAAGTAAAGTTATATAAAAGCTTTTAACTTTTTTTTAAATAACCCTATCCATGTTTGCATATACCCAAAGTATGACACGTGTTTCGCCTCTGCACGAGGCATCCTACGAAGATGTTGACTCGTCAAGCTATGATAACCTTTGGAGAGGACGTGTTCTCGAGTGGAAGAATTATCAAATGTAGTACAGGAGACGCCGACCTGCTAGAGGGAGTGAAAATGTGCTTAGGGTCGCTGGCAGCAAGTGGATTCGAAAAGCGTACTTTGAGGGCGGTCAATATCCAGCAGTGGATGAATTCAGGCTGATGAGATGATGACGGTAATCTTACAACAGGTCTGTCTCTGAGAGGCTACAGTCTAAACAATCTGGAAGATTTTCTGCTTGAGGACGGTAGTAGCCGGGTGCTATCTTCCGTAATCTATCACCACAAAGATGGGTTAAAGGTCAGGACTTACTGTCCCAAGCTTTCCGTCCGTTCTTCTGGGAAGTCAGCTTGGGTGGTATAGGAGCACATACATCTTGCCTTTGGTCTCCGACGTCCTGGTAGTCGGCTGTAGTCGGTATGTACTCTGTGGTAGTCGGTGTACTGAAACACAATGAAACGGAATTACATGATTATTTGGTATAAAATCAACCTACCTATATATTACCCAAGACCTGCACATTACCTGTTTTTTTTTTACCTAATTTACCTTTACCAACATACTACATTTCTTCAATATTTTTTCAGCCGAAAAGTAGTTATTGGCCACCCGAAACAAAAACAACTGACCCTGGCTACGTACAACGGACGAACAATTAGGCTTGACGAACACATGGCGCAAGTCGAGACGGAGCATACAAAGATCAGGTCGCATATTATAGGGTTAAGTGTAGTCCGAAAAGACACAATGATCCTGGAATCGGGCCACGTATTCTACTTCCGTGAGGGCGATCAGAAGTCCCAGGGAGGCGTGGGGTTCCTCGTCAATAAGTTCCTCACTCATAACGTTGTAGAAATACCCAGTGCGTCGACCAGGGTAAACCAGGGTAGACCAGGGTAGACCAGGGTAGACCAGGGTAGACCAGGGTAGACCAGGGTAGAGTACCTGGTTCTTAAGCTGACCGAAATATATACGTCTTAAGTATAGGTTTTAATATGCTTCTAACACTTTAATACCTACATGCGTACACTAATTGATTTGTAGGTTATAACCGCTTGTTCGCAGCTGGTAGCTTTGATCAAAGAGGAAAGATTTGATACATACATATATATAAGTTACCGTTAGAATACGGAATACGTTAATGTGCACATTAACTACGTAATCTGCACATTACCCGGTTGAGTCCGTAAAAGTATAGACAACTGAATATTACTCCGTACTCTAGACAGACTTTTGACGAACGTCGCAATGAGAGCATTTGACTATCGCAATTTTGGCGCTGATAGCAGGAGTTTGGCTGCAGTCAGCGTCCACGGAACTAAGGGTTTTGAACTATTATTTATTCTGCGACCAGGAGATGAAACAATGACAATTTTAGTT
Organism: Alsophila aescularia; assembly: GCA_946251855.1. Taxonomy (NCBI): domain Eukaryota; kingdom Metazoa; phylum Arthropoda; class Insecta; order Lepidoptera; family Geometridae; genus Alsophila; species Alsophila aescularia. The sequence continues at coordinate 67,275,646 of OX276374.1, forward strand.
CTATGGACAATCGGTGGGGCGCTTTTGAATCGGCCTAAACGAAAGTACGGCACAGCAACTCCATAGATATCATAGGTTAAATTGCAAAAAATAATTTATTTCTGCACTGATGTGTGTCAATACACACATCTATTCAGAATTAAATTATTTTTTGCATTATCTAGGTAAAGTGCGAATATTTGCTACTTTATGTATAATTTCGCACTTTAACGTATCATACCCGATAATGTGCAGATTACCTAGTTAACGCACATTAACGTATTCCGCACTCTAACGGTAACTTATAATATATATTTAGGTTTGTGTAGATCCAATCTTGCGAGCTGATTGAGAACTACTTCCTCTTATCCTACGGAGTTAAATTTATACAATTTTGTTCAGTTCTGATGACAATGCATTTATTTTTATGGTAAGCATGACCTGAATCGACACAATTAGCTCCAGATAAAAGAACTCTTCAACGGCCAAAAGCACAGACATGAAATATTGTGTAGGCATTTTATTATGATAGCTGGTTTTAAGTTTTACTATCACATAGTTGCTGCACTCAGGATTGGGTCCTGACTAAGGAACACCTCAACGGTTAACATACACGAAATGTTGTATACGCATTTAACTGTGATAGCGCCTTCTAAATTTCTCCATGACACGGCTACTGCATCAAAGCTTTTAAATTTAATATTTTTAATTAACTTGTTTACCTACATTATAAAATTCATCAAGCCACTTATGTATGCAATGTATGCGGTCCACGCGTGGAGCTGGTACTTAATCTTTCCACTTTAAATTAGATCCATGACCATAATTCAAAAATAACCATAATTCTCGACAGTCAAGTGAAAACAAAGTAGTACCTCTTGGTAGTGGTCAGGACTGGGTTTGAAGACATGGATGGTACGCAGCATATGATAGGTTCCATACCTTTGAATCCGCAATTCTGTAAAATGAATAACAAAAATTATATATTAAAAAAAAACGCTTGTTAAGTTTTTAAGGTATTTTTTCTGTTGGGATTTTTCTCATTTTTTAGATTGCATTATCATCAATTTGAGAGCTACCGTGAAAGTTTCAGCCGGATAGATAATCGGAAAGTGCTCGAAATTTGAATTGCAAGATTCCAGGACAGTCAGAAATACGTAGACAGATATTTTGATACATAAACAAGTGAAGTTGAAAAAAGCTTTTAAAAACACGTAGAGACAACTTGATGCAGGACCAAAACAAAAGTGCCTTACTTTCAGCCATCAAATAATTTTTATCGATTACTCGGGTTCTTCTCATCGGTTTGAGATACTAAGGCTACCAAAGCAAGAACTACAAATCCTTGAAGGTTATGAAAACAAACAAAAACCCTTTGATATAAATGCGCAAAAGTTAGGCGAGATATGAGCTATGCAAACAAATTTAATGAGGTCAGCAAAATTATTAGATTGAGCAGCAATATGATTGACTTTGACAGCATCAAAATGGCTACTTATGGGCCGTTTGTGTTGAAGCGAAATGATCCAAAATAACAGTTAAAAACGCTTAATATGTTTCGATCGTCTTGAATATGGCAGTTAAATTTGACATCGGAAAACCGACTTTACCGTACTATATAGGGTCGTTTTTCGTTTGGTTTGGGTAGGACGATTAGTGACAAAAATGGTATTTGAATCTGCCCAAAACGCCACTACTTCAACTCGAATGCAGGATTAGCAGCAGAATTTTACAATTGATCTGAAATCTTGTTAGCACGCCGATGTAGTACTATTATTTATTCTGTGCCCCGAGTTCCACATGGTGAGTTAGACAGTAATGAAAACAACAAAGAAATCTAAACAAATAATTCTCATGCCAAAGTTTTATTACATCTTACTTACTTTTCTTATATTTATTACCTTACGCTGCTGCAAATGAATTTAATAACAAAAAGCTTTTGGAGCTGCACGATATGCCTTTATAATTTGAGGATCAGTTTTGTTGTATTTGCTGACCAGAAATTAATACCCAATTACATTAATTTGCTGACAGATTATGTTTTATGGCTGGCCAATACAGAAACTCTTTGCTGACCGTACAACGTCATTCTTAATTGTCAATGTGTGTGAGGCTGTGAGGGTATGTGTGTGTAACTTGAGTTATTCTTGACCGAGACAAAAGGACGGAACGGACGCGTATAGCAGGCAAATAAGTTATTTGTTAATACTTATTATTTGAATTTCTGTGGTCAATACCTACCTACCTGCTATGTATGTACCTATCTAAATGAAATATTGATGTTTAAATAAACATATTTTTACCCGACTATAGCAAAGCAAGTGAAGGGTAATGAGTTTAACAGTCCATGTATGTATCTACTCGTATGTATGTGGTGATGTGGATGTTCCACTATAGCGTCACTCCTATCGGTCCGATTTTGAAAAACGAGGTGTCAATCAATTCGTCTTCAAGTATAGAGTGTTATGTTTTTTTTTTGCTATTTTTTACCTAACTACGCTGAAGCTAGTGAAGAGTTATGTGTTGGCCAAACTAAAAACTTGGTCCGATTTTGACAAGCAAGGTATCAATCGATTCGTCTTTATGTATAAAGTGCTATAAGCTATTTATTTACCCTTCGATTCGTCTTTATCGCAAAAATATCACAGGCTGTTTTTTATCCGACAGTAGTCGGGTTTAAATTTTTGAACTAATGTCTTGTATTAAACATATTTTATCGTAATAGGTAGGTATCCATTTACAAAACATCCAATATATAAAAGTGAAATGTTGTCTGTTTATTTATTTGTTTGTTTGGGGAGCTTTCAAGTAATAACGGCTGGATTTTGATGAAATTTAGAATGGAGATAGCCCTGGAAATAAACATAGGAAGTTGAAAATTGTAATTTTCCAAGGGATAACTAGAAAATGTTGATTACTCACTGTAAGGAACGGTTACCATCACAGTTATTAGATGTTAATCCATAGGAAGTAAAAAAATAAATATGTACCAGGTATTTTGTAAAGCACCTGTTTATAAATAAAGATAAATATATTCGGGACAATTCACACCAATTACCTAGCCCCAAACTAGGATACCCTGTAATATGGGTACTAGATAACGGATAAACATACATAGATACGTATCTGACATCCATTAATCGGAAAAAACATTTCTGCTCATCAAGTAAATGATTGCACGTTGCGGGATTCGAACCCGCTACTGTTGGTTGTCAGGGTCACTAACCATACAGCCAACCGGTGGTCAAGTTTACAATCTTAATAATGTTGGTGTGGAATATTGGTCTTACTTTTGGGTTTCTCCCATTTCGCAATTCTTCTTCTAAACTCGAACATCCATATATGCGGGTGCATCTACCCGGCACGCCTTCATTTGAAGTACAGAAGTCTCCTGAAACACGAGATTTTCACACAACATCACCATCTATCTAGTTAAATAAATTAGATACGACATGTTTTTATATCACGTAAACAAAAACTGGAGTAGATACAACTACAGACAGACACACAACTATATTTCCACTGTCGTGTTTCATGTACATAAACACCAAAGATATAGAGATATAATATGCAGAATGTAGCGCGAATTATACTACACTGTCACTACACTGTCCGATTGTGTGTTATAGTCCCTGCTGACACGTGCTGCTCAAACGCCACTTAGTTTTTTTTTACTTTGATTGACAAGACGAGCAGGTCGCTCGCCTAATGGTAAGCGTCACGCCTGTCCATGCGTCACGCCCGCTCATAACAGTAGCAGTGCCACCCAGAACTTTGATTGCTTAATGTTGCGCGTCACTGCACTGCGCTCGTCACTTGAGACATTGGTTGTTAAGTCTCATTTCTCAGTAATTTCGCTGGAAACATTGCCCTTCCAATCGAAACACAAATTTTTACACACTACTGCTTGGCGGTTGAATATCTGACAAAGGTGTGGTACTTCCCTCAGGCGGCCTCTTGTGCCCTATGAAGACCAATTGTGTGCTTAGCACCCAATTTATGCGGTACACGCCCGTCGAATGAATCTTCTTACTTAGATCTATGACCATCACACAGCATCAGCCTGAGCACGTCCACAGCCTAACATAGCCCCCATAATAGGAGAAAGGGGGGGGGGGGGGATTGCCATAAATACCCATTTATAGATGGTAATAATTCACATAAAAATGCTTCTTCTATTATTTCCCTTTGGTATTCATAGCTCCCGGGGATGAGAAGTTGACCCTATTTATTTCATGGCTGCCCAAAAAAGGAGTGTAACTTTTCACGGTTCATGTATGTATGTGAGTATGCGGTATCGTTAGAATCCTTACATCATCCCGAGTAACACGACCAAAACTAAAAAAAAAAAATTTTTTTTTTGGTCGTGTTTAGTCTTTTATGATCTACTTGTTATTGCCTATGTCTCACACTAATATTAAAAAGGCGAAAGTATGTATGTATTTTTTTATTTTTTTTATTCTGACTACGCAATTGACACGTTTGACCACGATCTCACCTGATGGAAAGCGATGATGTGGTCGAAGGTGTAGCACGCTTGCCTAATTTGTTACTCCTTCACGCTTCTCGCTCAACGGCTGAACCGATTTGGATGAAACTTGGTACCAGTATAGCTTATATCCTGGACTAGTTTCCCCGCCCACGACTTCATCCGCGCGGACTACAGTTTATCGCGAAAAAAGCATCCTATGTTCTTCTAGGATATTAAAAACTAATGCAATTGCAAGCAACGTTCTTGATGCTTTTTGACAGACTTGTTATATCGTTTCCATGGCAACCGTTCCATACAGCGAGTAATCGTCATTTTCCAGTTTTCCCGTAGTAACTTACTATTTTCCGAGATAAAAGTATCCTATGTGTTATTCCTGGGTATAAGATATCTACATTCCAAATTTCATCAAAATCCGTCCAGCCGTCATCGCGTTAAAACTCCCCAAACGAACAAAAAAACAAACAGACAACGTTTCACATTTATGTATTGGTGTGGATAAGCAATATGGCGTCCGTGGCACCTGTACTCAAAGACTTCTATATAATATAGAAGTGACTGTACTGCATCTATAACTACTTATAATAACGCAGTAAGTAACAAAAGTCTGTACAAAGAAGATAATAAAAATAATGGTCTAGGGTACTTAAAATCCGGAACAAGAATATAACATTTTAATTTTCGCGTCTGTATGTTTGTTCACGCATCACGTAAAAACTACTAAACCGATTGCGATGTGATTTTCACTGTTGGATAGCTTAGGGTTTATCTTAAAAACTTGTGTACTTGATATTTAAATACGATGAGTAGAAGCCGAGTAATCGATAAAAAATATTGACGGCTGAAGGAATTTTGATCAAATATGGTATATTGGTATTTTTAGGTCTTGGAATAGTACATAGAGTACTTTTGACCTAGAGAAATGACTACGGGTACACCTAGTAAATAAATAAATGGTCTTTGGGCCTTTCAGCTACTGAACATGAATATAACATTATTTTAAATGGTGTCTTGGTAAATACCAAGAACCGATAGACACCGATCACCGATCTTTTCATCGATTGTAAGGCTTCTAATCATCTGATTAAATAATCAGATGAATATAAACCTTACAATCGATGAAAAGATATCTGATGGCTGAACGAAATTGTGTATGTCGTACTTTATTGGTGTTTCTGGACCTGGTTACTTTTAACCCAAACCCTTGTTACTTTTCCATGTTCTTCCAGCCGCTTTTCGCTGGTCGTCACTACGAAGCGGCTGGAAGAAAATGGAGGAGGAGAACTGAAGTCCAAGCTCAGTGGTGTGCATTACGGGAGGCCTACGTCCAGCATTGGACAGATATACTATAGGCAGATGATGGTGATGATGATGATGAATGACGCGGGCAAAGCCGCGGTTTCATCTAGTAAACAATATTAGAATTTCAAGAAGTCTGGTTTTTATTGTTTTCCTTATGATAAAGGTTATTTTGAATAACACAGCAATTTTAAAATATGTATGTATTTTTTCCTTAACATGCAATATAGCGTTATTTTGGATAAATCCTTGACCCCTGCTAAAAAATTGAGAGTAGATTTTTATAAATAAAACAGTTAGGAGTCATACGAAAAATCCGACTGTGAATTCAATACCACAAAATAATAGTGCTACGAGTATCAATATACTTTATTCAGAAAAAGTTTACATGTTTCCTGGTAGGAATACTATGTACATAGTACTATGACAACAAGTGGATCAAGGTTTCACATACAGAGATGCAGCACAAACAAGGAGACACCCAACTAGCCACTGCACTATCATATAGAAGTCTCCATCTCCAAACTAAGTTCCAAGACTTGTATTTCAGAATATGGAGACTTCCTCAGACAAAGAGCAGCCAGAGTATTCCCCGAACCTCGTCCCAGTGTATTAAACTAGTAAAATTAAATATTATACTTAGCAGGTGACAAAGAAAACTTGCATGGGTGTAATCATAGTAGAAGCAGAATAGTGTACTGGTACATATATTTAAGTACATAGCATGTCCTACCTAAGATGCCCAGTAAGGTATGAATACCTGTAATTAGGCATCAGAACTTAAATTTAATTTTAATTGAGTGCGCGGCATGCTTGCATATGCGTTGTGTGTGTGTGTGTGTGTGTGTGTGTGTGTGTCTGTGTGTGTGTGTGTGTGTGTGTGTGTTTGTGTGTGTGTGTATATAAGGATGTATTTGTGTGTGTTTGTGTTGAAAGAGAAGATGTTTGTGTGTCTAAATAGAGAGTGCTTATATGCGTACGTGAGTGTCGTAGTAGGTTTGTGTGTAAATCAGTGGGATACGAACAAGTTTTTTTTTTTTTTTTTTTGCCATTCTTTGTATCTTTCTTTTTTCTGTGTGTTTGTTTGTAACCTTTTAACGACTAAACGGCAGAAACAATGTTGATGTAATTTGGCGAGGAAATAGAACATAGGGAAATAATATAAGTTTTTTATATATATATATATATATATATATATATATATATATATGTTTCTCTCTAGCTGTAATACAATTATTTATTTCTTAGTTTTATATTTTTTATTGTGTGTGAAATTGTATTAAATTTTCTGTGTATCACTGTACCACGTGAAATTACTAGAAAAACCCCGTTTATTTTTATTACATGACTGCCCAGAAAAGGAGTGTAATGTTTTCTATATTAATGTATGTATGAGTGAGTTTCTTTGTTCCACCTTAACTTTTAAATGCCTGAACCGGGTATCGTTAGAATCCTTACATCATCCCGAGTGATTTAGGCTATATTTTTTTTACTTCTTTTTTTGACTGGGTTGTGATTATGTTTCTCTTACTTTGATGATTATAGATTTATGTGATAACTAATTAACTACCTATTTTTCATTTACACCATAAATAATTAAAAAACTCATCGTAATATAAATGATAAACAAATAAAGTATCAAAATGGGTTACAAACCGGTCATAGTGGCGATTCAAATACTTCCTTCCTGGTTCAATGGTGTAATGTAACCAGCATGTGTTTCTTAAAACTTTCTAAAAATCTGACAAGTACAATAACTTATTAGACTGACTCTAGACACATACATGCAAATGAAGTTAAATAAATACTTTTAAAAAAATCTTCAGGTACTCCTACTACGTCAAAAAATATTATTGCAATAATCATAAATCTAGTTAAAGGGGGAAAGATACGGCACGCTTTAATATATCACGTAAACAAAAGCTGGACTAAATACAACTACAGGCAAATACACCCACACAGCTACATTTCCACTGTCATGCTTCATGTGCATCAACAAAATATGCAGACTGTAGCATGAATGTTTTGATGAAGGCAAAGATTAAGAATTATTATTTCATTTTATTTATTTACTAGCTGTGCCCGCGGCTTCGCTCGCCTGGTCATTTCTCTAGGTTAGAAGTATTTCTATGTGCTATTCCAAGACGTAACATACCAATATACCAACATTTCATGAAAATTCCTTTAGCCGTCAAAGTTTTTCATCGATTGCTCGGCTTCTACTAATCGTATTAAAGTACCAAGTAACACTTTTTAACTCGAACCCTAAACTATCCAACATTTAAAACCGCATTGCAATCGGTTAAGTAGTTTTTACGTGATGCGCGAACAAACAAGCAGACAGACACGATTTGAAAAAATATAAATTCTTGTTCATTAGCTTATTTTAAGTACCTTTTTTCATACATATTGCTTTTTTTTAATATTTATTGTTATATTTTTTCAGACTCGGGTCAATTATGTGCGTTGCACCTCATTTACGCGGTCCTTGCCCGAGGCTAGTATATAATCTTCCCATATTTTATGAGATCTATGGCAATAAATAATTGAGTATTGAGTATAACAGCCTTTCTGGAATGCCAACTCGTCACATAAGAGTTGCGCGCGGTATTAATTAACGTTATGGATAACGAAGCTCAAATACATTAGATCAAATTTGGGATCAATACCATTGATTTCAGTCCAGAACATGATATCTGAAGCTTTGTAGGAAAGTTTTTGCCGAATTGCATTCCGATTGAAACAGTGTTTTTACGAATGGACGGCAAGAATTCAGATGGCATCATCTTTATAAACTAAAATTTTAAGGTTCTTATTCACAATTACATTTTGCCCGTGACTTCGTCCACGTGTACTACAGTTCATCGCAATAAAATTATCCTGTGTCCTTCTCCAGGATTCAAACTATCACAATATCAAATTTCTTCTAGATCAGTTTAGCAGTTTGGTCGTGAAAAGATAACAGAAAGAGCCATTTTCGTTTTTATGATATTAAGTATGGCTAATATCTACCTAAATACTAAACACCTTCACTTTATTTTCACTGAAAATTGGACTTTCCCAGTATAATAGGTAAATAAACCTATAGAAGTCATTGTAATGACAGCCGCTAAATCCGTAATGTTGGTAAATGTTTACGCAGTCGGTTTTTATTTTATTTTATCTTTATTAGGGTCAAATCCGCACGATCTTTACGATAAATTGACTCGCAAGTCTCGCGGCCAATAATCCGCACGATCTTTACGATAAATTGACTCTCAAGTCTCGCGGCCAATAATCCGCACGATCTTTACGATAAATTGACTCGCAAGTCTCGCGGCCAATAATCCGCACGATCTTTACGATAAATTGACTCGCAAGTCTCGCGGCCAATATTCCGCACGATCTTTACGATAAATTGACTCGCAAGTCTCGCGGCCAATAATCCGCACGATCTTTACGATAAATTGACTCGCAAGTCTCGCGGCCAATAAAAAGCAAATAAATAATTATAGGTAAAAATAATATTGTTTTGATCAGATTCGTCACCCTCAAATGCATGGGGGTCAGGCGTGGTGGCACCACAGAATACATCAATAGAATGAGACAGGCACAGAGCGGTAAGATATGTTGCAATCCAACAACATCGGGTTCGATCCTCGATTTAAGATAAGACCGGATTTTAAATCGATTCATGCTTTTGGATCCCGGTTGATAACATTCGTTAAGCCACGTTCTTGGGTGGCTTAACGAGTTCTGACAATAGACGTGGGCCCTACCTCATTCAACATACATACAACATACACATACACACATATTTATAAACTAGCTGCGCCCTGCATTTTCACCCGACTAGACGATTATGATGATGGAGAATATCATAAGTGTTATTCCAGGACCTAAAGTATCTACATAACAAATTCCACCAAAATCTGTTGAGCCGTTTCAATGTGAACATATATACATACAAACACACAAACTTTTGCGTTTAGATCGTCACAAACATATACGTTAATAATAGATGCATTTTAGCGCCGTGTCGTGTAGAGTGGAATAATTTAAACAAGTTTTATAAAAAAAATAGGTACATACCTTCTTCGAGAGCACCAACTGCAATCGCTAACAAAAACAAAGCAAATAATATCTTCATTTTATGACCTTACTTCAAATTTTACAACGGAACTGGCTATCTCATAATTTGTTTCGAAACAAAAAACACTTAATACGAACCAACAAAAGATAACGGTTAAAATGATTGGTGTTTTTCGTTTCCTCTGTGGCCAGAAACAACAGACCGTTTGCGTGCACAACGCTAGACTGGACAGTATGTATGTAGGATTCACAACTACCTATAATATGGCTGGGACTGGACAAGCCAGTCCTAGTGATGACCTCAGATGGTCGGACGGTCTTGTTTATTTTCTTGTACCTGATTTCCCTGAATCGAGTTTGTTACAATGCGAAATTAATTATTTTGGTTAGGTATTTTTTAGCAATAAGTTTTATTATTGGTAGGCTACCGCTTAAACATTATATATCGGTTGGAGTGTAGCAAACGGGGCATACCTAATCTAACCTAACTTAATAATAATATTGTTTGTTATCTAATAATTTTCTATAATAATAATGTTCTTGGTAATCAGGCGTTAATGTTAAAATTATTATACATCATATTGTTTGTTTGTTATATTGTCAGGCATTATTTTTCCATATTTTTAGTATTTGTTTATTTCTGCCATAGGTATATAGGCACTAAACACCATGCCGTAAATATTGGACCGTTTGTAGGTGTGTCTGTGTTACTGCGCACAAAAACATTTGAAGACATAATAGTAGATTGTATTACTAGGGAGCAAAATTATATTTTGCCGGCGAGGGCGCTATTTTGAATCCAAAGTAGAGTGAAGGATTCTTTAGTAGAATCCTGAACGTAGCGAGGGATTCAAAGATTTGAGAGGATTTTTTTTGACTCTTGCGACGGCAAGAGTCAAAAAAAAAACTCCCGTGTGATACACTCTACTTTTCATCGCCTACTATGAGAAAATAATAGGCGCCTCATATTTTATTATAATATTATTATTTCATAAAACATAGAGTAACAACTAAATTGAAATTAAATAGTATCTAATAATGAAACAACTAAAGACTTATATTTACATTTGAGACATTTTCGCAATTATGAAAATTTATCGTTTAGTTTTATTAGGATTAGAGATTGTTGCAAATGTTATATTCTGCGTGTTTGAAATAATGTCCGAATCTGGCTCATTTTGAGGAAAATGTGACGGTGAATCTCGTTGTTTGGATGTAGATGGGCACGGCGACAGTGGCATAGATGGATTAACTGAAGGTTGCAATTTAATGTTTTCCACGATGCGTTTACGCCTTGTTCTCAATGGAATCTTCTATATACCCCTTTGCTACAGCACTCGACTTCCATCCTTCATGTCGCTTAAGAACCGTTTTACATTACGAAGGATCGGTCAATTTTTGTTTTTGTGTCTGTCAGCTTTACTAACAGTAAATCATCCGAGTGATTTTCGACATCAACAGTTATTTTTAAAAGTTCATTGCCACGAAAAGCTCCATGTACTCCGAAAATTAAAGCCACCTGTAACAAAACCGAATGTGAATAAGACAAGTATCTATCGAAGTTCAGGTTACAATAAAATGCGCATTTTAAAACACTGTGGTTATACTTTACTAATCCACCATATACATAGTTACTTACTTTTACTGCAAGAAAGACTTTGTCGGGTGCCTCATTAAGGAAAGTCTCCACGTTTTTGACTGAGAACACTTTGGATTTTTTAGGTTTAAATCCATCAGACATCCTCTTTAGATACGCTATAAATTTAGAATATATGTCCAGGTTTACGTCGTTATTAGAACTGACTGTTGATTTTAGCATTGAGTAGGTACTCCAAAGAGTGGAAGGTTGTTTAGTTTTGGCTAATTACTTCCAGTACCAAAAACACAGATTCTGAAAAATAACTGTGTTTTTGGCCTCTTGCATTCTCCGTTCAATAAAATTACCATAGGCTTTCATATATTTCTCCCAGGATTTTGCAGGTAATAGATTATCCATCACATTATATTCAGTTCTAATACTTTCAGGAGTTAATTCTATACTTTCACTGTCACTTGAAGAACTCATTTTTCAAAACAAAACCATGAATTTCTAACAATCCGTGAAAATTGACGAAAACGCGACTGTGGGCCGTCGTACCAGCCAGTCTTTATTCAAACAATATTTGCGTTCGATTTCTTTGGCGCTGAACACTAAGATGTTCCAAATTCAAAAAGTGCGTGGCAAAGATAATTCGGCGCACTTGTAAAGAGGATTAAAAAGTCATTACTGCCCGCTTTAAGTTTCTAATAGAAAACACCACCTTTGGGTACACTTAAAGGCGAACCAAGTCGTCCTTTTCGAATAGATGGGATGAAAATACAATTAATATGATGTCTTGAAAACTGTACTTTTTTTTAAATTTAAGTAATACATTTTCACAAAATATTATTAAATACAAAATATATTCCCATTAACTAAAATCGGCTCCCGAGATGTTTCACCTTACCTGCTTAACCTGCACCTTGAAGAGCAAGACAAAAATTGTGGCACAGAGCGCTTTTTAAAGATCATCGATCTAGGTACTTTTGTGATGGTTATATTCTGAGCAATCGTTTACAAGGTATGTGCGTGTTTTGCAAAGCAATGTTGCCATTGGCCACGCGGGCGTAGCCGCGGGCAGAAGCTAGTAGATTTTTAATCTATTATGTTTTTTTGGTAATACCATTCGAAAGATACAAAAACAGGGAGTGGCAAATAAAACCGGGAGTGGCAAATAAAACAGGGAGTGGCAAATAAAACTCGAAAATACAGCCTTAGCATAAGTTTTTTTTTAATTCTTTCAATTTTATTATTCTTAAAAAAATAAATTAAAAAAAGTTTTTTATTCCATCATAACTTTTAAATGCCTGAACAGATTTAGACGTATGGGGTATCGTTAGAATCTTTACATCCCCCAAGAAACATATAGGCTATTTTTTGCAAAACTTCAAGGTGGCAGCATACTCAAAAGCAAAAAAATATTTAAATTTTACAATATTATGTATATCAAATAGAAGGCCTTGATGAGCACATTCCAAATTATTGGCATAAGTTATTTTTTGGCAGGTCAGGCGTGTTTTTTTTAGCTTATAAGCTAGTTATTTTAGGTCTCGGTTTGCTTGTTTGTCATGTGAGGTAATGCTGGCCTCTAGTGTCTGAGTTCGTCAGGCCGCCTCTGACATCGCTTAACAACTGCTAATATAACCGCCGGGACCGACGGCTTAATGTGCTCTCCGAAGCATGGAGCTATGGAAAACCACACTAAGAAAAGTATTTGCTGTAGAGCTTAGGGGCCGAAACCTGTATCGTTGGATTCTATCATATAATTTGGTATCTTACATGTTAAAATAAGAAAACAAACGTGCTATATGTGACCGCAGTTGACCCAGACTAAGATGAAACAAGTTGATGATATTAAGCAGGTATAATTCATTATCACGCACGCTTGAGAGAACGTCACTAACAGGAAAACGTAACAACTGTTTCCTAGAAATACCAATTTAAATGATTATACATATAAAATTGTAGTCCTATATTAAGACGACTGCCCAAAATAGGAGTGTAATGTTTAGGGTTCATGTATATATGTTTGTAAATATGTATGTGAGTTTCTTTGTTCCACCATAACTTACAAATGCTTGAGCAGATTTGGATGTTTGCGGTATCGTTAGAATCTTTACATCATCCCGAATGACATAGCCTATACTGCTGACATGTCTGCGACATCTACGCACTGGAAAAGGAACCAATATTTTAGTTTCTTAGTTGATTTAGTTTTTAAAATAGATGTCGCCACTGTAGCAACAACGAAGGCGCGCCGTGCCACCATTGGCCAGTGGGACTTGTTTACGTTGGAAGATGGCGGAATAGTCCCTACCGCCTTTCAGGCGCTTAAATACGGTTGTTTCAAAGCGTGCGGGTGATTTTGATAGCAGCTAGAACATTTCATCGGTAGTGGAACTGTAAACACGCTGTCATGCCGAAAACCGCAAACGCACAAAGAAACGCAAGAGTAGATGAACTTCTAATAGTTCATCTAGCTCTGTGAGAACACCAAGCCCCGAGAGTTCAAGTTCCTCATCATCGTCAAGCCGTGACACCAGAAGACGAAGCAGGAAAGTAAGGCGCACGCTACGTGCGTCTCCCGCAGTAAGTCAGAATGTGATAATTTCTTCAGTGATCCCGGAATTTGACCCTTTAGTGGACGAAATACAAATGTGGATTAACGTTGTTGAAGCCAATGCCCGCGCTTTTGAGTGGTCTGATCGTGTTATAAAATATCAAGCTTTGCAAAAACTGCATAACACTGCTAAAACATGGTACGATTCCTTGCAAAAAAACGGAACACGGTGGACCATGTGGAAGTGGAAACATTGGCGGAATATTTTATAGATACTTTTCAAATTAACCGCAATATGTACAGTATGCTAAAAAAGCTTATGCTAGTGAAAATCAGTCGTTATATGAGTTTTATTTTTAAAAGAAAGGTCACGTTGATTTCATTTTCCTAACAAGATATAATATCAATAACCGTAGGTTCTTTTGGTGACAAAAACATTTCTACAGCAGCAGAGGCTGGCAATTTTCGACGTTGTGAAGAATTAATTAGCTTCCTTTTTGCACGGTAAAAGCTATTCTGCTGTTGAACACAAGTTAATAACTAAACAAAACAGCATGAGCTCTAGACACGTTTCTTGGTCTTTGCTTTTAACTTTTCGACAGCCACCGCTTCGCTACCGTACGGCGCGTGCTTGCGATGGTCGGGCTTAAACACCCAAATGGCCGGCGAGGAGTTAAAAAAGGTATTGAACATGAATATAACTTTTTTTTAATCGTGTCTTTCCGTCTGTTTGTCTGTATGTTTGTTCAGGCATCACGAAAAAACTACTGGACCGATTGCAATGCTTTCATTATTAGTTTAGGGTTTGTTTTAAAAACTGGTGTAATTGGTATCTCAATCCGGTGTGTTAGAAGCTGAGCAATTGATAAAAGTATTTCTGATGGCTGACGAAATTTTTATCAAATGTTGGTATATTGGTCCTGGAATAGCAAATCAAATCAAATCAAATCAAATCAAATAGTTCATTTGCATAAAAACATGGTACATATAAAATAAACACAGATCTTATGTATGAGGCGAGGTTCACATGTATTTTGCTATAACAGCATGCAAATTTAAAAAAGAAAAATAGCACAGATTGTTTTTTAATTGACATATGAAATAAAGAATAAATAATAATACTCGTAATACAATGAATTAAATGTCAAGAAAATAAGTCAAATAAGGTAATGAATATGTATGACAATTAAAAAATATAGTTAATATGTCAGATTATGCTTAAAATCTAACTGCATACAAATATAAATGAACGAAAATAAATGTCTTAAGGAAGATTTTTTAAGGAAGAAGACTTAAGGAAGAAGAGCTATCAATTTTTTATCAGAATTAAAAAATGCAGTCACAGAATAAAAACAGGAAACTATCAACCATTTATGTAACTTATGTTTAAACATGTTTATAGGCAATTGTTTCATGTCCTCTGGGAGACTATTGAACACTTTAACCGCCATAAAATGTGAATTTTTCTGCAGAGAGAATTTGCATTTTGGCAAGCACAGTCTATTATCAGTCCCGGTACGAAGCTGACGGTGGCGCATGTCTTGGTGCTCTGTGAAAAGCTCAGAGTGCTGTTTTACAAAAAGCGCTAACTGCTTTAAATACAGGCAAGGGAGTGTTAAAAGCTGTAACCTTCTAAATAAAGGCCTACATAGCAATAGATAATGTGTGCCACAAATAGCACGAATGCACTTCTTTTGTGCTCTGAAAGCTCTATCTGAGTGTGTAGAGTTGCCCCACATCATCAGACAATATTGCAGGACTGAAGCTACGTATCCGTGGTATGCCTGTAATGCGGCTTCCCTCGATACCACTTGGCGGATTCTTAGCACATTATGACATATACATAGCTTTATTTATGGCAAAAAATAAGTACACAAAATAAAAACATGATACGATATGGTACTTTGAACCTAAAGAAAAGACCACGCGTGCTCATAAAGACTTCGCAAACACAGGTCCGTCTCAGAATCTTCCACGTGTTCACTCAAAAAGGTTGTCAATTTTGGCCACCCAGAAAAAAAAAACTAACTATTTATTTATTCATCGCTATTAATTTGTGTTTTAATTTATATTTATTTTCTGATGATTGAAAAAGTAAAGCCATAAAAATGAAGAACCTTGTTGCATTGTTTCTGTTAGCATTTCCTGCAGATGGAGCTTATAACAAAGAAGGTACAGCTAACTATTTATTTATTCATCGCTATTAATTTGTGTTTTAATTTATATTTATTTTCTGATGATTGAAAAAGTAAAGCCATAAAAATGAAGAACCTTGTTGCATTGTTTCTGTTAGCGTTTCCTGCAGATGGAGCTTATAACAAAGAAGGTACAGCTAACTATTCTTTTATTCATCGCTATTAATTTGTGTTTTAATTTATATTTATTTTCTGATGATTGAAAAAGTAAAGCCATAAAAATGAAGAACCTTGTTGCATTGTTTCTGTTAGCATTTCCTGCAGATGGAGCTTATAACAAAGAAGGTACAGTTTATCAAGTTTGTAGTCCGATGAATTCGTCATTACCGTGCTTTTTTTGGTTAGGGTTCAATTTTATTTTAAACTAGCTTTCACAGCGGCTTTATCCGCGTGCATGTGTTAGTGTTTTTCTAGGGCCTAAAATACCAATATAAGTAGGTACCAAATTAATTCAAAATCAGTTCAGCCGTCAAAAAATGGCTGAGTTCCCTTCAACTATTACTAAAATTGCGTCAGATTATCGCACTCATGCTGGGCCAGTTCGCCGGAGATGGTTGCTGAGCCTTTTCCGAGTCGCAGGGCTGGGGGTTGAAGATCAAAACCACCAAGACAAATGTCCGCTTTCTTTTTTGTTTGTTTTGATTTTGAGTTTAGTCCCTACGCGACATAGCTGTAGTGTTTCACTTAATATCTACTATCTAGATAA
Organism: Alsophila aescularia; assembly: GCA_946251855.1. Taxonomy (NCBI): domain Eukaryota; kingdom Metazoa; phylum Arthropoda; class Insecta; order Lepidoptera; family Geometridae; genus Alsophila; species Alsophila aescularia. The sequence goes on from OX276374.1 coordinate 67,292,524, forward strand.
TTTGTATTATACAGACATATTATTGGTGTAATAATCTGTATCTACACTTATAATGAAGCAGTAAGTACCAAAAAACTGTACAATAAAAATAATTAAAAAAAAAAAGTGGTTTATTGTTACTTAAAATAGGCTACTGAACAAGAATATCGTTTTTTTAAATCGTGTATGTCTGTTTGTTTGGCTGTAAGTTTGTACACGCATCACGTAAAAACTACTGGACTAAATGCGATACGGTTTTCACTGTTGGATAGCTAAGAGTTTGACGTGAAAAGTAAGGTTTTTGGTATCTTATTCCTATGATGCCGAGCAATCGATAAAAAAGTATTTGACGGCTGAACGAATTTTGAGGAAATGTATTGTACTTTATAGGTCCTGGAATAACACGTATGGGCTACGTTTGAATGAAATGACCACGCGCAAAGCCGGGGGCACATTTTTTTATAAATATTTGAGTTCTATATCATTCCAAACTAGGTAAATAATATTTTAATGTTTTTGTTCATAAAAAACATGTTTAAAACTAAAGTAGGTACCTTGCATTTTTTATTTTGTTTCCTGTTAGAAGTTTGTTTCTTCGTATATTTTTACTAGCTGTGCCCGCGGCTTTGTCCACGTGGGCATTTCATTTAAAAGTGACCCATACATTTCTTCAAAATTCGTTCAGCCGTTTAAAGTTTTTTTCGATTGCTCGACTTTTACTCATCGGAATGAGATACCAAGTAACCCAGTTTTTAAGTCAAACCCTAGTCTATCCAACAGTGAATACCGCATTGCAATTTGTCCAGTAGTTTATGCGCGATGGACTAACAAACATACAGAAAAACAAACAAACCGACACGATTTAAAAAAATTGTATCATGTTCAGTAGCTTATTTTTAGTATCCTCTTTAGTTATTATATATTTATTTACACATACATACGAAAAATTCACAAAACATTAATATTTAACTTAGGATAAGTATACATACAGATAATGCAATCATTTTTTTTTTTATGTTATATTCATTGTACATACTATTTCGCTCCTATTGCTTTATTAAAAGTGTAAATACCTACTGAGAGCTTGGGCGGGCTGTGGAAGGTGACATTTTGAGATACCTACTCGTTTTTTCCGTTTATGATTATATAGTTGTTTTTGGCTTCTACTGTTGTAAATGCACGTACCTACCTAACGAACAACTGTATAAAGTGGATATAATAAAGTCGAATATCTAAGGATTATTACAAGTAAATGACTTGTATTTATCCTTAGATAATCCACTTTATTGATTAGGGATAAACCATACAGCAGTGCAGAACTATACTGTACAGTTGTTCGTTTTTATGCCTTGTGTAATAAAATTTCTGAATCTCAGTTTCGCGTCTTGCTACTGTGGCATACCTACATGTATTACATTATTCCTTAGTGGGTAGGATGTAAAATAAACCAGTTGTGTCGTTGACTCGGTCTTTGATTGATTCAGCTCCCTATAAATCTCGAATATTTAACTGCCGACGAGTATAAACGTGTTTAATTGAGTAATTAAAGAACTTAAAGTGAAATTTAACGAAAATGCCTATCGGAAAAGTGGAACAGTTTGATGTTTCCAGTAAAAAGTGGTGTGCATATATTCGACGCGTCGAACAGTTCATGACGTTGAATGAAATTAAAGAAGAACTACACGTTGCTACATTAGTTACATTGGTTGGAGCGGCCACGTACGATTTGATGTGTGATTTATGCGCACCTGCAAATCCTGAAGACAAAACTTTCAGGGAGTTAGTGAAGATAGTCGGCGACCATCTCGAACCAAAACTTTCCGAAATTGCAGAGCGGCATATGTTCAGATTGAGACGTCAAAATGGCGGTGAAAGTATGAGTGACTATTTACAAGCTCTAAAACATTTGGCGTGTAGTTCGTATTTAGCAAATTTTGGAAGTAATCTCGAGGAGAACCTGCGGGATCAATTTGTCTCGGGATTAGCAAACGACGAAATGCGATCGCGACTGTTCGCAGAACCGGCATTGACGTACAAGAAGGCCGTCGAACTGGCTTTTGCATTGGAAGCGGCTGAGAGGCATTCAATGGCGAGTAGTTCGGGCAGTACGTCAGGTACGCCCACCGAGCTGCTCCACCGGGTGGCAGGTGCTGCGACACGCGAGCGCCGAACGGACACGCCACTTGCTGCAGAGCGTGGCGGGCAACATTGCTGGCGGTGCGGCAGGGGGCACATGCCTAATGTGTGCCGTTTTAAGAATTACACTTGTGATGTGTGCGGGCAAAAAGGGCATCTCAAAATGATGTGCAAGCGCAGTTCTCATCAAGGTGGAAATAGATCACGTTCGGTGGTTCAATCTCGTGGTCAAAATTATATCGAAAATGATAGTGAGTCGGAGTGCGACGTGTTTAATCTGAAAGTGAAGAGTAGCGATGATAAGCCGTATCATGTCCGGGCGGACGTAAATGGACAGGTGATCATATTTGAATTGGACACTGGAAGTAAGTTATCGGCTATTAGCCTGGACTTTTATAAACAGATGTTTCACAACTTACCTATTATAGAAATTAGTGTTTGTTTACATTCGTATACGGGCACGTTAATCGAAGCGGTCGGGTATATATGTGTGAATGTAGTGATGGGGACTCACATAGCGGGAAATTTAAAATTATTTATCATTAAAAACGGGCAGACCACCTCTCATGGGCAGATCCTGGCTTCGACATTTGAAAATTGATAACATACTGATAAATGAAATGTTATTTAATTTATCTGATGATTCAAAATTAATCGACGAGTTTAAACGTGAATTTCCCACTGTGTTTACCCCGGGTCTAGGTACTTGTACAAAGAAACTGTCACTGCAGCTAAGTGACTCGAATCCGGTGTTTATTAAAGCCCGACCTTTACCATTAGCATTACGCAAACCAGTTGAGTTGGAACTAGAGCGACTCGAGGCAGAGGGCACTATTCAGAAGGTAGAATATTCAGATTATGGCACACCTATAGTGCCAGTTATTAAAAAGTCAGGCAATTTAAGGATATGCGGTGACTATAAGGTCACAATCAATCCTAAATTGATTCGCGAACCATAGCCCATGCCTCGAATCGAAGAATTATTCGCTGCGCTTAGTGGAGGCGAAAAATACTCGAAAATTGACCTCACGCACGCTTACGCACAATTATTATTAGAAGAAAATTCCCAGGCATGCACAGCGATCACAACACACATAGGAACGTTTGTTTACAATCGGACACCATTCGGGTTGTCATGCGTGCCCGAAAAATTTCAGAAATTTATGGAGGAAACCCTTAAGGGCCTCCCAGTGGTAACGTATATGGATGACCTAGCCGTGATCGGGAAAAAACGATCAGACCATATATAGCTAACCTAAAAGCAGTATTTAAGCGATTAAGTGAGGTCGGTTTGAGGGTAAAATTGGAAAAATGTTAATTTATGCAAGATAGCATCACTTATGTGGGCTTTATTATTGACAAACACGGGTTGCATCCAGACCCAAGCAAAGTGAACGCGATAGTTGATGCGCTGGCCCCGAATGATGTGACGCAACTTCGACGGTCGTTTCTCGGGTTAGTAAATTACTACGCGAAGTTTATACCCCGACTCAGTACCAGGTTGCACGCATTGCATCAACTATTGCGCAAAAATGACACTTGGGTCTGGTCTCCCGAATGTGTTAAGGCTTTCAATGATGTTAAAGAAGCTATTCTAAGTAGTAAAGTATTGGTTCACTACAACCCTGAGCTACCGTTAGTGTTAGCTGTGGACAGTAGCTCGTACGGCATCGGCAGCGTGTTATCGCACCGATTTGTGAACGGAGACGAGCGACCCATATGTTTCGCGTCGCGCTCACTGACTGCAGCCGAGCGTGCGTACAGTCAGCTCGACAAAGAAGCATTAGCAATCATCGCCGGGGTAATTAAACATCAATATCTCTATGGGCGTCACTTTATCATTAAAACAGATCATAAACCGTTGACGTTTATTTTTGGTCCAAAATTTGGGTTACCACAAAAAGCAGCGAGTAGATTACAGAGATACGCCACTAGGTTGGCTTCTTACGACTTCAATATCGAGTTCGTCAAATCTAAAGATAACGGGAATGTAGACGCGCTCTCTCGCCTGCCACTGCCGTACGAGAGACGTAATGAGCTGGATCAGTGTCTTACATACATTATGTAGAAGAGTCGTTTCCAGTTAGTGCTAAACAAGTAGCCTCATGGACGTAAAAGGACGGCGTATTGAGCAAAATAGTAAGCTATATAAACTGTGGCTGGCCGGACAAAATTACGGAAGAGGCGGAGAAGCCTTATTTTTATCGAAAAGAGAATTTAAATGTAGATCAAGGATGCATTTTATATAATCATCGTGTCGTGATCCCTGAATCGTTAAGAAAGCAGATATTGAATGAACTGCACGAAGGTCATTTAGGCATAGTCAAAATGAAAAGTACCGCGCGTAGCTACGTTTACTGGCCTAACTTGGACTTGGAGATAGAACGTTTGTGCAGAGAGTGTACTGCGTGCCAACAACAACGCGATGCACCGCCGCGCTCGCTGCTGCACCCGTGGCCTTTCCCCACGCGACCCTGGCAACGCGTTCATGTTGATTTTGCAGAGTTTCAAGGTAAGCACTATTTAATCTCCGTAGATGCTCACAGCAAATGGATCGAGGTGCAAAAGATAGCGGGAACGACAGCTAGCGCCACGGTACTCAAATTACGTGAATTGTTTGCTCGGTTCGGGTTGCCATCTCAAGTAATCAGCGACGGCGGTCCACCATTTGGGTCAATAGACGTCGCCAAGTTTATGTGAAAGGTCCGTTGCCCGGCTAAGGAAACGGACCTCCTTCTCAGGTAAAGGCGAGGAATTAAAACAAGATGGTAAATTCAATAACGAAGGGCTTTAATTGCAAAAAATAGAAATAAAGAAACATGAGTTATCAAATATTGGTACTCTCCCCTTTACTGAGGAATTCAAAAAAAAAAAATTTACACTTAATTTAGTTTGTTCTGCATCAAAATAATTCTAAACAGCAAGATCTTATAGTAGGAAATACTACTAACTTAATACTCAAAACTCAAAATTGTCACATATAATTACAATTTCCTCAAACATATAAATTATAGTACATAACTTCGGCCTGTATGATATGAATTTACAATAGAGCTGCAATATCCTAGGCAATAACTTAGTGAGATGGTACTCAGCAGTTCATAATGTAATTGGTCACAACGCAACGGAATACTCTTGTCTTTGCCTTTGAAAGTTCAAATTAAAAGAGAACTTGTGCAAACAGTGTGTGTGTGTGTGTGTAAGATTGTGTTTCCCAGAGGGATATTAGACTCTAAAACAGAAAATGAAACAGAAAGTAAGACAGAAAGTATCTTTCAACAGTATATTAACACGTAAGAAGGCGAAGGCTTCCCTCACTAGCGTAGCTCGCTGATTCAAAATGATTTGGAGTGGACCAACCTGGAAACTTCCTGGGACGCCGTACCGTCGTCTCGTGTGCCGCCGCGGAACGCCTCCTTACTCCACTCGATCAGCTCCTACTGCTTCTCAACGAACGGTGCCTTCCGCTGCACTCGAACGTTTTCAGTGTCTCCCACGATCGGTGCCTGGTGTCTTCTACTGGACAGGTGGTGCGTTGGAGTCCTTCTGGAGTCCCTCGTAGACCGGCTTCTTCCACGAACGGTGGTGAGCCCCGGGTGATCGCGCACAGCAGCTCGCAGTGGTGACGACAACAGCCGTCCGTAGATGCACGATTTTAACCTGAAACCCACGTTCCTTTGTGTTCAAATGTGTCTCGAGATGCCCGCCTTAGATAGACGCGGTGCAAAATCAAAACAGATATTTCGTTAGTACAATACTGAAATCACGGGAAATCACACTAACCTGGCTTTTGCACTCGTATTCTTATTTCGCCTGTAACAGGGCAGCTTCGTTCTGGACTGCGTGCCTCGGTCGTTTTGTCCACACAAGAGAAACTGCGTGCTCTTTTGCTGCCTGCGCCGATCTTAATCACGTGCCAACTATGTGAACTAAATGACGTCTGATTTCATAATTCCATCCGCAGGCTCTTGTATATATACGAACTTTGGTTTGCACGTTGAGTAGCATTCTACTCAGACATCGAACTTCCGGTTATCTCGAATAGTCCAGAAACAACTCTGCCATTTGCATCATAAAGCAGACCTTGTAGGCCTAGCTATACAGGTCACTGTCCTCCAGCCATTTCTGGTACATACCAATCAGCATCCGGTGTTTACTTCAAAAAACTTCATATAGAAAAAAACATCTCTCCGGAACTTTCATGTGATTTCGCCATTATGTCAAAACCTTCCATGGTGTGACCATCGCAAGCGATTTCTAGATGTAAATTATTTTCGACATATGAATCGCTGCCTTCTGAATTTATGATTTGTTAGCCAACTTAAAGATGCGACCTATTCTGGATTTTTAAACAACCCGTTCCTCGTCCAAAGTTATCCAGAGCCCGAAATATTCCTGGAACGTCAATTAATAATAGCAACACTCAGAAGCCCTGCTACTTGCCGTCAGAGGCCTCCGCATTGTTTACACCTTCCTTCTAGTTCACGCCTCTTGTCGCTAGCTGTCGCTGCGTGGATTAACCATTTTATCTATTTTTGGACAGTAGATGAAAACTTTTCCCTTCCACTCGCAGAGGCAAATTCAACCATTTTTTCTTGATTCTTAGATAGGCAAAATTATCAATCTGTCTTCAACAAGAAAAGCTTTCATTATTCCTTCAACGAAGAAAGTGGCGCGCGCGTGGTGGAGTTCGGCGTTTTTTACAAACTCGGCGTCTGGCTTTCAGATACGGAGAAAACACAACTTTATCTAATAGAAAAGACGCTGCTCCTCACCAGATAGCGTTGTACCCAATACATTCTATTTAATCGGGATCTATAACAAAATTCTAACTTGGAGTCATGATTTAACATGTCACAAAAAAAAAAAAAAAAAAGTCATACGATCACTAGCCCATACAGGCCGGCGGGAAACGGCGTGGCCGAAAACGCGGTGAAGTCAGTCAAACGAGCTATGAAAAAGGCCGCGCACGACGGAATAGACATTGATACAGCAATATTAACATTTTTACTTCATTATCGCAATAGCGTGCATGCCACCACGGGCGTAGCACCGGCAGTTGCGATGCTCGGGCGGCAGTTGCGCACCCGGCTGGACGTGGTTCGACCCACCGCTGAGAGGGAGCGACGCAGTGAGGCGGCGGGCGAGCGCGCCGCGCGCCTTAGGCCTGGCGCCGAGCGCAGCGTTGCGCCCGGCGACGCCGTGCTGGCGCGTGACTACCGCGAGCACGCCCACAAGTGGGCGCCCGCGCGCGTCACAGCGAGGGAAGCCCCGCTCACGTATCGGGTGAGATGTTCAGATGGTAAAGAATGGAAAAGGCACACCGATCAGCTACTGCCTATTCGAAAGTCGCTAACCACTTTACGTCACTCAGTCAATGTCGGTAATGATACCTACAATAATTGCTGCCTGCTGATGAAGTATTTGATGACGCATTAGAGGTGGAATCCAACAGCCCGAAATCAGTCACGTCTGCGTCCATTGAGGATCACTCTGATCCTAGTTTCCACCCAGTAGATGATGACTCAGATCCTCCGATTCCCGCTCAAAGTCCTCAGCCTACAAATGTACGTCCTAAACGTACGTGCGTATTACTTAGACGTAAATAAGGTTCAAATGTATCATGAAAAACATCACTGTACTTTTGTAAAAGCCTTTTTTGTTGTTTTCTTATTTTTACTATCATTTATATCTAACCTACTCAGCACAATAGAATTGATTACTTAAAGGCAAATTTAAAATAAATTGCGTATTAAATGTACATATCAGTTCTATAATGCCTTATTATTTAGTCACGTTTAGTTAAGCATGGTCTTAACTAACTGTTGTTATAAATACAAAGCTTGTGTTGATATTTAAGTTTTTGCTTGTACCTACACTTAAAATAAACTTAGGTTAATATATATTATTAAGGGGGGAAGTGTGGCATACCTACATGTATTACATTATTCCTTAGTGGGTAGGATGTAAAATAAACCAGTTGTGTCGTTGACTCGGTCTTTGATTGATTCAGCTTCCTATAAATCTCGAATATTTAACTGCTACGACTGGCAGCGAGTATAACAGTCTTGGTACATATGGCTATGATATAGAAAGCGCCCATTATACATATATAGCCTATATATAAACATATCATTACCCTTCCTTTGCTTTGCTGTAGTCGGGTAAATATGACTATCCTCTGTCCAATCACGCACACTTGCGTCCGCTACAATTGACAAGTTTTCATACTTCATAAGGCAATGAAATTCGAAAACCTGTTCGAGATATTGCGACGCTGATCATTATTATTTTTTTCCTTAAATTTTAGTGCAGTAACTACAATGATATTAAGTAATAACTCTCAACCAAGCAGAGTTTGGTGGAATAATAAAATGCAGTTGCCTGTAAAGAAAAAAAATATTACGCTTGAGCCTGACTTTGACACATATAAGTAATTTTTTTTTCAAATGTGGTTCGTTAATCTCGTTCATACCACCGAACTCTTGTTAAGTCCTTTTAGAACAAGCTACTTATCAATAATTAATATCTTGGGAAATATAGCTAAAATAGGAAAAAAAAAACGCAAATCTTATTTTGTAATATTCAATCAAATAAAATATTAAAATAGTAATGTTAAAAATTTGAAATGTTGTCAATATGCTTCGCTCTTGAGTTAGGCAGTCTTCCTTCTTTTTCCTGTATTACCACATTTTTATTAAGTTAATTTCTTGTTTGTCTGTTGGTCATACCGGATGGAATCTTGCACCTCAAATTTCTAGCACATCCCGATTAGCTATCCAGCTGAAACTTTCAGGGTAGCTTACAACACTATTAGCTATCCAGCTGAAACTTTCAGGGTAGCTTACAACACGATTAGCTATCCAGCTGAAACTTTCAGGGTAGCTTACAACACGATGAAAATGCAAACTAAAAATAAACACACTGGTGCGAGTTAAATTGACCTTTTTGCCATGTTATATTAAGACCATAGACTTCTTATATGTTTTCCAGTAATCTATAATAATATGTAAAATTAAATAAATATTTATTTTCAAAATTTTTGGTTCTGTAGTTTCGGCGATAGGAGAAGAAGCGAATTGTAAATTTTCATATATTTTCTTAAATCTTTTATTTAATTGTAGCTGTGCCCGCGGCTTTACCTGCGGGGTCACTTCATTTAAAAGTACCCCATACATGTTATTCCAGGACCAAAAGTACCTGTAAAGTACAGTACAGCTGAATTGGTTAAAGGCATGTGTCACTCAGAGGCACAGAATGATAAGGGTTTGAGACCCGTCTCTATCAGATATGTTCTCGTTAAGCAGGCGTTGATACTAAATGATAAAAACACGACAACAAAAATTACGTGTTTCAGGTTACTCTTGTACGAAAGATGGCGTGACCGGAGAATGCATCCTCTTAAGTCAATGTTCGTCGGCCTCAAAAGACTCTCAGGTAAAATAGGTTGACATGTTGGACCACGCCCACTAAATCTATACTCCACATCTTCAAAATCAGTCCATTGCTCGACATAGGCCTCTCCAAACGCACTCCACTGAGCCTTATACTCTACAAGCATCATTATCTTCAGTGTACACATGTCTAGATACTTCAATTTGGTAAGCTACTGAACAACAATTTGGTAAGCTACTGAACAACACGACCAAACGCACTCCACTGAGCCTTATACTCTACAAGCATCATTATCTTCAGTGTACACATGTCTAGATACTTCAATTTGGTAAGCTACTGAACAACAATTTGGTAAGCTACTGAACAACAATTTGGTAAGCTACTGAACAACAATTTGGTAAGCTACTGAACAACAATTTGGTAAGCTACTGAACAACACGACCAAACGCACTCCACTGAGCCTTATACTCTACAAGCATCATTATCTTCAGTGTACACATGTCTAGATACTTCTATTTGGTAAGCTACTGAACAAAAATTTGGTAAGCTACTGAACAACATGACCAAACGCACTCCACTGAGCCTTATACTCTACAAGCATCATTATCTTCAGTGTACACATGTCTAGATACTTCAATTTGGTAAGGTACTGAACAACAATTTGGTAAGCTATTGAACAACAATTTGGTAAGCTACTGAACAACAATTTGGTAAGCTACTGAACAACAATTTGGTAAGCTACTGAACAACAATTTGGTAAGCTACTGAACAACAAAAAAAGAGCCATCGCGGGACACTTGGTAGATGTGTAAACATAAAAAAAACTAAAACAACGAGCAACGTTTTGCACTGCGTGCTCTCATTGGTCTACAATGGATCAGCAAAACTTCATCTGATCTATACATACTTTTCGGCCTAATACCATAAGTCTGGCTGGGCAACTGGAGACTGTTCGGCCGCCGGTCTGTAGTACTGGAGTTCAATTCCCAACTGGTGCGACTACATTTTGCACATTAAAACAAATGTGTTGGCTTATAACTTGAATACGGCCATGCTGACCAACCAAGGTAACCGGATAAGCAAGTTAAAGTGGCAGTGGGCTGGTCACATTTTCTGAAGAACCAATAATCGTTGGGGTAGACGAGTTCAAGAGTGGAGAACACGTTTGGGCAAACATAGTGTAGGATGCCCTGTGGCCAGGTGGAGTGACAACCTGCAAAAGTCAGTCGGAAAAGAAGACCAAGACCATGGAGACCAAGCTCAGTGGCGTGCATTGGGAGAGACCTACGTCCAGCAGTGGACTGATATAGGCTGATGATGAAGATGATGATGATGGTGGCCGAGCTGAGGTGGAAAGTGCTGACGTTATCTCCGTACCACGCCATTCGATGTTTACATATCAATATGATTTAGATTATACCTGTCTGTTCTCATATCACGTAAATATTCTGGACCGATAGAAATGCAGTTTTCACTGTTAAATAGCTTAAGATCGAACTTAAAATCTTGCAATTCAATGCGATTTGATGCAAAAAGTTTTCATTATTATATTGAAAAATATATTAAATGCATTATTTTTAACTTCAGGTTAGTCCTTTGTTTTGTAGCGTGTAATGACAGTAGTCACAATTTTTCCATTACCGTCATTCATTCACTAAGATATATTATGTATTTGATACTTGTTCTTAACAATGTATGATGTTTTTCATTTTTTGTTTTCGTTATACTGTCCGTTTATCCGTACCGTGACGTTACCAAATGGTCACAGCGGAAGACCAGCACTGGTCGTTTTACGACCAGCAATATGCTGAACCGGGGCCATTTTGCAAATTCTCTTATTTAGAGGTATATTAATATATAGGTTATTTCTTTAACTCATTTGTCAGTGTTCTAAATGTTATTATTTGCAACTAAATTTATTTTCTTCTTTATTCTATAAGAAAAACCCAAAAAAACGATAAAAGATTTGAGGGTTCAACGAATTTTGATAGTTTTTTCATTTTGTTTCTGGAATAACAGAAGAAATTCCAGGAAAAAATATCCTCGCGGGAATAGCCGCAAGCGCAGCTAGTAAATGAATAAAGACATTGACAAAGTTTGGATGCTCGCTCACCCAAACCTGTTTGTATCCAGTATGTTAATTGTTAATATGTTAATTTCATTTTTATGATTTTAGCAGTTAACACCTGCAAAGTGTCTACATATATTATATTAGCTGTACCCGCGGCTTTGTCCGCGTGGTCATTTCATTTAAAAGTTACTCATACGTGTTATTCCAGGACCAAAAGTACCTACAAAGTACAATATACTACATTTGTTCAACATTTTATCAGTCGTCAAATAGTTATTTATCGATGGCTCGGCATTTAATGGTCGGATTAAGATATCAAGTGCTCTAGTTTTTAAGTCTTACCCTAAGCTATTCAATAGTAAAAACCGCATCGCAAGTCAAGTAGCTTTTACGTGATGATGAAACAAACATATAGACAAACAGGCAGACAGACATGATTTAAAAAATGTTATATTCTTGTTCAGTAGCTTACTTTTAGTACCCTAGACTATTTTTTGTTATCTTCTTTGCATAAACTTTTTCGTAATTATTGCTTTATTATAAGTATAGAAATTGATTACTTCAAAATTAACATAACTTTTGACCCCTATCCTGCAGGAAACCTTTATTTTTTCGGGATAAAATATATTCTTTATTTTAACCCACCATATAAACTATGACTGTGCTAAGTTGCATCAAAATCCGTCCAGTAGTTTCAGCGTGGTACGTGTTCATTCAAATAATTTTGAACCCTTATCCTGCGGGAACCCTTTAATTTTTCGCGATTAAAATTATCCTTTGTCCTACCTCTTAATAGGTATGAACTCAAATCATACCAAGTTTCATTTAAATTCATCCAGCAGTTTGGCGTGATGCGCGGCCAAGATACAAACAGACAGAAAAAAATGAAAATAAAATTAATGAAATAAAGTTGATTTATTTCCAAGTAAACCTAAGCTAACAAACAGTGAAAATCCCATTGCAATCAGCGCAGTAGTTTTAACGTGATGCGCGAACAGACAGACATTAAAAGTGTGGTACTAAGTTTGATGACCAGTATTGATCTAAATCTTTAACAGGACTGTAGATCCAGCGGCTCGCAACCTGTCGTGTGCTGCGTACCTTCGGCCTTCAATCCTGGCCTCACCATCACCACAACCAAGAGGTACGTCAAAGTTACTACTATTTATTTTAAAAAGCTTTTATTTAACTTTTGTTTGTACATATGTATCTATGTATCGATATATTTCTGTCTGTCCTGGAATCTTACAATTCAAATTTTGAGCACTTTCCGATTAACTATCCGGCTGAAACTTTCAGGATAGCGAACAATACGATGACAAAGAAATAAAAAAATAACGTTCTTTAAAAAAAAAGAATGGTTGTAAGAGCTTCTTCTTTTTAAATTTAATGTTTTAAATTATACTTAGCATTACTAACAATAGATAAAGAAGTAAATTATACTTAGTTAGCATTACTAAATTATACTTAGCATTACTAATAATAGATAAAAAAGTAAATTATACTTAGTTAGCATTACTAACAATAGATAAAGAAATAAATTATACTTAGCATTACTAATAATAGATAAAGAAGTAAATTATACTTAGTTAGCATTACTAACAATAGATAAAGAAATAAATTATACTTAGCATTACTAATAATAGATAAAGAAGTAAATTATACTTAGTTAGCATTACTAAATTATACTTAGCATTACTAATAATAGATAAAAAAGTAAATTATACTTAGTTAGCATTACTAACAATAGATAAAGAAATAAATTATACTTAGCATTACTAATAATAGATAAAGAAGTAAATTATACTTAGTTAGCATTACTAAATTATACTTAGCATTACTAATAATAGATAAAGAAGTAAATTATACTTAGTTAGCATTACTAACAATAGATAAAGAAATAAATTATACTTAGCATTACTAATAATAGATAAAGAAGTAAATTATACTTAGTTAGCATTACTAACAATAGATAAAGAAATAAATTATACATAGCATTACTAATAATAGATAAAGAAGTAAATTATACTTAGTTAGCATTACTAAATTATACTTAGCATTACTAATAATAGATAAAGAAGTAAATTATACTTAGTTAGCATTACTAACAATAGATAAAGAAATAAATTATACTTAGCATTACTAATAATAGATAAAGAAGTAAATTATACTTAGTTAGCATTATTAACAATAGATAAAGAAGTAAATTATACTTAGTTAGCATTACTAACAATAGATAAAGAAGTAAATTTAACAACATTTAATATTAAAAGTTATTATGCAATAGCCATGTCATGGTGAAAATTAGAAGGGGGCTACCTCAATTAAATGCGTATGCAACATTTCAAGTCTGTGCTGTTAACCGTTGAGGAGTTCCCTAGTCAGGACCCAACCCTGAGTACAGCAATCAAGTCATGGTAAACCTTAAAACCAGCTATCACAATAGAATGTTACACAAAATTTCGTGTATGTACTATTGACCGTTAAATAGTTCCTTTATCTTGAGCTAAACCTGAATGTCAATTCACGTCGTGCTTACCATAAAAATGCACTGTCATCGGAATTGAACCAACATGTAAAAATTCAGCTCAGTAGGATAGGAAAGTGGATTCTGCTTGCAATATTTGACCCACATATCACTCAAAGCAAAGTAAATAAAAGCTTTTATAAAACTCGATATTAAGTAATACCTACTAGACTATATAACTTGTGACCGCTCTTATTTATTACCGACCGATAACTTTTATGTCCATGTAATCCTTGAAAATGAAAATGTAATGAAAATATATTGCAGAAATTGTGTTCAAGTTGATCTTACTGATAGCACATATATTATAATGTAGTCAACAATTTGTCCATAACGGACATACAATATTTAGAATACAATTAATAAATCACAATTATAAGAGAATGTCAGACTGTACTAAACAATAATAATACTAATAAACAAATAATTCCCTGACGTCATAAAAACATTTTCCAACAAACCACCTAAACAGTTTTGTCTTGAATTGCCTAAGTGGTAACTCTCTTATGTCCCTAGGTATTATATTGTATATTTTATTCGTCATAACAAAACAGCCTTTATGACATAGAGCAGATTTGCTGGCAGGCAACAATAACCTTGTTGGGTCTCGATATTTTATTCTAGAGCTAGCTTTGTCTTTACAATGGTTAAAAAATGTTGCATGTTCTCTAATGAAACCTATTTGGAAAATACATAGCCCTGTTAATGTAAATAAATTTAATTTTATAAAAAGGGGTTTGTATGATACCATTTGTCCGACTCCACATCCAGCTCTAATACATTTTTTTTGAACAATGAAAGCTCTTTTGATGTGTGTGGTGTTACCCCAATAATGAGACCATATCTAAGTACAGAGGTGACATACCCAAAACAGCAGTCAGTTCAATGTTTTGACCTGAGGTTCGTCTTAATCTCTTCAGAGCAAATACAAAATCGTTTAGCTTCTTACACATGTGTTCTATATACGACTTCCTGTTTAAATGTTTGTCTAGTGTAATCTCCAGAATTTTTATTTCGTTAACTTTTCCTATTACATGATTTCTATATGTCAAATTAAAATTAAAATTGACATTATTTTTATAGCTGTGGAAATTAATTAATTTAGTTTTAGATATGTTGGCCAGTAAATTATTCTGTTCCAACCAATTGATCACCAATTCTGCTTCTACTTTTAAATAATCTTCTAATGTTCCACTACTTTTATTATTTTCCTCAATGATTGAGACGTCATCAGCAAACAATAAGATTGATGATTCGTTATATTTGGTAGATCGTTGATGTAAATTAAAAACAGCAACGAGCCCAAAACGCTGCCTTGGGGCACTCCAACGTTATTACTTCTAGCGCTAGATTTATAGGCAATTGATACTAGGAGCTCATCAATATTTTTCACTTCTACATACTGTCTGCGACCAGCTAGATAACTCCTTAACCATTCCAGAGCTGGGCCTCTAATGCCATAAAACTCAAATTTATTTAAAAGGATATCGTGGTGCACAAAGTCAAATGCTTTGCTCATGTCAAAGAAAATGACTAGAGACAAGTATACGTTTGTCAATAAAATCAATTACTTTTTGCACTAGGGCAAAAGCAGCCAATGTCTTAGATTTGTCTTTCTGAAAGCCATTTTGCTCCTCTTTTATTACGCAAAACTTAAAAAAAAGAAGGAAATTAATCGATAATGCATTGCTTTTTCAAAGATCTTAGCTATTATGGGAATAATAATAATAATATAATATTTCATCCACAGTTCTGGAAGAGATTACTATTAAGCAGTAAGGCCGCCTATTATTCCTTTTAGTTTATTAGGTTACGCACTTTAAAGAACCTAATTCATAGTATGCAATAAAGAGTGTATTGTATTGCATTGATTACATTGCTGTATTCGGCCCGTATACCGACACATGGTGATTTCTTAGTATGAAATAGTGTTTTGTATTGAATTGACTGCTGTATTCGGCCCGTATATCGACACATGGTGATTTCTTAGTATGCAATAGTATTTTTTATTGAACTGACTGCTGTATTGGGCCCGTATACCGACACATGGTGATTTCTTAGTATGCGATAGTATTTTGTATTGAATTGACTGCTGTATTCGGCCCGTATACCGCCACATGGTGATTTCATAGTATGCAATAGTGTTTTGTATTGAATTGAATGCTGTATCCGACCCGTATACCGAGACATGGTGATTTCTTAGTATGCAATAGTATTTTGTATTGAATTGACTGCAGTAATCGGCCCGTATACACCGCCACATGGTGATTTCTTAGTATGCAATAGTATTTTGTATTGAATTGACTGATGTATCCGACCCGTATACCGACACATGGTGATTTCTTAGTATGCAAAATCGTTTTGTATTGAATTGACTGCTGTATCCGACCCGTATACCGACACATGGTGATTTCTTAGTATGAAATAGTGTTTTGTATTGAATTGACTGCTGTATTCGGCCCAAATACCGACACATGGTGATTTCTTAGTATGCAATAGTATTTTGTATTGAATTGACTGCTGTATTCGGCCCGTATACCGACACATGGTGATTTCTTAGTATGCAATAGTGTTTTGCATTGACTGATGTATCTAACCCGTATACCGACACATGGTAATTTCTTAGTATGCAAAATCGTTTTGTATTGAATTGACTGCTGTATCCGACCCGTATACCGACACATGGCGATTTCTTAGTATGAAATAGTGTTTTGTATTGAATTGACTGCTGGATTCGGCCCGTATACCGCAATAGTATTATGTATTGCATTGACTGATGTATCCGACCCGTATACCGACACATGGTGATTTCTTAGTATGCAATAAAGAGTGTATTGTATTGCATTGACTGCTGTATCCGGCCCGTATGGTGATTTCTTATGCTTAATTCATTGAATGAAAACATTGTGACTTAGTCACATTTTTAATTATAACCAGCCAAATACGTGTCGGACATTCACCAGACAAAAGTTTTCGTAGCCAGGATCTTAAGCTACCCAAATGTAAACTGTATTGACATCAGTCCAGGTTCTAGTCTAACAGACTAATAATTAATAAATTGTAAAGTAGCCGTGATAATTTTTTGATTTGAAAACTAACGCGAGTGTTATTCATATTAACTTGCTAGCACATAACTCCCTGAAGAACAATTTCAATATAGTACGCAACCGTCAGAGTTTATCCGGTCTTCTTACTCTTGATAATTTTGTTAGTAAATTCGTATTTTGCGCTGGTACCCTAGTTTTTTTTTGTTACTTTTCTTTATAAGAGGAGGGACATGCAACTCAAGCAAAAGACCACTGAAGGGTCAAATTCTTCTTTAAATAAAATTGAAAAAAAATATGTTCAGAGAACCTCATTACAATATGAAATACCTATTTAACGAGACCCCATTCGATGGGTAACCAAAAAATATTTTTTTTAGTTGTATTTTCATGTACTTATCCGAAAGAACAACCGTTTTATTCACACATTTGTAGCGTCTATAGCGAGCGAAGCGTCTCTGCTTCAAGTTCAATCAATTTGTTACAGCTGTCAGTTTGTTGGTACTCCTCTACAGGTCTTATTTTACAACTGATTTAGACGAAACTTTTTATACAGGTTTAATAATTTTATAGTTTTTTTACTGTCGAGGATTTTTGATAAGAAGGTACTAAAATGGGCCAAAAAAGGGGCTACTGAATATCTCTGCCTTATGAGAAGTTTTTTTTTAATTGTAAACGCAGTAACTTTAAATTATTGTCATTAAAATTTGGTTTAAATCTGATGAAGATCTTCGGCGTGATGAGCAGAATAGCTCCTCAAAATGCAGTAAATTGCTCTATTTTCGATTCCTACTACTGGAATTGGCCCTTAACTAGGTATTGATGGAGCTCTTGGACTATTAATATTAGTTTTACAATGAGGTCCCTAGATGGCGCTACTGTGCACCGCTAGATTGTTGCAAAAACGTTTGTGCTTGCGAGGTCTACTGTTCCCAGAACTACTAGTACTCGTACATGTGCCAAAATGCAACAGTAGTGTGTAGTGTTAATATTGTCTGAGTAAAAGTCTATGACATACAGACAAACGGACAGACAGATGGACATGGTGAAACTATATGGGTTACTTAATGGACCACGGAACCCTAATATAAAAGTGAAACGTTGTCTGTTTGTTTGTTTGGGGAGCTTTCGCGCGATAACAGCTGACGGATTTTGATGAAATTTAGAATGGAGATACTTATACCCTGGAATAATAGATGGAATACTTTTTATCCCGGAAAATTGTAAGTTTCCACGGGAAATCTGGAAAATGTTGATTACTCACAGCAAGGAACGGTTGCCATGTAAACGAAATAACAAGTCTGTCAAAAAACATCAAGAGCATTGGATATCTACTATTGCATTGGGAAGCAAAAACGATGCTTTTTTTCGCGATAAACAGTAGTGCGCGCGGGCGAAGACGCGGGCGGGAAAGCTAGTATATATATTTATAACTCTATTAGTTAAGATTACTTAAGATTGTTTGTGTTGTGACTATAGTTGAGAAAAGTTAAGAAAACAAAAATATCGAGAATATGGCATATTCAAAGACAACTCGCCAAACAACACAAAAACTGGTTGCTTCGTATGATGTTAGATCGTCCGATGACACAAATCCATAAACACCTAATGATTTATTTGTGTTTTTTTTCAGGTCACCGACTACCACCGAGTACATACCGACTACTGCTGACTACCAATATGTCGGAGAAACGAAGCCGGAAGGATGTGCTCCTATAAAAGCTGATCTTACTTCCAGCAAAAATGGACGGAAGGCTTGGGACAGTAAATTCAAACATCAATCTTCTGAGATACCTTTAAAATAGTACCGTGACATATTGAGTAACTGACAAACAACGCATAGCCTATATCTGGACCAGGTAATATGAAATTTGGGTGAAATATTCCTTGAGTATCCTTTGGTTTGGATTTTTTGAAATTTTATAGTGCATGTCTGGCAAGCTCCTAAACACCCCCATTCCTCCACAAACAAGCTTAAATATGGTTGACACGTTTTTTTTTTGCACGCGTTTAAATTTTACCACCCCCGTTCACCCCACAGGGATGTAATTTAAAAAAATCGCTCCTTAGTGCACCCATAAGTTACTCAAGGAATATATACTCAAAATTCAAAATCCATAGGTCCACAGTTTAGGCTGTGCGTTGTTCTTTACTCATTAAGTCACGGTGCTTTTTTATCCGACTACGGCGAAGCAAGGGATGGGTAATGAGTTTAACAGCATATGTATGTATGTATGTATGTATGTATGTATGTATGTATGTATGTATGTATGTATGTATGGATGTGCCACCATAGCGTCGCCCCTATTGGTTCTATTTTTGACAAGCGAGATGTCAATCGATTCGTCTTTATTCATAGAGTGTCATGGGCTATTTTTATACGCTTTATTATACGCTTTATATTAGCTTCACTTGTATGTTTGTAACCGACTCCTTTGGACGCTATTTTGACCCACTTTAAAAGGTCAGATTTCATTCAAATTTTGCACACCTGTCAAAGACCGATGACAATGCAACAATTAAAAAAAAAAAAAAGAAAACGAAATTAAAAAGTAGAAAATAAATAATAGTTTAAAAAAACTAAAAAAACGCTTTATATAGAAAACCAAACTAAAAAATAGAAAATAAATTTTAATAGTGTAAATAAGAAAAAAATGTTTTATTTAAAAAAAAGCGTGGGGTGCTTTTTAAGATATTATCGAAATGATAATCCTTCTCATATTTGATTCGATTTTTTTGAAACAAAACTTTTTTTTCTTATTTATACTATTAAAATTTATTTTCTATTTTTTAGTTTGGTTTTCTATATAAAGCGTGTTATTTAGTTTTTTTAAACTATTATTTATTTTATCCTACTAAGGTGAAGCAAAGGAAGTGTTCAAACTAAAACCTTGGTTAGAGTTTGACTAGCGAGCGAGTATCAATCGATTCGTGTTCATCGCAAGAGTGTCATAAACTATTTTTTACCTTAGTCGGGTTTTAGTTTTTGAACTTGTGTCTTGTTACAGGTATATATTATGTTCAACTAATGTCTAACATAAGTATAGCTGTCACCTAGTTTCACAGTGCCCAGATGGGGCTTTTAACTCAAGATGTGACAGTTCAATTATACTTGTACTATTATTGACCGAGTGAGCGCGAAGCGCGAGCAAAGAGTCTCTGTTTTAGCTTGAGCAAAAATGCTTTCGTATGTCCGGATGTCTGTCCGGATTTTTGTTCTCCTCTACAGGTCGCATTTCTCAACCGCTCTAGACGAAACTTGGTATACAGATTAAACGAATTTTTAGATAATTTTACCGTCGGGGATTTGCGGGGGGGGGGGGGGGGGGGGGAGAGTTGCATTCCCCAAAAAGGGGGTTCTTTATTTATATGAAAGAGGTAGTATTTTCACATTTCGGCATGATGAGCAGAATAGATCCTCAAAATGCAATAAATTGCTCACTTTTAGGTACCAGTGGAATCAGCCTCTTACCTACTAGGTAGGGATTCATGGAGAACCTTGGTTATTAATGTTAGTTTTGCAATAACTAACTAGATGGCACTACTGAGCACTGTTAGATTGTTTGCAAAAAAGTTTATAATCGCGAGGTCTACAGCTCACAGAGCCCCTAGTTTATTCTGTCCTTCAATTCCGAAAGACGACATATTTCCAGGAAAAAGGATATGATAGGGCAGCGATAAGTAGAAGGAAAGATCTGGCCTAGATTGTCACAATATTTTTTTAGTGGATATTATGTACTGCGGTGGGTGGATATTATGTACTGCGGTGGGTGGATGTTCTGTATCATGATGACGCATGCGAGATTTTTCTTCCAGAATGCCTTGACTACCAGGAACAGCTGTTGTTTCCTTGCCAGAAGAGCAATGCTCTCAGAGGTGACATGGTCCGGGGCAACTATTGCTACCACAATGCTGACGAGCTTGCCACAGGCGGAGTCAACGCCACACTGCACGAGTTTCCACACATGGTAAGTTTAAGCATGGTGGCTCATTCGGGTGTAAGGCCTTGGGTTCTATTCTCAACCAAGGGCGTCGCCAGCTCATGGCCTAGGGGGGGGGGGGGGGGGGGGGGGGGAGAAGGGGGGGGGGGTATTTAAAAAAAAAAAAAAGCACTGGAACGAGCAAATTTCTTTTTTTTCTTTCAATTACAAAACGAAAAATAATTCCTAATCATAGGAAAATGCTGAAAAAAACTATAATAAGTACTTATACAGATCGCAAAAATTTGAGCTCCTAATATCTGCATAGAAATTAAAAATGTGTCTAAAAGAAGAGCTATTTTTAACTGTAATTTTTTATTTATTTTTTATTACGGACTAGGCAATCGTTTGACCATGATCTCACCTGATGGAAAGCGATGATGTGGTCGAAGGTGTAGCACGCTTGCCTAGTAGATACCTATTCACTCTTGACTTGAATACACCGGGGTTAAAATTTACCGGAAACACTGACGAGGGCAGGGCATTCCACTCCTTTGCAGTTCTTATAATAAATGAAGGACGCTTCGTTTTTGTGCGAGGTATTTCAACCATAAAAGGATGGCGCTTTGCTGATCGTCTAGTCGTACGGTGATGGAAAGGTAATGGGGGAATCAGGTTGTGCAGTACTTGTGCATACTCTCCATATTGCAATCTGTGGAATACCGCCAGGCTTGCTACCTCACGTCACCTACTCTTTACCAGAGTGTCATCTCCAATGAGCCTGATAGCACGTCTCTCAATTGAATCCAAAGACTCGAGCTGATACTTGGCAGAACCGTTCCAGAGTTGGCAGCAGTACTCCATAGAAGATCGGACCTGTGCTTGATAAAGATTCAAAAGCTGTCCCGGTGTGAAGTACCGCCTAACCTTAGACAAAATACCAAGTTTTTTTGCAGCTACCTTGGCTTTGGATTCAATATAAGACCCAAAATTCAGGTTTGATGTGAGTTCGACACCCAAAAGCTCCAAATGGTCGCCTATTGGTATTGTTACACTTTGGAAAG
The DNA here is from genome assembly GCA_946251855.1 of Alsophila aescularia. NCBI lineage: Eukaryota > Metazoa > Arthropoda > Insecta > Lepidoptera > Geometridae > Alsophila > Alsophila aescularia. Next base: position 67,314,660 of record OX276374.1, read on the forward strand.
ACGGAGATCGGTTTAGAGGACTCTTTTTAGCAGAAAACAAACACGCCTGCGTTTTAGTAGCATTAAACTTAACCAGGTTAGCATCGCCCCAATCGGACACGCCTTCTAAGGCTAAATTTAAACCGTCTACCATAGCCTCATTGATAGAGGTACACCGGCATTGATAGCTATTTGATCAGACGAGCAGCCCTCTAAGACTACTTGAATAGATCGTTCCCTCAAGAAATGAACTATCCTATTGCATAAGCCAACAGGTAAACCATATGAGGGAAGCTTGTTTAAAAGGCCATCGTGCCAGACCCGATCAAATGCCTTCGATATGTCAAGGGAGACGGCAAGCACCTCACCATGCATCTCTATGGCTTCGCTCAGTACGTGAGTGGCATACGCGAGAAGATCCCCAGTAGACCGGTTTCGGAGAAATCCGTATTGCCGGTCACTGAGAAGATCATTGTCTTCAAGGTATGCCAAGAGCCTAATGTTTATGACACGCTCCATACACTTACAGAGTAAGAAGGTTATCGATATGGGACGATAATTGGCCGGATCAGCACGACTACCCTTTTTTGGTACTGGTTGTACATTGGCAAGCTTCCAGCTCTTCGGAACTTTACCTGAGTGAAGAGAGAGGCGGTACAAACGCGTTAAGATGGGAGACAATTCGAGCGCACAGTTTTTCAACACAATCGCTGGAATAGCATCAGGACCATTGGCCTTGTTCACATCTAGAGCTCGAAGCGTTCTGAGAACCTCCTTCTGGCGAATGCGAATTTCGGGCATAAAAACCCCGCAATGAGGAAGGCAGGAAGGTGTCTTGCCTTGGAAGCATCTAGATGCGAGGCTTCTGCAAAAAGAGAAGCAAATAAATTTGCTTTGTCTCCAGCAGTGTGAGCTAGTGATCCATTAGGTTTCAGCAATGGTGGCAGTGAGGGGCGGCAGAAGTTTTCTTCGACCGACTTGGCCAGGGACCAAAAAGCTTTGCTACCCGCGGGGTATAAAGCCAGTTTGGCCCCAATTCGAGTTACGTGATCAAAATGGGCCTTCCTAAGTATCTTCTTGCAGGTCTTAGCGGCAACGTGAAATTTTCTTTTCTTAAGCCGAATATCAGAAGACTTGCGCTTTCAAGCATCAGCCCAGTCTAGATATGCCGCACGCTTTAGAGCCACATCACGACCATAATCATTGATCAGCCTTGGCTGAGCTTTGCTGGAAAGTCTTGTCACTGAATGGAATGAAATATTCCATTGCCTGACATATTACCTCTGTAACAGCAGACGCGCAAGTCGACGGGTCCTGGGAGGTGAAACATGTTTGCCGCCAAGTGTACGATGCAAGGAATTGCCGCATCTCGTCCCAATCTGCTGAGTTGTATAGCCACACGCGCCTATTACCCTTAAGGCTAGGATCAGGTGGGGGAATACACTGAGACGAACTTAACCAGGCAGTGATCAGAGCTACCAAGAGGTGGGGATACTGATACGGAGTATCGGTCTGGTTCAGTCGTCATCAACCGGTCGAGACAGTTGGCAGTGTCACCGTCACGGTCTGGTACCCGTGTCAGCTCCTGCACCAGCTGAGAGAAATCTAACGCCAGAGCGAGCTTCCGCGTCTCTCTACCAGCGTGGTCGGCTTTTTGGTATGGGACAAGCCACTCCTTGTGCTGGGCGTTAAAATCCCCCAAAAACACCAATTGAGCAGACGGGTAACGCTGTTGGGCCACACTTGCCGCCTCACTAAGATAGTCTACCAATAAAGTAGTCCCCCGATCTCCGCTGTGAGAGCGGTACACACAAGCATACATCATTTTCTCTATACCCGTGTCCACCAGCACCCAAATCACCGAGAAGTTGAAGAAGAAGAACTCAAAACATTGTAATCGTAAGTTTTCAGCAGGAAGATACGTAAATAGAGCAAGGGAACCTGGTTCAACCCGGATAACTGCAGGTTACCGCTAACCCGTCACACACGTTTTAGGCGCACGTATAGGCTTGAACTTGTAAGGGTTTAACAATAGACTGTAGCAGAGCGGATGGCACTTGGAATGGAATGAAAGTCATATGGAAAATAATCAGTGAAACGACTTGCTTAGGACATACATTGGCTTTTTTACTTTTGGCTACCTTGTTTTGAATCTCTAGGGAATCTCCCCCCTGCCCCCCCCTTGGCGACGCCCTTGTCTCAAGTATAATATTTTGGTAAGCGTACACGTTGTGGTTTTGGATTATATCCTCGACAATAGTTTATGTTTATGTTTAGTGCATTCTCAAATTTATTTTTTGTTTCCTTTTCAAATTTACGTATTTTTATTTGTTTTTCAGAGTTTTTTTTTTGCTATTTAAATTTTCACGTTTTTTTTATTTATTTTTTGGTGTTTTGTCATTGGTTTGTAAGCTTCCCTGAAAGTTTCAGCCGGATAGCTAATCAGGAAGTGCTCGAAATTTGAGTCGCAAGATTCCAGGACAAAATACATAGATACAAGTGAAGTAAATAAAAGCTTTTAAACTTAAAAATAGTACAATCGGCGGCCTTATCGCTAAGTAGCGATTTGTGAAGTGAATAAGCTTATGGTTAGCGAAAACGTCGTGGTCGTGGATTATATCCTCGACAATAAACTTCATGGAATCCTCTTTTGAACTCTTTTACCCGACTACGGTGAAACAAGGGAAAGGTAATGAGTTTAACAGTCTAAGTATGTATGTATGTATGTATGTATGTGGGTATATGGATGTTCCTCCGTAGCGTCGCCCCTATTGGTCCGATTTGACAACCGAAGTATCAATCGATTTGTCTTCATGTACAGAGTGTCAAAAGCTATACATACATTTTTACCTTACTACAGCGAATCAAAGCAAGGGTTATGTGTTCAAACTAAAAACTTGGTCTGATTTTGACTAGCAAGGTATCAATCGATTCGTCTTCATCGCAAGCGTGACATAGTCTATTTTTCACCGACCATAGTCGGGTTTTAGTTTTTGAACTTGTATTGTTAACTTATAAAAAAATTGGTTACACTTAAAATCCATAAAAAACGAATGTTACTAATAATAGATGATGATGTTTGCAGGTCCTTCTTCGATACGGAGACGACAACCAAACCTCCAGTTGGTTCTGTGGCGGAACTCTTATCAGCGAGAATTTCGTTCTGACTGCTGGCCATTGTATCTCGACCAGTACGAAGTAAGGATACTTATATGGACAAACAAATAAATACAATACCACTTTAGCAAATTAGAATTTAGTGCTATTGTCTGGGACCCACGTCAGGCAGTATACTTAGAAAGGCTTCAGCGTAAATTGGCCCTTAGGCAAAAATTGCTGCTAGTTATCCACTACTGTCAGATACTGCGTAGTGAGATTAATAACTCCGGTATATTAGCTAGTACCAAAATTAATCTCGTTAAAAAGTCTATACAAAAAAGATTATAAAAAATATGGTTAAGTAAGTAGTCTTAATAGAAGCTTCGTCTAATACTTTCTTTGTATAGTCATTTTGTTACTCACCGTTTTTTTCTACTTTTCTATAAGTAGAAGAAAGGTGTACGAGGTTACCCCATTATGACCAGGCTCAATTAATAAATTTTCCCACGCTAGTTCCGCCTCTACACTCAGCCACCGGCTACCCGCAACAAGCACTGAGGTAGCGTAACAAGGTTGAATATCGCGAGCGCTGTTTCAACACACAATTAGCTCGGAACTAAATGACGTATGTCTCAAAAGTTATTTATTTGATTGGCAGGCAAATAATGTAGCTAGGTCAATTTTGTCTAAACAGTAGAAAATAAACTATATTTTCTAGCTGTGAAATTTATTTTAGAGATAAAACTTAAGCCGTTCAGCAGAAAAATAAAAACATTACTGAAAGTAACGTAATTTTTGATAAGAAAATGTATTTAATGAAATTCTGTTTATTATATGTTAAGTTTCACATTTATTAGGTTTGTGGTTGACCTAGCATAGTTACGGAAAAATCCCTTAAATGTTGGAGCCTGGTCTTAAGGAAGAATGCGCATATGGCAAAACATAAGCAATATAATCTCATAGTTAAACTGGTTGTAAACAGTCAGATTATTTACCCAAGTATTGGCATATAGTTACTTTCCAATTTATTAATGGTTCATTATTAGAGTCCTTTTCTAAATGAGTACTAAAGGAGCATCAAGTGCACCAAATACATTGATCCCCTGTAGATAAATAAGGAAATCTACAGATCATTACTAAATTTCATAGACGTCTAGCTGTTCTAGCTCGGCAGTCTCTTTGCGAGCGCATTTTCACTCTGGCTTGAGGCGCTGGGAAAGAAAAAGTCAGTTATGTTATGCAGTTATCATTGTTTTCTTCACCAGCGTTTTAGCGAAGTACGCAGTTCTGGGCACACTGAGACGTAGCAACGATGCTAACGGCGGTCACCGGTACAAGATAAAGAGGATCATCAAACACCCAGATTACAACCCACCACAAAAGTACAACGACATCGCTCTACTGGAGTTGGAAAAATCGTAAGGAACCTTTTAAATATGTACCAATATCTAATAATACTTGACTACGTCATCAGCTATAGAGCTTGAAAAAAAAAACGATAGGTACATTTAGTAGGAATAGTAGGCTGTCAGCTCCAGAGTAAGCAAAACTGTGAGATATCTAGTTTGTACCATTATCGAATATGATATTAACAGACCACCCAACGCTCAAATAAATCAGCATTGCACTATTGCATTAGCAAAACCCTGAATGTGAGAATCGAATCTCGCGCTTTCAGCTCTATGTACCTACTTCTTCGTCGTGAGGATGTTTTACACCTATTTTTAACCCCCAAATAAAGAAACGTGTGTTATAAGTTTAGGGTGTGTATCACTCTTTGTGTGTGTGCGTGTGTGTGTGTTGACGAACGAATTGACAGATTTTGACGCGGTTTTTTCTGTTTAAAAGCTGATATGATCGAGATGGTTCTAAGATATATGGAGAGGGGGAGGAAGGAGGGGGAAGGTGAGAAAAAGGGGGTAAAAATCGTAGCTTCCAAATGAATGGACCAATTAAGCTGTTTTTTTATTTTTGAAAGCTGGGGTATACGAGATGGTTCATAGCTATACTGGAGGGATGTATGCTATGATGAGACGGAGGGGGGGGTGTGAATCGTAGCAAATGGACCAATTTAGCTGCAGTTTTTATGTTTGAAATAAGAGGGTGAGGGGGAGGAGGGATGTGGATGAGGGGGGGGGGTGAAGTGGAGGGGGTTGTATAAATTTTTAATTTGCGCTTATTTTAATACGGGACAACATGAAATCATTTTAAGTCTGTTCTCCATTATTAATCGATTGAAGTGGATTTCCGAATCAAAGTCGAAACGGTGTATGTATGTTTATCTGACTATAACTTTCAGATTGCTCATCCGATCTTATGTGTATAATTTTTCAGGGTTTCACTTGATCAGTACACAATTCCAGCATGCCTCCACACCGGAAATGTGATCGACGATAGCAAAGCCTCGGCTACCGGCTGGGGACAATTTGACCACAGGGGAGGAGAAACTGCTGATGTTTTGCAGAAGGTTATTGATTTATATTTTTATACATCTAAAGTGCATATTTATAACCCTTTTTGAAAATCCTCCACGCAGGCAAGACTATTTGTTGTATGAAAATATATAAATATTTTTGTCCTTCAGGTTATCCTCACCAAGTTCACCCCCGTGGAATGCGCGCACAAGTACGAAAAGAGCCATCTCATGCCATATGGCTTCAACTCCAACTCCCAGACTTGCTTTGGAGACAGAGAGACTGGTCAGGACACCTGCGATGTAGGTCAAACAAAAGCTATTAAGTATAAGGTGTGAAACCGTGAATAGCAGTGCGGTGCGGCATTGCAACTGAAAAGTCTGCATCTCATCCGCACACCCATGTATTGAAGTATGTATTCACGCACACTCGTAGCGCTCGTAAAACATAGCGAAAACGTTACGTAGCGTCCTGCGTGTGCTGCCCTACAACGTCCTACGTATGCTACCACAATCGTCGTCGTTTTTGCTAGTAGGCCTCCAGAGTTAGGTTATTTTGCGGTGGGTATGTAACTTTTTCGCCAGCCCGCACTGGGTCAGCGTGGTGGATTATGGCCCTTTGACAGAAGGCCAGTGTCCCAGCTGTGGGAACGTAGGCTGATAATGATGTAACTTTTGTGTCAAAAGCTTACGTAAGCATGACGCACTACGTGATTTAAATACAAGTTTTAGTTAATTACAAGGCCTCGCAACCCTATGCATGCTCTAACGCGGACTCGGTGGCGTTAAGGTATTTTATATTTTGAAGCTCTAAAAGGTTTTTGTGTTTTGAAACTGATTAAGTAGATCAAAAACGTTGCGATGAATTTAACTAAACTGAATCTTCACAGGGTGATAGCGGCGGGCCCCTTCATGTGAAGAATAAGGACATAGCCTGCATGTACACCATCATCGGCGTCGTTTCCAACGGCAAAACTTGTGGACAGAAAGATGAGCCTGGACTGTACACCAGGGTCGACTACTTCATAGACTGGATTGAAGATATAGTGTGGCCTAATTAATTCATTTTGAGAACGGAAAAACAACCCTTATTAACTATGTACTTTTTTCATAATAATATTAGTGATAAAACACATTTATACTTACAGAAATATCGGGTCTTTCATTAAATCCTGTCACGATGAGTTTTTTCGTTTTACTCGTAAACAGTTCGTTTGGAGTAGGATAAATAGGTTAGGTTACTAACTTTTTCTAAAGTACCTAAGTCCTGATTTGCATAAACAGTTCGTGTGGTCAAACGATTGCATAGTCAGTAAAAAAAATAAAATTGGAGTAGGATAACTAGGATACTTACGTCTCTAAAGTGCGTATTTCCGAAGCACCGGTAGAGTCAGAAGGGTTTTTCTTTCTCCTGTATGAGATTTAACTCTGTTAGCACATGAAAGGGAAATTACCTTTTCAAACTCAAAGCATACTTAGTACACCTACATTTTATTGATTTGATATTTTTATAATACTTTAGAGATGTTAATTTTGACTTATTACAATAAAATACTTTGACTTTGACTAACTTGTTCTAAAGTTCCTAAGTTCTGTTTTACTCGTAAATAGTTCGATTGGAATAAGATAACTAGGTTACTAACTTTTTCTAAAGTAGCTAAGTTCTGTTTTACTCGTAAATAGTTCGATTGGAATAAGATAACTAGGTTACTAACATGTTCTAAAGTTCCTAAGTTCTGTTTTACTCGTAAATAGTTCGATTGGAATAAGATAACTAGGTTACTAACTTTTTCTAAAGTAGCTAAGTCAAATTTACTGATCTATTTAACTTCTCCAGGCAAAAACTCAAAATCCGTGTGTGTTTCACCACTGTTTATAGCATAACTACTTTTAAACTATAAATGACTCACGGTGGTTTATCGAAAGCAGAAATTTCGATTAGGTATTTTAGGATAGGACATAACCACATACATATAAAATATACATCTCTGAATATGGGCTCTGAGGGGCGTCTGCATACTATATTTACAGATAACACTTACTATACTTTTCACCACGTCTAGGAAGACAGCCTATCGTGCTTTTTGGTTTTGGTTTCCCATTGAAACCCTTAAAGATGTGCTCCGTGATGCGGTGCACTTGCTGATGGCAAGAGTGTTTTGCTCTTAAGCCGAACTGCTCATCCGGGATGAGATTTTTGATTTTCGCGATGGATCGGAGTCGCTTCAGAAGGATTCGCTCGTAGATCTTCCCCAGAAAGTTGAGGAGACTGATGGGACGGTAGCTGGATGCCTTTTTGCCTGGTTTGTGAATGCCGATGAAGTCGGCACTCTTCCAGGCATCGGGGAAGGAACAATTGCTCAAGGCTGCATTGAAGATGCTGACTAAGAGATTAACTAACGGGACAGAAAAGTGCTTGAGGACCCTGTTGCTGATGCCGTCACCACCAAGGGCCTTTCGCACGGTCCATGATGATCAACTCAGCCTCTGCGTCATCAGCAACATGGGGGCCTTTCCGTTATCCAATGTTGGATGTAGGCCTCCCTTTTTTTCCACTCATGGCAGTCTTGTTCCCAACTCTTCCAGTCATGACCTGCATGTCGCCTAACGTCGTCCACCCAGCCCGTGGTCCACCCAGGTGAACTGAGCAGGTGGACCACGATCAATGCCCGGGTCATCCCCGCCCTCGGGCGTTAGCTCGAGGCTAGGTGGAGCATTGGTCCGTACCATTCCGAGCACTGCTCTTTCCATATCTCTGCTCGACTCTGAATTTCTCCGCGGATCTCCTATCCCGTTCCCTAAACTTCGCCTAACTATAATATGTTTTACGTTATTGTCTGTACTGTATCCGGCGAAATTAGAATCCGACCAAGTCAGAACAAACTGATTTATAACAATGAAACAAAATTATTTACAAGGAACATCTTGTAATTATTTTTTTAACGGGCTAGTGCTTTTATTAATAAAATGTATGGCTAATTCTTAGTGGCAAATTTTGTTTTTTGCTTATTTGAACTATATACTGTTTATGAGACTAAATTCATGAAATAACAACTTAATCCTTTTTCATAACCAAACAGGCAAATTTATGATAGGTATCAGTAATCAAAAGAGATAATTTATGATCAGTTTGCTCCTAAGTTCGGTCATTCAACGAAATAGGTATATGATAGGTATCAGTAATCAAAAGAGATAATTAATTAGCAGTTCGGTTCTAAATTCGGTCATCCAACGAAATAGGTATATGATAGGTATCAGTAATCAATAGAGATAATTTATGATCAGTTTGGTCCTAAGTTCGGGCATTCAACGAAATAGGTATATGATAGGTATCAGTAATAAAAAAAGATAATTTATTATCAGTTCGGTTCTAAGCTCGGTCATCCAACGAAATAGGTATACTAATATGCTACGTCAATTAAAACTACACAATTTTAGTGTAAAGTTTTTGTTATATATATTATTAATGTAAGTGACAAATAGGAACTTTCCTGTGATTTTATTAACCAGGTACTTATATTTCAGCGTATATTTTTACTCTAAAATAAAATATTATCACATACTTAGGTAATTATGTTTTTTTTACTTTGTTGTAACAACAAACCGAAATGATGTACCTATCTAAACTTAAAACATAATGATTTCATTTCATTTCACTTTCGTTTGAGTACTTATTAAATTGTCATGTCACAAGTTATTTATAACATTTACAAATAGTCAGTCTAAGAAGCATATGAGTCTTTAAAAATTGTTTTAAATCAAATACTACATAAATATCTCGCACATTTTGGGGTTTTGATGAGCTAACTTTGATTTCAATTGCTAAAATACAATGCACAAAAATGTTGTCCACGCAAGTAATTGGTACACCTATGATTAAATATAAACTTACCAATATATTTTTGCTCATGGCACGATTAGCCGCCCTTATCACTTCTGCGTTGCCGGAACACGACTGACGTCCGACTAAATCGAACTCTGTGTTTGATTGCTAATGTTGTGTTCAATTGCCAGCCGTTATACTACGCGAATCTAAAGTATCTAAAATCGCGTGACCTACGCATATGTAGTTATAAATTCAAAATTATGATCAAAAGATTTTTCTTAGACTATTGGGTGTAAAGTTTATTTAATTACAATGACTTAAATAACATACAAATACACTGAAATTTGGCGAAGCAGTAACCAAATGTTTTACATGCAACGGGAAGTGTGACTCGATGAGAATACGAAAAATGGCCCCGTTTTCGACCATTCGTGTTAATTTTTGGTATTATTTTTACTTCTATTCTGACAAGCTTTATTTATTTTGTAGCCTAATAAATGTTTAATCCTCCAATTTAAAAAATCTGTTTCTATCTTATACCTGTACACAACTTAGCCCTACCAGTTGGCAACGTACCCAATATATGCTGGGCCTTGCCCCTAATGGTTGCACGATGAGCCAAATACAATAGGTACCAGGATTTTGGTCACGCGTCGAAATGACCATGTGGCGGTTGCACTCAGATACGTTTTTTAAAATACGATGAGCTCCCGGTCTTTTTTGTTTTCAGCGACTGCATTGGCCGTTTTCTTATGTTCTAAAATTTTCATCATCCTTCAAATTCTAGGAAGTACAATCCATTATTTTGTTTTGCAATTTGTTTAACTTGATTGTTGTCTCCTATAATACTGGCCTATATTTAATATTAAAATTTCTTTCAAATAGGACTTCGTGGCCTTTGTCGGTTATTTTTCCAAGACATTAGGTTAGTGGTCCGATCAGGTATATAGATGTTGTAATTTACTCTCCCTTTTTTTCAATTGACCTTGTGTGGTTTTTAGACGACAATTTTAGCGTTCCTGTTTCAGGGCTACGTTCGTAAACGTCGCCCGACGACGCTCGATGACAAAAACGCGTTCTAAAACTCAGGGGGCGATCGCTCGGCATCACTCGTAGGCGTTTTTAAATGACGCTCGACGAACGCTCCGGTCGCCTCACGAAATAGGTGGTTGAAAGTCGCCCTGACGTTTTAATGACACTATTTGAGTGTCAACACAAAGTATTTTTTGAATATTTTGAGGTTATACTAATCATTGCGAGCAAATTTTTCATCGAGAGGTATGGAAACTGCCATGGAAGATACGGAAAGGAGGATATTTTACTGATAATGGCCAGTTAATAGTCGATGAACGATGAATTTTTGATGTAAAATCTATTTTGTCAGTGACAGCTCCGCAGTGTCGTTCGAAAACGTCCGATGACGAACGTCGCACGCTGTGGGGCGAACGCTAGTCGTCGGACGAGATTTAGAAACGCCGGAGGTTACGTTATTGAATAACTCTCTTTCCCTACACATATGAGAAGAACATCTGCTGTCAAGGCAATAGATTTCAAGCGCACATTATAGTTACTTTGCTGATTTTTGTTTGTATTAAAGTTTTCCTTCTTTTTTTTGCTCCAGCATGCTTGAATACAATGTCTTTTCCTTTTTTTTTTGTTTTTTTTTGTTTTTCTTCTCGATTTTTTGACAATATTTTCCATTTATTTTAGTGAAATATGCATCGTCTTACTTTTACGGCTGTTTGATTTTTGTTGCCTCACTTTCCTCAATTATTTTTATTTTTAATTATTCGGGGGTCAGAGTGTACCCTTAGGGGCTCTATGGAAAAAAGATATATAAAAAAAAAAAAAAAAAACACGATATCTTCGTTTTACGCCGAGACGGTTTTGGATGACAGCAGCTGTCAAACTTAAAATAACTATAACTCTTAAACTATTGATCTTAGACTAGTAGTTTCTTTATTGAAGTGATACATCACATCGAGATCTTTGGATAACAGCTGTCAAACTTAAAAGGGCTATAACTCTGCAACTATTGATCTTAGTTTAATAGTTTGTTTGCAGAAGTGATAGATCTCATTGAGATTTTCATTTTACATGACAGCTGTCAAACTTAAATGGCTATAACTCTGAAACTATTGTCCCTAGACTAGTAGTTTTATTACAGTAATGATACATCTCATTGAGATCTTTATTTTACATGACAGCTTTCAAACTTAAAAGGGCTTTAACTCGGAAACTATTCATTCTAGACTAGTAGATTCTTTGCAGAAGAGATCTATCAATATCTTTGTTATGGATGACAGCTTCTAAACTTAAATGAGCTCTATCTCAAAAACTATTGATCCTAGACTAGTAGTTTCTGCACCGAAGTGATAGATCTCCTTGAGATCTTCATTTCACATGATATCTGTCAAAATTAAAATAGATATAACTCTGAAACTATATACTATAGACAAGTAGTATTTTTACAGAAGTGATATATCACATCGATATCTTCGTTTTGGATTACAGTTTGGAGACCATCGACCCTATTATACAAAAGAGGACGGGGCAACCTAGAACTTCATGTAAACTACACCCGGACTAGATACAACTACAGGAAAACACACCCACACAGCTAAATTTGCACTGTCGTACACTTCATGCACCAACAACAAATATAGAGAAACATACGCAGATAGAAGCGCAAAAGAGATAACAACATTAATTCTCGAACCAAATACGATTCGGGTATCGGGTAAGTTCGTCTTAGTCCGTAAACATAAAGTAATGTAAGGAACCGTCAGCAAATAAATTTCAATTAAATAAAATAATATTAGCTTCTACCGCGGTTTTGATCACCAATGTAAAAAAAATATTGTTAAGATTGGTAGTTTTTTGTAGTAGGTACTTAAAACAACGGTGTTAGTGTGTGCTTGAGTAACAATATTTGAACATTTTATCGTCCAATAATACTATTTACGAAAGTTTGTTTTTATGTTACACAATCACGCTCAGACTGCTGATAAGACTATGATGAACATTTGAAAAAAACTCGATTTCTTGGCCATAAATGAAACTAGTGTCAATCGTTAGGGCAAATAAAAAGTGAAAAAGTAGAAACAAAAAGTGTTCTATGAAAAAAAAAACGTGATATACTGTAAGACATATTTGGGTTTATTTTTTCGTCCAACTTCACGGCAATATTAATATGTCGTGCAATTATGGGATGGCGCATGTTAGATTAGTTGTTTGTGATATTAATTTCATCAGACCCCCTCATCCCTTCCTGACCAAGACTGAAAATCAATATTGCAACTTTATGTTCCTAACGCATGTAAAAGACGAAAAAATATTTTTATACGCAAATATCTCAGAAAATATATCACTTAGGCAGTTTATTAATACACTTTATGATTATATATTTTTTCCTGTCTATTGACACGAACTCATTAATGGCCAAGAAATCGCCATTTTTTTTTTCAAATTCGCTGCTGTTTTTGTATGCCAATAAGGTAATATGCTCTTTAATATAGTACATATCACCTACCCAAAAATAAGGACCTGCGCTTTTTAATATCTTCCTATATCCTTTGTGAGTTGTATACATATGTTCTGATTTGAAGGTATTGAATATAATCAACTGTTATTGTTGGTTAGCCAATCTGGCTCTTCCCCATGGACAACTGCATATTACTAGTACTCTAGACAGACTATTGACGAACGTCGCAATTAGCTCATTTGAGTATAGCCACTTTGGCGCTGTTGGCGCTGATAGCTTTGGCAGTCGTGAGCGTCCACGGAACTAATGTATTTACTACGTACGTAAGCGCTCGGTTGTCCACGCGCTGAAGACCGCAGGACCAAACTGATAACCCAAAAAAATATGGCCGACGCGACACATCTAACCTCAAAATGGTAATTGATTGTATATGCGTTGAGACTACAGGTACTTGATGGTCAACCCACAAAAAAAATAAGGTCGACGCGACACATCTGGCTGCAAACTGGGGATTTATTGGGTACGTGACGAGATCACAGGTATCTGATTGTCAACCCACAAAAAAAAGAAGGTCTACGCGACACATCTGGCCGCGCCGACTTTGCGTAAACAAACAGTTTTTATGACCACTTCATTGAGCGCTTAGATAAACAAACTGGTGATTTATGGAGCTAAATAGGTACGGCACATATTTCAAGTGTTTATGTTGTGGGTTTCGAAGCAAAATAATTATATAAACACGCTTAGATTTGAATGATTATTGAGGTCAATAATGTTCAAAATCGAGTGGCAAAATTTATGTCGCTATCGAGTGGTCCGATGATCGATGAAAACAAAAAATGTCACTGTAGCGTTAGTTGCGATGATCAATGAAAACAAAACAAGTGACTGTAGCGCATATAATCAATCGAGCGGGTAAGTAGTTAACGTATTTACTTTTTTGTACTATTGTACGTTCAGTGGGGTGCTTTGAATCGGCACAAACGAAAGTACGGTAGAGCCTATCCATAGAGAACAGTGCTCTTCCCTCTGTCTTCTGACAACTCGTAGCCACTTATGTTTCCACAGTTCGTCTTTAGGAAACCCTATTAATAACAATTAACATATCAGTGGGTGTAGAGTAGATAAAATAAACATGTGAAGAAATATCAGGAACATGTTAGAAAGTATCTATTATGTTGACGATTCTAATATAAACAAGGGGTAAATACCTAAAGGTAGGTAGATTAAAATAAAATATGCAATTTTTAAGTGAATAAAAACAATTCTAAAATCTATGTTATTTTTTTCTTCCTGACGGTACAAAGAGATCTGGGCCCTATTTCATAAAGCGACAAATCATAATAAACCTACAAATGTCAGTCAAATACGCAAAACCTGCGTTTCATATAACAAAAATGTACGACATTTCTATAGTTTGACATTTGTCAGTGTACTATAGTTTTATGAAATAGGGCCTTGATCAAACTTTTATACGCCGTTTGTCTTGTCGCACTCTTACGAATCGTATATTTCTGTCCCTTTCTGCAAATGGCGATTTTCAAACAATATCAATCAGTAGAATTTTAAAGAAAATTATTATTTATAGTACTTACGAGTGAAAAGTAATGCAGTGCAACTTATTTTTGTTTCTTGAGCTATTTGTGCACTTTATAAAAGAACAGGAAGGCATTTTTGCTGCGAATTCTAAATAATCTGTGGTAAAGTACACGCACGTGTTACACCAACGCATCTCCGATTACGACTGAGGCCAATAGTGTGCATTGCACCTAATAGACGCGGTCCATGCTGAGTAGTTGGTCCCTAGTCCTCCTTTGTTTAATAGGGTCGATGTCGGAGATAGCATATTTGCAATGGATCGTGGTACTATATAAAGATATGTTTTTTAATGCCATCCTGTAGTAAGCATCAAGAAAAAAAGCTTTTGTGAAGACGACATCTTCCTTGGACCCCTCACTGATGATATAAGGGCTTATAATGAACCAGGCCTCAGGTGTAGCCAAAGAGGTGGAGACAGAATTTTCTCGATGGTTCGTGGTACCATATTAAGGTATGTTTTTTGATGCTATTGTGTAGTACGCATCAAGACAAAGAGCGTTTGTGAAGACAACATCTTCTTTTGACCCCTCACTGATGAGATAAGGGCTTATAATGAACCAGGCATCAGGTGTTGCCCAAGGGATGGAGACAGAATTTTCTCGATGGTTGCCAGCTTTTACGATACGCAGCAATTCCATAAGAACCGTTTTGCACTTGCTGAAGTTAAGTGGATATCTATACCACAGTACATATATGACTATATGACTATATATGTATATATATGACTATATATGACTATATGACTATATATGTATATATATGACTATATATGTACTGTGTCTATACATATAATAAAGCAGTAGGTATAATGAAGATCCATACCAAAATATATGAATTTTGAATGGATATAGCGTATACCCTAGAATAAATATAGGATACTTTTATCCCGGAAAATTGTAAGTTTCCACGGGAAAACTATAAAATGTTCATTACTCGGATTGGAACGGTTTTTATAGAAACAAAATAACAAGTCTGACAATTTTACATCAAGAGAGTTGGTACTATGCCTACTTTTACAATTTTACATCAAGAGAGTTGGTACTATGCCTAGTTTTACAATTTTACATCAAGAGAGTTGGTACTATGCCTACTTTTACAATATTACATCAAGAGAGTTGGTACTATGCCTACTTTTACAATTTTACATCAAGAGAGTTGGTACTATGCCTAGTTTTACAATTTTACATCAAGAGAGTTGGTACTATGCCTACTTTTACAATTTTACATCAAGAGAGTTGGTACTATGCCTACTTTTACAATTGTACATCAAGAGAGTTGGTACTATGCCTAGTTTTACAATTGTACATCAAGAGAGTTGGTACTATGCCTAGTATTACAATTTTACATCAAGAGAGTTGGTACTATGCCTAGTTTTACAATTTTACATCAAGAGAGTTGGTACTATGCCTACTTTTACAATTTTACATCAAGAGAGTTGGTACTATGCCTACTTTTACAATTTTACATCAAGAGAGTTAGTACTATGCCTAGTTTTACAATTTTACATCAAGAGAGTTAGTACTATGCCTAGTTTTACAATTTTACATCAAGAGAGTTGGTACTATGCCTAATTTTACAATTTTACATCAAGAGAGTTGGTACTATGCCTACTTTTACAATTTTACATCAAGAGAGTTGGTACTATGCCTACTTTTACAATTTTACATCAAGAGAGTTGGTACTATGCCTAGATTTACAATTTTACATCAAGAGAGTTGGTACTATGCCTACTTTTACAATTTTACATCAAGAGAGTTGGTACTATGCCTAGTTTTACAATTTTACATCAAGAGAGTTGGTACTATGCCTACTTTTACAATTTTACATCAAGAGAGTTGGTACTATGCCTACTTTTACAATTTTACATCAAGAGAGTTGGTACTATGCCTAGTTTTACAATTTTACATCAAGAGAGTTGGTACTATGCCTACTTTTACAATTTTACATCAAGAGAGTTGGTACTATGCCTACTTTTACAATTGTACATCAAGAGAGTTGGTACTATGCCTAGTTTTACAATTTTACATCAAGAGAGTTGGTACTATGCCTACTTTTACAATTTTACATCAAGAGAGTTGGTACTATGCCTACTTTTACAATTTTACATCAAGAGAGTTGGTACTATGCCTAGTTTTACAATTTTACATCAAGAGAGTTGGTACTATGCCTACTTTTACAATTTTACATCAAGAGAGTTGGTACTATGCCTACTTTTACAATTTTACATCAAGAGAGTTGGTACTATGCCTAGTTTTCCAATTTTACATCAAGAGAGTTGGTACTATGCCTAGTTTTACAATTTTACATCAAGAGAGTTGGTACTATGCCTACTTTTACAATTTTACATCAAGAGAGTTGGTACTATGCCTAGTTTTACAATTTTACATCAAGAGAGTTGGTACTACGCCTACTTTTACAAGTTTACATCAAGAGAGTTGGTACTATGCCTACTTTTACAATTTTACATCAAGATAGTTGGTACTATGCCTAGTTTTACAATTTTACATCAAGAGAGTTGGTACTATGCCTAGTTTTACAATTTTACATCAAGAGAGTTGGTACTATGCCTAGTTTTACAATTTTACATCAAGAGAGTTGGTACTATGCCTAGTTTTACAATTTTACATCAAGAGAGTTGGTACTATGCCTACTTTTACAATTTTACATCAAGAGAGTTGGTACCATGCCTACTTTTGCATTGGTTTTAATATCCTGGAAGAACATAGGATGCTTTTTTCACGATAAACTGTAGTCCGCGCGGATGATCTGGTGGGCGGGAAATCTGGTATTTTAATTAAAATTGTTTAAGGGTACATAGAATAGGCTACTGAACAGGAATATAATATTTTTAAAATCGTGTCTTTCTGTATGTTTGTTCGCGCATCACGTAAAAACTACTAAATCGATTGCGATGCGGTTTTCACTGTGGATAGCTTAGGACTTAAAACTGGAGTACTTGGTATCTTAATACGATGATTAGATGCCGAGCAATCGATAAAAAAACTATTTGACGTCTGAATGAATTTTGAAGAAATGTAGTATATTGGTAGGTACTTTTGGTCATGCAATAACACATAATTATGCGCTAATTTTAAAGAAATGACCACGCGGGTAAAGCCGTGGACACAGCTAGTATATTAAGACCAGGCTCTGCTTTATAAGGGCTTTTTCAAACCACAAACCTGATAAATGTGAATCTTAGCATATATGCTTTTGAGATCTTTATCTCTCTAAGAGTAAGACCAAAACATGATTAACAGAATTGCATTCGATACATTTTCTTATCAAAAATTATATTATTTTAGGTAATATTTTAATTTTTCTACTCAACAGCTTAAGTTTTATCTCCAAAATCAATCTCACAGCAAGAAAATATAGTTTATTATTTAATGCTTAGACAAAACTTAAATTAAAAAATATTCAAAAAATTGCCTGCCAATACTCACTCAATAATAACTCATAATAACATAATAACTCATTTAATTCCGAGCAAAATTGTGATTGTGTGTTCAAACAGCGCTCGCGATATTCAACCTTGTTACGCAGACACTTAAGAATAAGAGTAAGAATAAGAATAAATTTATTGTTTAAAACTGTGTACATTCAGATCTTAAAATATAAATTTGTTTCAACAGTTTGTCCATTCCGGACGTACAATATTAAGTAAAGTATAACAGTTTATTATTACACTCCTACGTTAAACTAAAGCTACACACATTATAGGTATACAGTAGACACAGAGTAAATTTATTAATATTTGGAGATCTAGTTGACATCAAAGAACTCATTTAATAGACTTTATTCAATAGCCATTCCTTGAGTTGATTTTTAAATTGAATGCCATTTATAGATTTTAAATGCGTTGGTAAATGATTGTAAATTCGGATGGCACTGACAAAGGAACTTTTGTAATACATTGTATTATTAATTCTAGGAATACAGATGTTAAACTTATATTTACTGCGAAGATTACCTGCACGACTGGATTGTATGTTAAAGAAGTATTCAGCGTTATTTTTTACTAAAGTACAAATGTCTAAGATGTAAATTCCTGTTAAGGTAA
Source organism: Alsophila aescularia (assembly GCA_946251855.1). Lineage (NCBI taxonomy): Eukaryota > Metazoa > Arthropoda > Insecta > Lepidoptera > Geometridae > Alsophila > Alsophila aescularia. The sequence continues at coordinate 67,333,123 of OX276374.1, forward strand.
GAATTTTCTTATCCTTAAAATAGCTTCGAAGAGAATCTGTCCTTTTTAAATGAAATATATTTCTTATGCAACGTTTTTACATAACAAATGTTGACTGCACATCAACAGAATTGCCCCAGAAGATTATACCGTAGCTTAAGTGAGGATATACATAACTATAGTAAGCATTTGTTGCAATGGCTTTGGATGCTATACAACTCAGCATTGATAGGGAATAGCAGTATTTTGATATTTTTTTATTTACTTTGCCTAAATGAGCATGAGGTCAGATAAACCCAAATTTAATACTTTAGATGTATATCGTTTAACGTTCGTTAATATATTATCGATGCATGATTTAGAGTTTGCAGTTATTCTAGTTGCTTCTCTTATTGTTGCCTGTACATCAAAGAATTGTATCGTGTTTGTAAATAATTCACTATTTTTATTTTTTACTAATAAATTGACATTAAAGTCTCCTAAAATTATTACTTTTTTCTTATTAGTGTAAGTTTGTATAGTAAATTTTCAAGATTTTGAACAAATAAATCTAAATTACTATCAGGTGATATCGCACTCCTAGATCAAAACTGTAACAACTCAAAATTCGTTTATTATTCGTTTATTATATTCGCTAATTAATATTTAGAATTCAATTAAATTGTATTACTTTTCGAACAAAAAACGCAGTTATAAGTTTTTTTCGTCTCCTGAATAATTACCCTCTTTGAGTTGTTACAGTTTTGATCTAGGAGTGCGAATTATGTACATGCATATTACAACATAGTTTAATTCGGTTAAAACTATTCCACAACACTCAGAGTGTTTTTCTATGCCCATATCCATTATCCAGACTATTTTTTTGTATTCAATAGTATTCTTTACAAAAATACATACACCTCCTCGTGATTCATTTTTCCTACTAAAATGTGCAGCTTTCGTATAGCCATTAATTTATAATTATCTATTTCATTATTAATTATGAATGTTTCACTGAAACAACCGATATCTATGTTTTGTTCTTCAGTCAGTATTTCTAAATAGTCTATTTTATTTTTAGACATAATACCTTGAGTATTCATGTGCATAATACTTAAGTTGTTTGTTTCTTCAGTTACGAAAAAACTGTGACGAGTTTTCAGTCAGACTAAGTTTATCTGGACTATTGTTTATAGTTTTCTTATAATAAAATGGTATCGTTCCTGGTTTTGGTGTGATGTCTGTTATTTGGTTCATACTGATGTTTTGCAAGTTAGATTTGCTTGTAGTCGTATTTTTTCTATATTAGTCTTATTTTTGTGGGTTTTACTTTTGTTTATTTTATCAAATAAGAAAGGAATCGTTCCTAGTTTAAGTTTATTTTGTCGGTTTTGTTTGTTATTTTGAATTATGTTTTTGCCTAAGTAGCAAGATTTGTAGTCTTTTGTATTAATCAAGTCATTTAAGACCTTGCATTGATTCATATCGGATCTATAAGGATATCTTTTTTTTGTGTGATATGGAGTAACAAGAAATCTACTATTTATTGAGTTGTGTACAATGTTTCTTAGCTCTTGATTGAGTTTATCCTCATTTAAGTGACGGATGTTAACAATATTAGTTACAACGATATGAGGCGTACTATTTTTTTTTCAAAATGGCTGATATCTCCATAAAAAATCTGGTTAGATTAGTATCATTTGAGCCTACAGACAATATTAGCCAGTCATCTTTTTGAAAATCATCGTTAATTATCGACTTCATTGGTTGTTGCGGGTAGCGGGTGGCAGAGTCTCTTCTCTAACGGGCGTATTTCCGAAGCACCGGTAGAGGCAGAAGGGTATTTCCTTTTCCAGTGTGAGATTTAACTCTGTTGGCACATGAAAGGGAAATTTCCTTTTCAAACTCAAAGAATACTTAGTTTATCTAAATTTGGATTGATTTGATCTTTTTATAATATTTTATGTATTTCTCTTTGTTCATGAGATGTTAATTTTGACTTGTAAAAGTGCTATTATTTTTGCCTATTTACAATAAAATACTTTGTCTTTGAGTGTAGAGTGGGAAAATGTAACCTTAGAGCCTGGCCTTAATGTGATTACCAGTTAGTTTATGTTGATGAATGGACCTCAGTAACAAAAGTGCGCACGTCAACGAGAACTTGGAAGTTAACACTTTATTGCCGCCCATTGTCCCATTTATTTTGTATAAATGTTTTAGTTATTATTGTATTTTTTGTTCTATGTGGTGTACAATAAAGAGTTATCTATCTATCTATCTATCTATCTTTGCGTCGTTTTTCTTGATAAATTTTTAATGTAAATGTTGTACGTGAGTGAATCTTTAGAACAGATTTATAATAACACCAAGTTATACATAAGTAAATGTGTATGAATGAATCTTGTAATTCATTAGGCAGTCGATCATTGGGTGGCGATTTATCTAACATTGAAGCAACTGGTTAGTATTAATGTTATGCTGTGCTGCGTCGGTCGTCAGAAGCGTCACTATGCATAAAGTTATTGCTTTGTTTATTTTGTTTTGTGTTTGTTTGTGTTATGTGAAGTGCCAACTGGTTTTCCCTGAAGGTTTTTATTATCTACTACTAGCTGTGCAATGTAGTTTTTTTATCGCAAATCTTTGCGGACGCGAACTCGACAACTCACCAAAGTTTGATCATAAACTGATGGTATAGGAATACGCAGAAGACGAATAAACAAACAGAATTATTATTAGTGTTTCGTAGTCAAACAAAGAACCTTTATATTGTCGTCATGTCCATCTGTCCATCTATATGTCACAGACATTTTATTCACAATGCAAATTTAAAATTAAGTACATAAACAGATATTTTTAATCATACAACTACATGGTTGTATAATATAGCAAAAATTTGGTAATTTTTCAATAGTGAATTAAACTGCATGTCATCAAATTATTATCTAAATGTAGTCTAGTCAAAAAGTGTGTTATAACCAGTTTTTCTAGTGCCATTACCTTGAATGTACCGTACCTACTATAATGAAATGCTAGTTAGTTCTCATCAATACATAATATTATTTACGGAACCTTTCATTTTATGTTGAGAATAATAATTATTATGTTAATAACAATTGCTTAAGGTTTTAATTCAAGGCAATCGTTTTAAATATCATGAACTCACCTGATGTATGAACTGCGAAGCGATATATATTATTTTTATTATTAATTTTATTGTATATTATTATTAGAAGTGATATTTATCAAGGTAGGATACCTATATGCGGAATCACCTACCTACAATGCAGAATCGACACAAACGGACAACCACAAGCGATAAATCAATGTTAGTATGAAAACTAATGTGTTTATATAAAATCAAATCAATTAAAAAAACTGAAATATCAAAATGTCTAACTTCTAAAAAACTAAAGAAAGCATTATTATTAGCTAATGTAATAATATATTATAACTAGCTGTACCCACGGTTTTGCTCGCATGGTCTTTTCATTTAAAAGTAGCTCATACGTGTTATTCCAGGACCAAAAATATCTATAAAGTACAATTTATTACACTACTTCAAAATTCGTTCATCCGTCAAATGTTTGGATCGATTGTTCGGCATCTAATCATTGGATTATGATACCAAGTACTCCAGTTTTTAAATCAAACTCTAAGCTATCCGACAGTAATCGCAACCAGTTCTGCATCGCAATCGGTTCTTTAGTTTTTAAGTCAAACTCTAAGCTATCCGAAGTGTTCGCAACCAGTTCTGCATCGCAATCGGTTCTTTAGTTTTTAAGTCAAACTCTAAGCTATCCGAAGTGATCGCAACCAGTTCTGCATCGCAATCGGTTCTTTAGTTTTTAAGTCAAACTCTAAGCTATCCGAAGTGATCGCAACCAGTTCTGCATAACAATCGGTTCTTTAGTTTTTAAGTCAAACTCTAAGCTATCCGAAGTGATCGCAACCAGTTCTGCATCGCAATCGGTTCTTTAGTTTTTAAATTATGCGTGAACAACAAAAAACAGAGAGACACGATTTTTAAAAATGTTATATTATTTTTCAGTAGCCTGTTTTAAGTACCTAATATCATATATTTTTTATTATCTTGTTTGTACAGACTTTTTCGTAATTCATGCTTTATTACATATATATACTAGCTGTACCGCAGCTTCGCACAAGTGGTCATTTCTCTAGAGTACTCTATGCACTATTCCAAGACCTAAAATACCAATATACTAACATTTGAACAATATTCCTTAAGCTGTCAAAAAGTTTTTATCGATTGCTCAGCTTCTGATCATCGGAATGAGAAACCAAGTTTTTATGCCAAACCTTAATCTATCCAACAGTGATAACCGCATTGCAATAGGTTCACTAGTTTTTACGTGATGCACGAACAAACATACATATAAACAGGCAGACACAATTTAAAAATACATATATTTTATCTTTTAATAATGTTACATTATTATATCCTTTGTACAGACTTTTTGTACTCATTGCTTTATTATAAAGATATTAGCTTTATGGTCTCACTTTACGGGGGCTCTGCAAGAACCAGTCTAAGAATATAAAAAAAAAACAAGTTTGTTGATAATGGCAAACCCTTATATAGGGTAGCCCCATGTCCAGCATGGTAGCAGTCTTTGGGCTGATGTTGTGATGGTTGGGTACAAAAAAAACAAGAAGGTTATGAACGAAGCTTCGCTCCCACTTTACGTCTAAGACTTTACAGGTGCTCTCGTTATTTGTTTGCAGGAAGCACATGCACGGCTAACGGCAAGGAAGGTAGATGCGTGCTTTACAAGCGTTGCCTTTCGCTAATACAAGATCGAAATGACGGCAGAAATCCTGAGGTAAACGTTCTGAAACCAACAACAATATTGATAATTAGTGTAAAAAAAAAAGAAGCCTGTTATTCAAAATCTTTGGAAACAATGCTCGTGGTGCTTTTTGACAGACTTGTTATTATTTCATTTCCACGGCAACATGTAATTCCGTTTCTTACAGCGAGTAATCGACATTTTTGTAGGTGAATTTTTGGTACCTTGAGTTAAAAGCCCGTATTACTCGTTGATAATGTAGCTTTTGATAAATAAAAGAATTTTTAAAATCGGTTATGTATTTTTTTGAATTTATCCATTACGAATGAACATACAAAAAACAAACCTTTTTTTCTATAATATATTGGTGTAGGTGTCGCCTGGCTAGCTACATCCTCGCAGTTCACAGTTGTTATGCGCGTTCTGGCACATAATTCGTAAAGTGCATTGCTCAGAATAGCCACTCTTCGTCCCGCACAATCTGCGTCCCCATCTCACCCGGGGGTGAATGTCACGAGCTGTCCAGCCAGTGAAACAAACAAATGCAAGAGCATAAAATATCGTCTGCCAATACTGCACGCCTTAATCTACTAACAAACGTTTGTGTGAATCCTCATATTAGCGGGTTGTCCTTTGTTTTGGTCGCGTTTTGTTTGAATTATTGACGTTAACAAACAGAACAAGCTCGGTCAAGCACCTTAACAAAAATCCGACCGCGAACAAAACTAAAGAGATGCAATTTAAGTTGGAATGGTTGTTAACCAAATTTAAGTCGTTATAGATCCTAAATGGTCATTCAAAATGAAAAATGATTCAATGATATCCCACTTAACACAGTTCGTCGACTTTTTTTTTCCTTTTTACAATATGGCGTCTGGTTGTCGCCACACTGAATTTTGATTACTGTTATGTATTTAGTAGCACTTGTAAGATTAAGAAAAATCCATTAACGTAAGAATCATCAAAATCGGCCCAGGCACTTGGTATATATTGCCACAAAGGAACAGACATACATACATACATACATAGGCTGATAAACACATTACCCGGCCTTTGCGTTGCGCAATATGGTAAAAAATACATAAGTTCAAAAATCAATAACCCGACTACGGTCGGGTAAAAATAGCCTATGGCACTAATTGCGAAGTTGACGAATCGATTGACACCTCACTTGTCAAAATCAGACCAATAGGGACGACGCTTCACGCTTTGGCGGAACATCCTATACATACATACAAACATATATAGTACTACATAGTCTGTTAAACTCATTACCTACTTGCTTCAACGTAGTCGGGTAGTAATGTCAATACTTTAAATTCTTCCAACCCTTTGTACTCACACATTTTTGGCACGTAGACAAACGGGTCATTTTTGTATATAAGAGTTGTTATTACATAAATCAACGCAGTTGTATGAAGAGTCCGAGTGTGGGTAAGGATGGTTGGCAGCCGTTCTTGAGACCCAGTCTCATTCTATGTTCAGCATTTTCTGTCCGTGCGTGACCTTCGACCGACATGCGTCGCATGCTCAGGGTGTTGTATACTTTAAATACCTTATTTATATAACCGTAAGACTCATTTCATAAACTGCAAAATATAGTTGGTTGGTAACATATGTGTTTTTAGTATTCGTTGTGAAAATATACTTGGGTAAAGTATGATTAGGTTTGAAAATAGTTTCTAGTTTCTTAGACAAAACGTTTAGGGTTCTACCAGCTAGTGATAGATAAACAGGCTGACAGCCACAATAATAAGATTCCGTTTGGACTCTTTGGGCGCGGAACCTTAAAAGTTAAAAAAAAAAACCGTTGGATTTTCGCGAAAATGCGGATTACGCGACGTAATACATTCTGGATATGCCAAAAGCAACGCTCAAAATAAACTAGCTTAAATGCGGCGTGCATTGCCTGCCAAAAAATAACTTATGCCAATAAATTATATACTGTTGGAATGTACTTACCAAGGCCTTCAATTTGATACCCATATTGTAAAATTAGAAGAAATATATTTTATTGGCATTTGAAAATGGAGCCATATTGCCAAAATATAGAGAAAAAAAGAAGACCTGTGCTACTCGAGGAATGCAAGGATTCATACGATGCCTCAGACATCAAAATCTGTTCAGGCATTTAAAAGTAATGGTGGAATAAAGAAACTCACATACTCGTACATGCATACAAGCAAGCATGAATCCCAAAAATATTACACTACTTTTTTTGGGCAGTCGTGTAAAAAGCACGACAATATGGATGGATGGTATGCAAACCCTTATTTTTTTTCAGATTTGTTCATACGTTAAGAAAAGGCCAGTTGTATGCTGTACGGATTGTAACCTCGTTGAAGACATAGAGGAAGTTATATGAATAATAAATATTTCAAATACTTATATGCTGCCTTAGGTTGGTATAGTTGATAGATTCAGGCGTTACTTTACGAAAATCCATATTTAAAATGAACAAAATAAAAATATGTAGCTTACTTTCGCCAAAACTGTAAGGCCCGTAATATCAACTATCGTTTAACTCACAGTTTAACTAATCGGCTTCTAAAGTTAAGCTGTCGATTAAACCTCTTTCGTAATATCAATGGCAAAACTTTGGCCGATTAGTTAAACTTCGATCAGTTTTTAAAATGTAGCAACACTCGGGATATCGTTCATTCCTTTCGCTCCTTTCTTCAAGAAATGTATATAGGAATGTTTAAGAACTTCTATAATTACAATATCCGAATCTGAATCGTCGGTAAAAGCCATTCTATGGTTACTTGTTTGTAAACAATAGCTTAAACTCTACACAACAGTTTAACCGCCCCTGCTTGACCGTTTAAACTAAGTGGCAGTTTAAACTCTCATTTACAGATTAACCATCATTGATATTACGAGATAATCGACAGAGATAGTTTAAACTTAGATTTATAGATTAAACTGCTATTGATATTACGGGTCAGACAAATGATAAATGGTAAAATTAAAAAAAGTAAAACCCCGCGCTAAACAAACCCTACCCAAATACAAGTATCGTAACACTTATATAATTATATACATATAATATAAATACACAATAAAAACATATACCTCGATCCAAATACCAAACGTCTGACACGTGTGTCGCCTCTGCACGAGGCATCTTCGGGTAATGTTGACTCGTCGAGTGCTGGTCTCTCAGTCCATGTATATGTTTTTATTGTGTATTTATATTATATGTATATAAATATATAAGTGTTACGATACTTGTATTTGGGTAGGGTTTGCTTTGCGTGGGGTTTTTTATTGTATATATATATATATATCATTTGTATATAAGTGTTTTTTCTGGCCTCCAGGCCTTAGCTTTCGTTTCATTTATATTTTTCATTAGTTCAATTTGGGGTAGGGTTTTGTTTAGCGTGGGGTTAATTTTACCATTTATTATTCGTCTGACTTACAGTTTTGGCGGAATTAATAATTTATATTTTGTTCATTTTTTCTCCTTAGGTTGGTCCAAAACAAATCAAGTGACCTAAGCTGCGAGATGCCATATAGATAATTAGATAATATCTCTTTATTGTACACGGCAACAACAGAGAACAACATGAAAAGAAACAACATTATGATACCTACACTAGCCGATCATCATTATCATCATCATCAGCCTATTTCTGTCCACTTCTCGGTCTTCAGCTCTCTCCATCCATTTTCTTCCAGCCGTTTTTCGCAGGTCTTCAGTCCACTTAGCCACAAGGCCTACACGTGGTATCCACTCGAGAACTCGTCTACTCCAACGGTTATCAGTTCTTCGGAAAATGTGACCAACCCACTGCCACTTTAGCTTGCTTAAAACGAGGTCTTCTAGACAACCTTTGGATGTAGAGGAATTCAATAGATGATGATGGTGCTGAATTATGACATTGTATCATAATTGCAATTCTTAGATCTAATTTGGCGTGCGGAGTGAATTACTTCGCAAGATTGGCCCTTTCGGTATCTCCGCACCCCACGAGCACTCACGCACACGCCTTATTCGCTATGAACATTCAGCCACGTAACGCGCCGCGTCAATATATCTGCGTATATTCGTGTATGTTCGCGAGTTGTCGTAATTTGCCCAACGATTCCAAACGTGACGCGTTACGTCTGTGAATGATCATAGCGATTAAGGGCCGTGGCCAATACTTGCGCGGTACTTCACGTTAAGCCACTCAGAAACGTGCTACATAATTGCCGCACACCTACCGCACACACTGGCCATACAATAGCGGCAATAATTTCAGAAAAACTAGCCCTTTACAGGAAACCGTTTTAGTTTCCTTTATTTATTAGAGGTCTACTTATGTGCCAGCTACTGTACTGGTTACCATTTTGGTAGGCTTCAAAGTTATTGAAGTTATTAGACTTGGGAAACAAATGACTTAGGGTGATGAGGTGCAGTGGCCATCCAAATTTCTTACTAGCATTGCATTTTAGCAGGAAATGGCTATAACCATCAACCCAACGGCCTGCGCTCTGTTGAATAAAAATATCTTTTTTTTCAGTAAAATAGTTATAGACCCAACAGTGGGATATCGCTACAAGGATGGATCAAAATCGTGGGATTGTAAGTGTATTATTTGTTAATTATTTATTCGACAAAACTGCTTCAAAACTCTGTAATAAGTGCCTCCAACCGTCTATGGTCATAACTCATTAGAGGTTAGAAGAGCAAATTGCCAACTTATTACCATGTGTAAGATTCTCCGTGGGAAAATAGACGCGCCCGATCTCCACAATGAGCTGTCACGTTTTTTTCGCTCCGAATAACTACCGACGTAACAGGAGACATACATTTTTCGCAGTGCCATCATGCCGAACTAAAGCGCATGCTCAATCTCCTATTCCCCGAACTCTCGCTGCGCTCAATGCCCTCCTGTGCACAAACCCTGAGATTGATGTGTTTGGGTGATTATTTCTGAATGCTTGGATTATTGTGAGAAGAATTTTTGAAAATGTGTTTATTGATTTTAATTATAATTTATTTTGACTGATTTATTTGACTTATTATTATTTTTCTAATCTGTGTTTGGCATAGTTTCTTATTATTATTTAATTTAATATTTTTGTAATGTAATTAAATATAATAATTGGCCAATGCCGTGTAATTAATTGAATAAATAAATAAATGGTCATTCGTGATTCCATACCAATATATAAAAAAAACTTTGTTTTTTCGTTTCTTTGTTTGTTTGGGGAGCTTTCACGCGATAACGGCTGGACGGATTTTGATGAAATTTAGAACGGAGATAGCTTATACCCTAGAATAAAACACAGGGTACTTTTTATCCCGTAAATTAGTAAGTTTCCACGTGAAAGCTGGAAAATGTTGATTACTCACTGTAAAGAACGGTTGCCATCACAGAATTGTCTATGATGGCAACCGGAACAACAGTAGTGTGCGCGCAAGAAGTCGCGGGTGAGAAAACTAGAGTATAATATTTATAATGTAAGATCGCATAATCCGACTCATATTATTGCAGTGGTTCATTAGATTATGCTCTCTGCGCCCTCTACAATAATACAAGTTTTCGTAAAAATGTGGATTACGCGAATCAGGAATATATAGCGAAGAGATTATACTCGTACTAATCTATACTTATAATAAAACTGTAACGGGTTCAATTCTGTACATTTAAGATATTTTGAAATTTCCTTTTGGAGGGTACTCTATATATGGTACTGAAGCCAATATGTTTTACTTTTTATTTTTGTCTATCTGTCTTTCTGTTTGTCCGTATCTTGGCCGCGAATCGCACAGAAATTACTGAATGAATTCAAATAAACTTGGTATGATTTGTGTTCATACTATAAGATAGGACATTGGATACATCCCGAAAAATTAAGAATTTCCGCAATATAGGGGTTGAAAGTTATTAAAAAGAACACGTATCACGCTGAAACTACTAGACGGATTTTTTGATGCAAATTGACACAGTCATATATCTATACTTATAATAAAGCAATAGGTACGAAAAAGGCTGTAAAAAGAAGATAAATAAAGAAATGTCTTGGGTGCTCAAAAAGGGTATTGAACTCTAATATAATTATTATTTTAAATCGTATCGCTCTGTCTGTTTTTCTGTATGTTTGTTTGTTCACGCATCACGTAAAACTATTGGACCGATTGCAATACGGTTTTCATTGTCAGATAGCTTAAGGTTTGATTTAAAAACTGGTGTAATTGGTATCTCCATCTGGTGAGATAGAATCTGAGCAATAGATAAAAGTATTTTTGACGGCTAAAGAAATGTTGATCAAATGTTGGTATATTGGTCCTGGAATAGCACATTATGGTACTTTGAACCTAAAGAAAAGACCACGCGTGTGAAGCTGTGGGTACAACTAGTCAGGAATATAGCGATACACACTCTTCTTAGCTTGCGATATATGGATCACTTTGTGCGGATTTACAGCACGGATGAATAGTGGCATAGACCTCATAAGACGCGTTCAGTATACCTATCAGATATCAAGCAAACATTTGGAATTAAGTTTTGTACATTACACAACTGTCACAATACTATGTTTCTTTACAGTAAACTGATTAAAGTGATATTTATTGCTCAACTGCAAATAAAAACAGAATATCTATATATATGTAGGTGCTACCATTGGTGAGATTTTTTAAAATTTGCCCAAAATTAACTTGTTACAGACTGTCTAGACAGCTACCAAAAGCTACCATACCTGTGCAAAAAGCACTTCTCATACGAGCTGCAGCGAGATTGGAACGAGACGCGGCAGTGCCATGGTATCCGATACACAGCAGTGGGCGTAGCGGGGGGAGTAGACGCGGAGAGGGGGGAGTTCCCACACACGGTAAGTGCAGTGTTGACACCAATCTTTTTATTACTCGTAGTTCAAGCTTCTTGCAGAAATAACACAGAACTACTTGGCGGAACGTCATTGCCCTGTGGATGGTCGCAAAGCAAGCCGTCAATAAAAGAAAGTCCATGGGTAAGAAGGAACGCCCAAAACTATTAAAAATTTTGCTCGTCACTGCACAGCGCTTATCACCCTTAGACATTCGTTTTGAAGTCACACAAAATTAATTGCAATATTAGCCGTATTTGGTTGGTCAGCTCAGAATACTGCCAATAGATAGCGTTACCGTCCCCGTAACACAGATTTATAAACTAAGCGGAAAATTTGGATGATGTACTTGTCACGGTATCCAAATTGGTAAAGGCATGTGTCTCGCAGAGACACGAAATGATGCGGGTTCGAACCCTGTCCGTGGTCCAAAGTTTTCCTTTAGAACATTATTAGTTACTTCTATATTCGTTTTGAAGTCTCATTACCCAGTAATTTTGCTGGAAACATTGTCCTTCAAACCGAAACACAGAAATGTTTGCACACTATTGCTTGGCGGTTAATTATCTGACTAATGCCCGGTTTCTGATGTACTTTTATCGATGGTTTATCTATTCAATAGCTGAATCTGACCAAATCTGATTAATTTCAATGTGTGTAAAATATTGACCCTCATTGACATTAATCAGATTTAGTCAGCTTCAGTTACCTATTGAATAGGTAAACCATCGATAAAAGCACCTCAGAAAACGGGTATGAGATGAGGTACCTACATTCCCGATGTTACTAAGAAACCTAATACCTCTTACTACAAAAGAAAATGTGCCTACCCTTAATGCCCCATTATTAACACACATCCGATGTATACTACTGGAAATACCCACAACAGTGAGTAATATTCCCAAAAAAATAATTGGTCGTGGTAATCCTCCACTCACACTATGACAGGGTTTTTTATACTACTGCAATAGCAGTACTACTGTTGGGATAAAAAACCCTATGAAAAAGTCGATGATCATGATGAAAGCCATTTTTCACAGGCCCTGCTCGGATACGGTGAAGACCAGAAGGTGATGGAGTGGTTGTGCGGAGGCTCTCTCATCAGCGATCGGTTCATTCTGACAGCAGCACATTGCTCTTCTAGTACTGCCTTGTAAGTTATGAGGTGAAATTTTTCATCAACTGGGATTTTTGTTTAACCTGCCACGACCAAAAGTGCCTACGTAATACGGTTCTATATATCTATATTATTTATCTTCTTTTATATCTATTTAATTGTACCGCGATATACCTATAGACTGACTGACAGAACCCACATCCTTATCATAAACCTAGAGATTTTTTATTTGGAGATAACATTTCTTGAATATACTAGAAGCTATGGACCGGAAGACGTAGCGTAAGACCCTGATGATGAATAATGATACTGGACATTTTAATTTCAGCGGACCAGTCTCATATGCAGCTCTCGGCATTCTGAAGCGATCAGACCCCGAAGATCTCTGGCAGAAGTACAAAATCCAGGATATTATCAAGCATCCTGCTTACAAGTCGCCCTCGAAGTACTATGACATTGCTTTGCTGAGGACTGAGAAACGGTATTTAACATTCAAATTAGGTATTGTCACAAGTCAAAGTAGTGGGAACATCAAGTCACACAAGAAGACTTGATGAATTCCAGCCTCCTGAACAGGCTGTTTTTTGCGGAGGATTGAGCACCATAGACCATATACCATACGTTAAACCAGCCCCTGTGTCTTGTTTTTGTGAACTATGAGAAGGCGTTTAATTCTGTTAAAACCTAGGTGGTTCTGGAGTCTTAGCAGCGGTGTCAAGTGGACAGGCAATACATTGAAATGCTGAGGTTTCTGTATGACACCGCAACCATGAGTGTTCAAGTAAGTGTTGCCATTTCAATACCAGTTTACCTCACAAATCAAAGTTTTTTTGGAAAAACTGGAACATTTATTTAATTTCAAAGAAGATAAGTTCATATTTCAATGTAACAAGAAAGCTACGTGAGTCTACACCGCCATAAGCAAAGCAAATGGTGGCTGCGTATGTATGCGGGAGTTGATAATTTGTGCTGATTTGTGGTAAATACACAATTTCATTACAAAAGCCTGCATTGATTTTGATATAGGTACCGTGAGAACTTGACAGAATTAATACGATTAACAATGGCAAGATCTTGCTGCGACATGGCAGCCTAATATGGTGTAATTGCGTACATGAGCCTTGTGCATACGAGGGGATTGGTATATCTTGGGTGCTTCACTTTTCAATTTTGCGATGTGTAATCTGTCTATTTTAAAAATTCTTGCAATGTAACTATTTTCTTGTAAAATTACTTGAAATGACCCACTTAAATTGGTTGAATTATATTGCCCCGAGCATAAACTCATCTGTTAGGTTAAGGATGCGTTCTAAGCGTAATTTAAGTATGCGGTTTGTTTTTCTTCACAGTAAAATACTTTTCACAAATAAATGTTACGATGTTGCGAAGATATCATTGTTAATTTTAACGGATTATGGTGTAGTAGCACATGAGTTGTATTTTTCAAATAAATAAGCAATCTTAGTACAAAATTGTTATACAGAAGACTCCCAAAAAAAAACATGTTTTTTTTGGTGCATTTACCGTAATTAAAGTGTACATGTCCACAATGGTTCAAGTACAAAACCTGCACTCTAAGTATATCCAACTGTGCAGAGAAGTGAGACAGGTGGATGTTATTTCCCCGAAACTGTTGCCTTAGAAGATATGTTTAAGACTCTGGATTGCAATAAAATGGGCATTAATATCAATGGCGAGAACATCTCACACTTACGATTTGCCGATGATATCGTCCTAATGGCGGAGTCGCTGCAAGACCTACAAAGTATGCTGACCAATCTAGATCATGCTTCCTGACGCATCGGTCTCGGCGTCGGCATTGATCCAAGATTATATTCAACGATCTGTTGAATCGGAACCGATGGCAGTCAATGGTGTATCTCTTGAAGTTGTCCAACAATATGTTAACCTTGGTTAAATATTGGAATTAGGTGGAAAAAGTTTTGATATGTGAGCCAACAGAAGAATTCGGCTGGATTGCAGCATTTGGCAAGCTTCGTCAAGTCTTTTCGTCGTCCATACAACAGTGCCTGAAGACAAAAGTCTTCAATCAATGCGTCCTACCGTAACCATAACCTACGGAGCCGAAACGTGGACACTCACGATCAACTAGTTCACAAATGTAAGGTCACTCTGCGAGCTATGGAGAGAGCTATATTTGGAGTTTCTCTGAAGGACAAGATTAGTAAAGAATATATCCGACGGAAAACCAAGGTAACCGATATAGCTCAAAGGATGAGCAAGCTAAAGTGGCGGTGGGCTGGTCACATTTCCCAAAGAATCGATAACCGTTGGAGTAGACGAATTCTCGAGTGGAGACTACGTTTAGGCAAACGTAGGGTAGGACACCCTATGGCCAGGTGGAGTGACGACCAGTGAAAAGCGGAAGACAACAGATGAGGAAAGCTTCACCGAGACCGAGATCAGTGGCGTGCATTAGGAGAAGCCTACGTACAGCAGTGGACAGATATAGGCTGATGATGGAAGAAGTGGCGTAGGAAAGACGCAGGGAAAGGTCATTTTTGACATATGAGGTGGGTTTATTGTGATCGAAACAGTACATCGGGAGGTTCACGGATAGATAAGTTGGCAAAGCGATGACTGCGCTCTGTAGCTTGTTGGCTTAATTAATCTTTCGTAAACGTCTTTTAATTCTTATTTAATTTATATTTTTCCAGGGTTAAGTTCTCACCCGATGTGCTTCCAGCATGTCTGAACTCTCGGAAAACGATTCACAGCGAGGAGTCTTGGGCATATGCTACGGGGTGGGGAGCTCTTGGCAACAGGGGACCCCTAGCTGACACTCTGCAGAAGGTCAGTATATCTTGCTACTTTGATCTTTGATCCAGTCTTTGACAGCATAGCATCCGTTCTCAAGCCGCAGCGCACACTTTAATTCATACAACAATAGATAACGTTTTCTAACTCGTGGACACTAACCCTTACGGGATAAATGCTTAACCTAATGTCCCACTGCTCGGCAAAGCTCTCCTCCTATTCCATCCATCTATCTCTATCTTCTGCAAGTTCAAGCCAATTTACTTTGAAAGTATCGAGATTGTCACGCCACCACTTCCTTGGGCGGCCTCGACGCCTTCGTATGTCAAGGTGTGGCGATGCTTGTCCATCTTTTGAGATGCATCCTGCTTACATGATCCGTCCAGTCCCATTTAAGCCTTGCAGTTTTTTCTCCTACATCTGCCATAACCTGTCATAGAACACAGAACGGTATTTCTAATACGGTCAATTCGTTTTATACCTAGAATGCTGCGCACCATTGCCCTTTTACAAACCTTGCGTCAGGACTTCTGATATTCAGTAAGTGACCACTCTGGGCACCGTAGGTAAGAATAGGCAGGACACACATTTCGATGAGTTTGCGCTTCAGAGAGATCGAAAGGTCTCCCTTCATAACCCCTTCATAGCTCTTCCAGTCATTATCGATACGGTGACCAATTTCTTTGTCTTGCCTGTTTTCAACGGATGCTAACTGGCCAAAATAGATATCGACATTATGTATCATTTGCTTTAAAAAACAGACAGCTAAAACTAAAAAAAGAAGGAATAAGTTGTTTCCTTTTCCTTCCTCAATATAGAAGAGCAGAAGACCAGGCTTAGTGGCGTTCACTTTGCCTTGCAGTAGTGGGGTATAGGGTATGAGTTGCGTTACCCGTACACCAATACTTAGGTATCCTAAATTAAATATGAATCAAATCAGTTAACACATTTATAACGTGTCACAATCACTACACAAAAGTAATACCTAAGTTAATATCAATTACGGTTACAAATGGTTGGCTGCGCGTGTTCGTACTCACTCTGATTTGTGACGTCGTTCAGAGCTGATGGCGAAGGCTTGGAGGCAAAAAGGCAAGAGGCAGATGACCAGTTGTCATTGCTATTTATAAGGTATTTCCAGTCTGAACTTAGGCAGCGGCTAAGTTAAGTACGAAGTGGGTGGTTATCCAGTTTTCAACGTCGATGTCACATGACAGACGGTGACAACTGCAAAACGCTGGTATCAGCGTTCGTATTGAACTAAAAACCATAAATTCTTGACGCCACATGGGGTAAAAAATTGGCTTATTACACTCTATACATGAAGAAAAATCGATTGATACCTCGCTTGTCAAAATCGTGACAAGTTTTTAGTTTGATCAAATAACCCTTACTTTGTCTTGCCGTAGTCGGGTAAAAAAAGTTTACACTATAGCACAGAAGATGAAGTCGCGACTGACATCTAACCAGCTCTGAGCTTACACTATAGCACAGAAGATGAAGTCGTGACTGACATCTAACCAGCTCTGAACTTACACTATAGCACAGAAGATGAAGTCGCGACTGTCATCTAACCAGCTCTGAGTTTCCACTATAGCACAGAATATATATGGGTTGGGGAGTGCTTGCTGCAGATGTCCTCTGCCTATAACACTTTGAAGCAGAACAAAATAATACAAGTTAGACCTTTCTCTTATCACACTTATAATT
The DNA here is from genome assembly GCA_946251855.1 of Alsophila aescularia. Classification (NCBI taxonomy): domain Eukaryota; kingdom Metazoa; phylum Arthropoda; class Insecta; order Lepidoptera; family Geometridae; genus Alsophila; species Alsophila aescularia. Next base: position 67,350,316 of record OX276374.1, read on the forward strand.
CGACAGCTGTGAGCGAACAACCTTCTTTCATTATGCTTTCTTGAAGTGCGAATGTAACTTTATCACCCTCTCTCTGTTTTTTTATCTTTTCACGACTAAGCCATTGCTGAATCAATCGTGTTGAAATTTGTCAAGGAAATATTGAGAAAATAATGAGGGTGAGTGTGTTTGTCTGTAACAGACTATATTTTAACCACTTTTTTATTAAGTTACTTTCTTGTTTGTCTGTCTGTTGGGTGGAATCTTGCAACTCAAATTTCAAGCACTTCCGTATAACCTATCTGGCTGAAACTTTCAGGGCAGCTCATAGCTCGATGACAAACCATTTAAAAAAAACGCGGAGATTAGATTTGTTTTTAGTCTACATTTGCTGCTTGTTTACTTCATATCCCAGAAAAATGCCCACGAGGGATGGCTCCGGGGCGCAACTATATGTTTATAGTCTATTGATCCACCAATAAGTACATGGAGCTCTCTCTCTTTCTCATCTGGTGGTAAGAAACTTTGTCTTCAATTCTGTTACGTTGATGTTGTTTTATGGTGTTAAGAAACTTTGTCTTCAATTGTGTTACGTTGATGTTGTTTTATGGTGTTAAGAAACTTTGTCTTCAATTCTGTTACGTTGATGTTGTTTTATGGTGTTAAGAAACTTTGTCTTCAATTGTGTGACGTTGATGTTGTTTTATGGAGTTAAGAAACTTAGTCTTCAATTCTGTTACTTTGATGTTGTTTTATGGTGTTAAGAAACTTTGTCTTCAATTGTGTTACGTTGATGTTGTTTTATGGAGTTAAGAAACTTTGTCTTCAATTCTGTTACGTTGATGTTGTTTTATGGTGTTAAGAAACTTTGCCTTCAATTGTGTTACGTTGATGTTGTTTTATGGAGTTAAGAAACTTAGTCTTCAATTCTGTTACTTTGATGTTGTTTTATGGTGTTAAGAAACTTTGTCTTCAATTGTGTTACGTTGATGTTGTTTTATGGAGTTAAGAAACTTTGTCTTCAATTCTGTTACGTTGATGTTGTTTTATGGTGTTAAGAAACTTTGTCTTCAATTGTGTTACGTTGATGTTGTTTTATGGTGTTAAGAAACTTTGTCTTCAATTCTGTTACGTTGATGTTGTTTTATGGTGTTAAGAAACTTTGTCTTCAATTGTGTTACGTTGATGTTGTTTTATGGTGTTAAGAAACTTTGTCTTCAATTCTGTTACGTTGATGTTGTTTTATGGTGTTAAGAAACTTTGTCTTCAATTGTGTTACGTTGATGTTGTTTTATGGAGTTAAGAAACTTTGTCTTCAATTCTGTTACGTTGATGTTGTTTTATGGTGTTAAGAAACTTTGTCTTCAATTGTGTTACGTTGATGTTGTTTTATTGTGTTAAGAAACTTTGTCTTCAATTGTGTTACCTTGATGTTGTTTTATGGTGTTAAGAAACTTTGTCTTCAATTGTGTTATGTTGGTGTTGTTTTATGGTGTTAAAAATTTTTGTCTTCAATTGAGTTACGTTAATGTTGTTTTATGGTGTTAAGAAATTTTGTCTTCAATTGAGTTACGTTAATGTTGTTTTATGGTGTTAAGAAATTTTGGTTAATGTTGTTTTATGGTGTTAAGAAACTTTGTCTATAATTGTGTGACGTTGATGTTGTTTTATGGTGTTAAGAAACTTTGTCTTCAATTGAGTTACGTTAATGTTGTTTTATGGTGTTAAGATACTTTGTCTACAATTGTGTTTGGTTGATGTTGTTTTATGGTGTTAAGAAACTTTGTCTTCAATTGAGTTACGTTAATGTTGTTTTATGGTGTTAAGAAATGTTGTCTTCAATTGAGTTACGTTAATGTTGTTTTATGGTGTTAAGAAACTTTGTCTTCAATTGTGTTACGTTGATGTTGTTTTATGTTGTACTAACACATACCTATTTTTCAGGTTGTAATCCAAAAGTTCACCCCTGAAGAATGCTCATCACTGTACCCCCCACACCGACATCTACTGGAGGGGTATAATCACTCCACGCAGATGTGTTATGGTGACCGCGTGGAAATCAAGGATACTTGTATGGTGAGAGAAAGTCGTATATTTTGGATGAATGAGCTTTCTTGGCTGCTTGTCATATCAGGTAGTTCTGACCTCAGATCTCAGTGTTTGTCAGGCCACCTGAGGGCCTTTGACTGCTATTAATCTATAACAGGTGGGACTGAACGCTTATCATGTCCTCCGGAGCGTGCAATATACGACGGTATATAAGTAGACCCAAGATCAATGGTTGCATGAAAAAAACCCTCAAAGATCATGCTCAGGCTGAATATTACATTTGTTTTTCGTGTGTTTTAGAGTGTGTATGAGTTGTCTATATGTGTGTAGACTGTGTTTGTGGGATTAAAAGGTAATACATAAAATAATTGGGTACTTACTAATACTTTGTTCTCAGGGAGACAGCGGCGGACCTCTCCTCACGTTGAGCGGATGCATGTATGACGTCACGGGCGTCACGTCGTACGGGCGCGCGTGCGGGTTCGCGGGACAAGCTGGGATGTACACGCGCGTGCGAACCTACGTACCCTGGATAGAAAGTATAGTGTGGCCATAGAATAATGGATAATGCTCACTGTGGTATGGTAGTGACTTCGAAAAAATGTATACATGTAATATATTAGATGATTTTTAACAAAAAAGCACAAAAATAATCCTTACAGAAGATTTTGAATACGACTCACATGATGTACTGAACTATCGCTGGGTATAAAGTCAATCTTGATGAATTAAAAGGCAAACGTCGCAAACGCGCATATATCTACGTTTTTTATATGTTGTAAGGAACCCTGAGAGTAGTTTATATCCAAGTTTACAAGGCTGAAAGTCTCATGGTGTTCGAAACTCTGTCAGTTGTTTCAGGTTTATTTAAAACTAGCTGTACCCAAGGCTTCGTACGCGTGTTCTTTTCTCTTATGTTCAAAGTACCATAATAACCATAATTCCAGGACATTTGAACAAAATTTCTTCAGCCGTCAAAATACTTTATAACTTGCTCAGCTTCTAACTCACCGGATTGAGATACCAATTACACCAGATTTAAATCAAACCCTAAACTATCTAACAATAAAAACCACATTGCAATAAGTCGCGTAATTTTTACGTGATGCGTGAACAAACAAACAGAAAGAAAGACACGATTAACAAAAAAATAATTGTTCAATACCTTTTTTAAGCATCCAGTAGTTTGGGTGCGATGCGTGGTCAAGATACTGACAAACAGACAGACAAAATTAGAAAATAGAACAGTTTGGCTTCAGTATCGAATATAGAGAACCATCCAAAAATATTTTTGTTTACTTAAATATTAACATAAATTTGGACCCATATCCCGTAGAAACCCTTTACTTATTCGGGATAAAACATGTCCTCAATTTTAACCCATCGTATAATTTAAGACAGTGCCAAGTTGCATCAAAACCCGTCCATTACTTTTAGCGTGGTACGTGTTCGTTTCAACCCCTAAATAATAACCCATATTTTTTTCGATATGTAAAGTATCCTATGTCCTACCCCGTAGTACGAACTCAAGTCATACCAAGTTTCTTTTGAATTCATCCAGTAGTTCAGGCGGCGTGATGCGCGGCTAAGATACAGACTGACAGACATACAGACAAAAATGAAAAAACATAAAAACATACAGTTTAGGCTCTATTATATAATATCAAAAAAAATAAAAACACTCTATCTTTAATGTACAGAATTTGGACCCATATCCCACAGGAGCCCTTTATTTTTTCGGGACAAAATGAATCCATAATTTTCACCTATCTTATAAACTATGTCAATGCCAAGTGGCATCAACATACGTCTAATAGTTTCAGCGTGCTAAGTGTTCTTTTAAATAATTTTCCACCCCTATCCCGAAGGAACACTTAATTTTTTCGGGATGAAAACTATCCAATGTCCTATCTCGAAGTGTGAACTCAAATCATACCAAATTTAATTTGAATTTATTACGTATTTTCGGCGTGGTACGCTGCCAAGGTACAGACAGACAGACGGACAAACAGACACAAAGACAAAAATAAAAAAAACATTGCCTTTAGTTATTAAACATAGAACATCCTCCAAAAAAAATTACATCATATCTTCAATATACAGAATTTTGGACATTATCCCGCAGGAACTACCTTTTTTTTTTAAAAAAAAAGGATATAAAGTGTCCTCAATTTTAACCCATCATATAAACTATGACTGTGCCAAGTTGCATCAAAATCCGTTTAGTAGTTTCAGAGTGGTACCTGTTTTTTGAAATAACTTTCAACCCCAATCCTGCAGGAACCCTTTCATTTTTCAGGATGAAAAGTAGCCTATGTCCTACCTCGTAGTATGAATTCAAATCATACCAAATTTCATTTAAATTCATTCAGTAGTTTTGGCGTGATGCCTAGCCAAGATACAGACAGACAGACAGACAAAAATGAAAAAATAAACAGTTTTGGCTTCAGTATCGAATATAGAGTAAGGTCCAAAAAAAATATCTAAATATCTTTAATGTACAGAATTGGACCCGTTACAGTTTTATTATAAGTATATATAGATTAGATGTGCCCGCGGCATCGCACAAGAAAAAAAAGAGCTGTTTATGGGAGAAATCCTGTGTCCACAACAGTGACAGCTCTAAGAATAGCAAGTTCACAAGAATGGGCCTATATTCCGCAAGACCGTTTAATAATCCTAATCAGGTCTATGCGGAACTGATTAGAATCAATAATAACGGCACGTGGAGGTAACACATCTTATTAAAAGAAAAACAAAAGTGTGCTTAAAGTTTTTTTTCAATTGTTAAAACCAACTTTTCAATTAAACCAATTTTTGTTAAAAATATGGTTTTTGTTAAATATAAATTGAATGGTCGTTTACAAACTTAAATTTAGGGATATGATACTATTCTATTTCACTATGATATGATACTACGCTGTTTCACTATGATATGATACTATGCTGTTTCACTATGATATGATACTACGCTGTTTCACTATGATATGATACTACCAATCTATAGTTTTCAATTTAAATTTGTATGAAAAGTTTGCATATGTACTTGGTTAAAATATTTATTTCATAGTCATCTTGTACGTTGATGCAGTTTATATGTCCGTTAGTTCATGCATACATTACACGATATACTTCTGTAAGCGTAAAAGTAAAATATCATTCCAAATCATAATGAACATTTTAGTTAATACAACTAAATATGCGCGATTGAAGCAGCGCAAATATTTTAAGTTATTTCTTTCTGTCATCTTAGAAAATTAAATGTGATACCAACGAAGCTGAACGATCTGTGCATGCTCAGTGTTTATAGGGACAGGGACTGAAAGGCTAAGGGAAGACACTGATATCTATCGATAATTAGGTCATCCATTTTGGACAATAACCTAGACGCCTCATTTTTTATTCAATTACATTTACTAAAATTACTTAAATGTAACCGACCTAACCATTATTTACATAAGTTAAGAATATTATGTACCTATTGTGTATAAAAATAATATTGTTTAATGCTAGCTGTGCCCGCGGCTTTGCCCGCGTGGTCATTTCATTTCAAAGTAGCCCACACGTGTTATTCCAGGACCAAAAGTAAAAACAAAAAAAAAACAAAAAATGAAAATAAGTAGTAGTAGTTGTAGTATAATAATGTACAAAGTACATTATTATACTACTACATTTCTTCAAAGTTCGTTCAGCCGTCAATCAGTTTTTTATCGATTGCTCGGCATCTAATCATCGGAATAAAGCTAGCGCGCACTGCCTCGCATTTTTTTAACACTTATTCTGTGAAGTACGGAGTGTCATAGAAATGCACGTATTGCGATGAAATAAACGCATATAATACAATATGAAATAAACGCTAAAATAAACGCGCCGCGTTCCACCGCAAGGCAGTGCATGCAAGGCCTAAGATACCAAGTACCCCAGTTTTTAAATAAAACCTTATAAGGCGTCGTAGAGCGACGGGCGGTAAGGTAACGAATGACGTGCAGCGTGCAGATGAAGCGAAGAAAATACGTAGTTCGTATACGTTACGTATATTCAGAATATGTTGATAGGTTGGTCGAATTACTCTGCGCATATCTATACACACACACACACACACATATATACATATATATATATATAAAGATATGTGAAGAGTAATTCGATTCGATATCAACCGGACAGTAGGCAATTCAACAGATAACTTCCAGTCACAAGAGCTTGAGAGCTAGAGGTTGTGCTGAGGCAAAGCGCTAATGCTAGTGTGAGACGAATTAGAAAAAAAATACTAATTTGAATTCAGACCCTTGATTGCGGTGAATGAAATGCTTGCGTGTTTTAACGTCAATCAGCGCCATCTAGTTAAATCGGAGGGAAAACTTTGATGCGCTTGATTTATGCGCTTGAGTTGTTGATGCTGGTAAATTATGTAGTGTTTTACAACCTTAATTATCTTCTTTGTATAGTCTTTTCTGTTCTTATTGCTTTCTTATAAGTACAGATACTACGGTCTCTAGTGTAGAGGTCCTACAATAAAAAAACTTACGCCCGTATTAAGGTAGTAGCATATTCCATTGTGCTATACTCATACTCTAATATCTAAGAACCATCTAGATTACCTCAGCTTTTAAACATAAAAACCGCACCGAAATCGGATCTATCGTTTGGAAGCTACGATTCTCACCCCTTTTTCTAACCTCCCCCTCCCCCTCCCCATATAGCTAAGAACCATCACATTAGCTTTCAACCAAAAAAAAAACCGCATCAAAATCGGTACATTTGTTAGGGAGCTACGATGCCATAGACACACACACAAACACACACACACACACACACACACACACACACACGCACGCACGCACGCGAACATATAATACCCGTCAATTTGTTCGGGGGTAAAAAAAATAAAACAGTAAGCAGCTTGGTTACCAATAAAACAGCCGCAAGAGGGCGCTTTTTTATGAGGTATTGTAAATTATAAATTATCATTTATACAGGCACTTCAGGTAAGAGTTCAGGTGAGTTTTTTCTAAATTATCCGAATTGGAATGACTGTGACCTATTTTGGTTTGACTGTGACTGTGAACGATTTGACGGTTTACTTCAGTTAATAACAGGAGCCTTAAAAATATCAAGGAGAATGTAAAAATAACGCATAAAAAATGTCATCATCATCATTATGTCAGCCTTTAGAAGTCCACTGCTGAACATAGGCCTCCCCCAAAGAGCGCCATGACAAGCGATCCTGTGCCACCTCCATCCACCGACTTCCTGCGTTGGCTACAATGTCGTCGGTCGATCGTGTGGGGGGTCTCCCCACACTTCGCTTGCTTGTTCGTGGTCGCCATTCGAGAACCTTTATTCCCCAGCGGTTGTCATAAAAAATGTAAATGCTTAAAAATATGGAGCAAAACATTTTAAGAAGCGCGTGATTTCGATCCTGCACCTCTGAGTTGGAAGGCTGGCATACTCCGATTTCGTCACAGAGCTTCATTGCTAGATGGTCAAAATTATAATACCGTTTTAATGTCTTATTTTTATTACATTCAAATTAACACAACTTGGAACACCTATCCCGCAGGAACCCTATATTTTTTTGGGGATGATAAAAATCCGTAATTGAAATACATAATATGAACTTTAACTGTGCCAAAATACATCAAACTCCGTCCAGTAATTTCAGCCTGATATGTGTTCTTTTAAATAACTTTCAACCCCTATCCTGCGGGAACTCATGTTTTTTTTCGGGATATTATGTATTCTAAATGTTAATCCATAACATAAGCTATGATTGTGCAAAGTTGCATCAGAATCCGTCTGGTAGTTTCAGCGTGATGCGTGTTCAAAGAGACAGACAGACAGACAGACAAAAAAAAAACATTTTGAACTCCATATATATAGATAATATACATACTTTCATTCAATAATTTAATGGTGTACTCTTGAAGTTGTTCAGCAATAAGCTTACCTCGGGCAAACTGTGCAGTTAGGTAGAAACAACTTTTCAGCTGGGATGGGCGGCATTTGGTAAACTTTGTCTAGTGTTCTCGTCGTCCTTAGGACCGATTCCTATATTTTACTGATGTCATATTATATAGAAGTTTCATGGCTCTTCATCCGCAACAGTAATACAGTAAAATGTAGTTAAATGATAATCAAACTAAATTATACCAGATGAACCTTATATATATATATATATATATATATATATATGCCAAGCCATGAAGCTTATATATAAGAGCCATGACGTGATATGTCAGTGGCTGCAGCACGATGCACATCGAAGACATCGGCGTTGTGTGGGATGATGATACGTGAACAATTTAAAAATTGTTCATGAAGTCTCTGAAAAAAATATAAATATTTTCAGACTCAGCAGAGCCTGGTCTTTCCATCTATATAATGTCCGTCACAGCGTCACAACTATAATTATGAATTGAAATGCAAACAATCGGACCAAGACGCGAATGCTCGAATAGCTCAATGTCAACAAATCAAACCTCTTGAATTTACATTCGTGTAAATACGTTTTGTTATGCATATATTTTCAGTTTAATATATTAAATAAAACCAAAAAAATATAGTTTGTACCTACCTATTTTCTTAATATGTTTTAAGGTTCTTTCTTACAATACGTCGTACTATAGAAATATTGTAGTAATAATATTTTATATTTTTTATACCCACATAAGTACCTACTTTGTCAGTTGTATAATTCTATAAGGATCGTGGAAATTAGATATAACAAATTAAGATAACTACCTGCACAATGTAATAACCTACACGTGAGAAAGGAGCGAGTTGAAAACCAGCGTTGCAAGACTAGTCCTCGCAGCATTTATGCTGAACTCGCTCCTTTTGTGCACAACTTAGGCATTAATGTATATTCAGTTAAGAACCTACTAGTTTTACTTTTACCATGTATGTTGTTTGTGCACAATAAACGTCTTTTGTTTCTTTCTTTCTTTCTTTCTATAGGGATATACGTATTAAGAGGAAGTATATTATTTTTGAGAATACTCTCTTCTATTTTGTTTTCTTTGAATCATTATCCTATACCGTTCCCTAGTCCCACTGCTGGAACAGAGTCTTCCTCTAGGCTTTTTTTACAGACAGGGAGAGAGAAGACATAATTTAGCAAGCTGTAAATTGTTTTGTAAAGACGAGGCACTTACCATGAGAGAAACGACCTCCTCGTCTCGTAACTCAGATGATTATAAAAAAAACTCTAGTTTAGTTCTAGAAGTTATTAAGTGATGCGCGAACATTCATATATATATATATATATATATAACTATATATATATAGATATATATATATATATAGTTAGTTATAGTTAGTGTTAGTTATAGTTGTTATAACGTTTGGATTGTGTCTTTCACTATGAGTTGGTCGGCATTATCTCGTAAACTAGTAAATCCCAGATAGCAGTGATAATTAAGCGACTTCTAAAAAGGAGACGGTTATATGTTCGACTGTAAGCATGTTTTTTTTCTTCTATGTATGTCGGTCGATATCTCCGTCAATTGCGGACCGATTTTGAAAATTCTTTTTTTGTTTGAAAGTGCATACTCTCCAAGTGGTCACATATAAATTGTATCAAAATTGGTTCAGCAGTTTTTCGAAAATAAATAGTTTTTGAGTAAATCCATTCCATTTTGTGTTTATATTGCCTTGATTTTGTTTTATATCTAAAATTTCTAAACCGATTTAGATTGATGTTTTTTTATTCAAAAGGATAATCTTTCAGTGTTGTCCCATATAAACTTAATCAAAATTGGTTCAGTAGTTTTATTAGAAAATCTATTTGTTTAATAGTTTATGTTCTCTAATATGTTGGGATTTCTGAACCAAATTAGATGATTGTTTTTACTTGAGTAAGAAGACCTCTAGTGAAGTACTGTATAAATTTCATCAAAATTGGTTTAGTAGATTTAAATAATCTTTAATTTATTTCACTGTGTTAGAATGTTTAGGACTGGATTGCAAGTCAATTTTGAACAATTTAAGGACGTCCAAAGATGCTGAAGTTTTGCACAAGGGTGTAGTTCTGATGTCAATTATAAAAACTACAGTAGTAGTAGTTTCTTTCTTTCTATAGGGATATACGTATTAAGAGGAAGTATATTATTTTTGAGAATACTCTCTTCTATTTTGTTTTCTTTGAATCATTATCCTATACCGTTCCCTAGTCCCACTGCTGGAACAGAGTCTTCCTCTAGGCTTTTTTTACAGACAGGGAGAGAGAAGACATAATTTAGCAAGCTGTAAATTGTTTTGTAAAGACGAGGCACTTACCATGAGAGAAACGACCTCCTCGTCTCGTAACTCAGATGATTATAAAAAAAACTCTAGTTTAGTTCTAGAAGTTATTAAGTGATGCGCGAACATTCATATATATATATATATATATATAACTATATATATATAGATATATATATATATATAGTTAGTTATAGTTAGTGTTAGTTATAGTTGTTATAACGTTTGGATTGTGTCTTTCACTATGAGTTGGTCGGCATTATCTCGTAAACTAGTAAATCCCAGATAGCAGTGATAATTAAGCGACTTCTAAAAAGGAGACGGTTATATGTTCGACTGTAAGCATGTTTTTTTTCTTCTATGTATGTCGGTCGATATCTCCGTCAATTGCGGACCGATTTTGAAAATTCTTTTTTTGTTTGAAAGTGCATACTCTCCAAGTGGTCACATATAAATTGTATCAAAATTGGTTCAGCAGTTTTTCGAAAATAAATAGTTTTTGAGTAAATCCATTCCATTTTGTGTTTATATTGCCTTGATTTTGTTTTATATCTAAAATTTCTAAACCGATTTAGATTGATGTTTTTTTATTCAAAAGGATAATCTTTCAGTGTTGTCCCATATAAACTTAATCAAAATTGGTTCAGTAGTTTTATTAGAAAATCTATTTGTTTAATAGTTTATGTTCTCTAATATGTTGGGATTTCTGAACCAAATTAGATGATTGTTTTTACTTGAGTAAGAAGACCTCTAGTGAAGTACTGTATAAATTTCATCAAAATTGGTTTAGTAGATTTAAATAATCTTTAATTTATTTCACTGTGTTAGAATGTTTAGGACTGGATTGCAAGTCAATTTTGAACAATTTAAGGACGTCCAAAGATGCTGAAGTTTTGCACAAGGGTGTAGTTCTGATGTCAATTATAAAAACTACAGTAGTAGTAGTTCCTTTGACTACTAGTCAAAGGAACTACACAATCGGATGATGGAATCCCTTCGAGTTTGAGCTCATTTGGTTAGTTTCGATGAGATCTCTGGTTTTATGTGGTATCCAGTGTCTGATGATGGAGCCGGAAGGAAGTCACAGGAACTCAACAACAAAATGATGGAACCCCTTCGAGTTTGGGCTCAATTGGTTTGTCTTGGTGAGTTCTTTGGTTTTATGTGGTATTCAGGGTCTGATGATGGAGCCGGAAGATAGTCAAAGGAACTCAACAACAAAATGATGGAACCCCTTCGAGTTTGGGCTCATTTGGTTTGTGTTGATGAGTTCTCTAGTTTTATGTGGTATTCAGGGTCTGATGATAGAGACCTTCAAAAAACTCTTTCTTATCTTATGTTGTATTTTAGCATTATTATACTGTTCTGGCTCAATTGTAATTATTTTATTTCTCTTAATGGTTGTTTACAAAACTTCATTTTTATTATGAAGTCGTTTTTTTTTTTGGATATATATTTTATTTTGTTATAAAAGTCGTAACGCTTGTAATCCTAGATTTTGTAAAATTTTGAGATGGGGGACATGCATTGCAAAGTATTTAAAATGGAGGAATATTTCGAAAACGGGATACAACTATATGGAGATAGAGGGTTCCTTGTTTAACACTCGAATTTTAAAAAAAAAACACATCTTCGTATCTTTCAACTACTTATCAAAATAGTATGCTGTACAAAAAAAAACTTATAATACTATATCGTTCCATGTACTTACAGACTAACTGTTAGTACATAGAATATATAATACTATGTCGTTCTATGTACTTACAGACTAACTGTTAGTACATAGAATATATAATACTATGTCGTTCTATGTACTTACAGACTAACTGTTAGTACATAGAATATATAATACTATATCGTTCTATGTACTTACAGACTAACTGTTAGTACATAGAAGATAATCTAAAAAAAATGGTCCAGTAAACTTAAAATAAGCTACTGAACAAGAATATAACAGTTTTTTTAATCATGTCTGTCTGTCTGTCTGTTTGTTTGTATGTATGTTTGTTCGTGCATCACATTAAAACTACTGGACTGATTGCGTCAATCCAACGAGGAGAAGCCGAATAATAGATACATATATTTTTTACGCCTGAAGTAATTTTCATCAAATCTTGGTATATAGGTATCTTTGGTTTTGTAATAGCACACAGAGTACGTATAACTAGAGAAATAACCACGCGCATGAAGCCGCAGGCACAACTAGTCTACAATAATACCTTTGATGCACATATTATGATGATGTTGCATGAACACATGCAATGAAACATTGTATTCTTAGTTCTTATTGATTTCATGATCTTTCTTTATTATCATAAAATTTATCTTAATGTCTTTTGGCAGAATTTTTAGTTTGTAAATATTTTAGCTACCAACCCCCACAATCTCTGGACCTGGCAACTTATAACGCACGCACCTTGAGGACCGATGAGAAGTTGATAGAGCTGGAAGAAGTAGTAAGTAAGTTGCGCTGGGGTATTATAGGGTTATCAGAAGCCCAAAGAGAGGGACAGGATACGATGACCCTCAATTCCGGCAACTTACTCTATTTCCGGGAGGGCGACCAGCAGTCCCAACATAATTCATAATTTTTATTGACTCAAAGAAATATACAGTGTAACCAATGAAGCTTCTGGTCCCCGAACTAGTTAAAAACTGTGTTTCAGGAACCAAATTCTTCTCTTTTAACAATGTATAGCTAATGTCAATCAAAATATTGAACAGATAAATTAAATGGATATAAACTAAAAATTAATAATTTTCAAATAATCATTATTATAACACGGTTGCGAGTAGATATGCAAGCTGTTAATATAAATGTGTGCATATTCGTGTGTGGATGTGTGTGTGTGTGTGTGTGTTTGTTTGTTTGTGTGTGTGTGTGTGTGTGTGTGTGTGTGTGTGTGTGTGTGTGTGTGTGTGTGTGAGGGTGAGGGTGAGGATATGTTGAGTGCGTGGTAATATGTTCTAAAAATTTGATAGCAAACTTTCAACGTTCTCATTGAGAGTGATGATGGCCGGAGAGCGATGATGGCCTAGCGGTTCTATAGTGCAATTTGGAATCCAACGATACCGGGTTCAAAACCTAGGCTACGCACCAATGACTCTTCTGAGTTATGTGCGGTTTTCCATCGCTCCGTGCTTCGGAGGGCACGTTACGCTGTCGGTCCCGGCTGTTATTACTGTGTATTATGTGAGTATTACTTTTTTGAGACTTTCATTGAAGTATTTCCTAATTTTACACTGCTTATTTATTTATTTTTATTTATTTATATTATCCATAGCTCCTCATCTTTATATGGGGCATTCCCCGTGCATTAGTATACAGATGAGGAGCTACAACATCAAAGGAAATGAAGGAAGTTTTTCATCCTGTGATAGAGCTATCATAAACTTCATAAACTTCAGCGGTAGTGAGAGGCTCGAAATGCACGACGCAAACATATGCTCGGGTTTTTGATTTTCAGACGTTAGGGGACAGACGCAATGCGAACGTTAGTTCGCATTGCCTGCAAATATATTCACACTAATATTATAAAGGTGAAAGTTTGTATGTATGTATGCTTGATACTCCTTCACGCTCAAACGGCTGAACCGATTTAAATGAAATTTGGTACCAAAATAGCTTATTTTCTAGATTATCACATAAAATACTTTTCATCATCATCACCATCAACTGACAGCGTTATTATTTACTGGGAAGTGTTGATTACTCGCTGTAAACAATGGTTTCCATGGAAACGAAATAGCAAGTCAGTCAATAAACATCAAGAGGTTGTTGCTGTACCTACTTTTGCATTGATTTTTAATATCCTAGAAGAACATAGGATGCTTTTTTTCGCAAAAAAACAGTAGTCCACGGGGAAAAAGTCGCGGGCGGGAAAGCTAGTACTACATATATTCAAAATCGTTCAGCCGTCAAATACTTTTTATCGATTGCTCGGCATCTAATCATCGGAATAAGATACCTAGTACCCCAGTTTTTAAGTCAAACCTTAAGCTATTTAACAGTGAAAACATCATCGTCCAGTATTTTTACGTGATGCGCGAAGAAATACACAAACAAACAGACAGATACGATTTAAATAAAAGTTATATTCTTGTTCAGTTCTTTATTTTGAATACCTTAGACCATTTATTTTTTTGTGCAGACTTTTTCGTTCATATTGCTTTATTATAAGTATTGATTATTGTAATTATTTTTGCGGGCGGTTAGCTTGCATTTCTTCCGTCCGCTATTGCAGCTTTGGCTTCAGTTTTGAATAAAGAAAAAGCTTCAAAAATATATCTAAATATCTATGAGGTACAGAGTGGCGACAACTGGGAATATACGTAGTATAGGACCTGTTACAGTTTTATAATAAGAATAGATAGATATTATACATAAAAGAATCCTCTTTAACGGTTTAGCAACCCCAGAGATTATGAGTGAACATCATACACAAAAATAAAATAGTCAAATTAAGAACCTCCTACTCTTTTAAGTCCCCTAAATATTTCTGATACATAAACTATTCTTAGATTAGATATCCGGATGTTTCGTATAATTTCGTATACGGATATACGCATTTTTAACTTTCTAAATAATATTTTTCACATATAACCCAAAGTAAAACAAAGGGAATTGCCAAGCTAAATCGGAAAACTATTCGGTTATACGATATTTTTTATTTTGGATATCCGATAGATTGAGTTAAAATCTATTTTTGCTTGCTTTTCGTATAAAAAAATGCTGGCCTGTGGTGTCAGAGCTTATCAGGCTGCTCGAGGGCCTCTAATATGACTAAACGACGGCTAATAATCAAAAATAATCAGAAACGACACCGGAGCGATGGAAATACGAACATTACTTTAAAGGTCATGGGTCGAACTTTAGATTACAACGCGCTTAAGTATTGAAACCGCTCGGCCACCATCGCTCTGTACAACATCTCTGCTACGAGATGCTCATGTGCAATGAGCCGTATTGCTACGGCGTAGCACTGCATCGAAGTGTGCTACGAATACGTTATGCTACGATTGCTTTGACTTTTTAGGTTAAAGGCATTGCGAAATAACGAATACACAACACGCCTTTATGAAGGGAGCTTCTAAAT
Source organism: Alsophila aescularia (assembly GCA_946251855.1). Taxonomy (NCBI): domain Eukaryota; kingdom Metazoa; phylum Arthropoda; class Insecta; order Lepidoptera; family Geometridae; genus Alsophila; species Alsophila aescularia. Next base: position 67,365,684 of record OX276374.1, read on the forward strand.
TATAATGCTTTGTTTTGTGCATGTCATATCTCCAGGATTTCTGTACCGATTTGGATAATTTATTTAACAACCGGCCAAGTGCGTGTTGAACACATGCATGGATTTAAGGTTCCGTTGCCATGCTAGAAACTTACGAACTCAAGCAAAATGTCACATTCGAGCCGAATAAAATAAAATACTGTCGAAGAAACCTAAATGCAATAGTAAAATACCGAATCCATCCGTAGAAACATCTTTGAACGAGTGTCATGAAAAACTACTGGACCGATTACAATGCGGTTTTCACTGTTGTATAGTTTAAGGTTTGACTTTTTAAGGTTCGGCTTACATTTATCGGATTGATATACCAAGTACACAAGTATTTAAGACATGACCTAGATACAAAACCTAGATTTTACGCGATGCGCGAACACACACACGATTTCAAAAAAATACTTGTTCTTTAGCGTATTTTAAGTATGTACCCCAGAATATTCTTTTAAATTATCTTTTTTGTACAGATTTATTGTTACTTACGGCTTTATTTTAAGTGTTTAAATAGATAGGTTCCTAGAAAGATTCAAAAATTCCCAATTTGAAAGGGCAATTTGATAATAAAAAAAAATTGGCCTGGCTGTGCGAATAATGCCCTTCACCTATTGGGCAGAATAATAAAAAGATGTGTTGTATTAAATCATTTTAAACTTGCCTATAAAACAATACAGTGACATACTTACTGACTAACTCACAAACAACGCATAGCCGTAACCGGTGAACCAAGAGATTTGATATTTGGAGGGAATATTCCTTGAGTATTCTAGAAGTGCATTAGCCGGTTAAAGCATTTTGAACCTTAAGCACATCCTTTGTTTACATTTGCTAAGATTAAGTAATAGTTACTACGGGCGAATTGGCGCGAAAATATTCTCGTCGCTGCGGTCCCGTAAAACTCATTTTCCATTCCTTGCTCAATGGTTTGACGCAATCGCACAAAACTTGGTCTGTGGTTGCCTGAATATATGTTGCCACTGACAAACCGAACCAAAGACATAAGAAAATATTATTTATGGAGATATAACCTCGGAAAAATATGAAGACAAAAATGGGGTGATTTTCCAGAACAAATATTGTATCTTGGAAATAAGATCGATGATACCCTGTTATTATGTTTTATTCAAATATTACATGAATGTATCTATCTAATAACATTAAAATATCAACACAGTTTAGTACAAAAAGTGACCAATTTGAAAAACAGAAATTTTTCAAAAAAAAACGTCTTAATTTTAGGTCAAGTTTTATACGTGTTCTATTTATTATACTAAGTTTATAGGTACTTATTTAGTGTTTAAACATAAAGGAAAAATATCCCTTAAAAGAATAAAACACTCAAATTGGATAAGGAACGCGGGAATCCATTTTAATCGAAATCTGTATAAAACTGGCTGCCACAGCAGCCAGGTGCATTTAGAGTTTTTATTTTGGCAACAGGAGGGGCCGGCCGTGTATCGGGCGTCCGGGGATTTGGCAACAGGAGGGGCCGCGTGTATTTACCGGGGAAGTAACTATAAACCAGGAAACTTGAATAACAACTCCAAATAAATACCTCACAAACAACAGACAAACGTAACTTCCATATACAGAATTCTAAACTTAGGTCCTAAAATAACTACCTACGAGCTTCATATGAAACAAACAAACAAATCTAAACTAACCAACGAATCTAATTAATAACCTAAAATACTTTCAATAAATTACCCTCTCCTGGCCTGTGCTTTGCTCCTTATCTGTTTGTCTGTCGGCCGGCCACGGACCAACTATTTTACATTCTGTGGTGGCACGAAGTCGCCCGCGCGTCATCGGTCTGCCCCAGATAATAACATAATAATATTATACCGGGAAATAAAACTACTGCATTTTAATTTGCTACATCAATTTTATTTAATTTTATTATAATATATTATATTTAACGGCGCATTCAATTCAGCCGAGTTTTAATAAATAGTTAAGACCATCCATTAACAAGAGAAGAAACAACACCAAAATACTAGGCACATTTCACGATTTATTGGAACACATTTACACAAAATATAAATCACAGGAATATCTTAGCTATTTAAATAATTAATACAAGGACTCACACGTCTTATCAGCTCAGCCGCACGAAGTAAAAAGTCACTCGAGCACTCTGTATATTATCAGCTCAACATAGCGGCGTGCTGTCCAAGCTTTTCCTTCAGAATGCTTAGTCAATTACAAACATTGAATTATTAACAAAAGAATAAACCTATGGATAATTCTTAACTAAATTTTAAGGGCTATTTTAAAATATCTAGACATTGATTCCAGTGATCACAACAAATTTCTGTGTGTTATTTTAACATTGCAAAATAATTGTTTGGTTAAATTTAGAATGACTTATGATGAAATGGAATAATGGTTAATTGAGGATTGACTTTTTAAAATGGTGTAGTTACACATTACCGTTTATTTCAGAAAAAGGAAAAAACTGATTACTATTAAACTGATGTAGTGTCTTAATTTTAAATAAAGTTGACATAATTTTAAATAAAGTTGACATAATTTTGTAGGTGGAAACATTAATTTTTGTGTGTTCAGTTTGTTTGTACATCTATTCTGTTTAAATCTACATGACACTAATACAACTGAAATAAACACTTTTGACAGAGACTTTAAGGAATAAGAAATTTTTTAAAGCACTTTTAATTTGGACATGTTGCATTGTAATCTTCGAGCATTTGAATTAACTTGCCTCTTTATGGTGGCATGGAATTATGAATCTAATTTTTTTTCTCACCTTAAAGGCTCTAGACTAAAGGTTCTAAAAAAACGTGTTCAGATACGGCCACAAAACATGTTCGGATACGGTCACAAAACATGTTCGGATACGGTCACAAAACATGTTCGGATACGGTCACAGAATAGGCGAAGTATTAATTTAACCATTAAGTATAAAGTTACACATCGGTTTTGAAATAAATCAATTTGTCGCGAAGTAAAGTATTAGATGAATTTTCTTCATGAAATAAACCATTTTGAAAAATACATATCCGCCAAATGAATGGGCAAATACCGTTGTTAATTAAGCTGGTTTGATGCAAACATCACTTTATAAATACGAATTTAAGATGAAATAAGACGGATTAAAACAGTTCAAGTAAACTTGGAACATGTAAATTTATGTGGAAAATTAAATGGCATCACCAGTTTAAAAAAACGAAGACGTGAATTAAGCCCTTTTGAAACCACACTCCTCATTTATAAATCAATATAGGATTTTTCAGTTAATGAACAATAAATTGTAAAGAAATTACTTATTTCAAAGACAACAACCATCAATGATTGGCAGCGATTCAGTTATATCACTTCGTTAACTAATAAACTACATTTAATTTAATTTAAACCTTGTTGGCTATACTGCGAGACAGTGCGTGCTCTGCACCAGCTGCAGTTTCTGATATACAAAGTTGTGATTTGAGCTTCGAATCTTAAACGCCAGTACGCTAGCTCATTACTAAGTTTTACAAACGCTTACTAAGCGAATGTATATTGACATAAAATGTCATCTGACTCTCAATGCCAGCATCTGGAATCAGTTATGTTAAAGTAAGTTTACGATTTCACGTACTTTCTTGTGTTTGATGGGACTTAATCGGTACGGTCAGCGCTCTACATACTTAGAAACTTTTAGCCGTATCTTTAGCTCGCCACACGCGTTAACACAGGTGATCCACAGATGATCTAGGATGTCCACAAATGAATAAGTGTTCGTACTTATTCAAAGGTATTTTTATTTCATGGAAATGGTTGTCATCCTAACGGATCACAGCCCAAGTTATCGAACTTTTAGAGATCGCACGTGGTTGACCGACGGTTGATGGAACAGTGTAGCACCTCGAGCAGTTACAAGTACTCCGAGGTTTGCAATTTCGACAAAATTCATCCTTTTCAGAATAACTGCACACTCTTCATATCCAGGTACCACATGAAACTGAAGCTCTACTTGCAAATTGTCGAAGATACATACTACTGTGAGAATTTTTTGTTCCACTGAAGTACACTAGCCAATACCCTTCAAATAGACCGCATTAATTCTTTATCCGGGTGGTTTAGACGCTACAGACTCGCGTATTATTATTTAGCTTTTGAATCTTTATCAAGCACAGGTCCGATCTTGTATGGAGTACTGCTGCCACCTCTGGGATGGTTCTGCCAAGTATCAGCTCGAGTCTTTGGATTCAATTGAGAGACGTGCTATCAGGCTCATTGGGGATGACATTCTGGTAAAAAGTATGCTTCAAAGTCTGGCGCATCGACGTGAGGTAGCAAGCCTGGTGGTATTCTACAGATTGCACTATGGAGAGTGTGCACAAGAACCGCACAACTTGATTCCCCCATCACCTTTCCATCACCGTACGACTAGACTATCAGTAAAGCGCCACCCTTTCATGGTTGAAATACCTCGCACAAGAACGAAGCGTTACGCTTCTTCATTTATTATAAGAACTGCAAAGGAGTGGAATGCCCTGCCCTCGTCAGTGTTTCCGGTAAATTATAACCCCGATGTGTTTAAGTCAAGAGTGAATAGGTATCTACTAGGCAAGCGTGTTACACCTTCGACCACATTATCGCTTTCCATCAGGTGAGATCGTGGTCAAACGATTGCCTAGTCCGTAATAAAAAAAAAAGAAGAAGTTTATCACGGTAAAAGCACGCTGGGAAAGCCACGGGCCTACCTAGTATTAAATAAATTTCTTTATATATAAATTGCTTTTGTAAATAACTTCCATTTTTTACTAAAACTCTGGTAAAGAGTAAGCCTCAAAGTCTGGCGCATCGACGTGAGGTAGCAATCCTGGCGGTATTCTATAGATTGAGAGTGGACTATGGAGAGTGTGCAGAAGAACTGCACAACCTGATTCCCCCATCACCTTTCCATCACTGTACGACTAGACGATCAGCAAAGTGCCACCCTTTCATGGTTGAAATACCTCGCACAAGGACGAAGCCTTACACTTCTTCATTTATTATAAGAACTGCAAAGGAGTGGAATGCCCTGCCCTCGTCAGTGTTTCCGGTAAATTATAACCCCGGTGTGTTCAAGTCAAGAGTGAATAGGTATCTACTAGGCAAGCGTGCTACACCTTCGACCACATCATCGCTTTCCATCAGGTGAGGTCGTGGTCAAACGATTACCTAGTCCGTAATTTAAAAAAAAACATTCTGCTACACTATCGAATATTATTTTAACAACTTTTTGCATAGGAGTTAATTTGGAGTTACCCACATAATTCACGTTCGAGATTACTGGTCGTTCACGTATAAAGCATGTTTCGTAACAATCTTATTTTCCGGATGACGTAGTTGAGGGTTATCAGTTTTATTACCGAAATGACAATCACGGTTATCATAACCAGACCTTTTACACGTTTGGCAATAGAGCGAATTCTTATGTGTAAATCGAGGTTGTTTGTTAGGTCCCGGTTGGACGTTTAAAGTACCCTGATTTGGACTTTTAACCCGGTGAATGGAAGAAGCGACTGAAATCAGTTCTGGGATAGACGTATCTCGTACGTTTAAAAATTAGATTCTCAATCTCTCATCCCCCATGCAACCAATTACAGCCTCAACCACGTCATCGTTTGATAATTTATCCTAAATTATATGTCACCGCAGTACCCATGCCTGCGACAGAAATTGCGCAAAATCCTTCGTATCATCATAACTATGTTCTCTAAAACAAAATAAATCACGAGAATATCTATTTTCACGTTCAAATGTTGTTATCAAAACATCACGCTAATCCTGCCACGTCATGGACACAAGCCAGTTGTCAACCCACAACCTTGCACGACCTTTAAGCTAGCTACCAGCTTTCATTATAACCTCATAGTCGCTCAGGTTACAGATTTACAAGGCCGTAGTCTCATGTTGGCACCACTCACGTATATTTCCGGATTATATGGCGGTAAAAAAGTCATTCATCTTAGGTTCAGACTGAGTTGTGATACGATCGGACATATGTTTCATCACTTGTAACATATGTGAGAAAAACTCGGCTGGGACGTCGCTAACAGAAGCGTTAGCATTTTCATTACTTAAGCCAGAATTGCTGGAAGTGGGCGCGTATCCCATTTCTGATAACGGCGCATTGTTTTCAACCGAGTTAGTGACGTCAGCAGATTTTAGTTGTTAGGATCATCCATAACAAGTGATGAAACAACACCAAATTACTGGGCACACTTTTTATTGCAACACAAAATCTAATGTAAATCTAGATTATATCAAGGACTTACACGTCATATCAGCTCAGCCGCACTTGAAGTAAAAAGTGATTCGAGCACTCTGAATTTTGTCAGCTCAACATGGCGGCGAGCAATCGAAGCGTTTCCTTGCTTGAGTACTAAGTCAATTACAAACTTTACAATATTGAATTATTAACAAAATAATAAACCTATAGTTATATAAGTTTAAGGGTTATTTTCAAAATATCTAGAAATTTATTTAAGTGAGCAGAAAAAACTTCTGTGTGTTGTTTTAATCATAGCGAAATAATTATTTGGTTAAATTAAGAATGACTAAAACATTATGATAAAATGCAATGATAGTTAATTATGAATCAATATAGGGTTTTACAATTAGTTTACAAGAAAAACTAAAACTTATTAAACTTTGACTCAAAGACAAAATCATTAACGAATATGAGATTGGTTTAGCATAAAATCATAACTTAACTATTAAAATTAATAGTTAATCATAATTAAATTAATTAACGCATGGTCAAAATATATGTCATATGTATATTCTATATATGTCGAAATATTTATTTATATTTATCACTCCAAAATTAACATAAACTTGAACCCATATGCCGCAGGAACCCTTTATTTTTTCATAAATTCTCAGATGCACGGTGCATAGCTCTTAAAATTGAGCAGTAGCTGGTATCCATAGCAATCCCAATACCTTACTAATACAGATTTGCGTTAGCAGCGAGCTCTTTATGTGTATGCACATGGTTTTCAACGGGAATCCCTAATATGAGTGCAGTTTGATCTCCAACTTGCAAGCTTGAAACTTGCTGTCTGGTGCACTTCTTGTACTTTGGCTATTGTGCGCACAGCTATTTTCTCAGTGTTTAAGCTATCCACCCAGACGTCCATGTAGTGGTTATATGTTATGCACTGAACGCAAGTGGGTGTGACACTCTGTAGTTGGTCGTGTTCCTAACCCCGTATGCTATGCGTCAGAAACATTTCAAGATCCGGAAATGTTGGAGATCATCATGTACTTCTGTGTTAGCCCTGTGCGGTCATAACCACGTCACTGAAAGTGATCAGATATACAATTCTCTTCTCTGATTTTCACTTGTAAGAACATCTCTTTCACATCAGCGGTGATAGCGATCGGCTTCTTTCTAAATCAGAAGAAGACTCCATGTAGAGTTTGAATAGTCTGGCCCATCAAGCATTGCATCGATCAGGCCACATCGTTCGCACGTGCATCTGTGTCAAATACCGTCCTGACATTGTTTGGATTCGTCACCGCAAAACGCAGTATGTATAACAGACGTGGGTTCCTTCAGTTTTCGGGATCTCTTTGTCTCAATGTGACTCCAAGGATATGTAAAGGATATGTAATGCTATAGTCAGGCCTTACGGTTGGACCATCACGGCTATCTCTTCACTGACCAGCGTTGTAGTCGATACTTCGTCTAATAATGCGTTCTTATTCAGTTCGCTTTGGCCTTTGATTGTGATTGGTCATACATACAACATAACTCTGTATGTCCCCGCAGAGCCGTGATAAGTCGTGATTACCGATTCCTCGTTCTCAGTCAGCTTAGTGGCTACCCACTTCTTCATCCGCGCATATAGTAGTGCATGATGCGGTAAACGACATTCTCTAACTCCGCACTGCTGGCTCTTGCAGTAAGTAGTCCCAAGCGTCTGTGCTTGCAAACACGTGTTTTCTCGGCCCATTCCCATCTCTTTGCCACCGGTACGTATATCACATTCTGAGGTTCCGTGTTCGGCTTTGCAACCGAAACATACGTTCATCCTCAGCAAGAATTCAGTTGTAGCATAAATGGCTCTGGGGTGACGATTATACACATGGTTCTGATTTTCTAAAGCTCGGACATTAGTTGCGCCTCGCGTCTTTCCTAATGGTGCAACTACATACGCTTTGCGCAAGCACGATCTATTTCTCACGTCAGAAACTGAGACAATGCGGCTACCTTCACTTCGCTGCGCCTTTATAAATCCTCCGCATAGTCGCACCACTTAGACTTAATATACGGACTTAGCTTCTCGTTGACTTGAGATTTGACTCATTGATTATAATCAAAATAAGCTGCTGCAGCTGCTGCAGTACGTTCAACCGCAAGAATCGAAGTCAAGGAAGATGCAATATGTCGAATGTCGATACTTGATACAATCAATGATCGTTCATGGAGAACCTGAAAAAAAAAACACACACATTTTAAAACTAGGCAGAGTGTTTGGTTTTCATGGTTCCCTATTTAAACAAGGGACTCTTATAAGATCACCTAGTACGTTTATCTGTAAAATGTCTGTTACAACTTTAAAACTTCTAGAGTTATGAAATTAAATGCAAACAAATAGACCTCTACACGAATGCTCGAAAACATCACAATTTCAATTAATTAACATTAACCTCCTGAATTAACATTCCCTTTTGGCCGCATTCATAACTAGTTTGCATTTTTTACTGTTTCATTCATCATCATCATCATGTCAGCCTTTAGAAGTCCACTGCTGAACATAGGCCTCCCCCATAGAGTGCCATGACGAGTGATCTTGTACCACCTCCATCCACCGACTTCCTGCGATGGCTACAGTACCGTCGGTCCATCGAGTGGGGGTCTCTCTACACTTCGCTTGCTTGTTCGTGATAGCCATTCGGGAACTTTTATTCCCCAGCGGTTTTCGGTTCTGCAAACTATAAGGCCTGCCCATTGCCACTTCAATTTGAAAACTCTCAAGAGCTCATGTCGGTAACCTTGGCAACTTTGATTCTTCTAGGATTTCTTCGTTTTGGATTCTATCACGTAGTAAAATGAAACATCGAGCATAGCTCTCTCCTTTGACCACTGTGCAACTTTGAGCTTATGTATGAAACCAATAGATAGCGACCACGTCTCAGTGCCGTATGTCATCACTGGCAACACGCACTGATTATAAACTTTCATCTTGCGTATCTGTGACGAGAAGATATGGCGTAATTTCCTGAACGCTGCCCATCCGAGTTGGATTCGTTAGTTAACCTTTTTGTCGAAGTTGGATCTATCCAGTTGGATCGTCTGATCTAAGTAGACAAGTTGATAACTAAATCAACAGCTTTGATAATATCGTTCCCAACATAAACCAGCATGGGTACGACATGGGTATTTGACATGATGTTCATCTTACCCATGTTCATTTTAAGACCAACCTGTTGGGAAACAATATTGAGATCACTGAGCATTGTGCATAAGTCTTCCAGGGTTTCTACCATGATGACTATATCATCAGCAAATCTAAGGTGAGTGATGCATTCGCCATTCATTAACATGAATGGCGAATACATCACTCTGTTCCAGTTCAGAAGCTTAATATATCTTCCAGTGCAGAGGTGAACAGTTTCAGAGAAATAATGTCTCCCTGCAAAAAAAGGGGTAAGAACCCCTTTTCTTTTTTTGCAAGTCGATAGAATTCGTGCTCGAATCTTGGAGACGGACAGTCATGGTGGCCTTGTTGTACAAACACTTCAACACTACGATATACTGGTAGTCAATCTGGCACCGCTGTAATGACCGTAGCACTGCCCAGGTCTCGACTGAATCAAAAGCTTTATCGTAGTCCACAAACGCTAGACATAGTGGCCAATTATACTCTTCAGTCTTCTGTATAATCTGCCGGAGAGTATGGATGTGATCTACGGTGCAAAAGCCTTTCCAGAATCCAGCTTGTTCGGGAGACTGAAAGTCGTCAAACCTACCAGCGAGACGGTTTGTACTCGTAACTACTCTCGAAAACAGCTTCTGGACGTGGCTTAGCAGCGAAATGGGCCTATAATTCTACAAGAGGGTGTTATCACCTTTCTTAAAGAACAACACCACTACGCTCCTGTGACACGCCTCTGGCGTAGTACTCTCGAGGATGACGAAGTTAAACAGCCTCTGAAGGACTTTAAGTACCGGTGTTCCACCCGCTTTTAGTAGCTCTGTCGTTATTCCGTTCTCCCCTGGTGCCTTGTTGCTCTAAAGCTGTTTGAGAGCCATTCTGATCTCGTTTGCCATAGTTAGGAAAATTGGTCACCGCAGTCTTACAAATATGTACTCGGAGGACGCTGCTGCCCATCTTTCGGTATGTATTCCCTTAGTCGAGAGGAGAGGAGACGAGAGGATTGGGAGGGGTCTTATTTTAAGCCGAGACCGCCACAGCAAATTGGTATTCAATTAATGTTTAATTAATGTTAAATTAATATTATAAAGCAAGTTTTTTCCTTTGTTTAAATAATATGAAAAATTCACAGTATGAAACCAGCTACCCATGATGTTCGTCTTTATATAGGTGAAACAAGATCGGTTGGTTTTACGGAGATGTTTCCGAGCAGACAAACATACTCAGCCCTTAATCGATGATAAAGTCATTGAATTAGGGCTGAGCTTCAAATCAGGTGGCAAATAATAAAAGCATAGCATATCTCATCTATTCCAGTAAAGAATTTAACTAAAGTAGATAGGTTTTGATAATTTTAAAAAGATATACGTTTCAGTCAGGAGTCGCGACTCTAATAGCTTTATTTCGTTAACTCAAACAGTATTTAGCTTTTAACTAGATATTTTTAAGGGTTGGAATATAATTTGGAAAGGACGAACGAACGCTCATCTATAAAAGTCTGACCCGTGCCAATTATAGTATTTTAGTAGTGTGTTTTTAGTGCTTTTGTAATTACCTAATCAGAACCTATTCTTATTTCAGTTACATTCTTTATTTTAAAACATTAAATATTGTCAAAGGTTTTGCACGAACAAAAGCTACTCTATCAGAGTATGACTCATGACTGAAATGGTATAGTTTTTGTAAATTCACAACCTGATGGATTGTGAAGCCTACATTACCGTTGAGCAAAACTACCGAGGTTGAATACCTAACTGTATGTTTTCATACAACATCTTATTATTATGCGTATTTTGTGATGTAAACTAATGAATAATAGTAACAGTTACCCTACACTATGCGTAGTTCGACACGCATTTGACCGATGCATATAATTCGTTCCTATTATATTTTGATACTTATTCATATTCAACCATATTTTACATTACAATTCAATTTCACATAATTTAAATTACCAATAATTGAACTATTTTCAATATTACCTTTTTCAACAGCATGGCAGAAACGGATCTTTGTTGATTCCGAATTGATTATAACAAATGTGTAGTACTTGAGTGAACCCATGCCGGAATTGGAGTACGATATTAGTGGAGTGCTGTCACCTTCCTTGCCGAACTGCAGTTTATCTGAATAAGTAATTAGTAGGCTATTAGAGCATCAAAAATGAGGATAAATTTTTGCATGTAAGACTTAATCTATTTTACGACTTTCATCTATTTTTTACTGTCATAATATTATAATATTATATTTATCTATCAAACAGCATAAATTAGGTTACACATTAAAATTGTGATGCTCTGACTTTTGTTTTAGTTATTAATATAAAAAAAAAGTTAAATTAATATCATTTTAATAACAATTTTATAAAACATATATTGGACCACGAAACGTAGGCGTAAGGGACCACCAAAAACATGCACTTTTCAAATGGATAAATAATTATCCATATCGGCTTAGTAATTTCAGAGATATTAGTATGGTGTCATATAATATTATTATATAGAAAACTAGCTGATTCCTACGGCTTTGCACACGTGGTCATTTTAATATATAGCCTGTGACACTCACAAATAACGTGGCTTTCTATTGTTTTTTTTTTTAAATGGTTCTGTAAATCCAGAGATTACCTCCTGCAACCTCACAAACTCACAAACTGTACCTCTTTCTAATATGATATAGTTATATAGTATAGTATAAAGTATGGATAAAAGTTTGAATTACTCTTTTTCGAAGTCCTTCCTTTTGGAAGTCTATTATCATACATATACAGACAAAATAAAATAAAGTAAATAAAATAATTCAAACTGAATAAATCATTCAAACGCAAAGAAACCACACCACCACAGATTAATTATTTAACTCGGGCAGGTATGTATCAGAAGTCAGAATCTTTACAACATCACCGTCACCTCACTCTCACATTCAAACACACACACACAAACCCTCACACACTAAGCACTACACTACACTACACACTATATCCTCTACTGATAGATAGAATAGTTTCGTTTTATATCCTTTACGGATATACCCTCTTACATATAAAAAGTTATGCAATGGTTATGCAATGATTATTCTGCGCAGTACAATATTGTACTGCGCAGAATTACTAATCATTACTTAATCATTGCATAACTTTTTCTATGTAAGGGGGATAGTGTCACAGTAATCACAAAACACATTATATGTACCTTAACTATATTGTAATCAGAAATTGGCACTCACACGTATAGTAAATACTAAGTTTTTATCAAAAAGTAAGTGCTATTTGCCTACCGAGTTTTTACCTAAAAGAGTGTAAATAGTTGTTGTATGTACCTACAAATTTAGTTTTGATTGTTTTTTTGTGGATTTATAGTTTATAAAAGATGCATGTTGGTTAAATAGAACATGTTAACGTAGTTTTTGTTTAATATTAGCAAATAAATATCCTGTTAAAACAACTCGTTTATTATTTATTTATTTATATATTGCACAGTGTACAAGCACTCGTAGCTATAGACTTATGAATAATACTTAACACATTTACTGCTGATCCTAAAAAGTACCTCTACTACTCAGACTAAAAACACTGGTTGTATGCAGCTTGCGTTAATAAGGAGACGATTTTGAATACTGTGTTGTTTAAATGAAAATTATTTAGTCATAAATGTTTTTTTTTTATTTTAAGGTTTTTTTATTTCATTGTTAAACATATGATTAAGAATTTTTATATTTGAAGTGTAAGTAGGTACGTTATTATTCTATTTTATGACATACTTTATTTTTACATTGTTTCTTAACTTAAAAGCTGGTACAAGTACTAGGCGATTTTTTCTATATTTTTATGACATATAAAATATAACTAAGAGAGAAGATTTTTAATAGTTTATTCATGTTTATTTCGATTCTTAATTGTCCAAAATGTTTTTTGGAGCTAGTTTGTTGTTTTGTTGATTAAAATATTGTTTATTAAGCCTTTATTATTGAAAAAACAATTTATTCAAAATATTACCAGTATTTTATAGTTTTTAAGACAATTTTAATTCCTTTTCAAAATATGATCACGTTTGTCAGCATTTTTAAACAACAAAAACCGTGTAAATCGTTTTCGTATATTATTATTCTAGCTGTGCCCGCAGCTACACATAGCCCTTTTCCTAGGTTAAAAGAACTGTATTACTATTTAAAGACCTAAAATACCAATAAACAAACATTTAAACTAAATTCCTTTAGACGTCAAAAAGTTTTTATCTATTGCTCGGCTTCTACTTACCGGATTGAGATAATATGTACACGAGTTTTTAAGTCAAACCTTAAGCTATCCAACATTTAACTCGGTCCAGTACTTTTTACGTAATGCATGAACAGACTAACAGAAAAACAGACAAACACGAATTTAAAAAATGTTTAATTCTTTTTCAGTAGCTTATTTTTAGAACCCTTTTTTTTAATTTCTTCCTTTCTCAGATTTTTTTGGTTTTCATTGCTTTATTATAAGTATAGATGTCCTTATCTTTCGGGCAGAAAAATAAAAATATTTGTTTTATTACATTATTTTAATTGCTTTATTATAAGTATAGATGTCCTTGTCTTTCGGGCAGAATAATAAAAATATTTGTTTCATTACATTATTTTAATTGCTTTATTATAAGTATAGATGTCCTTGTCTTTCGGGCAGAATAATAAAAATATTTGTTTTATTACATTATTTTAATTGCTTTATTATAATTATAGATGTTCTTGTCTTTCGGGCAGAATAATAAAAATATTTGTTTTATTACATTATTTTAATTGCTATATTATAAGTATAGATGTCATTGTCTTTCGGGCAGAATAATAAAAATATTTGTTTTATTACATTATTTTAATCATGCCTATAAAACAGTACCGTGATATACCTACTGACTGACTGACTGACAGACAACGCCCAGCCTAAACCAGTGCATCTAGATATTTGAAATTTGGAGGAATATTCTTTGAGTATCCTAGAGGTGAACTACGGAAGTAACTATAAACCGTAAAACATGAATACCAACTACAAATAAAATACCCTTATCCTGCGGGGACCCTTTTATTTACCGGTATGAAAAGTATCCAATGTCCTACCTTGTAGTATGAACTCAAATCATGCCAAGATTAATTTAAATTTATTCAGTAGTTTCGGCGCGTGATGTGCGGCCAACATACAGACAGACAGACAAAATTACAAAAAGAAACAGTTTTGGCTTCAGTATAGAATGCATCCAAAAAAAACTTAATATCTTTGATGTACAGAATTTTGACCCCTATTCTACAAGAACCCTTTAATTTTTCGGGATGAAAAGTATCCCGAACGTCGTCTTCATCTACTTCAAAGTATGAACTCAAATCATACCAAATTTCATTGAATTCATTGAGTATTTTCGGCGTGATGCACTTCCAAGGTACAGACAGACAGACGGACAGACAGACAGAAAGACAAAATTAAAAAAATACAGTTATGGCTTTAGTATGGAATACAGAATGGAATACAAAATATCTTTAATTTACAGAATTTGCGACATTATCCCGCAGGAACTCTTTATTTTTTCAGGATAAAAAGAATCTCAATTTTAACTCATCATATAAACTATAACTGTGCCAAGTTGCATCAAAATCCGTCCGGGGTAGTTACCGAGCAGTAAGTGATTTTTGGAATAACTTTCAACCCCAATCCTGCGGGAACCCTTTCATTTTTCGGGATGAAAAGTAGCCTATGTCCTACCTCGTAGTATGAACTCAAGTCATACCAAGTTTCATTTAAATTCATTCAGTAGTTTCGGCGTGATGCCTAGCCAAGATACAGACAGACAGACAGATAGACCGACAAAAAAAAAACAGTTTTGGCTTCAGTATCGAATCTAGAGTAAGGTAATTTTTTTTTTGAAATATATTCAATGTGTAGAATTGGACCCGTTACAGTTTTATTATAAGTATAGATTATCCTACTAAGGTTGTTGGTTTACCATAGAGGAAAAATGTCCGTTAAACGAAAAGAACACTCAGAATGGGTTATTATTAATTTAAATTGAAAACTGGCTGCTGCAGCAACCAAAGTGCATCGGAGCGTTCTCAAAAATGTCACATATGTGACAAAATGTATTTAGGGGTGTCCAATCGATAAAAAACTATTTAACGGCTAAACAAAAGATCATAAATTGTACTCTTGGTCCTGAAAATACGTCTTTTGAGGGTTTATTGTTTGCTCGCGTCCGTAGGATTCAGCCCTCGATGTCGTACACGTGACCCTCGGGTGGTGCCAAAAGAGCAACCGAATCACCTGGTTTTATATTACCACCCTCGGGACAAAGTCTTGACGCCAAACGACATGTCGTGTTCCATCATGATGTTCATGGAAGCCGTCCGGATGAGTTGTAGGATGCAGTTGTGTTGGAAGGGTGGACCGTGATCGGAATCGTGGTGTTTCTGCGTCGGAGGCCTTGCTTTGGAGGGTAGCGGGATCCGAAGCACGGTGTTCTCTGCTGGCCGACCGCAAGTTGTAGGGGGCCCAAGTAGTAGTTTAGCCAGGTACGAAAGGCTGCCCCGCCGCTTGTGAAAAATCCTGAAATGATCCATTGGGCCAGGTGGCGACCGGATGTGAGGAACTGATGAATTATTTCAGGGGGGTTTGGGCGTCCCCGCAGTCTCCACACAAGTTCTTCAATGGCGTAGATATGCCTTGACTTCCGTGGGTTAGCCATTTCGACATCTCGTTTGCTATTACTCGTCCAACCTATTCACAACAACTCATCATGAAAAAAGTACAAAGAAGAAAAAGGTTAAAACGGCAGATGCACGTCCTCACACTTAAAGTGGATCTTGCGAATATTCGCGGGATTCACTCCAATCTGCAACTGGTCCATTATCATTAGGATACCTCTAAGCTCCACTTGTTCTTCTTGTCGGAGACGCAGATAGGAGGTCCAGCTGATACGGCTTACCTGGATTACCCAGGCTATATCTTGGAGCATCTATTTATTCCAGATGCCGGCATTTGTGTCTACGCCCGTGATGACATTTGTTGTCTGCGTCTCCGAAATCTTGAGCACCCTAACTTATCGGTGATTTGAGTGCTGATGGACAAGGGCATAGATAAAATTATGTATGCTTGTGTGTACCGCTCACACAGTGGAGATCGGGGCACGACTTTATTGGTAGACTATCTAGGTGAGGCGGCAAGTGTGGCCCAACAGCGTTACCCGTCTGCTCAATTGGTGTTGTTGGGGGATTTTAACGCCCACCACAAGGAGTGGCTTGTTCTATACCAAAAAACCGACTACGCTGGTAGAGAAACACGGAAGCTTGCTCTGGCGTTAGATCTCTCTCAGCTGGTGCAGGAGCCGACACGGGTACCTGACCGTGACGGTGACACTGCAAACTGTCTCGACCTGTTGATGACGACTGAACCAGACCGATACTCCGTATCAGTATCCCCACCTCTTGGTAGGTCTGATCACTGCCTGGTTAAGTCCGTCTCAGTGTATTCCCCACCTGATCCTAACCTTAAGGGTAATAGGCGCGTGTGGAGATACAACTCAGCAGATTGGAACGAGATGCGGCAATTCCTAGCATCGTACCCTTGGCGGCAAACATGTTTCACCTCCCAGGACCCGTCGACTTGCGCGTCTGCTGTTACAGAGGTAATATGTCAGGCAATGGAATATTTCATTCCATTCAGTGACAAGACTCTTTCCAGCAAAGCTCATCCTTGGTTTGGATCCAGCTGTGGTCACGCTGTGGCTCTAATGCGTGCATCATATCTAGACTGGGCTGATGCTCAAAAGCGCAAGTCTTCTGATATTCAGGCTAAGAAAAGAAAATTTAACGTTGCCGCTAAGACCTGCAAGAAGATATTTAGGAAGGCTCATTTTGATCACGTAAGTCGAATTGGAGCCAAACTGGCTTCATACCCCGCGGGTAGCAAAGCTTTTTGGTCCCTGGCCACGTCGGTCGAAGAAAACTTCTACCGCCCCTCACTGCCACCATTGCTGAAACCTGATGGATCACTAGCTCACACTGCTGGAGACAAAGTGAATTTATTTGCTTCTCTTTTTGCAGAAGCCTCGCATCTAGATGCTTCTGGCAAGACACCTTCCTGCCTTCCTCATTGCGGGGTTTTTATGCCCGAAATTCTCATTCGTTGGGAGGTTCTCAGAACGCTTCAAGCTCTAGATGTGAACAAGGCCAGTGGTCCTGATAGTATTCCAGCAATTGTGTTGAAAAATTGTGCGCCCGAATTGTCTCCCATATTAACGCGTTAGTACCACCTCTCTCTTCACTCAGGTAAAGTTCCGAAGAGCTGGAAGCTTGCCAATGTACAACCAGTACCAAAAAGGGTAGTCGTGCTGATCCGGCCAATTATCGTCCCATCTCGATAACTTCCTTACTCTGTAAGTGTATGGAGCGTGTCATAAACATTAGGGTCTTGGCATACCTTGAAGACAATGATCTTCTCAGTGACCGGCAACACGGATTTTGCCGAAACCGGTCTACTGGGGATCTTCTCGCGTATGCCACTCACGTACTGAGTGAAGCCATAGAGATGCATGGTGAGGCGCTTGCCGTCTCCCTTGACATATCGAAGACAGTTGATCGGGTCTGGCACGATGGCCTTTTAAACAAGCTTCCTTCATATGGTTTACCTGTTGGCTTATGCAATTGGATAGTTGATTTCTTGAGGGAACGATCTATTCGAGTAGTGTTAGATGGCAGCTCGTCTGATCTAATGGCTATCAATGCCGGTGTACCTCAAGGACCGTTCTCTCGGCTACACTGTTTTTACTGCACATTAATGACCTTCTGAAGCCCGGTACCTTTGGGTATGCTGATGACAGTACTGTAGTTGAGAGATACACTTCCAATGCTCAAGCCAGCTGTGACGCTGTCCAGTTTCAGAGAGTGGCTATGGTAGACCGTTAAAATTTAGCCTTAGAAGCAGGGTCCGGTTGGGGCCATGCTAACCTGGTTCAGTTTAATGCTACTAGAACGCAGGCATGTTTGTTTTCTGCTACAAAGAGTCCTCTAAACCGATCTCCGTCTTTCCAAAGTGTAACAATACCAATAGGCGACCATTTGGAGCTTTTGTGTGTCGAACTCACATAAAACCTGAATTTTGGGTCTTATATTGAATTCAAATCCAAGGTAGCTGCAAAAAAACTTCGTATTTTGTCTAAGGTAAGTCGTAAGTACCGCCTAGGTACTTCACACCGGAACAGCTTTTGAATCTTTATGAAGCACAGGTCCGATCTTGTATAGAGTACTGCTGTCACCTCTGGGAAGGTTCTGCCAAGTATGAGCTCGAGTCTTTGGATTCAATTGAGAGACGTGCTATCAGGCTCATTGGGTATGACATTCTGGTAAAAAGTAGGCTTCAAAGTCTGGCGCATCGACGTAAGGTAGCAAGCCTGGTGGTATTCTACAGATTGCACTATGGAGAGTGTGCACAAGAACTGCACAACCTGATTCCCCCATCACCTTTCCATCACCGTACGACTAGACTATCAGTAAAACGCCACCCTTTCATGGTTGAAATACCTCGCACAAGAACGAAGCGTTACGCTTCTTCATTTATTATAAGAACTGCAAAGGAGTGGAATGCCCTGCCCTCGTCAGTGTTTCCGGTAAATTATAACCCCGATGTGTTTAAGTCAAGAGTGAATAGGTATCTACTAGGCAAGCGTGTTACACCTTCGACCACATTATCGCTTTCCATCAGGTGAGATCGTGGTCAAACGATTGCCTAATAAAAAAAAAAGAAGAAGTTTATCACGGTAAAAGCACGCTGGGAAAACCACGGGACTACCTAGTATTAAATAAATTTCTTTATATATGAATTGCTTTTGTAAGTAACTTCCATTTTTTACTAAAATTACAAATATTTTTACCTACATTCAATATTTATTGTTTAAAACATGTCATAACACGTTTATAATACAAATGATAACTAAATACAAGCCTAAAAACTATTTAAAAAACCTTATTTATATCCATGTTTTTGGATAAATACTAAGTAAAAACGTACAAAAATGAATATTTACTGTTTTAATATATACTTAGCGCCCATCTCTAATCATGATCATTATTAAAATAAGAGTAGGTACATACCTACCTAACTATAAAAACTATGTCAATATTATTATAACTAGCTGATATATTGCTTATTTTCGTATTGTAAATTTTAACAAGACAAGTTCAAAAAGTAAAACCCTACTATGATCGGGAAAACATATGACACTCTTGCAATGAAGATGAATCGATTGATACCTCGCTTGTCAAATTCGGACCAAGTATTTAGTTTTAACACATGACCCTTCGTTTGCTTCACCGTATTCAGGTACAAAAATATAGCTTACTAGTGACTCGACCAGATTTTGCTCGGTTAGCGCTCACACCGCGGCATATTTTTTACATTTAGCATTTCTTTAACCACCGTACAAGAAAAATACGCCAGTAAACTTAATTCTTAAATCTTTGGCAGAAATGATCTAGATACTTTCCGTCGCATTACTCACGTACTTGTCAGAATTGTTATTATTTCGATTTACAGCGACTAGTCGTAATTTTTGCAAAATGTTGATACCTTGGGTCACATTATTGCAATTATCTAAGTGATCTCTAAATTTTGAAATATGAAATTCTGCCCATATTACTTGCTGATAATGTATGTCGGTTTCTTTAGGTGTTTTTTTAATTGTTTCATTATTTTTTGAGGTTATCATGCATACAAACAACAATACAAACATAAAAACAAATCTTTATTCTATATAATATTTGTGTATAGATGACACTCTTTATAAGAAAACGAATTGATTGATACCTTGCTTGTCAAAATCGGACTAATTGGTCCGACGCTATGGTGGAAGAACCACATAACCACATACATACATACATACGTACATACATATACCATACCGTTAAACTCATTACCTTTCCCTCGCATTGGCGTACTCGGGTAAAAAGACAAGCATTACTAGTTGTTGATTAACATTTTAAATAAAGAATAATTTAATTATTATGCTTGCAACTTCAAGTAGACAACCAATGCTCGATGGATTGCAAGCATAGGCGAGGACTTTGTAGAGCGGTCCTAGCTTAAACAATTTTATATTAACACATAATTTCAAGAGTACGTGCAACTTACCACCATCTATTATCATATAAAAGGCCCTGAATTCAGTAGAGGAAAGTATGTCGGGAGTGGCAATGTCACGAACTTGTGGGCTGTTGTAGTATAATTTCGTGCGCCCGCGATATCCAATATCTGTTGACAATATTAACAAAAAAGTATTTATTGGTGGCTTTGTGAGCCACAAATGCTGTAGACCTCGCGAGTACAAACTTATTTGAAAATAATCTAGCGATTCACAGTAGTGCCATCTTGGTACCTTATAAAAAAACTAACATAAATAAGCAAAAGGTGCATCAATCCCTACCTAGTAGGTAAAGGGCTGATTCCACTGGTAGAAACCTAAAAGTGAGCAATTTACTGCATTTTGAGGAGCTATGCGTTTTTTTTTATTGAAAAGTTAGTAACTTTACGTTGGTCTCATAAACATTTGGTAAAGATCTGATGAGGATCTTTGGCTTGATGAGCAAAATAGTTCCTCAAAATGCAGTAAAATTCTCACTTGTAGGTATCTTCCAGTGTAATCTGCCCTTTACCTACTAGGTAGGAATTATTGGAATACCTTGGTTATTAATGTTGGTTTTACAATAAGGTAACTAGATGACTCGAATCGAACTTAAGAACCAGTTTGAAGGGTTAGATTTGACAAGTATGCTTGAACAACTGCAAGAGGCATCTCTGAGGGTCGGCCTTAGGATGAACGTGTCCAAGACAAAGATTATGAGCAATCTTTAAGTGCCAACATCTCATGTGCTTGTAGGTAGCAACCAGATTGAAATTGTAGACGAGTACATCTACCTTGGACATCGTTTATCCCTTGAACAGGACTCTCAGATTCCAGAAATCAGTCGACGTATTCGGCTAGGATGGGCTGCTTTTGGGAAACTTGACGATATATTCAAGGCAAAAATTACGAAAAACCTGAATACCATGGCTTTTAACCAATGTGTACTATAAGTGAGGATGGGAAGGCCCATCCTCACTTATAGATCCAAAACATGGCCGCTCACGCTGGAGAACATCCACAAGATTAAAGTAGCCCAAAGAGCAATTGAGCGCGCCATGCTAGGAATCAAACTGGTGGATCGCGTGCTGAATATCAAAATTCTTCGAAGGACGAAGGTCGAAGATGTTGGCATGCAAATTGCCAAGCTTAAGTGGAGATGAGCGGGACATGTTGCACGGTGGAACGACGGAAGGTGGACCAAAGCAGACACCGAGTGGTGGCAACGGGAAGGTACTCGTAAAAGATCAAGGGGCAGACCACCGGCCCGGTGTAGTGATGACATAGCCAGAGTTGCTGGCAAACCGTTTCTGAGGACAGCACAAGATTGAAAGGGGTGGCGTCAAGGAGAGAAGGCTTATGCCCAACAGTGGGATGACAAAGGCTGAGAAGAACTAGATGGCGCTACTGTTAGATTTTTTGCAAAAAAAAAAACTGCTCGTGAGGTCTACAGCTCACGGAGCCACTAGTTTAGTTCGTTTTGTAATACTTAATATATTTTTCATCGTAGTCTACGCAGGTAAAGCTGCGGACGCAACTAGTTATTTACAAAAACGGTAGATTTTTACCACATTCTACTATTACATTTATTGTTTCTAGCAATAGTGTTAAAATGAAGGCATATGTACTTACATAGTGAACATTGAATACCCGGGAAGTAGTTATCTGCCTCCGACAGGTTGATAGACAGCTCTCCGTCCATTTGAATAGCGAAATGAACCTCGAAGTAAGTGCGGTGACCTGTGGAGTTTGTCTTCAGCGTGCCGTAGTGGAGGTGGGCCACATCTTCCATCGAGTATTGCTTGGAGCCGCTATAAAAGTTATAGGATTCCTCCTTACAAGGCAACCCTGGAAAATAATGCTTTAATAGGCATATGATTCCTCATTCCAAGGCAACCCTGGAAAATAATGCTTTAATAGGCATATGATTCCTCATTCCAAGGCAACCCTGGAAAATAATGCTTTAATAGGCATATAATTCCTCATTCCAAGGCAACCCTCGAAAATAATGCTTTAATAGGCATATGATTCCTCCTTACAAGGCAACCCTGGAAAATAATGCTTTAATAATGATTCCTCCTTCTTCTTTTAAAATTTCTCTTATTATCATTATAATCCACGCAGGAGAAACCGCGTGCAAAATATGAAACAGAGCAACATTGATAATGATCAATTGATTGCATTGGTTACGAGCACATTATATTAAGTTATATTAGGTTAATCTTTCATTAAATATATATGTTTTTCTATGCACCTTCCGAGCTACTTGACTCCTCTGTACAATCTGCGATGATTCTTTCCATTCCTTTTATTTTATTGTATTATTATTATTTATTTATCATGTATATAATAAAAATGTATATGTTTCAGTTAGTACATTTACAGAATATTATTTATTTTTCGTTTTGTGATATTTAATACTAGTTTTCACGCCCGCGACTTCGTGCGCGCGGACTTACTGTTCATCTTCTTCTTTCTTACTGTTCATCTTCTTCTTTCTTACTGTTCATCGCGAAAAATAGCATCCAATTTTCTTCTAGGGTATTAAAAACGCAAAAGTTGGTATAGCTCCAATGTTCTTGATGTGTTTTGACAGACTTGTTATTTCGTTTCCATGGCAACCATAGACCATTCTGTGATGGCAACCGTTTCCAACACTGAATAATCAACATTTTCTAGTTTTCCCGTAGATACTTGCGATTTCCGGGATAAAATGTATCCCTTGTTTTATTCCAGGGTATAACCTATCTCCATTCTAAATTTCATCAAAATCCGTCCAGCCGTTATCGCGTGAAAGCTCCCGTAACAAACAAACAAACATACAAACAAACAAAAAATTAAACAAACAGACAAAGTTTCACTTTTATATATTGATATTGATGTATTTATTACTTCACCTCCCCTATTTTTCTTACACATCCAGGTTGACAGCCAGAAAATGCTACTAAGCATCCTCCTTGTACAAATGTTTTGTGCTGACGTATAAGTAAATAATGATTACTGAAACCTCATTCTTACCGACACATTGAAACTGTCCCCGCCACACTCCATTGGAGCAGTAACCAAAGCTGGACCCGTTCACTCTGTACCCAACATCACACGCCACGTTGACAAAGGCGATGTCCAACGAGTCTCCAGGGCTCGCGTTAGGTGCGTTGGAGACGACGTACTTTCCGTTTGCGGGGTATGGTGGCAATGTGCATTCTTTATTTTGTTGCCTTAAAAAATATATTTGATTGTTAAAAAACTACCAAATGTAATTTAATCGTCTTTAAGAAGGAGGTTCTAAAATTGATTGTTTTTATGAGTACCAATCCTCTAACATTTCTAAAAAGATTTCGATGTTTTTTTTTCATATGAAAGAGTTGGACTTCGGTGTGGTCACTCATAAGTAAATGTTATGAAAATTGGATCAGCAGTTTTATAATTAAATATTTTTGAGTAAATCCTTTATTTTTTTATTAATATTTAATCACAAGCAGTGCCCTCGGCTTTACCCACGTGGTATGAGTGAATAATGCCCTTACTATTGGGCAGAATAACAAAAAGATGTGATTTATTAAATTATTTTAATCATGCCTACAAAACAGTACCGTGGCATACCTACTGACTGGTTCCCCCTAGGTGCAACTATGTTCATTCATATACGTGTATAATACTCATAGGAAAATCTATTCTAAGTAAATACAAGTAAGGCTTGAATCCGTGGTCTTCAAGTGCTATCAAGGATAAATGATAGCTGGGACAACACTCCCAGATGGCCAGCCAAAGATCTCATTTTAATATCAATTTAAAGGTATGATGACACGAATAATGATTCAATATTAATTACATCATTGCTCATGTATAACCGCGTTTGCTACACGTATGAAGTTTTAATTAAAAGTTACCTTTTAATAAATCATTTTTTTACTTCCTTTGCCGAAAATTAATGGTGACCTTTTGCTTCGATAATAAATCATACGGCTAAAATAAATCATACGTTTTAACCATTTCTAAACCTAATACTTATAAAATATCTGTGTGTCTGTTAAGAGTAGTTGCTTAATAAAATAAAATTGTCGTTGTTGTTTCCTGATAACAACTATCTTATTGTGATCTATTTTATGTAACATGGTTATATAGACATTTCCTATGTACAATGGTAACATGCAAGAGTAACATGACATTTTTTTATTTGTCATTACCAATACAGTTAAGTAATATTTTAAGTCGATTGGTTTTTTTCATTGCATGTTACCGTAACATTTTTCTACCTATAAAATTGGGTTAAACCTTCCGTAACCACCGGTTTGTTGTATATTATAAACAATATGTACAATCCTTATTTTAAGTTAAATATACCTATTAAAATAAAATACAATGATAATTATTTGTTTATCAGTATACTTACTGGAAGTAAATCAACAGTATACTGACTATAATACAAGAAAAAAAAGTTTTTTTCTTTAATTTTGTGTACGGTAATATGCCGTTTAACTTAACACTTTGCTCGTAAAAAGCCACCACTTTGCTATTTCCATCGAAAAAAGTCCTAACGTCTTTTAAATTTACGCGTGCTAGTCATTTTCCGTAGAATAAAGCCCTTATGGCGATTGAGTTCATGTAAATACGCTAAAGTTCCGCGGAATACAGTCTTAAGGGACAATATATATATAAAAACTGATAATATTAAATAAAAAAATATATCACTGGATGCTCGTTATAACACCTTATCGTTAAGGATACCATAAAACATACATTATCTAAGAAATTTAAGAGAAAATTAGAAAAAACCTCCCCCTGAAAACCTGTGGTTTTGCAATAGTGTCTCTTTTCGACGGATAGGGCGACTTGTCTACTGCTGGAATTAGACCGCTCCTAATGCACGCCATTGAGTGCGGTCTTCAGCTCTCTTTTTCCAGTATTTGCCAGCCGCTTATTTTGCAACCCGCTCTTCTCGTTTTATAGTTTTCCCCGGCTCATGGCAGACACAAGACGCAGTTTCGTAGACAGTATCTTATGCTACTCAGAAACCACATTGCAATCAATCCAATACCTAGTTTTTAGGTGATGTGCCAACAAATTTGGTCTAACTTGGTCAGTTATCTCGTAAACTATTAAATCCTACGTAGCAGCGATAATGTTGTTATTAAATTCATAGTATGCATTATGTGCTATTATACATGTTTTTTTTAACTGTTCTTAATTAATCGAGAGAGCGCGAAGCGTCTCTGTTTCAGATGGGACAAAAATGCTTTCGTATGACCGTCCGGATCTCTGTTCTCCTCTACGGATCGCATTTCTTAACCGATATAGACGAAACATGGTATACATGTTAAATGTTTTTTTCTTTATAATTTTCGGTGTTTTTCATTGTACTGGTGTAATTCCCCGATAAATAGGTTAAAAAAGGGCTACTGAATATTATTGGGCTATCGTATTATCGATACCTTTAGGCTCAAAGTGCGTATTCACCAAAAAACGACTTTATAGTAGAGCAATAAAACGAAAAAGAAATAAAGTTCTATAACATAACTTTTTGTGCTTGTACCTTTAAAAATAATATATAAAAAAAAAAGTTTGAATTTTGTGATAAAGAACATCGTAGAATAATATTACAAGTAGATATAATAAAAAAAGAAATAAGGTCCCTAAAAAAATATATGAAGTATGTCGGTTACACTCCAATAAAAAGCTCCTGTACTAACTGCTAAGGGTGTAATGGCCATTTTGTACGATATTATTTCATGATTTATAATGTAAGTGACAATTATCTTTGTATATCACTATCTATTATTCGATGTAAGCGATAAATTGTTTAGGAGTTTTTTTGTGGAATATGCGGTGTAAACGACTAGTGCAGTGCAGTTACTTAAAATGTTCTCATGTATCTATAGTAAATTTACACCATGTTTAGTCTTTAATATTATAGTAAAATGGTAATCAAAGTTTAACCATAAACCCGATAAACCTCCATTAATGCCATAAGTGGTTGCTCTCTTGATCTTCTATTACTACCTTACATTGGCGGGTTGGTGCATCTTGGTGATCGCAGTAGTTAGTGATAAGATAATACGCAACAAAATGCTACTGCCCATTTCCTGAATTCCCTCGGCTGGTTCTCACAGCACTCTCACGATGAGAAGTGGTGATATTTAGTCATGATACAAATTAATTTATTACTTTTCTTAGATCTAAAGAAAAACTATCTGCCTACCAACTTTCATGTACTCATAGGTAGGTATTTATAACGAATAGGTACTAAAACTTGAAAGTATAATCACAGAAAAATAAGGTATTATAGAAAATGGCCAAAATATTATATAATATTGTTTTTATTTAGATCCAGGAAAAGAAATAAACTAATTTGTATCATTACTAATTCAACGTTGCCGCTAAGATCTGCAAGAAGATACTTAGGAAGGCTCATTTAGATCACGTAGGTCGAATTGGGGCCAAACTGGCTTCATACCCCGTGAGTAAAAAAGCTTTTTGGTCCCTGGCCAAGTCGGTCGAAGTTAACTTCTACCGCCCCTCACTGCCACCATTGCTGAAACCTTATGGATCTCTGTCTCACACTACTGGAGAGAAAGCGAATTTATTTGCTTCTCTTATTGCAGAAGCTTCGCATCTAGACGCTTCCAGCAAGATATCTTCCTGCTTTTCTCATTGCGGGGTTTTTATGCCCGAATTACGCATTCCCCAGAAGGATGTTCTCAGAATGCTTTGAGGTCTAGATGTGAACAAGGTCAGTGATCCTGATGGCATTCCAGCGATTGTGTTGAAAAACTGTACGCCTAAATTGTTTCCCATCTTAACGCGGTTGTACCTCCTCTTTCTTCACTCAGTTAGAGTTCCAAAAAGCTGGAAGCTTGTCAATGTACAACCAGCGCTAAAAAAGGGTAGTCATGCTGATCCGGCCAATTATTGTCCCATCCGATATCCTCCTTACTATGAAAGTGTATGGAGCGTATCATAAACATTAGGCTCTTAGCATACCTTGAGGATAATGATCTCCTCTGTGATCGGCAATACGGATTTTTCCGAAACCGGTCTACTGGGGATCTTCTCGCGTATGCCACTCACGTACTGAACGAAGCCATCGAGATGCATGGTGAGGCGCTTACCGTTTCCCTTGGCAAATCGAAGGCATTTGATCGGGTCTGGCACGATGGCATTTTAAACAAGCTTCCCTCATATAGTTTACCGTTGGCTTATGCAATTGGATAGTTGATTTCGTGAGGGAACGATCTATTCGAGTAGTCCTAGAGGGCTGCTCGTCTGATCAAATATCTATCAATGCCGGTGTACCTCAGGGATTGGTTCTCTCGGCTACACTGTATTAATTGCACATTAATGACCTTCTGAAGCCCGGTATCTTTGGGTATGCTAATGACAGTACTAAAGTTGAGAGATACACTTCCAATGCTCAAGCCTACTACTATCTGACGCTATCCTGTTCCAGAGAGAGGATAGCTTCTCTCTGAAACAGAACAAACTGAACTTTAGAAAACTGAACATTTTTTTTTGTTTATACGGTGCACCCTATGGTAGACCGTGTAAATTTAGCCGAAGAAGCCGTGTCCAATTGGGGTGATGCTAACCTGGATAAGTTTAATGCTACTAAAACGCAAGTGTGTTTGTTTTCTACTAAAAAGAGTCCTCTGAACCGATCTCCATCTTTCCAAAGTGTAACAATACCAATAGGCGACCATTTGGAGCTCTGGGGTGTCGAACTCAAATCAAACCTGAATTTTAGGTCTTATATTGAATCCAAAGCCAAGGTAGCTGCAAAAAACTTGGTATTTTGTCTAAGGTTAGGCGGTACTTCACACCGGGACAGCTTTTGAACCTTTATCAAGCACAGGTCTTGTATGGAGTACTGCTGCCACCTCTGGGAAGGTTCTGCCAAGTATCAGCTCGAGTCTTTGGATTCAATTGAGACACGTGCTATCAAGCTCATTGGGGATGACACTTTAGTAAAGAGTTAGCTTCAAAGTCTGGCTCATCGACGTGAGGTAGCAAGCCTGTATGTATTCTACAGATTGCACTATGGAGAGTATGCACAAGAACTGCACAATCTGATTCCCCCATCACCTTTCCATCACCATACGACTAGACAATCGGCAAAGTACCACCCCTTTATGGTTGAAATTCCTCGCACAAGAACGAATTTTTACGCACCTACATTTATTATAAGAACTGCAAAGGAGTGGAATGCCCTGCCCTCGTCAGTGTTTTTGGTAAATTATAACCCAGGTGTATTTAAGTCAAAAGTGAATAGGTATTTCCTAGGCAAGCGTGTTACACCTTCGACCACATCATCGCTTCCCATCAGGTGAGATCGTGGTCAAACAATTGCCTAGTACGTAAATAAAAAATACAATAAAAATTATCACTTCTCATCGTGAGAGTGCTGTGATAACCAGCCGAGGGAATTCAGGAAATGGGCAACAGCATTTTGTTGCGTATTATCTTATCACCAACTTTTGCGATCACCAAGATGTGCCAACCCGCTAATGTAAGGTAGTAATAGAAGTTCTAGAGAGCAACCGCTTGTGGTGTTAATAGGGGTTTATCGGATTTATGCTTAATGGGAACTTATGGGTCGTGGCCGTCCACCCACTGGCTTTGCCCACTCGTGGTTGCATGGGTAATTCACATTTACCCTTCCGCTCACACTGCACTAAAGTTGGAAACTAATAAAAAAACGACATTTATGAAGAAAAATTATATAATGATAATAATGATGCATATGAAGCCGCGGGTCGCAGCATATAGACATAGTAGTTAGCTAATATTAATTATAGCTAATCATCGTTTATTTTTAAATGCGCTAAATTAATAAACCGCAGTGGCAGCTTAAGTCTAAACATCCGTTTTTTTGTATAAGCACTTTGACCTCATAAAGGCATCGTAGGTAATAAAGTTACTCAGTCAGTCTTTCGATCTAATCAATTGTTGTTCATAGATCACATCATTATAATATGAGGTCCGGTATTTTGTATCTTATGCTGTGCATCATGCTATGGAAGACAGGGTCTGTCCTGTCATATAGACAATTCTTACTGTCCTTGGTCGTAGCCCACCCTCTTGTCACCCGATATCTATCTCTCTCAGAACAAACACATCGCTTGTATTAGGAAGAGAAAAAATATTTTAGAAAGTCACAATACAAGGTAATATAGTGCTTGAAAGAAGGTTATAAACAATATTTTACTTCATTACGTAGGTGATTAAGTCGCATAATACCATAAACATTTTGAATTTAAGGTACAATGTTATTGTGAAAACTATCACAATAGGACGTATAAGTTAAATTGTTAACTATTCAAAACCTTCTGGGAGCATAATCACCAAACTTTATAAAACCTTGGGTTGATTCCTTCGCTAAAAATGTTCCAAAAGGGTGTCATAAATAATTTGTTAATATTTTAATTTATATTGGGACGTAAGCACCAATCTTGATAAAATCTCGGGATGTATAAGTCAAGTTTGAAATAAATTCAAGAATATCAGAGGCGTAATCACCAAATTTGATAGATCACGAGATATACAACTAATTTTAATTTTTATTTACCTTTTACGACCTTTGCTGTAATGAAAAATTAAATATTACTCATATAAGGCCCAAATTTTCAATATAATGTGTTGAGCGATCCAAAACTTGTGGGCTGTATACACCACTTTTTTGCGAGTATTGATATTTTAAATATACAGTTCGAAAGTGGATGAAAAACTGAATATGACTGCATTAAAATCTCATTTTTGCCATTTTGGTGGTTACGCCCTTTGAGCCTAAAGGTATCGTTATTAGATCCAATTTCAATAGTTCTTTCTTTATTTGAAAGGTAGTAAATTTAAATTGGTTTCATAAAAATTTGGTGAAGATCTGATCAGGATCTTTGGCGGGATGATCAGAATAGCTCCTTAAAATGCAGTAAATTGCTCACTTATAGGTTTCTACCAGTGGAATCAGTCACCTATCTACAATAACCAAGGTGCTCCATCAATTGCATCAAGCAAAGAGAAATTGATGGAGCACCTTGGTTATTAATAATACTTTTACAATAATGTAACTAGATGGCGCTACTGTGCACCGCTAGATTGTTTGCAAAAATGATTGTACTCGCGAGGTCTACAGCTCACAGAGCCAGTGTGATTATGAATTAAAAAAAAAAAGAGAGGGACAGATGAACAGACAGACGCACAGACGGACATACGGACGTGATGACACTATAACTATTCCTTTATCCTTGTTTGGCTACGGAACCGTTAAAACAGAACAATCTTGAGAATTAACTCCCTTAAGTCTCACTTTTTCTTATAACTAAAACAAAAACCAATTAAAATATATTTATGTTTTGCCTAAAATTATTTATTTTGTGCTCAATGTCATTTCAGTTCGGTTTATTGATAAAACATTAGTAGGTAGGTACTCACAGTGCGCCGCCATCGTCAGCACTCCAAATACCTGTAAAATGTTAGTAATTAGAGGACAAGTAATAATTTTGACCTAGAGAAGTGACGTCTTCAAATCAGTTTGGACAAATAAATAAGTATTTGTGGGGTATAATGGTTATTTTAAATAGTCGTGCAATTGTCTACGTAAGCGTAATTCAAGATCTTTGGCGCTCTCCCGGCACTGACAAGCAAGTCGTGGGGGCATACCAACGGTCGCTAAACTTTTCGATGTTGTCCCATTGCAGACACGGATACAGTCTATATGATCTGTGGGACACTGCACGACATCGCTAAAAACTGCCCCCAGCAACTTTTATCAGGTACTAATTTAAATATTGTTTTTACCAGACTGCGCAACGCAAAGTCCCGGTTATGTGTTTAACAGCCTATATATGTAAGTATGTATGTCTGTTCCTTTGTTGCACTATATATACCCAATGCGGGGAAAGATTTCAATGATTCTTACTTCAATAGTTTTGTCTTAATTTTGCGAGTGCTACTAAGGACATGACATTAATCAAAACTCAATAAGGCGATAACCAGACACCAGACACCATACGGAGAGAAAAGAAAGAAAAAAAAGTCGACGAACTATGTCAAAATGGAATAGGAAGTCTCATTGAATAGGTATTTAAAAATAATCTTTAGATTTCTCTTATTATTTTTATGTTTCAAATTACCATTTAGGATCCATAACGATTTAAAATTGGTCAGCAACCATTCTCACTAATTGTTGTAAATATAAACTAAAAAGTTTAAAATAAAAAAATACATTATCATAAAAAAAAAACTACAGCGAACATAACTAAAAAGAGGCCAACAAGTTTTAGATTTTTGAGTTTGAAATGCAAGATGCAGTCGGAGGCATCATCCATTTCATTTTTGAGTTTGAAATGCAAGATGCAGTCGGAGGCATCATGCATTTCATTTTTGAGTTTGAAATGCAAGATGCAGTCGGAGGCATCATGCATTTCATTTTTGAGTTTGAAATGCAAGATGCAGTCGGAGGCATCATGCATTTCATTTTTGAGTTTGAAATGCAAGATGCAGTCGGAGGCATCATGCATTTCATTTTTGAGTTTGAAATGCAAGATGCAGTCGGAGGCATCATGCATTTCATTTCTCCTTGGACGGAATCAGCTAGAATCTGGCGAGCTAATTCTTCATGCCTCCAAATGCATCTTATAATTCAAAATCAAAAAACTAAAGATTGATTGCCTCTTTTTAGTTTTATTTTCAGTTGGTTTTTTGTTCTGTATAATTATTTAATTTTATTATGTTGCTATAATGCCCAAATATATTCTTAATAATATAATTGTTCCGTCTTTATTGTATAGATTTCATCATCAGCCTATACTAGTCCGCTACTGGACGTAGGCCTCTCCCAATGAACACCACTGAGTCCGGTCTTCGTCTCTTCTCATCCAGTTTTTCCAGCCGCCTTTTGCAGGTCGTCACTCCACCTGGCCGGTGGGCGTCCTTGACTGCGTGTGCCAAGCGTGGTCTCCACTCAAGGACTCTATTGTACAGATTTACTATATGTTTAATGTTTTTATGATTTTAGCATTAACACCTGCTTATCGAGAACATCTAATAATTTTCTAGAGGAAAAAGTTGGATAACTGACGGGACTTGAACCCGCAACACAAACATAATTATGAAGTGTCAATGGACGCTGCTTTAGACTCCGTTGAATTGGGATCTACAAGACATATCAGCTAATACTGAGGAATGCTATTGTGTATGATGGGGACGAAAGCAATGATCGGGCAAAAACCACGCTTAGCGGGTTTATATTATTTACGCTTCCAAGGTTTATATGGTTGAACCCAGATGACCTTGTGGTAGGTAAAGTGGTGACCCCACGAATTTTGTATTCCTTTGTAGTGACGGCCCACTTTACAATTTTGCAATCGTGGCTGACTAAAACTATAACACATACTGTGGACTAAAAGTGCAACATTATGTGAGTCATTAATGTGATCAATATTAATTAAACATGACTGCACCTTATTTGAGACTAGCTCCGGTGCCAGGCATGGCTCGTAGTACTCCGGTGAAGGAGGAGGCGAGAAAAGACATGGCTGCAATTTCAGTGACGTCACGTTTTTAAGAATTACTCCGGTGAAGGAGGAGGCGAGGAAAGACATGGCCGCAATTTCAGTGACGTCACGTTTTTCAGAATTACTCCGGTGAAGGAGGAGGCGAGGAAAGACATGGCCGCAATTTCAGTGACGTCACGTTTTTCAGAATTACTCCGGTGAAGGAGGAGGCGAGGAAAGACATGGCCGCAATTTCAGTGACGTCACGTTTTTCAGAATTACTCCGGTGAAGGAGGAGGCGAGGAAAGACATGGCCGCAATTTCAGTGACGTCACGTTTTTCAGAATTACTCCGGTGAAGGAGGAGGCGAGGAAAGACATGGCCGCAATTTTGGTGATGTCACGTGTTTCAGAATTTTGAAACAAACAGCCTAGACTTTTGTTTTTCCAGGCAGAGGCTATCCTATCACCGCAGAACATGTAGGACGAAGTCAAATTTAACCTTGTCAATACTAAACTGTTCAAGGAGGCTATCCAGTAGGTCATGGACTGACTGATAAAGCCACCTGATACCAGGAAGTAATAAAG
This sequence comes from Alsophila aescularia, assembly GCA_946251855.1. Taxonomy (NCBI): domain Eukaryota; kingdom Metazoa; phylum Arthropoda; class Insecta; order Lepidoptera; family Geometridae; genus Alsophila; species Alsophila aescularia. Next base: position 67,399,295 of record OX276374.1, read on the forward strand.
TGTTGAAGGAAAGGTTACTGGCCATTTACGAGGAATCGAAGACGCACCAAACCTAGAAGCTCATAAGTGAAATCGAGCTTTCACTTATGATCATATGAGGGACCTTGCCAGATCAAAAATTCCTGCCGAGACACTCAAGATCCTTTGGCAGGGTCATCTTCCGTCGTAACAAAATCGTCCGAATTGGACGTACTTGCTCGGATCGCTGGAAACGACCCCCAATTCTCATATTGTGGAGGTATAGATTATAGATAGATTTATAGATGTATCGGTAAATTACAATTATGAACATCCCTATTCATAACAAAAGAATTGATATTCTTCCGGACATACTTATAATTTCATAATTTCAGGCCAATGTAAGAACATTGATCTCTTTAAATCGTTCCCTTATAGAATTCCGGGATTTCCTGTTATGTAATATCAGGAACTAATTGTTTTCTTTTCTAGCACAAATAAAGATTAGACTTTTCCTTACCCCACAACAAATGTCATATGATATTAAACTGTGAAAGTATTTGAAGTATATAGCTAGCGGCACGTAAGTCTAGCGGTGAACGAAACGTGGCGGGGATCTTGGCACAGTCAATTTTCGGGATAAAAAGTATTCAACATTTTAACACATTATATAAACTTTGACTGTGCCAGGATCCCCGCCACGTTTCGTTCACCGCTAGACTTACGAGCAGCTAATCTTGCAGTGGCATTGAAAATTAAGATACTAATGTCAGTCTGCAAATATTTTGTTGTCTTTGAAATGATCTCTTGCGGAGACACGTTACCATTAACTTAGCAGATTTCTTCTGACCATTGATCACATTAATTATTTTTGGGGCATTGCCCTATACAGTAAAACCAAAATTATTTAATTGTTGAATGTACACATAGTAAACAGATATTAGATATTTGTTATGAAAATTCTTTTTTCAGTAATGCGTTACCACTCAACATTTTCTGAAATATTATATGTGTGGTACGTGACTAATTGTGTATACCACTGCACTTACTTCTCGATTCATATTGCATCACTATTCTTTTGTTTCCATTATGTATGATATTGTTTGCATCAGACCTATTTTTAAGCTTGTCGATTACAATTATATTAATATAATCAATTAGATCTAGGTCAGTACAACTTACCCGCAGGAATCCAAAAGTTATTGATGAAGTCCGTATGTTTCAGAATCCTCGTGAAAGCGGTGTATTCGTTAACGTTGCAGAGACTCGCTACGTAATCAGTGGAAGGCGCTGTAGAGACGATTCCTCTTAGATAGTACCGTGTTGTACCGTTATCCGAATCTGGGAATGTCAAACCACCACCGCTGTCACCTGTGCACACTGCTTTTCCATCTGAAAAAAAAGATAAATGTATTTGTATAATCCGCACAACTATGAAAAAGTTAAACGTTGTTAGTTTGTAAAATTCATATAACTACCGAATTAGATGAAATTTATACGGGACTATACTGAAAGTCTACCCTTTCTCTCTCGCTCACTGGGAAAATTTCCAAGCCGTACCGCCACGCGGACCAGACATGTCATATCGTGTTTTGTTTATATCTTGGTTTCGTACTTTTATTTCACTTGCTATTACCACTTTACCATATTATTGTATTATTATCGGAATTACATACATTGTGTGAAATTCAGTTTATTATACGGTAATAGATCAACATAGTAAAAACGTGATAAAATAGAAAAAAGTTATGACAATTTAATTTTTATGTAATTTCTAAGAAAATGTCGAAAAAATCGAACATAACGAAAAGTTGGAAATCTTCTATGATATTGAAGTTTTTTTTATATCTTCCCTTTTCAAAGCAATCTGACAATAGGCTTCCTTTTGAACTCATGGTCATTTCAGCGAGCTGGCTATATAATATAAGCTTAATAATTACACCGGATTCATGATTCTAAGATATAGTTATATGATTTTTAGGTAAGCGATATAATTTACCATTTCGTTACGGTTCACTTATCTTACCTGGTGGTGTGTTTTGGTGCAATTTTAAAGACGTTTCATGTCAAAACTGGCTTTTATTTTTAATTGTATTTGAGATTGGAAATAGGAAGATACATACCATTTCTAAAACCGGCACAGATTTTGTCGCTCGTGATTTTCTCTATGAATAGGCGCGGCGATTCCGAAATGCATGTGTCGATATTGACGTACGGAAGTTCTATTACTTTCAGGACCTGAGACCTGGTCCCGTTCTCAGATGTAAGGCCCCAGCCTGCTACCTGTGGAAACAAAACTTATTTTTTACATTATTTTCTTTTTTTAACTGACCAGCCTTTATCAAAAGCCTAAAGCGTTAGTATTAAGAAAATATGTAAAAATACAAATATACAAAACTAATAATTATTATTTAGCCCTAGTGTGAAATGGAGAAATACTAATCTAGTCTACTGTGTAGCTGCGCCTCGCAGTTTAGGTCAGGATAGGTCCGGAGGCATCCAGACACCTCTAATAGGTTAACTAGCTGTGCCACGCAGTTTAGGTCAGGATAGGACCGGAGGCACCCAGGCACTTCTTATACGTTAACTCGCTGTGCCACACTGTTTAGGTCAGGATCGGACCGGAGGCACCCAGGCACCTCTTACAGGTTAACCAGCTGTGCCACGCAGTTTAGGTCAGGATAGGACCGGAGGCACCCAGGCACCTGTTATAGGTTAACTAGCTGTGCCGCGCAGTTTAGGTCAGGATAGGACCGGAGGCACCCAGGCACCTCTTATAGGTTAACTAGCTGTGCCACGCAGTTTAGCTCAGGATAGGACCGTAGGCACCCAGGCACCTCTTGTAGGTTAACTAGATGCGCCCCGCAGTTTAGGTCAGGATAGGACCGGAGGCACCCAGGCACCTCTTATAGGTTAACTAGCTGTGCCACGCAGTTTAGGTCAGGATAGGACCGTAGGCACCCAGGCACCTCTTATAGGTTAACTAGCTGCGCCACGCAATTTAGGTCAGGATAGGACAGGAGGCACCCAGGCACCTCTTATAGGTTAACCACGCATAGGGTGCCACGCAGCTTTCTTACTTTGCCACCCCCGTTCTCTCTCCTAAGGATCGAATTAAACAAAAAATACCCTAAGTGCACCGAATAATATTCAAGGAATATCTCCTTCAAATTTCAAATCTCTAGGTCCATCCCGGCTTAGGCTGTGCGTTGTCTGTCAGATAGATGTCACAGTACTGTTTTATAGGTATCATTCATCATCATCAGATCAGCCTTTAGAAGTCCACTACTGAACACAGGCCTCCTCCAAAAAGCGCTATGACGAGCGATCTAGTGCCACTTCCAACCACCGACTTCCTGCGATGGCTACAATGTTGTCGGTCCATCGCCTAGTCTGGTGGGTCACCCCACACTTCACTTGCTTGTGGTCGCCGTTCGAGAACCTTTATTCCCCAGCGGTTGTCGGTTATGCGAACTATATGGCCTGCCTATTGCCACTTCAACTTGCAAACTGCACGTTGCGCAACTCTGAGCTTGTGTTTCAGACCAATAGTTAGCGACCACGTCTCAGTGCCGTATGTCATCACTGGCAACACGCACTGATTATAAACTTTCATTTTGAGGCACTGCGGTATCTGCGCCGAGAAGATATGGCTTAATTTCACGAACGCTGCCTATACGAGTTGGATTCGTCGGTTGACTTCTTTGTCGAAATTGGATCTACCCAGTTTGATCATCTGACCTAAGTTGACATAGTTATCAACAGCTTCGATAATATCGTTTTATAGATATAGAGATAGATAGTAATAATTAATTAAAGTCAACTTGAGGTTCATGATAATCCTTGATAAAATAAAATAACTTGACGTCTACCTACTTTTCTTATCGGAAAAATTTGGAATACGGACAAGATTCGAAGCCGCAGCACATGCACTCCATCGCAATCGAAATATTCCCTCAGTATATCTGTTTTAAGTCGCAGTTTTCTTACCTTCCCCTTGTTTCCCACCTGCAGCTGTCTCTTTTCGAAGTGGACGCCGAAGTCAACGCACACGGGCCGGATGGATGATTTAAACACAAAACGTTTTGACACTATCAATACAGCTATGTCATCCTGAAAGTTTGCCTCACTGCCTTGGAAGCGGGATGGCAGGTGAAGTTCTTTAACCTGCAAAAAAATAGGGACTTAAAATTGCCTGTAATTGTATCGTGCTGCAAGTGGTTACTGTGAATTAAACATAAATGAAAAGTTGTAATTTACAATATGTTGTGGCGAAATCTTACAATTGATTGTTTCATAAAATTGTCGACCACATCATGAAGTAATCATTTCTATGATATGGCTAAGACCGACGACATAGTAAATATCATAATTTATCTATTTTCTTTACATATAAAAATAATTGCAGAGAGATAACGAGACTAATGCAAGTCTCGTTAAAACTCGAGAATGGCTCGACCGTTTTTTTTTTTTTTTGTTTTCTTTATTGTACAGAAGAGATTTAAAAACAAAAAAATAATGAGAAAATACAGTTTGAATTTATACTGAAGTATAGGAGTTAGTTAAACATAATTAAGTGGGGTTTGTTAAGGTTTTGAGCTTGTTTTTGAAGGGGCCGTTCACATAAACGTTCGAGGACGCACGGATCACCCGCGCGTACACTAGAAATCGTTCACGGCGTCGTCCGGGCGTTCGCCTGGGTCATCCGAAAAATAGTAGTGGAGGGGAGGAATAGTATGAAACTTGACAGTTGTCAGTTGTATGTGGACGTCCAAAGTCGTTCACGATCTCCGGATGATCGAGCGTTATTCGCACGGATGATTCGAGCGTGTAAGTGAACACAGCCAAGGAATTGACAAAATGCAAGGTATCAAAGTGACAGGTGTCAAAGTGACAGAGGTCAAATATGACAGATGGTGGTGGTGCATATAAATTATAAATAAGAAAGTTTGTGTATGTTAGTATTTTTGTTAGAGCGCTGTTTTACAATCATCATTTAAAAAAAAAAAAAAAACTTAGTGACTCGATCGCAAGAAATCGATCTAATAATGACAGGTGTCAAAGGACATCTATATACATATACAAAAATTAATGGAGGAGCGTTTGCGGGGGGTCAGGGGTTGCTGCTAGGGATTTTAGAGGGGCGGGACTAGTGGGAGGAAAAGTGGAATGGATGGGACCAAAATTTGTAAGTGGGCATAGCAGTCACCAGGAGACGAATAAAAAAAAATGATCCATTGCGGGACTCCTGGCAGATGTGAAATATAACAGAATAGAATTCATTCAACTTTACATAAGTAAGATGAAACTAAAACAACCAGCAACGTTTTGCACCGCGTGGTCTCATTTGTCAACTGTGAATCCGCAACTCTTCATATGATCTATACATATATTTCGTCATAATACCGTTAGTCTGTTTGGCCTACTCCTATTCCTATAAAAATGAAATGTGTCCGTTTTCCGTCGTCTCGTTACTTTGTGACGTTTTTTTTTATGGCGTTTGTGTCAAAAGTTGATGGATAGTAAGCAAAAACGGTTCATTTTAAGATATAGGAACCGGCCATTAGCAGGAGACCGCTCGGACTCCATTATGAAATACCGGAATTCAATTCCCACTGAAGTGTTTACATTTTGAGGCTGTACGAAGTTCGCCGGGTCAGGTAGTCATATAATATAAATAAGAAGAGGAAGAATTTGGAACATAATATAATCGTTTGTGTCGGGAGTCTTCATCATATGAAGACCAATATTTTAATAGATATTTTCTTACACATTCTATCAGTTTATTTAGTCACAACATTTATGTAAGAACACCGGGCATACAATGAAAAATTCTGCATTTTATATGCAACGCCGCGTCCTGACGTAATGAGCGTCGCGTACCTACCTATCTAGAAGCTATCTAGAGTGCGCGCAAGGCAGGTATCAACATGAATAGTACAACACAACACAACGCAGCGATGTAGCACAGTACACTTATGTTCTAAGGAACGGACAATATGGTGTACTTACCTACTGTGGCTATAGCGTGGCGCTAGCACAATTTAGTAATACCTTGGTACTAGAATGCAACACTATTACACTTTGGCGCGCACTTTCTTTTTGACCAAAGGCTGCCACGCACGTTAACCTGTCGGACCCGGCTGTTATTGATTAATAGCAGTCGTTTAGACATGTCAGACGCCCTCGGGCGGCTTAATAAACTCTGACACCAGAGACCAGCACTACTTCATCATCATCATCATCATCATCATGTCAGCCCTTAGAAGTCCACTGCTGAACATAGGCCTCCCCCAAAGAGCGCTATGACGAGCGATCTTGTTCCACCTCCATCCACCAACTTCCTGCGTCGGTCCATCGTGCGGGGGATCTCCCCACACTTCGCTTGCTTGTTCATGGCCGCCATTCGAGAACCTTTATACCCCAGCGGTTGCCGGTTCTGCGAACTATATGGCCTGCCTATTGCCACTTCAACTTGCAAACACTGAGAGCTATGTCGGTAACCTTCGTTCTTCTACGGATTTCCTCATTTCGGATTCTATCACGTAGTGAAACACCGAGTATAGCTCTCTCCATTGCACGCTGCGCAACTCTGAGCTCTTGTGTATGAGACCAATAGTTAGCGACCACGTCTCAGTGCCATATGTCATCACTGGCAACACGCACTGATTATAAACTTTCGTCTTGAGGCTCTGCAGTATCTGCGACGAGAAGATATGGCGTAATTTCCCGAACTGAGGGCCCGCTTCTGTAATGAAGTGGCCTTTACATCATCAGTATCATCACGTCTCTCATCCATAACCCAAAGAGTTTCTGTCGAGAGTTTGTTCTTCGTACTACACTGCAGCTGGCAACACTTAATCCCTTCTCCCCGTAGGATTCCCATCAAGGGCCTCGTCAACGTCATTTGTGTTTTTCAGAGCAGCAAATTGGTTTTTGAAAAGAATTAGAACTGTTCTGATCTAGGTTTGAAGCAGGTTAGGTCGGAGTGTAAATTTCAGTAGATATCCAGAGAGCCTCGTAGTAGTCTGTGATCACTACTGGTCTAAAACTTATTGATCACAGAGACGTCTCTGATTATGTGCATTATCTATTATGATGAGGTCCATCTCGTTTATTGTCACGTTATCGGGGCTTTGCTATGTACACTTTCTTTGGGATTCCTACAATTCATTAAGAGCTCGTCTTTCTCCAAGAAGTTAAGCCCCTGTGATTCCTGCTTCACTAACCGTGTGTAATAAGTACAAGACAATACCTCAGCAATACTTTTTGGCTTGATATTTACTGTTTCTAGATCACAATGTCATTCTCTCTATGACTAAGACAAAAACATGATTTACAGAATTTCATTTGATAAATTTTCTTATCAAAAATTTCGTTATTTTCAGTAATATTTTCATTTTCTACTCAACGGCTTAAGTTTTATCTCTTAAATATATCTCACAGCAAGAAAATATTGTTTATTATCTACTAATTAAACAAAATTTACCTAGCTAAATTATTAGCCTGCCAATAAAATAAATGACTTTTGAGACATACGTCATTTAGTTCCGAGCTAAATTATGTGTTTAAACGGCGCTCGCGATATTCAACCTTGTTACTCAGGCACTTCAGTGTTTATTGCGGGAAGCGGGTGGCAGAGTGTAGGGGAGGTGGCATGGGAGTGGGGAGTGGAAAAATATAACCTTAGAGCCTGGCATTAAAGAGAGCGCTGGTCTAACGTGGTATCCAAGGTCTGATGATGGATCCGGAAGGCCACAAGTAACAATCAAACAATACAAATAAAGTCAACAAATCAAATGATGAAACCCCTTGAGGTTAAGGCTTATTTGATTGTTCCCGATGATTTTCCCTTAAGTGCTATAAATTATAAAATTATACATACAGAACAGTTTTTTTTTATCTAAACCTGTCTAGTTGTGTGCATCAGGTACTTAACTCACATCAGATTTCTGCGCCTCCTTATCCATGCTCTCGTTCCAGGGGCGGTACCGCTTGCCGACTGCCACCGCGAAACTGGCAGCTGCAAGTTTGCAGCTTTCTGCATCGTTCCAGAAGCAATGGGCAGCTGTAAGTATTCAGATATTAGATTTTTAAATAGCAAATTTTATTATAAAAAATATTTTTTAATTTTCACTTTCGCAGTTATGATTCTTGCTTTATTTAATGTCATGATAAGGATAAGACAAAAACGAGACTAGCAGTTTTAACATAAACTGTGCAGGGGAGTGAGACAGGGGGATTTTATATATCCGAAACTGTACACTAGCTTGATTAGAAAGGAATGAGCATTAATATCAATGGCGAGGACATCTTACACTAACGATTTGCCGATGAATTGTCCTGATAGCGGAGACGCTGCAAGATTAGCAAAGTAGGTACGCTAACCAACCTAGCTGATGCTTCTCGACACATTGGTCTCGCAATGAACATGGATAAGACCAAGATCATGTTTAATTATCTTATTGACCCAATACCGATTTTAGACAATGGTGTACCTCCTGAACTTGTTAAAAAATATATGCACCCAAGGCAAATATTGAAATTCGGTATGAACAACTTTTAGAAGGAAGCCAATAAAAGAATCCAGCTAGGATAATCAGCATTTGGTAAGCTTCGTCAAGCCTTCTCTCAATCCATACAACAGTGCCTCAAGACAAAAGCCTTTAATGCACCCAAGGCAAATATTGAAATTCGGTATGAACCACTTTTAGAAGGAAGCCAATAAAAGAATCCAGCTAGGATAATCAGCATTTGGTAAGCTTCGTCAAGCCTTCTCTCAAACCATACCAAAGCGCCTCAAGACAAAAGCCTTAAATCAGTGCGTCCTACCAGCCAAGATCTACTGAGCTGAAACGAGGACTCTCACGGTCAAACTAGTCCATACAGGAGATCAGCAATTTTGGGCCAGCGTGAACAGCGTGTACAACACCAATAAAAAATCATGCATATTTAATTGCCTTTATTTCCTGGCCACTTATAACGCACGCACCTTGAGGACCGATGAGAAGTTGATAGAGCTGGAAAAAGTTGTAAGTAAGTTGTGCTGGGGTATTATAGGGTGATCAGAAGTCCGAAAAGAGGTAGACGATACGCTGACCCTCAATTCCGGCAACTTACTCTATTACCAGAGGGTAACCAGCAGTCCCAACATGGTATCGGGTTTCTCGTCCAAAAGTCCATCGTCAATAACATTGTGAAGATCGAAAGCGTTTCGAGTAAGGTGACATACCTTATACTCAGAATTACCGAACGGTATTCGTTGAAGGTCATACACGTGTACGCCCCACACTCGAAACGCTCGGGCGATGAAGTGGAGGCTATGTACGACGACATTTCTTATACCATAAATGCCCCGAAAACACACTTCACAGTGGTTATGGGGGACTTCAACGCACGGCTGGGCATGAGGAATGGCGATGAACTGAGAGTGGGGCAGTTTGGATTTGGACAGCGGAACCAAAAGATTAGCCGATTTCATGGAAAAGGAGGGACTCTTAATGTTGAACTCTTTTTTTAAGAAGCGCCCCTCCAGGAAATGGACGTGGCTGTACCCTGGTGGTCATATTACGAGATAGATTTCAGTTTGATGACCCATCGGCATATTTTCAATGATGTCTCTGTGATCAACAGGGTTAAGACCGGCAGTGATCACCGCATAATAAGAGGCTCATTGAATATCATCGTAAAGCTGGAGAGATCTCGTTTGACCGGATCTGCTCATCGCCCAAGTCCTGCCCAAATCCAAAACCCCGAGAGCTTTCAGTTGGAGCTCCAAAATCACTTCCAAATCCTTACCGAATACGATACAGTGGACGAACTAAACAACGGGCTGGTGGAAATTGTTCACGCGGTCGGGTCGGAGTTCTTTAAGACCCACTGCAAAAATAGAACACAGAAACTCTCTGAGTTTACACTCAAACGTATGGCTGAACGAAGCGAGATGAGGCTGCAGTCTTCAGTGGATATGTCGAGTTATAGATTGCTTAATAAACAGATCTCCAAGTCAATGCGACACGATTTGCGTTCTTATAATAGTACTTGTATTAAGAACGCAATAGAGCGCAACAAGGGCTCTAAAGTGTTTGCAAGAGTTTTGTCTATTGGGCAAAGCCTGTTGACGACAGTGGCAGCATCGTTTCGCCGAAGCCAGAGATTTTGAGTGAGCTCGAGAAGTTCTATGGACAATAAAACACCTCATCGCGTAGGCCTCCTAGCACGACTAGCAATGCAAGAGCCCGTTTGACCCAACATTATCCCGAAGATATCCCGGACGTCAGCCTATACGATATCAGAATGGTTCTCAAACAGCTTAAGAGCAACAAGGCACCAGGGGAGGACGGAATAACGACAGATCTACTGAAACTGGGTGGAACACCGGTACTTAAGTTCTTCAGAAGCTGTTTAACTCCGTCATCCTCGAGGGTACTACGCCAAAGGCGTGGCACAGGAGCGCAGTGGTTTTGTTCTTTAAGAAAGGTGATAAAACCCTCTTGAAAAATTATAGGCTCATTTCACTGCTGAGTCAAGTCTATAAGCTGTTTTCGAGAGTAGTTACAAACCGTCTCGCTCGTAAGTTTGACGACTTTCAGCCTCCCGAACAAGCTGGATTCCAGAAAGGCTTTAGCACCGTAGACCACATCCATACGCTCCGGCAGATTATACAGAAGACCGAAGAGTATAATCGGCCACTATGTCTAGCGTTTGTAGGCTACGAGAAAGCCTTTGATTCAGTCGAGATCTGGGCAGTGTTACAGTCATTACAGCGGTGCCAAATTGATTACCGGTACATCGAAGTGTTGGAGTGTTGTGACGATGTGAAACCTATTTCATAAATTCTTAATTCTTTCATAATATATAGTTAAGTCACAATGATCGGTTTTCGAACAAATCAATCAAAACACGGGTAGAAACCTCCTCTTTAAATTATTCGAATCGGGATTCGGACCTTTAATTTGGATGTTACGACCGGTATAAAATTGCTAAAAGTAATAAAAATGACAGTAAGCGCTACCCGTGTGAAAACGGGGTGAGTCGCTAGTTTTAAAATATAAAAGCAAGCTAAAGCAGTGGGTCTGGTCACCTGTGACCTGGTGAAGTGATGACCTGCAAAAAGTTCCTGGCGGAAACTGGATGCAGATAGCTGAAGACTCCGCTCAGTGGAAATATATAGGACATTGGAAGCCTCATGGGAAAATAAAATAATTGAAATCACCAATAAGAGGTTGACAAATGTTCGAATTGCAGAGGACATTGTCTTTTTTGCCCCAGAACTGCAACAGATGCTACGACAACTGAGCACGGCAAGAATTGGGAGAGACCTTTGCCCAGCAGTGGGACATGAAGTCAGGAATGAATTCTATATTAGATGTGCATCGTGTAGTAATAATCTCTCAAAGATCCAGAAAATAATCCGTCAGTGTCTCATAAATTCCGGAAGAAATCATAGACAATCAATTTTGAAAAAAAATAAAGTTTATGTGATGTACATTCCATAGCTTTAAAATTTTGCGCTGAGGTCACTCCCGGTCCCGATCCTCACCTGATAAAACAACGTCAGTGCTAATTAAAGAACCTCCGCAAATCTGGAAGTACGGCTTGGTGTTTTTCCTGTAGATGCCTGCATGCCAGGGTACCTCAGCGTACTGCGCCGATTGCCCGCCAGAGATTAGCGGTCTGGCACTTGAGGTTACTGTACCACATGCTGTGGGAAGTGTTTAAATCTCAATTATCGCATAGCATATTATAAGACACAACAACATTATCAAAAATATTAGGTTTCATTTACATAACCTACATAAAAAACGTGTTTTTTTTTTGTTTTATACTATTCCTATTTAACCAACTTCATAAAAAGGAGATTGATGAGTATGTATGTAATATTGATGAAAATGCGTAATATTCATAATTATATGTTAGTCTACTCGTATATAAGTATCTGAACATATATACCAATTTTCGCGTATGTATGTTTGTCCACGTATTTCGCAGAAACTATAAATTCGATTGCAATAATTCTGTTTGGAATAGTTTCAGTATCGTTCTCCTTAGGGAATAATTAAAATTTCATCAAAATCGGTTAAGTAGTTTAAAAGATAATATATGCAGCCGAATACTGAAACGTCACTTAAATATTTAAGATCACATTAAATATTTGAGACGCAGTTATCTTCCAGAATGGCACACACTACTCAAATCATCACCTAAATATTAAGTCGCCCTAAAATTTAAGCCCCACTTATTGAGAAAACGGTATTCGCAAACGCTGAATTGGCGTGCGACATCTATCAAAATGACGCTTAAATTCTTTGATCAGCCGTTAAATCTGAGAGTGCTTGGGACCTATCTTATATTAAATTTTGTTATGTAAAAATGTATTTTCCTTCATTTTTTTCGCTCTTTTATGAAGAGTTACTTCATCTAGTCCAAATATGAAACCAAAAAAAATGTCTTATTTGAATATGAACATTCCTGCTATTACTTTAACTTTATCAGATCAGTGGAACCTACATAAATACTCGTAGCATTATCCAGGCAGGTTTTTTGAAATACCACTGATATACAGAAATGACTAGTTTAGAAAACATCACATGCACGAAAGAATTACGAACACAGTAATTAAATAACATACAAATTAACAGACTACAGAGCTTATTTTATTAAAAACAAAAATGAAAATTTGATAAATAGATAATTAGTAGGTAGTAATAGTACACATAAAAAGTACACATCATCATAATTTTATGATGGAGGCTATTCTAGATCTATTCTTGAACCTCTCCGGAGAATGAAGGTCTTCACCCCGCGGATCTTGAGCCCTGTGCATCCAGTATTGACTTCTGTTTCGCCTAATGTCATCAACACAACGCCAAGATGATAGGGCTTGAGCTCTGGTGTTGGCCCTGGCCTTGGCTCTACATTCGTTTTGCTGGCGGGTACGCAGCAAGCATCGAGCTCTCTCCAACCCGCTCTGCGCGGCTCTGATGCGTGCTCTAAGTAAAGCACACCATAGCTTCTAGTTCCACCTCCATGGAAGCTCCACCGCATGGTTCTCAAGTTTGATAATGTGTACATTGTGTACTCTCTTTTCCTGTTATTTCTATTTTACTCTCTCCCTTCTTAGTCGCACTTTTGTGTGGTCATGGTTGTGCAGATAGAGAGTGAACATAGGAGATGTTATTCGTTATCGCTCTCCTTGGCGAGGTTTGCCACTGTTGCAATCACCCTGAACTTTTGGCGATTGGTATTATTGCAAGCTACATTGTAGAATTCGTCGCCGTCTTGGGGTGCATTCCGAGACGCGCAAATATCGATAAAATCGATATTATCGCTCTAAAACGCGTACCAAGTCATCGTGAGCGCAACAACGATATCCCTTGTGACGTCACGGATTACGTCATTACATCCGCCATTTTACGATTACACCGACTTTGCCCCAAACCGACATCACCGTGAGCGCTACTGTCAAAGTGACGGACTGACGGTTGTTTACAAAGAAAACTGTTGTTTGAATTCAGTTGTGTGTGATTTTCGTACAGTTTTCCAAATATTACTACAGACAATTGACCAATTTTTAGACAGACTACTTTGCCCACGAGTAATACTTTGTATTTTGAGCAAATTTTGAGGTTATGTGTTCGTTATTTTTTTCGTTGTTTTTCATAAGTCTCTTCATTGAATCGCAATAGACATCCTGAAATTATCTACCCATGCTTGTAATTATTTGAAATTAGTTGAGCCGATTTTATATAATTCGTTGATAGTTTTTTTTGTCATTGACATTTTCAGACAGAACCACTGACAGAACGGATGAAAACAAAACTTACGTTCCGTTACTAACTAGTTTCTAAAAAGTTTGAATATTAAGTTTTAAAATGAGAAGAGTACGTCCTATAGAGTCAAAACAATAAAAATACATCACTGCGTAAAACGAAACTTCTGTACTAAGCATAAAAAATGTAATATAAAACGTTACTTTTGTGTTAATATTGCCATTTACAGAAAATGTGAAGGATGCTCAGCTAATCATGGTCTTAAAACTATTAAGTGGCGTTTGAGAATTCCAATTAAATTTAATTGTATGTTAGAATTAAGTAGCCTTGAGCTAAGCTTGCCATTTAAGTTTCAGTATTCGGCTGTTAAAGACTTAACTTGATCGGTTGATTGGTTTAGTCGATTATTAAATATGGGTTTATTATTTGCTATTTATAGTTGACATGTATAGATAGAATACTTAGAGAAAACTCTTTGAAATGAGAAACAAGTTTTTTTTCTATATAAAAAAATGAAGAAAATAAAAATATGTAGCTTAATCTCAGTCCAGAACTCGACGAGTCAATATCACCCGAAGATGCCTCGTGCAGAGGCGAAACACGTGTCGTATTGATGTCAGACGTTTGATATTTGGATCGAGGTATATGTTTTTTATTGTGTTTTTATATTATATGTAAGTATGTGTGAATATATAAGTGTTTCGATACTTGTATTTGGGTAGGGTTTGTTTAGCTTGGGGGTTTTTTATTGTGTATATATATTTATATATATTATTTGTATATAAGAGTTTTTTCTGGTCTCCAGGCCTTAGCTTTCATTTCATTTATATTTTTCATTAGTTCAGTTTGGGGTAGGGCTTAGTTTAGCGTGGGGTTTTACTTGTGTTAATTTTACCATTTATCATTTGTCTGACTTACAGTTTTGGCGGAAGTAAGCTACATATTTTTATTTTGTTCATTTTAAAAACAAATCTGCACAATGAATATATTGAAAGAAATTTGGTCTAGGGTAGCTAATACTGAACAAGAATATAACAAATTTTTAAATCGTGTCTTTCTGTTTGCCTGTTAGTTTGTTTGTTTGCGTGTCACTTAATAACTACTGGATCGATTGCAATGCGGTTTTCACTGCAGGATAGCTTAGGTTTTGACTTAAAAATCAGTGTACTTGGTATCTCAACTTGATGAGTAAAATTCGAGCAATATAAAAAAAACATTTGACGCCTGAACGAAGTTTGATGATTTTGATACTTTTGGTTCTGAAATATCACAGGATTCTTATAAAAAATATATATATCTATATATATATATATATTTATATCTCAGAAAAATTACAATTTGGGCAAAGCTAGTTCTTAGGTATTATTATTACATGAAATTTTGTTTAACAAAGCATATTTTTTTAGATGTATTTATAAATCACCACCAGATAGAAGTCGATTCTAATAATGCTTTTACAAGTATCTAACAAAACCATCCGGAAAAAATATGTCGGTATACTTTAAAATGAGTTGATAAATATTCATCAAACGCCAATATGTCCTTGATAATTGCACAGACGATATTAGATTGTTTTCATTTGCATGTCTTGGGCCCGTTCACATAAACGTTCGAGGACGCACGGATCACCCGCGCGTACACTCGAAATCGTTCACGGCGTCGTCCGGGCGTTTGCCTGGGTCATCCGAAAAATAGTAGGGGAGGGGAGGAATAGAATGAAACTGACACTTGAAAGTTGTCAGTTGTATGTGGACGTCCAAAGTTGTTCACTATCTCCGGATGATCGAGCGATAATCGCACGGATGATTCGGGCGTGTAAGTGAACACAGCCCTTGACGACGATTTTCTTATACATAGGTTTTTTTTATATGCATTGGTAATTAATTATACATGGCAACATTTAAATTGGAACGACATACTGTTTAAACCCACGAAAACGATACAACCAGTTTGGACATATTGGATTTTGAACTAAACCAATGGACGTACTTGAGTTTGAAAAATATATATAGCTAGACATATTTGAATTTGATGAAAATGCTATCTAGGGATGGTACTAAGTTACTCATGGGCGTTGATCATACGATACGATATGAAACACTTTATTGTAATTACCAGTTAGAAAACATATACATTGTAATTTAATTAAAACTATGGTAGTACAATGGGCGGTCTTATCGTTTAAAGCGATCTCTTCCAGACAACCTTTTTTTGATCATACATTATTGGTTAGTAGAAAAAAACAATAAATGTTGAAAAGTTTACAAGCATACGTTGCTAATTTATAGATTTATTAGTTTGGCAAAGGAAGTTTATTGAATCAGATAAATCTCGGCATTTGAATCAAGCGCGAGGTTGTACAGGTCAGCCCTTCTTCATGGTAGAAAGAAAGTAAACCTTCAATTTCTGTATCTTTCCGCTTTCTTTCGAAGTCTATTCGTGTTCAGGCTTTATAAGGTTTGACAATTTTAATATTTGAGTCCATTTTCAGTAAAATAATCCAGTTAAATTGAATTCAAACTGCAGAACGACATCTAAATTAAGTTATGAAAACACAATGGCCGCCATAATGGCAGATTGACTAATCTGGTTGGTTGGTTATGTCCAGTATTGGATTTTGATGTTAGAGTTTCTCGGGACTTACTAGTTATTGAAACGAAACAAAGTTTTTAAGCATAATTTGTGTATTAAAAACGTGGACTGATAAGAAATTGAAACACATAGATAAATACATAATTTCGTAACTTAACATTATATAAAAAAAATACGTGTGAGGTGGATATATTGGCATTTGATATTATATCAACTCAATTATCCGTGTTGAAGAGCAGTGCGTGGAGGCATAACTACAACATGGTGAACTATAAATCGCAAAGAATGAAGCCGTGAAACATAATGGTGGAGTACCGCCATATTTTCAGTTATTCTATGATGGAATGGGCTTGAGTAACTGAAATTAAATAATAAATTACCATTTCCTAACATATATTCGAAACTTTTGAATTACAAATGCTTGTCACGTGGTATCAAATCGGATACGTGATAAAGGGGTCTATAGACGCACCCATTGGATTCCTGGCTTTATTTAACATGTTTTTTAGCTGGAATAAAGTAGTTAATTGAAAATTATATTTACTACAACAGAAATGTCATTTCTAATACCAAGAAGTAAACTAATTTAGGAAAGTAAAGCATACTATGTAACTAACATGTTCATAATTTTAAATAAATTGACACTGCTTATTTAGAAAAACATTACTTCTTTTGTTAGGTTCGAGAAAATACCTATTGTTTTAAATCTTGTTCGTTACTTTTGTGAGGACTCAAATTTTATTTTTTGCAGCCATCCTTTTCCTTTTGATAAGTGAAATGAATCTTAGTATCTATGTTTTCGAATAAAATATAAATTACATTTGGGTGTAATTCTTATTTTATTCGAAAGTACCTAACGGAAAAGACGAGGGAGAGAAAAGGATGGGAAAAGGGAAGGAGAGAGGGGAGGAGACACTCTTAAATACTTTTAATTTCGTGACCAGACACATCAAATATCCCAAATTCAAAGAATAAACAGACAACTTATCCTATTACTTTGTTGTAATATATAAACTACCAACCGAATTTAGCTACTTAGTTATTTATATCCTGTGAAATATCTTGGCCAAATCCAAAAAAGTAAGTAAATGGTTATACTCACAGACACATTTTGGCATCTCGTTCTGCCAATTTCCTTTAAAGCAGGTAACTGAGGGGGAGTTGTCCGCTACAAACCCGTGTCCACAAGTGATGTTGATGTTGACTTGCTCATAAGATTCTCCAGGCTTTGCGCTGGGTATATTTGTGATGTATGTTCCGTGCGCTGGGTATGCTGGTAATGTGCAAGTCCCATATTGTAGCCTATAATCAAAAATCTATGGGAAATATCCATACATACCTCAACATTAGCTCGACTAGAATGATCCACTTTTAGTGATAAACGATATAAGCTTCACAATTAGTGGTGTAAGAGATATATCAACTGTGAACATTTATGTACAATCTGAACTGTATATATCTGTTCGTTCGTTGTTGACTACGCCACCTATCGCATTTTAAGCGGAATACGATGCATGAACCACCGAGACAAGTCCATAATGGGGAAGTTTCCATTTTTTATTTTATGCTTAAAGTATTATTATTTTTCATGAATGTCACTTTTTTTATAGCATAGTCTCATTTTTTATTTTATGCTTAAAGTATTATTATTTTTCATGAATGTCACTTTTTTTATAGCATAGTCTCATTTTTTATTTAATGCTTAAAGTATTAATATTTTTCATGAATGTCACTTTTTTTTATAGCATAGTCTCATTTTTTATTTTATGCTTATAGTATTATTATTTTTCATGAATGTCACTTTTTTTTATAGCATAGTCTCATTTTTTATTTTATGCTTAAAGTATTATTATTTTTCATGAATGTCACTTCTTTTATAGCATAGTCTCATTTTTTATTTTATGCTAAAGTATTATTATTTTTCATGAATGTCACTTTTTTTATAGCATAGTCTCATTTTTTATTTAATGCTTAAAGTATTATTATTTTTCATGAATGTCACTTTTTTTTATAGCATAGTCTCATTTTTTATTTTATGCTTATAGTATTATTATTTTTCATGAATGTCACTTTTTTTTATAGCATAGTCTCATTTTTTATTTTATGCTTAAAGTATTATTATTTTTCATGGATGTAACTTTTTTTTTATTGCATAGTCTTATTTTTTAATTTTTATTGTAATTTTTGCGTTTTCACTTTTACCTTTTTTCTTTTATATTGCTTTGTCATCGGTTTGTGAGCTACCCTGAAAGTTTCAACCGGATAGATAATCGGGAAGTGCTCGAAATTAGAATTGCAAGATTCCGGGACTGATAGAAATACATAGATACATACAAGTGAAATAAAATAAAATCTTTTCAAAACACTAAGATTGCAATGAAGCCTGGGGCAAAAGTATTTAAATATCTTGAAAAATGTTGAATTAGTTGAATGAGCCACCTCGTATGTACTAGGAAACATAAGCAGCAATCTTCCATTTCCCGCTCAAAAACTCTTAATTTTTAAAAGCTTTTAAAATTTTTATATACCTTCATATAATATTATATATATAGCTATATATAACTTCACTTGTATGTATGTATCGATATATATGTATTTTGTCCTGGATTCTTGCAATTCAAATTTCAAGCAATTCCCAATTAGCTATCTGGCTGAATTTTCAGAGTAGCTCACAAACAGACGACAAAGAAACAAAAAAAAAAGAAAAAAACTTTATACGTAAGTGAAAATGCACCAAAAAATATATATAATAAAAAAAAAAACGAATAAAATTTTACATTCATAAAAATAAAGGTCGTGAAAGCTTCGTTTTTTTTTTAAATTGTCCTTATTTTTCGTTTTTTTTTACGGAAGGTTTTGATGTAAAGAATGTGAGAATCTGGTAGCTGACCAGGTCATGAACCTGTGGATCTCAGTTCCTTCTAAAGGTGGAGACAAGGGATTTTGCCCTCCAGTATTTGCCTAAGGTGCCCATTTCACAAAGAAGAAAAGGAAGGTATTTTCTGTACATCGTGATTTACCTTCTAGCAATCAATTGTGAAGAGTTAATTATTTAAGTTGTATCTTACCGACTTAATGTAGAAGTTTGTCGTCTTGTACGACGCGGAACTGAACCATCTGAACTCAGGTTTATCCTATAGTGAAAAAATAAGCAACTTTAATTTAAAACAATATATTTCATTATGTGGTTTGTCAAGTGGGTCGTGGAAAGTAGTTAACGGGAGTCGCGGGTGTTATTTATTTCTGTTCCGTGTCCGATACTATAAAATTAAAATTATACGAGCAACAAAGCTTTTAATTGATACTACAAATACATTATAAAATTATATAACCTCCGACCTCCACTCAATTATAGCTAAGAATCATCTCTATCACATCAGTTTCAAAATCGGTCCATTTTTTTGGGAGCTATGATCCTCACCTCCATTCCCCCCCCCCCCCCCCATTATAGCTAAAAACCATCTCGTCTACCTCAGCTTTGAAACAAAAAAGCCCCTAGCTAAGTCGGTTCATTCGTTTGAATGATATGATTCTCGCCCCACTTTTCTCAACTCTCTTCCCCCTGCTCCATATATCTAAGAACCATCTCAATCCCTCCTTTAAAGCTAAAAATCATCTCGTATACCCCAGGTTTCAAATATAAAAAACCGCAGCTAAATCGATCCATTAGTTTATAGTAATATGTGTTAGACTTTGACCTTTGACGACAGCTTAACGTGGCCTCCTGTAACGAATTATATTAATATCTTATGAATTATAATAATATTTTAAAGTTCCGCCTTGAAGGATTTACTGAGAAACGTTTAAATCTAAATAAGAGTTGTTCAATAAATAATTATTAGAAAAATATAGCGTAAATGTAACGCTGTAAGGTTTATAATTTATCCTACATCTGAACAAAGAATCACTTGCATCTAAGTTTCTAAGAATTCAAGTAAGACATGTTGGTAAATCTTTTATTTAATGACTAGCGAAACTTAAAAGAATCATTTGAAATTATGAACGGGGCATTGTCTCAGATCAAATATTACCGGGTTAGCAGGTAGGTAGAACTGCGGGGAGAGGGCAGAATTTCAGCGTCTCTTAGCAGACGCGTGGGCATTTCAATAAAAGTAAATCTGATTCGAGAAGCGGGGTTACTTCTCTTGTGAACTTGTAGGAAGCGGTTGATTACAGATTTTTGGTAGGTCGTTTTGAGCAGCGATTTATTTTATAGGACAGTTAGAGCTAGGAATTTGTTTGATACGGTCCAGTGCGGAATTTGTGCGAAGCAGTAGTTGTTTAAAGGACCAGGCAGTTGAAGCTAGGCATTTGTGAGACGCAGTTTAAGGGAGGAATTTTTGAGAAGCGGTTGGGTGCGAAATTGGAGTAAGGCAGTTGGCTCGGAATTCATGCTAGCGCTAATTGTAGGTATTGTACAAAAGGGATCCGAAAAAATTGCTAAAATGAGAGTTTAGCATAAGTTTGCAAACTAGGTGGCGTAAGCTCAATCATTTAGGTAGAGTCTGATGTTTTCCGAGGTCTGATTAGCATAACGTTAAAAAGTGTTTGTGTAAGTACCCAAGTACGTCGGAGCGTATGGTATGTAACATAACTAATTTACATTATGTTGTTTATACTTTGTTTTCTAGCTGAAACGAGACTTGCAGTTCAGCGATGCATGGCATGTTTGATTTGTTCGTTATAAGCGCATTATATATATATGTGTGTTACTTACCGTTAGGCAACATAAAATAATGGGTTATGTGCATAGTTTTTGTTAGTGAATTGAACTGTTTATAACGCTTTTCCTTCGGCGTTTTCCTTATAGATGTCCCTTAGTAACCGGTTATTTCAAATCGGCATGTCAGGCAATCATTTTATCAATTAAATGCTAAATCAATTTATCATTGTTTTGCTAAAGATTAGGTTATTGACATTTGGATCTGAAAAGTTATACCACAATGACTTTGTTATTGTCACGAGATTAAGGAGTAATTGACGTTTATAGTCATAACAATATCTCAATAGCAAAGTCATACTTACATGCAGCCAAGACAAATTTCCCCACACTTACATGCTCCAAATAGATCAAGGTTATTATTATTAAGAGAAGAATTTCAAACTTGAGTGTTGCAGTTAGTTGAAGGATTTTCTTTTGAACTGATAAGCTACTCTAGCATTGGAAGGGGGATTATTTGAAATATCCAGTGAAATTGACTGAAAAGGATTTTTGAACGGAAGGGTCAAGTTTTTGCCATCTGAGGCAGGTAAGCCTCACAACCTTGTCTTCCCGAACTAATCTAGATTGCCTTGTGAAAAAGAATCTTGTTCATTGGGATAGTACCCATTTTGCATCGTAGCGTTATTTTAAGTCAAGTTCTAAGTTTTAGGATAGTGAGAATAGATTTTAAATCGGTCCATTAGTTTTCACGTGATGTGAAAAACAAACAGACGGTTTAGTGTACGCGGGTTCAAAAATCTTGCTTCGAGTCCACACAATTTTTATTCCTTTTTGAACCTCTGAAATGTCACATGATATAAAATTCATGGCTTTTTAATGTATTAAACTTTTTTCCAAAGATGAATGTGATAAATAAGAAATTCAGCCCATATCAACATAAATACTAAAAAATATTATTATTAGAAGCTATAAATATATGTAAATAGTTTAATTTGTACGCAAAGGTCTATATACTACCTACACTAACAAGGTAATGTGACTTGTGAAAATCGCATGTTAATAAGCAGTTAATTTGAAAATATTAAAAAAAGGTTTTAAGCAGTAGCCATGTCATGATGAATTTTAGAACGGGCTATTGAAATTAAATGCGTATACAACATTTCGTCTCTAAACTATTAACCATTGAGGAGTTCCCTAATCAGGAGCCACCCCGGAGTGCAGCAACCATGTCATGGTAAAACTTCAAATCAGCTAGCATAATATAATGCGTACACAAAATTCCGTGTCTGTGCTGTTAATCATGGAGGAGATTCCTAGTCAGGAGCCAACCCGGAATGCAGTAGCTATGTCATGTTAAAACTTTAAACCGGCTAGCATAATTTAACGCTTACACAAAAAATCGTTACTGTGCTGTTGACCGTTAAAGAGTTTCTTTATCTGAATCTGTTCCTGGATGTCAATTCAGGTCATGCTTACCATAAAAATTTCATCGGCACTGAACCAACATGCAAAAATTCAACTCCGTAGGATAAAAGGAAGTGGTTCTTATTCACCTTGCAAGATTTGATCTTAACAAACAGACATACATACGAACATTGCAAGTTAAATAAAATAATTCAAAAAATAAATTCGAGTTCATTAAAATTCATAATTAATTAATTCATTCAGGTTTCATAATTAAATTTTGAAAATGTAAAAAGTATCATAAAGTAGGAAAAACTACCTGAAGAGAGATTGAAGTACCATTTCTATTACTGAATATACTTGCTTAATTGCTCATACTGCTTTAATACATGCAGTATAAGATAGATAGATAAATTCTTTATTGCACACACTACAAACAAAATCAACAAAAATAAAGGAACAATAGCAGAAGAAGTGTCACAATGGGCGGCCTTATCGCTAAAAGCGAGTATAAAGTACGTAATAAGGCCCTTAATTAATTTAATTTATATCAACAAAATAATTATAAAAGATTACTACTGAATTATTAGAATTACTACACTTTCAATTCACACACGTCCATATTGAAACTTAAAATACACACCCCGCGTGGTAATTTCTATATGTTATAATTACTCTATGTGCTATGTACAGTATATGAACATTTGATCAAAATTCCTTCAGCCGTCAATATTATTTGTAAGACCAACAGAATCATCGGCTTCCTCTTAATGCTTCATAAGTTCCAGCATGTTTATAGCTTAGTATCGCTTGCAAGGTTACAGACATAAACATTAAGTACTGTAAAAGACAAACAAACACAAAACATAAAACAAAATTCAAGTTTAGAAAAAATACTTAATAACTATCAGGTGGCTGTCATTTTGCTGTCTGTATAAGTCTTTCTGCCAGACTTATACAGCCTTATTAATAAACATTGACTAAAGCAGGTGTACAGTTACTCCAAGTATTAAGTCCGTACTAACCAATTTTGGTATTAATAAACACAGAGTAGGGAACGAGTAAACTAATCCGACTTTATACTTGTAGTACAAGTTATACCTTGAGGCTGCCTAGATTAGTGGTAGGAATAGTGTCCATTACCGTCTGCTATGGCGTTTTTATTTCAAAGTCTAATGATTACATCATCACACCCAACGATGTTTCAATTAAAATATGCATTGTGTCAGGACTAACGCGAAGTCAATGTTGTCCGACCATTTACCCACACATATCAACGTTTATAATAGAACGTACCTAGTTGCACACTTAAAAATAAGACTATGTTGTGTAAACGAGATAGCAAGACCCTAGCGTGAGTGAAAGCGAGATAGATATACGCTCCGCTGCTTCGTTGCGATGTAATAGTCGTATTTTATCTACGAATAAGTAATAAGTATTTTATAGAATACTAGCTTTCACGTCCGCGACTTCGTCAGCGCGGAATATTGTCACAGTTTTTCAAAAACACAGTTGCGCAACGAAAGTTCTTTCGCAGAGCAATGAAAGGGAACTTGCGGAGAAGCGGGCACCGCGAGCCGCATACCACAAACTCGCACAGTTTGTGGTATCGACCATCGTGAAAGGCTGACGCGTGCGTGTTTTACAATGCTTCGGAGGGAACGATAAGCTGTCGGTCCCGGCTGTTATTCATTAATAGCAGTCGTTAAGCCATGTCAGAGGCTCTTGGGCAGCTTGACAAACTCTGACATCAGAGGCCAGCACTATACCTCATACGACAAACAAACAAACAATGTTTTGTTATTTCGTTTTGTGAAGTCTAGTGAAAATAGCTAAATATAATGGTGCCGATAAACTGTTCTGTATATGGATGTAATTTGACATCGAAATACAACAAAGATTTAAAATTTTAAAACGTTGCGTGAATATACACAAATGTTTATTGATAATTAAGTACACATCAAGTTATGCTGACGAACTAGCAGCAAGTAATTTTTACTTAAGCAAACGTGTATACAGTACCTTGAATAGGTATTTTAAAATTAATTGTTTTTATGATTTCATTGACAGGTTTTTTCAATCTAGTTCCGTTTACGAAATATTTGCATCTAAAGTGACCCATAAAAGTAGTTTATGAAATGGTTACATAATGAAAAGTATTATAATACCGGAGTTTTTATGTCACTCGAGTGTTTATATTTATGTGCAGTTTCATACACTATTTATCTATACTCATGCAATAAGAACTTACTTTTAATGTCAATAAATATGTCGTAATATTTTCTTGATTTGACAGGTAAAATAATAATAATATATTCAATAATATATTCGGGACAATTCCACACCAATTACCTAGCCCCAAACTAGGATACCCTGTACTATGGGTACTAGATAACGGATAAACATACATAGATACGAATATTATGACAACCATGACTCGGAAACAAACATTTCTACTCATCACACAAATGATTGCACCTTGCAGGATTCGAACCCGCGACCGTCTGATTACGTACCTAGGATCACTAGCCACGAGACCAACCGGTCGTACTATGATGTTCTCATTTTGACGTGATGTAGACGGTTGGTCTTCGATCTTTTCAATAGCATGAGAAGTAGATGGACGTGATTTGGGATATGTTGATTGACGAACACGTCGCGTTCATATATAAACATTTTTCTATGGGTAGTACATTTTTTTTACCGACTACTGCGAAGGAAGGGAAAGGAAGGAAAAATGTGCATGTGGTGTAATGGAGTTCCATACTTACTGCACGCACTGCTTTTATTGAACATGTATAGCTATTATAAAAATAAAAGAAACCCGACTGCGAACAAATATACTGAATACGAGCTGACCGCCCGCAAAAATAATCACAACCTATTCATATAATAAAGCAATAGGAATGAAAAAGTCTGTACAAAGAAGATAATTAAAAAATAAATGGTCTAGGGTACATAAAATAAGCTACTGAACAAGAATATAACATTTTAAAAATTTGTGTCTGTCTGTTTGTCTGTCTGTATGTTTGTTCGCGCATCACGTAAAAACTACTAAACCGATTGCGATGCGTATCACTGTTAGATAGCTTATGTTTCGACTTAAAAACTGGGGTACTTTATATCTCAATCCGATGAGTAGAAGCCGAGCAATCGATAAAAACTTTTTGACGGCTGAAGGAATTTTGATGAAATATTTGTATTTTAGGTTCTGGCACGCTGGTTATAGCACAAAGAGTATTTTTAACCTACAGAAATGACCACGCTTGAGAAGCCGCGGGCATCATACTCGATCTGGAGTCAGTCAAGGATCAGTGCTCGGCCCGCTCCTCTTCTTGATTATGATCAATGACCTAGCCAAGGTAGTGAATATAGCTAAATGTCTCTTGTACGCTGACGATCTGAAGCTCATACTAGAGATACAATCATACAATGACTGCCTTAATTTGCAAAAGGACATAAATTCTACCTTCGAATGGAGCGTTAGTAGTAGAATGTTTTTCAATTCTGATAAATGCTATGTAATGACATTTGATCGTAAACATTATCCAATTGATTATATTTACAATTTAAACAATATTGACATTAACAAAGTAAATATTATTAAAGATTTGGGAGTTACTTTTGACCGACAACTCACTTTTCATGACCATATTTTCAACCTGGCCAAAGAGTATTTTCGTCGCTTGGGCTTTGTGTTGCGCAACGCAAAGGATTTTCAGGATCCACAGGTTATACGAACCTTATTTAATACTCTTGTGAGGAGCAAATTAGAATCAAGCGCATGTGAAGATTAAGATTATTTCATTTTTAAGATCTTTTTACACGAGGCTTTATGACTTCTATCCCTACCTCTATCTCACTAAGTTCTTGCTTGGACAGCTTGGCTTCAATTCTCTGGAAGTGAGAAGGTTGCTAGACCAGCTCACTATCTGTTGTAAAGTACTGAGAGGGTTCATCGACTCTTCAGAATTACATGAACGACTGTGCAGGTTATTTGTCCCGGACAACTATGTGCGGCACAGGCCCAACAGAAGACATAAGTTATTCTGTGGTCCTGGTAGTCGCACTGTTGCCCGGGCCAAGTCCCCCCTGTGTCTCTGCACAACCTCAATGCACTCCTTGACGCTAACCCTGATATTGACCTATTTATTGACAACTGGAAAACCATTTTGTCCATTTGTTTGACATATTGTGAAGGTATTTATTTAATTTGACATTGTTTTGTGATTGTTCCTGTGTATTATTTTATTGTAGATAAGGTATCTGGTTTTATGATTTATTTGACTTCACATGTATGTGGTATAGTTGACATTTTTAATTAATTCATTGACATTTGCTTTGCCATAATTTTTTTTTTGTGTGTAATAATTTGTAATTGGTGTAATTAATGCCGTTTTATATTACAATAAATTAAATTTGAATTTGAATCAGCTAGTAATATTATAAAGACGAAACTTTGTATGTATGTAAGGGATAACGGTGTGTGTGTATATGTTTGTTACTTCTTCACGCTTAAATGGCTGAACGGAAATAGATGAATCTTTCATCCTGGAAAAATGTGTGGTTCCTGAAGGACGCGGGTGAAACTGCGGGGCGCAGCTAGTATTTATATAAATTAAAGGTTTCTTTTTACTAACATATTTTACTTTACTTTAATAGTTGCAATTGCAACATTAGACTATAATACATACATAATAATAATAATACATTAACTTGAATAATAAAAATTGTAAATTTTGTAAGAAGCTCAAAAAAAATATGCTATTACTTAGATATAAGAGTTATATATTTATGAAATGGTCTTTTAAATACTAGTATTTTGATGCACCACTCGATAGGTTTTGGTAATTTATTTTTTCCCTCGGAAATACAATATGGCAACTATAAGCCGCCATGTTAGTTTTCTGAACATTTCATATATTCTATAGCATACTCGTAATCAAGACAAATCCAATGACACCTCATTTATCGAATTCTATTAAGCCGTTTAGGCTGTAGTACGCCCGAAACGTATAAATATACAAACATACATACATCCCAAACACATAACCCTCAGCTGGGAAAAAATGTAAAAAAATGAGATGTAATGTATTTCCATACTTACTTTTTGCTCTGTTTGTTACCCAACTGAGGATAAATATTTGGGTTGTATGTATGTATGTATGTTTGTATGTTTCTTAGCCTAAATGGATTAATAGATTTTGATAAATGACGTGTCATTGGATTCGTCTTGATCACGAGAGTGCTATAGGATATATGAAATGTCAAGAAAACTAATATGGTGGCTGAAAGCTGCCATATTGTATTTCCGATGGAACAAAAATTTACCAAAACCTATCGAGTGAGGTATCAAAATACAGATAATTAAAAGGCGATTTCAAAAATATATAATTTTTTGTACGCTGGGTTTTTTGTATTTATATAATAATTTAACTTGTTATATTATGAGAATAAACTAGGTGCTTTCTGCTTTCGTTATAGATAAACAATTGTGATATTAATTTTTAGTGAAAAGAAATCAATCTTTTGGCGTATAACGTAAAAACTACTGGACCGATTGCAATGTGGTTTTCACAGCTGGGTAGCTTAGGCCTGGTTATGGAACCCTAAAACTATGCGTGTCCAACACGCATTCGTGCAGTTATTTTTCCTCAAAATTATCGCGCTCTCTTCGTCTCAGTAATATTAAAAGTAATTTTGGAGTCGCGACTAAAAAATAATTAACAATAATTTAAAACAACATTATAGGTATGTTATTTAAGTTTTCAATATCTTGAAGTACTGTTATCATTATTTTGTGCACTTACAATCCTCTCTTACAGCCGTACCCGTCGCTGCCATTGGCGCAGTGTGTTGCGCCATCGCAGACAAGGTCCGCGTTGACGCAGGCACCATCACCGCACGAGAACTTGCAATCCCCTCTCACAGCCATCTTTGTCGCCGCCATTGGCGCAATATGACGCGCCATCGCAGACAAGGTCCACGCTAACGCAGGCACTGGCACCGCACGAGAACTAACAATCCTCTCTAACAGCCATGATCTTCGCTGCCATTGGCGCAGTGTGTCGCGCCATTGCAGACGAGATCCACGCTGACACAGGCACCGTCACCGCACGAGAACTTACAAATCTCTCCCATAGCCATGTTCGTCACCGCCATTGGCGCAGTGTGTCGTGCCATTGCAGACGAGATCCGCGCTGAAAAGCACCACCACCGCACGAGAACTTACAATCCTCTCCCACAGCCGTGCTCGTCGCCGCCATTGGTGCAGTGTGCCGCGCCATCGCAGACGAGATCCAAGCTGACACAGGCACCGACACCGCACGAAAACTTACAAATCTTTCCCATAGCCGTGTTCGTCACTGCCATTGGCGCAGTGTGTCGCGCCATTGCAGACGAGATCCGCGCTGAAACAGGTACCATCACCGAACGAGAACTTACAATCCTCTCCCACAGCCGTGCTCGTCGCCGCCATTGGTGCAGTGTGTCGCGCCATCGCAGACGAGATCCACGCTAACACAGGCACCGTCACCGCAGGAGAACTCCGTTGCACTGGAATATAGTGTTGATCATTAAGAATCTGTTCAATTAACCATAATTTATCAGTTTCTATTCATCGCTTCGATATTCTAAGTTTATCAGTTCATTTGAAGCCAAATCATAAGATATCCAATATTGGAAACCACATTTCAATCGGTTCTGTAATTATTACGTGACGCGCGAACAAACATGCAGAAAGTCACGATTTAAAAAAAAACTTGTTCAGTAGTTCAGTAGCTTATTTTATCTCCTCTCCTAGATTATACAGACACTACTACTTTATTATTTAAAAAAATGTATAGAGTAATTTGTACCTGCAGGTATCTGCAAGTCGGGCAGCTGATGCAGGACCCTGCGATGCTGCTGAAAGTATAAAAAAATGGGTTTAAGTCGTCTGCTTTCGGCACAATAAGAATAGTACTGCAGTAGGCACATGTTTTGGTAGCTCATTTCTTGATCGTCGCTACATTATAATCGCAGTGATGTGCCGACATCGTGTATATATCATACATCGCTTTATTGGCTAGTATCAAAACAAGTTTAGAGTTCTTATAAAAGAGTTCCTTAATGTATCATGAGATCATGATTTATTTTAGTTTTTCTTGATGTATCTTGTAAAAAAGCTAGGAATATGTTCCAAATGGCTATTAAAATTAAAACAAGTGTAATAGCAATAAAATCCTAATGTGGCCTCATGCGTGCCACAGTGCCCATAGTCAATTTGAACTCACCTAAGATTGCCAAGCATATCAAAATTACATTCATTGTCACTTATTAACACCCACAGAAATACTTATAATAAAATATAGTAATGAAATTTTAAGTTTCTGAGAATTATATTTAAAATCAATGTACTCGTATATCTGAAGGTTTGAATAATTCAAGAGAATCTTCAAGACTGACAAATAAAACTTTACGCAAGTAAAAATGACTTCTTATCTGTTTTGAACACGGCGGGCGGGGCGCGTCGGTCGGTTTCGCAGAGACTTGTCAAATACTTGATTGGTCAAATCCTATTTGATCGGTTTATAATTTGACAAATTAAGTTTTTGTCTTGTGTAGCATTTGACCAACCAAGTATTTAACAAGTCTCTGCGAAACCCGCCGGTCACAGAACAAAAATACCCCCGATTCACCGTCTTGGTGAATCGGGGGTATTTTCAAGATATAATACTGAATGTGAAAGTAAATTCGTAAAACCTTCAAGGATCTTCATTATCGTTTTTAAAGAAACATGGATAAGCTGCGGGCGGAAAGTTATTATCATATGACACTACTTGCATTTCTTATCATTCAGTTTCCGTAGTCGTATTACTTAAAAAAAAACAAATAACGCTGAGATAATACAGAATACAAGAGACCCGGAGGGGGTTATCGTTGCTCTTATAACACTGTTTTTTCTTATTGATATTTTAAATGTTTATATGATTTTTAGCATTAACAACTGCAACTGTCGTAATAATAAGTTTTGACATCAAATACTTATCTGGTCTTACTTCTGGAGTTCTTGGGGCTCATGTCAATAAATACTTTGATTTGGTACGATTTCATTCCGTCTTTGTAAGGTATACTTCTGGAGTTCTTGGGGCCCATGTCAATAAATACTTTGATTTGGTACGATTTCATTCCATCTTTGTAAGGTATACTTCTGGAGTTCTTGGGGCCCATGTCAATAAATACTTTGATTTGGTACGATTTCATTCCGTCTTTGTAAGGTATACTTCTGGAGTTCTTGGGGCCCATGTCAATAAATACTTTGATTTGGTACGATTTCATTCCGTCTTTGTAAGGTATACTTCTGGAGTTCTTGGGGCCCATGTCAATAAATACTTTGATTTGGTACGATTTCGATCCGTAGTTGTAAGATAATTCACTTGTTATAATACAACTATAAATTGCTACAGACACGATCAATCGACGCCAGCAGCGCGGGTCTTCGGGACCGGTTGATATTTTTTGTGAATTGGGATGGCAATGGCATTACTAGGTATAGAGTGACTGAATCCTTATTGTGTTAATAGTAATACGTTTTATTTTATCCAGGTGGAAAACGATAGTGACCAAGCAGTAGTATGCAAATAGTATAGTATAAGTATTTATAAAGTTGATAACATTTACAGTTTTGAAACTTATAATAATTAGGGCTAGGTAAAGGTATATTAAAAACAGCAGGGTATCTGCTGCCGATCTAGGCTTAACGCCCGTGATTCAGCATACAGCGTCCTCCCCCGAGATTACTATATTTAAAGCTAGCAAAATATATGTGTTTCGGTTTGAAGGGCACTATATCCAGCGAAATTACAGATGTGATAAAAACCATAGTCTCAGAGTGTCAAGCGCAGTATAGTACTGAAGTTCTGTAGGGCGGCACTACAATTATTGTTATGGGCAGGCGTGACGCATACCACCTGTGCACTGTTTGGCTGACACTCAGTTGTATGAAAAACTGTTGGCTCTTCGTAACTTTGTTTTAGTCTACTTGAATCACGCAAATTGGTCGCGATATGATCGCGATGTTTTTTCATGCCTATATAGTTATATGATTATATTTTATCTACAGTCATATCGTAAAATCTGGATTATGAACACAAAAAAGGTGGCATAATGACATACTTTACGCACGGCACGTTTTTTTATTAGACATATATTTTCAAGTGTACTTTATGTGTTTATACTAAGTACCTGTGAAAGTTTTTGGGTTTATAATAATGGATAGTATTGATACAGATGAAGATTTGACGCTACCAAATATCCTCGACGTGGCAACAAAAATGACCCATGATCTAATCTACATTAATATTATAAAGAGGAAAGATTTGATTGCTTGTTTGTTTATTTGTAAAGAATAAACTCAACTAACTAACTAACTAACAGTAACTCAAAAATACTGAACCGATATTTAAAATTCTCACACGTAAAGAAAGCTAAATTATCACCGAATAACACTAGCATCACCTATTTTTCAAAAAATAAGACGTCCCTTCGAAAATTGCAATAATGTAACACAAGGTATCAAATTTTGCAAAAATCTCGATTACTTTGTTTACAGAACGTTGCCAAGGAAACGAAATCACAGAACATCTAATAATCATTGTCGTAGGAAATGCTCGAAAAACACACGAAATAGTAACAAGTCTGTCAAGTGCGTGAGTAATAATGCAGTTGTCTATGGTTAAAAGTACTGCTGCCTGTGATTTTAAATTACGCTTACTGGCTTTTTTAAGAAGTTACGGCGGGTATCGAAATGCTAAAAGTAAGAAATTGCCGTGGGGTGAGCGCTACCAATAAACTGCCGTGGGGTGAGCGCTACCAATAAATTGCCGTGGGGTGAGCGCTACCAATAAACTCAAACAATACTAAGCGATTTTAAAAATTCTAGACGTAGCGTAGACGTTTCACGACAAACAAACGTCTGTGCGCCCTGACACAGCCTCGGTTATTTTTTAAACCAAAGGAGGTTGAATACGCTTACTGGCGTTAAACATTCTAATAAGAAAAGATTTGGTTATTGCATGTTTGTTTGTTTGCAGTAGGTGTTCTGTGGTAACAGGATGCTCAGACAAATTGATGTTTTTGTGATCTTTCATTCGTTATAATTCCCGACTTGGCTTAGATGTTTTACGGCAAACAAACGGCCGTGCGCCTTGACATAGCCCCATCTGGTTTTTTAAACCCCAAGGAGGTGAATTAAGCTTAATTCCTACCCGGTTTTTAAACCAAAGGAGATTGAATTACGCTTACTGGCGTTAAATCTTTAACCAGTAACTTTAATTAAGCCTCCTTGCGTTAACAGGATCAGTTGGGGTTCATGACACCCCCCCCCCCTCCCCCCTGGGCAAATGTCAATCAGTTATTTTATGTACATTTGTTATTTTCATTTATGTTTTGTTACCATATTTACATTGTACACTGCTCGCGTTTTTGGTGGTCTATTTTAGGTTTAGAGCAATTTCAAATTATCTTTTAGTTTTGTTTTTCCCTATGGAAATGCTTTGAATTGGTCCCGGCTTTTATTGATTAATGACCGTCGTTAAGCCACAGAGGCCCTCGGGTGGCTGACAAACTCATTCACCATAGGCCAATCTACCTCGTACGGCAAACCAACTTTAGAAAAAGCCACGAATATTTGCGCTCGCTTCTGTAGCGCTCTTTATGGAATAATGCAAGATATTAATTATTTTAATATGATTTGGAATTATGTTTCCTTTTAACATTGATAGAAATATCTATTACGTCAAAATGAACAAAATACAAAATATTAGCTTACTTCCGCCAAAACTGTAAGTCAGACAAATGGTAAATGTTTAAAATTACCAAAAGAAAAACCCCACGCTAAACAAACCCTACCCAAATACAAGTATCGTAACACTTATATATTTATATACATATAATATAAATACACAATAAAAAACATATACCTCAATCCAAATACCAAACATTTTAGCCCCGCTTCGCTCTCGCTTCTTTGAATAATTAGCAGTTATGTTTTTGTGAGCAGGTTCGATAGTTATATGTTTTTTCTATTCACTTTTTCGAAACTTTTCAAAATAGCGAAGATATGGGGATTGGAAACATATAAAATAACATGTTTCAGGCATTTCTAAAAATATTTATTCAAGCCACTAGTTTTCATATGATTTGGAAAACTTATTAAATATTTTCATGTCTTTTTTCGGAAATTCTTTATTAACATAAAATTAAACAGCTCAGAACTTTCGAGTTTACTCTCGTTGTATTTTAATCATTTCAATGTTAATATGATTAAGAATTATGTTTCAATCGTGCTGTTAGGATTGTGTAAAGAAACGGGTCAAAACTTTTGCGCTCGCTTCGCTCGCGCTTATTAGTCCCTGTAATGTTTCTTTTTATATGATTTGGAAAACATTATTTAATATCTACACCGATCTAAATACCTCATTTTTTTGCGTTTGCTCCGTTCGCACTTATTTTTCTTTTTTTCATATTTTGGATGATTTGTATTTTTTCCTCTTTTACATTGACATATTATTGCTCAAAATTTTCACATTCTCTACTTTCGTAACTTTTAACCATGTCAATGCATATTTTTACATGTTTTGGAATGATACTATAATATGATTAATTTAATACTCAGATAGATCAAAATTTTCGAGCTCCTACGCTCGCGCTTTTGGTAATACACCAAATGCTTATTTGATACGATTTGGAGTTTCATTTTATTACCCACACTGATAGAAATAACTCAAACTTTTCGCGCTCGCTACGCTCGCGCTTATACTGTTCTGAATTTTTCTGATATACATATATAGCTCAATGTTTTTGCGCGTCTGTTTTTTGATGTTTTTCGTTCTCTGGTGGTTCTCTCCTGTACTTGGGGGAGCTGGATGGATTTTTCTCCCTGGCACCGCATGACGACTGCTATCAATTATTGTTATAGCAATCGGGACCGACACGTCTTAAAATGCCCTCCGAAACACAGAGAGATGTCAAAT
Organism: Alsophila aescularia; assembly: GCA_946251855.1. Taxonomy (NCBI): domain Eukaryota; kingdom Metazoa; phylum Arthropoda; class Insecta; order Lepidoptera; family Geometridae; genus Alsophila; species Alsophila aescularia. The sequence continues at coordinate 67,433,698 of OX276374.1, forward strand.
ATACGACTCGTATAATACGAGTACATATTATACATACATAAGTAATTCCCCCCCCCCCTGTCCTTAGTCATAGGCTACGCGAGTGAAACCGCAGGGAACAACTTGTATTGTATAATTTTGGAACCCATCCAGGCTGGATATAAGTGTGTGGAACCCCCCCCCCCCCCCCGACTCGAAGGCTGGATCCGCCCTTGGTACGTAGTAAATACATTAGTTCCGTGGACGCTCACGACTGCCAAAGTACTGCTATCAGCGCCAACAGCGCCAAAGTGGCGATAATCAAATGAGCTAATTGCGACGTTCGTCAATAGTCTGTCTAGAGTACTAGTAATATGCAGTTGTCTATGGGGAAGAGATTATTATATGTATAGATAGATAGACATTGCAGGAGTTAAAATCAACTAGTTTAGTCAACATAACTTTGTTTTAGTTTTGTTGTTGGTATATGGCTTCACTGAAGTGACTCGTGACACCCGTGCAATCGTCCTCGCGGCCCTTTTCTGCATCCGGAAGGCGCGCAGCCTATCAGCTGCGCGGGCCCATAGCTCGGTGCCGTACTGGAGGAGTGAGTGCACGGTTACGAAGTAGTAGGTGCGAACCACTTCAGCTGATGCTACGCGCGACAGACAACTCAGGGCATAACATGCACTGCCTAGCTTTGCACAGACTTTGTGAATATGCGAACCCCATGGCATTCCACGATCTATTTCAAAACCAAGAAAGCTTATAGATTCAACTTGTTCGATAAAAGTTTATAAAAGACCATTTTGATGAAACCTCTGTGCCAACTCATTCACGGCTCTATTCAGGCCCCGCTCAAGCTCCTCCAGAGTCTGAGCACTGACAATGGCCGCAACGTCATCAGCATACATGAATATATCACCACTGGCAATCACATTGGGCAAGTCGTTCAGAAGTAGGCAAAACAGTATGTTAGATACCGATGACCCCTGCGCTACACCCATCTCGTTAGATAGAGGATCTGATTTCGTCTCACCTCCATCACTGATCACCACCTGGGATCTGTTCCGCAAGATGTAATTCAGCAATGAAGGTGAAGCCGCAGTTTATGAACTTCTCCGAGTGCTCCTTATTGGTCCCGTTATTTTATGTTGTACACTGAGGTTTGGTCCCTGGGCTAGTGGAACAAACCCTAGGACCGCCTCGTGACACTGTGTTACTGTCGACAAGATTGAACACAATTTTCCTTGTGAACAATATGGTCCTATGGGTGTTTAAGCTTAGCAATACTATGAGTTAGGACTGACAACAAAACTTTGAAGGGAACACGGACGGGATTTTCCAAATAAAATACCATGTGCATGCAGTTTTTTTAAGCAATACCTTAACAAAAAAAACTTGTTGTTACGTCTCGCGAAGAATCTTGACATCGATGAAAAAGTAACAGTGAACCCGTATCCATTTAACTGTTTTCACATAACCCTAGCGCCACATTATCTCGTTTTGGTGAACATCGAGCCGTAATAATGACATTAATTGTTAAGAACCAGTTTGCTACTTCTCAGTTTTATGACTACAGAAAAGAAGCAGGGGGAAGAGGAGGGGGAGGGGGTGCGTAAGATAAGAACATGACTGCTAAGAGTCGTGCAATGGTTCATGTCGCTACGGCAGGCAATTTGCGTGCGCCTCGCACGGTCACGTTTCATATTGTCTCCGTATTTTATTTAATAACTTTTGGCAAAATGTCTGTCAAATAAGTTGAAATGTTGATACGCGAACTACAAAAGGCAGTGCTCACATTAGTTACAAAAGTGGATGCTCAAGAGTGCCAAATAAACACACTTAATGAAAATATAACGAAGCAATCTCAGATGATGATCTAGCGAAAAGAACAATTGACCGGACTGATAAGGTTGGAAACTTAACAACGTCTATCACGGATAATGTGAACGATCACAATTATATAAATAATGACGACCCCCAATGATAACGACTGGCAAACGGTTTGATTAAAGAAACAAAAAAAATTACGGCCGGTGACGGTTGGGACTGGTCAACATGACAACGAGCTGCAGACAGTGGAGCGGCTAAAATATATACAAGCCTGGTCTTTTAGACCTGAAACTTCAATTGAAAATGTACGTAATTTTCTCAATAAAACTGCACCGTCATCGGAATACATAGTCGAAAAACGAAATAAAAGGACAGACAGTCATGCGTCGTTTGTAATAGGAATACCAGAAATACTAATAGATCGTGTCTTTGTGCCAACGGTGTGGCCGCCAGACGTCCGCTTTGCCGAGTGGTTTCTCATTTGGCCCCGCTCACAATGGGGCACAGAATCCAAACGTGGCGCACCCGCAAACCTCGCACCAACAACCACCGCGTAAACAAACGTCTGATACAGTATTAGTCATATGCCACCAAAATATTGCATCTTTAGACAAGAAAACGTATCGACTTGAAGTTCTCTTACTTAATTAGCTAAACTGTGTCGTGCTAGCAATATCTGAACACTGGATGTCTGAACCTAACCTTAAAAGTGTAACATAGACATAAACTACATAGACACAGACTAGATGTGTAGATAGTGTAAACATAGACGGCTTATGTCCAGCTATTGTCGGAAAACAATCGCACACGGAGGTTCTTGTTAATGTTTAGAGCTTACAAAAATGTCGATAGAACAGTACTGCGAAGTGTCCGCAATAGAATTAGTTGAATATAATATTATAGTTTTGTGCATCTACAGGACTAATTTAATCAGTTCCGTAGAATTTCCGTCCCACTTGGAACGTCCTCTCGAAAGAGCCAGTGATTTTAGTAAAGAATTTATAATAGTAGGTCATTTTAACATTATTAATTGGCTTAAAATCAAATGTGCAGAACGAAATCAGCTGTGTGATGTGTTAGCAACGCACAATTTTACAAATTTAGTTAACTACCCAACGCGAGTGACTGAGACATCCTCTACCAGCTTAGACCATGTCTACAGCAACATGCTGCAAGGATCAGTAGTAACATCTCCCGTTATTACCAACCTGAGTAACCACCGAGCGGTGCGCGAGGCGGTCGCCTGCCAATGGAGGCAGCCGCCCCCACGCACTCACCTGCTCAGGGATAATTCCGGGGTGAGCCGTAGAAATTCTGTTCAGCAATTTTGAGTATAGACTGGAGGAACATATTTTCAAAACACACAAAATCTGTCGAGAATCTAGCCACATCCATAACAAACATTATGACAAAAACGTAAAGAAAAACTCATGGGTCACTGGGATGAAGTAGTTCAAATAAAGAGCTTGCTTTTTGAAACTATAAAATTAAGTAATAAATTCCCCGATAATGCACATATTTTTAATTTAATTGAACAATTTAACCATTTATATGATATAACGATCAATACTAACAAAGCCGGCTACTATTCAAATTTAATAAAAAATAGCAGCAATACACACAAGGCACTTTGGCAAGTTGTCAATATTGAGAGGGGAGTTAGCTCGCGGGCTTCGGCTGGTTTCACAGATGTTGTCAAGGACCCAAGCGGTTCAACTTTCAAGACGAGGAAAGCAGCTGCAGACGCCATGAACGCTAGGTTCGTGGGCGCGGAGGCCGCGTGCAGGGCGCCGCGAGCCGCCTTGGCGCTAGTGAGCGCCATGCTTGCGGCTGCGCGGGCCCTGCTGCTCCTTTAGACTCACTCGCTTCTCCGCCGCCGAAGTCCACCAGATCATCACCACGCGGATTCCTCGGAAGCCTACCAGGGATATATATGATATATCAATGGAAGTGCTCCACATAGCAGCTTGTGAATTGGCTCCATACTTGGCCGAGCTGTTCAACCGCTGCATTCGAGCTGGAGAAGATCCAGGGGAAATGAAGGTGAGCAAAATCTCCCCATTATTTAAAGGGAAAGGTAAGCGCGATAATATCGATGGCTATAGACCTGTGTCTATTATTCCAGCGATTGGTAAGATTTTTGAAAACGGGATTAGTACTCGTCTCACTAAATTCATGGCCTCCACCGGGGCTCTTTCCGAACGGCAATATGCGTACCGCGAGTACCACTCACGCGCGAGGTGATGAAACGCATATTCGAAGCGTGCGAGCGGAAGCGGCAAGTCGCCGTGCTATGCTGTGACTTGTCGAAAGCTTTTGATGTTGCGGATCACTGCATCCTCGCTGCCAAACTACGCCACTATGGAGTGAGTGGACCAGCTCACGCTCTGCTGAATGACATCTTGCGGAACAGATCCCAGGTGGTGGTCAGTGATGGAGGTGAGACAGATCAAATCAGATCCTCTATCTAACGAGATGGGTGTAGCGCAGGGGTCATCGGTATCTAACATACTGTTTTGCCTACTTCTGAACGACTTGCCCAATGTGATTGCCAGTAGTGATATATTCATGTATGCTGATGACGTTGCGGCCATTGTCAGTGCTCATACTCTGAAGGAGCTTGAGCGGGGCCTGAATAGAGCGGTGAATGAGTTGGCAAAGTGGTTTCATCAAAATGGTATTTTAGAACTTTTATCGAACAAGTTGAATCTAAAAGCTTTCTCGGTTTTGAAATAGATCGTGGAATTACATGGGGTTCACATATTCACAAAATCTGTGCAAAGCTAGGCAGTGCATTTTATGCCCTGAGTCGTCTGTCGCGCGTAGCATCAGCAGAAGTGGTTCGCACCTGCTGCTTCGTAAACGTGCACTCACTCCTCCAGTACGGCACCGAGCTATGGGCCCGCGCAGCTGATAGGCTGCGCGCCTTCCGGATGCAGAAAAGGGCCGTGAGGACGATTGCACGGGTGTCACGAGTCACTTCAGTGAAGCCATATTTTAAGTCACTTGGGATACTGACTCTGCCCTCGCTCGTGATTTACCAGGTCGCAGTTTACGTGCGACAGAACCTGAATCAGTTTGTAAGACGTGGGGACAGACACACGTACAACACCCGCGGCGGTCACAAGTTGGCTGCAGTGTCCAGGAGACTGGCGCGGTTTAACAAGTTGACGCATGTGATGGGGCCCATGGTGTATAACCGCCTTCCGGCGCAAGTCACGTCAGCTGCGAGTTTTAACACATTTAAGTTTAAACTGAAATCCTGGCTCATCGAAAAAGCGTTTTACAATGTTGACGAATACTTGAAAATGAGGTACTCGTATTTTATTTACTTTTATTTTTTCTTATTAATTACTTTATTTGACATTTAATTTATTGTTTTGTATTTGATTACTAGATTTAATGTTATTTGTATTTAATTACCATTTGTGATACTTTGACATATAATTTTTATTACAAATTATGAATAATTGGTTTATCTGTTTATCTGCGTGGTGTGCCACTGCTACGACGTTCTATGAAAACGTAACGTAACGTACGTTCAATCTTCTATGGGAATGCTATGATAGTTATTTTTTGCTTTGGGTTTCCATTTTAGAGGCATTAGGACATAGCGAACTAATAACTAAGTCATTTTAATAACATTACGAGTACAATAGAATACTCTGCAATATTAATAATAATATACATTTCTTCCAATTTCCTTAATTTTTCGTTTTGTCTAGATTACAGGGGAACTTTTGGTCTTATGAAGTTTCACTTGTGCATATATATTGAAATTAAATAACTGTTCTACAACTTTTTTTCAAGATTTTCCTCGTAGAATGAGTGTTACAACCGATATTCTGCTCGGAAGGCGGATAAAATTATAATGCACTTTTTAAGTAGGTACTGCATCTCGGGTTTTTGAAATCGAACTAAGCGTTAATGAATTACAACTAAGTACACATTTTGACTTTTATCCCCTCTCCCAAGTGAACCATACTAAATGTCAGGATAAAAAGTATCCAACATCCTCAATATCCTACCTCGTAGTATGGACTCATATCATACCAAGTTTCATTTGAATTCATTTAGTAGTTTCGGCGTGATGGGTGGTCAAGATACAAACAGAAAGTCAGACAGACAAAAAGGAAAAGTATACAGTTTTGGCTTCAGTAACGAATAAAGAGTACCCTCCAAAAAATATTATTAATTACTTCAAACTTAACATATCTTTGGACCCCAATCCCGCAGGATCCCTTTATTTTTTCGGGATATAAAGTATAGGTTGTCAATTTAAAACCACCATAAAAACTTTGACTGTGTCAAGTTGCATGAAAATCCGTTAAGTTGTTTAAATGTGATACGTATTCTTTTAAATAAGTTTCGACCCCTACCCTGCGGGAACCCTTTATTTTTTTGGGATGAAAAGTATCAAAGTCAAAGTATTTTATTGTAAATAGGTAAAAATAATAGCACTTTTACAAGTCAAAATTAACATCTCCTGAACAAAGAGATATACATAAAATATAATAAAAAGATCAAATCAATCCAAATTTAGATAAACTAAGTATTCTTTGAGTTTGAAAAGGAAATTTGCCTTTCATGTGCCAACAGAGTTAAATCTCACACTGGAAAAGGAAATACCCTTCTGACTCTACCGGTGCTTCGGAAACACGCCCGTTAGAGAAGAGAGCACCAAGAAACTCTACGGGGATGTATTTTTTCCATATTTGTTTATTCCTTATATTTTTTTCAAATGTCACAATTATAACCAATGTAGTATACCATACAATACAATACAATAACTCTTTATTGAACACATTACAATAAAAAAAAACAACATAACAGTAATTATATATAAGTACAATAGGCGGCCTTATCGCTATTTTCAATTTCTTACAGGCAACCTTGGGATGGACAGGATTATAAAATAAACATTGCGGTCAGTGATGGAGACTTACTTTGGAACAAAAAAGTTAATAGATAAATAACAACTATATAAACTATATACAACTATATTACTTATATACCTCGTAGTATGAACTCAATTCATAACAAGTTTCATTTGAATTCATTCAGTAGTTTTGGCGTAATGCACGGTCAAGATATAGACAGGCAGACAGACAGACAAACAGACAGACACACAGACAAAAATTAAAAACAAACAGTAGTGCGAGCATGGATCTTATTGATCGATAAATTTACCGTTTACCGTTGCATCAAAATCTGTTCTATAGTTTCAGCGTGGTAAGTGTTCTTTTGAATAACTTTCAACCCCTATCCTGCGGGAACCCTTTCATTTTTCGAGATGAAAGTATCCTCGTAGTATGAACTCAAATCATACCAAGTTTCATTTAAATTCATTCAGTAATTTCGGCGTGATGCCTAGCCAAGATACAGAAAAACAGACAGACAGACATACAGACAGACACACAGACAAAAATTAAAAACAAACAGTAGTGCGAGCATGGATCTTATTGATCGATAAATTTACCGTTTTTTTAATCAAGTTTAACGTTAATATTCGATACTACGAGTTCGGTAGCACGCAAACGCACTTTATCGACAACGACATAAATTCGATAAATCATATTTAATATATAGATTTATATCGACAAAAGGAAGCATGAGTCTTATTTTTGACAATTGTTGTCGATATAATGTCGGTAATTTTACCGAATTTATCGAATTTTATCGGCTTTCCAAAGTTACACGACAAACTTTTTTTTTTGTAAATTCGTTTTCAGATTATGAGCGAAAACGTGGAGGTGTCAGAACATCGTGAGGCAAGTTTCAGGGATGTCAATGATTCTTTTGATCTAGAAGAACAGCATTTTAAAATTCTTTTTAGAATTTATAAGGAAATTGCCCTCGCCCTCATTCAAGATGTTGAGGGCGTTTGAGAAGGAGTCGATCTAATGGACTGCCTGCGCATGTTGTAGTATCTACTTTACATAATAATATCAAAATACTTAGTTACGTTTTTCCTATTTCCAGAAATTATCTTTTGTTGTGATTGTGTCTAAAGCTCTAATTATTATGGTACCTAGTAGGTAATCATTCTAAAAAACTACCTGTATAATCATTGTTGTAGGTTCCAACAACTGTAGGCTTTTTTGCCGAGTGCAGTTGCACCAAAGATGCATCGGCCAGGAATATAATATCGCACTAGAACACCGCACTGTCAGACTTGTCAGGGAGGTGTCTCAAGCAATTGTGCAACGAGTTATGGCTAGTTATACTTTAGGTTAGGTTCAAGGAATATACTACTACCAAGTGCACGACCACGCGCATACAGTGCATGCACACTCGTAACAAGGTAGTAGATAACCAGTACCTTGCCGCGAGCGCACGCGTAGTATGCGCGCAATGAGGCGTATTGGCGATATATCGCCACCTGATGATCATCGACTGGATAACTCTAAATAATAAAAATATGCCAAATTGTGTCAAAAAATAATATTTAGTCGATAAGTCGTCTTTTTGATATATGGTATAATTATATGGTACATATAATCCACGAGTTGCTATTTTTCAAATCGATAAACTCACGTCGTGTTATCGATCCACAAAAATTTACCGAGAGGCTAGATCCATGCTACCGCATTTTGATAAAATCTATAAAAAAAACTGTTTACCGATCGATAAATTTATCGATCTTTATCGATTGGTAAGTTTCATGCTCGCACTGCAGTTTTGGCTTCAGTATCGAATATAGTGTACCCTCATTAAAAAAAAACAATATATCTTCAATGTACAGAATTGGACCCGTTACAGTGTTATTATAAGTATATATAGTTTGTACGAGACATCATATGGTGATAGCACATAGACTTCGCTCCGGACACATGCCACTCAACAAGTTCCTATATCTTATGAGGAGGGCAGATTCCCCTAACTGTACATCTTGCGGGGTCCCAGAAGATGTTTATTTAAATTATTTTGTAGAAAATATTCCTAATTATCGGATGAATGAAAGCAAAGTCGCAAACAACAGCTTACATTATACATAATTTTGAAATGTGATAATTAAGCCCCTTCATTTGATAAAAAACAAGGGTTAAAAAAACATGACTTTATGTCGTCTAGAAGGCGCCATATTCAATTTAAATTAACGTCACATTGCTTTTAACCAGCAGGTAATGAACACGCTTCCAACGATACCTCATTTGTCAAATTATCATGAGAAGTTTAGAAGGAGAACAGATTAACATGCATACCCACACTCATACATACCGGTCAAAAACATAACCCTCCTTTTTACATCGCTGTAGTCGGGAAAAAAAGGATTTCGTTACTCGAACCTATAATTAAATTACTATTCATACAAAAGTATTCCTACAACTTCAGCCGGTCGAATTTGAACAGTTATAACTGTGAACAGTTATATTTACGAGAGTTTGTTCATTGTGCAACACCAGTTTATTCAAGAACAGTTATTTATCAGAGTTTGTACATTATGCAACACCAGTTTATTCAACAACAGATATTTACTAGTGTTTGATTATTATTTTATTATTCAACACCAGTTTATTCAACAACAGTTATTTACCAGTGTTTGAGTATTATTCAACACCAGTTTATTCAACAACAGTTATTTACCAGTGTTTGATTATTATTCAACACCAGTTTATTCAACAACAGTTATTTATCAGAGTTTGTACATTATGCAACACCAGTTTATTCAACAACAGATATTTACTAGTGATTGATTATTATTTTATTATTCAACACCAGTTTATTCAACAACAGTTATTTACCAGTGTTTGAGTATTATTCAACACCAGTTTATTCAACAACAGTTATTTACCAGTGTTTGATTATTATTCAACACCAGTTTATTCAACAACAGTTATTTATCAGAGTTTGTACATTATGCAACACCAGTTTATTCAACAACAGATATTTACTAGTGTTTGATTATTATTTTATTATTCAACACCAGTTTATTCAACAACAGTTATTTACCAGTGTTTTATTATTATTAGTTGATTGTTTATTTGCATTCTCCTCTAATATTAATTCCAGAAAATCATTTGGAGTCTCCAAAAATACTTCGGTAGCAAATTTAAGATCCATTTTAAATTTAACAAACACTTCCGGAGACATTTTCTCGACGAGATTAGAGTTGTGTATAAAAACGTCTTGGATGCATATCGGCGTCTTTATGTTTAAGGGTACGTGACCATTGTCACCGACGTTTTGTTTGTACAGAGAGAACGTATCGGGAACTGTGGCCACATATTTAAAAACGCTTTTTTTTATCACAGTTCCTGTAAAAACAGATGCTATTGTATTCTTGAAATCAAACTTGTCGTAATATTTGAAAAATCCACCAAGGAGTTCTAGGAGAGAGTCATTATTCGAGGAACGATAAGAAATTTCATTGAAACCCGTCTCCCAGTGGTCTGCGACGTATGTCTGTGCATTTTCCTGAAGATAAGCGATCCGAGGGAGTACGTTCATCTGTTGCAAATAGAATATCACCAGCGATATCATTGCGTAATTTGACATGATCCGTTTTGCACTAGGGGGCTTATGCATTTTCGCCCAGTATTTGACGATAGTCGTGAGATCCAAAGCTCTTTTATCGAGGCACATGAGATAAGTAACCAGGGCAGTATTTCTGACACCCAATAAGCTTACGAAGCTCACGTCGCATCGGTGTCCCGTGGGAGCGTGGATGAGCTTGACAAGTGGTACTTTAGCGGCAAGGACGGCTGTGGGCCGTCGGAACAGGCGCGGGTGCTGGTCGAGGAATCTCTGGGCTTCCAAGATAGTGCCTTCGTGTAAACGGGACCGGTTTGGCAACATCACGAAGCAGTCGACGTCGCTGTCCCACATGCCGAGTCCCATCACTATGGCACCAAATGGTGTCAAGCTGCTACCTGAAAAAATATATCATATTTGATTTTATTATTAGCCATGTTAGTTGGATAATTTCAACAAAACTGCCAATAGATGACGTTATAAGTCTCCGTAAAAGTGACCATACACGCAACGGAATACATGAAAAGATTACCTGTACAGGAAAACTAGAACATGTATGTCATAAAGCTGTACAGTTACCCAATAGAGGGAGTTTCGTTATATATGAAAAGTAAGGTTTACTTTTCATATATAACGCTCAAGTAAACCTTTCAGGTATATCAATGCCTATAATGTCTACCATATGAAGGTATTAGAAACTGAAGGAAAAAATTGATAAAGGCCTAGTGGTCACGGATAATACGGGTTCCAGTATCTGAGGGCCCGATTTCCATTCGTAATACAGATTTTTTATTTTGAAAATGATTTGATATAAAATGTATATTTTAGGGACATAATTTTTATAACTTAGGCTGTGAACCACATCAAAATTGAATTTCATCGATTTTATGTACCAATTATTAGCAGTTTTCTAAAAAAGTAAGGCAATTAAATCTATTATGTTCACAAAATGTAATTAATTATCTATACTTTTAATAAAGCAATATGAACGAAGAGGTATGTACATTGAAGATAATTGAGAAAAAAATGGTCTAGGGTACTTAAAATAAGCTACTGAACAAAAATAGAACATTTTTTAAAATCGTGTCTATTTGTGTGTTTGTTTGTTAGTTTGTCTGTATGTTTCCGTATTCCTGTTAACGCATCACTTAAAAACTACTAAACCGATTGCGATGCCGTTTTCACTGTTAGATAGCTTAGTGTTGACTTAAAAACTGGTGTACATATTATCTCAATCCGATGAGTAGAAGCCGAGCAATCGATAAAAACTTTTAGACGGCTGAACGAATTTTGATTAAATGTTGGTATACTCGTATTGGTATTTTAGGTCCTGGAATAACACAAAGAGTACTTTTAACCTATAGAAATGACAACGCGTGTGAAGCCACGGGCATCAGCTAGTCGTAAAATATAAATGAAAAGAAATAAAAGGCCTAGAGGTCTGAAAAAAACTTATATATATATATATATACATATATATATATATATATATATATATATATATATATATATATATACAAATAATATAAATACCTTCTTTATTGTCCAAAAAACAAACAAAAATAACAAATATGAAGAAACAATAGTAGAAGAAGTGTTACAAGCGTGAAGGACGGGGTGCACTATGATATAAAAATACTAGAAGGAAACAGTAAATCAAATTTCTATTAATACTAAAAACTACACGACACGACTACTATATACTACTGTTTTTGTGATTTATGATGTACAATGTACGATTTACTTTTTAGTGGTATGCAATAAAGAGTTATCTATCTATCTATCTATCTATATACACAATTAAAAACATATATCTCTATCCAAATACCAAACGTCTGACATCAATACGACACGTGCTTTGCCTCTGCACGAGGCATCCTCGGGTGAAAAACTCTTTCTTATCTTATGTTTTATTTATGCATTATTATTACATTGGTAATTTCGAAAAAGCGATACTGTTCTGGCTCAATTGCAATTATTTTATTAAATTTAGTGGTTGTTTACAAAATATCATTTTTATTTCGAAGACGTATTTTATTTTTTTGGAAGAATAATATATAATATTTTAATCATTTGTGTGATGAGCAGAAATGTTTGTTTCCGAGTCATGGATGTAATATTCTTATCTATGTATGTTTATCCGTTATCTAGTGTCCATAGTACAGGGTATCCTAGTTTTTGGGGCTAGATAATTGGTGTGGAAATGTCCCAAATATATTTATTTTTTTATTTTATTTTTTATTAACAAAGATATTGATATTCTTCCGCACAGTCGAAGGTTATATTATGTATTAAAATCAAGAATATGTTTTATCGCAAAAAAATAAAGGAATCCTGCGGGATAGGAGTCTAAAGTTATGTTAATTTGAAAGTAATAAAAATAGTACATCCGTGTCTAAAAGGGTCTATTAAGCAGAGTAGCGTAGTAGAAGAAATGTTGGCCTGTAACCCAGAGGCCCATGGATCGAATTCACGCGCTTCTATAAATGTTTTACCTTAATATTTATAAGTATTTACATATTTTATGCGTTTTTTTATATTTTCTTTGATATTTATAAGGCTTCCGTAATTTCCTGAAGTAAACCGTCATGTTTTGTTTAAAAACAAGCAGATAAATATATAGAAAAGATCGCGCGTTTGTTAAATCATCGAATATTGATAATTTATAACCCTTTTGACGCAATATAACAAAAACTTAAAATCCGAAAGACGTAGAAAGGCGCCATATTCTCATTATGCCATTATGCGCGAACATCGTGATGTACCAAATGTTCGACGATGCCAATGTTTTAAATCATCACAGTCACAAAAAATCCACTTTGGATGATTTAGAAAAAACTTAAAAACAGAAACCAATTCTGTCAATTTACTTGTATTATTTGTTAGTTTTGCTTAAAAAAAAAGTGCATGTTACATTTACTCATAAGAAGCGCTTTCTTGTGGCTGTATGTTTATTGGTAACTAAACTGCTTACTGTTTTACATGTTGTACTAACAGAACTATCACAACTGTGCGGTCGCCCGCGCAACCATGGGTCTTCCGTGATGCTCTAAAGTGAAAGCAGACGTCATTGCGTATTTCGAAAATATACATAATATTACCTACACAACCTTTTGACGTCAGAGACCGTGTTATCATTGGGTATATTTTAAAATCCAGAAGAAGAAAATGTTTTCTTCGAAAGTAAACCGTAAAGGTATATATTCGAACATTTATGACGTCACTGGCCGAGCTGAGATCGGGTATATGTAGTATTGAATTTAAGATTTTACGCAGCGTATTTTGAAAATATACCTCCACACAAAGCTTTTGCAACACAGATAGATTTCTGTCAACAACCTTCAGTAGCGAGCTCCTGCCTTCGTCTTCTATCCTATCACGGCAATGTCAGGTCGCTACTGAAGGTCTGTATGTAAGTTTGTTCACGCATCAAGTAAAAACTATTAAATCGATTGCAACGCAATTTTCACTATTGGATAGCTCAGGGATTGAATTAAAAACTGGTATACTTGGTATCCTAATCCGATGATTAGATGCCGGGCAATCGATAAAAACTGAACAAATGTAGTATACTGTACTTTGTAGGTACTTTTGGTCCTGGAATAACACGTATGTGTTACTTTTACATAAAATGATCACGCGGAAAATGCCGCGGGTACAGTTTTTTAATTAAAAAGAGAAAAGATTTTATTTCTATATGTTTGTTTGTTTCACTGTGTGTTATGGATAAACTCAACTGATTTTAAAAATTCTTTAGACTATGGAAAAATACATTATCCGCGAGTAAAAATAGAGGTCCTTACAAAAGTTGCAATGTAATCTATTAAACTACTACTTATACTAATTGCGAGTTAGAATCCAATTATATTGGGTTCAGTCCTCGGCTCTGCACAATGACTTTTCTAAGTTATGTGCAGATTTCCATTGCTCCGAGCATCGGGAAGCACGTCAAGAGTTCGGTTTAGGCTGTTATTGATTTATATATTCGTTCGAGCCACTCGGTTGCCCTGTTGTTGGTCTAATGGTTCTACAGTGCAATTTAGAATCCAACGATACCGGGTTCAAAACCTAGGCTCCGCACCAATGACTTTTCTGAGTTATGTGCGGTTTTCTATTGCTCCGTGCTTCAGAAGGCACTTTAAGCTGTCGGTCACGGATGTTATTGATTAATAGTAGTCGTTAAGACATGTCAGAGGCCCTCGGGTGGACTGAAAAACTCTGACATCAGAGGCCAGCACTACCTCATACGACAAACAAACAACAACTAAAGTTTGGATCGGCAACAACTACCTCATACGACAAGAAGCAATCAAATATTCTATATATTAAGTAGGTACCTAGTTAACTGCTAAAGTATAGAATATAAGTTAGTTGGTACCTACCAGGCCAGTGCAGCTGCAGCACCTGGTCGAGGTCCCGCAACAGAAATGGCACAGTGCGCAGCCGGTCGGGCTGCAGCCGCACGAGCCGCAACAGCTGCGCGGCCTGCGCCGGGAAGCCAGCCTGCAACGGCCAGGAGGGCGAGTGCGCTAGCATGGGACTCAGCGTCCCCACTAATATCACTAATACTTGAACGAAACGATGACACATTAGGTATATTTGTCATAATATTATTATCAGCAACCGATTATGAACTTAAAAACTTGCTTTGTGTATTTTCAAGGGCAATAAATTTATAACTCCTACCTATTTATTGAATCCTCCATGCAGTTTTGACGATAGTTCAGTTTGTTGCAGATGTACGGATGAATTGGCAAGGTACTTTAGCTACAAAGTCATAATCTAACTTCATGTTTATTGTTTTTGAGACACTTTAATACATACATATTTAGTATAGGTAGTCTCTGATTTCACCTTCACCTTTACGAACATTTATTGACAATATCAGATTTCATTTATAGATAGATAGTTTAACGGATATTGTATACCCCACAAACAAGCATACAGTCTAATCACACATCACATCAGCTTTCAAACAGAAAAAACCGCATTAAAATCAGTCCTTTCGTTTAGGAGCTACGATGTTACAGACAGACCACGTTCAACCATTTCAAACCCACACAAAAGTACATACATTCACTTCTGAATACATGGAGCGCAAGACAGGAGTCTCCCCAAGTAGCGTTCAAATAAATTCTATACCGATTCGAAAAAAAACACCCATCGTACCTTCTGTGCATCTAGAGTAGACTTGTTTATATTCAGAAACTTTCGATAACTCAGTTGTCGATTGATAAGGTATTATTTATTCTGTAGATTCGGTTTGAAATCATTCAATTTAATACATTTAACTTCCACAATATTGAATCGAATCGATTCGGTTCATAATCGAAAGGTTGCAGTCTAGCTGGCAAAATGACACGATCTTTCATGTAAGTAACCAAAACAGTCCGAAGAGGATTTAGGAAGACTTCTTAGTGTAAGCATGGAATAACTATGTACGCTTAGGTCAATAATGTAAGAAGGGAATAAGGATGTATTTCAACTGTGTCTGACATAGTAGTACACTTACATTTTAATATTTCCATTTCGCGCACTAATAACTACAACTTTAGACGCGTCTGCGTCGTTTAGAATCATCGGTAGCTATTATCAATTTACCTACGTTCCTATTTTCAACTCGACTGGTTCCACTAATTCTTAATTAAGTGAATTCAAATCATTTTATTTATTATACACCATTAGAACACAGTTAACTCCGCCCGGTTTCTCAACGGCTATTCAAATCTATACTCAACTAACAGCCTTGTTCAGTTCACAGTACTGTTAAATTTGACTGGGTTGCAATGGCGTAGCTTGCCTTGGACGGGCCCTGTATCAAAATTTGTTAGGGGGCCAAATAAGGGATAAATATTTTTCACAAGAAACAAAAACTCTCGCATTGAATTATAATAATTAAGCTTCTGTGTTTCGTTCTCGAGATTAGTTAGTCTTGTAGTCCCACACACAATGTCGCCATCAATGCACTAAGTACAGAGGAAAAAAAAAGTAGGTAGACCGCCATCTTTACAAGTTCACAGCATTGGTTTCGTGATTCACACTTCAGTGTTGCACCACTTTGTACCTTAAATTATTTATTTAGTTTATTGATTTTTGTTTTTACGATGCCAAAGAGAAAAGGCAATGATATGGAATCGTTGGATTATATTAAGAAGGAAAGAAAAAAACTGGTAAGATTTTTTTAGAAGGTCAACGCTGCCTTTCATCATCAGCATCCTCTGATTCTGTGCAATTGGCAACCGAACCTCAAGGTAAATTGTGTTCCAATGTTACCTACTAATTTCCCGTCAAATCACTAACGGTACTAAGGTTTTATATCTTTACACGTTGACGGTACACGTTTCAAGATTTGAGTTGTTACCTACCGATGATAACAGGGATTAACGTTACATTATATGAATTGTGGCTACTCGGGTTCACGATGTAACGCCTGAGTTCATCTTACTCGCTGTATAATATGTACCGTCACTCATAAGATTTTGCTATTACCTGTCTAAGTAGATTAGTAATTATCAGTGTTAAGGTTACCAACCTTTTTTGTGAGTTATGTTTAGTATATGGGTCTAGGTACGAAACAATACTCAACATCTGCAAAATTTATTTTCCAGCCAACTACAAAATGATAGACGCTCTATTACTTAATCTCGAGATAAAAGCAGCTGTCACTAAAATTATTTTTAAGCGAGACAAGGTCATACATGTCAATCAAAAACATGTTTGTAGTGCTATTACATGTCTGAGTGAAGTTATTACTATACTTTTATCTAGAAACACGAAATATACGACGATACTAAAGCTATTAATTGATGCAGGACGCATGTGTGATTCTCAGTATATTGACTCTGTTACCAGACGAAATTTCATCCTGGCAGTACTGAAAAAGGAGTTAAAAGATCAGATAGACAACACGGTAAACTAAGCCGGCATGCTCTCTGAATTTTACTACCAATGGTCACAAATAACAACGGACCAAACTGTTTTGTCATGGGTAAGAGGTTATGAAATCCCTTTCCTTATCAGTATAATGAACCGCAGTCTCAAACTTATTCGCATTTTAAATTATGTGATTTCGACAGTTAGTTTACTATCTATGGTGCAAATTTAAATTGTGTGCCCTGTGATTAGACAATTCATATCGAATTTATTTTTAGTACCGAAACCAAACAGAAAAAACGGCTCATTCTAAATTTAAAATAGTTGAACAAATTTATTGACACAGAGCACTTTATACTAAAAGACTTTCGAAAAATGATAAAACTTGTTTTTAAATCAACAATCAAGCCGTTGATGCTGCACTCCTCTGAAGAATTAATTATCTCTCATTCCAGCAACCGTCTCATCCCCCAGAGGATAACTCTGGTTTCTGGAGTATTATGCGGCAATTTCTACTGAGTAGAAGTATTCCTCCTACATCTTTACATATAATGATGGCGTTTTTCCATTTCAAATTCCATTGAACAATATGACACTTGTTTGAAGATATGGTATAATTTTTGTACACAAAACAGCACAGATACGAGTATGTATCAGGCCTCAATACCAATTATTATTTACTTCTTAACTGATCTTTTCCAACCGGGTGCCCAATATAGCAAACAATTGCAAAACTGCACTTTTTTAAATTTTAGAATCTCAAATCGGAGATGATTGTGTAAAACCATTTTTAAAGGGTTATGTAGACTTCGACCACCCTTATCTAAATATGACTTGACCTGGGATTCCTTATTAGTTACAGAAATTTTAACTAATTTTATGCCTAATGAAAACCTATCCTTAGAGAAAATTACCAAAAAATGTATTTATCTGCTTGCACTTGGAACGGCGCATAAGTGCAAACTCTTTAAAAAATTAGGATTTAGAACATTTAGAACATCGCTTCCAAATGCAAATCAACAAATTTTTGTGCTTCCATACTTTCGAGACAGACCTGAAATATGCCCAGCTAAATTATTACCGGACTATTTACATGTAACCAAATCTTTACGAAATAAAAATCTCCTTTTATTAGCACAAGAAAGCCACATGACAATGTTTCTACCCAAACACTAAGTAGGTGGATAAGGAGTACTTTAGATTAAAGTGGAGTCAATAGTACACAATTTTCTATAGCACTAGGCACGCCAGTACTTTGGAAGCTCATAAACTAGGAATTAACATTGATCCAACAAGAAAAACTGCCGCTTGGACTGGCACATCTACAACTTTTACCAATTTCCATAATAGGGCAGTTTCAACTGATTCTTATAGATACATTAGCACTCCCCAGGTCTTGACTGAATCAAAGGCTTTCTCATAGTCCACAAACTCAAGACATAATGGCTGATTATACTCTTCGGTCTTCTGTATAATCTGCCGGAGCGTATGGATGTGGTCTACGGTGCTAAAGCCTGTCCGGAATCCAGCTTGTTCGGGAGGCTGAAAGTCGTCAAACCAGATGGTTTGTAACTACCCACGAAAACAGCTTTATACGTGGCTCAGCAGCGGAATGGGCCTATAATTCTTCAAGAGGACACCCTTTTGAAGAATTATAGGTTATATATCACCTTTCTTGAAGAACAACGCCACTACGCACCTATGCCACGCCTCTTGTGTAGTACCCTCGAGGATGACCGAGTTAAACAGTCTCTGAAGGATCATAAGTACCAGTGTTACACCCGCTTTCAGTAGCACTGTCGTAATTCCGTCCTCCACTGGTGCCTTGTTGCTCTTAAGCTGTTTGAGAGCCATTCTGATCTCGTATAGGCTGACGTCCGGGATATTTTCGGTATAATGTCGGGTCAAACGGGCTCTTGCATCGCTAGTCGTGCTAGGAGGACTACACGATGAGGTGTATAATTGTCAATAGAACTTCTCGAGCTCACTCAAAATCTCTTGCTTAAAGGACTGAATGAGTTGTCCAAATCACAATTACGGCAAAAGTAACCAAAAGTAAGCATTTTCTTGTGGTGTGCCTTGTTCATGAGCCCAAAAATGCCAACTGGTGCACTGTATCTATTGCTCATTTTGCCTACTGGAAGCAAAAGATACCATGCCATCCAAGCAGAAACACTCTTCTACTCTTCTTCGTCTTCACATACAGTTTTTTTTTATTTGGATATTTTATTAGACTTCCTTCCTGTAGTTTTTTTTTGTTTACGTTCATTCAAATCTTTCACGGTTTTTTCACACCTTTTTTTTTAGTCAAATTCTTCCTGCTCTCTTCTTATGGATGATTTTATTTATTACAACCGCTTCTCATGTTGTTGTAGTTTATAGTTGTATCTAAGGGGGATTTAAATCATCAATGTACTGTTTTTAACACAAAAAGGGGTAGGCAAGTACTTACGATGCATTTGTGAGAAATAATTAAAAATCTGCATACAAACGTCTGTATTTATTATATTTTTACATCATTATATTTTTCTAGTAATTATGTAAATAAATCACATCTCAGATTAAAGTCTATATTCCAGTATGATTGTTTGATGTTTGTGGGATATCTCATTGTCACTTTTACCTTTTATATTTGTAGTTTACATATTTTGTTATAATTGTGACATTTGATAAAGAATGAACAAATATGGAAAAAATATATCCCCGTAGAGTTTCTTGGTGCTCTCTTCTCTAACGGGCGTATTTCCGAAGCACCGGTAGAGTCAGAAGGGTATTTCCTTTTCCAGTGTGAGATTTAACTCTGTTGGCACATGAAAGGGAAATTTCCTTTTCAAACTCAAAGAATACTTAGTTTATCTAAATTTGGATTGATTTGATCTTTTTATACTATTTTATCTCTTTGTTCAGGAGATGTTAATTTTGACTTGTAAAAGTGCTATTATTTTTGCCTATTTACAATAAAATACTTTGACTATATGTAATCTATCGACAGTCAACGCTCTTAATTGTATATTAAATTATGTTAAGTTGTATTCTAATTATATTATTGCTAACAATCTTGTATCTAGGAGGCTCAGGTACCTAGTAACTTAAACAAGAAACATTTACAATGGATCATAGAATAACTTTTTTTTTTTAGTAAGGACTACTTGCTGTTGGCTTCTAACGGCCTCTACAGCGTACCGGGGGGAGTTTCACAAAGGCACTCCGCCACAATAAGTGACGCAGAAGGCGCACGCCAAAGTTAAATTTTAGCGACTTGCTCAAGGGCACCCAGGGGGTACGAACCTCGGCTTGGGCCGTCGCTTAGACTACGGGACATCTGACTAAACTCCTCTGGATCGGTATTAATGATTAATAGCGATCCAGGGGGCCCTGAACTATTAAATCACTTATGAACTAGGAGCCTCATAAGTGATTTAATAACTGACCACCATTTCGGAATACATCTTTGAGAAGAAATGGCAAGAAACTCAAAGAAGTATAATAATAATGACTAAGTATGGGTTCATCAACCCCGCCGGCGGGGTCTATTATTTTGCAAAATTCATTTGCATATTAATTTGCAATTTGGTCGAATCTTGTTTGTGCTCTGTGTTTGTAGTACTATTATTAATTCTGTTTCTGTGGGTCGAAAATCTTTTCTTTCTACAAGCCTATCTATAAGATGTTAGCAAGAATAGATACAAGGAACTCATCAGGGTTGTTATTATTTTCGTACACTTCTTTAGCCTTCTTGAACGCTGCTATCACTCGCTGAATCACATGGCTGGGCATAGTGCGGGGAGTAATTACGTTCAAGTTATGGTAGAAAGGTTCCTGGACGATAATCGTCTCTAAGAGGTTCATCGGGCTAGTAATATTATTTGCCACGTTGAATTTGTATAGTCTGAACTCCTCAGGCAGGTTTTGGTAATGTGCGAAGCGCGCCCTGTGGATAGGGTAACCGACATACGGTGAAATCACGTAATCCTCGAAAGGAAAATTTGCGTAGAATTCAAAATAACCAACCAGCAGACTGAAAAGATTCAAATTAGATCTAGGCCGATAATCTTTCCTCTGGAAGGCGATGTTCCAGTGCTTTTTCATAAGAGGTTCAATATTATTTTGAAGCTCAACGACAGGGGGCAGCAGTCGTTTCTGTTGTAGAAAAAATATCACCAGTATAATGAAGAAGTGACTTGCGACTTTCCTTTCTCCCTTGCGGTTCAACAGTTCTACCCAATACTTGACAACTACAGCGAGTCTTAGGAACTGTCCGTCTAAATGTAAAAGGTATTTCAATAGATTGCTGACGTGTGCACCTTCAGTGACTCCAATATCGAAGTAGCGCGTTGTTGGCACGTGCACTGCATTCACGATTGGCACCCTGTTTATATGTACTGTGATGTTAGTGAACAGGTCGGGGTGTGACTGCATCGTGGATGCTGCTGCTTCGAGGAGTCGGTTCCAGCTGGTCTCGCCGTGGCTCGACGGCAGGATGACGTGACAGTCCACATCGCCGTTCGGTATTGCGAGTCCGGTCACTAGAGACCCAAGGAGTACTAATTTGGCATCTGCAAAATTCAATTAGGTAGGTTTAGTTTTATACTGCAAACTTTATGGTCTATAACTACCTAAGTATAATAATATAGTAATAACCAGCTAGAACTCATTCCGATGTTGAACAAATCGACCTATGTTTCGAGCATAGGTACCTTGCCTATCCAACACTCTTCCTCAGGAGTTTACGAGTCCAGGGCTGGATTAAACATGTCGGGGCCCCTAGGCAATACGCGTCTTGAGGCCCTTATCGTTTATAGCTCCCTAAAAAATATTTTTTTAACCTCTACGCAATTTTATTTATACAGAAGTAAATAGTTTTTACTACATTACGAAGGTTCAAATAATAATTATCAAATGACAGGAAAAAAATGCATTTTTTTATTAAATTGTTTAATAAAGTGCTATATGTTCAAATATTAACTCTTCTAACTTTTTTTGATGCAAAATCATTTATTACCTCTTGAAGGTTAACCTTTTTCAATAAATCTTTTTAAATCATCATTAAAGCCAATGAATTTAATCGGTTCTGACACAATAATGAACGAAGACAGTTTTTTATTAGTTTTGATTTCGAAAAGTAACGTTCACCCGTGGCATTTGTAATCATCGGACTTCTATATATTTTGAATGCTTTCATTATGTTCGGGAAAGTTGATTGTACCATATTACTAAAAATCTGAGTAAAAGACTCCTAGGCAGCATCCTCCAAGGCATTTTCCGGCATCCTCTAATTCTAAGATGAAATACTTGAACTGTACCATCTCATCTATAAAACGTTTGTTAATAATGTATCTCGAAACTTTTGTGAATGATATATTATAAGTATCAAACGAATCGGGAGCTACCGTAATGCTGTTTGTAATGAGTAAGTGACAATCAGTAAGTGACAAGTTTAAATTGTTAACAATCGAACAAAATGTCATGAAATTGGGACAAATCCCAAACAAACAAAAGAAATCCAAATAGACTAGTTAAAATGTAGGTTAAAAATTACGGAATACCTTTTAACACAGGGCACAGTACTGACAACCTCATGAAAGTGAAGTAGTCATAGAATAAATTAATAAAATTAAGTGGGCATTTTTTGGCGCAATGCATTTAAAATGCTAATCTCACCGTGTCGTTTTCTTGTTGACCTCATCACCATTTCAGCCTTTAGAAGTTCACTGCTAAACAAAGGCCTCCCCTAAAGAGCACCATGAAGAGCGAACTTGTGCCACCTCCATCCAACGACTTCCTGCGATGGCTACAATGTCGTTGGTCCATCGTGTGGGGGGGGGGGTCTCCCTACACTTCGCTTGCTTGTTCGTTGTCGCCATTCGAGAACCTTTATTCCTCAACGGTTGTCAGTTCTGCGAACTATGGCCTGCCCATTGCGACTTAAACTTGCAAACTCGGACAGATATGACGATAACCTTGGTTCTTCTACGGATTTCCTCGTTTTGGATTCTATCACGTAGTGAAACACTGAGCATATCTCTCTCTATTGCACGTTGTGCAACTTTGAGCTTGTGTATGAGACCAATAGCTAGCGGCCAAGTCTTAGTGTCGTATGTTATCATTTTAAACTTTTGTCTTGAGGTTTTGCGGTATCTGCGACGAGAAGATATGGCGTAATTTTCCGAACGCTGCCCTTCCGAGTTGGATTCGTCGGTTGACCTCTTTTTCGAAGTTGGATCTACCCAGTTGGATCGTCTGACCTTAGTAGACAAAGTGCTCAACGGATTTGATAGTATCGTTCCCAACATAAACCGGCATGGGTACGACAAGGGCATTTGATATGATGTTCGTCTTATCCATGTCCATTTTAAGACCCACCTGTTGGGAAACAATATTGAGGTCTCTAAGCATTGTGCTTAGGTGTTCCAGGGTTCCAGCCATGATGACTATATCATCAGAAAATCAAAGGTGAGTGATGCATTCGCCATTGATGTTAACACCATGTCCGTTCGACTTCAGAAGTTTGAATATATCTTCCAGTGCAGAGATGAACAGTTTCGGAGAAATATTGTCTCCCTGTCTCACCCCTTTTTGCAATTTAATAGATTTCGTGCTCAGATCTTGGAGACGGACAGTCATGCCACCTTGCTGTACAAACATTTTAACACTTCGATGTACCAGTAGTCAACCTGGCCCCGCTTTAATGACTGTAGTCCTGCCCAGGTCTCGTCTGAATCGAAGACTTTCTCGTAGTCCACAAACGCTAGACATAGTGCCCAATTATACTCTTTGGTCTTGTGTATAATCTGCCGGAGCGTATGGATGTGGTCTACGGTGCTAAAGCTTGTTTGGGAAGCTGAAAGTCGTCAGACCTATAAGCCAGATATTTTGTAACTACTTACTCTAAAAAACAGCCTCTGTGGCTCAGAAGCAAAATGGGCCTTTAATTCTTCAAGAAGGTTTTATCATCTTTCTTAAACAACAACACCACTACGTTCCTGTGCCACGCTTTTGGCGTAGTATCCGCGAGGATGACGGAGATAAACAGCTTCTGAACGACTTTAATTACCGGTGTTCCACCAGCTTTCAGTATTTATGTCGTTATTCCGTCCTCCCCTGGTGCCTTGTTGCTCTTGAGCTGTTTGAGAGCCATTCTGATCTCGTAAAGGCTGACGACCGGGATATCCTTGGTATAATGTAGGGTCAAACGGGCTCTTGCATCGCTAGCCGTGATAGGTGGACTACGCAATGAGGTGTATATTTGCCCATAGAACTTCTCAACAAATAACTTCTCAATTTTAATGTACTCACTCATAGCTATAACTCAACAGCAGTTTAACAAATATATTTATTTTACCGTGAAAAAACTAGAATGAATATACTTACTAGAAGCTTTAACTAGGTCGTTCAGCGTTCGTTCTAGAGGATGCAGTGACTCCGCCATAAAGACAACATCATCGGCGAATCGTAAAGGTGACATATATTCTCTATTTATGTTCATAGAACATCATAGGATAAAATACGGCAATAAAAATATTAATTAATTAATTATTTTGTTGATGGAGTCAATATAAAGTTATAATTTATTGACCAAATGCTCAAAACATGAAAATTTACATATCTGTTGATACGATAATCTATGTAGGAGCCATGGAATTATGTATTCCTTTATACATGTTTAGCCACCATATCCAAATTACCATTTGTCAAAAGCGTTTCGACATAGAAAGACGATACGGTGTTAGTTGAAATTCTAGTTTCATTGACTATCTGGAATTTAAAAGAGTTAATATAGCCATCTTTATAAATTAAAATATTTTAGTTAAAGAAACGCAAGAAGTAAATTGGTTAAAACGTATAATTTATAATAAATTAAGTGTCGTAGACATTAGTGAACATGTTTGTCCTAATTTATTGCGATTAAGTGAAGTGTATGATAATTACAAAAATACTCTACAAATTGTTTTTTTATTGTAAAAACCTCTGTGCATTAAGAAATTTTATGTTAGTAAAGAAATTGTATAATGAAAATAATATACAAGTATTTAAATGTTAAAAAGTGATGATGATTACAACTGCAAGATTACAACAAAAAATGATTTAAATAAAGGTAATGAAACAAGTTCATCCGATTATCCTAGTTGTGAAAGAGGGTACAAAAGACAAGAAAGCTATGATCGGGTTGAGAATTGATGTGTTCTATAATTAATTGATGAATAAAACATAATTTTCGTCACATACTTTGTATTATTTCTACGATCATGACATTACATTATAATACATTATAATATGTTTAAATCCTGTTTTATTGATATATAAATATAAATCAAGTAACGAAGTGTTATTATTGAACCTGCCTACACAAAATAAATAGATAGATCCTTATAGATACCGCATTAATAAACTTTTGCTCTGATTCAATTTCATCTTAATTGGAGGAAGGCACGGTTTAACGGGGATTGAAAAATGCATACATGCATGGTGCGTGATGAGGAATCTATATCGGTGGTCTTTTGATAATTACATTTTGGTAAATAAGCTAGTGCTCGACACAGTATTTAAATAATAGCAACCGTTGTCTTGTATGCGGTATCAAATGGAGTTTATCTGTGAGCTGGCTGATGAGTAACCGATAGTACCGATGAAAAACGCTACTAGGGACAAAATACCCTTATCTAACTTATCTGAAGTGTACTGTAGATGCAAAATCGTGAAACCTATCTCGTGATTCGTAAGAGATATCAAAACAGGGATGGCACAGATTTATCGGGCTTACGCTAAAACCTATAAAATGACAACAGATTTTTTTAGGCCGCTTACCTTCTAATAGGCTTTTTGGCTATGGAAAAATTAAAAAATATTGGAGCCAAACCTGGCAAAATTTAGAAGAAAGGAGGCCCAGCGCAGTTCCGACCTTATTAGTATTAAGTTAAAGAAGAGGTTTCTATTCAAATAGTTTGAGCCAAAACCGACGAATAACCACTATTCATATTCTTCTCGAGCCTGTTATGTGTGGTTGCATTGAGTCTCTTACTAGGAACTAGTCAAAAATACCATTTCTCTTCATTCCGCGAACTTTTTGATCTCCCCTCGTATATTGTGTCAAACTCACCAATTATTTAAGTACTGTGGCTTTGCCCGCGTGGACATTTTCGACATCAAAATTCGTTCAGCTGTCAAATAGTTTTTTAGCGATTGCTAATATGCTAGTCTTCTCGTCGAATCGAAATTCTAAGTTTCCTTAGATTTTTAGTCAAATCCTGAGTTACCGTGAAAACCGCATTTCAATAGTTTTAGGTCAGCCGTTTTTAAGTGATGCACGAACAAACATACAAACAGACGGATAAACAGACACAATTTAAAAATATGTAATATTCTTGTTCAGTAGATCATTACATCGTTTTTGTTATCTGTTTTTTACAGACTTTTCTTACAGCTTTAAAGTATCAAATAGATAGGTATCAAAATTATGCCCATTCATAATTATTATTGTTGTGTAGGCTTGCATTACTATAATAATTTGATAGTTAACAAAACTAGTAGGTACGTGAACTATTAAATGTATGTATGTATCTAACTACAACAATTATAGAAATAAAACCATGTAAGAAATACCTACTACCTACAAAATTAAATCTTCTATCTATCTATACTTATAATAAAGCAGTAGGAACGAAAAAGTCTGTACAAAGAAGATAATTAAAAAAGAAATGGTCTAGGGTACATAAAATAAACTACTGCACAAGAATATAACATTTTAAAAATTCGTGTCTGTCTGTTTCTCTGTCTGTATGTTTGTTCACGCATCACGTAAAAACTACTGGACCGATTGCAATGCGGTTGGATAGCTTAGAGGTTGACTTAAAAACTGGTGTATTTGGTATCTCAATCCGATGAGTAGAAGCCGAGCAATCGATAAAAACTTTTTGACGGCTGAAGGAATTTTGATCAAATGTTTGTATATTGACATTTTAGGTCCTGGAATAGCACAAAGAGTACTTTTAATCCACTGAAATGACCACCCGTGCGAAGCCGCGAGCATCATCTAGTTCATCTAGTTCAATATAAGCATGCAATGTCAGTCAACTTAATTTTGAATTAGAAAAATAAATAGTTTTGTAAAGTGAATATAGTAAAAATTATGAAAATGATCATAAAATGTAATGCGATACGATCAGACTTTTTTATACCTACCGGGCCAAAGCAACTGCAGCGCCCTCTCTACGTCAGCTACGACTCGGCTCACCGCCTGCAAGTCTTCAGCTCGCAGCTGCCGGCGCTCCACCACCGCTGCGACCTGATCGTCGAAACTGCTCTCCAGGTTAATTCTCTCTACGTCGGCTACGACTCGGCTCACCGCCTGCAAGTCTTCAGCTCGCAGGTGCCAGCGCTCCACCACCGCTGCGACCTGATCGCCGAAGCTGCTCTCCAGGTTAATTCTCTCTACGTCATGACTTCTCAGTACAATAACACCGGTCATAATAAGACTGATACATACGACGCAAACACTATATTTGCTTAATATTATATTAACTGAACACTTGATTGCACTTCTGAGGGCACGAATCGTACTCATATTGTAATTCTTCAAACACAACTTTGTAGTCTACCGCACAGGAGATATCTTTCGGAATACCCTAGCACTGTAGAGTACGTCTAGTCTAAAACTGAATGGCTCTGCAATGTGTTGCCAATGTGTTTACGCTCACTCTGTCTCACTCTTGCAATAATAGTATTTTATAAACATAAAGTATATTAAAAAATAGATATATTTTCTGAGATATTTGATATAAATATATTTTTCCATCTATTCGAAAAATACTGATTGGTTCCTGGAAAAGTGGGAGTAAAGAAAGAAAGAAAGAAAGAAAAGAAAAAAAATACATTTATTTCTGACAACACACAACATTAAACATTAACAAGAAAAATTTTTATTAAGAAATTAGACAAACAAACAAAAATTAATGCTGTGTATTGTCACAAACAGGTCCCGACTCAGCAAACGCAAAGGCCAAGGCCTTGGCACTGATTTCCTGTCGGCACCTATTCGTGACATCACGTACGCAGAGTAGCACAATAATATAAACACAAAAAATAATAATTAAACGAACATACTTAGAAATAAAACAATAAAATTTACAGTAAAAAATAAAAATAAATGACTTCTGAAATGACACTTTCTAGAGGAAACTTCAAGAAAGTCATCTGTCATTCGGCTTGGGAAGGATCGTTAGTGGCAAATATCTGCAAAAACCATAACGGCCATCTCCAAAACGCCATAATGCCAATCCGAACTTAGCCTTCGACAGTCTCATTGACGGGTGAAATGACAGCTAGCTAGTTCCTCTGTGGTCTTTGGCATGGCATGCCACGTAACAATAACAAAGGTAAAGAACACACGTCACGTGATCATCATAACCAAAACCGTTTTTAAAGTAGGTCTTTTCTGTTCAAGACTTTCAGAGTAATGAATTTTCTTGGTTCGTCGGCTCTTTCCACCTTAACTCGGCCATATTCAAGTTATAAGCCATCACATTTTTATTTTAATGTGCAAAATGTAAAAACACTCCTTAGTTGGGATTTGAACTCCGGTACTATAAAGACCCTAAGTCAACGTATGTCTAGCCGAGGCTATACTGACATCTTGTGATACGCCGAGAAGTTAGTATATATCACGATATAAATGAATGGTTGCTAATTCACAGTTGACCAATAAGAGCGCGTGGTGCAAATTGGGTTACGTAGCGTGGTGAGAAAAGGGGGTGACAATCGTAGCTTCCAAACGAATGGACCGATTCAGCTGCGGTTTTTTATGTTTGAAAGCTGGGGTAAACGAAATGGTTCTAATCCATAATGAAGGGAAGGAAGGAAGAGGGGGAGGGGTGAGAATCGTAGCGAAACGAATGGACCGATTTAGCTGCGGTTTTTTATGTTTGAAAGCTGGGGTAAACGAGATGGTTCTTATAGCTATAATGGAGGAATTGTTGTGTGTTGTTGTGTGGAATTGCTTTCAAACGAATGGACCGATTGACCGATTCAGATGCGGTTTTTTAGTTTCAAAGCTGAGTTAATCGCTCGCGCTTCGCGCTCGCTCGGTCAATTGTGATTATTTTAGCGGGCGGTCAGCTCATATTCAATCATTTAGTTCGCAGGCGGGTTTGGATTTTTATAATAATTTTACGTGTGTATTTTTAATAACGGAAAATTGGTCAAGATCTCAGAAGCTTGTTTTTTTATATCTACCATTTAAGTTTTCTAGACACAAGACTGAGACTTTATGAAAGATCATGAAGTAGAGGGAGATTGTGATTTGTTTTAATTTTAAATGAGACATTATTTTTGTTCCTTCAAAAGTCTGCGTTTAATTATAGTGTGGTTTAAATTGCACTCACAGTGCTGAGACACAAACACTGCTAACGATCGGTTTATATTGTTGGTCAGCATATGCACGCTAACAAATTAAACCGACTATTGCATGCTTATGTCATTTGAGTCAGATGTTCTGTGAATCTACCTACTGTTGTTTTGTTTTGTTTTTAGTTTTCTCATTTCTGTTGAATTATTTTGCTTCTGCTAAAAGAATATAATCATTATTATATGTACTGGCAGTCTGGCGGGAGTCCCAACAACATATCAACACAGAATGACATATGTCAATTGAATTTGACGTTACCGCATACGCTGCTCTACCTCTTTTTTGTGAGCGTTGTGTGCACACCAAAATGACGTCACTCCTGACGTCATGTGTCCGACGTGGAGAATAAATGCGCATTTTAATCCGACTTTGTGCGCGCTGACAGTACACATAGCGCACATTGGTGCAATTTAAACCACAGCATTAGTCTAAGTTATTATATTAATAAGTTATAAATATAAATGCTTAGTACCGAAAAAAACTCATATTTAATGCACTTGTAAGGTACAATTTTGTTCGCGTAAATATTCATAGACAAAGTATTGCTGCATACAGTTACGACCCTATTCGCTATGAATTAAAGTTTTTAACAAAAATTTACATAAGTTATTGAGATATTATTTGCGTTGCTTTTTGATAACATTATTTTGGTTTTGGTCTTATACAAGCATATTCGGGTAAAAAGTCACCATGATCCATCATCATCATTCATCATTAGCTGCTGAACATAGGCCTCCCCCAAAGAGCGCCACGATGAACGGTCTTGTGTCGCCTCCTTCCACCGACTCCCTGCGATGGCTAAAATGTCGTCCGTCCATCGTGTGGGGGGTCTCCCTACACTTCGCTTGCTTGTTCGTGGTCGCCATTCCAGAACTTTTATTCCCCAGCGGTTGTCGGCTCTGTGAAGTATATGGAAGTTGAAGTGTCAATGGGCAGACCATTGCACTTCAACTTGCAAATTCGGAGAGCTATGTCGATAACCTTGGTTCTTCTAGGGATATCCTCGTTACGGATCTTATCACGTATTGACTAGTATAGCTCTCTCCATTGCACGCTGCTTGACTTTGAGCTTATAGATAGATAGATAGGTAACTCTTTATTAAACCACACAAATAAAAATCTTTCAAATAAAAAAAACAATATTAATAATAACGTGTCACAATTGGTGGTCTTATCGCTCAGAGCGATCTCTTCCAGACAACCGTGCACGGAAAGGAATAAATGAGGTAATAGGGACGGTGGTTTTCAACCAATAAATAAATACGTAAATTATAAATAAGCACTTAAAAATTACAAAATAATTATGAAATTAATTGGCAAAACACAATAGAAAATTGGAATAAACGATATAAACCTAGTAGATACATACAATTATATAAAAATAATAAACATACATACTTACATACTACTTTAATATAGTTAATAAATACATACCTACATATATAATAATAACAGGATTGAGAAGTAGCAGCTCAGCTAGCAGTCTGCGATTAGAAGCACACGCTATTGCAGTGAATTTTAAGTCTTTCGGGTAGTACATTTAGCAAAAAATATGCATGTAAGTAATTTTTTGTTAGCACGCACATATACTGTTGAAAATATAAATCGTTTATATGGAACAAGTTCCACCTCTTCATATTTACATTCTAGTGAAACGCCACAAAAATTATACAATGTAGGTACCTATCTAGGTAGGTACAAACTAACGGATTCCGCTTACAAAGTTTCGGGCAAAACATAACACACCTAGTTAAATATTTAAACGGGACTTAATCGCGCTTAATCGCTTAATCCCGAAGATCCTCTCCACGGAACGTCACTACTACTCGAGGATTGTACGTGAAGCGGTTGATATTAAAAAGTATCCCAATTTCAACCGAGAGGATGGTTTCAAGTTGGCTGCGTCCTGGAATCGCGTCGAGGTTTATGTCAGAAGATATCTGCAGATGTCGTTAGTGTAGTGTGTATAACAATTCTGAATTTTTACAAAACCAAATGCGGGTAGTTGGAGACAACGCTCGCCCTTCTCGACGCTGACACCCGCTACTTCAGTCTTCTCGTGACCACGATCAATGCAACTTGATCGAAACGTCGAGGTAAATAAATATTAAGTTTTCAGCGCGATTAAGTCCCGTTTAAATATTTGACTATGTGTTCGAATCGCGAAAGTTTAAAAGTTACAATAACACACCTATAAATATGTACTTATTATAGTTTTTTTAGCCGTTTAGTCATTCAGTAGACAGATCTGTGATAACTTTATTGTGATAAAGACACAAAAAACTTTGAGACGTTTCGCCATTACTAGCGAAAGTTCAAACAACCGAAACGGTAAGCGTCTGAATGCAAGCGCGCGGCGGCCGGCCTCGCCTGATTTGTGTTTGCGCCGGGGCTCAGCAATCTGTAGGTTATTAGCCCGCGTAACTACCTACTTACGCGGGCGGTGCCTGATTTGGGCAGGACTTGGGCGAAGAGTAGATCTCATCAAATGAGACCTCTCAAGCAATACTTTGATATTTAATGAGCCTATTACCATGCGATGATTACTGCCGGTCTGAACCCTGTTGATTACAGATATATAATTGAATATATGCCGATTGAGGTGCAGCTACGTACATTTCCTGGAGGGTCGCTTCTTGAAAAAAGAGTTTAATAGATAGATATATAATACTTTATTGCACCTAAAAAGATATTATTACACATAAAATATTTCTTTAATATAAGTACAATAGGCGGTCTTATCGCTAAGAGCGATTTCTTCCAGACAACCTTTGGACAGTAATAGAAGAACAAGGAGTAGACGGCGGTGCATTAAAATAACATTCTATTACATAGACACTTTTGTAAAATACAATAAATCAATTACTATTTGTACGATATTCGAATACGTGTTATTACAATAAACGAATACATGTTATTACAATGAATTAATACATATATAAATTACTAATTAGGTATTAATACATACTTTTACGTAGCAGTGCTTAGATTGGAGAGATTGCCATAAATTACCAGAATTATTTACCATATTTTTAAATAAAGGTAATGTTTTAGCTCGTCTGATATCAAGCGGAAATGCATTCCACAGTTTCACAGCTTTTACTGTGAATGACTTTTCATAGAACTGTGTAGTGTGGGAGTTCATCATAATGAGACCCTCCCTTCTCCATGAAGTCGGCCAATCGCTGACCCTTTTGGTTCCGCTGTCCAAATCCAAATTGCCCCACTCTCAGTTCATCGCCATTCCTCGTTGAAGTCCGCCATCACCACTGTGAAGTATGTTTTCGGGGCATGTGTGGCATTAGAAATGTCGTCATACATAGCCTCCACTTCATCGTTATGGCGTTTCGAGTGTGGGGCGTACACCTGTATGACCTTCAACGAATACCGTTCGGTAATTCTGAGTATAAGGTATGCCACCCTGCTCGAAACGCTTTCGATCTTTTCAACGTTGTTGACGAGGGACTTGTAGACGAGAAACCCGATACCGTGTTGGGACTGCTGGTCGCCCTCCCGGTAATAGAGTAAGTTTCCAAAATTCAGAGTCATCCTCTCCCTCTCTTCGGTCTTCTGATAACCCTATAAAATCCCAGTGCAACTTACAAGTACTTACTACTTCTTTCAGCTGTATCAACTTCTTATCGGTCCTCAAGATGCGTGCGTTGTAATTTGCCAGGTCCAGATGTGTCTATCATATATTTGAGGACTGAGGTCCTGTGGTGGAAATTCAATTATTATCTTTTGTTTCACATATTTTTAGGTTCTATTTATTTTTATACGTTGTTTAGTAGCACAAGTAAAAAATGCCCCCCAGTTCCAGGTCACCGTCACAGTCCTTGACCACGGTAGCTGTAAAATTGTAACGGGACCAATTCTGTACATTGAAGATATTTTGAAATTTCCTTTTGGAGGGTACTTTATATTCGATACTGAAGCCAATACTGTATTTTTTTTTCATTTTTGTCTGTCTGTCTGTCCGCCTATCTGTCTATACCTTGGCAGCGCATCACGCCGAAAATACTCACTGAATTCAAATTAAATTTGAGTTCATACTTCGAGGTAGGATATTGGATACTTTTCATCCCGAAAAATTAAAGAGTTCCTGCAGGATAGGCGGTGAGTTATTTAAAAGAACACGTATCACGCTGAAACAACTAGAAGGATTTTGTTGCAACTTGGCACAGTCATTGTTTATATAATGGGTAAAAATTGAGGATAATTTTATCTCGAAAAAATAAAGAGTTCCTGCGGGATAATGTCCCAAATTGTGTAAATTGAAGATATTGTGTAATTTTTTTTGGAGGCCGTTCTATAATCAATACTAAAGCCAAAACTGTATTTTTGTAATTTTTGTCTGTCTGTCCGTCTGTCTGTCTGTACCTCGGCAGCGCATCACGCCGAAAATACTCACTGAATTTGGTATGATTTGAGTTCATACTTCGAGGTAGGACATTGGATACTTTTCGTCCCGAAAAATAAAAGAGTTCCTGCAGTATAAGGGTGGAAAATTATGCAAAAGAACACGTAGTACGCTGAAACTATTGGACGGATGTTGATCAACTTGGAACAGACATAGTTTATAAGATAAGTGAAAATTATGGATACTTTATGTCCCGAAAAAATAAAGGGTACCTGAGCGATATGGGTCCAAATTATGTTCATTAAAGATATTGTGTTTTTTTTTTAAGGTTACTCTTCATTCGATAATAAAGCCTAAACTGTATGTTTTTCATTTCTGTCTGTATGTCTGTCTGTATCTTGATTGCGCATCACGCCACCGGAACTACTGGATGAATTCAAATGAAACTTGGTATGATTTGAGTACATACTACGACATAGAATACTTAACATCCCGAAAAATTAATGGGCTCTCGCAGG
Source organism: Alsophila aescularia (assembly GCA_946251855.1). Taxonomy (NCBI): domain Eukaryota; kingdom Metazoa; phylum Arthropoda; class Insecta; order Lepidoptera; family Geometridae; genus Alsophila; species Alsophila aescularia. The sequence continues at coordinate 67,468,118 of OX276374.1, forward strand.
ATATGGGTTGAAAATCATTTAAAAGTACACGTATCACGCTGAAACTATTGGACGGATTTTGATGCAACTTGGCACAGACATATATCTATACTTATAATAAAGCAATAGGTACGAAAAAGGATAAAGGAAATAAATAAAAAATGCTCTTGGGTGCTTAAAAAGGGTATTGAGCACGAACACTTATTTTTTAATCGTGTCACTCTGTCTGTTTGTCTGTATGTTTGTTAGTTCACGCATCACGTAAAAACTATTGGACCGATTGCAATGCGGTTTTTATTGTTAGATAGCTTAGGGTTCGATTTAAAAACTGGTGTAATTGGTATATCAATCTGGTGAGTTAGAAGCTGAGCAATTGATAACATTATTTTTGACGGCAAAATAAATTTTGATCAAATGTTGGTATATTGGTCCTGGAATAGCACATTATTTTACTTTGAACCTAAAGAAACGACCACGCGTGAGAAGCCGCGGGTACAGCTTGTCCGAAATAAAAAACAACTAACCCTGGCTACGTACAACGGACGAAAGATTAGGCTCGGGGGGAAGACAATAATTCTGGATTGGCATTCCTCCATTAATATGTCCGCATTAATATATTGTAGAAGTATGCAGTGTGTCGACCAGGATTGCATATCTGGTTCTTAAGCTGACCGTAAGGTATAGCCTAAAGGTTGTTCAAGTTTACGTACCAACCTCGGCACACTCAGATGATGAGGTAGAATACATGTTTGATGACATATTTTCGGCCCTACATACCTCAAGGACCCACACACTACAATGTTGTCATGGGAGACTTTAACGCCAAAGTGGGGGTACAGATTTCCAGTGAATCAAAAATAGGTCCACACGGCTATGGAAACAAGAATCACAGGGGGCAAATGCTAGTTAACTTTTTAAAAAAAGGGAGCTTCTTTTTGATGAATCGTTCTTCAAAAAGCAGCCCAGAGGAAGCAGAATTGGAAAAACGTCGACACTGTGACTGAATATGAGATTGACTTCATCATGACGGACAATAGGCACATATTCAGGGATGCCTCAGTGATCAGCAGGTGATACCGGTAATTAATCAGCGACTTGTCGGAGGCTGCTAGAATATCGACCACAAGCTTGAAAGATGCCATCTGGTGAACTCTACGCTCTGACCCAACCTGCTCCAAGCCGCTGGATCGGAACGGGCATTGGTCGTGGTCCACCTGCTCAGTGCACCTGGGTGGACCACGGGCACTTTTTGAACAGTCCCAGTTCTAGTTGGAAAATCGATACTATGGGGCTAAAGTTATGCTATGCATGAATGAAGAGGTATTCTCAATATGCGCTAAGATATTGCCTCTCAAAGCCACAGCTTTCGAGGAAGTGAGGCTATTTCATAAGTGCTAAAAGGAGAAACGGATTGCTTTCACTGTATAAGTAAAGGTGTTATTATTTTATTATATTTTCCTCTATTAGCTAGGAGCCAACAAACAGCCGGTTCTAACGTGTAGATTTCCTATACCTACCTAGGTATATGTACCTACTTTTGACGGTTAGGTGGTATCAGTATAAACAGGCTACTCATAATACAGAGGTAGCCTGTATCTATGTAACCATTCTAAGATTTAACCCCATTGTGTTTTTTTAGCGCCCAGATTAGACTAATCTGAGGTCTAGCGCATGTACCTACTTATTTATTTATTTTTCAGATGATAGTGGATAATATAAAACCTTGGTAACAAGTGCCAATTCCTGTGCCATAAAGTCGTTCCGAAGAAAGGTATTAAGGTGTCTTCAAAAGTGCCCGTGCAATATAATTGTGTCAAGGATGGTTCCGAAGTGTTTTAGTAGAGAAGGCTTCAAAAAATAAAGTTGTTGTGCTGCATAACATTAAAAATATTGTACCACATCCAGTGGTGGTTGTTTTAGTGGAGGTCGTTGGAAATTTTGCTCAAAATTACTTAAGCTGTCAAAAAGTTTTTATCAATTTATCGGCTTCTACTGATCGGATTGAAATATCAAGTACACCAATTTTTATGTTGTACCCTAAGCTAGCCAAAAATGAAAACCGCATTGCAATCAGTTCAGTAGTTTTTACGTGATGCGCGAACAAACATAAAGACAAACTAACAAACAAACAGTAGCTTATTGTTCTGTTGCTTATTTTAGGTACCGTAGACCATTTTTATCTTATTTATCTTCATTGTACAGATTTTTTCGTTCTGCTTTATTATTATTATAGATAGTTTTGTTGTTGTTATCGCCCCAGTGACCCCTCACTGTAATCTATGTCGACGTTAATGAACTTTGCTTGAAGTTTTATCATATTCGTGTTTTGTCCGAATATGAATCGCTTGGTAGATAATCACAGGTACATAGCATTCCGCCCGCAGCTTCGCTTGCAATCACCATTTGACACATTGACACAATAACACAAGAATTTCAGAAGTCAAGTGGCGCTGGTCGTCCAGGTATGTTCAGATCTTAACAATGGTGGTGTTAGCTTTGGGAGTTTTTCATTACGGTGAGTATATTACAAATTAAATAAGTACAATAAAAAAAAAGGTTTTATGTCATTTTTTTCATTTTTATTTTTACGTTTTTTGGTTTCATTTCTTCTAAATTTTCATTTTAAGTTTTTGTTTGCTTGTTGCTTTGTCATCGGTTTGTGAGCTACCCTGAAAGTTTCAGCCGGATATCTGATCGGGAAGGGCTCGAAATTTGAATTGCAACACAATTACAAAATACATAGATATATAGATACATGGCGCTCTTTGGAGGAGGCCTATGTTCAGCTGTAGACTTCTAAAAGGCTGACATGATGATGATGATGATGATGATAGATACATCGATACATACATACATTTATGTGAAGTTAAATAAAAGCTTTCAATAATAGTCATACGTTTCGGTGTAGCCATTTTGATCAAACATATTTTCTTCTAGCTGTGCTCACGGCTTTTCCTACGTGGACTTTTGCTGGAATAAAAGTAACTATAGTTATTTAAAAAAAAAGTAATTTCATCAAAATTTGTTCAGCTGTCTATTTTTTTTATATCGATTGTTTGGCTTCTATTCATCGCATCAAGATCCTAATTTAATCAGATTTTAAGGCAAGTCCTAAGCTGTACTACAGTGAAATCCGCATTCGAATCGGTCAAGTAGTTATTAATGTGATGCGCACATTTATAACTACTATACATCCAGACAGACATATACCGTTTTTTAATATTATTTTCATGCCTCAGTTTTTTGAATTATCTTCTATCCATAGACTTTTTTTTACGGTCTGTTTTAGTACTAACTTTAATTTTTTCACCACCGACCTTGTTATTCAATCATTTCTGTGCATCCAAAGGTTGTCTGGAAGAGATCGCGTTTAGTGTTAAGACCACCCATTGTACGTTTAATCTAAGTGTTTTGCTATGTCTGTATCTTTTTATTTTCTTGGTGTCAATTAAGAGTTTATCTATCTATCTAAATTACTGACACACCAAATTATATCAAAATTTGTTCAGCTGTTAAGTTTTTTATCGATTGTTCTTTTTGTACTCAATTGATATGTAAAATACATTTTAAGTCAAAAACTAAGCAATCCAACTAAAAACTTCATTACATTTAGTCTAGTAGCTCGTACGCCAGAACATGGATCCGGACAGACAAACAGACACAATTAAAAATAATAACATGTTCAGTAGCTTATTCTAGTCTTCTAGACGTTTTTTTTTATAACTTCAATGTACATAGTTTTCGTAACTTTCCGCTTTACTATAGAAACTAGCTGATGCCTGCGGCTTCATTGGTCAGAGAAATGGTGGTCAAAAGTACTCTATGTGCTATTCCAGGACCTAAAATGCCAATATACCAACATTTGATCAAAATTCCTTCACCCGTCAAAAAGTTTTTATCGATTTCTCGGCTTGTACTGATCGGATTGACCCCAATTTTTAAGTCGAACCGTAAACTATCCAACAGTGAAAACTGCATCGCAATCAGTTTAGTAGTTTTTACGTGATGCACGAACAAATATACAGACAAAAACAAACAAAAAAATAAAAAAACACAATAAAAAAGACTATTCCTGTTATGTAGCTTATATTAAGTAATCTAGATCATTTATATTTAACTTATATTCATGGTACAGACTTTTTCGTTCATATTGCTATTATATGTATAGATTAAAGATAGAAGATGGAATATAGGGACAAAAAAATACTACACTATTTTCGCTTGTAAGTTTGTTTGTTTGTCGTATGAAGTAGTGGTGGCCTCTGATGTCAGAGTTTGTCAAGCCGCTAGAAACGACTGCTATTAATTAATAAAAGCCGGGACCGACAGCTAAACGTGCCCTCCGAAGCACGGAGCGATAAAAAACCGCACATAACTTAGAAAAGTCATTGGTGCGGAGCCTAGGTTTTGAACCCGGTATCGTTGGATTCTAAATTGAACTATAGAACCGATAGGCCACCATTGCTTGTAAGTGAAATATTGATCTCAATTGTACAGACATTACGCTGTTCTGTTAAAGTTTCATTATATTAATGTACATATGTCGATAAGCTTGATTGTGCACGCTCCAGGCACGAGGTACCTACTTATATAACATACATACCATTTCAGAATTCAACCCATTTCTCTCGATTCTGAAACCAACTGTCACGTTACAACATTTAAAATGTTTTTGTACGTTCATTATTATTTTAGTCTCATTTTCATTAGTGTTTATTTTAGTTTAAGTGTAGGAAAAATATCTAATGAAGAATACGCTTACAAGAAAGAAACTGACTATGGCATGAATAAACATGCCGGATTGGATGGACCAGGCCTGGCAACATCTGTGAATATAACTTCAAAACGCAGTAAGTTGAACTCTTTCGTATGCATGCATTGTTCTACATTTGGTTTATGTGACTATCCATCTACAAGTTGGAATTTTTTAACCACACCCAGAAGGAAAGTACTCTAAATACTGGAGATAGCAAATTTTACTGAAAGGAAACTTTCCTTTATTTTTAAAAAGAAACCAATCTGCATTCAAAGATTTATGAAAACTCGCTTGCCACACTCGGTAATCGAACCTGCTTAAATCCGAAGAAATAACATCCTGTACTTTTATGGCAATCGATACGGTCAATCATTAGGATCAAATCTCTCTAGCAAATATGGTAAATTAAATAAAAGGAAAACCATGAAATCTAAACTTATAAATTCAATGGAACAAGATCACTAAGACCACTATAACTCAAAAGTCGATCAGATTACTTATGTTAGTACTTTATTAACAATTATCTTTGACGTCATTTATTTATTAAAATGACGAAGACCTATTGAGATTTAATTTTGCACGTGTTTGAAAATAAACTCTTTATTAGATAATCTCTTCACATTATTAAAAGAACAAACTTGTGTATCCAACAAAATGGACCCCTTTTCAAAATTGAATTAGTTACTTTACCCGTTTTTTTCATTCAATTAAAATAAGTTGAGTTTTACGGATTTACTTTTTTTATTTATTATGTTTGTTAGAGACATTTGATTCTCATGATTGACCCAATCGATTGATGCCATAAGACTAAAGGATGTTATTTTTTCGGTTTTAGCCGGTTCGATTCCCGAGTGTGACAAGCGAGTTTTCGAAAATCTTTGAATGCAGTTAAGTTTCTTGTTAAAAATAAAGGAATGTTTCCTTTCAGTAAAATTTGGCATCTTCAGTATTTAGAGTTCTTTCCCTCCGGGTGTGGTTAAAAAATTCCACTCTGTTTATACAATCTGTGTAATCTGTGTCATCTGTCAATTATCTATACTAAAGACCCGCCCCGGCTTCGCACGAGTAGCACTATGACAACACAGAATAATTATAGACGAAGTAAGGGTCGGTCGGTCAGTACCTACTCGTTGCGCACTTTGTTAACTACTTTGTAATTCATTTCTACCTGTCTGCACGGAGGGTTATGTGTTTGGGTTATATGTATGTTTGTTTGTTTGTACGTTTCTTAGGCGCGTCCTACAGCCTAAACGACTTGATGGATTTTGTTATGTAAGGTGTCATTGGATATGTCTTGATCACGTGAGTGCTATAGGATATGTGAAGTGTCAAGAAAACTAATATGGCGGCTCACAATTGTCATATTGTATTTCCAACGGAACAAAAATGTCGAAACCCCGTCGAGTGACGTATCAAAATGAAGGTCTTAAAAACAAAATCAAAAATATATAATTCTTATATCTAAACAGTAGCAATAAATTGTCTATTAATAAGATTCTTAAAAATAAACAATTTTAGATTATTCAAGTTAAAGTCTCTTTAATTTAAGTAAAGTGTTTTTTTTTTTTATTCAACCTGTAGTGTCCCACTGCTGGGAAAAGGTCTCCCCCAATTCCTTCCATTTATCTCTATCTTGTGCAAGTTCAAGCCAATTTCCTTCGAAAGTATCAAGATCGTCACGCCACCGCTTCCGTGGACGGCCTCGACGCCTTCGTCGGTCATTGGGTACCCAATGTGTTGCGATCTTTGCCCATCTTTCGGGATGCATCCTGCTCACGCGAAAAAGTGTAATATGAAATATTAAATTTATATAAATACTAGCTGCACCCCGCGGTTTCCCCCACGTCCCTCAGGAACTGTGCACCTTTCCGGGATAAAGTAGCCTATGTGTTAATCCAGGGTATAAGTTACCATTAAATCAAATTTCATCCAAATCCATTTAGCTGTTTAAGCGTGAAGATGTACACATACATTCACACATACCTTTACATACATACAAACTTTCGCCATTATTATATTAGTGTGTATGTTTTGCGTTCGGTCAGTTCGTCTGTACTTACAATAAAGCAATAGGAAGAATAAGTCTGTACAAAGAAGATAATTAAAAAAGAAATGGTCTAGGGTACATAAAATAAGCTACTGAACAAGAATATAATATTTAAAAAAATTGTGTCCGTTATAGCGTTTGTTTGTCTGTCGTATGAGGTAGTGCTGGCCTCTAATGCCAGGGTTTGTCAGGCCGCTCGAGAGCCTCTGACATGGCTTAACGACTGCTATTAATTAATAACAGCCGGGATCGACAGCTTAACGTGTCCTCCGAAGCACGGAGAGATGAAGTTATCGCGTGAAAGCACCCCAAACAAACAAACTACGTTTCAGTTTATATATTACTAGCTGTGCCCGCGGCTTCACCCGCGTTTCATTTATCACAACCAAAAGTACCAAAATCATCAAACTTCCTTTGAACCTCAAATGGTTTTTATCGATTGTTCGAATTTTACTCTTCAGATTGATATACCAAGTACACCAATTTTTAAGTCAAACCCTAAGCTATCCAACACTGAGAACCACATTACAATTAGTTAAGTAGTTTGAACATAATGCGCGAACAAACATAAAGACAAGCAAACAAACAAATACACAGACACGATTTTTAAAATGTTATATTCTAGTTCAGTAGCTCTTAGTTTCAGTATCAAATATCTTCTTTTTTTTATTACCTTTGTACATACTTTTTCGTTCTTCTTGCTAGCTGTGTCCACGTCTTTGCCCGTGTGGATATTTCATTTAAAAGTAGCCTATACGTGTTATTCCTGGACCAAAAGTACCTATTAAGTGTAGTATACTACATTTCTTCAAAATTCGTTCAGCCGTCAAATAGATTTTGATCCATTGCTCGGCATCTAATCATAAGATTATGATATAAAGTACCCAAGTTTTTATTTTTTCGTGATGCGTGAAAAAACGTAAAAAACAAACAAACAGACTAACAGACGAGATATATTCTTGTTCAGTAGCGTATTTTATGTACCTTAGACCTTTTTTTTTACTATCTTCTTTGTACAGACTTTTACGTTATTATTGTTTTATTAAAATATAGATAGATAGAATATAAGTATAGATAGTTTGGGTACGGGGATAAGTAGCAAGTCGGATACTATAATCGTAATCAGTTTAGCCGTTTTGATGTGAAAGCGAATACAGCCAGTCTACCAAAATTTACCCAATTTCCCGTGTGAACTTTACATTTTCGTGCGCAACACTTATCACGCTGCTACAGCGAATATACAACGTGCATCGCGCTTGGCGACTGCGCATCGTACTTTGCGCTGCTGTGGAGACTACGCTTTGCGCCACGCTACCCGATGGTGGTAGCAGCTCAACGGTTACGGACGTCGAATATGCCCCCACGATAAGCCGCTTAAGCGCCGACATCATGTGCGTCTACATGCGTGAACGTCATCTCCATGAACTGCATGAACGCTGCTCGCGCAAGCGAGATAAAGGCAATCTCTCCAATCTTCACACGGTTTTATCAGGAACTCAACTCTAGTGCGTACCAATGTAACAAAAATTTAACTGATCAGATTAATTGAGGTTATGGAGAAAAAAAGGAAGCAGTGAGATTTTTATTCCACGCCTGATTTTAGGAACCAGGAATGGGATGGTTTTTAAACGAAAGAAATTTCAACAACCAATACATATTTAATTTCTAATTTATACAACTCCAGTCGATATCTCATTTGAGAAACAACTCCAATCCAAATGTCTTTTTTATATAAGGGCACGGATTCGTGCTATGAATATTTCCATGTACTCTTTTTGATGTGAATTCAAAAATATATGTAAATATGGTGGGGTAACTAGGCACTTAACAAGTTGTCTTTGGCCGGGGGCCATGAAAATTGTTTTGCCTTTGTTACATTGCCATAAGTAAGCTAGTCCACGTAGTAGTATATTTGAGTTCAACACTTAAACACAGTCACTGTAAGCTTCAATTGTATCCATAAAGGCCTCTATAAACTTTTGCGGCCGGCCAGAGAATGTGGGTTTGTATCTGGCCAGTATGCCCTGACCTGGAGCCATGAATATCAGGGTCGACGCATTCGCCTGCGTCACCGATTCCAGTAAATCTCTAAACGCTTCAATTTGTAAGCGTTGTGTGTTACGATTATTAACACACAACGCTTACAAAGTGTTACGATTATTATGGCTACGTTTTTGTTGGAAACCGTCATGTCGGCCCGAGGCGAAGCAAGATTTGCGATATTGTCAGCAGCGGGAACGCAGTCTTTGCCGGAGAAGGGCGGCCAAACCAGTGCTATCGGTGATGCCATTCGAGGGGAGGAGGAAAATGTGCCGGTTGGCGCATCATGTTTCAAAACTGAGCTTTACGCACTGTTTCTAATATTCACTGGCATTGTCTGTGGTTAATCACACGTGGAATAGAAAAAAGTTACACTGCGCTGTCACTTTTGTTTCATACCCGACCGCGGGATGCCCTAGTAGGTAGGTATGTATGTTCAGATACACAGTTTACTATAAAATAGTTTTTGTTCGGCCGTTGTGTTATCCATGTAATTTTCATTAAACTCACTTTACTCATAGTAACGTAAATATAGCTCTGCTACAACATAGTTTTAGGGCAATCTCTCGTCGAAATCCAACCAATAGTATCAAAACTCCTGTTTCCCCACTTTTTCCCATATTCACCACTTATTTCCATTTTCCCCATTTGATCCTAAAATTCAATGTCATCTCCTTAGGATCTCTATACTGTCATTTCCCGACGGCACAGCCGCTATTTTGGACAAATAATTTAAAATAAAATTACAGGTTTGACAAAAAAATACAGTTTTGTTTCTTACATTTTTTATAACGTTACTTTACAGTTAATGTACAGACTTTTTGGTGCTGCACATAGAGGAGCGTGCGATATGCATGTATGTGTGTCAACAAACACATATAAATACATACAAACCGCGTTCTCGTATGAGGAGCAACCTGAGGTGTCAGTTTATCAGACCGCCCAAGGGCCTATGGCGTGGTTTAACGACAGCTATCTATTGTAATGGCTTAACGTGCCCTCTTTAGCACGAAGCGATGGAAAATCAGTACATAACTTATTAAAAGTCAATAGTGCGACTGAAGATAGGACCTGGTATCGTTGGATTGCAAAGTTTACAATTGATTGCGATTGTTATCACTGTAACAACAGAGTTTTTTTTTTTAGAGTCTAGTATTGTGGAGGGAATATGTTACGACAAACAAACAGTCATACACACAAATACCCTCCTCACACATACTCCCACTAACCTAATCCAACTGAAACGCATCACACCCCTGTTTTTTTCAGTAGAGGAATTACAAACTGACTCAAAACAACCTGGCAATATTACCTAAGCAGTCCATATCTAAACTGCTAAGCCCATTTTTAAGAAACTTGCACTATTCCCTTAGTTGAAAGTTGATAGATTCTGAAACAACAGATTGGTAATCCATTCAGGGCCCCAATTCTACTAAAAAAATTGTAATGACAATTATCAACAATTTTCGCAAAATTTTCGCTTTTACCTCTTAAAAGTAGTAGAAGCGAAAAATTTGTGAAAATTTTGGAATTTTGAGTTTTACTTTTTGGAAATATTTATTTTGAAAATTTTCCAAAAAAAACTTTTCTACCACTTTTAAGAGGTAAAAGCGAAAATTTTGCGAAAATTGATGACAATTGTCATTAAAATTGTTTTAGTAGAATTGGGGCCCTGTATGTATGTTGGTAACTAAAAATGCAACTCTAATGAGTTGCATTACATACATACACAGACTCACTAAATTTGGTTAATTTGTTTACATGCATACATAAACCAATGTTTGTGAATAATTTGTGTATCTTTAAGAAAAATAATATAATTAAAGAAATATGAATTTGTTTTCAGGATTTCGTTGTAAGGAGCAGTCAGTTGACTGGGACAGATACAATCCGGCGTACTCAATGGACGACGTGTCTCTCAACCACTTCGGCAAGCAGCAGAGAAACTCCACCGGACACCGCACGTACTTCGAACTATACTTCGCAGTACAAGCGGACGGATACGTGGAAATCTGTCTGTCAGAGAAAGATCAGTGCTACTCCGACGGTATTCGATGGACACTAGGTAAGTACATACTTACGTAATAATACTATTGTTGGAAACAATAAAATTGAAATAGTAGAATCTGATTATATCCGTCCGTGTTTGTATATTACTGGCTGTGTCTCGCTTGGACAATGATAAGTAACTATAAAGTATAGATATTTCTTCAGAGTCAGCTTAGTCGTCACGGAGCTGAGTGGCAACAAAAATACCAACTTCATACTTCTACACTCATACTTTCGAATTAAATGACCGAGCGAGCGCGAAGCGCGAGCAAAGCGTCTCCGTTTCAGTTTGGGCAAAAATGCTTTCGTATGCCCTTCCGGATGTCAGTCCGGATCTCTGTTCTCATCTACAAGTCGCATTTCTCAATCGATCTAGACGAAACTTGGTATACAGGTTAAGCACATTTTTAGAATTTTTTATTCGTCGGGGATTTATGATTGATTATTACTTCCCCAAAAAGGGGCAGGAAAGGGGCTACTAAATATCGTTGCCTTCTTAGATCCAATTTCAATAGTTCTTTTTTCATTTGAAAGGTAGTAACTTTAAATTGGTCTCATAAAAAATTGGTGAAGATCTGATGAGGATCTTCGGCGTGATGAGCAGAATAGCTCCTCAAAATGCAGTAAATTTCTCACTTTAAAGTTTCTACCTGTGGAATCAGCCCTTTGCCCACTAGGTAGGGATTGATGGAGAACCTTGGTTGTTAATATTAGTTTTACATGAAGGTAACTAGATGGCGCTACTGTGCACCGCTAGATTGTTTGCAAAAAGTTTGTGCGCACGAGGTCTACAGCTCACAGAGCCACTAGTATTAAATGTTATCAGTTGTATGATATTAATAGCTTGTTTTGTGATAATTGTCAACAGCGGTTGGAGCGGATGGGACCCCGAGCACGGAACTGTGGTTCAATCGCGCACTAGTTCGTGAAATTGACACTCCCGACATATTTTCCTCGACACAATTAAAGGAATTTTACGTTAAAATAGATGATGGTAAGATGCACCTATTCATGAATGTTTGTGTTAAAATAAATAATTATTAATCTTAGCTAGAACCTCCACCTATCTATTATTCAATGTCTAAACTACCGGAAAGGAAATGAAAGAGTTTATCTTCAGTTCAATTAGCACTCTATATTAAAAGATTACATAGTTACCCGATACAACAATATAAGACACACTTTGTGATCCCACAAACCACTCTATAAAGTCCATCCTGGACCTAGAGTACCATGGTTACCATGCATGCAAGCAATCATGGTAAATAAGATACTCTAAATTAAAAGTTTTAAAGCAAATATAACAAAGGTTGTGCTCTTTTTTATCAAACTACGGTGAAAAAAGGGTGATGAATTTAACCCGTGAGAAGGCCCCCCAATGCCCCCTCCGTGAAACTTTTTAGGCACCCTAAAAGTTACCCTCTCTCATCTCTCACCCTATTTAAAATGTAATTTATTACCTAATTGAACGATATTTTGTTAAAAAACGGTTTGATATATATAAAATACCAATTTATATAACATGAAAAATAGTCGTCTGTTTAAAATTATTTAACACTAGCCTTCCTGCCCGCGACTTCGTCCGCGCGGACTACTGTTTATCGCGACTTCGTCCGCGCGGACTACTGTTTATCGCGAAAAAAAGGATCTCTTGTAGATACTAAAAACTAATGCAAAAGTAGGTAAAGCACATCATGTTCTTGATGTTTTTTGACTTGTTATTTCGTTTTCATGGCAACCGTTTCTTACTGCGAGTAATCAACATTTTTCCAGCTATTCCAGTTATCCCGTGGAAACTTACAATTTTACGGGATAAAAAGTATCATATGTTTTATTCTAGGATATACGCTATCTGCATTCCAAATTTCATCAAAATCCGTCAAGCCGTTATCGCGTGAAAGCTCCCCAAACAAATAAACAAACAGACAACGATTCACTTGTATATATTGGTATGGATAAATGCTATTCAGTACAAAAAAAAAACGCTGAGAAAATAACTTTTTGCAGTCATGACATAAAATAAAAATAAAAAACACTCTTTCATAAGATGTTGATGAATGTGTTTCTCATAACTCTTACAACACATGAACTTACGTGCTCAGTGCAGACTATTTTTTTGTACAAAGTGCACGGTTTTTTATAGCAATATGCAGGTCTCGAGTTCGACGACTGGCGAGTTTTACATGTATTTGGTAGCTAGAAAGCAAAAAATAAGGTCATTTAAATATGATACACCAGTATTGACTTTGTTTATAAACAGTGCAGTACAAATATACAAAGAAAAAACCCATTTAGAATCAATACTTACAGAGATAGGCGCGCGATGAGCGAAATGCCATGCGATGGTACATTACCTAATCCCACACAAACGCGGTTGCGGCGGCACTGAGCTGTGCAGAATTATATCAGGAGAGAGAGGGGGGTGAATAGTTAGGAAGATACATAGACGCCTGAGACGCTGTGTTGCTGCTAATATTAAAAAAAATAACACTCAATATTTGCGTGAGCAAAATGCTCATAGCGCTCCTTCTCACGGGCACAGTACTGTGTCAGGGGTGAACTGTCTGTATATATTAGTCATGTGTCGTTGTGTGACCTTTAGATAACAAAACGAAACGCGTTTTGAGCCTCGATAACGTTTTCCAAACTGTCTATTTTATAGCGATCTATTTCACAACCGTCTAACTCTCCTAAACCTTTATTCTCAAAACGATGCCCGTTTTTCGAGAAATGTTTTATATGATAGAGGTTTTTTAACAAACATCTATTCACAATAACGTTACGTTTTTCGATTGCTATGTCCACGGCGACTGAATGAGTTTATAAAATGAACATATCTTCATACTTTTTCCAGGCTTACACTGGCTGTATAATCAAAGTATGTAGTAGTTAGAAGCAGTTCAAATTAATAGGTATTATTATGTAGGTGTACTTAAAAGCTCATTTTATATACATTTTCTTAGGTTGGTTTTATATACGTTTTTTTGTTACAACTTTGTTGTTTTTTCGTAGTAAACAGTATCATCGGTAGCATGTCAAAGGTCACTAAAATGCACATTGTTTGCGTACGAAAAAGCTACCAAGCGCACGACCACGTGCATACAGTGCATGCGCACTCGTAACAAGGTAGTGAAATTGGGCCTCATTTATGCGAAGATGTTATCCAAAATTGGTCCACTAGCATGTAACACCTATAGAAGAGTGGCAAATTGCCCGAAATTATTTTCCACACATAATGTCACCTAATTCATCCATACCAATATATAAAAGTGAAACGTTGTCTGTTTGTTTGTTTGTTTGGGGAGTTTTCACGCAATAATGGCTGGACGGATTTTGATGAAATTTGAAATGGATATAGCTTATACCCTATAATAAAACATACAATACTTTTTGTCCCAAAAAATTGTAATTTTCCACGGAAAAACTGGAAAACGTTGATTATTCGCTGTAAGGAACGGTTGCCATGGAAATAAAATAACAAGTCTGTCAAAAAACTTCAAGAGCATTGGTGATTCCTACTTTTGCATTGGTTTTAAATATCTTAGAAGTATATAGGATGCTTTTTTTCGCGATGAACAGTAGTCCTCGTGGACGAAGTCGCGGGCGGGAAGCTAGTATTAAAATAAAAAAAACAACTATAAAAATATCATAAACTGTTTGTGAGTAGTGTTTAAATATTTATTTACAGGATAAAATGTACAAAAAAACAAAAGTTCATTTTAAAATATAAATAAAAAACTTAACTATTTACACAAAACTGTCTAAAAGTCCTTCGGTGGAAGGGAAAGTGCCTAGAATGCTGGCTGCATTGCCACGCTGTATTGCAATACTAATTTTTTGGCCTAAATAAGAGCCAGCATTCTGGTCACATGTCACCTCCACCAAACGTTTTGCCAAGTCCCTGTAAATTTCGTGGCCGCCTGGCCCCCACGGACCCAAAGTTTCAACCCCAAACGGCACAAACATGTAACCCCGGTCTAGGTTCCCATATTTGCGCCGCTTGAGGTTTTCTGCTTTGGTTGCAGCGCCGCCAGCCTGAATTGTTGTCTCTGGAAGATGAGACGGCGCCAAGGTATCGACATAAGTTGCATCCCAAACTAAAGGCCGTCCCATCTTCCAAGGAATTAAAGTCATACCATCAGGCTTCTTGCCGTCGTCCCGCATCAGGCCATTTGTTATATGCCCCCCCCCCCCCCCCTCCCCCTGTTTGTTATATATAATTATTAAGTTCCCCTAAAATTCCATTAAGTTGCTGTATACGTGTCAATCGGCTTGTTCTGAAGTTTCTTATTTTGTCTCTTCTGCGTTTCCTGTTTTGTATGAAGATGCGAAGATCCGTGTGTAGTCATTTTTTCGTAAAGATATGAGATTAAAATCATGGCTAGCTTTGCCACCGACTCCAAAAAAACTCATTTTTATGTTGCAGTTTTTTGTGTTTTGTACGAACTATAAATATAATCACAAATAACAAAACAAACACCTTAGTGACTGAATAGTTGTGTAATCAATTACACAACTGATGGAACATAATCAGATTAGCAGCCTGAATAGCAATATAATACTACCAACTAAGAATAAAAGATACGATCCCGCTCACTCGGCTGTTTGTAAAATGCTTATTTAGCGTAAAATTACAAAATTGAGTTCCGTCCATTGTTAGGATTTTAACTTTGAATATCTCCGCAATTAGTGCTCTATTTCCCGGTGCTAAGATATCTATGAAATAAGATAAATATACTCTGTCTAGTTATATACTCGTAATTCAATTTCGAAGTCGTTAGAAATAAGTTTTTTCTTTACAAAACCAGATTATTTGTTTGCTCTCTTCGACTCATGGAGCAAAAGGGAGAAAGCAAATTCTCTCCTTGCAAGGTAAACTTTCCGTAGTCATGACTCGTTTAACTTTGGTTCTTGAAACCTCAACTTAGACTTCTCATCGTATGCTAAATAATTATGGACTTTAATCACCCCAGTCTACCTGTGTTGTTTCTTCGCACCCCCTGCCCTGCTATTTTCTTTACTGCCACCTTTTCACGACTAGCAGGGCAACCGGGACCCATATGTGTTTGTGTTGTTCCTAAAGAGGGTTTGCCTATAATCGCCACGTCGGGCTTGAGAGTTATTCGCAGGGCGTAGCTTCTTGCACCGTTGACGCTGCTGCCCGTCACCGGCCTGTCTCATTTGGCTACGCTTGTTTGTGGGATGTTTATACCGCCATCTTTCGGTCATCGTTGGAGCATCGTTTGTTATCCAGCAGGATGACCGCATGCAGTTGAGGTTAGCTTGGATCAGTGACATCGTTTTTCGCTCCCACACATCCCCTAACCTAAGTGAACACTTAAGTTATTTTGTTTGCGTGACTGCTCCTAGAGTAATTCCATTATACCCGAATAATCAAATCAGGGTAGGGCCACAGTAGAAGGATATTCTTCAAATGGACGGGTGGATGGACCAGCGGCAGTGGTGACGTCAACACAATCAAATCAAGACTGATACGTGCCAACGCGTGCCATATTTATACCACGACGCGCATGTCTTGCGCTTTCTTGACAGAACTTCTAAGTACTAGCACATGGCGTCAACCAGTAGTGGGTACTTGAACATTCCAGATCGAGCGGTGCAGTAACCTCATACTAGTGGCACCATCTAGTATTGAGTTTTGTCAAGTTCCTATGTAGAAGTGATACTACTCGCCGGTAGATGGCGTTGTATGTTTTTTTAGCATTATTAAAAAAGCAGGCATTTATGTAAAAGTTATACTAGATGATTTGAAGGTATTGACCGGTGCGTTACAATAATATGTGACCTCATTATTATATATCTGGAATTATTTAACCAATTTGGATAATTCTTCATTCATTTGAAAAAAAAAATGTATTCGGGATGGTCCCATATACATTACATCAAATTTGGTTTAGTAGTATTATAAATATTTGATTTGTAAAACTACTAATTTTTTTTTGATTTGTTTTACTCAGGCGTTACTTTGCGGAAATCTTTATTTAAAATGAACTAATAAAATATAATTATGTAGCTTACTTCCGCCAACCTGAATTCACAGATTTTGTATATTTTTTTCGTTGACTTAATGTTTTATTTTAGTCTTTTTTTAGTTCATAGAGTGTTGACGTGAAGTTCGCACGAGAACCTAATGACAGAATACAGAATAGCTTTTTCGGAGGAGTTTTACATTTAATCGCGTATTTACTTATTCAGTCATAGGTTGCTGGTTATATTAACAACAGCAACTTAACTTATTCGTGATTCAGGAGCATCAAGCATTTAACGAATGAAACTACTACGATGGATGTAACAAACTGACTGTCTTTATTTACAAAATTATCTTATATTCATGTTACAACATTCAAATAACGGTCACAGGGAGAGCTTGAAAACAAATACCTGAGCTACGGCCAATCACTAGGGTTCTATGTTTTACAATCCTAAATTTCAGTGCTCTTTTATGGTTTTATTATTCTATGTTATTAGTTAATTTCTTTACTTTGTCAACGCATTGTGCGTGGTATTCTCCTAAATTTGGAATCATGGATCGTAGAAAAGTAACCGTACTAATGGCAAAATATACTACCGGATACGCTAAGGGTTCCAGCAATAAACGCATTGCGAATTGTTTGTCTACCTAGCTTAAGTCATCAAACATTTGGCGATTTGATTACCATCCCTAACCTAAGAGAGGAGATTTTTTTCCCTTTTGGTAACTTTATTATTTTATTTCCGCAAATTACACCTTAAATCTATCTAAGTATTCTAAATGTGTCATTATAGATGAATGCAAAATAACTGAAGCCTCGTGGTTCTTTAAGATGTTCGCTCGCGTTGCTGTGGCCAAAGCGTTCACACGTCGGTCAGTCAATCACGGTCCCGTTGCTTTGGCGGGCGATTACAAATGACGTATTACATATTCGCAGTCACGTCATTTAAGATCGTGTGGCCACTTGGCATCTAAAAGGCGGACAGACTTGCTTTTTTTACAGACAGCTAATTATATCCTATTAGAAAATATCACGAGTTCATTAATATATGATAATAAGAACAAGAATAAAAATAATTTTATTCATAAAATACCACAAAAGCAAAACATAATATAAAAGTATAAACAAAGTTTTTTAATTTACAAACTAAGGGCTTTAAAACAATACTATTAATACAATTAGATATTATCATTGACAGCCGTGCTAGGTCGTACCTGTGTTACGGCTGCCAATGTCTTTACCCTGAGCAGGGACAGGATACCACGAACATAATTACAAACAATATATATTTCAAGTCAAAAGTTGTTCAAATATACCTAACGTAACCAAATAGAAGAATGTATGATAATATTAATAATATAGGGTAGTTACAAAAAAAAAATCGTAGGCAAGAATATAAATAAGTTGCACCGAGAGGTTACTAATAGATATGTTCAATTGAGTTAATCGATAAAACCAATATTAAATTAAATTAGTTGTTTTTGCTGAAAACAAGTAGTAAGTTTAAATAATATATAGGTGTATAAAACCTTCAAAGCTAATTTAACTTAATAATTAATTATTTTTTTTAATTCAGCATCAAATTCATGAAAATAACTTAGTTTATTAAACCTATTTTGAGCATGAAATAGCAAAATACCAATATAAATATTCCAATTATTACAATAACTTTCAAAGTTCAAAATAAAGCTAAAAAGTCAGGACACCGATATTTCTATCGAGTTCATTATCGACAATACCTCATTCTTAGTGACATGACGTAGTCTTTTGTTATAACTCGGAACACAAATTGTGGAGTAAGTTACCCCAAATAGTTAATTGAAGTATAAAAAACAATAAAGTTGACAATTTAAAGTTTTAGTTATGTTGCACTGTAACCAAAATAGTAAAAATCTTCCAAGTTAAGAGATGAACTTGATAATAGTTATGGTAAATTTCAAAAATTATGATTGACATAGAAGTATATAATATTGGATGTAAGTTGTATTAAAACATGTTATTTATAATTGAGAAAGTTATTTATCAACCAATAACATTTTTTCAGTCTCATCATATCTTAAGGTGAGAAGAAATTCCATAAGAACCTTTTTGCACTTGAATAAAGTAAGTGTATATAAATTAACGTGTTTACTAATTTGCTTTTAGAAGAATGGACCTAAGTAACAAAAGTGAGAACGCTGATGAGAATTTTGAGGATAACACTAATTTATCTTTGCGTCGTTTGTCTTGATATTTTTTAAAATAAAAGTTGTACTTGAGTGGGTCTTTAGTACAGATTTATATATAAAAATCTTCCTAACAGATAACACTTTGGTGTCTGCATATAGCCCACGGTATCTAAACGGTTTCCACAGCATAACCTTCAAAACGGCACCTTGGGATCTCTCTAAGGGTAAAATAAAGGTTTTAAATGTCCCACCCCACACAATATTGCAGTAGGCTAAGAGTGAGTGACATAAGGCATAGTAAATACGTTTTAATACACACAAGTCGCCAACATCTCTAAGTCGTATAAAAATAACAATTAATTTTCTCACCCTTCCCGTAAGAACCTTGATGTGTTCTTGCCAGTTCAGTTGCTGATCGACAATAACGCCTAGATATTTAATGGAAGCTACATGATCTAGTGAGGAGCACAAACAAGTTGAAGAAGACAGGCCAGAACAAATGTGGGCTTTTATTTCATTACGATCCCCATGTGGTCTATCAGCAAGGGTTTTCGAAAATAAAAGATATTTCGTTTTATTTATATTTAATGTAAGAAGGTTCATACGGAGCCAGGAAATACGTTCATACGTTCATACGTTGTAATATTATGATGCACAAAAAATAGATGAAAGTCGTAAAAGATATTATGTCTTACATGCGAGAATTGCTCCCCAGATTTTCATGCTCTTATATCCTCTTATTATCCAGGTAAACTACAGTTCGGCAAGGAAGATGACACTCCACTTATATCATACTCAGATGTCAATCTGGGTTCAGTCAACTACTACACATTTAGTATTACACGGGGATCAGCAAAAATCCGTTACTGCCTTACTGCTCTTGAAGGTAATGTAAAGAGTTTAATTAATAAACATTTTAATAAAAGCTTTTATGTAGTAGCGATGACATTTTGAAACTAAGAATAGGTCACAACAATTAAGTGAGAATATAAAATTTCATATATGTGCTGTCGACCGTTGAAGAGTTCATTTATCTGGAGACCATGTCATGGTAAAATTAAAAATTGGCTATCAAAAAAATGCTTGTCCAAAATTGGATTTGTGCTGTTAACCATTGAAAAAATATTTTATCTGGAACCAATCATAGTTGATTTTGGTCATGCTTACCATCAAAATGCATTGTCATGTACATAAAAGCTTTAATATTTGACCTAAACAATCATACATACAAACATTGCAAGTTATATAATAGTGGTGTAGGGTCTTTTAGACAGTTTTTCTTAAGTAACTGAAAAAAGTTCTCATCTCAAAATATGGCTGATAATATTTTTTTGTATGAAAACGATAATTACTTTTCCACGCCTCTTATGACGTGATTTGACTCACATCTTTGGTGACGCTGGTCCTACGCACCGGGTTTTTGAACCTTAGATTTTTCTAATTGGGAATTTTCCATGTTAATTTTACTTGGCCAAATATTAAAACGTCACAATCTCTCGACATTTTTGTCGTGATTCTAGGTACTCCGAGTCTATTTTTACAGCAATGTGCCGTCTCGGTCTCAAATGCCATATAACGCTAAGCCTTGCCATATAACGCCTCGTTGTGTTGAAAACGTTGAATGAATCTCGAGGCTCGCTATCAGGCGTACTATCGAAAATATAAGTGTATAATAGAATTATTAGAAATGAAGCCTCGTCCAAGTCTATAGATCCTATTTTTACTTGCTTACATTTATTATTTTGTGCCATTGTTAAGGAGTTCGGAATATTTGCAACATTGTTAATGGATTTTTTATTCATCAAGAGGTACAATAAAAAAAACACCTAATTCTAATTGATGTTATGAAGACAAGACTTGTTAAATTGAACTTTATTATCGCACAGCAGTTTCCATGGCATAGAGTAATTGTAACTTGCATGCAATATAAATAGTACCTAAATTACGCTGCTGTTTCACCGTTTACCGCACAGAATACATCATTTCCAACGCATAACTTTAACTGCTCACATACCTGCCTACATTTGTTATAGATCTTCTAGCTTGCGCGTCGTCATACGGTTGTTTGAACGGTTGAGCACTCTCATACACAACAAAAGAACGTTGTTCAACTCTGAATGGGCACATGAAGTAGTTTTTTTTGTTCAAACTCAATGTATAGTTATAGTTTACCTATTTTACTGATTAAGTCTAGTTATAATATTTAAAAATAATATGTTTATGAGACGTTTAGTTTTTGACTTGTAAAAGTGGTATTATATTATTCTGTTGGCTAGTTACAATAAACTGCTTTGATTTCATTTGATCGTACGCCTCGTGGCGTTTGACCGCAAAACCAACTGATTGACTCAATTTACAAATGAATATGACAAATAGATGAAATGAATGCCTTTTTCTAGTGAACTGCGGCAAGCTGCCTCTCCTTCCGCATGGATTTCCTGAGCTGCTCAACGGCACCACGCACCTCGGCAGCGTGGTCCAGTACTCGTGTGCCACTAACTACCAACTGGTGGGGCCCGCTCGGAGGACGTGCAATGAGGACCTTCAATGGAGCGAGACTGCGCCAACTTGCATTTGTAAATAAAGGATAAACATTATATGTTGCGAGTGATAATCCCATAAGTAGGCGTAACATGGCTTGAGTTGACAAACTTCAAGCGGTAACAACGTCAGTGACAACATTGGAGCCATATATATCTTGAATTACTCTTACCGGTGGAGAGACAGTTTTCTTGCGTTTTTTTTGATGACAGTAGGAACTAAAAAGTCTGTACAATGAAGGTGATAAAAAATTGGTATAGGGTACTTAAAAAGGCTACTGAACAAGAATAATATTTTTTTTTAAATCGTGTCTGTCTGTTTGTTTGCGCATCACGTAAAACAACGGAACCTTGACGATGCGGTTTCACAGTTGGATAACGTAGGGTTTGAATTAAAAACATTAAAACTTTTTTTTTTTAGGTCTGTGCTACGCTCAAACCGATTCAAGTAAGTAGGCATTTACGTGGCACAGACCCCATTTTTTTGTGTTTATTTCTTTCTTAAAAGTTTTGTATGACGTGAAGTTGTTTTTTTTTAAATCAGTTTTGTATTTCGTATCTTTAAGTTTCTTTAAAGTAGGCCTAATAAAATAAAGTACTCATTCTGTTCGCTAAGAAAAAAGCAATACTGGAAACAGTTAACAGTCCATATTTAACTTTACCGACATAACTACTGAACTGATTTTTATGAAATTTAAACTATTCCCTAAGTTAAAAGACACTGAAACTACTACAAAAATAATTATTACAATCAGACTTATAATTTTGAGGAAACACGTGGACAAACATTTATACATACACACATATATACATTCGCAAAATTTGGTATATTTGTTCAGATACTCATAAAGATTTGCATATATAAATTTTACGCATACACATCACATTTTTTTGAAGTCGGTTAAAAATGTGCCATCGTGGGACGCCTGACAGATGTGTTAATACAAAAAAATTGCACCACACGCTCTTGGTGAATCAGCAACTCTTCATCTGATACAAAGAGTATATAAATACTACGTAAATCTGATATATATATTTCGCCATAATACCATAAGTCTGGTTGCACAACGGGAGAACATTCGGCAGCCAGTTTGTAGTACCGCAGTCCAAAACCCAACTGGAGTGTTTACATCATGCACATAAAACATATATTTGATAGATTATAACTTGAAGGACATGGATGACCGAGCTTTGCTCGGCTTTTTTTTTTTTTTTTGTTAAATTGTGTTTTTTAGAAATTATATTTAAATAAGAATTACATACTGATGAAATATGAATAATATTTTTCGATATTACCTACATAATAATAAAAAATATGAACTGATTATTTAAATAAAAAATCACGAGTGTAATTAGTTTAATATTATATTAGAAATAGATACTTATTTTTTTACAGTTTATCAACCTGTTACGTAAGTATAGAAAAAAAAGTTGATGTTTAAGTTTATTTCGATAAAGTTGATTGTTGAAAACACAAATATAACAACATTTTCTAAAAATAAATCCTAGCTAGATCGATTTATCGCCCCCAAAACCCCCTGTATACTAAATTTCATGAAAATCGTTGGAGCCGTTTCCGAGATTCAGATTATATATATACAAGAATTTATCGTTTAAAAATATAAGATTTGGCAGAGCTGAAGCGGAAATAGCCGACGAGCCATGCTGCTCGATCGCCACGCCTAGAGTTGGGATTTCACCCGTACTGCACCATTAGATATTTACACATCAAAAGCATACTTTTTATAACCAAACACTAAAAACTCCATATATAACTCTTATAGTAGCCTGTTACCCCAGTCTCAGGCACCAGGTTGTTGGCATAACTCCGAGATGTGCTTCCACATTCTAAGCGCAGGTTGGTCTATGGTCGAGGACGCGCAATGAGGCAAGTACTCTAAATTCCAACTCAATTCGATGGCGGATAAAATGTAATTCGACTTTTTCGAACCTTATTTCTTACATACATATACGTCATAATCTGGCGACATTTTTGTCGCGATTCTTGATACGTCCAGCCTGTTTCTTACAACCGTGTGCTAGCTAGTCACTTTTTCTCTAAGCCGAGTCTCACCATATTACGCCTCGTTGGGTCAAAAGGGCTTAATGTTGAGGTTCACTATCAGGCGTACTATCGGAAATAGAAGTTAGGAATAGAATAGGTATAAGGTGGTAGGTGGGTAGGTGGTAGGATATAAGGTGATGATCAAACGAGGCTTCAAGCCTCGCTTGATCATATTTAACCTGTTCTTACATGCATTTTTATAAAATTTTATGTTTTTATAAGAAGTTTGGAATCAATCAGACATTTAAATGGGGGTTTTTTTAATTCATCACGAGGTACATTATAAAAAAAACACCTAAAATCAAGATTTTATTTAATTGTCAATATCACATTGATGTTATGAGGATTTAACTTGTTAAATTGAATCATCCTATAGCACAGCAGTTTCCATCTTGTACTCGTAGAGTAATTGTTACTTGCATGCAATATAAAGAGTACCTAAATTGCGCTGCTGTTTCACCGTTTACCGCACAGAATACATTGTTTCCAACGAATACCTTTCACTGCACACATACCTACCTATACTCTGCTATAGATATTGCAGCACTCGCGCACAATCAAATGGTTGTTTGAATAGTTAAACGTGAACGTGATTTAACTATGGATCTGCACCTGAAATGGAAATTTCCTTTTAAAACTCAAAGTATCGTTATGAACCTATTTTACTAATTAGGTCTAATTATAATATATAAGTATTTTTTTCTTGCTCATGACATGTTAAGTTTTTGAATTGTAAAAGTGGTAATATCTTTTACTTTGATTTCATTTGATCGTACGTCGTGGCATTTGACCGCGAAACCGACTGACAATCTCGCTATATAAATTAATATGACGAATAGATAAAATTACTGTTTCTAGCGGACTGCGGCCAGCTGTCTCCCCTCCCGCACGGGTCGGCTGAGCTGCTCAATGGCACCACGTACCTTGGCAGCGTGGTGCAGTACTCGTGCGCCAATAACTACTGGCTGGTGGGGCCCGCTCGGAGGACGTGCACTGAGGACTTTAAATGGAGCGAGACTGCGCCGACATGCAAAGGTACATAGAGCAGTATTATAGTGTTATGAGATATAATCCCATAAGTAGGCGTGGCATGGCTTGAGTTAACAAACATCAAGTGGTGACAACGTCAGTGACAACGTCGGAGCCAAAGATCTTGAATTACGCTTACCGGTGGAGAGACAGATCTTACGCGGTATGTTTTATCATTATATCAATAATATGGGTGATATGTGTGTAGTTTTTGAGGTTTCTTGGGGTTCTGATTAAGAAAATTACATCCATTTTCAAATTCAGTTGATAAATGTTTTTTTTTTGTATATTGATATGACAGTAGTTTTCGAGGTTCCTCGGGTTGTTGATTACGAATATGAAATACACTTTTAAATCCAGGATGGCAGTTATGTTGGTTTTAGTCACATCTTGAGGGTGTTAATCTTGAAGTAATTTTTAGAGTGCGTGATAATAGTTCACAAAACTGGCATTATCACCTCAATAAAGCTTACAGTATCTTATGTTAATTGTATTATTATATACTGGTGAATAGCCTACTAAATGCAAACACAGCATGCGTGAATAGCACTCCAACTTCAAAAATATATAGAATCATAATACATATGATAAGTATTGAACATTGAACACTTAAAAAGTCACAATTTTTTTTTTAGGGTTGAAACACAATTTGGAACATCGCTTGAAAACAATGATTGATGCATTGAAAATATCAACTTCTTCTCCTATTGCGTTACAAACTGAACACATTTGATAGCCTGGTGAATGATGACCAAGATTAGTACGACACACGGGTAGTTCGAAGGTCTTTCTATTATGGAGATGACTACTCGTACAAGCTGAACACATTCGATAGACTGGTGAATGATGACCAAGATTAGTACGACACACGGGTATTTCGAAGGTCTTTCTATTATGGAGATGACTACTCGTACAAGCTGAACCCATTCGATAGACTGCTGACTGATGACCAAGATGACCTTCGAACTACCGGGTGTGTCGTTAGTACGACACACCCGGTAGTTTGAAGGTCTTTCTTTTATGGAGACGACTACGCGTTTGACGCACTGAAAATTTAATTCGTTCCAATAATTTTCAGCAAGCAATCAATCCATTGATAATCCATACCAATATATATAAATGAAACGTTGTCTGTTTGATTTTTTGTTTGTTTATTTGGGGATCTTTCACGCGATAACGGCTGAATGGATTTTGATGAAATTTAAAATGAAGATAGTTTATACCCTGGAATAAGACAAAGGATACTTTTTATCCCAGAAAATTGTAAGTTTCCACGGGAAAACTAGAAAATGTTAATTACTCGCTGTAAGGAACGGTTGCCATCACAGAATGGTCTATGGTTATCATGGAAACGAAATAACAAGCCTGTAAAAAACATCAAGAGCAACATCAATTACAATACCTACCTTTGCATTGGTTTTTAATATCCTAGAAGAAAATAGGATGCTCTTTTTCGTGATTAACATCCACGCGGACGAAGTCACGGGCGGGAAAACTAGTTTTAATTTAGTTTAACTAGTTTTTTTAGTTTTAGTTTAGTTTATAGTAGATGGCTTCCACGAAACAGGCCCCAGGCCTAGGGTGGGATATTATCGCGAATTTGTATTAGGTTATTATTACGACAACAATGTAATTTTATCTAGTAAGTACCTAATTTGCTTCGTTGGCTTGAAAAGACTGAATGTCGAGGATCACCATCAGGAAATAGAAGTTAGGAATAGAAGTCATAGGAATGAAGCCTGGTTCGATCTTATTTAACGGTGTGACCAAGTGAGTCCGTCTCCAAACTGTCCTTACTTGCTCAAATTTTTGTGCTATTGCTAAGGAGTTCAGAATACTCGTAGTTGTAACATTTGTTATATTTATTTAATTCATCAAGAAGTACACTAAAAAAAACACCTAATATCAATATTTTATTTTGATGTGTAAAAATCTTGTAGCACGGTAAGGAGGTAACACCGACTGTTAGCGCGTCACTGCACCATTCGAGTTTCGTCTGCTCTTTCCACCTCAACTCAGCCATATTTGATGGTTACACATCTACCAGGCGTCCTGCGACGACTCATTATTTTTTTATTGAGTTCCAGGTGATAAAAAAATTGTCTGAAATTTTAAAACAAACATATAATGTTGCGCTTTTATATTCATCTCATCTAAAATGACAGCAGTATCATTGCCGGCAGTGACACGAGTACAACCTATCCCCAACACTGCAAAGTACCAGACCAACCTAGCTGTACGTAACATTTTAATTGATGTTACGGGGACTTGACTTGTTAAATTGAATCTTCCTATCACACAGCAGTTTCCACCGCATAGAATAATTGTAACTTGCATGCAATAAAAAGAGTATCTAAATTACGCTGCTGTTTCACCGTTTACCGCACAGAATACATCATTTCCAACGCATAACTTTAACTGCTTAAATACCTACCTACATCTTTTATAGATAGAAAGAAAGAAAGAAAGAAAATACATTTATTCAACACACACAAAAAACGCGTAGTCATACGGTTGTTTGAACGGTTGAGCACTCTCATACACAACAGAAGAACGTCGTTCAACTCTGAATGGGCACATGAAATGAAAGTTGTACCTATTTTACTAATTAGGTCTAATTATAATACTTATGTAAAATTGTTATAATAATTTAGTGTAAGGTTTCTTACAACTTAAATCAACAACCACTAGCCTTGCACTCTTCACTTCCTTTGTACTACAGCAAATGAAATCCGTCGGACAGGTTGACGTGATCTACACGGATTCCAAAAAAGCTTTTCATGTGTATCAAGTTTTCCTGCTCCATAAGCTACAAAGCCTAGGAATACATGGAGATTTATTGCGATGGGTCACCTCTTACTTATCAAACTGGTCTCAAGCGGTCGTATTGGGTGGATTAAGGTACGATTTTGTCAGCGTTCCTTCTGGAGTCCCTCAGGGATCATATCTTGGGCCCCACTTTTACAATGTTTTTATACATATCATGTCTTAATGCTTCTATCACGCCCAGCATCTTCCTTATTTGGATGATATAAAAGTATATATGGCAATCCGTGATCCTTCTGATTGATTTACATTACTGTCTGACATAGATAGATTAACAAATTTCTATAAAATTAACAAAATCTTGGTAAATGTTACAAAATGACAATCATTAAGTTTCACACGTAAGCGTGAACATGTGAATATAGTACGCAATCTAAGAGTTTTACTGGATAGTAAATTGTTTTTTGACGAACACATTGACTACATAGTCAACAAAGCATACAAGGGTCTCGGATTTTTCAAAAGAGTAAGCGTACCCTTTTCCAATATATACTACATAAGGCTATGTAAGGAGCACTCTAGAATATGCATGTTTAATATAGGCACCACAGTATATTGTTTACGATCACAGTATTAAACGGATTTAGAGTCTGTTTTTTAGATTCCTAAATTATAAAACTAGAAAGCATTTCACAGTGTATGAGGACAGCTGCAAGCATCAGCATAATAATAATATATAATATCATAACTTACTACCACTTATACAGAGACGAGCAGTACTTGATATGCTCTTGTTGCATGACGAGCTGAGAGGTCGTGTAGACAGTCCAGCCATGCTTCAGTCTATCTTGTTAAATGTGCTTCAGCGCCGTACCAGACACACACCACGCTGCACGTAGCCCGTTAACGCACAAATTATGCCAAAAACTCTATTTTCCTTCGCCTAACTAATACATATAATAAGCATTTTGGGGATATTGAGATATTTGGCAACAGTCCGGAATTTAATAATAAAAAATATAATTGATGGATCCTAATAGTGATGTTAATAATATTAACATTGTAGTTCCTAACATAACAAACTATTGTTGGTGATAGTTGGCACGGATAGGTATTACTTTATTTAATGGTCATCACAGATAAGCGTTGTTTACTAAAGTTCCTGTTCTGGCTGATGTAGCAATTATAAATTATTATTGTTTGTATGAATTTGTGTTTTCTTGGGAAGTCATGTGCATGCCAATTTTTTTGATTTAGTTAGGAGTGTGATTTCTAGGGAAGGTATGCATCTAATATTGCTTGTCAGCTCACTGGCTTGCTTTGTTGGATTTGTATTTTTTGAAATGAACTCTATTATCTTAATTTTAATATTGTAAATACAGTTGGAACAAATAATTATTCTAATGATTGCTTGTAATGTACTGATAGGAGATAATATTGGTAATTATATTTGGGACTTATAATTTCCAATATAATAAATTGATTTATATACTTATACAGGATACACAGGAATGAGTGAAAAAAAACCTAAAAAAAAAACAAGTAGTGGACCTATGTAATTATGTGTAAACTTAGGCAAATTCTTAGCCTTGTTCTTTTTGAATGTTAAGTTTGAGCATCTGTGGTGTAAAATATGGTACGTTTTTTACATAAAGTTTTTTGTTTTATTCATTTTTTTCCTGGTAAGCCTTGCCCCCCTCTACAAATACCTGCAAGATTATTCACTCATCACGGGACAACCCGTATAATTCAGGATTGTGTCTTACTTATTATCATATATCTTATCCTAATTAACTCACTAAAGAAAAAATGTATTTACTAACTTGCTATAGTAATGATGTGAAAACCTGTAAAGGCCTTGCAATTAACATACAAAATTGTAATATGTAATGAAATGCGCTGATGTTTTTTTTAATAAATTAATAAATTTTATTTTGTTGCCTATTTACAAAAGAAAAAGCTTTGGATCAAATGAAAATTTGATTGTACGTCGTGGCATTCACCGCAAAGCCGACTGACCAACTTGAAATACAAAAATATGACGAATATTATGATAAGTATAGATGGATAAAATTAGTGCTGTTTCTAGCGGACTGCGGCAAGCTGCCTCTCCTTCCACACGGGTTGGCTGAGCTACTTAATGGCACCACGTACCTCGGCAGCGTGGTGCAGTACTCGTGCGCCACTAACTACCGGCTGGTGGGGCCCGCTCGGAGGACGTGCGCTGAGGACTTGCAATGGAGCGAGACTGCGCCGACATGCGAAGGTAAATAGAGGAGTATTAGAGTGTTACGAGAGATAGTCTCATAAGTAGGCGTGGCATGGCTTAAGTTAACAAACTTCAAGTGGTGACAACGTCAGTGACAACATTGCAGATAAAGATCTTGATTTACGCTTTCCGGTGGAGAGACAGATTTTACGCGGTTCATTTGATGACTATACCAATAAGGTTTGTTAGGGTTCTGATTAAGGAAATGACATCCATTTTCAAATTCAATATAATGAATATTTTTTTAGTATATTGATATGGTTGTCGTTTTTGAGGTTTCTCGGGTTTCTGATTACGAAAATGAAATACATTTTAAATAAAAATGTTATTTTTCGTAATCAGC
Organism: Alsophila aescularia; assembly: GCA_946251855.1. Taxonomy (NCBI): domain Eukaryota; kingdom Metazoa; phylum Arthropoda; class Insecta; order Lepidoptera; family Geometridae; genus Alsophila; species Alsophila aescularia. The sequence continues at coordinate 67,498,162 of OX276374.1, forward strand.
ACCCCTAGAAACCATGAGAACAACACCTATAATCAATTTCCTAAAAACAAAATATATACATTACAAAAATAAAAACAATTTTTCTTCAAAATGGCAGTCCTGATTTTATTTATATGTTGAGGGTGTTAATATCAAGATTACTCAGGGTGCAAATTTAAAATTATAAAAAATTTAAATGCAACAATCCAATGCTAATATTTCAATACTATTTAAAATGCGAAGGCTTGGATATATACAATCAAGTTCTGAGAACGTTTACTTTATTAAGGTTTATATTTGCATGCACACTTATATGTCACAAGGTTGATGAAGTATATTATGTGATTTGATTAGGTATAGAGCTTGGGAAACAAAATAATAAGCATAATCATTTATCTAAGATGTAGACATAGAGAAAGGAAGAAAGACATTTCATACGTTCGTTGGAGCCTTATCGTAATTCAAGATCTTTTTGTATAACATGTTTTTTTTACTAACACGTAAATCGGTCGCTCAAGATGGGCTAGTATGCGTTATCATTTTTCTAAGCTCAAGATAGTCGTCTATGATAGATATAGAAAATCTTTTAGAAATAAAGACGATAAAAAATTATCTGCTATAGAGACGAGTCAAAAAATATGGACAATCGCACCAAGCGAAGTTGAATATGTTACTAAAAATTTAAAAAATAGGGAGAACTTATCAAATCAAAATTCAAAGCATCGTTTTTTTTAAACATTAACAACTATGCTTATTATCTAGTATAGCCTCTATCAGCAGCCATGACGGCACTTATTCTATCTCGTATTATAATACCATGCGACAAAGTGCGCACATAAATCAGTCCCCCAGAAATCATCCCAAATCTGTAGGTACACAATGTGATCTAAGAGTCAAGGTTTCTTTTGTTCTGACAGTCCCAGCGTTGAACCATTGTGCCCAAAGATGTTCAGTCGGGTTCATACAACGATTTTGAATTACGCTCGTTGCTTTGAACTCCCTACGACTTTATTCTGTTGACCAAGCAGGCCAATGAATCATGTGACAACTATAAAATTAAGAATGAGTTTAAATGAGTTTCATCATCAAAAATTCATAATTTTTTTTTAGTTGATTCGAATGATATATCTTGGTATTATTACTTTTGCAGCACTATTAAAAACTATAACGGGAAAATGTTCTCAAGAAAGTTAGACTCGATTTTGAAAGAACATTAATATATGCATTTTATCAACACTTATATATTATTGCCAGTATTTAGTATTTAAATATTGGAAAACATTTTAAAATTATTGTTAGGTTTCAATCCTAACTGAGCGCATCAAGTTCCAAACCAAACGCTGCGACCGCCAGTTTGCTATAAGAGTCAGGCAAGTGGAGCCAAAAAAAAAACGATTTCAGCTTGATGTTTGTGACAGACTTTATTCCAAGATTCATTCAATACGGCATCTTGGCAATGGCACGGCTTCACACGCATCATCATCATCATATGAATCCCCATAAGCCCCATTAACGCCACAACAAGCGGTTGCTCTCAAGAACTTCTATGATTACCTTTCATCAGCGAGTCGGCATGCATCTTGGTGCTCGCAGTAGTTGGTGATAAGATAATACACAACAAAATGCTGCTGCCCATTTCCCATTAGCTGGTTCTCGCAGCACTATCACGATGAGAAGTGGTGGTGGTGATATTCATGATAAAAATTAGTTTATTGATTTTCCTGGAACTAAATTTTGTAATAATCAAAACTATCTGCCTACCAAATTTCATGTAAACATGGATAGGTACTTATATCTTACGAATAGGTCCCTACTAAAACTTGAAAGTATCATCACAGAAAAATAGCGTTTTATAGTAACTTATAGTTTTCAAAACTCTATGGCTAACTAAATCATTGGAAAATATTATTTTTCACTCATTAATATTACTTGAAGTTAGTTTTTTCTGCTATTCTATTGCATAACCTGTTATGTTACTCTTGTCGTAGTAACATAGTGTGATTAATTCCATTCCTGTTATGTGTACATTATTATGCAATTAGCAGTATTACATTATTATAAGAGAAGCAAAATATTATTGCACTAAAAATGAAGTAAAGTTTGATTATTTTTGACGTGGATATATCTATGAATTTGCTTATATAGGGAGGCAATCCAAAAAAAATATGATAACAAAATTGGGGGATACAGTTTGGTTTTGCAGCTACATATCTATCATCGATAGCCAAAATTTAATTAAACCACTTAATAACTAACTGATCCAAGAATTCATTCGAGTCACCTCAACTTATCACAACTTCCTGGGAAAACATGTATAGGTTATTAAATAATGTATGCATCTTGGAATATACGTGTGAAAAGTTGTGATTGCAAATTCCGGGTTTTTGTTGGGAATAAATACTAGATATCGGAATTAGCCTTGCGTTCTTTCAGGAGATATTATTGGCGGCAGCAATCTAGGCATTGTATAATTTTACGGGCCACATTCGTTCTGATTGACGAATGAATTCGGGTAACGTCACGTGTCGATTATTGTTATGTGTTTCAAAGACTACAGTATAAACTGGGGATGTGTTTGTGACGATTTCTAGTGTAATGTCAATGACAGAATCGAAACCCTTGCTTGGAGGTCCCCCAGGGCCCGAATTGTTTTGGACACACATTGGAGGCGTACGCAGTCGCCGGTAACCTGTCTTTAGCTTTTTGTTCTTTTTATCACTAAGCAGCAATCTCTTCCAGGCAACCGTAGGCTGAATAGAGACACATAGGCTGTTACAATACGTTTTGTTGTCAAAATTACAAATATATGTAATGTATATAATACGACCATACTGAAATGTACTTCGTTCTCGAAGCACATCACCAATTTCCCGATTATTATTTTTAATAACCTGATTTCATAATGTAGTCAGAATCAAACTTTGTCTATGTGACAATGTCATAGTCTTTACAACACCATATAAACTCACCAAACATTTTTTAAATGTATTTTTCCATTCCTATTGTAACCATGATCTTCATCATTAATAAAAAAACACTATTACCATTATCATGATCATCATACTATTTTTTTTCATTCAAAATAATCATCACCATGATCATCATTTATTTTTTCTCAATACTTTTTTTCTCTCTAATATCACAATTAATACAATCCTTTTTTTTTTGTATAATCATTACCATGATCATTATATGTATCCTGTTTTTATGTATTTTAAAATCCTGATAATCATCAAATTTTTATTTTTTGTTACGACTTTAATCGTCGTCATCATTTCTTTAGCCTTAATAATTTATTTGTGTAGACAATACTGGTCTTAATTTAAGCCATGATAAAAATTAGTATTACTTGCAAAATATTTTTATCAGTACATCCTTATTCTCTTCATCTTAAACAACTGAATGGGCATTTCCATTTTTATTTTTCTTGGTCTGTAAATATATTTTTTTTTTTTTAACATGTCAATATTTTACTATGAAAGTTTGAATTTTCTGAAATTGCCATAAGCATATTGAGCATACCATTTAAAATTTTAAGTTATTATATAAAATCTGCACAGCTTGAATATTCAATCAAACTGTAAGGATCTAAAAATCCTCGTGGTTCGCTTGATCGAACCATTTGGACATGAAACAGCAAACTCTGCACGGTTCGATTATTGGATCGAATCCTATGGACCTAAAAATCCTCGTTGATTGCTAGATCGAACTACGCGATCGAACCTCGTGGCAAGAAGGTATTTTTGTGACAGTAATAAACAAGTTTATTTAGGAATCGTTTTTAATACATCCAATAGAAATAGTAATTTAACTACGCTGCTGTTTCAACGTTTACCATTCAGAATACGTCATTTACAATGCATAGTTTTACTGCATAAATACCTATCTATACTCTGCTATAGATCTTGTAGCTTGTGCGCAGTGATAAGGTTCTTTGAAAAGTTGAGCACTCTCATACACAACAAAAGAACGTGATTCAACTCTGATTCAACGCATGTAATGGATATTTCCTTTTCAATCTCAATGTATATTAATAAATAATGTACCAATTTTACTGATTATTGAACTATAATATTTAAGTTTTTTTTTCCTTGCTCACGAGACATTTCGTTTTTGACTTGTTTTGAGTGCTATAATATTACTCAGTTCCCTATTTACAATAAAATACTTTGACTTGATTTGATCGTACGTCGTGAGATTTGACCGCAAAATCGACTAACCAACTCGCTTTACAAATGAATTTGTTAATAAATGAAATTAATGCTGTTTCTAGTGGACTGCGGCAAGCCGCCTCCCCTCGTGCACGGGTCAACAGAGCTCCTAAATGGCACCACGTACCTCGGCAGCGTGGTGCAGTACTCTTGCGCCACTTTCTACCGACTGGAGGGGCCTGCTCGGAGGACGTGCACTGAATATTTCCAATGGAGCGAGACAGCGCCGACATGCAACTGTAAGTAGGGGAGTAATAAAGTGTAACAAGAAATAATCCTATTTTAAGTAGGCGTGGTATGCATGTACGCGTAAACGCGAGTATGTAACGTAGGAAGTTCCTCTATGGTATGGCATGGTTTGAGTTGACAAACTTCAAGCGGTGACAACGTCAGTGACAACATCGGAGCCAAAGGTCTTGAATTACGCTTACCGCTGGGGAGACAGATTTTACTTAGTTTGCTTGATGTCTCTACCAATAATATGGCTGTACCCGCCTCCCCCCCCCCCCTTTCTCATTATAGCTAAAAATCATCTCAATCTGTCCACTCGTTTGGAAGCTATGATTCTCACCTCCCCCCCCCCCCTTTCTCCCCATTATATTATAGCTAAGAACCATCCCGATCACATCAGCTTCAAAAAAAACTGCATTAAAATCGGTCCATTATTTTGGGAGCTACGATGCCACAGACAGGCATACACGCACACACATCCTGTGACACAGTGATAAACACCCTCAACTTCTTCTCTTTGTTCGGGAGTTCAAAATAAAAGAACCAGGTAATGTTACAATGGGCAGTCTTATCGCTAAAAGTGATCTCATCCAGGCATGTTTGGACTCGATTTTCATTTTATCAATACCTAAATTAAAGCAGTAAGTATCAGAAAGTCATTACAATGAAGATTATAAAAAAACTACGGCGCCTAAAATAAGCTACTAAAAAGAATATATTGTTTGTAAAACATTATATTCTTTTAATATATTAAATCGTGTCTTTTCTATTTGTGTCTTTGTTTGTTCACGTGTAAAAACAGCTGAAATTATTGCAATATAGTTTTTAAAGTTGGATAGCCTATGGTTTGACTTAAAACTGGTTTACGTGGTATCTCAATGCGATGAATTGACCAAGAAATCGATAAACAAGCACAAATTAAACATATATATAGGGTCACTGGTCACTGGTCGACGTATTCCGGCCGGACGTGGCGTGGTAGGGGTGCTAATGTGCTTGTTTTGGGCATTTGAGATGATATCAAAAAGTAATAGCAAATATTTTATATTTTAGGTTACTTAGTAACAAAGCGAAATAGCAATAAAATATATAAAAACATTTCAAATGTTGCCACTATGACTACAAATATTATGCTCAAAGTAACTGACAAAAAAAAAAACTAAAATTGTATGTGCTATTTCTTTTTTAATTCGTCACAAATGCCCAAAACTGGGTATTTTCCGAAAATTTGCAAAATTGTTAATATCTCAAAACCTATTAACTTTCAGCCATATATGGAGGGTGGGGGGTGCCGGAGCTAGCATTTGTTGCATATTAGCACTCCTGCCACCTCCTGCCGGGAATGCGTCAAGTTACCGATAAACCTTTATAACCCCCGAGACCCCTCCCCCATTAAAGCTAAGAATCATCACGATCACATCAGTTTTCAAACATAAAAATCACAACAGCCCCTCCGTAGATACCCGAGAGACAGACATCTTGAGCGATCCGGATGACGAAATTGCTGCCACAGTGCAGGCAGTGACGACCTCGTCCAATCCTTGCTCACCCTCTGCCAACACACTTAGACATAGACACCGACCTTGCTGGCGAGGTTGAAGGTCCCGTAATTAATTCGCTTTTATTTGCCTTCGATTTTCTTACCGATTCTTCTCAAAGGTGTATCTTGAATCGGTGGTCAGTTATTAAAGTCAATCAAAGGGCTCCTAGCCATTTTTATTAGGACCCCCTGGATCACTACTAACACTAGCGTTACAGGGGTGTTTAGTCAGACCTCCGTAACCCAGGTGACGACCCAAGCCGAGGTTCATACCCCATGAGTATGAGGCTCATACCTCCTCGCGCTTTGCGCTCGCTTGGTCAGTTAGCTAACTACTATGTCTACTTGCTGCAGTCCACAACTTTACACGCATCATCATTATCATGTAAATCCCCATAAACCCCCATTAAAGGCGCAACAAGCGGTTGCTCTCAAGGACATCTATGACTACCTTTCATTAGCGGGTTGTCATGCATCTTGGTGCTTGCAGTAGTTGGTGATAAGATAATACACAACAAAGTCCTGCTGCCCAATTCCCATTAGCTGGTTCTCGCAGCACTCTCACGATGAGAAGTGGTGGTGAAGATATTCATGAAAAAAAATAGTTTATTCATTTTCCTGGATCTAAATCAAAACTATCTGCCTGCCAACTTTCATGTAAGGTAATTATATCTTACAAATAGGTACCTACTACAACTTGACAGTATAATCACAAAAAATATGGTATTATAGTACCTTATATATTTCAAAACTTCATGGCTTACTAAATCGTTGGAAAATATTATTTTTTACTCATATAAATTTACTTGAAGTTAGTTTTTTCTGCTATTCTTATGCATAACCTGTTATGTTACTCTTGTCGTAGTACCATAGATATTAAATTGTAAAAGGCCCTCACGAGACAGCCTTTGACCTAGTGTGGGGACCACCAGTAATTTATTTTCTGTTAAGTGTATGTTGCCGCGAAGTTTCTTCAATCAAGCCAATATGAAGATTTATCTTATTATAATTATGAACTGATTCAGCGTACTATTTTATCTCTAAAATCGTAGAATCTTATTTAAACATCAAGTTAAGTAATGGTTTTGTAAATACTTCAATTATTATTTAAATGATTCTTTAATTTGACTTCAAATTGTGATGATGTTCCGAAGTAAGTTTATTTATGATCAGCCAATGCTTTTCTGGGCTGTGATTGCTTGTTAATAGGCTTTAATAAATTGTAAATTAATTTAGAAATAGATTTGTAAATAGTTATTATCATTATTGCTGATTTATTAGTAAATTCAAGTGCTTGTGACGCCATCTGTTCCGACTTTTGCGTGGAGCTGAGTAGCGGGAACATGGCGGCGCGCAGGCGCTTGAAAACTGAGCGGAGAACGCACTTTGCGTTGGATTTTCGAGCTGAATTATTTGTAAGTCGAACCCTTGTAAATATTTAATAAAAATGTCTTGTTTTAACTAGTTATCCATTCGTTTTCATTTAAAGTAAATCTTAGTGAGTTTTTATAAGTGAATTTCATGATAGTCTTTCAAGTAGTTAGAAACAAGTAGTGACGATAGACAAGTGATCTCAAATGCAGAACCGATGGCCCCTAAGGTCAGCGGTTCTGCGCTTTATAAAAATATAACCTTATCTTCTTCTTCGATATGTACATTATTATGCAATATGTTGTTTAATAATAATATATTTATTATTATTAATATAAAAGAGGCAAAATAATATCGCACCAAAAATTAAGTAATGTTGATTAGTTTTGACGTGAATACGTCTATGAATTTGCTTCTATAGGGAGGCAATCCAAAACTGATAATAACAAAATCGGGGGATACAGTTTGGTTTTGAAGCTTCATATCTACGAGTATCATCGATATCAACAATTTAATTTCCTCCCTTTTGAAAGCTAACAGATTTCGTTCACTTTTTTCTAATTGAGAAAATATTTAAATTTATTATGAATACTACCGAAACGCTAGACAAATATGTTAGAAAATTACAATTGTCATCCTTTCAGCCCAGACAAATCCATACCAATATATAAAAGTGAAACGTTGTATGTTTGTTTGGGGAGCTTTCACGCGATAACGGCTAAACGTATTTTGATGAAATTAGGAATGGAGGTAGCTTATACTCTGGAATAAAACATAGGACACTTTTTAGATTAGAAAATGCTGCTTACTCGCTGTAAGGAACGGTAGCCATAGAAACAAAATAACAAGTCTGTCGAAAAACATCCAGGGCATTGGTGCTATACCTACTTTTGCATTGGGGTTTAACCTGTCGGCTATCGGTATCCCGTACGGGATATTTAAGGTTATTTTTGAAAATTTTGCAAAAAATGAAAAAAGCAAAAATTAGTTAAAAGAAACTTTTTTCTATTTTTTTGGTTCATTTACCTAAGTATGGCAAACCTTTAATAATTAAATATAAAACAAAAAGCCCAGTAGCTCCAAAAACGCATTCGTCCGCATTTTTATCCTAGAAGAACATAAGATGCTTTTTTCGCGACAATTTGAAGTCCGCGCGGATGAAGTCGCGGGTGGGAAAACTAGTAATCAATAAATCCGTATGTATCTCAAAAAGACGAAAACATAGACATTCGCCTGTGAAATGATAATTTAGGGCGTTCTTCCCTTTATTCGGAGTCGCAGCCTCTTATTTCGCACTTCACCATAATATATTTACTATATTTTACCATGACGTAATCGAAAATTTTTATTTTTCCGAAATATTCATAAACAAACTAAAACAAAATAAACCAAAACAATTTTTGAATTGAAAAATGGTTGATAGCTGCAACATAGCAACAGATAACTTATGTATGGCATAACAACCTTATAGGCCCTCCTGTCTATGGTAAATACAGTCAGTCTGTGAACGTTTGCATGTTGTCACTGTCTGTCTGAAGGACGTTGACATTGACATATCCAATGAATCAGTAGATACAATATGCAAACATAATGGTTGTGTTCGGTTTGTCTGAAGGACTAATATTTACTACTGCCACATTGGTCTACTTAAGAAACTCTTTATTTTGAAGTCAGCAAATCTGATAATTTGAGTATTTGTTAATAATTTGTCTATATTTTAATTAATGACTAAAATGAAATATGAATTTGTTTCCAGTATTGCCTTGTAAGGAGGAGTCAATTCACTGGGGTGGTGAAACTCCGATATACTCGATGGACAACGTGTCTCTCCTCCACTACGGCACGCAGAAGAGAGACTCCAAAGGACACCGCACTCACTTAGAGATACACTTCGCTGCACAAACGGAAGGAACCGTAGGTATCGAGCTGACGGACAAAGAAATCTCGAGTTTGAATTATGCAGTATGTAAGTACATACACCACTATTGCTATAAATAATAAATTAATTAGTAGAATGTTCTTATAAACCAACCTTGTTTGTAGATTACTAGCTGCGGCTTGCGGCTTCACCACAGTGGACTGAATTGATTTTGATATAGTAATAGTAGTACTATATCAAAATCAATTCAGCCGTTATGGAGCTGAGTGGTTACAAACATTATTTATTATTTCATACCATTTCATTCATACTTTCGCATTAGTAATAATTATTAGCACTAGAATGAAGTATATGCTTGTTTTGTCATTTTTGTCAACAGATGTTGGAATGAACAGCAGATACGAAAACACGATATTATATCATCATGGCTCCAAAGTTCAGGAAATTGCCACTCCTGATATACTTCCCTCGACCCAATTCAAGTCCTATTACATTAAAATAGATGATGGTAAGTTGCACCTATTCTTAAATGTTTGTTTTCATAAAAATAATAATTAGCTAGAATCGTGCTACAAAGTCCTGCCTGGAGCTTGCATGCTTAGTAAATAAATAATTCTAATATAAAAAAATATGCTTCACATGTTTATATGGCGGTGTAGACTTCGGATTTTAAACCTTTTTGACCATCATAGTGTTGCATATCTATTCGATTGATTAGTCGATAGTTTTTCATCTTCTAATCAGTGGATTAAAATACCAAGTATTCTTTATTAAGTTATATTTATTTCAAAATCTAAGCTATCCAATAGTGAAACTGCATCGAAATCGGTCCAGTTTTTTGTGATGCGCTAACAACAAATAAACAGATAGACATACAGACAGACACAATTTAAAAAATGTTATTTTCATAGCTTATTTTAAGACCCCAAACCATTTTTACCCGACTACGCCGAAGCAACGGTAATGAGTTTAATAGTCTATGTATGTACGTACATTTATGTTTGTATGTGGATGTTCCACCATAAGGTCGCCCCGTTTGGTTTTGACCAGTAGGTATCAGTCGATTCGTGTTTAGGAATAGAGTGTCATAGGTGACTTTTTTATCCGACTACAGTGAAGTAGAGGGTAATTGTTTAAGCAAGAATGTCATTGGCTATTTTTTACCCGACCGCAGTCGAGTTTTAGTTTATTGACTAATGTCTTGTTACCTAAGAACAGTGGACAATCAAATGGACCACATATTCTGATGCAAATGAATGATGTTATGGTATCAATAAATCAGTTAATATCAATACTTACTGCTTAATAATATCATATTTTAAACTAGTTGCACCCCGTGGCTTTGCGCGCGTACATTTTCGCCCTACCCATCTCTCCTTACCCCCCCCCCCCCTCCTCTAAAACTCCTACAAACAACCCCCCCCCCCTCCGCGAACGCCCCTAAGATATTATTTTTATATGAAAAATAGATGTCACTTTCACACCTGTCACTTTGACACCTGTCCCTTTGACACCTGTTACTATGACACAAAATTTGCAAAAAAATATTGCTGATGATAAACATAGATAGATAGATAGATAGATAGATAATACTTTATTGCACCTAAAAAGATATTATTACACATTAAATATAAAAAACATACACAAACTTTCTCATTTATAATTTATATGCCACTTCCGTCACCACCTGACTGTAATTTTGACAATAGTAACTTTGACACATGTCACTTTGACAATTGCCACTTTGACACCTGTCACTTTGACACGTGTTTCTTTGACACCTGTAATTTTAATAATTCTTTAATGGCTCCATGATTTTTGGTTAAATTTGATTCAAAAGTGTCAAAAGCTCAAATGCCTTAGGATTTTGGTTAAATTTGACACTATCCCGTTTTTTTACTAACTCCTGGTTCATTTAAGTTAAATTTCAAATTGGGTTTTTTCTCGAGTTTTGGCGACACTAATGCACGGCTATTGATAGATGGATAGAAGATTAGACGTACCCCTTGAAAACCGTATTGTACAGTTTTTTTTGTACGAAAATATTTAAAAATAATGGCATAGGGTATTATTATACGACTGTATATGAGAGTCGCTAGCATTGATGATTAATGTGGAAGTTTCTGAACTCTTGTGCATACTGACAGTATTAAGTATAGTATATGGAACAGGTTTAAATGTTTTCTTATAGTCGATACCTAATATGAAATGTTGAGTAATAACGGGTATGGCATTGGCAGTAATTATAGGATCTATACTTATAATAAAGCAGTTGGTACAAACAATACCTTACAATACAGTATCGACTATTGAAAAATTTTAAAACTTGCTCCACATACACTACTGTCAGTATGCACAAGAGTTCAGAAACCCCCACGTTTATCATCAACACTAACAACGCTCATCTATACTTGTTTTTCTTTACTCTAAGACAACATTTACTCTAAGGTAAGGTATTTACGTTATGTGTCCAATGTATAATCAACGAGGAGCGAAGGAACAAAGTATGTTTTGAAAAATATACATATAGTTTTAAGCCAATCATTCCAATCAGTTTGGCCACAATATTTTTTATTACATTTTTGCAGCATGTTCCTTTTAATTATTTTTTTGAAGTTTGTATACATACAAGGCAATTGGTAAAAATAAAGTCTTTTTTAACGCAACGAAAACAATCTTCATGTCTGTAGGGACATTGACATAAAGCATGGCTATCGTTTCGTAGTAAGTGCAGTTTTATTAGAATCTATATCAATTGGATGTAAAGGATAAGATTCAGGACCAGGTTTTTTTGCACTAGTGATTGTTGCAAGGTATTATTGTACGGTAAATGTGATATCAAAGGTGTGGTAGAGACTTTGTGTTGAATATAAGAAGTTGAAGGCTTTGCTAAGTCATGTAATGTAGTTGCAGAGTTGGACATTTCAATGCAAATTTTGTGACTTTTGCAAGATTCGAAGATTTCGTAGCACGATCGCACTTTGATGACTTATATTTTCAAGTAATCGGAATAGTTTTAAGTAATGAGTAGCACAATGTAGCGACCGAGTCAAGATCGTTTGGTGATAACCGTTGACCGAATTCGGGTCGCCCGCCTAAGGATATCAATTTAGACTTTTTTCGATATAGGCTCACGTAATCTTGAAAATAATGAATCTAATTCAGAGAAATAGAAAATTGCTCAATTGCTTTTTGTTTGCGTGCATCTAGGATTTTCTTCAGCTTATTATCATAGTAAGTTATTTTGTATAAAGTTATTTTAAAGATTCCCAATCTGGGATTGTTTCTTCGCGAGCTTGAAACCAATCTAGAGGAGTTCCTACAAGGATATCATAAATGTCTAACTGACTTTGGAAAATATTTCGAGCAATTGCCAATTCCTCTACTTTTTCAATGGAATCTTTTAGGCAAATTTGCCCCTTGTCGTTGTCGCACATCGTTTAATTTCGTTGCTTGATCTATTCTTAGAAATATCATGTAGTTTCTGTATAAGTATGTCAAAATATGTTAATTGAGCTTGTTATTGTAGCTCTAAAGAATGGCATTAGATACTTCCTTTTGAAGAAAATCATTTTGGATTTTCCTATGTTTCGTAACGTGAATCGGATAAAATTAGGGTTTTTTTGAAGGTTTCTTATTGCGCTGTTGTAAGTTCTGTGGTAATTCATGTTATACAAACTCTTTTTCTAATACCGATTATTAGATGCATTCATCTACTTTAAAACTATGTAGGCACGTGCAGAAATAATAGTTATACATTTCTGTATTTCGTCTATATCCTGCTCAAATGTATATGGAGTTTGTAGGTCGTGTCTAGAATAGTAAAGTGGACAACCTAGATCGTAATATTTTAGCAGTATCTGTTAGATTCACCTGAGCATTACGAGATTTAAATTTGTAGATAAGATTAAGATGCACAGGGTCTATTTTTAAGAATATGAGACTGGTATATAATATACGAGTAAGTATTTACTTACTTTGTAACGTATGTTAGACAACTAGCGCAAGTTATGCTAGAAAGTGACGTATATGATCATGTATGTAACGTTATATAGCGATAGTAACGCGTTCAAATTAAATATAATAAAAATAAATAGCGCTAATGCAATGTAATAACGCGTCAATGTTAAGCGCAATTAGGAACAAAGTACGTTTTTAATTTTATCGAATATTATTGGCAAAATTAAATTGAAGCGTTACGCTTCTTCATTTATCTAACGGTGTGACCACGAGTCCGTCGCCATTATAACAACTGCAAAGGAGTGGAATGCCTTGCCCTAGTCAGTGTTTCCGGTAAATTATAACCCAGGTGCGTTCAAGTCAAGAGTGAAAAGGTATCTACTAGGCAAGCGTGCTACACCTTTGGCCACATCATCGCTTTCCATCAGGTGAAATCGTGGTCAAACGATTGCCTAGTACGTAATAAAAACAAAAAAAAGTAAGAATATATGCTAGAACAATGTCATGAATAATGTTTGTAAAGTCCTTAACCACTGAATGCTTTGATGGTATGAAAATGTCTAACTTATGTGAATGCAATTAGAAAATACAAAGAAAATACAATAAAATATACAAAATGGTTTTAAAATTGTTTTCGGATTTTCCAAATTTTATTGAGAAATATAACGACGGAATAAATTGGAATATCGTAGCAAACTTCTTAAAAAAATAGGACATAGAAATTCAAAATAAATTTACACGAAAAAATACAAAAAATATCCGGATCTCTGGTCTGGGTTAGGGATAAATGGGCACCAGGGTTACGAGGTGGTCCCCCGAGGGTTGTTCACTGGCTCAAAGGGGTGACGCTCAGTGAACAATTATATAGTACAAGAACAAGGAGGTGGAGGTAGCGTAACAGAAGAATATAGAAGTCGACAGACTTCTGGCTTAGCTGCCCAACCATTTACGATTCTTGAAAAAAGTCTTCACATTCATTTTCCTGCTATCTACATGTTTAAATCTTAGTGGCAAACACAATTTCATGCATAAGATGCTAAATTATATACATAATAAATTAAATTTAGAAATTACCAGAGATAGACAAATAATAATTTATTTACAACTCTTCAAAATATCTCTCGTTACCATAGAGTTCAACTGAAAATGACAATTAGAATGACAGATTTAATGAAAGGCGGCGATAAATATATTTGAATTTAAACATATGCATGGACAGTACGGTAATAAACTACGATATGAGTTTTTAATAACGATAAAAAGGATGACTTCGTCAACAAACCAAAAGTTTGCTCCGAATTTGACAAACGAGGTATCGTTACCGTTACATACTCGCATCTACGCGAGGTATCAATCGATTCATCTTCAGTTATAGATTGTCACAAGCTATTTGTTTACCGGACGATGGCTAAGCAATGGATTGGTTGTTTATGTGTTCAAGTCATATAGACATTTCCAACGTACAATGGTTCAAACTAAAAACTTGGTCTGATTTTGACAAGCAAGGTATCATTCGATTTGTCTATATTTATAATCTCATAGGCTACTTACTTACCTAACTACGGCGAAACAAAAGAAGGTTGTGTGTGTTCAAACTAAAAATTAGGTCAAATTTTGACCAGCGAGCTACCAATCGATTCGTCTACATCAAAATAGTGTTATATGCTATTTTTGATCCCACCGTAGTTGGATTTTAGTTTTTGAGTCTTGTTTCATGTTCTAATATCCTACAAATTAACTTTACAGGTAAACTGCAACTTGGCAAGGAAGGTGGCGCTTTACTTATGTCATACAATGGCACTGACCTTGGGTTACTCAACTACTACAAATTTCTTACAATCGAAGGACCAACACAAATGCGTTACTGCCCTGTTGTTGTTGAAGGTAAGATACAAGTAGTATTGTTAACTTGAAACCTGTAATGTAAATACTGAATGTGAATAAGAAACAAAGACATAATAGGAACAACTAAAATAAATGGACAAAACGCGTGTAGAGTAGTATTATTATTAATTGTAACTTATGGCTCCGTAGCCACAGTTTTTCCTCTATAACTGAAAACGTGTTCATCACACAAATTGCAGAAATAAGGAGCTACATATTATTCAACGTTGGTAATAGCCAAACGGTAATATTTGATATACAATACGAAGGCACCTGGTTCGAACCTCAGCCTGACTATGGTCACTATTATAATTGCTTCCTACATTATTGTTACAGAAATGCCATATTACGCCCATGTCTGTATGTTGAGAAATATCTCTAAAAAACTCAACCAATTATGGTTTGTTTTATTTTTACCCCCAAACACGAGAAAAGAGGGGTGTTAAAAGCCAAAGGTATGTCTGTCAGTGGATCGTAGCTCTCGATACTCTCCCTCTCCCGCGTGATAATTCATTTTACTCGCTAAAAAAAACACGTATTACGAGTAATCGTATGGTTGTCGCGCTCACTCCTTTAGTGCCACAAAGGGACAGGAATAGTCGTCGACAAAGGAGATGGAAAGAGTTTGTAAGTTTGCCGTTAGGTACGAACAACCTTATTAAAACCTGTTATAAGTATTGTATTTTTTACTCAAATTAATCATCTCCCCTTATTCCACTATTATGTGGAAGAGTTGGTTTAACATGTTATTTTTACCATTTCTGTCTATCAGCCGTCATCTCAGTATTCATTCTCTTCTTACACAATGTCATCTCTTAGACAATCTATCTACATCTTTTTTTGTCTCATACTTCTATGTAATCACACTAATATTATAAAAGCGAAACTTTGTATGTAGGTCATGTGTGTGTGTGTGTGTGGTGTGTTTATGTTTGTTACTCCTCACGCTCAAACGGGTAAAAAACGGATTTGGATGTAATTTGGTACCAGGATATAGCTTATATCCTGGATTACCACATAGGCTACTTTTAATCCCGGAATAGTGCAGTGTTCCCGTGTTTTCATATTTCCTAAAGCAATGAAATTTGAAAACAATTTCGAGATACTGCAACGCTGATCATTATTCTTATTTTTCCAACATTTTTAGTGCAGTAACTACAATGATATTAAGTAATAACTCTCAACCAAGCAGAGTTCGGTGGAATAATAAAATACAGTTGCCTGTAAAGAAATAAAAATACTACGCCAGAGCCTGACTTTGACAGATAGATAAAGCCTGGCTCTAGACAGAGGGGTATGCAAAGACTGGCTCAGCCTTTGGTGGAGGACCACGCTACACCGGACAACTCCCCCACCCCCTGGGACCCCGGACAAGAAAATAAGTTTTTTTAATCGTGTCCTTCTGTTTGTCTGTATGTTTGTGCGCGCATCACGTTAAAACTACTAGACCGATTGCGATTCAGTTTTCATTGTCGGATAACTTAGGGCTTGGTATCTTAATTCGATGATTAAATACCGAGCAATCGACAAAAAACTATTTGACAGCTGAACGAATTTTGAAGAAATATAGTACATACATTGTACTTTATAAGTACTTTTGGTCCTGGAATAACATGTATGGGCTTGTTTCAAATTAATTGACCACGGGGGCAAAGCCATGGGTATAGTTAGCTCAGAAATACGTGAACAAAAATATACATAAATAAGTACACACATACATACTTACACACATTTACGAAAGGATCATTTCTTTAGATGCTTATAGACTAACGTTATGGATATTACGCATTCATACATACACACATTTACGAAAAGATCATTTGTTTAGATGCTTATAGACCAACGTTATGGATATTACGCATTCATACATACACACATATAACTATGGATCTGCACCTGAAATGCAAATTTCCTTTTAAAAATCAAAGTATCGTTATGAACTTATTTTACTAATTAGGTCTAATTATAATGTTTATGATTTTTTTTCTTGTTCATAAAATGTTAAATTTTTGAATTGTAAAGGTGGTAATATCTTTTACTTTGATTTCATTTGATCGAACGTCGTGGCATTTGACCGCGAAACCGACTGACCAACTCGCTATATAAATTAATATGACGAATAGATAAAATTAGTGCTGTTTCTAGCGGACTGCGGCCAGTTGCCTCCCCTCCCGCACGGGTCGGCTGAGTTGCTCAATGGCACCACTCACCTCGGCAGCGTGGTGCAGTACTCGTGCGCCGCTGGCTACAGGCTGGTGGGGCCCGCTCTAAGAACGTGCACTGAGGACTTTAAATGGAGCGAGACTGCGCCGACATGCAAAGGTACATAGAGGATTATTATAGTGTTATGAGATATAATCCCATAAGTAGGTGTAGCATGGCTTGAGTTAAAACATCTAGTGGTGACAACGTCAATGACAACATGGGAGCCAAAGATTTACGCTTACCGGTGGAGACACAGATCTTTTGCGATATGCTTTATCATTATACCAATAATATGGGTGATATGTGTGTAGTTTTTGAGGTTTCTTGGGGTTCTGATTAAAAAAATTACATCCATTTTCAAATTGATAATATATTTGACAATTTGATAAATATATATTTTGTATAATGATATGACAGTAGTTTTCGAGGTTCCTCGGGTTGTTGATTACGAATATGAAATACACTTTTAAATCCATGATGGTGGATATGTTTCATTTTTAGTAAATTGACATGCGTGTCGTTTTCGAAGTTTTAAGGGGTAATATTGATTACGAAAAATTACATTCATTTTTAAATCCAGGATGGCAGTTATGTTTATTTAGTAACATCTTGAAGGTGCTAATTTTTAAATAATTCTCAGAGTGCGTAATAATAATTCACAAAACTGGCATTATCACCTCAATATAGCTTATGTTAATTGCATTATACTAGTGAATAGCGTACTAAATGCAAACACAGCATGCGTGAATTGCATTCTTACTACAAAAATATATAGAAATTTAAAACTTATGATAAGTTTTGAGCACTTAAAAAGTCACAATGAAATTATTTAGGGTTGAAACACAATTTAGAACATCGCTTGAAAACAATGATTGATGCATTGAAAATATCAACTTCTTCTCCTATTTCGTTACAAACTGAACAAATTTAATAGACTGGTGAATGATGACAAAGATTAGTACGACACATGGGTAGTTCGAAGGTCTTTCTATTATGGAGATGACTACTCGTACAAGCTGAACCCATTCGATAGACTGGTGAATGATGACCAAGATTAGTACGACACACTGGTAGTTCGAAGGTCTTTCTATTATGCAGACGACTACTCGTACAAGCTGAACACATTCGATAGACTGGTGAATGATGACCAAGATTAGTACGACACACCGGTAGTTCGAAGGTCTTTCTATTATGCAGACGACTACTCGTACAAGCTGAACACATTCGATAGACTGGTGAATGATGACCAAGATTAGTACGACACACCGGTAGTTCGAAGCTCTTTCTATTATGGAGACGACTACTCGTACAAGCTGAACACATTCGATAGACCGGTGAATGATGACCAAGATTAGTACGACACACGGGTATTTCGAAGGTCTTTCTATTATGGAGATGACTACTCGTACAAGCTGAACCCATTCGATAGACTGGTGAATGATGACCAAGATGACCTTCGAACTACCGGGTGTGTCGTACTAACGACACACCCGGTAGTTTGAAGGTCTTTCTTTTATGGAAACGACTACGCGTCCGAGGCACTGAAAATTTAATTCGTTCCAATAATTTTAATTTTAATCCATACCAATATATATATATAAATGAAATGTTATCTGTTTAATTTTTTGTTTGTTTGTTTGGGGATCTTTCACGCAATAACGGCTGAATGGATTGAATTGATGAAATTTAAAATGAAGATAGCTTATACCCTGGAATAAAACGATGGATACTTTTTATCCCAGAAAATTGTAAGTTTCCATGGGAAAACTAGAAAATGTTAATTACTCACTGTAAGGAACGGTTGCCATCACAGAATGGTCTATGGTTGCCATGGAAACGAAATAACAAGTCTGTAAAAAACGTCAAGAGCATTGGTTTTTAATATCCTAGAAGAAAATAGGATGCTCTTTTTCACGATAAACGTCCACGCGGACGAAGTCACGGGCGGAAAAACTAGTTTTAATTTAGTTTTACTAGTTTTTTTTAGTTTTAGTTTAGTTTATAGTAGATGGCTTCCACGAAACAGGCCCCAGGCCTAGGGTGGGATATTATCGCGAATTTGTATTAGGTTATTATTACGACAACAATGTAATTTTATCTAGTAAGTACCTAATTTGCTTCGTTGGCTTGAAAAGACTGAATGTCGAGGATCACCATCAGGAAATAGAAGTTAGGAATAGAAGTCATAGGAATGAAGCCTGGTTCGATCTTATTTAACGGTGTGACCAAGTGAGTCCGTCTCCAAACTGTCTTTACTTGCTCAAATTTTTGTGCTATTGCTAAGGAGTTCAGAATACTCGTAGTTGTAACATTTGTTATATTTTTTTTAATTCATCAAGAAGTACACTAAAAAACCACCTAATATCAATATTTTATTTTGATGTGTAAACATCTTGCGGCACGGTAAGGAGGTAACACCAACTGTTAGTGCGTCACTGCACCATTCGAGTTTCGTCATTTCTTTCCACCTTAGCTCAGCCATATTCAATATTTACCAGGCGTCCTGCGACGACTCATTATTTTTTTATTGAGTTCCAGGTGATAAAAATGTTGTCTGAAATTTTAAAGCAAACATATAATGTTGCGCTTTTATATTCATCTCATCTAAAATGACAGCAGTATCATTGCCGGCAGTGACACGAGTACAACCTATCCCCATCACTGCAAAGTACCAGATCAACCTAGCTGTACGTAACATTTTAATTGATGTTACGTGGACTTGACTTGATAAATTGAATCTTCCTATCACACAGCAGTTTCCATCGCATAGAGTAATTGTAACTTGCATGCAATAAAAGAGTACCTAAATTACGCTGCTGTTTCACCGTTTACCGCACAGAATACATAATTTACAACGCATAACTTTAACTGCTTAAATACCAACCTACATCTTTTATAGATCTTGCAGCTTGCGCGTGGTCATACGGTTGTTTGAACGGTTAAGCACTCTCATACACAACAGAAGAACGTCGTTCAATTCTGAATGGTAGTATCATCATCAAAAATTCATAAATTTTCTTTTTAGTTGAATCGAATGATATATCTTGGTACTTATTACTTTTTAATAGTGCAGCACTATTAAAAACTATAACGGGAAAATGGTCTCAAAAAAGTTGGACTCGATTTTGAAAGAACATTAAGATATGCATTTTATCAACATTTATAAAAAAGCAATGGGTACCAAAAAGTTATAAGTACTGAACAAGAATATTATATTTTTAATTATTGAATCTTTCTATTATTCTGTTTTTCTGTTTGTGTGACTGTTCGCGAATCACGTAAGAACAACTGAACCTATTGCGATGCATTTTTCACAAGTGGATAGCCTAGGGTTTGATTTTAAAACTGTTGTACATGGTATCTCAATTCACGGAGTGGAAGCCTAAAAATCGATAAATTTGCACAAATAAAAACAATATAGTATAACCCCGATCAATTGGATGACAAAAAAAAAGTCTATATCGGTTGAGAAATGCCACCTGTGGAGGAGAGCAGCTGGACGTTCGGACATACGAAATAATGTTTGTCCAAGCTGAATCGGAGACGCCTTGCACACGCTCGGTCAATTATATAACTACTATATCTACTTGCTGCGACCCACGGCTTCACACGCATCATCATCATCATATGAATCCCCATAAGCCCTCATTAACGCCACAACAAGCGGTTGCTCTCAAGAACTTCTATGAATTACCTTTCATCAGCGGGTCGGCATGCATCTTGGTGCTCGCAGTAGTTGGTGATAAGATAATACACAACAAAATGCTGCTGCCCATTTCCCATTAGCTGGTTCTCGCAGCACTATCACGATGAGAAGTGGTGGTGGTGAATTCATGATAAAAAATAGTTTATTCATTTTCCTGGATCTAAATCAAAACTATCTGCCTACCAAATTTCATGTAAACATAGTTAAGTACTTATATCTTACAAATAGGTAGGTCCTTACTAAAACTTGAAAGTATAATCACAGAAAAATTGCGTTTTATAGTAACTTAAAGTTTTCAAGACTAACTATATCATTGGAAAATATTATTTTTCACTCATTTATATTACTTGAAGTTAGTTCTTTCTGCTATTCTATTGCATAACCTGTTATGTTGCTCTTGTCGTAGTAACATAGTGTGAGTAATTCCTTTCCTGTTATGTGTACATTATTATGCAATTAGCAGTATTATATTATTATTATTATAAAAGAGGCAAAATAATATTGCACTAAAAATGAAGTAAAGTTTGATTATTTTTGACGTGGATATGTATATGAATTTGGTTCTATAGGGAGACAATCCAAAAAAATGATGATAACAAAATTGGGGGATACAATTTGGTTTTGCAGCTACATATCTATCATCAATATCCAAAATTTAATTACACCACTTGATAGTAACTGATCCAAAAATTCATTAGGGTCACCTCCACTTATCACTACTTCCTGGGAAAACATGTATAGGTTACTAAATAATCGATGCATCTTGGAATATACGTGTGAAAAGTTGTGATAAATTCCGGGTTTTTGTTGGGAATAAATACTAGATATCGGAATTAGCCTTGCGTTCTTTCAGGAGATATTATTGGCGGCAGCAATCTAGGCGTTGTATAATTTTCCGGGCGACATTAGTTCTGATTGACGACTGAATTCGATTTTTGTTATGTGTTTCAAAGACTACAGTATAAACTGGGGATGTGTTTGTGACGATTCCTAGTGTAAATTCAATGACGACTCGAATTCAATCGAAACACTCGTTTGGAGGTCCCCTAGGGCCCGAATTGTTTTGGATACACATTGGAGGCGTCCTCAGTCGCCAGTTACCTGTCTTCGATTTCCTACATATTCACCACTGGATCCAGTAGGTGGCAAAGGGACACGCATGGACAATAAAGTAATAAAGAAAAACTTGACGTCACTTGTCGATATAGTCAAAACCGACCCAGATCATCTTCCCTCACCAATTTTCTATCAGATCATTGGCAGAGATTGACGACCAGATTACCAGGGTCTAGGTTAAACAATCATTATAATAATTATGCTATAATAATACAAACGTTTAATTACTTTTATTAAGTAGTCAAAACTTCGTTTCAAAACAAATACTTCATTTTAAAAGTGGTCAGACTTAAATGTAGTCAATTTCATATTGAAAGTGATCTGATATTTTCAGAAAATGTTTTTTTACACGTAACATCATAATACAGATAGATAGATAGATAGATAGATAACTCTTTATTGCACAAGAAATTAAACTGATGATACAATAATGAAGTTTTAAGATAGAACAATCGGGGGCCTTATCACAAAGCAGCGATCTCTTCCAGGAAACCGTAGACTGATTAGAGACACATAGGCTGTTACAATACGTTTTGTTGTCAGAACGACAAATATATGTAATTTATATTACACGACCATACTGAAATGTACTTCGTTCTCGAAGTACATCATCAATTTCTCGATTATTATTTTTAATCACCTGATTTCATAATGTAGTCAGAGTCAAAGTTTGCCTATGTGATAATGTCATAGTCTTTACAACACCATATAAACTCACCAAACATTTTTTAAATGTATTTTTCCATTACTATCGTAACCATGACGTTCATCATTAATAAAAAAACACTATTATCATTACCATGATCATCATGCTATTTTTTTCATTCAAAATAATCATCACCATGATCATCATTTATTTTTTCTTAATACTTTACTTTTCTCTATTATCACAATGAATACAATCCTTTTTTTTTTGTATAATCATTGCCAAGATCATTATATCCATCCTGTTTTTATGTATTTTTCAATCCTGATAATCATCAAATTATTATTTTTTGTTACGACATTAATCGTCGTCATCATTTCTTCAGCCTTAATAATTTATATGTGTAGACAATACTGGTCTTAATATAAGCCATGTTAAAAAATTGTTTTACTCACAAAATATTTTTATCATTACATTACATCTCAAACAACTGAATGGGAATTTCCAGTTTTATTTTTCTTGGTCTGTACTTTTTTTTGAGCATGTCAATAATTTACGATGAAAGTTTGAATTTTCTGAAACTGCCATAAACATATTGAGCTTACCATATAAAATTTTAAGTTATTACTCGTATATAAAATCTGCACAGCTTGAATATTCAATCAAACTCTAAGGATCTAAAAATTCTCGTGGTTCGCTTGATCGAACCATTTGGACATGAAACAGCAAACTCTGCACGGTTCGATTATTGAATCGAATCTTATGGACCTAAAAATCCTCGTCGTTTGCTTGATCGAACTTCGCGATCCAACCTCGTGGCTGGAAGGTATTTTTGTGACACAGTAATAAACAAGTTTATTTAGGAATCGTTTTTAATACATTCAATAGAAAGAGTACTTTAACTACGCTGCTGTTTCGACGATTACCATTCAGAATACGTCATTTACAACGCAAAGTTTTACTGCATAAATACCTATCTATACTCTGCTATAGATCTTGTAGCTTCCGCGCAGTGATAATGTTCTTTGGAAAGTTGAGCACTCTCATACACAACAAAAGAACGTGATTCAACTCTGATTCAGCGCATGTAATGGATATTTCCTTTGCAATCTCAATGTATATTTATAATGTACTGATTTTACTGACTAACTTTAATATTTAAGTTTTTTTCCTTGCTCATGAGACATTTCGTTTTTGACTTTTAAAAGTGCTATAATATTACTCTGTTGCCTATTTACAATAAAATACTTTGACTTGATTTGATCATACGTCGTGAGATTTGATCGCAAAATCGACTAACCAACTCGCTTTACAAATTAATTTGTCAATAGATGAAATTAATGCTGTTTCTAGTGGACTGCGGCAAGCCGCCTCCCCTCGTGCACGGGTCAACTGAGCTCCTCAATGGCACCACGTACCTCGGCAGCGTGGTGCAGTACTCTTGCGCTACTTTCTACCGGCTGGAGGGGCCTGCTCGGAGGACGTGCACTGAATATTTCCAATGGAGCGAGACAGCGCCGACATGCAACTGTAAGTAGGGGAGTTATATAGAGTAACAAGAAATAATCATATTTTAAGTAGGCGTGGTATGCATTGTACGCGTAAACGCGGGTATGTTCCGTAGGAAGTTCCTCTATGGTATGGCATGGCTTCAGTTGACGAACTTCAAGCGGTGACAACGTCTACGTCTACTTGCTGTGGCCCACGACTTCACACGCATCATCATTATCATATAAATCCCCATAAACTCCCATTAAAGGCGCAAGAAGCGGTTGCTCTCAAGAACTTCTATGACTACCTTTCATTAGCGGGTCGTCATGCATCTTGGTGCTTGCAGTATTTGGTGATAATATAATACACAACAAAGTCCTGCTGCCCATTTCCCATTAGCTGGTTCTCGCAGCACTCTCACGATGAGAAATAGTGGTGAAGATTTTCATGACAATAATTAGTTTATTCATTTTCCTGGATCTAAATTAAAACTATCTGCCTGCCAACTTTCATGTAACCGTAGATAGGTAATTATAACTTACAAATAGGTACCTACTACAACTTGACAGTATAATCACAAAAAATATGGTATTATAGTACCTTATATATTTCAAAACTTCATGGCTTACTAAATCGTTGGAAAATATAATTTTTTACTCATAAAAATTTACTTGAAGTTAGTTTTTTCTGCTATTCTAATGCATAACCTGTTATGTTACTCTTGTCGTAGAAACATAGATATTAAATTGTAAAAGCCCCTCACGAGACAGCCTTTGACCTAGTGTGGGGACCACCAGTAATTTCTTTTCTGTTAAGTGTACATTATTATGCAATATGTTGTTTAATAATAATATATTTATTATTATTAATATAAAAGAGGCAAAATAATATCGCACCAAAAATTAAGTAATGTTGATTAGTTTTGTCGTTAATACGTCTATGAATTTGCTTCTACAGGGAGGCGATCCAAAACTGATAATAACAAAATCGGAGGATACAGTTTGGTTTTGAAGCTTCATATCTACGAGTATCATCGATATCAACAATTTAATTTCCCCCCTTTTGAAAAACAGCTTTCGTTCACGTTTTTCTAATTGAGAAAATATTTAAATTTATTATGAATACTACCGAAACGCTAGACAAATATGTTATAAAATTACAATTTTCATCCTTTAAGCCCAGACAAATCCATACCAATATATAAGAGTGAAACGTTGTCTGTCTGTTTGTTTGTTTGTTTGGGGAGCTTTCACGCGATAACGGCTAGACGTATTTTGATGAAATTTGGAATGGAGGTAGCTTATACCCTGGAATAAAACATAACATACTTTTTATCTCGGAAAATTGTAAGTTTCCACGGAAAGATTAGAAAATGCTGATTACTCGCTGTAAGGAACGGTAGCCATTGAAACAAAATAACAAGTCTGTCAAAAAACATCTAGGGCATTGGTGCTATACCTACTTTTGCATTGGGTTTTAACCTGTCGGCTATCGGTATCCCGTATGGGATATTTAAGGTAATTTTTGAAAATTTTGCAAAAAAGTAAAAATTAGTTAAAAGAAACTTTTTTCTATTTTTTGGTTCATTTACCTAAGTATGGCAAACCTTTTAATAATTAAATATAAAAAAAAATAGCCCAGTAACTCCAAAAACGCATTCGTCCGCATTTTTATCCTAGAAGAACATAAGATGCTTTTTTCGCGACAAATTAAAGTCCGCGCGGATGAAGTCGCGGGTGGGAAAACTAGTAATCAATAAATGCGTAAGTATCTCAAATATATGAAAAACCATAACGCATTCGCATTAGTAATATTTATTAGCACTAGAATGAAATACATGCTTCTTTTGTCATCGCCTGTGAAATGATAATTTAGGGCGTTCTTCCCTATATTCGGAGTCGCAGTCTCTTATTTCGCACTTCTCCATAATTTATTTACTATATTTTACCATGACGTAATCGAAAAAAATATTTTTCCGAAATATTCGTAAAATTCAAACAAAACAATTTTTGAATTGAAAAATGGTTGATAGCTGCAACATAACAACAGATAACATAACAACCTTATAGGCCCTCTAGTCTATGGTAAATACAGTCAGTCTGTGAAACATTTGCATGTTGTCACTGTCTGTCTGAAGGACGTTGACATTGACATATCCAATGAATCAGTAGATACAATATCCGCTCGGTTGTCCACGCGCTGAAGACCGCAGGACCAAACTGATAACCCAAAAAAAATATGGCCGACGCGACACATCTAACCTCAAACTGGTAATTGATTGTATATGCGTTGAGACTACAGGTACTTGATGGTCAACCCACAACAAAATAAGGTCGACGCGACACATCTGGCTGCAAACTGGGGATTTATTGGGTACGTGCCGAGATCACAGGTATCTGATTGTCAACCCACAAAAAAAAGAAGGTCTACGCGACACATCTGGCCGCGCCGACTTTGCGTAAACAAACAGTTTTTATGACCACTTCATTGAGCGCTTAGATATACAAACTGGTGATTTATGGAGCTAAATAGGTACGGCACATATTTCAAGTGTTTATGTTGTGGGTTTCGAAGCAAAATAAATATATAAACACGCTTAGATTTGAATGATTATTGAGGTCAATAATGTTCAAAATCGAGTGGCAAAATTTACGTCGCTATCGAGTGGTCCGATGATCGATGAAAACAAAAAATGTGACTGTAGCGTTAGTTGCGATGATCAATGAAAACAAAAAAAGTGACTGTAGCGCATAGAATCAATCGAGCGGATATACAAACATAATGGTTGCGTTCGGTTTGTCTGAAGGACTAATATTTACTACTGCCACATTGGTCTACTTAGGAAACTCTTTATTTTGAAGTCAGCAAATCTGATAATTTGAGTATTTGTTAATAATGTGTCTATATTTTAATTAATGACTAAAATGAAATATGAATTTGTTTCCAGTATTGCCTTGTAAGGAGGAGTCAATTCACTGGGGTGGTGAAACTCCGATATACTCGATGGACAACGTGTCTCTCCTCCACTACGGCACGCAGAAGAGAGACTCCAAAGGACACCGCACTCACTTAGAGATACACTTCGCTGCACAAACGGAAGGAACCGTAGGTATCGAGCTGACGGACAAAGAAATCTCGACTTTGAATTATGCAGTATGTAAGTACATACACCACTATTGCTATAAATAATAAATTAATTAGTAGAATGTGCTTATAAACCAACCTTGTTTGTAGATTACTAGCTGCGGCTTGCGGCTTCACCACAGTGGACAGTAGTAATAGTAGTACTATATCAAAATCAATTCAGCCGTTATGGAGCTGAGTGGTTACAAACATTATTTATTATTTCATACCTTTTCATTCATACTTTCGCATTAGTAATAATTAGCACTTCTTTTGTCATTTTTGTCAACAGATGTTGGAATGAACAGCAGATACGAAAACACGATATTATATCATCATGGCTCCAAAGTTCAGGAAATTGCCACTCCTGATGTACTTCCCTCGACCCAATTCAAGTCCTATTACATTAAAATAGATGATGGTAAGTTGCACCTATTCTTAAATGTTTGTGTTCATAAAAATAATAATTAGCTAGAATCGTGCTACAAAGTCCTGCCTGGAGCTTGCATGCTTAGTAAATAAATAATTCTAATATAAAAAAATATGCTTCACATGTTTATATGGCGGTGTAGACTTCGGATTTTAAACCTTCTTGACCATCATAGTGTTGCATATCTATTCGATTGATTAGTCGATAGTTTTTCATCTTCTAATCAGTGGATTAAAATACCAAGTAACCCAGTCTTTATTTCAAAATCTAAGCTATCCAATATTGAAACTGCATCGAAATCGGTCCAGTTTTTTGTGATGCGCTAACAACAAACAAACAGATAGACAGACACAATTTAAAAAATGTTATTTTCATAGCTTAATTTAAGTGCCCAAACCATTTTCACCCGACTACGCCGAAGCAACGGAAGAGTAATGAGTTTAATAGTCTATGTATGTACGTACATTTATGTTTGAATGTGGATGTTCCACCATAGCGTCGCGCCTTTTGGTTTTGACCAGCGAGGTATCAGTCGATTCGTGTTAAGGAATAGAGTGACTTTTTTACCCGACTACAGTGAAGTAAATAGAGGGTAATTGTTTAAGCAAGAATGTCATTGGCTATTTTTTACCCGACCGCAGTCGAATTTTAGTTTATTGACTAATGTCTTGTTACCTAAGAACAGTGGACAATCAAATGGCCGGGTACCACATATTCTGATGCAAATGAATGATGTTATGGTATCAATAAATCAGTTAATATCAATACTTACTGCTTAATAATATCATATTTTAAACTAGTTGCACCCCGTGGCTTTGCGCGCGTACATTTTCGCCCTACCCATCTCTCCTTACCCCCCCCCCCCCTCCTCTAAAACTCCTACAAACAACCCCCCCCCCTTCCGCGAACGCCCCTCAGATATTATTTTTATATGAAAAATAGATGTCACTTTCACACCTGTCACTTTGACACCTGTCCCTTTGACACCTGTTACTATGACACAAAATTTGCAAAAAAATATTGCTGATGATAAACATAGATAGATAGATAGATAGGTAATACTTTATTGTGTGGGTGATGGTGTAAATAAGTTCACTCACTAACAAATAGTTATATTATATTGTTCTAAAAGGTTGCATAGGTACAATGATATTACAAAAACTACACTGCGTGTAGTTTTTGCGGAGCAAGGCGTCGTGCGCTTCGCGTCGATCGGTGTCGCAGACTGGCCTGGCCGGCCAGCTGTGTACAGTTTTATCGCGGCGCCTGCGTTGAGTGAGCGCCTAATTCGCATACATGTTATATGCCACGGCTTCGCATTGTATTTATTTTAAATGCTGGTGATATAAATATCATATCGCTGCAATACTCCCCTACCGAGACCGTTTCACGGTCGATAGTGATCTGGGAACCTGACTACTCTTCCACTTCTAGTTTTTTTTACAGGTGCGGGTTCAGGTTCAGGTGCAAGTGGTGCAGTGGTAGGTATGGCTGGAGTTACATCACTGTTTTCCAGGTAAGCGGGTTTTAATCTGTCTATAGTTACAGTGACTTCTTTGCCATTAACATCTATTTTGTATGTTTTCAGGTTTCTCTCCAGGACTCTGTGCGGTCCGGTGTAAGGTGACTCCAGGGACCTTTTAGCTGGACCTCGGCGAAGAAAAACAAAGTCAGACTTGAAGATGTCGGCAGGTAAGTAAAATGACTTCTTGATGTGCCATGATGCTGGAACTGGAGACAAAGTTTTGATATGGCTACGGAGTCTGGCGGTGAAGCTGGTGACGTCAGAGGAGATATCGTTAACAGGCACGAAGAATTCCCCTGGAAGTCTAAGGGGCTCACCATAAACTAGCTCTGCAGCTGATGATTTCAGGTCATCTTTCCAGGCGCTTCTGATGCCAAGCAGAACGAGTGGAAGTACTTCGGTCCACTGGGCGTTGTTGTGGCACATTATGGAGGATTTCAGTTGCCGGTGAAGCCGCTCGACCATTCCGTTACCTGCTGGATGATACGCCGTAGTCGGACAGTGTTTGGCGCCAAGAAGGTTGCAGATGGTCTTGAACATATGTGACATAAATTGAGCTCCTCTGTCTGTGGAAATCTTCGATGGACAGCTAAAGCGTGCTAGCCAGCTGGAGATGAATGCAGAGGCGCATGACTCAGCCGTAATATCAGCCAAGGGGTAAGCCTCAGGCCAACGGGTGAATCTGTCGACTATGGTGAGGCAGTACCTGTAACCAGAAGAATATGGTAGTGGGCCTACGATATCCATATGGATATGGGAAAATCGGTGTGATGGAGAAGGAAATGCTGTGAGAGGAGAGGCAGTATGACGGGTAATCTTGTTTCGTTGGCAGTCAGCGCATGATTGAGCCCATTTTCTACAGTCTCGACGAACACCAGGCCATACAAATCGTTCAGATATAAGTCGGCTAGAAGCTGCTGGGCCTGGATGACTCAGATTATGAAGGCTGTCAAATATCTGTCTTCGAAAGCCAGGTGGAATATAAGGCCGGGGGCTGGGCGTTGACAAATCGCAGTACAAAGTAGCCTCTGGTGTCGTGATCTTCTGAAGCTTCATTGAAGAACCTTTGATCAGTAGATCATTTAATTCTGGGTCGTCTTCTTGGTTTTTTTTCAACGCATGATAATCTATAGTTTTAATGCTTTCCACGCGTGAAAATGCATCTGCAACTATGTTCATTTTCCCGGAGATATGGCGGATGTCAGTGCAGAATTGTGCTATATAATCTAAGTAGCGATATTGGCGAGGCGAACAGTTATCTCTATTCGTGGTGAATGCGAAGGTGATGGGTTTATGGTCGGTGAAAATCGTAAATGTTCTCGCTTCTACCATATACCGAAAGTATTTAATTCCCTCATATATCGCCAATAGTTCCCTGTCATAAGGGCTATATTTCTTCTGCGCTGGTGTTAATTTCCGTGAGAAAAATCCGAGTGGCTCCCAATCATTATTGCACAGTTGTTGGAGAACAGCACCAATAGCAACATCTGACGCGTCGGTAAATAAGGCTAGCTCTGCCTGAGTATTGGGATGTGAAAGTAGTGTGGCTCTTGATAAGCTATTTTTGCTCTCTTCAAATGCGTGCTGGAGCTCCTGTGTCATATCGATAGGTGTGTTACTTTTAATGTTAGGTCCGGAGAGTGCAGAGTTGAGTGGGCCTTGAATTGCAGCTGCACCAGGAAAAAATTTGCGATAAAAATTAAGCATTCCTAGGAACCTCCGTAGCTCTTTCGCGGTGTTTGGTACTAGATAATTTTGTATGGCTTTAACCTTTTCCTCTAAGGGGCGAATTCCGTTTGGTGATACATGGTAACCAAGGAATGTAAGCTCGCTGGCACCCAGTACACACTTAGAAGTGTTTATAAGGACACCATACTTCTTAAGCCGTTCAAATAAAAATTCCAGGTGTTCCAGGTGCTGGGTCTCCGAGCAGCTGGAAATCAGAATATCATCGCAGTATCCATATGCAAATTCGAGTCCCTGCAGCACTTCATCTAGGAACCTTTGAAAGGTCTGCGCTGCATTGCGCAGACCAAAGGTCATAAAAAGGAATTCAAATAGACCAAATGGAGTTATGATGGCTGTCTTTGGTATGTCCTGCTCTTCTACTGGTATTTGGTTAAAGGCCTTGACTAAATCGATTTTGGAATATACTCTGGTACCTGAGAGGTGATAGGCGAAGTCATGTAAATGTCTGATTGGGTATCTGTCTGGTATTGTACGGGCGTTGAGACTTCTGTAGTCTCCACATGGTCGCCAGGAATCATCTTTCTTACGAACCAGGTGAAGCGGGGAAGACCAAGGGCTTTCTGATCGTCGAGCGGTACCATTGCACAGCATCTCTTCGTATTCATTCTTGGCAATTTGGAGTCGATCCGGTGCCAAGCGTCGAGATCGAGACGCCACAGGTGGTCCAGGTGTAGTGCGTATATGGTGCTTAGTATTGTGAAGTATTTGAACTGGAGTACCTGCAGGCCTTGTGATCTCGCTAAAACGACCCAAGAGTTCATGGTAAGGTGTGTTTCCAGTGAAAACCTTGACGGACAATAGTTCGCTATCTTGTTGATGAGACTGAGGTGCTTGAACAGAAAGTGTCGTAAGGCTGTCTATTAAAGTGTGGTGGCGGCAGTCGACGAGTAACCCGTAGAAGCTTAAGAAGTCTACTCCTATGATCGGCTTTGTAACGTCGGCTACGATAAATCTCCACTTATATTCACGACGAAGACCTAAATTTACATTCAGCTGTATAAATCCATATGTTGCTATTTGTGTGCCATTTGCTGCAAACAGATCGTATTTTGATTTACAACGTTTCTCACGAAGTAGCGTCCGCGGATAAGCCCAAATATCAGAACCTGTATCCACCAGAAACTGTAGCTTGGTTGTCTTGTCTGTAATGAATAGGCGGCCTTTGCACGTGTAGCAGTCATCAACCGCCGTTATTGACTGCTCTTTAAGTTTTCCGAATGATAATCACATGGCTTAACGCACTTGTTCGCTTTAGGACCAAACTTTGAATGATACCAACAGGTTGGATATTTACGGTAGCTAGACTGTGATCGCTTGCCTGAGGAAGATCTTTCACGATTGCGGTTGTGGTTGTCCTGTCTTCCTCTGGAACGTGACCTGGATCCATATTCTGCATGAGCTGTCAGCTTCTCCACTTGCTTAGTTAGTGCTGCAATCTGCTGAGCCATCAATTCCATTGATGATGCGGATGACGCAGCCGCTATATGATGTTGAGGAGCAATATCGTGCACCCTGTCGGCTAAGTCGGCCAATACATCGAGTGGTGAAGTCGGTTGTGAAGCTAGAATCGTCTGAAAGCTACTAGGGAGACGACTTGACCAAATCGTTTTCAGGAAATCTTCAGGAACATCACTACCTGCAAGATGTTTCAGGTGCCGAAGAAATTGCGATGGTTTTCGATCGCCGAGCTCCTCGTGCATTAATAATTGCTTTACCTGCTTTTCCTTGCTGGCTGACAATCTTTTGATAAGCTCTAATTTTAATTTTTCATATTTGTTTGTTGCAGGTTGCGAAACAATAATATCTTCGACTTCAGCAGCGATCGAAGAATCTAACTGTGATATAACATAATAAAATTTGGTCATGTCTGTTGTAATATTCGATATAGCGAAATTGCCCTCAACTTGAGCAAACCATATTAATTTTCTGGGTTTTTCTGCCCAGAAAGGTGGTATTCTTACACCGACACGAAACACATCCAACGAGGTTGGCGGCGTCGCTACGGTACGACTTCCCGACGCTGACGTCATGTCGTCCTCACCAGCGGCGCGCGCGTCTCCTAATTCCGCTTCACTTGTCATCGCACTAGAACATCACTTCATGTACCTTTGTGCACTTAGCGGGTCACCAGTGTGGGTGATGGTGTAAATAAGTTCACTCACTAACAAATAGTTATATTATATTGTTCTAAAAGGTTGCATAGGTACAATGATATTACGTATATAAAACACTGCGTGTAGTTTTTGCGGAGCAAGGCGTCGTGCGCTTCGCGTCGATCGGTGTCGCAAACTGGCCTGGCCGGCCAGCTGTGTACAGTTTTATCGCGGCGCCTGCGTTGAGTGAGCGCCTAATTCGCATACATTTTATATGCCACGGCTTCGCATTGTATTTATTTTAAATGCTGGTGATATAAATATCATATCGCTGCAATTGCACCTAAAAAGATATTATTACACATTAAATATAAAAAACATACACAAACTTTCTCATTTATAATTTATATGCCACTTCCGTCACCACCTGACTGTAATTTTGACAATAGTAACTTTGACACATGTCACTTTGACAATTGCCACTTTGACACCTGTCACTTTGACACGTGTTTCTTTGACACCTGTAATTTTAATAATTCTTTAATGACTCCATGATTTTTGGTTAAATTTGATTCAAAAGTGTCAAAAGATCAAATGCCTTAGGATTTTGGTTAAATTTGACACTATCCCGTTTTTTTACTAACTCCTGGTTCATTTAAGTTAAATTTCAAATTGGGTTTTTTCTCGAGTTTTGGCGACACTAATGCACGGCTATTGATAGATGGATAGAAGATTAGACGTACCCCTTGAAAACCGTATTGTACAGTTTTTTTTGTACGAAAATATTTAAAAATAATGGCATAGGGTATTATTATACGACTGTATATGAGAGTCGCTAGCATTGATGATTAATGTGGAAGTTTCTGAACTCTTGTGCATACTGACAGTATTAAGTATAGTATATGGAACAGGTTTAAATGTTTTCTTATAGTCGATACCTAATATGAAATGTTGAGTAATAACGGGTATGGCATTGGCAGTAATTATAGGATCTATACTTATAATAAAGCAGTTGGTACAAAAAATACCTTACAATACAGTATCGACTATTGAAAAATTTTAAAACTTGCTCCACATACACTACTGTCAGTATGCACAAGAGTTCAGAAACCCCCACGTTTATCATCAACACTAACAACGCTCATCTATACTTGTTTTTCTTTACTCTAAGACAACATTTACTCTAAGGTAAGGTATTTACGTTATGTGTCCAATGTATAATCAACGAGGAGCGAAGGAACAAAGTATGTTTTGAAAAATATTCATATAGTTTTAAGCCAATCATTCCAATCAGTTTGGCCACAATATTTTTTATTACATTTTTGCGGCATGTTCCTTTTAATTATTTTTTTGAAGTTTGTATACATACAAGGCAATTGGTAAAAATAAAGTCTTTTTTAACGCAACGAAAACAATCTTCATGTCTGTAGGGACATTGACATAAAGCATGGCTATCGTTTCGTAGTAAGTGCAGTTTTATTAGAATCTATATCAATTGGATGTAAAGGATAAGATTCAGGACCAGGTTTTTTTGCACTAGTGATTGTTGCAAGGTATTATTGTACGGTAAATGTGATATCAAAGGTGTGGTAGAGACTTTGTGTTGAATATAAGAAGTTGAAGGCTTTGCTAAGTCATGTAATGTAGTTGCAGAGTTGGACATTTCAATGCAAATTTTGTGACTTTTGCAAGATTCGAAGATTTCGTAGCACGATCGCACTTTGATGACTTATATTTTCAAGTAATGGGAATAGTTTTAAGTAATGAGTAGCACAATGTAGCGACCGAGTCAAGATCGTTTGGTGATAACCGTTGACCGAATTCGGGTCGCCCGCCTAAGGATATCAATTTAGACTTTTTTCGATATAGGCTCACGTAATCTTGAAAATAATGAATCTAATTCAGAGAAATAGAAAATTGCTCAATTGCTTTTTGTTTGCGTGCATCTAGGATTTTCTTCAGCTTATTATCATAGTAAGTTATTTTGTATAAAGTTATTTTAAAGATTCCCAATCTGGGATTGTTTCTTCGCGAGCTTGAAACCAATCTAGAGGAGTTCCTACAAGGATATCATAAATGTCTAACTGACTTTGGAAAATATTTCGAGCAATTGCGAATTCCTCTACTTTTTCAATGAAATCTTTTAGGCAAATTTGCCCCTTGTCGTTGTCGCACATCGTTTAATTTAGTTGCTTGATCTATTCTTAGAAATATCATGTAGTTTCTGTATAAGTATGTCAAAATATGTTAATTGAGCTTGTTATTGTAGCTCTAAAGAATGGCATTAGATACTTCCTTTTGAAGAAAATCATTTTGGATTTTCCTATGTTTCGTAACGTGAATCGGATAAAATTAGGGTTTTTTTGAAGGTTTCTTATTGCGCTGTTGTAAGTTCTGTGGTAATTCATGTTATACAAACTCTTTTTCTAATACCGATTATTAGATGCATTCATCTACTTTAAAACTATGTAGGCACGTGCAGAAATAATAGTTATACATTTCTGTATTTCGTCTATATCCTGCTCAAATGTATATGGAGTTTGTAGGTCGTGTCTAGAATAGTAAAGTGGACAACCTAGATCGTAATATTTTAGCAGTATCTGTTAGATTCACCTGAGCATTACGAGATTTAAATTTGTAGATAAGATTAAGATGCACAGGGTCTATTTTTAAGAATATGAGACTGGTATATAATATACGAGTAAGTATTTACTTACTTTGTAACGTATGTTAGACAACTAGCGCATGTTATGCTAGAAAGTGACGTATATGATCATGTATGTAACGTTATATAGCGATAGTAACGCGTTCAAATTAAATATAATAAAAATAAATAGCGCTAATGCAATGTAATAACGCGTCAATGTTAAGCGCAATTAGGAACAAAGTACGTTTTTAATTTTATCGAATATTATTGGCAAAATTAAATTGAAGCGTTACGCTTCTTCATTTATCTAACGGTGTGACCACGAGTCCGTCGCCATTATAACAACTGCAAAGGAGTGGAATGCCTTGCCCTAGTCAGTGTTTCCGGTAAATTATAACCCAGGTGTGTTCAAGTCAAGAGTGAAAAGGTATCTACTAGGCGAGCGTGCTACACCTTCGGCCACATCATCGCTTTCCATCAGGTGAAATCGTGGTCAAACAATTGCCTAGTACGTAATAAAAACAAAAAAAAAGTAAGAATATATGCTAGAAAAATGTCATGAATAATGTTTGTAAAGTCCTTAACCACTGAATGCTATGATGGTATGAAAATGTCAAATACAATAAAATATACAAAATGGTTTTAAAATTGTTATTGGATTTTCCAAATTTGATTGAGAAATATAACGACGGAATAAATTGGAATATCGTAGCAAACTTCTTAAAAAAATAGGACATATAAATTCAAAATAAATTTACACGAAAAAATACAAAAAATATCCGGATCTCTGGTCTGGGTTAGGGATAAATGGGCGCCAGGGTCACGAGGTGGTCCCCCGAGGGTTGTTCACCGGCTTAAAGGGGTGACGCTCAGTGAACAATTATATAGTACAAGAACAAGGAGGTGGAGGTAGCGTAACAGAAGAATATAGAAGTCGACAGACTTCTGGCTTAGCTGCCCAACCATTTACGATTCTTGAAAAAAGTCTTCACATTCATTTTACTGCTATCTACATCAAAATGGTTGTCTTAGTGGCAAACACAATTTCATGCATAAGATGCTAAATTATATACATAATAAATTTAGAAATTACTAGAGATAGAGAAATAATAATAAATAAATTATCAACTCTTCAATATATCTCTCGTTACCATAGAGTTCATACAACTGAAAATGACAATTAGAATGACAGATTTAATGAAAGGCGGTGATAAATATATTTGAATTTAAACATATGCGTGGACAGTACGGTGATAAACTATGATATGAGTTTTTAATAACGATAAAAAGGATGACTTCGTCATCAAACCAGGGCGGTTGCACTCCGCAACAAGTACAAATAAATTCGAGGACCCAATATTCGGGTCCGTTCAGTCGAGTGTCAAGAGTACGCTCGATGAGTCGCGCGCCTTGTACTTAGCGATAGAGCACCTACTTACGTAAAGTTATTGACAAACTTTATTCGGGTTTTAATTATGAGTACCAAGAAGAAAGCTAGAAAGTACTGCATAGCATTCGGCTGTTTGAATAGTGATAGAAATGACGAATTGTCATTCTTTACGTTTCCAAAGGATATTGAAAGGTAATAAATTGTAATACCTATAATAGGTCCTAGTTATGTAGTTAAATATTGATATTTTTTTATTACGTAGGTTCCTATAGTTTTATGTTATTTCATATGTGTTCCATACCGAAGCTACGCATATTTAAGGTTATTCCGCGCAGAAATAAAGTCGTTTATTAAATCGATCAACGTAATTTTATAATTGATTATAGTAGGTATTGTTGATCGGAACATGAATTACTGTGCTGACTTAGTAAGTAGCCCACAACTAATTAGGAATTTATATAATATATGTCTCGTATAATACCTACCTACTTTTAATACATTTTATTACGTAGGTAGCAATTTATTTTTCACTCATTAAAAAGCATGGAATTCAGATAGGCACCTTTATTCATCAAAGTGAAATACCTATAGGATATAATCATAATCAACCAACGACACGTAGGTAGGTATCTCACTAAACTTATCGGCGTTCTGAAAACGGGATAGGTAGGTAGTAAAAATGAGGTAGTCAGTCTATTCTGATAAGAATGTCATTGTATGTGATAGAACTATTTTAATTAATAATAATAAGTAATAACATAATACATTATTACTTATTTATTCTGTTACAATGTCTAAGTCATAACATATCACAGAATAATTAGTAGTACAAATACCTAGTCATATCTTAATACAATCCTACCGAGCGAAAAAGGGACAGAGCGATTCTGAAACGGTTAGAGCAATGGAAGTTCTCGCGCGTTGTGATACGGTGCAGAAAGGCTAGAAAGCCTGCACGCGGTGGGCGAGCGCCTTCTAGGTAAATATAATTGAAAGCTCGCAGCGCCGTGCGAGTTAAATTGCACTTTATAGCGTTGTAGCGAGAGTCGCCATTTATTTAAATGACTTTACTCAGTTAGCCTTCTGTACTTGTACTATTATTTATTCTGTGACAAAACCAAAAGTTTGCTACGAATTTGATATCGTATCGTTCGTTATCGTTCGTTCTCGGTGTCACAAGCTATTTGTTTACCAGACGATGGCTAAGCAATGGATTGGTTGTTCAAGTGTTCAAGTCATATAGACATTTCCTACGTACAATGGTTCAAACTAAAAACTTGGTCTGATTTTGACAAGCAAGGTATCATTCGATTTGTCTATATTTATAATCTCATAGGCTACTTATTTACCTAACTACGGCGCAAAAAAGAAGGGTTGTGTGTGTTCAAACTAAAAATTAGGTCAAATTTTGACCAGCGAGCTACCAATCGATTCGTCTAAATCAAAATAGTGTTACATGCTATTTTTCATCCCACCGTAGTTGGATTTTAGTTTTTGAGTCTTATTTCATGTTCTAATATCCTACAAATTATCTTTACAGGTAAACTGCAACTAGGCAAGGAAGGTGGCGCTTTACTTATGTCATACAATGGCACTGACCTTGGGTTACTCAACTACTACAAATTTCTTACAATCGAAGGACCAACACAAATGCGTTACTGCCCTGTTGTTGTTGAAGGTAATATACAAGTAGTATTGTTAACTTGAAACCTGTAATGTAAATACTGAATGTGAATTAGAAACAAAAACATAATAGGAACAACTAAAATAAATGGACAAAACGCGTGTAGAGTAGTATTATTATTAATTGTAACTTATGGCTCCGTAGCCACAGTTTTTCGTCTATAACTGAAAACGTGTTCATCACACAAATTGCAGAAATAAGGAGCTACATATTATTCAACGTTGGTAATAGCCAAACGGTAATATTTGATATACAATACGAAGGCACCTGGTTCGAACCTCAGCCTGACTATGGTCACTATTATAATTGCTTCCTACATTATTGTTACAGAAATGCCATATTACGCCCATGTCTGTCTGTTGAGAAATATCTCTAAAAAACTCAACCAATTATGGTTTGTTTTATTTTTACCCCCAAACACGAGAAAAGAGGGGTGCTAAAAGCCAAAGGTATGTCTGTCAGTGGATCGTAGCTCTCGATACTCTCCCTCTCCCGCGTGATAATTCATTTTACTCATTAAAAAAAACACGTCGTACGAGTAATCGTATGGTTGTTGCGCTCACTCCTTTAGTGCCACAAAGGGACAGGAATAGTCGTCGACAAAGGAGATGGAAAAAGTTTGTAAGTTTGCCGTTAGGTACGAACAGCCTTATTAAAACCTGTTATAAGTATTGTATTTTTTACTCAAATTAATCATCTCCCCTTATCCCACTATTATGTGGAAGAGTCAGTTTAACATGTTATTTTTACCATTTCTGTCTATCAGCCGTCATCTCAGTATTCACTCTCTTACACAATGTCATCTCTTAGACAATCTATCTACATCTTTTTTGTCTCATACTTCTATGTAATCACACTAATATTATAAAAGCGAAACTTTGTATGTATGTGATGTCTGTGTGTGTGGTGTGTTTATGTTTGTTACTCCTCACGCTCAAACGGGTAAAAAACGGATTTGGATGAAATTTGGTACCAGAATATAGCTTATATCCTGGATTACCACATAGGCTACTTTTAATCCCGGAAAAGTGCAGTGTTCCCGTGTTTTCATATTTCCTAAAGCAATGAAATTTGAAAACCATTTCGAGATACTGTAACGCTGATCATTATTCTTATTTTTCCAACATTTTTAGTGCAGTAACTACAAATATATTAAGTCTCAACCAAGCAGAGTTTGGTGTAATAATAAAATACAGTTGCCTGTAAAAAAATAAAAATACTACGCCACAGCCTGACTTTGACAGATAGATAAAGCCTGCCTCTAGACAGAGGGGTATGCACAGACTGGCTCGGCCTTTGGTGGAGGACCACGCTACACCGGACGACTCCCCCACCCCCTGGGACCCCGGACAAGAAAATAAGTTTTTTTAATCGTGTCCTTCTGTTTGTCTGTATGTTTGTGCGCGCATCACGTTAAAACTACTAGACCGATTGCGATTCAGTTTTCATTGTCGGATAACTTAGGGCTTGGTATCTTAATTCGATGATTAAATACCGAGCAATCGACAAAAAACTATTTGACAGCTGAACGAATTTTGAAGAAATGTAGTACATATATTGTACTTTATAAGTACTTTTGGTCCTGGAATAACATGTATGGGCTTGTTTGAAATTAATTGACCACGGGGGCAAAGCCGCGGGTATAGCTAGCTCAGAAATACGTGAACAAAAATAAACATAAATAAGTACACACATACATACATACATACATACACACATTTACAAAATGATCATTTGTTTAGATGGTTATAGACCAACATTACGCATTTTTAACAATATTACATACATGTTTCAAAAAAAGACGGAGTCTACACTGCCAAACAAACGAGTGAAGCAGAACATGGCGCCTGTAAATATGTGCGTGAGTGGATAATTTTTGGTGTTTTGTAGTTGATACACCATTTTATCACAAAATACCGCATTTGATATTTCGTGAGAACTTGTCAGAATTAACACGACTTACAACGTCGAGATCTTGCTGACATATAGTGGCGGCCGATCGTCATAATAATGGTGTAAAAATGTGTGCGTGAGGCTTGTGCGCACGAGTGTATCTGCATATCTTGGCTGCTTCACTTTCATTTTGGCGGTGTAGAATCCTTCTTTTTTTGAACATTCTTGCCGACATACAGATGTATTTGAGAGCCTCATTATTTTGAAATTGGAAAATAAGAGATTCATCAGAAATCATTTGATGTTAATAATTTGTCTATTTCTAAATTAATGAGTATGAACTTGTTACTAGAGTTGCCTTGCAAGGAAGTGACAGTAGTCGGGAGGGACAACACTACGGTCTTCTCGCTGGACGACATGTCTCACCTCCACTACGGCACGCTGAGGAGAGACTCCACCGGAAACCGCACGTACTTCGAGCTGCACTTCGCTGCACAAACGAACGGAACCGTGATAATCCGGCTGCACGAGAAAGAAAACTACTTCAGGGGTCTTCGATATATACTATGTAAGTACATACACCTACGTAATAATACTATTGCTAGAGACAATGAATTGAGTAGTAGAATGTGGTTTAAAACCAACCGAGTTTGTATAATACTAGCTGCACTTACGGCTTCACCCACGTGGACAGTGATGACAAGTATCTATAATACCATGTTTTATCAAAATCAGTTCAACCGTTACCAAGATGCAACAAACATATTTCATATTTGTACACTCATACTTTCACATTAATAATTGACCAAGTGAGCGCGAATCGCGAGCGAAGCGTCTCCGTTTCAGCTTGGGCAAAATGCTTTCGTATATCCAGCTGTCTGGATCTCTGTGCTCCTCTACAAGTCACATTTTTCAACTGATCTAGACGAAACTTGGTATACAGGTATTACAAATTTTTTGAATTTATAACCCGTCGGGGATTTTTGATAAGGATACTTCCCCCAAAAAGGGCAAAATGGGGGCTACTGAATATCTCCGCCTTATTAAATCCGATTTTGACGGGTTTTTTATTTGAATGGTAGTAACTTTAAAATGGTCTCATAAAAATTTGGTGAAGATCTGATGAAGATCTGATGAAGATCTTCAGCATAATGATCAGTATAGCACTTCAAAATGCAGTAAATTGCTCACTTTTAGGTTTCTACCAGTGGGATCAGCCCTTTACCTACTAGGTAGGGATTGATGGAGCACCTTGGTTATAACTTTTTTTTTTATTATGGACTAGGCAATCGTTTGACCACGATCTCACCTGATGGAAAGCGATGATGTGGTCGAAGATAAATGTTGTAATGTAAATGTTGGTTTTACAATAAGGTAACTAAATGGCGCTACTGTGCTCCGCTAGATTGTTTGCAAAAAAGTTTGTATTCGCGAGGTCTACAGCTCACAGAGCCACTAGTAATTATTAGCACGAGGATGATATTAAGTAATAGCTTGTTTTGTGATTATTGTTGACAGATGTTGGAGGGACCAGTAAGCAAAGCACGAGCATGCAGCATAATGGCGAACTAGTTCGGAACATTGCCACTCCCGGCATAGTTTCTTCAGCTCAGTTCAGTTCCTTTTACATTAAAATAGATGATGGTAAGTTGAACCTACGAGTATTCTTATATGATTGTGTTCTAATAAATAATAATTAATCTAGGCTAGAACTGCTTGACAAAATCCTCCCTGGAGCTTGTATGCACAGTAAATAAAGTATTATGAATTCATCATTTTATTGCTTCACTCGTTTGTTTGGCGTGTAGACCAAGTATTTTAAACCTTCTTGGCCTACAGTTAGATTTTATCCATTGTTCGGCTTTTTATCATCGGAGTTATGAAAATAATCCGTAAGTACCCCAGACTAACAGACAAACAGACAGACACGAATTTTTAAAATGTAATATTCTTGTTCAGTAGCTTATTTTATGTACCCCAGACCATTTTTTTTAATTACCTTCTTTGTACAGACTTTTTCGTTCCCATTGCTTTATTATAAGTATAGATTCCGAAGACTACAATAGACCTTTTCAACAGCCGTTATGTGACTGCATGACCGTCAAAACATAACCATATTACCGGTTCATCAGTGTACTAGTTTCTTTGAAAAACCGGGTGGGGCATTCTAGAAATCTGTGTCAGGGCGAACGGCCGTTTGTGTGTCGTGAAACGTCTACGCCACGTACAATTTGGTCCGGTCCTGGACACCTCTCGTTTGCTCTTTGGTGAAGTTTAGGGTACTGCAGTAGTAGTTGCTCTTGGACTTCTTATTTCCAGCAACGTGCCTTATTTTTATTTTAGTACGGACTGTCTGAGCGCTGCAGCCACTTGAGTGATATTAACTTTTGATCCCATCCCGTTTATTGAAATTTACTTAGCCTTAAGAAGATTTTTTATGAACTTTTTCTCATCAGTTGTATCTTCTAAACAAGATCTTTACAAAAACATCCGAATCAATATGCTGCCTCAACTAAATCGCGATTTATAACGAATTAAAGATAACAAACAAACAATTTCGCAGATTTTGCTTTGTGCGTTTTGTCCTCTGTAATGTAGTATATTTTTTTCAAAAGACAAAAAAATATCATTAAGCACATCATCGAGTTGACTATATGACCAAAAAATGACACCAAAGTTAGATCTCTGGAGCTTATAGTTACGAGGCGAGACGACATAGCCCTTTTTGTGATGGTCCACTTTTAAAACCTGGTACCCGTGTGTTTCGGATTTAAAAGACGTTTCACTTTGAAACTCCTACACTGTTAGAAGCAATTGGTCACGCATGCACATTGTGGCTTATGAAAAAGTATTTACAAATGGTTTACATTCACAAATAAAAACCGACGATTTATGATTATATTCCTCTATTATTGAAATGTGACAATACTAACAATTACATTCAGTAGTTGTATAAATAAAATTAGTCCTGTCACAATGATGTTTTATTTTAATTGGAATCAATAACTGATTAAGATTTAAGTATAACTAAGATAAATTAAATTAATTTTTAGTTTAGGTTAGTGAATTGAACAACAGAATTAATACCAATATTCTACTAATTAATTTTTCAGGTAAACTGCTGTTCGGAAAGGAAGGTGAACCTCCAATTATATCCTACCCTGGCGTCGACTTCGATTCACTCCACTACTATCAATTTTATTCGTTCGGAACTGCAAAACTCCGCTACTGCCCAGCTGTTGTTGAAGGTATACAAATACTTAAAATAATTTGAATCATGTCATGTAAATACTGATTGAATGAATGTTAATGATGACTGAATGTGAGTCAGATACAAATAATAGGAACACATGAAACAAATTGGCCAAGTTCTTGTCGAACTACGCATCGTGTAGGGTTCCAAAGATTGATTTTCTTATGTAACAGAAGAAGTATTCATTTTAAAAATACCTTATTTTATTGTATTAAATCAATAATTCCTGTCCCGCCACTTGTGACGTAAATTTGACTTACATATTTGGTGACATTGGTTAAGACCAATGTTTTCAATGTTTTCGCTCGAGTTTTTCATTCTAAGATTTTCCTAATAAGGAATTATCCATGCTACTTTTACTTCTTGTTTAATAATCTATACACTTATGTTCTTAGAACACCATAAATTACTAAGACTTTCTAATGCTTATTGTAATATATACTTTTAAAAATAATGCATTTTATAACTAATCCAGTTTTTGTCAGTGTTTATGATGCTAGGAAAACAAAGAGAAAAAAAAAATGGTTACCCTATCAACCAAAAAAATAACTCCTATAATGTCTCCTTTGTGACATCGGTCTCAAACACCGGGTTGGTGCTAAAACTCCGCGATGTGCACAACGTCACCAATGCGGGTTGGTCTAACGGTGGGGATGTGCAATGAGGAAAGTACATGAAATCCCATTTCAATTCAATGGCGCATAAAAAAGTTATTTAACTGTTTCGAACCACCCGGTCGTACAGACATACTCGTAACATATTTTTTAAATGGTGGTTAATAAAGAGCTAGGTAATATTGTAAACGTCAGTGATAGCGTTAAATTGTGAACTTAATAATCTGAGGATGCGCAGTTTGAACCTCATTCAATAACTCATTACTATCACTAAATTATTGTACATAAATAATTTAAAATTGGGTATATGTCGTGTCTGTCTGCATGTTCATAAAATCTCTGAAATTACTACATATTTTCTAAGCGTAGGCTTATT
This sequence comes from Alsophila aescularia, assembly GCA_946251855.1. NCBI lineage: Eukaryota > Metazoa > Arthropoda > Insecta > Lepidoptera > Geometridae > Alsophila > Alsophila aescularia. The sequence continues at coordinate 67,543,158 of OX276374.1, forward strand.
CCCTAGGTATTTTGTAACAGTAAAACAAAAAGCACTAAATTGAGCATTAGGTTTTAATTAATCTTAAGAGATTTGTATAAATTATGTCCATCTAGGAAGATTTTCTCAACAAAGTTGGAAAAAGTCGTCGTCTTGGTACCGAGCGGTTTTAGCTGGCACTCTGCGTAAACAGCCATTACATACACATTAAAATTATGTATTATACATTTAACTATAACCACAAAAGGTTTTCGCAAAAAAAATATACAAAAAAAGACACCAACACTAATTTTATTATGGCATTATCAAAGGAACGTTAAACGGTGAATAAAAATTTAATTTTTCGTGCTGAATTGCTAAATTATATTTTTCCTTGATAACTTCAATATTACATAGTTTTCCTCATTCAATGTAGATCAATTCTTCCTTTACAACATACTTTTTTACCCAACGAATAAGGAGGGATAGGATTTAAACTAGTTAAAAAGGTAAGACGATGTTTTTGAACACGAGCATAGGTATATAAATACTGTCCATCCCTTTCTTACTTCTCATCTGCTATTAGTTATTCTGTGGTGTCATAGTACAACGACGCGGCTGCGGGTGCGGGCGGGACGCGGGTACTCAATGTAACGTTTTGTACAAATAAATATTTAAATCAACTATTAGAGACCCCTCCGAAGCCAGAGCAGAGTGCTAGTTTTGTTAAGTTAATGTTACGACTTCGATGCGATCGCTCAAAATTGGAGCAGAATATCGTGAGGAAGCCGGCAAGTGAAAGAGCTTCACAAGACAAGGACACGTGACGTCACCAAATCTAAGTGTCCGTGAATGGAAAGCCTGAAGGAAGCTCTATGTCTCAGCAGCTGGAACATAATAGGCTAACGATGAAGTTTCAAAAACTGCCAAAAAATTAGGAAGAGACTCACAGACAAATAGTTTAAAATTTCTTTAGGAAACACGAAAAGCAAGAGATTAGATTTTTGGAAATTGAGCTATTTTAGAGCATTTGTGTCGAGGTCCATTTGTATGCAATTCATTTCATAATTCAAGAAGTTTTGACACTGTGACGGTCATTATCTAGACTGGTCTGTTCAGGTGCACTTAATCACATACGGAACCCTAAAAACCAAGCACTCTACTAAATCTTAAAATATTTGTATCTTTTTCAGGGTCTCCATGAACAATCGTAATTGTGATCGTATCGTCATCTGACACAACGCGTCCGACTTGTCTTCGACCCTCGCGATGCATCGTGCTGCAGCTATTGACATATTACGCCGTATTGGATGACTCATAATTTTGATGAAAGTCAAAATAAAAACCTTTTATAATTTTTTTTTGTTTAATTTTACCTTCAAATCATTATATTACTATTTCGGATGAGGAATTGTCACTCCAATCCATGCTGGCAACTTGAAACCAGAAGAAAATTGTCCACATTTGTCGAACGTAAAATTGGTGGCAATTTTTTTTCTGTCGTTGTCAGCTAACAAGAGTCAAATAAACCTAAGAAGCCCGTCAGACTGAGGAATGGCAAGCGGACTTGAGGTACATTGTCGATCTACACCTCCTGCGATGCTACGACCTTAGCAAAAAACTCTGACACCAGCGAACAAGCATTCATTTCATTCAAGTTTTGACGACCGGTTGGTCTCGTGGCTAGAGATCCTAGGTACGAAATCGAACGGTCGCGGGTTCGAATCCTGCAAGGTGCAATCATTTGTGTAATGAGCAGTAATGTTTGTTTCCGAGTCATGGATGTAATATTCTTATCTATGTATGTTTATCCGTTATCTAGTGCCCATAGCACAGGGTATCCTAGTTTGGGGCTAGATAATTGGTGTGGATATGTCCCGAATATATTATTATTATATTATTATTATTATTCACTACGGCTGAAGTCAACGTAGTTCTAATCACAGGAAAGACCAAAGTCATGCCCATAAAAGCGCCGAGTATCCCGCAGATTCAAGCCAGTCTTATTGGCGCATGACTCATCGTGTACATCGCCAAGGGACTTCAAACGAAACCTTAAGTGGTATTATGGAGCAACTTGAAAACCGTATAGCACCTAATCAGTAACGAATCCGTTAAATTCACTCCATAATGATGTATGCATATACTCAGCGAGATAGCGGAGCTAACTCTTGTAGAACGATGACCGCCAATCGCAATTGTCTAGGATTCTAAATGTAGTGGACGAAGTGACTCACGCAGGAAACAACAGTTGCGAAAGAAATACTGTGGTTTTTGTGTTGATTCGATTCACGTGGAGGTCATCGCTACGATTCACGTGGAGGTCATCGCTACTCTAAGCACTGACTCGGTCATCATGGCCGTTATACAAATGGCTGCGCGTGTCCGCTCCGGCGCACTAAATTTATAGAGTTACCGAAAGTGCTATACTACGAAATTACTTTGGTATGATAAAATAACTCGTTTATTCTTAGTTTCAAACAAAATGCTTTATAGAAGAATATGGTACTCCTTGATTTTTTTAATGTGGCTTAGATTTCATCCTTCATTTTAGATTTAGTAAAATGATGCATATATTAAAAATGAAATTAATTTAAATTAATAATTTATTTGTCATGCTAAATAATGTAGCAATATGTACATAATCACAGCACAAGGTGCGATCTTTTAGTCAACTAGATGAATTGTTGTTTTGTATGTAATAACTGTATCCAATCATGTACTTTACCACTAGGTAAATCGCATGATTGGATACAGTTATTTATGTAATATAACATATCAAAGTGTAGAAACAATAAAAGTCATGGGGGCTACAACAAAATCGTTTCGCTCTCAGTACCGCATGTGCTGGCCGCCCTAACTTCCGATGGATAAGGGTTTTGTTTGTCCATTCAATGTTTGTCCGCGATTATAACTCTACAGAATAATAGTCACTAATTATTTTTGATTTATAATATTTTTTGTGTATATAAATAAAGTGTTGGTAAAAACTGTGTTTTTTATTTCATGAAGAAGGATTGTAAATACTGAATGCAGTATTATACCTACTGCGCTATCTTCTGTATTGTTAACTTAACACTCTTTGAGATTTTAACTGACTCACGGGATAGGATTATAATAGTTATTCATTGTCACTGGTCAAAATAAGTATTAGTGACTAGTAGATCCCGCGCGGCGTTGCCTTGCTCGGTAGTGCAAAGATTGCCTGATTCAACTTTCAATCCCACTGGTACTCCCGTTCGCGGTATAAGTATGTCTGGCTTTCCATATTGTAACTTGCAATATACTTACATCCAAAAATAGTTTAGTAAGTTTAAAATGTTTTGTCTGTTGTGTTTAAGTTTCTTTCACGCTAAAACTGTGGGATATATTAAAATGCATTTTTTTTATATTGATTTTGAGGTTACCGATATAGCTCTCAAAGTTTGCAAGTTCACGTGGCAATGGGCAGGCCATATAGTTCGCAGAACCGACAACCGCTGGGGAATAAAGGTTCTCGAATGGCGACCACGAGCAAGCAAGCGAAGTCTGGGGAGACCCCCCACACGATGGAACGACGACATTGTGGCCATCGCAGGAAGTCGATGGATGGAGGTGGCACAAGATCGCTCGTCATGGCGCTCTTTGGGGGAGCCATATGTTCAGCAGTGAACTTCTAAAGGCTGACATGATGATGATTATGATGATGATGACCCGCGTCTTCACACACGTGGTCATTGCTCTAGGCTAAAAGTACTCTATGTGTTCCAAGACCTAATATACCAATATACCAACTTTTGATCAAAATTCCTTCAGCCCTCAAAAATATATTTATTGATTGCTCGGCTTCTACACAACAAATTTATGAATGTGTTATATTCTTGTTCAGACTTTTCGTTCTTATTGCTTTATTATAGAATAGGTATAGAAGATAAGTATATAAAGATAGATTGTGATATTGAATAATTATCCTTCTAATTTTTAATAGTATTGTGAGCTGTAGACCTCGCGATTCTGTCTTTGCATAGCTTACAACTGAATAAATATTCAGTTCATTTAATAATGATACTCATAACTATTATTCCTTTAATTACTAATTGCTTTGTGAGCTGTAGACCTCGCGATTCTATCTTTGCATAGCTTACAACTGAATAAATGTTCCGTTCATTTAATAATGATACTCATAACTGTTATTCCTTTAATTACTAATTGCTTTGTGAGCTGTAGACCTCGCGATTCTATCTTTGCATAGCTTACAACTGAATAAATGTTCCGTTCATTTAATAATGTTACTCATAACTATTATTCCTTCTAATTACTAATGGCTTTGTGAGCTGTAGACCTCGCGATTCTGTCTTTGCATAGCTTACAACTGAATAAATGTTCAGTTCATTTAATATTGATACTCATAACTATTATTCCTTCTAATTACTAATCGTTTTGTGAGCTGTAGACCTCGCGATTCTGTTTTTGCATAGCTTACAACTGAATAAATGTACAATTCATTTAATAATGATACTCATAACTATTATTCCTTCTAATTACTAATGGCTTTGTGAGCTGTAGACCTCGCGATTCTGTCTTTGCATAGCTTATAACTGAATAAATGTTCGGTTCATTTAATAATGATACTCATAACTATTATTCCTTCTAATTACTAATGGCTTTGTAAGCTGTAGACCTCACGATTCTGTCTTTGCATAGCTTACAACTGATTAAATGTTGAAAATGATGTTGAAAGATGATGTTAAATGTGATGAAATTTAGTATCCAATGTTCTACCTCGTAGTATGAACTCAAATCAACCGAGTTTCAGTTAAATTAATTCAGTAGTTTCAGCGTGATGCACGTTCAAAATACTGACAGACAAACAGACAGACAGACAGACAGACAGACAGACAAACATACAAAAATGAGTAAACACTGTTGGCTTGAGAATCGAATATAAAGTACCCTCCAAAAAATATTATTTATTACTTTAAAATTAACAACACTCTGGAATTCCTGCAAGAATCCTTTATTTTTTCAGGATAATAGATCCTTAATTTTAACCCGTCATATAACTTAAGACGGTGCCAAGTTGCATCAAAACCCGTCCATTAGTTTCTGCGTGGTACGTGTTCTTTTAAAAAAGTTTCAATCCCTATCCTGTAAGAACCCATATTTTTTTCTGGATATAAAGTATCCTACCTCGTAGTATGAACTTAAATCATACCAAGTTTCATTTGAATTCTTCCAGTAATTCTGGCGGCGTGATACGCGGCCAAGAAACAGACAGACAGACATACAGACAAAAAATAAATTATCGAATATAGAGAAACCACAAAAATAAAATTCTAAATATCTTCAATGTACAGAATTTGGACCCATATCCTGCAGGAACCCTTTATTATTTTGGGATGAAAACTATTTTCAATTTTCACCTATCATATAAACTATGACTGTGGTAAGTTGCATCAAAATCCGTCCAGTAGTTTCAACGTGATAAGTATTCGTTGAAATAACTTTGAACCCCTATCCTGCGGGAACCCTTTAATTTTTCGGGATGAATAGTATCCTATGTCCTACCTCGTAGTATGAGCTCAAATCATACCAAGTTTCATTTAAATTCATTCAGTAGTTTCGGCGTGATGCCTAGCCAAGATACAGACATACAGATAGACAGACAGACAGACAGACATACAAAAATGATAAAAAATACAGATTTAGCTTCAGTATAGAATAAAGAGTACCCTCCAAAAGAAAATTTCAAAATATCTTCATTGTACAGAATTGCACCCGTTACAGTTTTATTATAAGTATATATAGATAGATATAGATTATAGATAGATATAAATATTAGATTATTAGATATTGGATATGGGATTGGTAGTGAGATATACCATTCATAATTTCGCTTCTATGGTTGGCTGTGTTATAATCACTCAGTCATACTTACGTAATGCCATGCAATCATTATATCCGTAAATTCTAATCAATTACAGAAACTTTTTTTTTTTTACTAAAATCAGTCACCAGTAGGCCGAGGAATTATAAATACCACTTGGAGTATGAAGGTATAATAAATTATATTTACCTACATTTTTTAATTTTATCTATATCTGTCTATCTATACTTATTTTTTTACTTAAAAACTGGGGTACTATATATCTCAATCCAATAAGTAGAAGCCGAGCAATCGATAAAAATATATTTGAGGGCTGAAGGAATTTTGATCAATTGTTGGTATATTGATATTTTAGGCCCTGGAATAGCATAAAGAGTACTAAAAATATATATATCAGCTAGTATATATATATCTATATTTATTTCGAGTTAGATTTGGGTTTGGTTTCCTTTTGAAAACTTTGGAAAATAAGCCGTGAAAGAACCAAGAAGGAACATTCAAGTACATTGTACATTTTATAGTTTACAGGTATTACGGCTACCATAACTTGAATGAGATGATGGACATCAGGCTGCAAGTGTTCGAGATGCACCGTCATCTGTTTCATAACAAGGATGTTCTAGACATCGGCTGTAATGTCGGACACATAGCTTGGGAGGTACCGCTATCGAGATGAATTTATTGAACCATAACTTCTACTTCATCATCCCATTGTGCCGAGGTAGGTGCGTAAATCTATACGACCTTAAGGCTATACCTTTCGGTCAGCTTAAAAATCAGGTACGCTACCCTGATATTTTAACAACATTATCAATGAACACTTTATTGACGAGGAACTCCACGCCACCTTGATACTGCTGATCGCCCTCTCGGAAGTAGAGTAGGTGTTATTGATTCCAGAGTTATTGTGTCTTCCCCCTCTCTTCAGCATTAATTTAACCCTAAAATGTGCCACCTTGTGACGTATTTAATTAACACACTGATTTATTAACAAAAAAATATTTCATATGAAATTAAATTAACACAAGTACCAAACACAGCCACATTTCCCAGCCAAGGAAGAGCGAGAGGGAGGGCTCTGAGCAACAGAGCAAGACATACACAGAAAGACTGCGTTCATTATATTTAGCTTTATGAGTATATCACAATCGCCGCCACATAACAGAAGCAAGCTACAGTCAATCCTGACAGAGTAATAACTAACATTATGGATATAGCAGACAAACAGTTTGCTATATATAGTGTTTTATATAAGGTTGAAATTCTGTATAGTTGCACTCCTCCTCAGCCATAAATAAAATTATAACCTTAGAGCAAAGATATCATAATGCTTATGTACCTTAATAATAATAATTATAATAAAGCCTTTATATTTCCATATCCCTTAACTTTAAAATTCAAATGTTGCTAGTACAATGTTTATCTTAAAAACTAGTTGTTAGTAAAGTTGCAACTAATTCTATGGGGATATGGACCCCTTCTTGGGTGAAGGCCTCCTCCAACTTGTTCCATGACTCTCGATCGCTACCCAGAATCATCCAATCTTTCCCTGCATTTTCAATTATGTCATCAGCCGCTTGCTTGGCCTGCCAACATTCCTTTTCCCCTTTGGTCCGTTCTATTATGTAGTTTGTATAGTCATTGTGTCATTTTAGCGTGAGATAAGACCAGCCCATTTGCACTTCAGTTTCAGAGCGTATGTTAGTGCATCAGTTACTTTTGTTTTCCTTCTGATTGAGTAAATTAAGTCTTCTAAATTCAAAATTAGATTTAAGAGTGTACCTTCAGAATAGGTTAACCAGTTTGACACGTCTAAACTTAAATAGAGAGAATTTTAAGTTTAGTCTATTAAACTAGTTAGGAAAATGAATAAGTAAGTACAATATATTTAAACATTATATTTATCACGCATAGGTAAGTACTTAATTGCCTACCTAATTAAGTAGATAAAATAATTTAAATCTCTAAGACTTGTTTCAAATGTCGTTAATATTAACATAACATACAAAACTTTGAAGCTTTATAACAATTATTCCTGGCCTCTCCAATAAAAAAACATTTTTATTGGAGAGGCCAGGAATAATTGTTCATTTGTTTCATTTTTGTCCGTCTGTCAGTCAGTCATTCTGTATATCTGTCTGTCTGTATCTTGGCCGTACCTCACTCTGAAACTACTGAATGAATTCAAATGATACTTGGCATGATATGAGTTCATACTACGAAGTAGGACATTGGATACTTTTCATACCGATAAATTAAAGGGTTCTCGCAGGATATTGGTTGAAAGCTATTTAAAAGAACACGTATCACGCTGAAACTACTACTTTCCATAGCTCGCTGAGCAACCTTGAACTTATGGAGCAGTCTCACCGTGAGTGTCTACGACTCAGCTCCGTAGGTCATGACTGGTAGGACGCACGCATTAAAGAATTTCGTCTTCAGGCACTATGGTATGGACGATAAGAATACTTGACGAAGTTTATCGAATTCCTCCCATCCCAGCTGAATTCTCCTATTGGTTGTCGAAGTTGTTTCTACCTCATTACACAGTTTGCCTGAGGTAGACATATTCCTGAACAACTTCAAGCGGTACACAATTAAGGCGATTATAGCCTCGAATGTCCTTGAGCGTTTGGGAGGAGCATAGGCGAACATAGTGCCTCACCGCGCGCGCCCGCTAACCTCCCCGATGTCAACGAGTGTCGTAGCGCATGCATGCAGAAGCGGCGTGCGACGCATTTTGTCTTAGGCAGTTTTATGACGCTAACTACTGAGTGAAGATAGATCAAGAATACATACAATATTTATGTTGTGAGTATGAATGCTATTGTACAGTTTTGCGATATTGTTCATTATTCTTTACTTGAAATATATAGATATAATTACAGTTAAAACCGTTGACGTCGACATCGTTTAGAACCACAACGGTTATATTGACCAAAATCATAGGTCCCGGCTGAATTGAATATGATCGCCTTATAAAAAAACACTGCTTTCTACGACATTGCTTCGTACCTCATCGAGCAACTTTATTTAACTCATATTTTCGGAAAATTGTATCTGTTAGAACGAACAGTTGTATAGTTAACAATTTGGTCAATGGCTATTATGATCGCAAAAGTAAACAAACACGTGTCTAGTTTAGGGTCTCTTGTAATTCTCAGAAACAACAGAAAAAAACTAACTTATGACTATACCGCTCTTAACAGTGGTAGTTTTTTTATCCAACTGTCATACCAAATTTTATTTTGTTTTTCAAAACTCGTTAAAATGCAATTCCCTGACATACATAGATGGTAACTCAATAGTTTCATCTGCTACTCATTACTTATAGTGCGACTTCTGTTTATCTTCAAAATTTTCTTTATCCTCACTTTTCTGTTTCTTTTGTGTCTTGCTCAGGTTATCTTGGTTCTCTAGATATTTCCGCTTTCCCTTATTTTGTTTTTCATCGACCGCGTCTTGAATGAACTGAGGATGTCTTATTTTCTGATTTTGAGGGTGCCTGGGATCGACCAGTTTAGGAAGCAGACATTCTGTGTAAAATGTACATAATTTTTCCTCCATTTCGTTTGCCCAAAAGTTATCATCTTTGAAAATGAATTCTTTCCATAGAGGTTGATCCTCTCCCGTTCAAATGGCAAACAAACAACGAGATCTTTTGGTGATATGTAATTGTCCCTGTATTTGAAAATACCAGTCATGCGTTTGGTTTATGACCATTTCTCCCTGACTATTTACTTTGTAGTTTTTTTTTTCTACAGCTTCCCTGACGCTTTTATTAAGTGCCCCATAGCACTTGATTTTGACTATGGTGTCGTCTCTAATCAAGCCATCGGGTGTGGCTCCATGATATTGGATTACTTCATCTATAAAAAGCCCACAAGGTGTAATTTCGTCATTTTATTGTTTTGCTAGCTGTTCAAAAAGCTTTTTTTTCGTTCTCTTTTCCATGCTTTATGAACGAAAGTGAGATATAGCTTCTTTGTGCAGTATATCCTTTACAAGATTAGAGCCACTTATGCTCATTCGTGTTTTCACCACTCTCCCAAAGTTTGAAGCAGTTAAAAGGCTTCACCTAAGCTCTAACCACTCACAGCAAGAACTTTGTAAAACGGTGTCTTGCTCAATTTTCTGCCTTTCTTCTTTGCTCTTTTTCAAGTTCTGTACGAAAGTTTATTTTTGTTTTTCAAAGATTTCAGCAGACATATCATGCTTTTCATAATTTTCGCCATAACTGTTATCTCCTGCTTTCGCAAATAATATTCTGTTCTTTTTCCTCTGAAATCTTCTCAGTGCTGTCATCCGTTTTATTCTTCTGTCTTCTAACTTTCTCACGCTGCCTCGAGGACTTCGTCTTGCTATGGATTTGTACACAGTTGTCAGTACTTTGTGTGTGTTAAAGACACTACAGCAGCATGGCACCTGGCTTGGTAAGAGCCACTGTTGCTGAAGTTAAGTCTTTTGCCACCGACTAGGCGTGTGTAAATCAGGTCTGAACCGGTTCAAATATTCAGATCATAGTGACTTGATCTGTTGAGCTGCAGCTCAAATGCAAAACAGACAGCTCACAGCTCGCGGTTTGAGGCAATGGTATTGTCAGTCAATTTGAGCTGTTTATGTGTGGTAATTCTGATTCATTTTGTTGTTCGCGGCTCGCGCAGTTCACTCAGCTCGATAGTCTTTGTTGAGGCAATGGTATTGTAGTACTAAATTTGAGCTGTTTATCTGTGGTTAGGCTGATTCGTTTTGTTTGTTGTGAGCTGGCGTACAGAGGTCCGCGCCACGAAAGAAGTCGCTAACCACAGTGAGTCACAGTATAGCGCATCACAGATGTACAATTGATCTGATCTGCGAGCCGGCTCGCAGCTCCAGCTCAAATACTTGAACTGTGATCTGATCTGCAGATCACGATTATCTCTTGAGTTACCCATGTCCACCACCGACAAACTTAGCCACAATGTTATTATAGCGCTCCACACTGTTGTTGTCGTCTAAAAATGACTGTAAATGTTTATAAATGTACAAATGTTCAACAAGACAATAATAGACGATAGACCATAGACAACACAATAATACAGCTTCCACTTGCAAACAAACTATCACTACTAATACTATCAACGTCCAAGCGTAAACGAACAGCCCGAATGTGCTATCTGCGCTATTTAGTCTTTGCCACAAAAATGCAGATCGGAGCGAGCCAACATGCGACACAACCTCCCCGTGCGAACGATACAGTGAGACTGGCCGGGCGGCTGCCGCCCGCGCCCGTATAGGTAAAAACATGGTGTTAATGATTTATTCCAACAAAAATAATTATTTAAAAAAATAAAACTTAATTTTTATAAACCATTCAATTTGCTATAATTTGGCGAAAGAATAATTAAAATCGCTTCAAGCGTTTAGAAGTAGAAAGAAAATTCTTGCGTAAAATAAGAGGATGGATATGTTTTTTTAATGTCAAAACTAACAGTAATAATAAAAAAAAAAACTTAAAATATATTTATAAACATATGTCACATATCACATAATTATTTTTTTTTACATTTGGACTATCCTTTTGGGAGAAGTAGGCCTTCAAAGAGAGGTCTATTTTGTGGTTTGGCGTAACCATTCGCCAACAGGTCTCGGGGTAATAAGGTCGTTGAACATAGCCTTGGTTTTGTCCATGTTCATCCCGAGACCGAGACGTCTCACGGTGGGCCCAAATTGAGAAAATAGTGACATAGTTTTTTTTTCTTAATTTGGCCTATTATGTTTATACCAATCAATAGAACTCCACAATCTAACTCGATACTGACCCACAACTTTTTTTCTTAAAATGAATACTTGGCGAGAAAATAGACTATGTTTAAAAACTTTGTATTGATTGACAACATACAAATTCTCTGAATATTTTTTTTCCTCAAAATCTTTAGCCGTTATCGCCTTGTCACTACTAAGGTATCATTGCATGGCTGTTCATCTTTCATATGACACTATAAACACATGCATCCACCCGTATTTTCCCCTGATAAATGCCACAGAATATGGGTACTTTTTGTATTACCGCGCACAACGAAATTTAAGTTTTTTTTAACGAATTCGCCTTTATTTTTATGACAATCGATAGAACTCAATAATATCACATGAATCTATATATTTTTTTTCTAAAAACGAATATTTAACGAGAAAATATTCAATGTTTATAAGTGTTGTTTGAAGTGACACCTATTATGCTCCGTTCCTGAGTTTTTTTTTGCCATCATCGCCCTGTCACTACTTAGGTATAATTATATGGCTGCTCATTTTTCATAATTATGACACTATAAACACATGCATCCACCCGCATTTTCCCCTGATTAATGCCACAGAATATGGGTACTTTTTGTATTACCACGCAACGAAATTTAAGTTTTTTTTAAGGATTTCTTTTTATGCCAATCGATAGAGATCTTAATAATATCACTTGAAACTATCATATTTTTCTTAAAATTAATATTAGCGAGAACATAGGCAATGTCTAAAAATGTTGTTTGTAGTGGCACCTATTATGCTCCGTTTCTGAGAATCTTTCACCGTCATCGCCTTGTCACTACTTAGGTATAATTATATGGCTGTTCATTTTTCATACGACATTACAGACACATGTATCCACCCGCATTTTTTCCTGATAAATGCCACAGAATATGGGAACTTTTTGTGTTACCATCCAACAAAAATCAGAGGAAAATGCGGATGGATGCATGTGTTTATAGTGTCATATGAAATATGAAAAGCCATATAAAGATACCTAAGTAGTGACAAGGCGATGAAAGTGCAAGGTTCTGAGAAACAGAGCATAGTTGGTGTCACTCCATACAAAGTTTTTAAACATTGTCTATTTTCTCGCTAAATATTCGTTTTAAGAAAAAAAGTTAGCGGACAGTTTCGAGTTACATTGTTGAGTTCTATCGATTGGCATAAACATATAGGCCAAATTAAGAAAACAAATGCTTTGTCACTATATACTCAGTTTGGGACCACCGTGCGTCTGAAAGAGTCAGCTAGTTTGGTCAGCATTTGTTCGAGAGCCTGTGGTGACTGTGACAAGGACGATGTCATCGGCAAATCCTAAGTGTGAGATGTACTCGCCATTAACGTTTATGCCTGTTCCTTTCCAGTCCAGCGTTTTAAACATATCTTCAAGGGTGTTAGTGAACATTTCGGGGATATCACATCCCCTGCCTCACTCCCCTGCGCAATTGGATATGCTTATTAGTCTGCTGGTTCTGTACTTGAACAGACACAATTTACATGATTGTTTAAAATTGAGGATACTTTTTATCCCAAAAAACATAAGGGTCCTTGCGGGATAGGGATCCAAATTTATGTTCATTTTGAAGTAATAAATATCCATAATCTTAATAACGAAATAAGTACTTTGTTAAATACAGTCAATGAATAAGTACGAAAAAGTCTGTACCAAAAAGATTATAAAAGAAAACGTCTAGGGTACTTAAAATAAATCATTAATAAAGAACATAACATTTCTTTAAATCATCTCTTTCTGTCTGTTTGTTTGTTTGTTAGCGCATCACGTAAAAACTACTGGACCGATAATATTGCGAATTTCATTGTTGGACAGTTGAGGGTTTGACTTAAAAACTGGTCTAATTGGTATCTCAATCTGATGAGTAGAAGCCGAGCAATCAATAAAAAAAAACTGATTAAGAAATTTTGATCATATGTTGGTACGAGTATATTAGTATTTTAGGTCCTAAGAGTACTCAATGTGTAAATAGCACATAGAGTACTTTTAACCTGGAGAAATGAATGACTAGGTGTGCGTGCGAAGCCGCGGGCACACCTAGTCATTCATAAGTTCAACTATAGAATAGTATGCTTTTTCAATAAGGAAACTTTTCAGTTTATCTATCTATATCTATCTATCTACCAATCTATCATCAATCAATATTTATAATAAAGCAATAAAGGTTCTTAATACTAGGGTAATCGATAAAAAACTTTTTGACGGCTAAAGGAATTTTGATCAAATGTTGGTACATTGGAATAGCATTTTATGTCTTGGAATAGCACGTAGAATACTTTTATCCTAGAGAAATAACCACGCGTGCGAATTTGCGGGCATCAGATTGTTGATAATATAGCACGAACATTGTTTCAATCAGATTTTCATTATCACGTGCACTTAATGCGGTGCGTTAGAGTCGATATTGCTATGAAAATCTGATTGCAACAAATCATATTGGCTTACGGAATTGCACTGCAGAGCCCAAACCAAGGAATATGGTCAGCATTATCTGTTATTCTATGATTTTGTGGTACCATTCTAGTCATAGAAAAACAAAGCGTAATTCAAGATCTTTACTTGGCATAAATAAAAAGATCATCGACCATAGACCACTGAAATACTACCTTATGTGTCTTATATACCTCTTTTTAGATTACTACTTTTTATATTTATTTTTCCTGATTACCAATTTTGATTTGTTTTTTTAATGTATTGGTAAAAAAACAACTTTTTTATGCATTATATAACATCAATATACACGAAATGTCCCGTGAAAGTGTCGGACAGGTCAAATCTGGACATAATTATTTTGTTAAATATCACTACAAGTGTAATTCACCAAGGAGGTTGAATTACGCTTACTGGCCACAGTGCAAACAACTAAACATATCCTCGAAATAAATGTCAAACAATACAATGACATTTGATTGGTTTAAAACACCAGACATTTCCTTCGCGATTGGTTTAAAATGACTATTTATACCGTTAGTGTTATAAATATATTTGTTTCACCTCTCTGAAGTTAGTAACGTAACGTAACAGTCTAATTAATGTATTCCTCGAACAGTTATTAGTAAATTTATCTCAAAGAGAATACAATACGTGAGAAGAGACTAAACACCATAGCGCAAAAAATACCTAATATATGTCATAACAGGGATACCTCTATAATAAACTTTAAAATGTAAAATCGACTTCCAAAAGAATAAAATAATCTTATATGGGAAACAGTTAAGGAAGTCTGTGCCGTTGATTTGGTTAAATTTCAGAAAATTGGGCATTAACTTCCTTAATTGTTCCGACTAAAACAGACTTCCAAAAGAACAAAATAATCTTATATGGGAATATAAGATTACTTTATTCTTTTGGAAGTCTGTTTTTACATTTTTTAAAGTTTATTTCATTTCCTTATTTTGAGTGGCGTGAACATTACGAGCACATGCAAATGCGATTACGGCAATCGCAAGTGATTTGCTGTTATCCATTGAGGAGTTCCTTTGTATCTACGAAGGACTGTATCAGATCTTCACCAAATTGTATACATGGAACCATCTCTAAAGCATATCAAATTCTATAAAAAAAAACTTTGAAATCGACTAACATTTGACGGAGATATCGCGTCATAAAGTGGGAAAAACTTAATAAAATTAAATCATTCCCTAATTTTCAACCCTTAGAGATGGAATATTTTCATGAAATTTAAATGGGACTACCCCAAAGGCAAACCCTATACAATAAAAAAAAATATTTTTGAAATTTATTAACAATTGCCGGAGATATCGCGTAACATACATACAAAAAAAAAACATATGGGTCGAATTGAGAACATACTCTTTTTTTGAAGTCGGTTAAAAAGTCCACCTGACGAAGTAACATTTTATAATCAGTTGTTCCAACTAAAAGAATGGAGTAGTGATGTACAGCCTAATATTTATAATCAGTTGTTCCAACTAAAAGAATGGAGTAGTGATGTACAGCCTAATATTTATAATCAGTTGTTCCAACTAAAAGAATGGAGTAGTGATGTACAGCCTAATATTTATAATCAGTTGTTCCAACTAAAAGAATGGAGTAGTGATGTACAGCCTAATATTTATAATCAGTTGTTCCAACTAAAAGAATGGAGTAGTGATGTACAGCCTAATATTTATAATCAGTTGTTCCAACTAAAAGAATGGAGTAGTGATGTACAGCCTAATATTTATAATCTATCGATATCGACAAATGACCCACTAGCCTACAGATGTTTTTTATTTCACTGATTTTCAAAAACCAGTGGTGAAAGGTTTCGTTTATTATGTTTTTGTACAATAAAAATGCTTTAATATAAAACGTAATAAAATAATTCTAAAAATTAAATATAGTAGAAAATAATACTCACTAGTTCACAAAATGTAGGTACATTGCTTTTATTAGATTCTAGTTAATCAAAATCTTTCAAAATTATAAACTGTTCTCCCATATATTCCCGCTCCATACTGTCGCTTAACACTTGACAACCGTGTTGCCAGACTAATTTCCATTAATTTCTAGAATATTCGTTACAAAATAATACAAAATAACACCTAAACTTGCAACAATTAAAATAATTATTTTAAATATAGCTAAACTATTTTAATCCAATCTCGTAAGTCATTTAATATCTCAAACGTGTTAAATTAACAAAAAATACAGAATATAGCACAGTAGATATACTGATTTCAGTTAAATTACAATAATTCAATGATATAATAAACACAACTTATTTAAAAATACACAAAAAATAATAACTACAAATCAAAAAAAAAAGTAACTATAGTATTATTCTTTAGAGAAATTATTGCGGGAAATACTTAGATTATGACCCTAATCAATCGGAAAATGGAGCATTTTCTACTGTCGAATATCACGTGGCGGTACTGAGAGCAAACTTATTTTCTACTGTCGAATATCACATGGCGGTACTGAGAGCAAACTTATTTTCTACTGTCGAATATCACGTGGCGGTACTGAGAGCAAACTTATTTTCTACTGTCGAATATCACATGGCGGTACTGAGAGCAAACTTATTTTCTACTGTCGAATATCACGTGGCGGTACTGAGAGCAAACTTATTTTCTACTGTCGAATATCACGTGGCGGTACTGAGAGCAAACTTATTTTCTACTGTCGAATATCACATGGCGGTACTGAGAGCAAACTTATTTTCTACTGTCGAATATCACGTGGCGGTACTGAGAGCAAACTTATTTTCTACTGTCGAATATCACATGGCGGTACTGAGAGCAAACTTATTTTCTACTGTCGAATATCACATGGTGGTACTGAGAGCAAACTTATTTTCTACTGTCGAATATCACATGGCGGTACTAAGAGCAAACTTATTTTCTACTGTTGAATATCACATGGCGGTACTGAGAGCAAACTTATTTTCTACTGTCGAATATCACATGGCGGTACTGAGAGCAAACTTATTTTCTACTGTCGAATATCACATGGCGGTACTGAGAGCAAACTTATTTTCTACTGTCGAATATCACATGGCGGTACTGAGAGCAAACTTATTTTCTACTGTCGAATATCACATGGCGGTACTGAGAGCAAACTTATTTTCTACTGTCGAATATCACGTGGCGGTACTGAGAGCAAACTTATTTTCTACTGTCGAATATCACATGGCGGTACTGAGAGCAAACTTATTTTCTACTGTCGAATATCACATGGCGGTACTGAGAGCAAACTTATTTTCTACTGTCGAATATCATATGGCGGTACTAAGAGCAAACTTATTTTCTACTGTTGAATATCACATGGCGGTACTGAGAGCAAACTTATTTTCTACTGTCGAATATCACATGGCGGTACTAAGAGCAAACTTATTTTCTACTGTCGAATATCACATGGCGGTACTGAGAGCAAACTTATTTTCTACTGTCGAATATCACATGGCGGTACTGAGAGCAAACTTATTTTTTGTTGTTTCTCTACACGTTGTCATGTTATTTATCATAAGTAACTTTGTATCCAATTATGACCTTCACCTCTAACATACAAACAACGATTCGTCTAATGGGCCTACCACACGCACAAGCTTCACCACAGTTTTGCATGCGCAGGCCGATTTGTACACGGAACACCGTGCGTGTAGTTGGTAAAAACTGTATCACGCGCCAACCCCACAGCGCGGCTTGCACACTTTCGACTTGCTTGAAATTTTGCCTGCGCAAGCCCGGTCTGCGCGTACTTGTCTGTGCGTGTGGTTGGGTGTTCAGTGTTCACACCGCAGTCGAGGCTAATCGTCCTTCGGTGAGGTACGTGGTCGTTCGTTACGTTAAAAATGGCAGTTTTGCGTACGTACAATCGCGAGTTCATGTCTGAATTTATAAGACTATACAAAACTTTACCTGCACTCTGGAAAATTAAAACGAAGGATTATTTTGACCGCAACAAAAAGAACGATGCCTATGAAAAAAATGATAAATAAAATGAAAGATGTACAACATAACATAACAATAGAACATAATCTATACAATAATTCGCTTATTATGTACATATCCTATCTTTATTAAACGGTTTTATTTAGCTTGACCAGTTTGTTGTTGTTTGTTTGTCGTATGAGGTAGTGCTGGCTTCTAGTGTCAGAGTTTGTCAGGCCGCCCGAGGGCCTCTGACATGGCTTTGTTGTTGTTTGTTTGTCGTATGAGGTAGTGCTGGCTTCTAGTGTCAGTTTGTCTGGCCGCCCGAGGGCCTCTGACATGGCTTTGTTGTTGTTTGTTTATCGTATGAGGTAGTGCTGGCTTCTAGTGTCAGAGTTTGTCAGGCCGCCCGAGGGCCTCTGACATGGCTTTGTTGTTGTTTGTTTGTCGTATGAGGTAGTGCTGGCTTCTAGTGTCAGAGTTTGTCAGGCCGCCCGAGGGCCTCTGACATGGCTTTGTTGTTGTTGATTTTTGTTTGTTTGGGTCAAATCTACTAATTGACATTTTACCCCCTTCCTTTTGACCGATTGATCTGAAATTTAGTATACATGACAATACAATTACGTATATTCAGTATCATTGTAAATCCAAAATGGCCGCCACCACAAAATGGCAGATTACATATTTTTTAAGCCTCTCAATGTTGGTATCAAATGAAAGGGCTTAACTAGTAGAATATAGTACACTATAAAAATTCTAAATCCAAGATGGTGGCCACCACAAAATGGTGGATTACTTCTTTATTTTCAATCCCCTCAATATGGGTATCAAATGAAAGGGCTTGACAAGTAAAACACAGTGCTCTAAAAACTTGAAAACAAAAAAATATGGTTTTAATCGTGACTAGCAACTACTTGAAAAATAATAGCAGTAGGAATAGTTCTTCATTGGGAAACATTGTTTCCACGCCGTGGATTTCGACAAGAATGTGACTTGCGCGTACTTAACTGTGCCGTGTGGTAAGACATGACGTGTTCATTATTTTCATGCGAGAAGCTTGCGCAGGCAAAACTGTGGTGAAGCTTGTGCGTGTGGTAGGCCCATAAGATCTTGCCTCGTTCGGCAATTATGTATATTTTGCTAAATTATTTAGCATTACAAATAGATTATTAATTAAAACAAGTTAATTATCGAAGTAGGAGAAAAATCACGACAGCCCTGCCAAAAAAACAATTTTCAAAAAATTTGTATAATTCAGTTTAGACTCAAGGCGTTTGTAAATTAAAATCACAAAACAACCACATGTAAAACAACCACATTAGTTTTGACGAACATTTTCTTTGATTTCACTGGAATCAAATGGAACTCTTTAAAAAAATGGTAACAAACACAAAACAAATGGATTTTTAAGATGTAAATATATAAGTCCTTTTTAAACCAATATTTTACGAGACACCACCAGTAAGTACCACTTAAGACCTGAGAACTCATTGAAACCAATCAAATAAGGCTTACCTTGAAGGAGTTTAATCACTTAATGGTTGGTTAATGGGTTCCTATGACTCCGTCTCCATCACCAGACCCTAGCCAACACATTAGACCAAATAACTTATCAAGGCAAACCCAGTGAGCCCAAACTCAAAGGTGTTCCATCATCCGATTATTGAGTTCCTTTGACTACCTTCCGGATCTATCATCAGGTCAGCTAA
The DNA here is from genome assembly GCA_946251855.1 of Alsophila aescularia. NCBI lineage: Eukaryota > Metazoa > Arthropoda > Insecta > Lepidoptera > Geometridae > Alsophila > Alsophila aescularia. Next base: position 67,562,859 of record OX276374.1, read on the forward strand.
ATAGTACCTACCATAATTGTCATCAGAACTACACCCATGTGCACTTCAGAATGTTGGAACGATGTTATATGGTTCAAAATTTACTTGTCAACTGGTCCCAAGCATATAATAACACAGTGAATTAAATTAAAGCTTGTTTAAAGTTAATAAACCAGTTTAGATGAAATTTATATAGTACCACATTAGATGTCTTCTTTCTCAAGTAAAAACAATTATCTAATTCAGTTTAGAAAATCAAAGATGTTAGAGAACATAAACTACAAAACAAATAGATTTTCTAATAAACCTACTGATTTTTTTTGAGATTTGAGGCAATAAGAACACAAAATCAAGGCAATACTAGTATAAACACAAAATCGAATGGATTTAATAAACAATAAACAAAAAAAAAACAAAATCGGTTTGCAATTGACGGAGAAATTGGCCCAGATACAAAAAAAAAAAAAAAACTTACATTCGAACATATAATCGTCTCCTTTTGTAAAGTCGTACAGTGATCTATTAGCTCGGTGACATTGTGACGTTGTTGGTGGCCCATTGACAGTCCTACTTCAAATCGAACGTCAACTCGCTTTGTTATTCATTCGAATATCTCCTCATCTTTGGCGTTAGGTTTTCACTTGATTGAGACACCCAGTGCGTCAATATAGGTGCGCTTTGACCGGTTTGTTCAAATCGTCATCTAGACAGTTCAGTTCACTTTGTAATGTGCAGACGTGTATCTGCTTCATCATGCTCTGTGACGATCCATATATAATCCAACCTAGGCGGATAAGTGATGTTTTGTTTGTATTCTCTTTCCCGTCAGCAGCTTTAGTGTCACTTTTCGACTTTCAGGTTTTCTATGGCTTAATGTTGTGAAGAAGTCATGAAGTCATCCTTTTGATGTGAAACGTCTTTAAAATCATACGGGTTATCAGGATTAAAAAGTGAATGTATGTATGTATATCCGTTGTCTACTGCCCATAGCACAGGGTATCCTAGTTTGGAGCTAGGTAATTGGTGTGGAATTGTCCCAAATATATTTATTTATCCATATCAATATATACAATTGAAATTTTGTCTGTTTGTTTGTTTGTTTGGGGAGCTTTCACAGGATTACAACTGGACGGATTGTAATGAAATTTAGAATGGAGATAGCTTATACCCTGGAATAAAACAAGGGACACTTTTTATCCCGGAAAATCGTAAGTTTCCACGCGAAAACTAGAAAATGTTGATTAATCACTGTAAGGAACGGTTTCCATCACAGAATGGTCTGTAGTTGCCATGAAAACGAAATAAAAAGTCTGTCAAAAAACATCAAGAGCTTGGTGCTATACCTACTTTTGCATTGGTTTTTATTATCCTAGAAGAAAAAAGGGATGCTTTTTTTCGCGATAAACTGTAGTCCGCGTGGACGAAATCACGGGCGGAAAAACTAGTTTATATATATTTAAAAGACAGAGGCAGCTAGGATGCACAGACCAAAATCCGCAAAATTAATGTTTTTGTGATCTTTAATTCGGTATAGCTCTTGATTTGTACTTGGCGTAGACGTTTCACGATGAAAGAATTACCGTACGCCCCAACACAGTCCCACCTGGTATTTTTCATCAAGATTACAACTCATTTCAAAGTTAACCACTGTCTACACACATTTTTCACACTTCAAATCGGTAATTCTCGATTCAAAGCCGATGAACACATCGTCGTCGTACCTTTAGGTAATGGACAAGTAAACACTGGTCCCTGCGCCAATGTGTGCGCTTTCACTCGATGATCCATCGATTGGAAGAGCATTCAAGGTGTTTATTTGATTCTTGTTAACCGGCGACGACAGAACCACAAACTGTGGGTCATTTAAAAATAAACAATATTTCTTTATTCAGATATGGATAGTATATACTTTCTTCTGGTTTCAGGTTGCCAGCTGTGTGTGTCTTGGTCAGAGATGGTTACAATTTTACTACTGCTAAAACTTTTTTTTTTAGGATTGGTATGCTGTTGGTCTATAACTGACCTCTACAGCGTCAACGGCAACGGGCGGTGGGTCAGGCGCGAAAGCGCTCTGCCGCAATGAGTGACGCAGAAGGTGCACGCCAAAGTTAAGTTTTGGTGTCTTGCTCAAGGGCACCCAGGGGGTACGAACCTCGGCATGGACAGTTGCCATTGATTACGGGGGTCTGACTAAACCGCCTGGATCGCTACTTTTGGTAGTGATCTAGAGGGCCCTGAGAAATTGCTGGAACCCTCTGAATTATTTGCATAACTGACCACCGATTCGTAGTACACCTTCGAGAAGAATCGGCAAGAAACTCGAAGCCGAATAAAATCGACTTTAATTACGGGACCTTCGACCTCGCTGGCGAGGTTGGTGTCTGTGCCTAAGTGTGTTGTCAGATGGTGAGGACGGGTTGGACGATTCTGTTGCTGCCTTCACTGTGGCAGCGATTTTGTCGTCCGGATCGCTTAAGATGTCTGTAGGGTGTCTATGGAGTGGCTTTATTGCGTCTGTTGTCACGTCTATCGAGTAGTAAGATGCCTGAACTACAATAGGGTTGGGGTGATGGGCTGCCGCGTCAAAGTAGCGGCAGGAAGCATCCTTCCTGTATTGAAGGATCAAGGGAAGCTCGAGATCGCAATGCAGGTCGGAGTTCCTTTGGTACCAGGGGGCACCTACTACATTGCGGACAAATTTATTCTGTAAGTACTGAAGTTTCTCTAGGGAAAAGCAGGAGGAGTGAGCAAATACTACGGACGAGTATGTCATTGTCGGTCGGATGCAAGTATTGTAAAGTGTCAACTTCTACTAAGGGACATTTTTCTACGTCTGCCGAGGAGTAACGCGAGGTGACTTTGGAAGAAGGCTGCCCTTTTGTGGACGGCGCTGATATGCTCATCAAAGTTGAGTCAACAGTCAAGGCGGACTCCTAAGTACTTAGGTGACTTTTCCCACTTTATGGGTCGGTCGTTGATCGTGATGTTGTCGGTTGGGAAAAAGCGTTTAGCACCGTAAGTGAAACGTATTGCTACGCTCTTCTCGGGGTTAACTGTTATTCGCTATTTTCGGAACCAGCCATCGGGCGCTCTGAGCGCTCGTTGGATGTTTCGCTGAAATTGGATTGGTTTCCATCCGGTGGAATTAATCGCGGTGTCGTCCACAAAGAGAGCGATCTCTACTTTGGGAGTACGGGGGAAGTCACTTGTATAAAGCGTGAACAGGAGTGGAGACAGCGCGGAGCCCTGAGGGACTCCGGCTCTGATGGGATGGGGGTAGATCGGTAGCCCTCGACACGATAGCGGAAGCTTTGGCTTGTGAAGTAGTCTTGCACAAGACGATCTGTCAACCCTGTACAGCTGGTACAGCTTGTATATCAGCCCGGCGTGCCACACCTTGTCAAAAGCCTTCGCCATATCTAGGAAGACGGCTTTCGTGGTTTGAGGGAGAGGTTTCCTATTGAAACATGCTAGTATGTGCTCCGTGATGCGGTGCACTTGCAGAGGGCAAGAGTGTCTTGCTCTAAAGCCGAACTGCTCATAGAGGATGAGATTTTTGGATTTTGCGATGGACCAGAGTCGATTCAGAAGGAGTTCCTCGTAGATCTTCCCCAGAGAGCTGAGGAGACTAATGGGACTAGAGGGCTCGGATGCCTTCTTTCCTGGTTTGTGAATGTCGATGACGTCGGAACTCTTCTAAGCGTCGGGAAAAGAATTATTTCTCATAGCAGCAGAGTGGGTGCGGGCCTGGGAGAGGGGGGCGGGGGCGTTACTGCTACTTCTACACAGTTGGTCCTACTTATACTGTTAGGACTGTTCCTTATATTTTTATGATCTTATATTCTATATCCGGCCATGGCTCTTCATCCGCCACAGTAATACAAGAAAATGTAGTAAAATAGAAACGTGTAAACAATTTAATTAGGATATTATCAAAAAAAATGTTTGACTGCTTATCATCAAAATTATATGTCATCCAATATGGCATGATAATATGTCTGTTATAGCTGCAGTACGATCCACTACGAAGTTCAGGGACAAGGGCGTTGGGTCAGATGACGATACGTGAATGATTTACTGATTGTCCAAGAAGACCCTGAAAAAATACAATCATTTTGTTTGAGAATAAACAGAGTGCTTCGTTTTTAGTGTTCCCTAGTCCAATTAGGAAGTCTTATAAGATCACCTAGTCTGTCCGTTTGTATAACGCCCGTCACTGCGACACAGAAATGGACCTAGACACGAATGCTCGAGTCGAGGTCCATTGCTAACCTGGCAACTTATTGCGCACGCACCTTGAGGACCGATGAGAAGTTAATAGAGCTGGAAGGAGTAGTAAGTAAGTTGCACTGGGGTATTATAGGGTTACGCCCAAAGAGAGGAAGAGGATACGATGACCCTTAGTTCCGGCAACTTACTCTATTACCCGATACTATGACCAGCAGTCATAGTATCGGGTTTCTCGTCCACAAGTCCCTCGTCAACAACATTGTGAAGATCGAAAGCATTTCACGCAGGGTGGCATATCTTATACCCAGAATTACCGAACGGTATTCGTTGAAGGTCAGACAGGTGTACGCCTCATACACAAAACGCCCAGACGATGAAGTGGAGGCTGACAACATTTTTAATGCTATACATGCCCCGAAAACACACTTCACAGTGGTGATGGGGGACTTAAACGCACGGCTGCGTATGAGGAATGGCGATGTACTGAGAGTGGGGCATTTTGGATTTGGAACGGGACTAAAGTGGTCATCGATTGGTCGACTTCATGAAGAAGGAGAAGCGCCCGTCCAGGAAATGTATGTGGCTGCACCCCAGCGGTCATAAGCACACGATAGATTTTATTTTGACGACCAATAAGCATATATTCAATTATGTCTCTGTGATCAACAGGGTTAAAACCGGCAGTGATCACTGCATGATACGAGGCTCATTGAATATCAACGTAAAACTGGAGAGGTCTCTTTTGATCAGATCTACTCTTCGCCCAAGTCTTGTCCAAATCCAAAACCCTGAGAGCTTTCTGTTGGAGCCCCAAAATCGCTTCCAAATCCTTACCGAATGCGATACAGTGGACGAACTAAACAACGGGCTGGTGGGAATGGTTCACGCGGTTGGGTTGGAGTTCTTTAAGACCCACCGCAAAATAGAACACAAAAACACTCTGAACATACACTCAAACTTATAGCAGATCGCGGCGAGATAAGGCTGTAGTCTTCAGTGGATATCTCGAGTTACAGCTTGCATAATAAACAGATCTCGAAGTCGATGCGATAAGTTTTGCTTTCCTATAATACTACTTGTATTAAAAACGCAATAGAGTGGAACAAATGCACCAAAGTGTTTGCAAGAGATCTGTCTATTGTGAAAGCCCTGTTGACGAAGTTGAACACCGAAAGTGGCAGCATCGTTTCGTCAAAGTCAGAGATTTTGAGTGAGCTCGAGAAGTTCTACGAATAATACACCTCATCGTGTAGTCCTTTTAGCACTCCTAGCGATGCAAGAGCCCGTTTGACCCGACATTACACCGAAGATATCCTGGATGTCAGCCTGTACGAGATCAGAATGGCTCTCAAACAGCTTAAGAGAAACAAGGCGACAGGAGAGGACGGAGCAACTGAAAGTGGTAGGAACACCGGTACTTAAAGTCCTTCAGAACTCCGTCATCCTCGAGGGTACTAGGTCAGAGGCGTAGCACAGGATCGTAGTGGTTTTGTTATTATAGAAAGGTGATAAAACCCTCTTGAAGAAGTACTCGTATAGGCCAATTTTGCTGCTGAGCAACGTATATTAGCTGTTTTCGAGAGTAGTTACAAACCGTCTCGCTCGTAAGTTTGACGACAATCAGCCTCCCGATTAAGCTGGATTCCGGAAAGGCTTTAGCACCGTAGACCACATCCATACGCTCCGGCAGATTATACAGAAGACCGAAGAGTATAATCGGCTACTATGTCTAGCGTTTGTAGACTACAAGAAAGCCTTTGATTCAATCGAGACCTGGGCAGTGCTACAGTAATTACAACGGTGCCAGATTGATTACCGGTACATCGAAGTGTTGAAGTGTTTGTACAACAAGGCCACCATGACAGTCCGTCTTCAGGATCAGAGCACGTATTCTATCCATTTAAGAAAAGAGGTGAGACAGGGAGACGTAATTTCTCCGAAAATGTTCACCTCTGCACTGGAAGACATATTAAAGCTTCTGAACTAGAACGGATATGGTGTTAACATCAATGGCGAATACATTACTCACCTTCGATTTGCTGATAATATAGTTATAATGGCAAAAACTCTGAAAGACCTAAGCACAACGCTCAGTGATTTCAATTTTGTTTCCCAACAGGTGGGTCTTAAAATGAACATGGGTAAGATGAACATCATGGCAAATGCCCATGTTGCACCCATGCCGATTTATGTTGGTAACGATGTTATCGAAGCTGTTGATTACTATGTCTACTTAAGTCAGACGATCCAACTGGGTAGATCTAACTTCGACAATGAGGTCAACCGACGAATCCAACTCGGATGGGCAGCGTTCGAGAAATTACGCCATATCTTTTCGTTGCTGATATCGCAGAGCCTCAAGACGAAAGTTTATAATCAGTGCGTGTTGCCAGTGATGACATACGGCTCTGAGACGTGGTCGCTAACTATTGCTCTTATACTCAAGCTCAGAGATACGAAGCGTGCAATGGAGAGAGCTATGCTTGGTGTTTCACTACGTGATAGAATCCAAAATGAGGAAATCCGTAGAAGAACCAAGGTTACCGACATAGCTCTCAGAGTTTACAAGTTGAAGTGGCAATGGGCAGGCCTTATAGTTCGCAGAACCGAAAACCGCTGGGGAATAAAAGTTCTCAAATGGCGAATACGAACAATCAAGTGAAGTGTGGGCAGAGCCGTAATCAACAACATCGTGCCGTGTTGCAGGAAGTTGGTGGATAGGGGTGGCACAAGATTGTTCTTCATGGTGTTTTTTGGGGGAAGCCTATGTTCACCAGTGGACTTCTAAAGGCTGACATGATGATGGTGATGATGATCATGACGATGATGTGTTAGGAGGAGAGATATTATTGTTTGTGAGTGCACTCATTATTGTTAGCTGTCTTCGACTCATTATCATTAGCTTATTACGTTTACGCTGCACATGTGAGCGTGCTATCAGTCTTTTCTTACAGAGTACGAAACACAGTGAGACAAAAAGAGAGAGAGAGAGAGAGAGAGAAAGTGAGAAAGAGAGAGATTAGAAAAGGAGACCAAAATATTTGACCTATAAAGATGAAATAAAACAAAATGAAACTAAATCGGTTGTTTTTCAGAGAAATTTCCAAACGGATAGACATGCAAATTTTGTGACTTTTTGTTACAATAATGTTGGGGAGCAGTTTTAATCAGTCTATGGTTTTTTAACCGATTATGTGTTGAACACTTTCTCAGTCATATAGGAAAAACGGTGTCTACGGAGCGCTATGAGAGCACTTTTTTTTATTTACATTACAGGATTCAAATTATCCCAATTATGTTTAACCCCCGAACTCCAAAGACAATATAACAAGTTTAGGATGTGTATGGATGTATCACTGGATCCGTCTTTCTGTCTGTGACATCGTAGCTCCCAAATAAATGGAGCGATTTTGATGTGGTTTTTGTGTTTGAAAGTTGATGTGATTGAGATGGTTCTTAGATATAATAAGTGGAAAGGGAGAGCAGGTGATGATTGTAACTCCCAATCAAATAGACCGATTTTGATGCGGTATATTGTGTTTGAAAGCGGATGTGATCAAGATGCTTCTTAGCTATAATGCGAGAAGGGGAGGGTAGTGATGATCACTTTGTGTTGGAAAGTGGGTGTGATTGAGATTGCTCTTAGCTAATATAATGAGGGGTGGGGGATGTGGGGAAGGGGGGGGGGGAATTACCTTAAACAGCAGCTGGGCAGTAACGGATCTTTACTGATCCGTACCATATACCGAATCGGTAGTAATTGAGTAAACCGATTTCAACAGGATGTGATATTAGTGGAGCGTCACCTTCCTTGCCAAACTGCAATTTACCTGAACAAATAATGAGTAGGATATTAGAGCATGAACAACTGGGGGGCATGTCTCGCATGTAACAAGTAATCTGTTTTAGGACTTTCATCTATTTTTTACGAGTACCCGAGTACGGTGTAGTAAGGGAAGGGTAAATAATTCAACCATCTATTTATGTATGTGTGGATGTTCTACCATAGCGTCGCCCTTATTGATCCGATTTTAACAAGCAAGGTATCAGTCGATTTGTCTTCAATCAAAGAGTGTCAAAGGCATTTTTTTTACCCGACTACGTTCAAACTAAAAATTAAAAACTTGGTAAAATTTTGACAGGCAAAGTATCAATCGATTCGTATTTATCGCAAGAGTGTCATAGGCTGTTGTTTACCCGACCATAGTCGGGTTTAGTTTTTGAAATTATTTCTTGTTGAGTATCGTATCTGATGGCGACCATAAAATACTGGTCGCATACGTTTTTCTAAATAGTTCTCTTTCTAATAAGTTTTTCTTTATAAATTGTGTCTGTCTGTCTTTTCGACTGTATGATCGCGCATAACATTAAAACCACTTGAACGATTGCGATGTAGTTTTCACTGTTACATAGATTCAATTTTGACTTAAAACTGGAATACTTGTTGTCTTAATCCGATGATTAGAAACTCAGCAATCGGTTAAAAACTATCTCGGTCAAGAAGGTTTAAAAATTACGGAGTCTACACCAGCAAACAAACGATTGGAGCATAGTAAATGGTGGCTGCTTATTCGTGTGTGATTGGATTATATGTGGTGTTTTGTGGTCGTTACACAATTTAATCACAAAAGAATGCAGTGTTTTTGATTTTTCGTGAAAACTTGACAAAATTAACAAGATCTTTCTGCGATGTGGCTGTCGATCGGCATTACATGGTGTAAGTATGTGCATACGAGCGGATCGGCATAACTTTACTTTCTCTTTGGTGGTCTAGACTCCGTCTTTTTGAAACCTTCTTGCTGACAGTTGAACCAATTTTGGTATATTGTACTTTATAGTTAGGTACTCTTAGTCCTGGAATAACACAAAGGTTACGTCTAACCCAGAGATATGACCACGCGGGCAAAGCCGCGGGTACGGCTAGTAATATAATACAATCATTAGGCGCTACTGATATATTGGCGCTCATTTAACATTTTTAAAAGAGAACAATTTTAATTTAATTTGTGTTACAATTTTGAATTTAGAATACCTTATTTAGTAAGCATTATTTGAACCCAAACATTTAAGAACAGGTGCAACTTACCGTCATCTACTTTAATGTAAAAGGACCGGAATTCAGTCGCGGAAAGTATGTCGGGAGTGGAGATGGACTCAACGATTGCGTCATTATTCCACAACCTCGTGCGTTTCTGCACTCCGACCCCTGTTGACAATAATCACACAAACAGCTATTACTTTATATCATCCTGGTGCTAATAATTAGTTTTAATGCAAGAGACCCCCCACACCATGGACCGACGACATTGTAGCCATTGCAAGAAGTGGATGGATGGAGGTGGCACAAGATCGCTCGTCATAGTGATCTTTGGGGGAGGCCTATGTTCATCAGAGGACTTCTAAGGTCTGAAATGATGATGATGAATGTAAAAGTATGAAGTATGTTTGTTGCCTGTAACGGCTGAACTGATTTTGATGAAACATCGTATAATGATACTTGTCATCATTGGCCACGCGGGAGAAGCCACAAGCTGCAGCTAGTAATTTTAAAACTCGGTTGGTTTGTAACCGATTGCACGAAAAAAACTGTTCTTTGTTCGACTTTTTGTTTGTTTTTTTTATATATTGTAACGTGATGGTACATTGTTGTAATAGAGTAGGATTTTACAGTGAGAAAAATAATTGTTTAAAAAATTAAGATATTTAAAAAATTCAAAAAGTGAATTTATTATTTAAATCACGAAATATGGGGTTCTCGCGTGTGGTGTGGGTGATGGGTAAGGTGTCCTGAGAGGCAGGAGCAACTTTTGGAACTTGATAGGTAAATTGGGTAAATTCCAGAAATCGATTTTATCTTATTGGAATCACCACGAGAACCCTCCACACCGATTTTAAACCTTCTGTAATATAAACACGTTACTATTCAAATATTTACCAAGATAGACCAACGGCTGAACAATGGACATTTATTTCAAGTACCGTCAGATTGTATTCAACTATTAGGTTCAATACTGGAAATAAATAAGACAAAATAATTATATTACCAGTTTATTTTGACCTGGCGGTATGCAAACAAGTTTACACGAAATGTTCAACTCGATCTTAAAAACTAAACACTGGCTAAAACTAGCGAGTAACAGCGTTGTTTAAAATAATTTAATGTAAGGACCGAACATCGGTACCACGATATCTGTATTGTTTATAAGTATATCCGACATAATAACAACATGCAGTTGAAATCCAATAGTCTACGTGACATTTTTTACGCGATTGAATCGATCATCACGTAATCAATCCGGACGGAAACAAACGCAAGGAAATACATACTTTTTTCGGGATTTCCTGTATACTGGGAACTGTGTCTCGTATCTGTCGACCGCCTCCAGTTTGGGCCACGACGACGTTTCTTTCACCTTCCTTGACATTATCGCGAATAACCAAAAATGGCCCTATCCGTTACCTTCCTGTGTCACGTGACCGGACCCTGCGTTTCTATCCTTCATACTGACTGGCCCTACGGTTGCTATTTTTATAATATATTTTATTTTCCTATTTAATATATTTCATTATGCAAAATTGCCGTTTCATTTCGTATACCTACCCTTCCTATTGTTATTTATAAACAAGCCGTGGCTAGGCATTACTTATCATTTTCCGTTACCGCTTATCTCCTTTATCTATTTGCATAGGTGCTATAACGAAACGTTTCTTTCGCGTTCTATTAATTTAGCCGTGCTTTTCTTATCTAAACTATAAAACTTCTTATAGCTATTCATATTTTATTTACCATTAAATAACTTATTTAAATGTCGTTGTTTTCTTTATTCTTGTTAATTAATTTTCATTTTCTGCATCTATAATAACCAACTTCATGTTTATCGCTCGCGGCGTCCACGAGAACGCACCCTTGCGCCTATTTTGTCGTTGAACGTTAGCGGCTATGTTCATGGTTATTATTTATTTTTATCAGATTTTTTGTTTTGTGATTACTGTTAAATATTGCCTTATTTATTACTAGCTGTGCCCGCGGCTTTGCGCGCGGCGGTGAAGTACGGAGTGCTGTACTTCACAGAATATGCGTTATAACACACTTGCACTTCTATGACACTTCATAAAAGTATTGGAATGAAATAAACGCATATAATAAAATATGAAATAAACGCATATAATACAATGCGAAATAAACGCTAGAATAAACGCACCGTGTTCCACTGCAAAGCCGTGCGTGCAAGGCCTAAGATACCAAGTACCCCAGTTTTTAAATCAGTCGCAAGGGCTTGAGAGCAGGGCCTGGATTCTGTATGACCACTCACGCCAATTCCACGCCACCTGCGTGGAATTAGGGAAGGTGGGTATTTACGCAACCAGGTTTTTAAACCAGGTTTTGGCTTGTAAGTACGCCGCCCTGGTGCGGACCTGCAATACTTGCAAGACTTTCAAAGTATTTTACGCTCTTTCGCCCCGTCCGCACCTACATGTACATACTCGGTGGCGGGTTCGGCATGGCCTCGGCTGAGATCGGCCGCACTCGGCCAGCCGGGTCACAAGAAGCTAGGTGGCCGATACATCGCTCAAAAAACTTCGAAGTTTTTTTAAGCAAACGCAATTGTGCTCTTTATTTACATAAGCGCACGGGTCAATTTCCTATGCAAGTATTTTTTACTTTCAATTCCACGCTTCCAAGTACTTTTTTCGCAAACACGATTGTGCTCCTTATTTATATGGAAACAAAGATCAATTTCCTATGCAAGTATTTTCTACTTTCAAGGCTTTGGTTTACAAAGCACTTGAAAGTATTTTGAACCCTGGTTTTTATAATGAAAGATTCATGACATGAATGAGTTAAATTTACTTTTTTAATTAATAAATTACTATTTTACTATAAATAATTCGCTTAATTTTGCTGCGCGTTTTACAACTGAAGTCGACTTATTCTAACAAAAAACAAAAAACATCTTATTACGTTTTAAGAGCCTTTAGGGACCATAAAGTAAAAAAAGAAAGAAAACGTGTTGTTCGAGTTCATTCAATGTTCAAACCACTTCGTAACAAACCGCTTGCGTGTTTTAAGGGTAGACAACGCCATCTAGTTTAAACGAAGTTTTAACTTGTTATCATGAACGTCTTGTTAATGAGTAGAGAAAATTATCTCCGAAGGTAAGGTGGCACAGATTAGAGAGTAATTAAGGTGGTGAGGTAAATTGGATGGGGCATCAAGGGAAGGTCATTATTATGAGGTCCATACGATCAAATTTTAATGCAACGAAACATTGTGTTCTCAGTACAAATTATTTTTTATGATGTTTCACAGAACGACGTACTTACTGGCACTTTAACTGGCTCTTAATAATTACCTACCCTACCTACCTACTTTTTGAGCTTTTTCAACACGATATGAGGATTGATTTGAAAAAATAAAAGTTTTCTATACTTTCTCTGTGAAGAGCAATACATGTACCTACCTCTGTATGTACACATTTCAATACCGACAACTAACCATTTTGCCAGTAAGACATTATGAAGAAACCTCCGATATAACTATATAATCATGTAGGTACGTAGGTAGTACATTATAATATCTCAATGGAAGAAACAATCGATTTTCTCTCGATCTCAATTAAAATTTTCATAAAATATTTAATGTACAGATTTAGCCCAGTTACAGTTTTATTATAGTTATAGATATCAAGGAAAATGTAAAAAATAACGCATAAATAATGTAAAAATCTTTTAATTATGGAGCAAAACATTTCTACAGCGCGTGATTTCGATCCACGTATGTATGGATTACGCACCCATGCATCTGTCCAACTGGGCCAGTGAGCCTCATAGCAGAATGATGAAATTCGGTATCAGTCTAGTCGTAAACGGATGTATAATCACTTTAAATTTAACACAACTTTGGACCCATAGGCTGCAGGAACCTTTTAATTTTTCGGGATAAAAAGTACTCAACATTTTAACACATTATATAAACTTTGACTGTGCTAAGTTACATCAAAATCCGTCCAGTAGTTTTAGCTTGATACGTGTTATTTTAAATAACTTTATACCTCTATCCTGCGGGAACCGTTGATTTTTCAGGGATAAAAATTATCCTAAATGTTAATCCAGTACATCAGCTATGATTCTGCCAAGTTTCATCAAAATCAGTCTGCTAGTTTCAGCGTGATGCGTGTTCAAAGAGACAGACAGACAGACAGACAGATAGACAATAAATAAAAAAATAACCTTTTTGCACTCCATATCGATTTTGAAGTTTATCTCAATCAAAATTTTCAAAAAATATTTAATGTACAGATTTAGCCCAGATACAGTTTTATTATAGTATAGATAGATTATTCCTACTAAATAATATTCGCGTCATTATTCCTACGTCGTGTAGTGTAGTGTAGTGAGTGCATCATATTATTGTGTTTTGTGGTGTGTGTTTCAATTGTTTCACAAGACAATCTGTCGTCTTCGCAAAAGCTAAGGTGAGGTTTTAATCTTTTAATTTTGCCTACTTTGAAGTTGTAGATGTTTGTCCTATTGCAAACATGCTACAATATGTTCATCAAATTCTCCGTCAAATGCAAAAAGTTTTTTTAAATTAAAGTAGACTCTCGATGTCATCCTATTTTTTTAAAATCAAAATTGATACAGCAGATTTTTTATTTGGAGTACTAGTATGCAGGATTTCTATAAACCAATTTGAATGATTCTTAGTTTATTGACCAATCGAGCACAAGCGCGAGCGAAGCGTCTCTGTTTCTATTGTACAAAAATGCTGTTGCATAACCGGATATCTGTCCGTGCGGATCTCTATTCTCCTCTACAGGTCGCATTTCTCAACCAATCTAGACGTAACTTGGTACACAAGTTAAACGAATTTTCAGAATTTTTTCATCGTCGGGGATTTTGGATGGGGGGGGGGGGTACTTCCCCCAAAAAGGGGCAAAAAGGGGGCTACTTAATATCTCCGCCTTATTGGATCTGATTTCGATGGTTCTTTAATGCTTGAAAGGTATTAATTTTAACTTGGTCTCTTAAAAATTTGATAGATGAGAGTCTTCGGCGTGAAAATATGCAATACATTTCTCACTTTTAGATTTCTATGAGTGGAATCAGCCCTTTACTAGGTAGGGATTGATGGAGCACCTTTGGTTATTAATGTTAGTTGTACAATAAGGTAACTAGATGGCGCTACTATGCACCACTACATTGTTTGCAAAAAAGTTTCTACACGCGAGGTCTACAGCTCACAGGGCCACTAGTTTAAAATGGAACAATATCATTGTTGGCCTGCGTCAATTTCATCAAAAATGGTTTAGATTTTTTATTAGTCAATTAAATTTTTTGGTGGAAATGTTCTGTCATAGTTAAGGGATTTTTGAAAAAATAAGATGATTAATTTTAAGCTTATGAATGTACATAGTAGTACTGAATAAAATTCACCAAAATTGGTTTATTTTTGTATTTCCTACGATTTATCCGTCAATTGTGGACCTATTTTGAAAATTATTTTTTATTTGATAGGGAAGATCCAGGTCCTTAATCCTACATTATTTTTTCAAATTTGGTATTGTTTTTTTCTTTAATCCGTTTTATGACGATTTTTTTACCATGCTATTTTATACAATACATGCTAACCACATACTAATAATTATTTTATTGTTTCTCGAAATAGTGTTAAAACGTAGGTATGTACTTACATAGTGCATAGTTAATACCCGAGTATAAGTCTTCTTTCTCTGTCAGGTAGATACGCACGTATGCTTCCGCTTGTAGAGCGAGATGCAGTTCTATGTACGCGCGGCGTCCGGCGGAGTCTCTCCGCAGCGTACCGGAGGGCAGGAGAGACACGTTGTCCAGCGAGTAAAACGGAGAGTAGCTGTTCCGGGCAAGTGTCTCCTCCTTACAAGGAGGAGTGTCCCCGACAACTCGCCCGACACTCCCTGGAAACAAATAAATATTTATTTCATTACAGTCATTTATGAAATGACTCACTGCGCCCAATGGTTACACCCGCGTGAAGAATGATGCTGATTATGACAATGATGATGATGATGATGAAAAGTATCTTATGTGTTCTTCCAGGGTAAAAGCTATCTCCAATTCAAATTTCATCAAAATGCGGTCAGTCGTTTGAGCGTGAAAGTTCCCTAAACAAACTAATAAACAAACAAACAAACAGACAATGTTTCACTTTTATATATTGGTGTGGATAGACAAGTTATAAACCGTTGCCTAGACCGTGATAAAAAAAAACACGCCTGTCCTGCCAAAAAAAAACTTTTGACAATAAGTTATATGCTGTTGGAATGTGCTTATCGATGCCTTAAATTTGA
The DNA here is from genome assembly GCA_946251855.1 of Alsophila aescularia. NCBI lineage: Eukaryota > Metazoa > Arthropoda > Insecta > Lepidoptera > Geometridae > Alsophila > Alsophila aescularia. The sequence goes on from OX276374.1 coordinate 67,578,398, forward strand.
TACCCATATAAAATACAAAGAAAAAAAAAAAAAAAACGCATATGTTGTCGGGTTCAATTAAATATGGAGCCATACTGCCGCCATATTTAATTTGTAAGAAAAATACTATCCTATTTTATTCTAACATTTCTCCAAACGTCTAAATCTGTTGGGGCATTTAAAAGTTTTGGTGAAATAAAAAAACTCACATACATACAAAAATATATACAAACATAAATGCTGCCCTGCTGCTCCCGTGCTGTCCTGTCATTTTAAAAATATTATAACCACACGACAACACGGATTCTCAAAATCTAGATCAACGGCTACTAATCTTGTATCTTTTGTTAATGATGTGTCTCACATACTTGACCAACGCTCATCTGTGGGTGCAATCTATACAGACTTCAGCAAGGCGTTCGATAAAGTAAACCACCAGATTCTTCTTCGTAAGCTCTCTATGTACGGTATCACTGAACCCTTGCTGAGCTGGTGCCGGTCGTACCTTCTAGACAGAACATCAACTGTTGTTGTTAATGGTGACTCGTCTGACTCTTTTGAAGTGTGTTCGGGTGTGCCACAGGGCTCACATTTGGGCCCTTTGTTTTTCAATGTTTTTATCAATGACATTGATCAGTGCTTCAGTCATTCTAATTTCTATATTTTTGCTGACGACTTAAAGTTCTTCAGAATTGTAGACTCTACCCAAGATGTCGAAAAATTGCAGATGGATATTGATAGTTTGGTTTCATGGTGTGACTTAAATTGCATGAGTCTGAATGTGTCAAAGTGCTTTGCTATGCTTTTTACAAGAAAGAAGGTTATGGAGCGTCCAGTTCTCCAAATGGGCAGCTCTGCATTGCAAAATGTTGATGTTATACGGGACCTCGGGGTTATGATTGACGGCAGGTTGCGTTTTAATATCCACATCGCCAACATAGTGTCTCAAGGATTCAAAACCCTCGGCTTTGTCTTGCGGAATTGTAGAGATTTCAAATCCCCTAGCACTAAAATCATGCTATTTAACTCATTAGTACGGAGTGGGCTGGAGTATTGCAGCGTTTCTTGGAGTCCTTTCTACGTTCATAGTTCATAGTAAAAAACTAGAAGGAATACAAAAAAGATTTCTGTGGCATTTGACCTACTCTTGCTTTCTTGGGAAGGAGCTGCAGAGTTATGACGCTAGACTTAAATATTTTAAGATGGAATTGCTAGCTCACCGTAGACACACGCTTGATTGTATGTTCCTTTTTAAAATAGTGCAGAGTATCATGGATGCACCGAATTTACTTGCGGAGCTGTAAATTTGTGCGCCTTTTAAGCTGCCTAGGGTTTCGCGATACAAATTATTTCATGTTGCTGGTTCTCACTCTAATCTTGGTCATAATGCCCCCATGACAAGGTTGGTGCGACAATACAATTTATTTCGAAATCTAAGGATGTCGACATATTCGTTGAAATTCACGGTTTTAAAAGACTTTGACTGTCTGACTTCTTAATTAATTTAATTTTTTGAATTTTATTTCTGTTTTAAAAATTTAACCACTTCTTTTAATTTCTAACGTTTTTTATTTAATTTAATTTTTATGTAATGATTTAGTTTTAATTTTTAATCTTAGTTAACTTGTTGTTACTCGCTCAATTTCAATTTAAATTTATTTTGTTGTGTACTTGCATGTTGTCCTCACCTATAATTACTGTGACATTTGTTTTTTTTTAGTAACAATATTTTTATTATGAATGTGTTGGTGTGCACCGTGTTGATGTTCGAATAAATAAATAAATGAATCCTAAAAACATTACACTCCTTTTTTTGGGCAGTCTTGTAAATAAGACGGAGTGATGGTGTCCGAGCGCTAACAAGTGTATGCTCTTCAATCCAATGACACCGGGTAGAACCCGGCTACTACTACTTTGTTAGAGCGATGGTATTCGAGCGGTAACAATTGTATGCTCTAACATCCAACGACACTGGGTTCGATCGTATTCATTAATACTTATATACATGGATACTTTGTAAGAAATTGATGCAGCTGTTCCCAAAATATCTGCAGTTCTGAACAGTTCTGTGACGGGATTTCAGGAATTACTGCATCTAGATACTTTGTAAGAAACTGGTGCAGTTGTTCCTAAAATATTCAGAGCTCTAAACAGTTCTGAGACGGCACTCCAGAAGCTAATGCAGCTAAATACTTTGTAAGAAATTGGTGCAGCTGTTCCCAAGATGTCCGCAGCTCTGAACAGTTTTGTGACGGAATCCCAGAAGCTAATGCAGCTAGATACTTTGTAAAAAACCGTTGCAGCTGATCTGCAGCTCTGAACAGTTCTGTGGCGGGATCTCAGGAGATAGTGCATCTAGATACTTTGTAAGAAACCAGTGCAGCTGTTTCCAAGATATCCGCAGCTCTCTGATTGAACAGTTCTGTAACGGGATCCCAGGAACTACTGCAGCTATCAACCGTTGTACTTGTGCGAAAACGTTCAGCTGCTTCAAAGTCTTGCTTTTGTGCGGAATGACCTATAGTTATAGACACAAAGTACCTAGATATGATGTCATCCTTCGGGCTTTTACCACCGCCAACTGTGCTGCTATATTAGAACCTAATGGCCTCATACGTGACGATGGTAAAAGACCTGACGGAATGACTCTTATTCCATGGAAGATGGGGCGGCCTTTTGTGTGGGATGCTACATGCGTAGACACTTTTGCGCCGTCTCATCTGCAAGGAACTCAAAATAAGGCTGGAGCGGCGGCTGAATCAGTTGAGTGCCTCAAAAGGCGAAAATGTAGTACCCTCGATATAAATTTGAGCCTTTTGGGGTAAAGACTCTAAGGCCGTGGGGACCAGGAGCACACAAAATATAGAAAGATCTATCAGGGCATCTGGTCGAAGTAACACGTGACCAAAATGCTTTACTTTGCCCAAAGACTAACTAAGCATTGCTGTACAACGTGGCAATGCTGCCAGCATTTTGGGAACGTTGCCCACTGGCAGCGGCTTGATAGACTAGTTCTGGTTTTATTTAACTGCATGTTTATTATTTTTCATCTTGTTAAGTCAATAAAGCTACTGACCTAGTTATTAAGTATTCATAGTTAGAAAATAGTCTTTAGTATTGTGTTCAATAAAGTTTTATAAGTAGATGATAATGTGCTTTGTAATTTGATAAGACCCGATAGTTAGTATATATGTGAAATTTAAATATCTTAAGGACCTAGATAGCTATTGAGTGATATAGATTTTATGATATGGAATGTTTTGTAAGATAAGAAACCTAAAAGCCTAGGTTGACAGGGAAAGCTAAGGAAAGCTAGGAAATGGGGAAACAGGTATAATTGATAGGCCAAATCAAGCCTAGAGAAACTTTTTTTTTGCGTATTTAAAAATAGTCCCGTCTCGCTCTAGCATGGGAGTTTCTCTTTCTGACTCTTAAAACAATATACCTCTCCTTTTCTTGTAAATAGGCTCTGATTTATCAATTGGTGTGTGAGATCTGCACATACCGATAGGAAATTGAACTATCAGAGCAATAGTATAAAATGTAAGTAGAAAAAATGCTCGAACAGTCTTCAGCGTGTAGTGAACTTTATATATTGTCTCGCCGTAGGCAACAAAGATTCTGAGGTGTAAGTTTGTACAATGTCTATGTAGGTAAGAACTACTATGTACTCAATGTATAATATCCTTTGTATTGAAAGACAGTAATAAACGGCATACGATCAAGAACACTTGTTTCTAATAATAAGATCCCCTCATGGCGACCCTTGCCATTTTTTGTACGCGTGACGCAACTTCTATCTCGGTATAGTGTTACGGCTCCAAAATGAAGACAATAAATAATTATGTGTAACGATTTAAATTAAATCAACAAAATTGAAATATGTGTCGATCAAACGTCGAAAAAGATACGGCCTTCGTCAACCAAAATTCAGCGGGTAGCAACAATGCCAACGTCGAAGAACTGAAGATGTACATGTCAACTATTAGCATTTTGATGATAGTTATTTGTGTCCTGTTGGGCCTCGGCGCAATTTATTTTGGATGGAAAAAATACAAAAAAATTCACCACTCCTGGATCAGAGAGCACATAGTGCAAAATAACTTTCAGCGATAATTCAGCCGATCCAGAACTACTCACGGAGAAGAGCGCGACGACAATCGTATCCAAATTAAATAGTGGAAAAAGTGTAAATAAATAAAAGTGTGTTTTCGTGTCTGTGTGTTTATCGTACGTTATACAGATATACAAAAAAAAAAGTGCTTAAATTCGGTAGTTTTATGAAATAATATTCGGCGTGTCATTCATACAAACAATCTAAACTAGCGGTTAAATGATGGACAGTGATGGACAATGATGGACTATAATAGGAACATTTAAGTTTCAAATAATGTTTTAGTAATCATCACATCGTTGGTGCATTAGTTTTATATGGAGAGTGGCCGCATTCCAATGTATCAAGGTATCGACTTACGACCCCTACTACAGTAACTCACTGTGAGAATGTGGTATGTATTCTATTAATATTACATTATTTTGTGTAATGGAATGGAAAATTAATTATTGAAATGTCTAGATGAGCTTAAATTAATAAAGAAATATTTAATTAAGAAAAGAAAATCAAGGTTTAAGGTTAATGTTATAAAAAAAACAATTAGCAGAAATTGAAATTATATATGAGAAGTTTAAAGAATTAATTCAGTTATTAACTACAAACCAAGGTTTAAAACCTGAATTTTTGACATCGTTAACTTTATTAAAAGATGAAATAAAATCTTATTATATACAAATTGTAGAACTATGTTCAGAAACTAAGCAAGGTAGTGGTAGTGAAAGTGATTATTGTAAAACGAGCAAAAAAAAATCATGAAAAAAGAAACAATCATGGAGTTCGATTTAAAAACGGCATGTATATTGATTCCTGTGATGAACAGTAACGAAAATAATTTTAAAAGTATCATTGACTCTGTGGAAATGTATGCGGAAATGCTATCAGAAGCGGGGAAAAAAATACTTATAAAGTTCGTCTTAAAGAGTAGATTGACTGAAAATGCAAAACTCCGTATGTCAAACGACTATGCGTCTGCAAACGATCTTGTCAGAGATTTACGTAGTACTCTGTTACCTAAAAAATCATTCACTGCAATACAATCACGGTTGCAAAACGCAACACAAGGGTGGCGTACCATCGACCAGTACGGTACAGAACTTAAAAAACTATTTACCAATCTAAAAATATCGCAGGCAGATGGAAATTAGCAAAATTATGCAGTATTTATACCTTTAAATGAAAAAATAGCAATTAAACGATTTACAGATGGTTTGAGAGATTCCCCACTCAGTACAATAATTGCTGCGCGCAACTACAATAATTTGAAAGATGCAATCCAGGCAGCAAAAGACGAAGAGTTGACTGCGGCATCGACTTGGCAGGTGAAAATGTCATGCAGTTTTCACGTCGCGGAAGAGGTAAGACACAACAGTGGCAATTCTACAATCATCAGCCACGCAGTCAACGAGGATATTATCATCACCAAAATTGGACGAATAACTTCAAACGAGGTAATTTTAATAACAACTCATGAAATCTCAGCAGAGGATATTTTAATAATTCACGTGGAAGACCATTCTATCAGTCCCGTGGTAATGGTCGAGGTTCATATAATAGTATGAACAGAGGACGAGGTTACCAAGTGTCGAACGAGAACCGATCGAGTTATGAGACTCATGAGTAAACATCCAGTATTTTATACTAAACAAACTGATCGGAACGAATCCGTGAACTCGAATACAAATGAAATGCAGTTTTTTCGATCTTAAACATAATATTTTGGCATTAACAGGCAAAGCAAAGTTTTTAACGTTTTATATTGGCAATAGAATATACTTTTGGTTGATAAATACTGGCGCATCTTTGTCAGTAATTAAAAGAGATGCTTTACCTAGTAATAGTTGCATAATTAAAGATGAGACTATCATAAATAGTATTGGAGGTCAAATTCAGTCAACTGGTATTATTCATCTTAGTTTGACTCATCGTGATGAAGAACATTCTGTAGAATTTGAAACTAAGCTTCATGTTTTCCATAACATACCATTAAAGGCAAATGGGATTCTAGGTTTAGACTTTTTGTGTCATTATGCATCAAATATCAACTTGCAAACTAACATCATCACCTTATCTAAATATGGAATGGAATATTTCTTGGAAATTCGTGATACTATAAATTATTCAAACGAAGTGTTACATATCCCAGCCCGAAGTGAATCAATTCACTATCTACTTTTGGATAATGACTTACATAACGACTGCGTTATCCATAGCAAGCATCGGCAGAAAATGTTTTTCTTGCAGGATGTATTGGAAAAATAAAAAATAACAGATTACCTGTAAAAATTTTGAACACAAATGAATATGATATTACTTTACCGATGTTTCAACCGGAGTTGTATTCGATCCAAGACTATAATTTATGCAATTTCAAATCTAACCAAAACAGTTTAGAGCGCGCTAAAACTTTACTAGATACTTTGAAACTAGATCATCTTAGTTTCGAAGACCGAAAATCTATTCAAGAATTATTTGCTAAGTACTCAGATGTTTTCTTTTTACTAGGCGATAAATTAACAACAACAAACGTTTATGAACAATCAATAACGCTTAAGCCAAATGTAAGTCCGACTTATACGAAACCATATCGACTACCTCATTCATTGAAAAATGAAGTGAATGAACAGATTGAGAAAATGATTGACAATGACATTATAGAGGAAGCAAAGAGTGAGTGGTCAAGTCCTATATTATTAGTACCAAAAAAAAGCGTAGGAAGCGACAAAAAATGGCCACTAGTTGTCGACTATCGGAAACTCAATGACTGCATTGTAGACGATAAGTTTCCTTTACCAAACATTACTGAAATTTTGGACTCACTCTCTGGTTCAATCTATTTCTCACATTTAGACCTTAATCAGGGATATTATCAAGTGTCATTAGATAAGCACAGCAGAGAGTATACTGCTTTCACTACAAACGTTGGGCAATACCAAATGAAGAGATTGCCAATGGGACTAAAGACAAGTCCAAGTGTTTTTAGTAGAGTCATGTCAGTAGCAATGTCTGGATTAACATTTGATAAATGTTTCATTAATTTGGATGATTTGATCTTTTTTGGGAGAAATTTAGAAATCCATAACAAAAACTTGACAGACGTTCTGGAAAGACTGAGGAAAATAAATTTAAAGTTGAATCCAGAGAAATGTAACTTTTTAAAGAAACAAATTCTCTATTTAGGTCATTTAGTTTCAGAAAATGGAGTCTTAGCAGACCCAGCAAAAGTTGAAGTATTACAAAAATATCCCATACCAACAAATACAGATGAGGTAAAGAGATTCGTTGCATTTTGTAATTATTATAGAAAGTTCATAAAAAACTTTGCTGAAATGACCTATCTTTTAAATAAATTGACTAGAAAATATGAAACATTTATATAGAGTGCAGAGTGTCAAAGTGCATTTGATACATTAAAACATACTTTGACAACTCCGCCGGTCTTAGATTTTGCAGATTTTTCAGAAGACAATGAATTTGTCATATAAACAGACGCTTCAGGTACAGTTGTTGGAGCGGTTTTGTGCAACAAAAACATGAAACCAGTAGCGTATGCTAGCAGACCACTTAATAAAGCTGAACTTAACTACCCAACTATCCAAAAAGAGTTAGTTGCTATTGTGTGGGCGGTAAAGTACTTTAGACCTTACGTATATGGCAAAATTTTCACAATTATGACAGACCATAAGCCTTTGATATATTTATTTTCAATGAAAGATCCATCAAGCAGGCTTCTTAAATTTAGATTATCATTAGAAGAGTATAACTTTAAAATCTTATATGTAAAAGGAAAAGATAACAGCATCGCAGATGCATTGTCTAGAATAAGTACAACATCAGATACTTTAAAACAAATGAATGAAGAAATTATGTCGGTTATGACTAGAGCACAGAAGAGACGTTTAGATGAACAAATAAAAACACCTATTTTTAGTAAACCAGATGATTCGTGGCCTGATCAACCACACGTTGTTGAGGTGCTAAAAATACCAAGTGATTCTGTGGAAATGTCTTTGATAAGAACTGATGAATTAAATAATTTAAAAAGTCAACAAAAAGTAGATAAAGAAAATGAATGTTTTATTTACAATAAAAGTAGGAAAATGTTGTATATAAATCTAAGCTTTAGGGCACAATTTACGCGAGCCAAATTTGTGACTAAGTTAAGTACATTTTGCAAAGATATTAATATAAATGAGCTATGCATAGTGAAAAATAAAGAATATGAGAGTTTTATTAAAGATTTATTGAAAGAAATAAAAAATAATAAAGATTGGACCGGTCCACGAATTTATGTGTTAAGAGGAGTTAAAAAAATTGATGAGATGGAAGAAAAAAACTATATTTTGCAAGATTTTCATCTACTACCCACCGCTGGTCATGCAGGTGTACGTAGGATGACGAATAATATTAAGAGAAAATTTTACTGGCCAGGTTTAGATAAAAACGTTAAAGAATTTGTGAGAAAATGCATTAAATGTCAAAAAATGAAGCATTGTAAGTATGTCAAGGCGCCCATGGAGATAACTTCGACGGCTTCACATGCATTTGAAAAAATCTATATCGACATCGTAGGTCCTATAGAAAGGGACATTGAAGGTAATCGTTACATTCTAACACTGCAGTGTGAACTAACTAAATTTGTAGAGGCATATCCACTACAAAACAAAGAAACGGTAAGTGTAGCGAAAGCATTAGTAAATAATTTTATTTTAAGATTTGGAATACCAAAAACCATAGCGACTGATCGTGGAACAGAATTCGTCTCTTCAGTAATGGAACAGGTATGTAAACTGTTGGGAATAGTTAAGTTGACATCTACAGCGTATAACCATCAATCTATAGGTGCGCTTGAGAATACGCATAAAAGTTTAGGTGCATTTTTGCGAATACAGTGTGATTGTTAAAAAGAAACATGGAGTCAATGGCTACCATTTTGGTGTTACAGTTTCAACAATACTGTTCATACAGGGACAAAGTACACACCATTCGAACTGGTATTTGGTAGAGTTAGTGTAATAGCATGTAGAGTAAGTCAATATATAGAACCTTTATATAATCCAGAAAGTTATCCGTTAGATCTTAAGTATAGGTTACAAATAGCATACCAAGATGCTCGTAATAATTTAATTTTAGGTAAACAAAATCGTAAGACTAGTTATGATAAGTATGTAAACAATGTAACATATAATAATGGACAATTACTATTAGTAAAATATGAAACGTCTAATAAATTAGATATTCAATGGGATGGCCCATTTGTTAAAGAGGTCTTGGGTGTTAATGTTAAAATTATTCAAAATAATAATGATTATGTAATCCATAAAAATAGAACAAAACCTTATATAACATAAATCATGATAATCAAGTATGTTAAGTATGAAGAAAAAGAAAAATAAACTTTTTTTTCTTTTTCTCTCACCCCTGAGGTGAGTTTGTACAATGTCTATGTTGGTAAGAACTACTATGTACTCAATGTATACAAAAATAATGTAATGTAATGTAATGTAATGTAATGTAATGTAATGTAATGTAATGTAATGTAATGTAATGTAATGTAATGTAATGTATGTGTATGTGTATGTGTGTGTGTGTGTGTGTGTGTGTGTGTGTGTGTGTGTGTATGTGTATGTCCTTTGTATTTTTTTTATTTTTTTTATATTATTTGTATTTTTTTTATTGAAAGAGTAATAAACGGCATACGATCGAGAACACTTGTTTCTAATAATAAGATCCCCTCAATGCCTTGAAGTAAGCTTTCCGCCAGAGAACATCGAAGTCACTCAATGTCTTTTCATCTCCCAGCACAGTGAGGCCGCCAGCCTGAGCGAAGATCGTGTCCAAGCGTCTACAGTTCGCTGCTCTCCGTCGAGTCTACAAGCTTGGGCCTTAACAGATATTTTATAGTGTCATGTAAGGAAGTACTGGTCTCTGATGTCAGAGTTAGTCAGGACGTCTGAGGGCCCCTGACAAGGCTTTACGACTGTCATTAATTGATTACAGTCGGGACCGACAGATTACCAAAGCACAAAGCGATGGAAATCTGCAAATGACATAGAAAAGCTATCTGTGAGTAGCTGAGGAACGAATCCGATATATTTGTATTCTTACGCGCATTAGCATACCGCTTTGTCACCATCACTCTTCTCCTTGCTCTTACTTCAGGCAACTTTATGAGTAGTGCATACCACTATACCATATTATTTGTATACTATACACTAGTCTTTACTGTTCTATAAAGTGCATTAGATTTGTTAACAAGCAATAATGTTCATACGGCTAAAAAGTCAAAATAGGATTGATGAAACCTCATTCTTACCGACACATGTAGGGAACTGTCCCTGCCAAGTTCCATTAAAACACAGACCGGAGCTGGATCCGTTCACTTTGTATCCAACATCACAGGCCACATTGATAACAGCAAAGTCCAACGGGCGTCCAGGTCTCGCGGCAGGTGCGTTGGTGACGACATACGTCCCATGTGCGGGGTACGGGGGCAATGTGCAGGTTTCTTTTTGTTTCCTAAACATAAGTAATTAGATGGTTAAATGTAGTTTCATCGACTTGATGGAGGAAGTTCTCAAGTTGTTTGTTTTTTTAATCGGCTTCACAAATGGAGACGGTTCAAGTTTGACCGTATGTTTATTTTTAATATATGTTCACCAATTTATCCGCCAATTGCGGGACATTTTTTTTATTTTTTATTTTGTTCAAAATTGGTTCAGCTGTTTTTTATCGGATGCAGGATTTCTTAACCAATTTAAATGATTCTTAGTTTATTGAAAAGGATAGACTTTCATTGTAGTCCAACATAAACTTCATCAAAAATTGTTTATTTTTTGTTTGTAAATCGTTTTGTTTTGATGTTAAATATGAGAGATCTAGCAATTTCTGAACCAAATTAGGTGTTGATTTTTATTGTAAAGAATAAACCTCAGTACATTGTGGTACTGTATAAAATTCATCAAAACTGGTTTAGTAGTTTTTACGATTTCTCCGTCAATTGCTGACCGATATTGTTTTTTTATAGACCTCCAAGGTAGTCATTCCTATATACATTACATCAAAATTGGTATAACAGTTGTAGATTGAAACCAGGACTTGCCACCATTTTGGGACCTTTCTTTCAACGCAGGGAAACAACTTTTGGCGAGAAACATTTCCATACGTGCATGTGGTGCTTCTGTAACTTCAACAAACGACGTTTATGACCACTTCAGAAGGTCCTCTTGTTTCGGTAATGACATTTTTGAAATAATAGAATAATAATAATATATTCGGTGCAAATCCACACCAATTAACTAGCCCCAAACTAGGATACCCTGTACTATGGTACTAGATAACGGATAAACATACATATATACGAATATTATAACATCCATGACTCGGAAACAAACATTTCTGCTTATCACACAAATGATTGCACCTTGCAGTATTTGAACCCGCGACCGTTTGATTACGTACCTAGAATCACTAGCCACGACACCAACTGGTCGTCTGTAAAAATGGTCGTACCAAATGTTAGCAGACCAGACAAATTGATTTAAGCATTTTAGTGATTATTAACTTAGTAGTTTATTTATAAAAATGTTGTAAGTTGATCGAACAAAAAATATGAGAGTATTCTTAGCCGGTTACGTCACTTGACCTCCCAAGCTTCTCCTTCCGATACATATTCGATCCATGCACGTGTTGCATGTTTGTCTTTTGTTTAGAGAATGGTTTATTTCAATAGCCAAAACATTAGACCTTATTCTCAAAATATTATTGTAATGGAACACCCAGTTTTTAATTTATAAACAATGTTAGAAGTAAATAGAACAAGAAAAATGCCTTCGCCGGAATACTCATATCCTTCTATTCTCTACAATATACTGTTTAATCCCTCTTCTCCAAGATATCTTCAGAAACGATTTGAATTTCTGCATTGCTCAAATCCCCGCTTCCTAGGGTCATCAGAAAATCTCCTCCTAAAGTTTCCTTTGCATAAAACTCTTACTATGATAAGTCTTTCACTGTACAAGCAGTACGACTGTGGAACTCGTTACCGGTTCCTGTAAGAAAAACACAATTGTTGCAAAGTTTTAAACATCAGGTTACGAATGTTTACTTGTCATCATTGTAATTTTTCACTTTTGGCTGAAACTATCTATACCCCATGTATATTATGTATGTACCTACCATAAAATATTTATTAGTTTATTAGTTTATATTTTATAGTTATTATAATGTTTATATATTTACTAGTATTTGCTATTTACATATTTATTAGTATTATCTTGCTATTTATATTTTATTCAAATTCATTTTTGTTTTATTTGTTTGTAATCTTCTTTTCTTTTGGCTATTATACTTAAACTTTGCACACCAACAACTGCCTCTATTATATAGTCATGTGTCTCAATATAGCCTACGGTTGCTTGAAAGAGATCGCTGCTTAGCGATAAGGCCACCGATTGTACTATATTTTTAAGTTTATTTTTGTTTGTAAGTGTATCATTTGGTGCAATAAAGTATTAACGCGATTTACTGTTTTTTTTGCATCAAAAATGACGATAACTTTTTTTTTGCATACAATTTTACTGTGAATCCTTTGATATTATATAGATTGTTACTGTATCTATTTTAAAATTTAATTATAAAACATTCTGGTCCATTCGTTAGTAAGAAAATAAATAAAAAGTAACTATTTATTTTTCCCTCGCTAAGGTTTTGAATATTTGATACACCTATTTATTTTTGCACGTTAGTTGTTTAGTTCTCCTTCGTCAATGTTCTCCATTGAGGTTCAAAAAGCAAGCTATAAGTGCCATTATTTAATTATACTATAACAGTCATTTTAAAATGAACTATGGGGATGTTTTAATTTTAATAGTTATTTCTTGAATAATAAATTTTGGTAGTTGAAATTATATTTTTTATTTAGAATTTATGTAAAATGATTATTATATATTTTTTATTAATATTATAATTATTATAGCTGCTATAACTAAAAGAGCTCAAATTCCTTTTAGTTCTTACTTATATTTTAAATTAAATGATTCATAATAAATTCCTCGACCAATATGTAAGTAAATACATATTATTTAATTATATTTGATATAGATTTAAATAAAATTAGGATGTATAATGAAATAAAATCATCAAATAATCATTTCTTTCTATAAAGAGTGTGCAAAGAAAATAATAGGCCACTCCTAATGCACATTGCACGCCACTGAGCTTGATCTTCAGCTCTCCTCATTCATTTTCTTCCAGACACTTTTCGCAAATCGTCACTCTAACTGGCCACAGGGCATCCTACACTACATTTGCCGAAACGTAGTTTCCACTCTAAAACTCGTATACCCCAACGGTTTTGGGTTCTTCTGGAAATGTGACCAGCCCTCTGCCACTTTAGCTTGCTTATCCTTAGAGCTATGTCGGTCACCTTGATTCTCTGTCGGATAATTCTTTTCGAATCTTGTCCTTTAGAGAAACTCCAAGAATAGCTCTCTCCATAACTCGCTGACCTTAAATTTGTGGACAAGTTTAACCGAGAGTGTTCATATTTTGGCTCCGTAGGTCATGATTGGTAGGACGCACTGATTAAAGACATTTGTCTTCAGGCAGTATGGTTTGGACGACAAGAAGACTTAACGAAGCTTGCCAAATACTGCCCAAGCCAGCTGAATTCTTCTGCTGGCTTCCTTCTCAAAAAAAACTTACCTAATTGCAATATTTCCAATAAGTTCAAGGTAAAAAACATATTGCTTGATAACTTCAAGAGGTACACCATTGACTGCAATCGGTTCCGGGTCAATAAGATCGTTAAACATGATTATGGTCTTATCTATGTTCATTCCGAGACCGGTGCATCGAGAAGCATCATCTAGGTTGGTCATCATACTTTGTAAGTCTTGCAGCGACACCGCCATTAGGACGATATCAACGGCAAATCGTAAGTGTGGCATATCTTCCAGGGCATAAGTGAACAGTTTAGGAGATATAATATCCCTCTGTCTCACTCTTCTGCGCAGTTGGATATGTTTAGACTTCTGGTTTTGAAGACAACCTCTCAATTTACTCATAATCTAGAGCTTTATGGCTACAAATTACTCTATTCGGAATCATTTCCGGATTGCAAATTAACAATTGTTGTGTTTGATGAAGGCAAACTTGCCTACCAAGCATGTAATTCTGCAGGTATTATATTCTTTCTGCAAAGATTCAGAAGGTCTTTTTTCTTGGCTTCCGTAATCGGAAGAGGGTGCTCGTATGCCATTGTAAGTACCTCTTTGGCAATGTCAATATCCCCATGCGTTGTTCTCCTTGTCGCTCGTCCAGTATTGCAAGACGTGTCCATCGTCATGTATGGACCGTCATACCCATATCGAAATTGAATTATACTTGGAAACTGTTTCTCAATTTGCAAGCATTTGATTTTAATCCAGTTGGCTTTTTGCTTTCGGTACAGGTGTTTCAATTTTTTATTATTTTGCCAGCCAGTGACTATCATGTCTGTATATCCTAATTCGTGTACATTGTTTGGGCTGATATTTTTATTGTTCTTTATCGATCGCGTTCTATTGATTATGCCATTACAGTCGATAACAGACTTCACCTCTGTGTATCTTATTTTCTTTTTCTATTGAACTATGCATTGAATCCCGCCTCTCCGCGTAGCCAGGACGCTCGATTGCCACGACAACAGTCGGCGTTACTTCGATACCGCGTCATTAGGTGTTTACACTTCAAACATGAGCCGTTGCGAGACGCCTGGCGAGATGTGTAAACATAATAGAATATAATTCATTCAGTTTTATATTAATAAGATGAAACTAAAACAACGAGCAACGTTTTGCACCACGCGATCTCATTGGTCAACAGTAACTGTTAATCAGCAACTCTTCATTTGATCCCTGCTTTTCGTCATAATACCGTTAGACCGCTCGGACGCCAGTATGAAAAACCGGAGTTCAATTCCCACTGAAGTAAATTGTACTAAAGTAGATTAGGAAAACTGTCTTATTAAATAATTATCGTGATGGCCAGTGTGGTAGCCAGCATACTAATAAGGACCGCCTCTTCCCCCCCTCCCCACCTCGCCTCTCTTTTAATTTGTATTTCAGCTGCTTCTATAAAATTGAACAAAATCCTTATTTAATTCTACTTGTCTTTAACTTGTAAACAGTCAGAAAACTTTTGTGGATAATTAAATAAATGTACCTACGTGTTGTTTAGTTATATACTATTTAATTTGAATAGTACCTATATCTAACAATAATGACACACGAAAAATATTGTTTTATACGAACTGCATTTTTCCTGTGGAGCATAATATGTGCGAGGGAAAACTGAATAAACATCTTTATGTATTTTATTCGCTCTCGAAGTGACGCATGAGTTCAGTTAGCTGTTTATTGCAGAGTTAACTACTTTTCCTTGGCTACTTTTTTCTCAATTCTTCTAATTTTATTTTTCCATCTGTCGTGACTTGCAATTTTCAATTATGTATAACTTTCTAATAAAACATGATATCAAAATTTTAGTAACACAGAAAGATGCAACTTGAATTAGACTTTATATAAAAGCAATAAAGTCGATTTCGCAAAACGTGTTAGTTATTTAGTTTTCCAACTACAGCGACGATATATATTTGTTGCATATTTGTGAAGTACATTCAATAAACAGTCTAAATTTTTATTTTTTTATTTTATTATTTATTTGGTCTGTATATTTTGGCGCAAAAATATATGTTAGTGAAAGAATATGGGCCTGATATTTAAATGTAGCTTATAAAAATAAAAGAAAAAAAAACCTACTTAATTAAAATTCATTTTTGCTTTGAAACCGTTTCCCATCAACAATGTTACAAGTTATTTCAAAGATTAATGTATCATTTGAAAGTGATTAATACTACGGTTACGTAAATGCGTAACACTAAAAACTTAAATGGTGTCCTCGTCCGATCCAACTTGTTTACATCCAAATAAACGTAAAAGCACGTTTTCCGCGCTTTTAACGCGGTAAACGAGACTTTAAATAAAATGATGAAATTTGGACATTAAATATCTTCAAAAGGCTATCAAATGATATTCATAGGGTTGCCATACTATATTTTCATTAGTATAATACAATAAAAAGGCTATTTAATGTAATAATATTTCATGAAACAAACAAAAATCTAAAAAAAGACACATTTGTGACAAAATGTATCGTGGGTATGCAAACTGTGGCTTAAATGTGACAAAATGTGTATTATTTATTTCTGACTCCATATCATGCATATTTGTGTAGTACTGACTAACAATAAGTTACAAAAAAAAAAAAAAAAATTTGGCGGGGAAAAAAACGACGCGTGCTCTATTTTTCGTAGAGAGTACCTAAATTAATAAAAAAAAACATTATTCTTTATTTACATTAATATTACAAGAACAAAAATTAATAATCTCCAATAGAAAGTCGGGCGCCGTGCATCTACTTACCGGTCTGAATGCTAAATAAATATGTATTTTGTAAAATGTAACTTGTATTTCGTAAGAAGTTGAAATAACGAATATTGTTATGTTATCACAGAGTACGTACTCGTAAACGTGAATTCCATCCGAACGTGAAAAACGGGAATAGACAGGAATCAAAACTCTTGAACTTAATGTAATATTTTTGTCATTAAATCTATTTATGGCTATCAAAAGACTTTCAGGGGTTCTTCTGACTATCCTTTTATAATTAAAATACAACAAAGAGGCCGAGGAAGTAAAACACACGAAATTACATTAGCAAATTTCGTACAAAAATATGCAATAATCGGGGGTCCTGCATCGAGCAGAGTGAAACCATTTGAAGTCGATTTTTGTACCATGCTGTACAAGAACACAGCACTTGTTATTGTGTGTGTTACCTCATCTCTTTTTTTTTATATAAAAAGTTAGACTTCAGTGTAGGTCAACATACTAGACCGGTTGATCTAGTGGCTAGAAACCCTACTACGAAATCAAACTGTCGTGCGTTTGAATCCCGCAAGGTACAATCATTTGTGTGTTGAGCAGAAATGGTTGTTTCCGAGTCATGGATATAATATTCGTATCTGTGTATGTTTATCCGTTGTCTAGTACCCACACTACAGGGTATCCTAGTTTGGGGCTAGGTAATTAGTGTAAATTGTCCCGAATATATTTATTTATTTTATTTATACATTTTATTAAAATTGAATCAGCAGTTTCGTAAGTAAATAATTTATTTAGTAAATTCATTGTTTTTCCATATATATTTTCTCATATATCTAAGATTTCTAAGCCGTTTTTTTTTTTCTTATTTTATTAGGGGAAGATTTTCAATGTTAGATACAAATAAAAAATGCCAAATGTTTATTGGATATGAGTACAAGTTTTTGTACCCAGGATTTTCCCAACTATGGAAACCGCCTATGGATATGAGTACAAGTTTTAGTACCCAAGATTTTCCCAACTATGGAAACCGCATATGGATATGAGTACAAGTTTTAGTACCCAAGATTTTCCCAACTATGGAAACCGCATATGGATATGAGTACAAGTTTTTGTACCCAGGATTTTCCCAACTATGGAAACCGCATATGGATATGAGTACAAGTTTTTGTACCCAGGATTTTCCCAACTATGGAAACCGCATATGGATATGAGTACAAGTTTTTGTACCCAGGATTTTCCCAACTATGGAAACAGCATATGGAATCAGTCCAGTAATTTTTACATTGTGTGCCAACAAAGTTGCGTAACATGCGTTATCCTGGTCGGCTATATCTCGTAAACTAGTAAACCCTATTGCAGTGATAATTTCTAAAATCAAGCAGCAAGGTCATTTTAGAGCCAAATATTTCATAAAACGGAACCAAATAAAAAAGACCAGGTATCCCAGACGGACTCACAGATGGACAGATGGACATGACAAAACTGTAACCCTTTCATAAAATAACTCTAAAAAAACTCCTTGTGCCATTTCCAAAACTATTTTTGTAATAGCTAAGTTTTTTTTGTTTTTTACTTTTAAAACAGACGACTTGATAACTTCCTCCTTAAAAGCTAAATCTAAACCTTTTTGGGATGTGCATGTATGTGTTTGTCTGTGGTAAAGTAGCTCCCAAACGATTTTGATTCTGTTTTAAAGCTCATTTGATCGGGATGGTTCTTAGCTATAATTATGGGAGGGGGGAGGGGGGTATATATGTCATGGTTAGATTGTAAAAACGGATAGACTAGTGGCTCTGTAAGCTGTAGACAATCTAGCGGTGCACAGTAGTGCCATCTAGTTACCTTATTATAAAACTTACATTAATAACCAAGGTACTCCATCAATCCCTACCTAGAAAGTAAAGGGCTGATTCCAACGGTAGAAATAATTTTTAATTGATTGCTCGGATTTTTCTCATCGCATTATAATAAGTGACCAATTTACTGCATTTTTTTTTACTGCTCTTCAGACCGAAGATCCTCATCAGATCTTCATCAATTTTTTATGAGACCAATTTAAATTGACTAACTTTCAAATAAAGAAAAAGCCATCTAAATCGGATCTTAATAAAGTGGACATATTCAGTAGCCCCCTTTTTGCCCCTTTTTGGTCGGTAATATTCTATCCTGCAATTTCGTTCAAAATTTTTCGTCTGTTTGTAATAAAACGAATTAGAATCGGTCAGATTGTAATCTACCAGTTGATACAATAAACTGGTGACATATATATATATTTAAATTTTTCTTGTTATTTGTGCATTATGAATTTACTTCTCTTGTACTCAGCATGTAATTTCAGTTTAGTTAATTGACTAAATTACAACAGGTACTCACATTTTGCCGCCATCGTCAGCACTCCTAATACCTGTGAAATATTGCAAGTAATTAAGAGGACTAATAATATTTTTACAAAACGATGGACGTCTCCAAATCAACTTGGATGAATCAGCGTTGTTAATTATGTATTTTTTTCGACACAAACTTAATAAAATGTCCGTCTGCCTGTATGTCACAACCATTTTAAACAAAAACTCTAGAAACTTGAAATTTGACACATGGATAGATATTTATAAAGTGACGTGCTCACGTAACTTGTAATATTTTGTCGTAGTCCAGTGTTAGTACCGACTAGTTTCCTTATTACTTGTTAAAAGCTATAAACGCCATTCGTCTTCTAAGAAGATACCTTATTGTAGGGCAATACGAATGGTTTTCCTACGCGTTTTTACGAACTTTCCTTACGTTTTGACATGAAAATGTACATTTAGACATAATAGTTGTGGTGCGCCTGTCGCGCAAACATATCCACTCTACTATAAGCAGAAACAATTTCTCTATGGTAACAAGACAAAAGTTTATGAACTAAAACCAGACTACAGTCGAGTAAAAAACTGCTGTGTAACATGCGATGAAGACAAATCGATTATATATACCTTGTATGTCAGATTCAGGCCAATTTTTTAGTTTGAACACATAACACTTCCTTTGCTTTGCCGTATTTGGGTTAAAAAAAACCTATGACATTCTATACCTAAACGATTGACACATCGCATGTTAAAATCGGACCAATAGGGGCGACGCTATGGTGGAACATCCATTTACCCACATACATAATATATACATATATATACATACATACATACATACATGTAGAAAAAAAACATGGTAAATATCTAAGTATATTGAAAAAACACTTTCTAATGTTGTATCTTTGTATTCGTATTAAATTTTTAATTTTTTAAAAGTGGTATTGTTTTGGTTTAATTTTAATTATTTTATTAATTTTAGTGGTTGTTTACATAAAATATTTTAAAATGAAGTCGAAATACTTTTATTTTGAATATTATTTTTATTTCTTGATTTTTAGCGGCCTATTCTTTCCTTTGTTTGATACAAAGGAAGGAATATCCACCAACTAACAAAGTGAAACTCACTTTAGTGGCCTCATCAAACAAAGGAAGGAATATCCACCAACTAACAAAATCAAACTCACTTTAGTGGCCTCATCAAACAAACGAAGGAATATCCACCAACTAACAAAGTGAAACTCACTTTAGTGGCCTCATCAAACAAAGGAAGGAATATCCACCAACTAACAAAGTGAAACTGCAGTATATGTCGCCGCGATAGGCTACTTGCCACGCGGCGGGCAGTAATAAACCACCTACCAAGCTAAACGGTCGTCTCATTGATTGCCCAAAAACACACCATTTGGCGCCGAGGCACCTACCCACGCGTGCAATTAAAATGGTTAGTTATATCGGAAACTTATCCATTTTTGACTACAAGAGTCAAGAATGGGAGATTTTTTACGGAAAAATGAAAAACTTTATCAAGTTGAACGATATAGCGGAGAATAACTGGCGTGCGGTACTGTTAACACATCTGTCGGACGAGTCATATCGGCTTGCAAGGAATCTCGTACACCCTCAAGATTTAAATACAGTGCCGTGGAAAGACCTGGTAAAAGTACTGAATGAGCATTTTCAGCCGAAGAGATCGACGTTTGCCGACAGGGCAAAGTTTTATGATGCTACCAGATCTGAGGATGAAAGTGTTGGGCGGCACGTTTACGAGGTCTTGCCGTGTACTGCGACTTTGGAACTGAATTGGTGACGCTGTTGCGGGACAGGTTCATACTGGGTCTAAAAGCCGGCCCGGAGAGAGATCGCCTATTCGAACAGGACTTGAAATCGCTGACGCTTGCCAAAGCGTTGGAGATAGCTCAGCAGGCGGCATATGCACGGGCTGCACGTGTCTGCGTTGGAGTCGGAGGGCATCAAGTCAAGGAGGAGGCGGTGTACCGTGTCAGTGAACGCCGGCCACAGGCGGCGCCGGCGCACGCTATGGCGGCAGCTGGACCGCGTTGTGCAGTATGTGGATTAAAATATCACTCAGCGGATAAGTGCCGTTTCAAATTTTATACGTGCCAAAATTGTGGTAAAAAGGGGCACCTTAAGAAAGTGTGTAGTGAGAAAAGGAGCAATAACGTGGCGTTGTATAACGTAGAAACGGAAGTTAATGCACATGACTGCAAAGAGTGCGACCTTTTCAACTTAAGGTATGTCAACAATGATCCCATTACAGTGGATGTATTAGTAGGTGTTAATTCATTTTCTATGGAACTGGATTGTGGTGCCGGTCGTAGCGTTATGTCGGAGAAATTTTATTTAGACCATTTCCAACACTACAAGTTGTCAGAAACTGACCTTGTATTCTGTCTTTATACTAAACATAAAGTTGCACCCGTGGGTTATTTTACGTGTGAAATTTCTTACAATAACATGAAACGTCGTGTTCAAATTTATGTATTTAAAGAGGGTGGACCCCCACTACTAGGGCGCGACTTTATGAAGCTGTTTAATATGAGATTAGTTTCCACGTGTGAAAATTATATGCTAGGGACAGATTCAGTCGGTGAGGTGCAGCAAGTCTTAGACGAATTCCCTGAACTTTGGAAAGATGAGCTCGGTTGTTTTAATAAATTTGAAGTCGAGTTACACTTGAAAGAAAATACAGTACCAAGGTTTTTTAAGCCGCGATCTATACCTTTTGCCTTAAAAGACAAAGTAGAAGGCGAATTGGATAGACTTGTTACAACGGGTATTTTAGTGCCGGTTAAATTTTCTGACTTTGCAACCCCTATTGTCCCAGTGTTGAAAGATAACGGCAAGATTAAAATAGCCGGAGATTTTTCATGTACTTTAAATAAGGTACTTAAAATCGATAAATATCCTTTGCCTCATATAGAAGAGGTGTTTGCGAAAATTGGAGGTGGGCAACACTATTCTAAGCTCGATTTAAGTAATGCCTATAACCAATTTAGGTTGTCTAAGTCATCCCAAGAGCTCACCACCGAAAGGGCTATTTAAATATACGCGCCTCGTCTACGGACTCGCGAATGCACCGGCGATTTTCCAACGCACCATAGAAACATTAGTAGCCGGCATCGAAGGTGTTACATGCTGGTACGGACGACATCTGCCTTACTGCTCTTACCAGAACCTTGCACCTGGCTAGGCTTCGAGAATTATTGGGCAGGTTACAGAACGCCGGGTTAAGACTCGAAAAAAGCAAGTGTGCGTTTTTTCAAGAAAGCGTCACTTATTTGGGATACATGATCGATAAAAACGAGAACGTCTGAGAACCTGTCCCAAGAAGGTAGAAGCGATCTTAAAAGCACCTACTCCTACTAATGCTCTGGAATTAAAGAGATTCCTCGGTGTTATGAATTACTATAGGAATTTTGTTCCCAACGCGTCCTCGTTGTTAAATCCCCTGCATGAATTGCTACGTGAGGGCGTGACCTGGCAGTGGGACCAGCGGCACCAGCGCGCACTGGACTTGGTCCGCAGTGAGCTGGCATCGGAGCGCGTGTTGGCGCACTTTGAGCCAGGGGCGCCGCTCGTGCTTACAGTTGACGCGGGGCCTGCAGGCCTCGGGGCAGTGCTCGCTCACGTGCTGTCTGACGGCTCCGAGAAGCCGATCGCCTTCGGCTCCCGTTCCTTGTCACCGAGCGAAAAGAATTACAGTCAAATACAGAAAGAAGCGACGGCTATCGTATTTGGCGTTAAACGCTTTCATCAATATTTATACGGATGCCAAGAGCCTTTTATTTTGAGAACCGATCATAAGCCACTTCTTTCAATATTTGGTAAAAAAGATGGAATAGCATTAACAGCCGCACTCCGTCTACAACGCTACGCAATAATGCTGTCAGCTTACAACTATACCGTTGAATATATAAGTAGCAAAAATAATTTAGTTGCAGATTATTTTTCACGAGCGCCGTTGCCAGCTTCCATAAGTGAAAGTCAAAAAAGCGATAAGACAGGTGAAGAGGAGATACCTATTCCCCTTTTATTCCTAGATGCTACTACGAAACCGGTTTCATTCGAACAGATAAAGCGCGCTACGGCGGACGATAAGGTGTTAAAAACTGTGATTAAGTACATGAACAGTGGTTGGCCGCGTAAAATCAAATGTAAAACTGTCATGCCTTACTTCCTGTGTAAAACCGATTTAGAGGTGAATAGTGGCTGTCTTTTTCGCGGTCATCGAATTGTCGTCCCTTCAATATTTCGCAATAACATGTTGCAGGAACTACATTCGGCGCACTTTGGTATTGTAAAAACGAAGTGTTCGGCTCGTGGTAGAATGTGGTGGCCGGGGATCGACTCAGACATCGAGCGATGGATAGGTAGCTGCGGCGCGTGCGCTAGTGTGCGTAGTGCGCCGCCACGCGCACCCCCCGCGCCCTGGCCGCGTCCGCCCGGGCCATGGCACCGCATTCACATAGATTACATGACAATAGGGCAAGCGGAATAACTTATCATAATCGATGCATATAGTAAATGGTTGGAATGCTTACATATGAACTGCGGCACCTCCACCGGTGCACTGATTATTAAACTAAAAGATATATTTTCTACATTTGGCATTCCTAATATTTTAGTGTCGGATAATGATGTCAAAATAGTGTTAGTGGCCTCATCAAACAAAGGAAGGAATATCCACCAACTAACAAAGTGAAACTCACTTTAGTGGCCTCATCAAACAAAGGAAGGAATATCCACCAAGTAACAAAGTGAAACTCACTTTAGGAAAGCCAAAGATGAATTTCTCGTTTATTGGCAACGACACTACCAGCCGCACTACCAGTAGTATCGTTGCCAATAAACGATACTACCAAGCCCATTTTGGATAAAATTGTACAGACAACACACAAAACTACAAAACTATTATATATTATAAACTATTTAAAAAAAACATAATTTTAAAATAATTTTTGAACATTACTGTTTCATTTACATACAAAACTACTGAATCAGTCTTGATCAAAATATTGCCTTCACTGGAACTCATTCAAATAAAATAAAAACATACATCTACGATACGATCATTTACTATATCCGAAAAGAAGATATTATAAGAGAACATAAAAAACAAAAAAATATGGATTTAGTAAATATTTAAGTAATTTAAAAATAACTTATGTAAAGCAAGCTGTGAAAGCTAAGAAAGACCAGAGAATTCATCAAGACTAATCAAATGAGCCTACGCTCGAAGGGGATCTATCACACGATTGTTGAGTTTCTGTGACTACTATCCAGCTTCATCGTCAGACCTTGGATACCACATATGACCACATAACTCATCAAGACAAACCAAATGAGACCAAACTAGAAGAGGTTACATCTCATGATTGTTCAGTTCTTGTGACTACCTTCCAGCTCTATCGTCAGAACTTGGATACCACATTTGACCAGTGAACTCATCAAGATAAACCAAATGAGCACAAAATCGAAGTTGTTCTACTTTTTAATAGTTGAGTTCCTGTGACTACCTTCCAGTTCTATCGTCTGAACTTGGATACCACATATAACCAGAGAACTCATCAAGACAAATCAAATGAGCCCAAATTCAAAAGGGGTTCCATCACATGATTGTTGTTTATTTGTTTGTTTGTCGTATGAGGTAGTGCTGGCCTCTGGTGTCAGAGTTTATAAAGCCGCCCGAGGGCCTCTGACATGGCTTAACGACTGCTATTAATCAATAACAGCCGTGACCCACAGCTTAACGTGCCCTTCGAAGCACGGAGCGATGGAAAAGCGCACATAACTCAGAAAAGTCATTGGTTCGGAGCCTAGGTTTTGAACCCGGTATCGTTGGATTCTAAATTGCACTATAGAACCGTTAGGCCAACATCGCTCACCGATTGTTGAGTTCCTTCTGGATCCATCATCAGACCTTGGATACCACATAACCAGAAAACTCATCAAGACATGCTAAATAAGTCCAAGTTCGAAGGGATTCCATAATTTAATTGTTGAGTTATTTTGGTACCATCATCAGACTCTGCGATTTCACATAAAACTAGAGAACTCATCTAGACAAACCAAATGAGCCTAAACTTGAAAAGGTCCTATCATTTTGTTGTTGAGTTCCTGTTTTACTACCTTCCGGCTCCATCATCAAACTAGCCCAATAGTACCATAATATTGTATTGCGCCAAACTTCAGCTTCATTGAACGTCTTTAAATGGTTCAAAATTGATTAGCAAACTTGTCCCAAACATAATAACCCAGGTTAAAAGCTACTAAACCAATTTTGATGAAATGTATTTTTTAAAGTAAAAAAAATCGTCTAATACAGCTCAAAATTCCGAAGATACGACAGAACATAAACACTAAAAAAATAGATTTTGTATTAAAATTGTTGAACCAATTTTGATTATTGTTATACGGGACTACACTGAAAGCTTTCCCCTTTTAAATAGAATATTAAACATCCAAAATATGTTTAGGTATCCTAGAGATTTGAGGCAATATAAACACAAAACCAAAAAAATACATTAAAAAGTATAATTATTATATATATATACAAAAAAACCGACAGCGTACAAAATTATTGACTACGAGCTGATCCGCCCGCAAAAATAATCATACTAATATTATAGAGGCGAAAGTTTGTATGCATGTGTATCTTTGATACTTCTTGACGCTTAAACGACTATACTGATTTAGATGAAATTTTGTATGGAGGTAGCTTATACCCTGGTTTAACACAAGGGCTAATATTTATTCCGTAAAAATGCACGGTTCCTATCCTGAGCTGTGTCCGTGGTTTCACCCGCGTCCTGAGGAACGCGTATATATATATATATGTATATATATAATATATATAATATATGTATATATATAATATACAGCTAGTATATATATATATATATATAAATTTAATGTTGCTTTGGTAGTGAAGTAAAACTCTTGATGTTGTATGACTAGATTACTTTTGATTTTTTTAATTCACTTAACTTTAATTTAATATATTTTAATCCTATTTAAGTATTAAATTTCGATACATATTCATAACACTATCCTAAGGAGTATATACAGTTTTCACCAGTACTTAATCTATGGAGATGTCAGTGCGAAGAGTGCAGCATTAGTTTTGATGACGCGCATCTCCTGTCGCATTCGCTCACTCTAAAACTAGCGCGCAACTTTTCAGCATCATCATCATCAATCATCATTGTGCACGAGAGTGAAACTACGGGCCATAGCTAATTATTATAATGTAAAAACATGGAGTAAACGCCTTGATATTGATGTGTCCCTTATAAGTTACAAGTCTCGCATCGAACTGAATGCTGTAGAAAAGACAGTTTTCGACTAATAGTCTTCATTTTCCCCATGAATTCATTAATTAATTAATAATTATGTAAACTATTCTATGCTTTAAGTTATTATGAATGTTAACTAACACACTACTATTCGTTAAAGGGCATTATGTAGTTACTAGTTTGCTATTAATAAACTGAAAGATCTACGAAACAAATAATTGAATAGAAAAACATTAACACAAGAGTTGGTAATAAAATGGGAAAAGATGGAATGGAAAAGATGTGTGTGTTATGCTTGAAGTGGTATTACAATATGGCAAATTGGCAATATGAAGATATGTAAGATTTCTGAAATACAAATAGGAAATAGAATATTGAATGAATGAATGTCATGAATGAATGAATGAATGAATGAATGAATGAATGAATGAATGAATGAATGAATGAATGAATGAATGAATGAATGAATGAATGAATGAATGAATGAAATTATATTGTTTTCATTATTTCTTGAACTTAGATAGTTTATTGATTTTATTATTTTCAGCCCTTTTGGAGGATCTGGAGAGATCACCTCCAGAGAACGGATTTAGGCATTAATGCACCAGAATTCTACACATAGTAGAATTCTCGGCCGTTGTGGAGGGTCTGTCACCTCCAAATAACGGATTTTAGATATCAATGTACCTATGTGTAGAAAACAAGTACTTCCTTCCAGGTTCGTCTAGAAATCGCCATGGCATGGTATGAAATATGTTAAATTTGCCGCTGTAGTCTAGGACTGATAGAAATGATCGTTAGAAATCGATCGTTTTTTAGCAGCGCTGATGTATGTACCTACCTACCACGTGCTCTGGAAACTTCTGTAGGCACCTTCGCGCAACTGGTGTGTTCCAGAATGTTCCTTTAGACGTAGGTATTGCGTCATCCAGCCACCCTTCTCGTACATTTTGTTACCTACTGTTTTTCTAAGCTAAAGACCGGCGAAACAATATTATAAAGAGGACAGATTTGTTTGTTTGTATGTTTGATTGTTTGTTTATAATGGATAAACTCAAAAAATATTAGATTATATTAGATATATTTTAAAAATATTGCACCAATTTTAAAAAGAACTTTCACTTTTGGAAATCTACATTCTCAAGTAACATGTGCACTATTATTATTTTTCAAAACATTAGACGTCCTTACGAAAATTGCAATAATGTAATGCATGGTATCAAATATACAGAACAGAATGACATTTTGCCATGGAAATGAAATAATAACAAGTCTGTCAAGTACGTGAGTAATAATGCAGTAGTCTATGGTCAAAAAGCACTACGGTTGCTGCTGCCAAAGATTTTGAATTACGCTTACTGGCGTTTTGTTTACAAGTTATGAAGTATTAAAATTCTAAAAGTAATAAAAATGACACCCGTACTGGGGCGAGGCACTAGTAATTGATAAAGTATTTGTAACTACGTTATAAGATTATTAAATTTTAAATAAGCACTTCAAGCCGTTTAAACAAAACATATTTTAAATAAGCTTAACCATATTATAAATGATGGGCCCGCTTTGGCACCAACTTCAAAAAACTCTTTAAAATCTTGTATTTTTGTATTGGTATTACAGTTTTGATTTGGAAAAATTATATTGTTCTTGTTAAATTGTATTTATTTTATAGGTAGTTTACAAAATATTATTAATAATAAGAAGTCTTTTTTTAAAATGTTTTTTTTCACTTATCCTCATGTACGTCCTGTAAACCATTGAAGACTGAAAGTCTACTACTATCAATATTTTGTTGTCCTTGAAATTATATTTTGCAGAGCTACGCTACAATTGACCTCTTCTGTCAATTTAACACATTAATGTTTTTTCAGTATTTGCCCATACAGGAATAGCAAAATTATCATAATGTAAATAGAATGAACACGTAAACAGATATTAGATATATTTTAATAACAATAGTTCAATAATGCGTAGCAGTCGATATTTTCTCAATATATTTCGTCGAGAGTGCACAGCGGCTTATTATTTATAGGTAGTTGTATACCACTGTACATATATCTTCATGACCTTTTGTTGTGTTTACATTTATGTATATCTATTTACGTTCTAGATTGATATTGCATTACCATACCTCTGTTTGCATAAGGTATGATACCGCTGGCGTCACACCAGTTTTTAAGCTTGTCTGTTCCAATATACTCGTAATATTACTTGTCTTTAAATTCCACATGCATCAATTGTATCAATGTCCAACTTACCCGCAGGTACCCAAAACTCCATGATAATGTCTGCATGCCACCGGATTTGGGTGAATGTCATGTATGTGTTCACGTTGCAGAGACTCGCCAAGCTATCGGTGGTAGGCGCTGTGGACACGATCCCGCGCAGAAAGAAACGTGTTGTATCGTTATCCAATTCAGGGAATGCTAGACCACCACCGCTATCTCCCTTGCACACTGCTTTGCCCTCTGAAAATAAAAAGGAACCTCTAAATTGATTCATCATCATCATCATCATCATTTTCAGCTAGTGTCCAACCACTGCAGAGCATAGGTCTCTCTCTTTGTACGCCACCCATCTCGATCCTGTGCTGTGCGCACCCAAATCCGATCCACGATCTTAAATATGTCGTCGACCCATCTCACCATTGGACGACCGACGCTTCTATTGCCCGTTCTCGGCCACCACTCGGTCAAAGGTTCTTAATGTGACTCTATTAATTTAACAAGCCTAAACTAGTTAAGGCTTGTTAAATTAATTAATAAATTAAATTAACAAGGTAGGTCATTTTAGGTTAAAGTTTAATTAAATTAATAGAGTCACATTAAGAACCTTCTTATTTTGGAAAAACATTAGAGAACTTTGTGTAGTAAGTAGGGAGGGGTTAAGCCGCTTCATGGTCTATTTTACTTTGTTTAGTAAGTAGGGCGGGGATAAGCCGCTACTTGGTCCATTTTACTTTGTGTGGTAATAAGGGAAAGGGATGACATGCTAAATGGTCCATTTTACTTTATGTAGTAAGTAGGGAGGGAATAAGCGGCTACGTGGCCCATTTTACTTTGTGTAGCAAGTAGGGCGGGGATAAGCCGCTATATGGTCCATTTTACTTTGTGTAGTAAGTAGGGAGGGAATAAGCTCCTAAATGGTCCATTTTACTTTGTGTAGTAAGTAAGGAGAAGATAAGCCGCTAAATGGTCAATTTTACTTCATTTAGTAAGTAGGGAGAAGTTAAGCCGCTACATAGTCTATTTTACTTTGTGTAGTAAGTAGGGAGGTGATGGTACACTAAAACCTTGAGTCCTGGTCTTTTGGTTTGATAAATCACACGGTCCAAAACACTCTTTAAATTTTCTAAAGACATACAGACTGTAAGACAGATAGACAACATATGAGTAATCGTATAAAAATATATATTTCATCAGAATCACATTATTACATACATTATGTGCGATGCCATTAATGAAGCCATTAATGAAGAGATTCATTAATGGCTCACTCCTTCGCACACTGCATGATCTCTACAGATTTAGTAATTTGCTCAGTAGTGCTTTTGTAATTCCGCATTTTGAAAATTAATAATACAAATAACCACAATACAAAAGACCAACGCGCTGTTTTTTTTTCCCCAAAGATAAACTAATTTATTGCCAAAGAATATTAACAACAATGAGAACAAAATAAGAACAAGTAAAATTATTATAAAAATACAAAAACCGGACTGCGAACAAAATTATTGAAAACGAGCTGACCGCCCACATAAATAATCTCACTAATATTATAAAGGTGAATGTTTGTATTAAAAGGTGTGTGTGTGTGTGTGTTGGGAGCGAAATACCATCCAACTGTTTCTAGGACAATTACACATGTACTCGGTCATCTTGCTGGATAACGAACAAGGCTCTGGCCACCGACAGATGGCGGTATAACCATCCCAAAACAAGCGTAGCCAAATGACACAGGCCTGTGACGGGCACCAGCGTCACTGGAGCGAGAAGCTACGTTCTGCAATTACCAACCCGCATGCCCAGCGTGGCGATTATAGACAAGCCCTCCTCTATGAACGGCACAACCAATAAATGCCCCCAGTTCCCGGTCACACTGCGGTCAAGGAAATGGCAGGGTAGGGGGTGAAAAGAATCCCTGGGCTACTGTAGGCCACCCAAAACAAAAAGAACAAAAAGAGGGTTATGCACAGTGGACGAACGATTAAGCTTGATGAATACATAAGTGAGTGAATGATGAGTAAGCTTCAAAGTCTAGCGCATCGATGTGAGGTAGCAAGCTTGTCGGTATTCTACAGATTGCACTATGGAGAGTGTGCACAAGAACTGCACAACCTGATTCCCCCATCATCTTTCCATCACCGTACGACTAGACAATCAGCAAAGCGCCACTATTTTATGGTTGAAATACCTCGCGCAAGAACGAAGCGATACGCTTCTTCATTTATTATAAGAACTGCAAAGGAGTGGAATGCCCAGCCCTCGTCAGTGTTTCCGGTAAATTATAACCCAGGTGTGTTCAAGTCAAGAGTGAATAGGTATCTACTAGGCAAGAGTGCTACACCTTCGACCACATCATCACTTTCCATCAGGTAAGATCGTGGTCAAACGATTGCTTAGTCCTTAATAAAAAATAAAAAAAACATGGCGCAACTCGAGACGGAGCTCACAAAGGTCAGGTGGCATATTCTAGGGTTAAGTGAAGGCCAAAGAAAGGGGGAGGACACAATGAATCTGGAGTCGGGCCACCTGTTTTACTTCCAACATAGTGATCAGTGGTCTCAGGGTGGCGTCGGGTTCCTCGTCAATAAGTTCCTCATTGATAATGTTGTGGAAATATCAAGTGTGTCGACCAGGGTAGGGTACTTGATTATTAAACTGACTTAAAGGTACCAGCTTTAAGGTTGTACAGGCTTACGCTCCAACCTCGGCACACTCGGATGATGAGGTAGAATACATGTTTAATGACATATCTTTAGCACTACATAACACCACAAGGGCCCACTATAACGTTATCTTGAGAGACTTTAACGCCAAAGAGGGAGTACAGGCTTGCAGTGATTTGAAAATAGGTCCACACGGCTATAGAGACAGAAATCAATTCCAGAGGAAGTGAACTTGGCAAAGCCCCGACACTGTGACTAAAAAATTTAGATTAACTTCATCATGACGGAAAATAAGCACATATTCATTAGGGATATTAGCACATATTGATTACATATTAGAGAGATATTCAGCTAGGTTGGGCATCGTTTGGCTAGCTTCGTCAAGTCTTCTCGTCGTCCAAGTTCCTGAAGACAAAAGTCTTGAATCAGTGCGTCCTACCAGTATGATTTATGGAGCCTAAACGTGTTCACTCTCGGTTAAACTAGTCCACAAATTAAAGGTCGCTCAGCGAGCAATGGAGAGAGGTTTGCTTGCAGTTTCTCTGAAGGAAAATATTCGCAATGAATTTCGACGGAAAACCAAGCTGACCGACATATCTCTTAGAATAAGCAAGCTTAAGTGGCAGTCGGCTGGTCACATTACCAGAAGAACCGATAAGCGTTGAGGTAGACAAGTTTTTGAGCGGAGACCACGTTAAGGCAAACGTAGTGTAGGACGCCCTGTGGCCTGCAAAAGGCATCTGGAGGAGAATGGATGAGAAGAGCTGAAGACTGAGCTCAGTGTAGTGAATTAGGAAAGACCTACGTCCAGCAGTGGACAGATATAGGCTGATGGTGATATCATAAGTCATAAGTCATAAGTATTTTATTAATAAACATCAGTTTACATGTCAACAACATCCAAGTATGTATACAAATGTGTATAATTATACGAAATAATAATAATAATAATAATATACCACAAATCAAATATAAAAAATAGGTACATGTCAATAATATAAATTTAATTAAAAAATATGTCAAAATAGAAAAAGATAAATAATCATCAATTCTTATTGTTTACACTACTTTTTAAAAATTCGTCAAAGCTATAGAAAGTTTGCTCAATAAGCCATCGTTTTAACCTGCTTTTGAAGCAACTCATGCTGAGGGCCCCCGTTACATTGCCCGGTAGGCGGTTATATACAGTCGGTCCCATAATGTGTGTCAGTTTGCTTGACTTCTTCATAGAACGCGGGATACCAACAAGCTTGGCAGCATTACGTGTTTTGTAGGCGTACACGTCACTATGGGTTTTATACAGGTCGGGAGAATTTCTTACATACACTGCCACCTGGAAAATAACAATGGCAGGTAATGTAAGAATCCCAAGCTTTTTAAAATGGGGTCTAGCGGAGGTATCTTGCGGCACTCGTACAATGGCTCTTACAGCACGCTTCTGCATTCGGAAGGCACGCTCCCAATCCGAAGCGCGCCCCCAAAGTTCAGCACCATACTGCAATACAGAGTGTACCGTGGAGAAGTAGCACGCTCGCGCCACCTCCGCTGACACTACTCGGGACACCCTCCTGAGCGCAAAGCATGCACTACCTACTTTGCAACACAGCTTGTGTATTTGGCTCTCTCAAGTCATACTCCTGTCGATCTCAAAACCAAGGAATGTTATGCTGTTCACTTGCTCGATCGTGCTGTCGTTTGCCGACACCATCAATGGTCTTGTGATGTGGCCTGAAGTGAATGAAGTGAATGAGAAGTGTATGAAGTGTGTATTTTTTACGTTTAATACCAGGCCATTCGCCCGAAACCACTTAGAAAGATTAGAAGCCGTGACATTCAGCATCTCCTCAAGCCAATCTACGGTGGCCGCAGTTACTATCGCAGCCACGTCATTGGCATATAAGAGGATGTCTGCACATTTCACGGCGTCAGGAAGAGAAAACATTATGTTCGAGACCGACGAGCCCTGTGCAACTCCCATTGCTGCTGATAATGGATCTGACTTGTTAGAGCCATCCCCTGCATCAACAATCTGGGAGCGGCCCCGCATCATGCTCGTAAGCACATCATACGCTCTCCCTTCTATCCCGTTGTTGCAGTTTCACAGTGAGCACATCGTGGTCTGCGACATCGAAGGCTTTTGATAAGTTGCAGCACAGGACAGCAACTTGCTGCCTGCGCTTGCGTGCAGCCATCACCTGGCGAATTACTTCGCGGGTTAGAGAGGTCGCGGATCGTCCTTCACGATATGCGTACTGGTGAACCGAGAGGGCATTTGTCTCTGTCAAAAAGCCATCAACCTGGAACTCAACCCGTTTTCAAACACTTGCGATGGCTGGGATGATGGACACTGGTCGGTACCCATCCATGTCGTCTCGTTTGCCTTTTCCTTTAAATATTGGAGAAACCTTCGAAATTTTCAAAGGAGTCGGATAGGATCCGTCTCCAAGGCAAATGTTAAATAAAATTGCTAACACAGTGGAGAGAGGCACGATTGCTATTCTAAGGAGCGCCATAGATAGCCCATATATATCCTTTGACGGTTTCGGAGGTAAACGCGTTGTCACTATTCGGAAAACCTCATCAGCTGTGAACGGCAAGAGTCTGAGTGACCGGTCGGAGGGTGGGCGCGCTGCCGCCAAGGTGATACGCACCCTAGCAATATCAGTCTTAGGTTATTTGGTAATTTATAATTTAATTTTATAATGTCAAATAAAAGATATTTCAAATTAATAATGTCGGGAGATATCCACGACGAGTCAGTTTTTTTAATTGGTTTTCGTTTAATTGGAAAATATATATCATATGTGTTAGCAATCACATTCGTCACCGCTAACGCGAAAGTCTCAACGCTCTGATTGCGTTTGCCAACTTCCTGCCAAAGCCAATCTACGCTGTCTATGGACGCAACAAAATTAGAGCGGTTATTCTGCAAGAAGTCCCTGGTAAGGCGGGTAAGGGGCTCTGGTGCTCGTTGAGCACATGTTATTTCCCCCCGGACCGCTCGATGGTCGCTGAGGTTGGTGACCACGGGGGTGGCTCGCACCGACTCCGGCGCCATTTTAGTGTACAGGTGGTCCAAGCTGGTGGAAGTAGTAGCTGTGAT
Organism: Alsophila aescularia; assembly: GCA_946251855.1. Lineage (NCBI taxonomy): Eukaryota > Metazoa > Arthropoda > Insecta > Lepidoptera > Geometridae > Alsophila > Alsophila aescularia. The sequence continues at coordinate 67,612,568 of OX276374.1, forward strand.
GCGCGTGGGAAAATCGACAACATTGCACAGGTTATGGGAGGAAAACAAATCGCACAGGTTTTTTTGTTCAGTGTTAATTTCGCTTAACACATTGATGTTAAAATCGCCAACTACAACAAATAGTTTACCCAATTCGGATAGCTTATCGAGCAAACGTTCAAAATAAATAAAAAAGTCTTTTGCTTGAATTTTGTTCGTACGATAAACACAAACAACAGTTAAGTCAAGATCCAACAAGTCAACAGCAGATATTTCACAATAACATTCAACAATGATGTCAATTCTACATTTTCAATACATTTTAAATGTTTGTGTATGTTTGTTACTTCTTCACGCTTAAACGGCTGAACGGATTTGGATAAATTTTGGTATGGAGGTACCTTATACCCTGGGCTAAAACATAGGAATTGACGTAATTAACGGCGATCTACAGCAAATATTAGAATCGAGCTATTCGTACGGTCTCAGGATCAATCCGGCGAAAATCTAAATAATTGTGATAGGTAAAGTTGAAAGATACGATTCTCACCCCCCCAATTTTTTTCAACTCCTCCCCCCCCTCCCATATAGCAAAGGAACATGAGGAACCATCTCGATCACATCCTTTTTAAAACATAATAAACTGCATCAAATTATTTGGTCCATTCATTTGGGAGCTATGAACTTCACCATATTCCCCCCCTCCCCCTCCCCCCTTATTAAAGCTAAGACAAATCTTGTTTACCTCAGCTTTGAAACATAAAAAAATCGCAGCTAAATTGGTCGATTCGTTTGAAAGGTATGATTCTCACCCCCTTTTTCTCGAAACTCCTCCCTTTTCCTCCCTCGCCCCCCCACCCCATATAGTTAAGAACCATCTCAATCACATCAGTTTCAAACATAAAAACCGCATCACAATTTGTTTGAGATCAACGATCCTAGCCCATCCTCCCTCCCATTATAGCTAAGAACCATCTCGTTTACCTCAGCTTTCAGATATAAAAAACTCGCAGCTAAATCGGACCATTCGTTTGGACGCTACGATTATGATACCGTTTTAATGTTTTATTTATATTACATTTAAATTACCACAACTTTGAATACCTATCCCGCAGGAACCCTGTATTTTTTGGGGATAAAAAGAATCCATAATTTTAATACATAATATGTACTTTGACTGTGCCAAGTAACATCAAACTCTGACCAGTAGTTTCAGCGTAATATGTGTTCTTATATATATAACTTTTAACCCCTATCCTGCGGGAACTCATGTTTTTTCGGGATAAAAAGTATTCTAAATGTTAATCCATAACATAAGCTATGATTGTGTTGCATCAAAATCCATCTGGTAGTTTCAGCGTGATGCGTGTTCAAAGAGACAGACAGACAGACAGACAAAAATTAAAAAATATCCTTTTGGCACTCTATGTCGATTTTGAAGTTTATCTCAATTAATTATTCAAAAAATACAGATTTAGCCCAGTTACAGTTTTATTATAGATAGAATAGATTAGTATATTAATTTTATGTAGTAGAATTTAAATGTTTGTATTGTATAATTTAGGTAATGTATCAACTAATGTGATATCTAGAATTACTACGCCGCCGTTCATTTATTTTAATTCTTACTGTCCATCCAATGGTTGTCTGGAAGAGATTGCTTTAAGCAATAAGTCCGCCCATTGTACTACCATAGTTTTAATTCAATTATAATGTGTATGTTTTCTAGCTGGTAATTACAATAAAGTGTTTCGTATCGTATCGTATCGTATAGGCTACTACTTATCTTGTAAAAATGCATGGTTCCTGAGAGACGCAGGTGAAACCATGAGGTTTAGCTAGTATTGATACAAATTTAATGTTTATTTTTTACTATCATTTTTTTCTTTAATTTAATACTTGCAATTACACCATTAGACTAAAGTCATCATCATCAGCCCGCATCAGTCCACTGTTGGACATAGGCCTCTCCCAAAGCACGCCACTGAGCCCAATCTTCGGCTTTTCTCTTCCAACTGCTGCCAGACACTTTTCATATATCATCGCTCCACCTAGCTGGAGGGCGCCCGCCCATCACTACGTTTACCAAGCCACGGTCCCTCTCAAAAACTATGGGCTATGTTGACTACTTTGGTTCTCTGCCGGATAACCTCATTCCGGATACGATCTTTCAAAGAAACTCCAAGCATAGCCCGTTCCATATCCCGCTTTTCTTAAATTGGTAGACTAGTCATACCGTGAGAGTCTACGACTCGGCTCCGTATGTCATAACAGGTAGGACACACTGATTGAAGATTTTTGACTTGAAACTTTTGGTATTGGCGAAGAGAAGACTCGGCGAAGTTTCACAAATGCTACCCAACCCAGCTTCTTCTGTGGGTCTCTCTTTTGATGTTGTTTTTACCTGGTTGCAAAGTTTGCCCCAGATAAATATACTCTTGAACAACTCCGAGAGCAGTTCCGTTAACTGCAATTGCTTCCGGAATAACTTGTTCGTTGAACATAACTTTGTTTTTATTTCAAAGTTCAGCCGGAGACCAATGCTTTGAGAAGAATCAGCTAGGCTGTCCAACATCTGTTGCAAGTCTTGCAACGTTTCTGCCACAATAACGATGTCATCAACGAATCTCAAGTGTGAGATGTACTCACCGTTAACGTAAATGTTAATGCCACATCCTTTCCAGTCCAAAGTCTTAAACATATCTTTCAATGCAACTGAGAACAATTTCGGAGAAATAACGTCCCCTTGTCTCACATCTCGATGCAGGGATATGCTTAGTCTGCTGGTTTTGTACTTGGACGATCATTGTTGCGGCGTCATACAGACATTTCCACACTTGGATATACCGCCAGTCACCTTTCCGAAACCTGGCCTGCTCTGTTGGCTGGAATTCATCGAATTTCCGCGCAAGATGATTCTGATATCTCTCGAAAACAGCTTTAAATGGGCCGCAAATATTTTAAAAAGGTTTTTTGAAAAACAGAACGACCACACTTTTGTTCCATGCCTTTGGAGTTCTCCCAGAGAAGAGGACAGAATTAAACATACGCTGAAGCTTTTTAAGCGTAGGAGTACCTCCTGCTTTCAGGAGCTTCGTAGTAATTCCGTCCTTACCCAGAGCTTTTCCATTTTTGAGCTGTTTCAAAGCCATCTCGATTTCATCAAGGCTGACTTCTGGCAGCTTTTTGGCGGGTCGGAGTGGCGCTAGAATCCTCGATATCGGGTTCGGGTAGCGATGCGTGTGACGCGTACAGTTGACCATAGAAATCTTTAACTTCTGCGAGAATCTCCGGATTAGAAACGACAACTTGCCTGCTTGATGTGGTCAACTTCGTCAAATGGCTTCGGCCAAGCTGTTGTAAGAAGACTTTTGACCCCCATTTTTTTCTAGCGCTTGTATTGGAGCTTTGGACGTCTCGCCTTACCAGCTTGGTTATTTGCTTATTCAAAGCCCACTGTTCTGACAAAATGACTTCTGGATCCTCGCGTCGTTTTTCAATAAGCTGCAGAGACTCGTTTACCGAAAGTTTTGATTTCGTGCGTGTACGCCGCATCTCGTAGAACTTTCTTCCCTCTTCCCTCAGGATTCCCACCACTTCGTCTTGTTCCTTGTCAATGTCAACATTAATTGCACTTTCTAAGTCTATAATTATTGAACTATAGTACACGTTAACTTGAATAATATAAAATTGAAAGTTTTGTAAGAAGCTTGAAAGACAATTGCTACTGTTTAGTTAAGAATTACTCGTATAAATTTTTCAAATGGTAATTTAAAGACCTTCATTTTGATGTGTCACTCGATAGGCTTTCGTAATTTTTTGTTCCGTTGGAAATACAATATGGCAGCTATAAGCCGCCATATAAGTTTTCTTGACATTTAATATATTCTATAGCACTCTCGTGATCAAGACAAATCCAATGATATCTCATTTATCAAAATCTATCAAGACGTATAAGGCTGTAGGATGCGCCTAAGAAACGAACAAATAAAGAAACATACATACAACCAAAACACGTTATGTGTTTGGGTTCCCGACAGTCGGCGAGTGCCAAACTAAGCGTGAGGCCTGTATCTTGAGGCTCGAGTGCAAAACTAGACAACTTTGTATCACTGAACATAAATAAGAAAATGAAAATAATTATATGAAAGGTAATGCAACGGTAAGTGGCAATGCAAAAGACGCATTGCCACTTACTGTATGGTCTGGTTTAGAATAGGTACACATAAAAAAGTGTACCGCTAGCTTTGTCTATACTTATAATAAAGCAATAAGAACGAAAAACTCTGCAAAATGAAGATAACTAAGAAACAAATGCTCTAAAGTGCTTAAAATAAGCTCCTAAACAAGTTTTTTTTTAAATAGTGTCTGTCTGTTTGCCTATATGTTTGTTCGCGCATCAAGTAAAAACTACAGGACCGATTGCGATACGGTTTTCACTACTGGATAGCTTAGGGTTTGAATTAAAAACTGGGTTTATTGTTATCTCAATCAGATGAGAAGAAGCCGAGCAATCGAAATATTGATTAAATCTTAGTATATTGGTATTCTAGGTCCTAAAATAGCATTTATAGTACTTTTAACCTAAATAAATGACCACGCGTGCGAAGCCGCCGGTACATCTAGTTCGTCATAAATCACGAGGAAAAGGTACGTGGCATGTCTGAGCGTAAGGCATACACAGAGTAACTAGAGTGGCTATAAGATTTATAAGCCATATATTTGTTACTAGCTGTACCCGCGGATTCGCACGCATGGTCTTTTCTTTAGGTTCGAAGAACCATAATGTGCTATTCCAGGACCAATATACCAACATTTGATCAAAATTTCTTTAGCCGTCAAAAATACGTTTATCAGTTGCTCGGCTTCTAACTCACCAGATTGAGATACCAATGACACCAGTTTTTATATCAAACCCTAAGCTATCTAACAATGAAAACCGCATTACAATCGGTGCAATAGTTTTTACATGATGCGTGAACAACACATACAGACAAACAGACAGAGAGACACCATTAAAAAAATACGTTTTCAATATCCTTTTTAAGCACCCAATAGCATTTTTTATCTTCTTTTTACACATTTTTTCGTATCTATTGCATGATTATAAGAATAGATATATGACAGTATCAAAAAATGCGTCTGGTAGTTTCAGCGTGATACGTTTTTATTTTAAATAACTTTCAACACCTTTATTGCGAAACCCCTTTAACTTTTCAGGATGAAAAATTAAAGGGTATCAAAAATTTAAGGAATTCAGTAGTTTCGCACAGAATCTACTGAATTCATTCAGTAATTTCTGTGCGATGCGCTGTCAAGATACGAAAAAACAGACAAAAATAAGAAGTAAAACAGTTTTGGCTTTAGTGTCAGATATAGAGAACCACCCAAAAAATATTATTTATTACTCAAAATCAATATATCTTTGGACCCATATCCCGCAGTAGCCCTTTAATTTTTCGGGATTATACGTTTCCCCAATTTTAACCCATCATATAAATTAGGACGGTGCCATGCTGCATCAAAACACGTCCATTAGTTTCAGCTTGGTACGTGTTATTTTAAATAAGTTTCAACCCCTATCCTGCGAGAACACATAAATTTTTCGGGATGTAAAGTATCCTGTGTCCTACCACGTAGTATGAACTCAAATCATACCAAGTTTCATTTTTATTCAACCAGTAGTTCCGGTGGCGTGATGCGAGTCCAAGATACAGACAGACATACATACAAAAATGAAAAAAACATACAGTTTAGGCTTCATTACCGAACAAAGAGCAACTAAAAAAAAACTCAAGTTTTTGTTTTTTGAAAATGCTAGATTTAACTATCATACTTTTTATTATATATCTATGTGTATGAGTGCACGTTCTTCAAAATCATATTACGTCTTCAGTATCGTCATAGGATAGTTTATGTAGCCATTACATATCACCCAGTTTGCATTTTACCTAGTTTGCATTTCACCTAGTTTGCATTTCACCTAGTTTGCATTTCACCTAGTTTGCATTTCACCTAGTTAGGTAAGAATAAGTAGGGCTACGTCTATCCAGTAAAGATTTGATGCGGGAAAGTTGCAACGTGAAAAAACGTCTATTTATGATATTGGTGCGACTTTTTAAGATTTTGTGTAATTTTAGAGTAGCATTATAAATCTATACATATAATAAAGCACTAAGAAAGAAAAAGTTTGTGCAAAAAAGATAATTTAAAAAAACTAGGGTACTTAAAATAAGCTACTGAACAAGAATAAAACTTTTTTTTTATTCGTGTCTGTCTGTTTATCTGTTTGTCTGTATGTTTGTTTGCGCATCACGTAAAAACTACTGGACAAATTGCAACACGGTTTTCACTGTTAGATAGTTTAGGATTTGACTTAAAAATTGGTGTACTTGGTATCTCAATCCGATGAGCAGAAGCCGAGCAATCGATAAAAACTTTTTGACGCCTGAAGGAATTTTCATCAAATATTGGTATATTGGTATTTTATGTCTTGGAATAGTATATAGAGTACTTTTAAAATATAGAAATGACCTCGCATGTGAAACCGCGGGTACAGTTTGTATATTAAATAGCTGTCGTACTGGAAAAACTTTAAATTCTGCATAAAATGCATCAGAAGAAAAACGGAACGGTTTTCGTAACATAACTCTATTGAGGCTGTGCTCTCTCAATGGTAATAAAATAGCTTTTGCCAAAACTACTCCAAATAGAAACACTGTACTGTATAATAGACTGACAAAATGCCAGGTATAGTTGTCTAAGTAAAGGAGTAGGATTGCAGTCCCGAATGCTCTTTATTATAAACTAGTTTTCCCGCCCGCGACTTCGTACGTGGCTACCGTTTATCGCAAAAAAAGCATTCTATTTTCTTCTAGGATATTAAAAACCAATGCAAAAGTAGGTACAGATAGGGTCAATGTATAACACCAATGCTTTTGATGTTGTTTGACAGAATTGTTATTTCGTTTCCATGGCAACCAAGCTTCAAAACTTTCCCGATGGGGGGAAGCGATACACAAGTTTTAGAAAAAGGACAGCCAAAGACAATAGTAGATTAATAGCCAAGGGCTGTAAGGCATCAATTGCAGCCCGAGATATTTAGGCGCACGAGCGCAGCGAGGGCGCCTATAGTTCGAGGGTGCAATTGATGCTTACACCCGAGCTAACTACTCTGCTTTACATCTCGATTGTGAGGTAAGTAGAAAAAAACCGGCATTACAAGAATAAAACATTTTATTAGTTAAAATTTATAGTGAAATGAGAACAATTTTCAAATTTTAGGGACAGGTGTTTTTGGGTATGTTAATAGTTTGAGATTGTAATATTTGTTGGTCATGGACAAAATCTGACGAGATGAAGCTTTCTTCAGCAGAAGTTGATGGTTGCGGATCATCTCTTGAGAAAGATGTTTCATTTTTTGAAAGCTGAATAGTTTCCGTTATTTGGTTGGTAATTTTACTTTTATTTTGTATGGAATCTTCGATGTAACCTTCAGCCACCTTGCTGGATTTCCACCCACCGTGCCTTTTTATAGTGGTTAAGTTAGCCCCAACATCGGCTAAAAGTGTAGCCGATGTTCTCCGGAAGCAATGACCTGTATACAATTCCGGGTTATCTAACTTTAAATAACTTGCGATTTGCTTCGGCATACTTTTGATGGTATTTTTTCCAATAACTTGTTTGTAGCATTTGCCTTGGTGGTACTTCAAAAAAAATCGGTTGGTGTTTACATTTTCAGGACGAAGGTTTCTGTATTTTTGTACGAATTCAGAGAATTTTAATTACTAACAACTGACCCTGTTGTTCTATGTTCTCTATTGTTATATTTGTCAATTCAATACCTCTGCATGCGCCAGTTATACCGAAGATAAGAACCACCTAAAACAAGCGAAATATAAAAATAAGTAAGTATGTTTTATAGGATTGTAAGAATTTAAAAGATAAATGATGAAGTATTACCATTATGTGATTTGTTATTTTACGTACCTTAACAGCTAAATATATGTCATCAGGGGCTTCATTTATAAATGTTTTCACGTCTTGCGCTGTAAAAACCTTTGACTTTTTGCTTTTGTGCCCAGCTGATTGTCTTTTTAGAAAAGATGATAATTTTGAAAAGTTCTTGGTATTGATGTCGTGTTTAGTACTCATAGTTGCTTTTAACATTGAATAAATGCACCACAAACTAGATGGCTGCAGCTTTTTTGATAGCTCACTAAAGTATGTTAAGAATACAGTCTCAGATAAAGACTTTACTCGTTTTTCTTTTCGCCACTTCATGAACTCGTCGTAAGTTTTCAAATATCTCTCTTTAGAACTTTCAGGTAAAATATTGTTAATTGCTGCTTCAGCTTCCATTTTCATTGAATCGGGAGTGCAGCTTATATCTTCATCACTTGCAGAACTCATGTTTTTTTCCTAATTAGCACGTAATTATAAAAAAAACCCAAAAACAAACAATATTTAAAGTAAAAGTTTTCTATTCCCGCCTTTTTCCATCTTTTTTTAAATTATTTTTTTCAAAAACGAAATTGAGCTTCGCCGTTCGATATTTAAAATTGATGACTATTATACTCATACGAAGACAAGGCTGAATAGCGAAGCGACCTCTTTTGTCATTGGGCTGAATGCATGATGTCTATTGCCAGTATGATGGTTAGATGTACGCGAACTTTTTTAAAGAGTGAAGTTTTTTTTTTAATTACTTACCGCCCTAGGGCTTTTCTAGCTACATTATTACCCTAGAGCGCTAATTGGTCACCTACAAGCCCCATTTGGGGGTAATAAGGACCTACTTACCGAATATGAGAGATGTAAAGTATTTTATTGTTTTATTAGGTCAGTAGCTTTGCGAAAATAAGTAGTTTTTTAAAAAAAACATTTGATTTTGTGGTTACATTGCCTCTTATCTCTACGAGTTCTTAAACAATTTGGATGATTTTTGTTGCATTCAGAAGTGTACATTTTCAGTGTAGTCCCCTATAAACTTCATCAAAATTAGTTTGGTAGATTATTATTAAAAAAAAACCTATTTGTTTTAATGTTTATGTTCTCTCATATCTTCGGAATTGCAGAGCCGAATTAGATAGTTATTATTACTTTAAAAATAGATCTTTAGTGTGGTACTGTATCAATTTCATCAAAATAGGCTATGTCTTTGGATTCAATTGAGAGACGTGCTATGAGGCTCATTAGAGATGACACTCTGGTAAAGAGTAAGCTTCAAAGTCTGGCGCATCGACTTGAGGTCGTAAGCCTGTCGGTATTCTAAAGATTGCACTATGGAGAGTGTGCACAAGAACTGCACAGTCTGATTCCTCCATCACCTTTCCATTACCGTACGAATAGACGATCGGCAAAGCGCCATCCTTTTATGGTTGAAATACCTCGCATAAGAACGAAGCGTTTCGCTTCTTCATTTATTATAATAACTTCTAAGGAGTGGAACGCCCTGCCCTCGTCGGTGTTTCCGGTAAAATATAACCCAGGTGTGTTCAAGTCAAGAGTGAATAGGTATCTACTAGGCAAGCGTGCTACACCTTCGACCACATCATTGCTTTCCATCAGGTGAGATCGTGGTCAAACGATTGCCTAGTCCGGGATAAAAAAAAAGAAGAAGCTTTTTACATTTTTTATGTATTTCACTGGGTTTCATTCTTGGACCAAGTTTGCAAGTCAATAATGAACCATTTAGCGACATATACTGAAGCTGAAATTTTGCACACGGGTGTAGTTCTGATTACAATACAATATTGTGGTACCATTGAGCTGGTCTGATGGTGGAGCCAGAAGGTAGTCACAGGAACATAACAACAAAATCATAGAATCCCTTCTAGTTTGGGCTCATTTGGTTTGTCTTGGTAAGTTCTCCGGTTTTATGTGGTATCCCAGGGTCTGACGATGGAGCCGGAAGGTATTCAAAAGAACTCAACAATAAAATTATGGAACCTCTTCGAGTTTGGTCTCATTTGGTTTGTCTTGATGAGTTTTCTGGTTATATGTGGTATACAAGGCCTGATGATGGAGCTGTAATGTAGTCACAGGAACTCAACAATCAAGTGATGGAATAGCTTTGAGTTTGGGCTCATTTGGTTTGTCTTGATTAGTTCTCTGGTCATATGTCATATTGGTATATAACCTTTGCGGACGACACAGCCATAATGGATGTAGGAAGCACCCATGCTGAAGCAACGGAGAATAATTTTGTACCATGGTATTTTGTACGGCACTTGTTACCTTATTTATAAATATTTATTTATTTATAATACTAATGAATATCTCGTTAGAAGCAGATACTGCAGAATTCACACAGATTTTTGATTGCCAAGGATCATTCAGTATTGTTTATCTCGGAAACCACAGCGTCAGTATAAGTTTTTAGGCGGAATCAAGCACCATTTGAATGTAGTAGCGGTTATCGTTCAACGCCAGCAATAACAATATCGTGGTCTGTAGTAGAGAACATACAAACCATTCCATTTGCCTCAGTGCTAGATTTGATGAGTATTATGATAAAGGCCAGGTCTCTTGTGTGTTTGGTAATGGCAGGAAGTAACCCGTGCGATACCAGTAAACAGAGATAATGAGACAAATTTGATTGTTCAAGGAGTTCAACATTCATATCATCTGTTACTATAATAAGAGCCACCCTTCTCAGAGCATTAAGGACCAAGTCAAGTGAATTAGTAAGATTTTGGTATCGTATCGCAGAATGAAGAACAGATAGAATTTACTGAGCTCTGCGCATAATGCATCTGATATTTTGCTGACGTGGCCAACTTAGTCCCACTTGACTTTAACATATTATATTATTAAATATATATATTTTTTATATAAAAATTAGAAGCTATTACCGTCTATAAAACCAGCACATATTTTGTCTCCTGAAATGTATCCTCTGTATTGCAGCGGTGATTGAGAAATGCATGTGGCTGTGCTGACAAATGGAAGTTCTATCACTTTGAGGACCTGGGACACAGTACTGGTCTCAGCAGTGAGGCCCCAGCCTGCTACCTGAGGGCACAAAACATTATTTTAAATAATTTAATTTAAAAACATAAAAAAAAGCTTTTATGCAGTAGCCATGTCATGATGAATCTTGGGACGGGCTATCACAATTAAATTTATATATAACATTTCGTGCCTATGCTTTTAACCGTTGAAGAGTCAGGAGCTAACTCAGAGTTTAGCAGACATGTCTTGTTATAACTTCATACCGGCTAGCATAATATAATGCGTACACAAAATTAGGTGACTGAGCTGTTGAACGTTAAAGAGTTTCTTTATCTGGAGATGTTCTTGAATGTAGATTCAGGTCATGCTTACTATAAATATGAATTGTCATTGGAACTGAACTAACTACTTTGATGCGGCGCCTCATCACCCCCTCCCCCTTGTAGTCGAAACAACACGGTAAACTACACGCAAACTACACCGCAAACTACACGACAGCTTTCTGTAGACGCCCTCGACATGTCTCGGAAGATCCGGACGATGTCATTGTAGCCAAAGTACTGGCAGCCATGGCCTTTCCCGATCCTACGTCCTCTGGTAACCCACCAGGCGGAATCTGCTCACTTTAACACATACACCGACCTCGCCGGTGAGGTCAAAGGTCCCGTAACTCATAGTCAGTTATTATTCGCCTTCGAGTTTCTTACCGATTTTTTTCGAACGTGTATTACGAATCAGCGGTCAGTTATATAATTCAATCAAAGGGCTCCTAGCCATTTTTTCAGGGACCCCTCGATCACTACTAACACTAGCAATCCAGGGATGTTTATTTCGATATCCTCGTAATCGAGACGACCGTCCAAGCCAAGGTCCATACCCCCTGGGTGCCTTTGTGCAATTTAATCCGAGGTTTTTTAAATTTACCTCGTAGTATAATCTCAAATCATGCCAAGTTTCACCTGAATTCATTCAGTTGTTTTGGCGCGATGCGTGGTCAAGGTACAGACAAACAGACAAAAAGTAAAAAAGTCAGTTTTGGCTTCAGTATTGAATATAGAACAGCATTTACCTTCAGAATTTAACATTTATCTTAAATGTGCAGAATTTGGAACCCTTTATTCTCTTGCAGGAACCCTCTATTTTTTTCGGGATAAAATGTATTCTCAATTTTAACCCATCATATAAACTATGACTACTTGACGGATTTTGATGCAACTTGTGCATCAAAATCCGTCAAGTAGTTTCAGCGTGTTACGTGTTCTTTTAAATAACTTTCAACCCCTATCCTAAGGTAACATATTATTTTTGTTGGGATGAAAGTATCCATACTACGGTATAACGTATAAGGTAGGACCTCGTAGTATGTACTCAAATCATACCAAGTTTCATTTGCATTCCATTAGTAGCTTCAGGGTGATGCGCGGTCAAGATACATACAGACAGATAGACAAAAATGAAAATATAACAGTTTTGGCTTCAGTATCGCATATAGAGTACCCTCCAAAATATATAATTTTTTACTTCAAAATTAACATAATTTTGGATCCCTTTTCCACAGAAACCCTTCAATTTTTCAAAATAAAATTTATTCTCAATTTTATCCCATCATGTAAACTAGAATAACTGTGCAGAGTAGCATCAAAATACGTTTAGTAGTTTCAGTGTGGTAAGTGTTCATTTATATAAATTTCAACCACTGTCCTGCGGGAACCCATAATGTTTACGGGATAAAAGTATCCTATGTCCTACTTCGTAGTAAGAACTCAAATCATAATAAATTTAATTTTAATTCATTCAGTAGTTTCGACGGCGCGGCCAAGATAGAGACAGACAGATAGACAAACATAAAAAACAGTTTTGGCTTCAGTATTGAATAAGGGTATTCAGAAGTATTATCAGGGTTCAATAATGGGGCCATTCTTGTTCTTGATTTACATTAACGATCTTCCCTTTTTTAAGAGAACTTATGTGATATTGATTTGTTTGCAGTTGATACTTATCTAATTTTTAAGATTGACAGAACCATGAACAATTTTGACGATGTTAACAAGGCAATCACGCTAGTTCTTAATTGGTTTACAACTAATCAAAATCAATCCCCAGCGGTTGTCGGTTCTGCGAACTATATGGCCTGCCCAGTGCCACTTCAACTTGCAAATTCTGAGAGCTATGTCGGTAACCTTGGTTCTTCTACGGATTTCCTCGTTACGGATCTTATAACGTGGTGAAACTCCAAGCATAGCTCTCTCCATTGCACACTGCGTGATATTGAGCTTATGTATCTGACCAATAGTTAGCGACCACGTCTCAGTGCTGTATGTCATCACTGGCAACACGCACTGATTATAAACTTTCGCCTTGTGGCACTGCGGCATCTGTGACGAGAAGATGTGGCGTACACATCCAAGTTGGATTCGTCAGTTGACTTCTTTGTCAAAGTTGGATCTACCCAGTTGGATCGTCTGACCCAAGTAGACATAGTGATCAACAGCTTCGATAATATCGTTCCCAACAAAGACCGGCATGGGTGCGACATGGGCATTTGACATGATGTTCGTCTTACCTATGTTCATTTTAAGACCCACCTCTTAAGAAACAATATTGAGGTCACTGAGCATTGTGCTTAGGTCTTCCAGGGTTTCTGCCATGATGACTATATCATCAGCAAATTGAAGGTGAATGATGCATTCGCCATTGATGTTAATACCATATCCGTTCCAGTTCAGAAGCATGAATATATCTTCCAGTGAAGAGGTGAACAGTTTCGAAGAAATAAAGACTCCCTGTCTCACACCTTTTTGCAATTGGATAGAATTTGTGCTCCAATCTTGAAGACGGACAGCTATGGTGGCCTTGCTGTACAAACACTTCAACACTTCTATGTACAATTTTGCACCACTGTAATGACTGTAGCACTGCCCAGGTCTCGACTGAATCAAAGGCTTTCTCGTAGTCCACAAACGCTAGACATAGTGGCCGATCATACTTTTCGGTCTTCTGTATAATCTGCCGGAGCGTATAGATGTGGTCTACGGTGCTCAAGCCCTTCCGGACGTGGTTTAGCAGCGAAATGGGCCTTTAATTTTTCACGAGCTTTTTATCACCTTTCTTGAAGAACAACACCACTGCGCTCCAGTGCTACGCCTCTGGCGTAGTACCCTCGAGGATGACCGAGTTAAACAGCCTCTGAAGGACTTTAAATACCGGTGTTCCACCCGCTTTCAGTAGCTCTGTCGTAATTCCGTTCTCCTCTGGTGCCTTGTTGCTTTTAAGCTGTTTGAGAGCCATTCTGATCTCGTATAGGCTGATGTCCGGGATATCTTTGGTATAATGTTGGGTCAAACGGGCTCTTGCATTGCTAGTCGTGGTAGAAGGACTACTCAATGAGGTGTATAATTGTCCATAGAACTTCTCGAGCTCACTCAAAATCTCTGGCTTCGACGAAACGATGCTGCCACTGTCGGTTTTCAGCTTCGTCAACAGTCTTTGTCCAATAGACAGATCTCTTGCAAACACTTTGGAGCCCTTGTACCGCTCTATTGCGTTCTTAATACAAGTAGTATTATACGAACGCCATAGTGTCGCATCGACTTGGAGCTCTGTTTATAAAGCAAGCTGTAACTCAACATCACTCAAGACTGCCTCATTTCACCTCATTCTGCCATAAGTTTTAGTGTATGCTCAGAGTGTTCTACTTTTGCGGTGGGTCTTACATAACTTCGACCCAACCGCTTGAACAATTTCCACCAACCCATAGTTTAGTTCGTCCTCTGTATCGCATTCGGTAAGGATTTGCAAGCAATTTTGGAGCTCCAACTGAAAGTTCTTGGGGTTTTGGATTTGGGCAGGACTTGGGCGAAGCGTAGATCTCATCAAACAAGACCTCTCCAGCTTAACGTTGATTTTCAATGAGCCTTTTACCATGCGGTGATCACTGCAAGTCCTAACCCTGTTGATCACACAGTCATCATTGAATATATGCCGATTGGTCATCAAAATTAAATCTATCTCGAGCTTATGACCGCCGGGGTGCAGCCACGTCCATTTCCTGGAGGGGCATTTCTTGAAGAAGGAGTTCATCATAAAGAGTGCCTCCTTTTCCATGAAGTCGGCCAATCGCCGACTTTTTTGGTTCCGCTGTCCAAATCCAAACTGCCCCACTCTCAGTTTATCGCCATTCCTCATACCAAGTCCCCCATCACCACTGAAAAGTGTGTTTTTGGGGCATGTATGGCATAAGAAAGGTCGTCATACATAGCCTCTACTTCATTGTCCAGGCATTTCGAGTGTGGTGAGTACACCTGTGTGACTTTCAACGAATACCGTTCGTTAATTCTGAGTATAAGGTACGCTTACGATCGAAACGCTTTCGATCTTCACAACGTTGTTGACGAGGGACTTGTGGATGAAAAACCCGATTGTGAGTGAATGTTCGTTACTTGTAATATTTAAAAGTGCCTACAGCTACACTCACAATGCTCGTCACTTGCAACATTAAAAGTGCCTACTGCTGCACTCTTAATGTTCGTCACTTGCAATATACATAAAAGGCTAGTTTTTTTTTTAATGTTTGTAGATATCCTTAAATATCATAGGAATCTATGTTTGTAACATTTAATTGATGTAAGTATAGTAATAGTATCGATATTATAGTTTTTCCAAATTAAAATAGGTACTATTCCGCATTAAAAACATCACAATACACCGAGGTTAACTGGAAGATAATGCTCGCCAGCATTAAGTTCGCCTATGTACCTTTCTTATATGTGCAATAAATAATTTTCTATCTATCTATCTATGTATGCACGAGCTTTCGCCTTCGACTTCGTCCGCGCGGTCTTCATTTTATCGCGAACAAAGCATCCTATGTTCTTGTAGGATATAAAAAACCAATGCATAAATATAGCACTAACATATTGAACTGTCTTTGGCACCAACGCTCTCGATGCTTTTTGACAGACTTGTTATTATTATTTTTCTATGGCAACCATTACTTACTGCGAGTAATCGTCATTTTCCACCTTTTCTCGTAGAAATTTACTATTTTTCGGGATAAAAAGTATCCTACGCGTTGTTCCAAGGTATGAACTAACTACATTCCAAATTTCATCAAAATCCAGCCATTATAGCGTTAAATTTTCCCAAACAAACAAACAGACAACGTTTCACTTTCATATATTGGTGTGGATATTCTTAATATAGACCTAGCTGTGCCCATGGTTTTTCCCACGTGGTTATTTTACTGGATATAAAGTAACCTGTGTGTTATTCCAGTACCAAAATTGGCTATAAAGAACAATATATAATGACTACTTTTTATCAAAGTTTGTTCATCCTTCAAATAGATTTTTATCGATTGATCGAGTTCTATTCATCGGATTGAGATGATAACAAGGACACCAGTTTTTGCACAAACAAACAAACGATTTAAAAAACACTTGTTCAATAGGCTATTTTATGTAGGTAGGTACCTAAAATAAGCTATTGAACAAGTTTTTTTTTTTTTTTTAATCTTTCTTCTTTGTACAAAAATTTTGTTACTTACTGCTTCATTATAATTATTTAAATATATGGGTATCTATAGTACAGTTTGAAAAAATCCCAGAAAGGGCAATATGACAATAACCATTCAAATTAAAATAAAAACGAGCTTTTTGTATAATGCTTTTCACTATTGGGCAGAATTGTTAAGAGATGTGTTTTTTAAATTCTTCAAATCATGCCTATAAAACATTACCTACTGACTGATTGACTTTCAGACAATGCACAGCTTAAACCGGTGGACCTAGATATCTGAATTTGGAGGAATATTCCTTGAGTATCCCTATAGGTGCACTACAGAAGTAACTATAAACCGGAAAACTTGAATACAAACTACAAATATATACCTGATTAAAAAACGTAACTAACCCATATACAAAATTTAGAATTTACGATCCTAAAATTACTTTTGCTGAGTAGGTACCTAGGTAGATAGGTAGGTAGGTAATGGTAGAAATTATTATTTCAACCAGAGAACTTTAATTTTAACTACCTAATACCTTACCTATGAACACATATATAATTCAATCAAACACATCTAAACCAATCAACGAATCTAATTAAAACTTAAAATACTTTCGATAAATTATGCTCTCCCTGACTGTGCTCTGTGCCTAGCCGGCCTATAGAGCACAGGCTAGGTCGGTTATCTGCCGCCCCAGTCACCAACTATCATTTATTCTGTGGCGGCACGCAAACCGTCGTCACGCGCGTCGGGCGGCGCCAAATAATAATAAACATTCGAACGGGAAATAAAACTGTTTTTTTTTAGCTACAGCATTTTGTTTTGTTTTTATTATAATATATTATTCTTATGATTTTTTATAGCAGTTAACGCCTGCTTAGCGTAAATATATATAATAATTTTGTAATGTTTTTTTTTAAACTAGTGGAAAGATTCGGATGACGATGCATAGGTCCTCGGTAGCCAAATTGGTAAAGGCATGTACCACGCTGAGGCACATTATGCGAGTTCCAATTTTAACCCAATTTTAACTATGACTGTGCCAACTTTCATCAAAATCCTTTGAGTAATATCAGCAAGATACATGTTATCTATATTTATCTATACTTATAATAAAACTGTAACGGGTCCAATTCTGTACATTGAAGATATTTTGTTTTTTTTTTTGGAACGTACTCTTGCTTCGACACTGAAGCCAAAACTGTTTTTTTTTTCATTTTTGTTTGTCTGTCTGTCTGTCTGTCTGTCTGCCTGTCTGTATCTTGGCTAGGCATCACGCCGAAACTACTGAATGAATTTATATGGAACTTGGTATGATTTGAGTTCATACTACGAGGTAGGACATAGGCAAGTAGCCTATGTCCTACCTCGTAGTATCCCGAAAAATGAAAGGGTTCCCGCAGGATTGAGGTTTAAAGTTATTTCAAAAAACACTTACCACTCTGAAACTACTGGACGGATTTTGATGTAATTTGGCACAGTTATAGTTTATATGATGGGTTAAAATTCAGAATACTTTTTATCCCGAAAAAATAAGTTCCTGTGGGATAATGTCCCAAATTCTGTAAATTAAAGTTTTTTTTTTGTGCTTTTCTATTTTCAATACTAAAGCCAAAACTGTATTTTTTTAAGTTTTGGTCTTCTGTCTGTCCGTCTGTCTGTCTGTCTGTCTGTACCTTGGAAGTGCAATACGCCGAAAATATCAATTTACTCAATGAATTCAAATGAAATTTGGTATAACTTGAGTTCATACTTTGAGGTCGGACATTGGATACTTTTCATCCCGAAAAATTAAAGGGTTCCTGTAGGAATAGTCGTTGAAAGTTATTTAAAAGAACACGTATCACGCTGAAACTATTTGATGTTTTTTTTTAAACTTGGCACGTTCATAGTTTATATAATGGGTAAAAATTGAGGATACTTTTTATCCCGAAAAATAAAGTGTTCCTGCGGGATAATGTCCAAGATTCTGTTAATTGAAGATATTATGTAATTTTTTGGAGGCTATTCTATATTCAGTACTAAAGCCAACACTGTTTTTTTTTATTTTTGTCTGTCTTTCTGTCTGTCCGTCTGTCTGTATGTAACTTGGCAGCGCACCACGCAGAAAATACTCAATGAATTCTAATGAAATTTGGTATGATTTGAGTTCATACTTCGAGGTAACTTGGCAACTTGGCACAGCCATAGTTTATAAGATGGGTGAAAATTATGGATACATTTTGTCCCGAAAAAATAAAGGGTTCCTGTGGGATATGGATCCAAATTCTGTACATTAAAGATATTGTGTTTTTTTTGTAAGTTACTCTATTTTCGATAATGAAGCCTAAATGTATGTTTTTTCATTTTTGTCTGTATGTCTGTCAGTCTGTATCTTAGCCGCGCATCACGCCGCTGGAACTACTGGATGAATTGAAATGAAACTTGGTATGATTTGAGTTCATAATACGAGGTAGGACATAGGATACTTTACATATCGAAAAATTTACGGGTTGAAATAGGGTTTGAAACTTATTTAAAAGAACACATACCACGCTGAAACTCATTGACGGGTTTTGATGCAACTTGACACTGTCTTAAGTTATATGATGGGTTAAAATTTAGGACACGTTTTATTTCGAAAAAGTAAAGGGTTTCTGCGGAATATGGGTCTAAAGTTATGTTAATATTTAAGTAATAAAAAATATTTTTTGAATGGTTCTATATATTCGATACTGAAGCCAAACTATTTTACTTTTTAATTTCGTCTGTCTGTTTGTCCGTATCTTGACCGCGCATTGCACCCAAAGTACTAAATGAATTAAAATGAAAAAATGCTCTTGGGTGCTTAAAAAATTGAACAATATTTTTTTGTTAATCGTGTCTTTCTTTGTGTTTGTCTGTTGTTTGTTC
Organism: Alsophila aescularia; assembly: GCA_946251855.1. Classification (NCBI taxonomy): domain Eukaryota; kingdom Metazoa; phylum Arthropoda; class Insecta; order Lepidoptera; family Geometridae; genus Alsophila; species Alsophila aescularia. The sequence goes on from OX276374.1 coordinate 67,631,901, forward strand.
ACGCATCACGTAAAAACTACTGGGCCAATTGCAATGCGGTTTTCATTGTTATCTTAGGGTTTGATTTAAATCTGGTGTAATTGGTATCTCAATCCGGTGAGTTAGAAGCCGAGCAATTGATAAAAGTATTTTTGACTGCTGAAGAAATTTTGTTCAAATGTTGGTATATTGGCCCTGGAATAGCACATTATGGTACTTTGAACCTAAAGAAAAGACCACGCGTGCAAAGCCGCGGGTACAGCAAAATACCTATAATAAAACTATAGCAGGTCCAATTCTGTATATTGAAGATATTTAGTAATATTTTTTTTGGAGGCTTTTCTCCAGGCAAATCTGTTTTTTGTTGTCTGTCTGTATCTTGGCTAGGCATCATGCCAAAACTACTGAATGAATTTAAATAAAACTAAGTATGATTTAAGTTCACATTACGGAGATAGGACAAAGGATACTTTTCATCCCGAAAAATTAGGATAGGGAGGATAATATCCCGCAGGATAGGGGGTTGAACTTTATTTAAAAAAACACTGAAACTACTAGACGGATTTTGATCTCCTTTGGCATAGTCATAGTTTATGTGATGGGTGAAAATTTAGAATACTTTTTATCTCAAAAAAGTAAAGGGTTTCAGCGGGAAAGGGGTCCAAATTCGGTACATTGAAGATATTTTGTAATTTTTTTTTGGAGGTTGTTATATATTCAATACTGAAGCCAAAACTGTATTATTATTATTTTAATCTGTCTGTCTGTCAGAATCTTGGACGCGCATCACGCCAAAACTACAGGATGAATTCAAATGAAACTTGGCAAGATTTGAGTTTATAATACGAGGTGGTATATTGGTATTTTAAGTCCTGGAATAGCACATAGAGTACTTTAACCTATAAATATATTATATAATATATTATATTTTAATAGCAGTCCCAGACAACTATGTCAGAGCTCGACGACACAATTTGTTTCCGGTGCCGTTGTGTAAGAGTGTGCTGGGCCACCAGTCTCCTCTCTCGCGTGCGCTTCGCCTGCTCAACGCTATGCTGCGATACCACCCGCAATTGGATTTATTCAAGTGTTCCAGTTCCAGTACTTTTGTAGATTTTCACGGAACGGCTATGGAGTTTGTGGAGACATCCAAAAACTTAGGGAAATTGTAGTTTTATTGTTTGTATTTTGTAGCTGATAGTTTTATTTATTTTTGTAAATCCTAATGTTTATTTTTGTATTATTTAACCTTGGGTGGGTGAATTGGGTGACTGTTATGCCCACCCAAAGGTATGTTATTTCATAAATAAATAAATAAAAATGAACACGCGTGCGAAGCCACGGGCATCAGCAAGTACTTATAATAAAGCAGTACTTAACGGTAAATAACTCTCCACCAGTTAGAAGGTTTAACGGTTTCGACCTATTCTGTGCTTCCAGTTGCTTGCCACGCGCGCACGCGCATGTATGCGCTCAGTACTGCGCAATGTTAGAAATAGCGCCACCCGATAATCATGTGCTTAGAAGGTTTAACGGTTTCGAACTATTCTGCGCTGCGGCACGGAAGTTGCGCTCCGGCCCATTCAACTTGAGATTTCTCAGAATTGGTAAAAAACCTGTTACAAATTGATAACTACGGCATGCCCGTTGAGGTGTTCACCGACCAAGGACTAAAATTTAATACTAAGCGTTTGAAAAATAATTTCCTACAGCAATTTGAATGCAAAAAAAAGAAAAGTTTCCCGCCATTTTTCCGCCAAAATAGATATAAAATAAATTAAGAAAAAGTCTGTACAAAGAAGATCATTAAAAAAAGAATGGTCTAGGGTACTTGGCTACTGGACAAGAATATATCATTTTTTAAATTATGTCTGTCTGTTTGTTTGTTTGTTTTTATGTTTGTTCACGCATCACGCATAACGCATCACGGTTTTAATTTTTGGATAGTTTAGGGTTTGACTTAAAGACTGGGTTACTTTGTATCACAATTCGATGATTACGAGCGATAAGTACTTAGCCTACAAAAGAAAAACGAAAATTTTGGAAAAGTGGTGATTTTTTTCTCAACATAATCTCCTTTTAGCTCGATACACTTGACCCAGCTATGCTCCAACTTCTTTAACCCGTCTGAAAAATACGTCTTCTGCAAGTCTGCAAAGTAGGCCTCCGTGGCGGCTCCTCCTCATTCAACTCAAATTTCTACCCGGCGAGTGACTTTTTCAAGTTTGGCAACAAACAGAAATCGCACGGGGCCAAATCTGGAGAATAAGGTGGATGGAGCAACAGTTCGTAGCCTAATTTGAACAATTTGGCCAAGGTGATGGTGAGCCGGTGCGTTGTCATGGTGGAAGAGCACTTTTTCTTCACTAAATTGGGCCATTTTTTCTGCAATTTAGCGTCGAATCGGCCCAATATTTCGGTATAGTAGAACCCTTTAATCTTTTTGCCCTTCTCCAGGTAGTCGATGTAGATCACACCTTGTGAATCCCAGAAAATGGTTACCATCACCTTTCCGGCCGATAGGAAAGTCTTCGCCTTCTTCGGAGCACGTTCGCTGGATGAAGTCCACTGTTTCGACTGTTTCTTGGCCTCTGGTGTATACCAGTGGATCCATGTTGCATCGACGGTCACGAAACGACGCAGAAACTCCTTTGGATTGCGCTTAAACAGCATCAAACACTGCTCTGAAGTGGTTCACGGTTGTACTTGTTGTCCGGAGTGAGCAAACGTGGCACCCATCGCGCCGACAGCTTTCTCATGCCCAATATCTCATGTAGGTGCCCGTGCGGTCTTCTGAGATGCCTACTGTCTCAGCTATCTCGCGCATTTTAATCAGCGGTCTGCCAATAAGAGATCATGGACTTTTGTCTCGTTAACCTCCATGGTAGCTGTTTGCATCTGGGCGAGGCTCAACAAAAACCGACGTGCAAACACGTTGAAATTCGTTTAACCAATATTTTACGGTTGCCATCGAAGGAGAAGGGTCACCGTACACAACTTCCAAGTGCTTTTTGATTTCGCTGCGTGATTTCCCTTCCAAAAACAAGGATTGAATCACCGACCGACATTGCTCTCTTTCCATTTTACTATTTGGCGCTGTAGCGACCAAAATCCAAAACGGCGAATCCCCCCTGGTCGCTACAGCAACCAAAAAAAAACATGAATGTTAACTTTAACTGTTTGACTGATTTAAATCGATTTAAATGTAATCCCGCATTTATTATCGAATTTGTGTGTTTCTCTCTTCAAATGGATACATACATATTATACGTAAAAACGCCAAAAAACTATATATTAAAAATAAAAATAAACACGGCCTTTCTCCGCGAGTCGTAAATTTTTGCAATTTTTGTTAGTATTCACAAAAATATTAGTCACTTTTTGTACTAAACTTTGTTAATGTTTTAATGTTCACGGGCACAGCTAGTTTTTCATAAACTTCAACCTCTATCCTGCGGGAACCCTTTAATTTTTCAGGATATAAGTATCCAATGTCCAACTTCGTAGGATAAACTCAAACCATGCCAAGTTTTATTTGAATTCATCAGTATTTTTTGCGTGATGCGTGGCCAAGATAAAGACAAACATTCATACAAAAATTAAAAAGAAAATAGTTTTAGCTTTACAATACAATACAATAACTCTTTATTGAACACATTACAATAAAAAAACAACATAACAGTAATTAACAACAAGTAACAACAACAAACAGTACAACATAACAGTATTATTTTAGTATCGAAAATCCATTTTTTTAGAAATATCTTTAATGTACAGAATTTAACCTGTTACAGTTTTATTATAAGTATAGATATATATATATATATTAAGGATTTGATTACCGGCGAGACTTAAACCTGCATCATTTGCTCGAAACATGCTTTGCCAACTAGATCGCACCTTTTCCCCTCAGTTCACTTGTCTCATGTCATATTCATCTTACCATCCCTTTGTTCCCCGGCTGCAGCTGTCCATCTTCGAAGTGGATGTCGAAGTCGACGCACACGGGCCGGATGAACGTTTCGTACATAAACGGTGTCGACACAACCACAACAGCTATGTCATGCTGATAGTGCGCCTCGTCGCCTAGGAAATGGGCTGGCAGGTGAATTTCCTTAACCTGCAAATAATTAGGGGCTTACAGTATGTATTTCCTTTAATTGTGTCCTACGTTGCGAGCACTCTAAGAACTAAACATGAATGGAAAGCTGTAACAAACGCGCGCTACGGATACAATGCTAGGTGAAAACCTCAATTTACTTGACTTTAGATGTGCCTACGAGTAGCTAACAAGACATAAGTGCAATAACTAAAACGCGAATACTGTCGGGTAAATAGCATTTCGACAATCTTGCAATGAAGATGAATCTACTGATACCTCGCTTGTCAAAATAGGAAAAAGTTTTTAGTTTGAACACATAACCTTTCCTCTGCTTCACCGTAGTTGGGTAAGTTAATAGACTATGGCACTTAGAAATAAAGCAAATCGATTAATACGTTGCTTGTCAAAATTGGAGTAAATTTTTGATTTTTAGGTGTGCCTTTCCTACAAATAAAAAGTAAAATCATAATCGATTAGGTTTTTTTAAATAATCGAATATAATCGAAAATAAATTTGGGCAAAAATCATGAATAATATTTAACAAATATTGATGGAAAATCTAGAGCATAGAGGTGAAATAAAAAGAAGCTGTTGCTGTATGTTATTATTAGTACCTCACATTACATAAAGGGCCCTACAATCGATAGAATTTGATTAAATCGATAACATGTTTGCCTGGTAACTAAAGTTGCCAAACGCAATCGGTCTTGTAAAATTTTAGCAACAATCGAGGCTACATTCACGCAAATAATAAAAAAATAAAATATAAATATTTTTTCATTCATTTTCGGTAGAGGTTGAAACAGCGATTAATCTATACTTATAATAAAACTGTAACGGGTGCAATTCTGTACATTGAAGATATTTTGAAATTTCGTTTTGGAGGGTACTCTATATTTGATACTGAAGACAAAACTGTTTTTTTTTTCATTTTTGTCTGTCTGTCTGTATCTTGGCTAGGCATCATGCCGAAACTACTGAATGAATTTAAATGAAACTTGGTATGATTTGACTTCATACTACGAGGTAGGACTTATGATACTTTTAATCCCGAAAAATTAATGGGTTCTCGCAGGATAGGGGTTGAAACATATTTAAAAGAACACGTATCACGCTGAAACTAATGGACGGGTTTTGATGCAACTTGGCACAGCCTTAATTTATATGATGGGTCAAAATTGAGGACACGTTTTATCCCGAAAAATTAAAGGGCTTCTGCGGGATATGGGTCCAAAGTTATGTTAATATTTAAGTAATAAATAATATTTTTTGGACGGTTCTCTATATTCGATACTGAAGCCAAAACTGTTTTTCTTTTTACTTTTGTCTGTCTGTCTGTTTGTCCGTATCTTGACCACGCATCGCACAGAAACTTCTAAATGAATTCAAATGAAACTTAGTATGATTTGATTTCATACTACGTGGTAGAACATTGGATACTTTTCATTCCGAAAATTGAAAGGGTTTCCGCAATTTAGGGGTTGAAAGTTATTAAAAAGAACACTTATCACGCTGAAACTACTATACGGATTATTTGACGAAAAAATTGACACAGTCATATATCTATACTTATAATAAAGCAATAGATACGAAGAAGGCTGTAAAAAGAAGATAAATAAAAAAATTCTCTTGGGTGCTTAAAAAGAGTATTGAACACGAATATAAATATATTTTTTAATCGTGTCGCTCTGCGGGTTTGTCTATATGTTTGTTTGTTCACGCATCACGTAAAAGCTTTTGGACCGATTACAATGCTGTTTTCATTTTTAGATAGCTTAGGGTTTGATTTGAAATCTGGTGTAATTGGTATCTCAATCTGGTGAGTTTGAAGCCGAGCAATTTATAAAGGTATTTATGACGGCTAATGAGATGTTAATCAAATGTTGGTATTTTGGTCCTGGAATACCACATTATGCTATGTAGGGTGTGCTAAAGAAAACCCAACGCGTTTGAAGCCGCGGGAACAGCTAGTTAAATATATAACACTTGTTATAACATAAACTTACGGCACACTGGTAAATTTTATAAAATTAACTTTTTTCGTCGGATTCATGTTTGCTGTTCCTTAGATATAATTTAGCTTTTTTTTTCTTTTTTTCACCTTTTAAAGTGTTGATTTATGATTAAACTAATATTGTAGACCAACTTGGGGGCCAAATACACGGTACAATTTGAATAAATCGTAACAATCCGAAAATTTGGGAAGTATTGGTCGCACGTAGCTACAGCTACGCGACACGCACTAGGCTTTTCTAAATAAGTAACTGCAGTTACGTGACACAATCGAACGGATATATTACAAAAGATACTATTTTTGGCAATAAGTAAAATAATCTTGAAATGTTAATTGGATTAAAAAAACACCAATTTACCTGTACAATTTTTATATATCACCAAATTACCTTACTTGTTTTTGTTGTAGATCAGTGATAGAAGGAGACAGTAAATATAAAAAAAATTACCAGCAACAACTCAAAAAAAACTAAAATGAAAAGAAATGAAATTAGAACAATATGTAAAGCTTCCAAGGAATCTGTTGTCCCATGGAGCACAATAAAACGTCACATAAAGCGTGAAAAAGATTCTGTTAGAAAAATGGGATAGCCTTACGCACTTCCATGTGATTTAAAGTGAAGACTTTATAATCTATACTTATAATAAAACTGTAACGAGTCCAATTCTGTACATTGAAGATATTTTGTTCATACTACGAAGTAGGACATAGGCTACTTTTCATCCCGAAAAATGAAAGGGTTCCCGCAGGATTGGGGTTAAAAGTTATTTCATAAAACCCTTACCACTCTGAAAATACTGGACGGATTTTGATGCAATTTGGCACAGTCATAGTTTATATGATGGGTTAAAATTGAGGATACTTTTTATCCCGAAAAAATAAAGAGTTCCTGCGGGATAATGTCCCAAATTCTGTATTTTTTTTAATTTTTGTCTGTCTGTCTGTCTGTCCGTCTGTCTGTCTGTCTGTACTTTAGCAGCGCACCACGCCGAAAATACTTAATGAATTCAAATTAAATTTGGTAGGATTTGAGTTCGTACTTCGAGGTAGGACAGTGGATACATTTCATCCCGAAAAAAAAATGAGTTCCCGCAAGGATAGGGGTGGAAAATTATTTAAAAGAACACTTAGCACGCTGTATCTATTGGACGGATGTTGATGCAACTTGGCACAGAACTAGTTTATAAGATAGGTGAAAATTATGGATACATTTTGTCCCGAAAAAATAAAGGGTTCCTGTGGGATATGGGTCCAAATTCTGTACATTAAAGATTAATGTTTTTTTTGGAAATTACTCTATATTCCATTATGAAGCCTAAACTGTATGTTTTTACATTTTTGTCTGTATGTCTGTCAGTCATCACGCCGCCGGTACTACTGGATGAATTCAAAAGAAACTTGGTATGATTTGAGTTCGTACTACGAAGTAGGACATAGGATACTTTACATATCGAAAAATTTATGGGGTATTTAGGGGTTGAAATTTATTTAAAAGAACACGTACCACGCTGAAAGTAATGGACGGGTTTTAAATCAACTTGGCACTGTCTTAAGTTATATTATGGGCTAATATTGAGGACACGTTTTATCCCGGAAAAGTAAAGGGTTTCTGCGGGATATGGGTCCAAAGTTATGTTAATAAGTACGTAATAAAAATATTTTTTGGATGGGTCTCTATATTCGATACTGAATCCAAACTGTTTTACTTTTTAATTTTTTCTGTGTGTTTGTCCGTATCTTGACCGCGCATCGCACCCAAACTACTAAATGAATTCAAATGAAAAAATGCTCTTGGGTGCTTAAAAAAGGTATTGAACTTTTTTTTTGTTAATCTTTTCTTTCTCTCTGTTTTTCTGTATGTTTGTTTGTTCACGCATCACGTAAAAACTACTGAGCCGATTGCGATGCGGTTTTCATTGTGAGATAGCTTAGGGTTTGATTTAAATCTGGTGTAATTGGTATCTCAATCCGGTGAGTTAGAAGCCGAGCAACTGATAAAGTATTTTTGACGGCTGAAGAAATATTGTTCAAATGTTGGTATATTGGTCCTGGAATAGCACATTATAGTACTTTGAACCCAAAGAAAAGAACACGCGTGCGAAGCAGCGGGTACAGCTAGTTATATCATAGAAATGCAGGAGTTGGATTCTGGACTGACAGTTTTTTATATAAGAAAATATGCCTACGATGCCTCAGTCAGGTCGGGAGAACTTTTTGCCATCTGCAAAACGCATTGCAAGTAAATGGAAGTGGAACAGCTTCAACTGTAGATACAATTTATGCTTACGACTACCCGAATACCTTCCAGCATATGGAGCTTCTTAGTTATTTAAATTCGATTATGTGCATTTTTGTTACTATCACCAAATTTCCTACCTATTATCACCAATCTAAAAAATCATATCAACATACCTAGGTTTACCTATATCATAAAATTATGAAATATGTTAGAAAATATTTGATTTTTAATACTTTCAGAGTCTGCGTCTATGCAAGTGCGTATACATGCAGTTACGGATAAGATCGAGGCAACTTGACGTACACCTCGCTTTATTGCCTCGATCTTATCCGATACCATATCACCAAAGATATTTACTGCAGTATTGGAGGGCATTTTTAAATTGCTCGATTAGGAGCAATAAAGTGTTTTAACAAATGTTGTCTACTTGTTGAACCTTCGTTTTGCCGAAGACCTGATTTTAATCAATGAAACTATGTCAGATCTCCAGATGATGTTGCAAGAATTTAACCAAGCTTCTCTTCAGGTTGGTTTTAAGATAAACATGTCCAAGATGAAGGTGATGATTGACATTTCTGGCGGACCACTAAAACTATAGAGATTCAGGTGAAAAGCTAGAGATATTGCTATATATATCGTGGACATTATTTATCTTTTGGCAGAGAGCATAGAAACCTGGAGATCAAGAGACACATTCTGCTTGGATGGGCTACGTTCTCGATGACGTGCTTAGAGACCGAAAGATACTGCAATGTCTGAAGACCCGTCTATACAACCAATGTGTCTTGCCCACAATGATAATGGTGCCGAAACATGACGCTTACCAAGGAAACTGTGCACAAAATGCGAGTAGCACAACGGGACATGGAGCGTTCTATGCTAGGTATAAAGTTGAGCAACAGAGTTCAAAATACGGAGATCTGAAGAAGCACCAAGGTGGAAGACATCGCACTTTGTAAAAAAAAACAAGTGGCGATGGGCAGGACACTTGGCAAGATGAGGTGCTGGTAGGTGGAGTAGGTTTCTCACAGATTGGTGGCCACGTGTGGGAAATCGCAACCGTGGAAGACCAGTACAATGGTAGTTCGATGACATCAATATGTTTATAGGAAAGACCTTGTACAAATTAGCTCAAGACAGATGATTGGCGTAAGAGGAAGGAGGTTTATGCCCTGCAGTGGGTGGATTGAGCTGCCAATGATGATGATGATGATGTTGATAATGATTATCTACCTCATATAATATATGATTTATAACCAAAACATAGAATACTTCCTAATTTTAAATCTTCCCTAAGACAAATTAAGGTTTTGATAAATAACTGATTTGACGAATTATGTTTTGACGAATCGAAAAATTGACAAATGAAGCTTTTGACTTGTGTAGCATTTGACAAGTATCTGCGAAACTCATTCTGCTGCATAATTGCCGTGTTCCCTCGGGTATTAAAGTCAATATACTTATGCACATTGCGTACATTACTCACATCAGATTTCTGCGCCTCAGTATCCATGTCGTTGTTCCAGGGTCGGTAAAGCTTGCCGACTGCCACTGCGAAGTTGACAGCGGGCTGTTTAGTGCCTCCGCCTAGTGAGTCTGTCCAGAAGCAGTGGGCGGCTGGGGGTATTTAGATTTCAGATTGTAACACTTTTAATATACAAGTCATAAGTTCAAAAACTAAAACCCAACAACAGTCGGGTATGAAATGCCTATTGGCACTCTTGCGATGAAGTCGAATCAATTGATTCCTCACTTGTCAAAATCGGACCAAGTTTTTAGTTTGAACTCATAAACCTTCCTTTGCTTTGCAGCAGTTGGGTAAAAATCAAATTTAATAGGTACCTATTAATATTTTGTTATTCGAGTAATATCCCATAAGAAATGGGCCAGCTAAAATTATTCCGATGTCAGATTATAAAAAAATAAATTTTAATACAAAAACCAGCCAAGTGCATGTCAGACACGCATATTATTAGGGTTACGTACATGTCAAAGGCCTTCGGACGGCCTGACAAACTCTGACACTAAAAGCCAGCTTTACCACATACGAAAAATCAACAAACAAGGGTTGCGTAGTCAGAACCCTTAAAGCTACCCAACGGTGAAAACTGCATTGCAATCGGTATGTATACATTATATGCATACATATAATCAACTTGTTGGATTTAATAGTTGGATTATACCTCTCGATATAGAATTTGTGCAGAGTTGACGAGGCTACAAAATGTGTTATCTCGGTTGGCTACACCTCGTAAATTAGTACAACCTAGATAACCGTGATAATTTTGATCATTATCATCAGCCTATACTTGCTACACTGCTGGACGTAGGCCTATAATACACGTCATTCGTCAGCTACTATTTGTAGGTCATCACTCCAGCACAGTGCGGCGTCCTACGGTCTCCACTCGAGAACTCATCTACCCCAACGGCTATCAGTTCTTCGGGAAATGTGACCAGTCCACTAACCACTTTAGCTTGCTCATCCTTAGAGCCATGTCGGTTACCTTGGTTTTCTGTCAGATCATTTTATTATAAATCATGTCTTTTCGAGAAACTCCAAGCATAGCACTCTTCATAGATGGCATTTCTGTTTCCATAGCTCTGTGGACCAATTTTCGCTGCAAGTCTCTCAATTTTACTTTTAAGTCTCACATGATAACGTTGTGTGGGCTTTTCTGGGGTAATGCATGGCCGAAGATATGTTATCAAAGGTATTGTCTACCTCATCATCCGAGTGTGCCGAGGTCGGTGCGTAAACCTGTACGAACTCAAGGCTTCCTTATACCTTTCAGCTACCCTAGATACATAAACAACGTTATCAATGAGGACTTTATTGACAAGCAACCCTACACCACCCTGAGACAGTTCATCGCCCTCTCGGAAGTAGAAAAAATGACCTGATTCTAGAGGTATAGTGTCCTCATCCTCTCTTCGGACTTCATACAATTATTTTTGTTTTGGGTGGCCTACGGTAGCCCGGGAATTTTTCGCACTTCCTGCACTGCAATTTCCGTGACCGCAACCTTGGTCAAAAATAGCAGGCCTGAGAACTGGGGAACAATAGCAGGGCGACTGGGAACTGGGGGCCATTTTTTGATGTACATTGAATATTTGGACGGTTTCCCTATAAACGCCTTGCTGGGCATGCGGGTTGGCGATCGCAGGGCGTAGTGTTTCGAAGCAATCACGCTGCTGTGCTTCACGAGCCTGTCATTTAACTACGCTCGAGATGGTTGTACTGACATCTGTCGTTCGAAAGAACCTCTTTCGCTATCTAGCAGGATGAACACGTGAAAGTGAGGTTGGTTTGGAGTAGTATGATGGTAGTTCGCTCCCTACATGCCCTATAATTCCGTTAGTTTATTAATATTATGCATTAGAGCCTAGTTTTTTTTTGTACTTATTTAAAAGGACATGTAATTCAAGTAAAGACTTCACAAATTTCGTAAACGGAACCAAATATAAAAAACCTCATTATCATTTTAATATACCTATTGAACGAGGCGGGTCTCAAAGGGGTAAATAGTATTTTTTTCTTCCTTTTTCATTGTGTTGGTTTATTTTTTTTTAGCCACGCAAAGTTTATTTTCATTCTAGCTGATGCCCGCAGCTTCACACGCGTGGTCATTTCTCTAGGTTAAAAGTACTGTATTTGCTATACCACGACCTCAAAGAACAATATATCAACATTTGATCAAAATTTCTTCGACCGTTAAAAATATTTTTCATGGATTGCTCGGCTTCTACTCATCGGATTGAAATTCCAAGTAAGTTTTTAAGTCAAACCCAAAGCTATGCAACAGTTAAAACCGCATCGCAATCGGTCCAGTAGTTTTACGCGATGCGCGAACAAACATACAAACTAACAAACAAACAGAGAGAAAAAAAAATTAAAAATGTTATATTCTTGTTCAATAGCTTATTTTAAGTACTATAGATCGTTTTTTTTTTTAATTATCTTCTTTGTACAAACTTTTTCATTCCTATTGCTTTATTATAAGCATAGATATTGTTATTGAACTATGTTGTGGTTGTAAATACATGTGTCAAATTTCAAGTTTAAACTGTTAAAAAATACGCACTGAATAAAATATCTGTGACATAATCGACGGTCAGACGGACGGACAGACAAACATGCTTAAACTATTTATACTTGTTTGACTACGGAACCCTTAAAATGATTGAAAAATTTACATTTCGCAAAGTTTATAACAATGACGGTCAACTGTATTTCTGTCAGAGCTCTAGAAATTTACTGATCTGTCAAGGTCTCATGTTCTCGAAACAACACAGTGCTTCTATAGTTGATGGGTATATAGCGTATCTGTGTTGTGAATGTTCTTTTGATCCTTAATTTAGTGAATTTGCAAACGATCCTCACCTGATAAAACGATGTCAGTGCTAATCAATGAGCCTCCGCAAATCTGTCGGTACGGGTTTGTGTCCTTCTTGTAGATGCCTGCATGCCAGGGTACCATTCCATGCTTCGCCGATACTCCGCCGGCGATTAGCGGTGTAGCACTTGAGGTCACTTTACCACATACTGTAAGAAATGTTTAAATATCAATTATCTCATAAATTATATGTCACAACAAGATTATTATTATGAAAAATAACTTGGATTACATAAATTTTAAAGGCAAAAACGGTAATTAGCCATATTATTTTAATTATTTTTAATTAAATTTCATGCACATTAGGTGGTCTTTCTCAAAGTAAGTGCGGAACGCTCGCGTTCGCGTCCTGACTCGCACTGTGGGCCACCACTCGCAGCGCACGTGATGACAGCAATTGGTGTGAGGATCAAGAGGTTGTCTGCTGCGTCAACGCGTTCTGGATTGAATCTTCTTTGTCGCTCGTGTAATCTCTAGGAACACTCAACACACTGAACTCACCACATCTTCACCAGTCACATCCTACGCTATATGATATGATTCACGAAGACATGGTCTCCAACCAGGTGGCAGAAACCATCCATATACATATATATATCCATATCTATCTATGAGGCGTTTGCGAGCGTTCCGCTCTCACTTGAGAGAGAAAATCTGATGTGATCACTTATGTTGTCACTATAATTGGAATATTTTAACTAATATACGTGAGTAACTCCCGTATTTGTCTTTTAAATATATAAGAACCTCGTTAGTTTTCATAATAGGTAATATTGCAAACATCTACGGAGCGGTACCGCTAATTGAAGTGAAGCGGTTCGCAAATCTAAGAATGAAACGTAACAAACTCGAGTGTGGTTTAACATATCGTGTGAGAAAAAGACAGTGAATTTGGTTTCGTGCCAACATTTATGGAAGTTTAACCAGTAAAATATATTCAAGGCTATGAAAGGTTTTTCAAGAATGTAAACAATAAATTATTGGTGCGGGTAATACGTGAATACCAACGGAAAATAACAATTGTATCTAGGGAATTGTTCCAATTGCATCTGCAAATGTCTCCGGTTTTAAGCTCGGATTTGTGGGAAGTTTTGGATATTATGACATTTGGTAGCGCGGATGTTATTAAACACTAGCTTTCGCCAGCTTTTTCATCCACGTGGACAACATTTTAACCTGAAAAAATAGCATCACATGTTCATTAAAGATATTAAAAACCAATTGAAAAATATAGCACCAACGCTCTTGATGCGTTTTGATAGACTTGTTATTTTCGTATCCACGGCAACGGCACGTCATTACGTTCCTTACAGCGAGTAATCGACATTTTCCATTTTTCCCGTGGCAACCTATCATTTTCCAGGATAAAAAGTATATTATGTTGATCTTTATATTGTACAGTACCTAATTACAAAGTTTCATCAAAATCGGATTGGCTATTTTGGCGTAAAAGCTCCCCAAATAAACAAATAAACAAAACAGACAACGTCTCACGTTTATATTTACATTGGTGTGGATAAAACCGTTGAAACACAGGAATCCAAATTTAAGCACCTGACTAAAAGCTTAAAGCATGTGAGTTGGTTTGAAAACACTGGTAAATTTATCATCGCAGGTTATATCAGAAGGGGTTACCATGGCTTTGACTAGAGGTCTCAATTTCGTACCCACACCTAAGAAGGTACCATTAGAGTTCATTGTCACCGGTATTAAGGATACAATTTCACGGAATAAGACCCTTGGTTGCGATGCAGTGTTTAAGACAGGATTTTTAAGAAAAGGCGAGGTGGCAAAACACAACATTTCTAAAATCCGAGTTGGACGCTTTGGAAACCCTACGCAAGAACTCCGATTTACTAGTTTAACGGGCGGACAAAGGTAATGCTGCTGTTATTGTTGATACATTTTCTTATGAACAGAAAATAAACAATTTGGTTGATTACAATATTTTTTACAAGAAAGTTGCTTGCAACTCTACCAATAGGGTTACTACCAAGCTGAAAAAGCTTTTAATGTTCCTGCTAGATAAACTTTTTAAAAGTTTGCGTCCGATAATCCCGACTCCACCAAAAATCTATGGTTTGCCAAAAATTCACAAGGCTGGATTGGCCTCTACGTCCAAATAGACTCGCTTATGTACAAGTCTGCGCGTTTCCTTTCATACGTGTTTCTACCCTTCACGGGCAACACGTCTGTTTTTGTAAAAGACTCATGGTGAAAGAGAAATGGTGAGTTTCGGAGTAGCGTTGTTTACTTATATACCGCTAGAGGACATCACAAATATTATATCAGAACTAAAACAATGCATATCTATACCTATCGAGTACATGAATTTGATTCAATATATACCGAGTGGATGTTTTGTATATAGGGAGAATATTACTTGCAAATTGACGGCATAGCGATGGGTTCTCCTATAGCTCCTGTTGTAGCCAATATTTTTATGGAATGGTTTGAGATGCCTGCTTCAGTGAACACTCCATGTGTGCGAAGACACTGGTGGTGTTATGTTGACGACTTGTTTGCCACTGTACACAGAGACGACGTAGATCAATTATTGGCACACTTGAATAGGATTCACCCAAAAATCACTTTTACTATGAAACGGGAACCAGGAAGGAGCTCTGTCTTTTCTTGATGTGTTGATGAAGCGTGGCTTAAATGGCGGGTTGGTGCATACTCCATATCGTAAACAAACGCACAATCAATGGACAAGTGAATGTGAATGTATCATTTAATATGTCGCATTTTAAACCCAATGTTTTGACGATGTTGTCTTTGTTAATATCTAATTGTTCAAAATATTTTAGTTCGTTAGGAAGATCATTGATAGAATGGGGAATGTTTGAACACCACTTATGAAGCATGAAGCTGCCTTTTTTCAACAGGGCAATAAGTTCATTTTTTAGCTGAAGAAGTTCTTCAGTGTCGTCAGACCTACTTATAATATCATCGCAATAAGTGCTCAACAACATAGCTTGAGCAGCTAGGGGAAATTCATTATGATATCTATGAGCTAGCTCTATTTATAGTTGTAGCCAAACTGTTTATTGTTACACCACCCGGTCACCGCGGCAGGCAGATCAAATGGGATATGGGTCTGGAATGTAGTAAGGGAAACTAACTCACTTGGTCTGCCGATCGTGCGGCTAAAAGAAAAAGATTTTGTTCCAAAAATAGTACCTCTTAATCGTTTTGTTAAGCAACACGAAACGCGAAATACCAATGATAAACAAAAGTATCGTGTATACGGAACCTATGAATATTTATTGAGCTGATCACGATACCCTAGTTATCGTAAATTATTTCGGAGTATTTATTCTCTGCGCCGACGTGTATTGTTGATCAACGTTTTTACAATAAATAAAAATTGCAAACACACTCTTAAAACAAACGAGCAGAATTATTAATTATTTTTGCACAAATATGAAATGTAAACAAACAGCAAAATGACAATAAGTAAATAGAATTTCAATGCGCTGATATCAATGTGAACTCGTAGACGAGACGAACTGTGAAACCTTCCGGTCCGGTACGAATTTATAGACGAGTTTGTTAATTAATTATTATTTTTTTGATGATGTAGAGTAGATTTAAATCTTTCTCGTATTGAAATGAACGAATTTACGTATTAAAATGGGATTTTGGTTAAATAAAATAAGATTGAAATAATGAGCTGATGAGATTTTTCAGTGGACTGTATATTTATATGGTGAAATAGGCAAAATAATATTGGATTCAAATCAATTTTGGTTGCCGGTCGCCTTGTAATGGCTACCGACGCAACTTTGATTGAAACTAAAAGGGATTGGAATGGCTCGGATTTTTAATCCGGCGCGAAGGAAAATGGCTGTTACACCACCCGGTCACCGGCGAAGGCAGATCAGATGGGATATGGGTCCGGAATGTAGTATGGGAAACTCACTTGGTCTGCCGATCACGCGGCTCCCTTGGTTTGTTGAGGGCCGATGTCGAGGGCTGATATTGAGCTGATACGTTGAGGTGATGATGTGGCGAGCTGATGATTATGGGCTGATGACACTTCACACACACTGATCACTTACGGTTTATTTGTATATAATTATAGATGCACGCGCGCGTATTTCGTCCGCTTCTCGCTCGCGAGCCGACTCATGGAGTATTAACTTCGTTTTCGTTCGGGCGCAGCCACAGAAGTTTGCTGCTAACGTCACGCATTGGCGTGATCACAAACGTTATTGTCCATGAATATAGATTGGGACAAAACATTGCCCCAAGAACACCTTGATGTTTGAAATAAATTTATGAAAAATTTAACTTCAATGATACACTTGCCATCCCTAGACGTGTAAATACGCACAACATGATCATCATAGAGCTAGTAGGATATGCTGATGCAACTATGAAAGCAATGAGAAGCTGTCTATACCTGAGAATCGTTAACTTGGATGAATAAGTCTTTGTTAATTTGTTGTGCTCGAAGTCACAGGTTGCCCCATTGAATAAATTTATAACAATCTCGAGGTTGGAATTAAATAGTGCCTTGCTTCTCTCGCAGATTGCAAATAGAGTTTCCAATATTTTAAAGGCCAGATTCCCTATGCTCATAGTTCACTTGTACATTGACCCTCAAATTACACTAGCATGAATTAAATCTAAGAATTTAAAGTCAAACTCTTACGTGCCTAAAAGAGTAAACGAAATAAAAGGTTTAACTTCAGATTTTCTATGGTCAGTACAGAAAATAATCCGTCGGATTTGCTATCAAGAGATTGTCAGCCTAATAAATTAGTGTCAAGTGATCTGTGGTGGAACAGTCCTAAAGAACTTTTAAATCAAGGTTTTAAGCATAATGTGAGTAGTGCTGAATTTCTCATTGCTTTATCTTAAACAGATTTTGTAGTCAATGTCTGCGATGTCAATGAACCCGTTTCCAAAAAAGAACAGCCATTCTTCAATGACTTAATTGAAAAGTTTTTTGATTTTAATAAACTACAAAGAGTTGTTGCGTGTATATTACGATTTACTAAAAACTGCTCAAAGAGCAAAAGTAGACGTGAAGTCAACGGTTCATTGACACCACAAGAGCTTTGTGATTTACAGTTGCTTATTGTCCGTTGTGTTCAAAGAAAACACTTCTCCAAAGAAATAGAGTCTCTTAAAAACAACTTTACTAGTAAATCAGGTCTTTAAAGTTTACATCTCTTTCTGGATGAGGCAGGTGTGCTCAGAGTTGGTGGCCGTCTTCAAAATGCCCTGATCTTAGCATATGAAAAAAACACCCTATCATACTTTCTAAATCTTGTACCTTGACGGATATTTTAATCCGTAGAGAGCACATTCGTTTGCTACATGCAGGAGCGAAGCTGATATTAAGCTCACTTGCACAAAGGTTTTGGTTTATTAGTGGTATAAGGGAAGTAAAAAAGGTGGTAAACAAATCGTCACCTGAGTGCTTAATTATCCAATGTACCACCTACCAAATTTTACAGGAGTATTTTTTATTATATCTCAGTAAAACACAAATAAAGGTTGATAAAGAACCTGTTTATATATACGTGAAGGAGACATTGATGTGCTTAGGTAATTTTAATACCAATAAATATTGTCTAAGTGTGTTTATTTTTGGTTTGAAAATGGAGATTGAACAAAACGGCACACTCAAAATTATTTATATGGAGATTGGCCATTGTGAAGTGGTATATATACACAAAGTGCTATCTTTGATAATATAGGATGTTTAAAATTAGACAATAGTGTGATTTAACTGAGCTACGAGTAACTTCATCTACAGAAATACAATAGTAATATTGAAAGCGATTGAATTAATAAAACACAAACATATTTAAATAAAATATATAGCAAGGATATTAAAAAAATATTTAAAACCAAGTCTAGCTATAGGCCAAGTATTTTTACTTTTTATTTTTATAGATCTTAAATGAAAAATAAAAAAGTTTTGAGATTGAAGCAACTTAATGAAGAGCCGACCTGTTTTCCAGATGTCATAACTAATAATATAAAGAGGCTGTTATTTAATTAAAACGCATAAAAATATTTTAATGAAATAAGAATGAACGTGTTTTGTATATTGTTATGGCCTGCACAATGAAGCCATACCTCAAAAAAAGTTGTTATGGAGAATAATTATTGTAGGATACGGGTTAGTTTGATGGTGAATTAAACATAATTATGTTTTTCTTCTCTCATTCTTAATTGGCTTTTCCTAGTGCTTTCTAAATTCGACATTTAATATCTCTTTTTATAGGCTCTTGATTAAAAAACTGGACACATGATTTACAGACTTCATAAATTAATATCTATGGAAGCAAAGGCCATCCAGATATTAATATGGCGACGGACTCGTGATGTACTTTTTTAAAAGTGATAGTGTTTTTGTAAGAAAATAATAAATCCCCACTATAAAGCAATATTACGTATTATTTAAGGATACTAATAAATCTCAACTTACGTACACAAAAGAAATGTTACTAATGAAAATTAGTGTAAACAAGACATAAGTTCAAAAACTAAAACCTCACTATGGTCGGGTAAAATATAGCCTATAACACTCTTGCGATAAAGACAAATCGATGGATACCTCACTTGTCGTACACAGTCGTATTGGACCAAGTTTTTAGTTTGAACATAAAACTCTTCATTTGCTTTGCCGTAGTCGGGTAAAAATAATAGCCTATGATACTCTATACATGAAGGCAAATTGATTAATACCTCGCTTGTCAAAATAGGATCAAGTTTTTAACTTTGAACACATAATCCTTACTTTGCCTTGCTGTAGCCGGGTAAAAAAAGGCTAAATACTTTATACCTGAAGACAAATCGATTGATATATTGTTTGTCAAAATCAGACCAATAAGGGCGACGCTTTGCTGGAACATCAGAAATAGACTTTTAACTACATTACCCTTTCCTTGCTTTGCCGTAGTTGGGTAAAAGGCTAGGTATACTTAAAATTCAACGGTTAGGAATCTAGCAATCAATTGCGACAGCAACTTTGCTGCACGTGTGGCCCGCTTGCATTACACAAAAGGCCAGTCCTCGCATTGTTTTTTTATAGACAATAAAATTAAAAGTCATTTTGGCTTTGACCCTTATGGCAAGTATAGCTTTTGTTGAAGTGTAAAAACGGATCCTCTATTGTATTTTTGAAGATCTCTTTTTGTTATTAGTTAGCTAGAAAGTTGCATACCTTACTTTTTGCAAGTTTTTACCGAGGTCAATAAAACAAACCTGACTGACTGTAATGTTATTTACGAACATACTTTAAACTTACGAAGTTAATTGTAGTGGTGCTTACCAACGACTTGTCTCATATGCAAATAATAAATAAAACATAAATCTTAGTAGATAAAAAGATTATGTAGGATAGTCATAGTCTTAATGAGATTTCAATCAAAATGCAGAGCTACAAATTTCTTATTAAAAGTCATGAGTACTAAAAAGACATTAAACTTTATACATTATCTCTACACAGCGTTCATAAAAAAACATATATTATTAAAGTATGGAAGAAAAAAAACGTTTATGATTTCACAAAATCAATTAAAAAAACCCAATATATATATATGTGATTTTAATTACTATGTAACGAAAGGAAAATAATATGAGAATAATTAATCAATACCCACAATCTTTTTTTTATATTTTCACTAAGTAGTTTTATTTATTTGTCAAAAGTTGATAAATGTGTGATTTCTCAGTATGGGATATACAGCTCAAAAATATGAAATATCGCACTTACTATCATAAAACATATTATTAAGCATTTAAATAAACTGCACCCGAACCTCACAAAGAAGAAACACCCTGTACACGAAAAAAGCCACCCCTCAATAACGGAATTATTGCTTTCGGAAATTAAAAACAACAATAAAAATGTCTTATTATTATATTTCCACTGCATTGCGTATGTATAGATTATTAGGATTAGTTTAAGGCATTATTGTGTTATTTATTTAATACAAATTTCTCCATTTTTAATATTTTCGACATAATCAATATGTTAGTGTTCGGACATCCAAAACGTGCGCTGTGATTGGCTAATCAGTGGAGAATGAACACGAAATGGAGAACGAAGAATGAAAAGAATGGAGAATGAACGCAATCACGAAAAAACGCTTCTCTGTGCATAATATTGGACTAAATAGTCTTGCATTAAGGAGTATGAACAAGCAAGCACGTAATTTTGTGAACTTCTTTGTACATTGGAATTTTTGAGTGCTTGTATTTTAATATTTATAAGGCATATTAGTATGTTATATATATGTAACGAAGCGGAATGATATCCTTAACAATACTGCATTTAAAAGCCGTTTTCATCGAAAGTGGTCTGTTGAACAATTAAGCACTCGAGCGACGAAATGTATAGAATGTTTCCGTTTAAAGGCTGCAGCTGCAAAGCAGCTAATGGGATCTCTTCCACAAGAGCGGCTTAATGCTGTCAGGCCGTTCAAAGTAGTTGGTGTGGACTTTTGTGGACCTTTCAATGTTAAGGTTTCTAGAATACGAAAACCAATATTCACAAAAGGCTACGTGGCACATTTTGTGTGTTTCGCTACCACGGCAATTCACTGGAACTGGTCAGTGACCTCACTACTGAAGCCTTTTTGGCATGCCTTCGGCGTTTTATAGCTAGAAGGGCATTGCCCGTTAATATATTCTGTGATAATGCAAAAACATATAAAGGTGCAGTTAATGAATTAAATCAGCTGTATAAATTGTTTAGCTCAAAAACTCACAAAGATGCTGTGTCTAATTATTGTTCTCCTAATTTAATTAAGTTTAAATTCATACCTAGCTACTCACCTGCGTTTGGTGGGCTCTGTGAGGCCGGAGTAAAAAGCTTTAAATATCATTTTAAAAGAATTGTTGCAACCCTTGTTTTAACTTTTGAAGCATCGTATACAGTCATCACCGAAATTGAAGCCGTTTTAAACTCAAGACCCCTGCTTCCCATAAGCTCAGACATTTCTAGTTTTGAATATTTAACGGCTGGCCACTTCCTCATAGGAAAATCTATGCGCGGATCAGAAGCGGATCTATCTGATTTATCTATAAATAAATTCAAATTTTGGAATGTTTTATATAAAATAAAGCAAGAATTTTGGAAGGTCTGGTCAGCTATCTTACACAATTGCAAAGCAGACATGGTGCCAAATGATACCATGGTCCATTGTCACTTACTCGTAGGAAAATCTATGATGATTTATCCTGAAGTGGATCTATCTGATCTATCTATAAATAAATTTAAATTTTGGAATGTTTTATATAAAATAAAGCAAGACTTTTGGAAGGTCTGGTCAGGGAGCTATATTACACAATTGCAAAGCAGACATGGTGCCAAATAGCGCCATGTCAATCCAAATTTAAAAGAAGGTGACCTTATGATTGTTCGCAGCGATAATACTGCTCCACTGACATGGCCCATAGCAAGGATTGTTAAGACAGTACCCGGACCAGATGGGATGTTTATGAGTGGCAGAAATTAAATTACCTAGTAACAAATTATATGTAAGATCGCTTAGAAAGTTATGTCCCTTACCGCTTTAAAAATAGTTGTTGTTAACACTAAAAATAAAAATTATGTTAGAATAATTTAACTTAAATAACCCTTACCAATTAAGAAAACTTGTTCTTGATAGTGCTAACTAGAATAGAGATATATATATATATGAACACTTGTAGTATTTTGCATGGCCCCGGCCGAACTATGATTAATCTGTCAATCAATCTACTAAAATCATTTCATTCTGTATCGCCGTCATTGCTTTAGTGTAAAATTATGTCATCCTATTATAAAATACAGTTTACTGCTTAAAATCTTACAGCATTTTTATTATACACAATGCCCAGCATGTCCATTACGTGGACTTTTATTATACACAGTGCCCAGCATGTCCATTACGTGGACTTTTATTATACACAGTGCCCAGCATGTCCATTACGTGGACTTTTATTATACACAATGCCCAGCATGTCCATTACGTGGACTTTTATTATACACAGTGCCCAGCATGTCCATTACGTGGACTTTTATTATACACAGTGCCCAGCATGTCCATTACGTGGACTTTTATTATACACAGTGCCCAGCATGTCCATTACGTGGACTTTTATTATACACAGTGCCCAGCATGTCCATTACGTGGACTTTTATTATACACAGTGCCCAGCATGTCCATTACGTGGACTTTTATTATACACAGTGCCCAGCATGTCCATTACGTGGACTTTTATTATACACAGTGCCCAGCATGTCCATTACGTGGACTTTTATTATACACAGTGCCCAGCATGTCCATTACGTGGACTTTTATTATACACAGTGCCCAGCATGTCCATTACGTGGACTTTTATTATACACAGTGCCCAGCATGTCCATTACGTGGACTTTTATTATACACAGTGCCCAGCATGTCCATTACGTGGACTTTTATTATACACAGTGCCCAGCATGTCCATTACGTGGACTTTTATTATACACAGTGCCCAGCATGTCCATTACGTGGACTTTTATTATACACAGTGCCCAGCATGTCCATTACGTGGACTTTTTTACTACACGAATAATAAAATAGTCTACATGGATATTTGTCACCCATCTGATTGATTTAATTTACAGATTGACTTAGATTAACGTCTTACTATTAATTAACAAAATATCGGTAAATGTTAAAAAAAACAATCTATAGGAATGCTTCACCTGTAAAAGTGAAAAGCTCCATACCAAGTGAAACGTTGTCTGTTTGTTTGGGAAGCTTTCACGCGATAACGGATCGACGGATTTTGATGAAATTTGGAATGGAAATAGCTTATACCTTGGAATAAGAGATACAATACTTTTCATCTCGGAAAATTGAAAGTTTCTTCGGGAAAACTGGATAAACTGGAAAATGTTAATTACTCGCTTTAAGAAACGGTTGCCATGGAAACGAAATAACAAGTATGTCAAAAAAAAAACTACATACTTTTTCGTTAGTTTTTAAGATTGTAAAAGAACATAGGATGCTTTTTTTCGTGATAAACAGTTGTCCACGCGAAGTGGTGGGCGAGAAAGCTATTATAAATATTTAAAAAAAAGTCAGACTGGTTAGTAAGGGTCAGTAAATTGATGTGTGACGAACAAATAGACTAGATATTAACAAAGCATACAAGGGTCTAGGATATGTCAAAAGAGTATGTGAGCCTTTTCCCAACCCTTTCTGCATAAAGTCTACCACGGAATAGACTTCCATTTGTTGTTTCTATTCCGTGATATATACTGTGGCTGTGTATGGAGCACTCTGGAATATGCAAGTTTAATAATGGCCACCACAATATATTGTTAACAATCACAGTATCGAACGGATTCAGAGTGTATTTCTGAGATTCCTGAACTAAAAAACTAGGAAGCATTTCACGGTGTATCAGGAGGACAGCAGCTACAAACATGATAACATATCTTACTACCACTAAAGCAAATGCGAGCAGTGCTTTTGATGTTATCTTATTGCATGACGTGCTGAGAGGTAGCGTGGTCAGTTCGGCCATGTATAAGTCTATTGGGTATGTGTCTCGGCCAATGAAAAAATATACTACGCGAATATACTGCCTCGGCACCGTACGAGACACACCAAAGTTGCACGTACCTCGTCAACGTGCTAGAACTCCTTTTTAGTCCGCCTAACTAATACATACTCGTACTTGTATAATAATCATATTGGGGATATTGATAAATTCAGCAACAGTAAGCAATCATTTCAGAATGTAATAATAAAGAAATAAAAATATATTCGGGACAATTCACACTAATTACCTAGCCCAAACCAGGATACGGGCACTAGATCACGGATAAACAGACATAGATACGAATATTACACCCGTGACTTGGAAACAAACATTTCTGCTCATCACAGAAATGATTGTACCTACCAGGATTCGAACCCGCTACCGTTGGTTTACATGTCAGAGTCACTAAACATTTGGACAACTGGTCGTCAAAATTAAAACTATAATTGATGATTCCTAGGTTAAACTAAGAATTTAAGATTAGTGATAATAATAATAGTAATGTCAGATACAGCAGGCAGTACCTCCTTGACACGGCGCGTATAGTCAGGAGGTTCCTCACTCTGCAGCCCTAGCCACCGGTAGTTTGGGCGCTGCTCCGCTGCCGGTGGTACCCTAGGTTTAGGTTTTTTATAATATTTTTATCTGTTTTTATTTTTAGAAATATTGTAAAAAAAATAAGATAAAAAGATAAATAAAGTGAATTAAAATGTAGTTCCTACTTCCCCGCCGCGAGGGCTTGCCTTTTTTAATCGACTTCACAAAAGGAGACGGTTATATGTTCGTTTTTTTTTATGTATGTCGGTCGATATCTCCGTAAATTGCGGACCGATTTCAAAAATTCTTTTTTGAAGGCGGTGCCAAACCGAGCCATAATTATTATTATGGTTGAGCTTATTCAAAAAGATAATGTCTTAAACGGCTTGACGTGCTATATAATATAATAAGATTTAAAAGTAATTCTCTACAAAAACTTTATCATTTACTAGATTGCTGTATTCGTGTCAATCGGTTTGTGAACGTGTGAAAGTCAAAATCTGCTCGTGTGAGTCTCTTGTTTTGTCTCTTCTGCATTTCGTGTTTTATATGAGAGTGCTGTTGTGAATTATATTAATATAGGGTGGCAACCTTTGTACATTATGGTTTATTATATCCGGTCACACTGGTGTATGGTACGCTGGTGTGGACGTTGTGGTAAAAGTTCAATAAACTAGAGTGGAAATTATAAGTTTTATTATTTAAAACATGGCGCAGCCGTCAAAAACTTAAAATAGGTCACGATAAATGGTGACAGTATTAATGATTGTTGTTTCCAAGCAAACTATTGGACGCAAACATTGTATTTACGAAGTGACAAAGCGTCGCCCCTCGCCCCGGAAAACACAGCGAAAAGATGGCGTCGGTGAAATTGCCACCAAATCTGAACTTGTAAAGCGAGTGCACAGCAAGTGAATTTAAGTTCTGGTTCCAACAATTTGAAGACTATTTAATTGCGGTTGGAAAAGAAGAGGCAGAAGAAAAAACAAAATTGTCATTGCTAAGAAATATGATGGGGCCTGAGGCAGCACGTGTTCTACAAACATTACCTACAAAAACAGAGGATTTAAAAGTTTTTAAAAATGTGGTGGATGCAATAAAATGTTTGTGTCACCTAGAATAAACTCAAGTTTTGAAAGATTCAAGTTCAATGAAAGGAAGCAGCGACAAGGTGAACCTTTCGAAGTTTTTCTCACCGATTGTCGAGAGTTGATAAAGACGTGCGAGTACGAAATAACCTCAACACAGTCTTCAGAAAATCAGATTCTCCGTGACAAAATTGTGCATGGCATAAAGGACAAAGCAATTCAGGAAAGTCTATTGCGATTAGAGAATTTAAGTTTGGAGAAAGCAATAAACTTCTGCAGAACATCAGAACAAAGTAGAAAACAGATGATGGAAATGAATCCCACATACCCTACAGCAGAGGTGGAGATGGTCACAAAAAAACTATCATGGTATTTAAATGCAAGAGGTGCCAGAAACAACATGTCCCAAGACAGTGTCCTGCATATGGAAAGCGGTGCAAAAAGTGTGGTATGTTGAACCATTTTGCGGTGAGTTGCAGAAGGCAGCCACAAAGGCCTGAGAATAAAATCAAGGAGGTTAAATGTGACGATGACAGCCGTGACAGCAGCGGTAATGAAGAATTGTTTTGCGGGATGGCTAAATATGAACATGTAAGTGCTGAAGACTGGTATGAAAACATTAAAATTGAAAGCAGGGATATAAAGTGTAAGCTGGATACAGGTGCAGACATTAGTGTGATGCCATTGTCAATTTTTCAGGAAATAAATAAAGATTTAAATTTGAAAATCTTAGATACAAATATTAAACTTGAGTCACTTGATGGTAATAAGTCGAAGCCTCTGGGCATGATAAATTTATTGTGTAAATTTAAAGATAACACATGTTATGAAAATTTTGTAATTGTTAATTCCAATTCTATGTTGCTTGGTCTTCCAGGTTGTGTCGCTTTAAATTTGGTAAAGAGAGTTTGTATGGTGAAGCCACAAGCAATTGACAACGATGCCGAGAAACAAAAGTTTATTAAAGAAAACATACAAGTGTTTCAGGGTACAGGTAAAATGCCAGGTTTGTTTGATATACCTACTAGAAATATTCCTGAACAGATTTGTTATCCGTCGCCTAGGCTTCCTAATGCTATGTATGAGCCCTTGAAATATGAGCTTGATCGACTGATGAAGCGGAATGTAATTGTTAAAGTTGAAAATATTAATGAACAAGCTTGCGTTAATAGAATTGTTATTGTTGAACGCCCCAATGGGAAAATTCGCTTGTGTCTGGATCCCTCGGACCTTAATAAATACATAGTAAAGAAACCTAAAATTTTACCAACATTGGATGAACTAACATGTAAATTAAAAAGTAAAAAACAGTTTTCAGTTTTAGATTTAACTGACGGCTTCCATCATTTGATTTTGACTGATGATGCATCATGGAAGTGCTGTTTTGCAACGCCATTTGGTGTATATAGATACTGTGTTTTACCTTATGGTCTTATGAATGCACCCGAGCTCTTCCAAGATGTTCTCGAGTCACATTTTGGCACAATACCCAATGTAGTAGTGTGGGCTGATGATTTAATAATTATGGGATGTACTCCAGAAGACCATGACAATACACTAAACATTGTAATTGAAAAAGCTAAAAGTTTAGGCATTGTTTTCAATAAAGATAAATTTCAATACAAAAAATCTGAAGTCAAGTAAGTGGGCCAAATTTTTAGTGAGAAAGGAATGAGTATTGATGTCTCGAGTAGAATCATTGTTAAAATTAGAATCACCCACCAGTAAAGAGCAATTAAAAAGCATGATTGGCTCATTTAGTTACATAAGGATATATGTGCCCGATATGGCTGAACTGATGGCACCATTATGTAAATTGTTGAGAAAAGATTGTGATTTTACTTGGCTTCCAGTACACGAGCAGGCATTTCATAAGTTAAAAAATAGAGCTTGTAATACCCCATCGCTCACTCCATTTGATCCTAAGAGAAAATCTATACTTCAGTGCGATGCTTCTAAAAATGGATTGGGTTGTTGTTTATTTCAGAATGATGATAAAAATATACCTAGACTGATTGCTTGTGTATCTCGAACTATGAATAATACAGAATAAAATTATGGACAAACAGAGAAGGAAATGTTAGCAATTTATTTTGGAGTTCAAAAATTTCACAAGTTCATATATGGAATTGAAGTGGATGTACAAACTGACTACAAGCCTATTGTTTCAATTATGTCCAAACATGTCAGTAAGTTGGGATCTCCTAGGTTGACACGCTTGCGGTTAAAGTTATTAATGTATAATGTATATTATGTGCCAGGCATACTGGTACATTCCGCTGATATGTTGTCGCGCAATAGTCTTAAATTCACTGAATATGATAGTGAAATGTTACAGATGGTCCACTCTATATCTAGATACTTACCTATGTCACCAGAAAGAAAAATAATGTATAGACAAGCTACCTCTAATGATTCTGTGCTGAGCAAGGTTATCAACTACTATTATCATGGATGGCCAAAAACTGTACCAAAAGATTGTCAAACTTTTGATAAACTAATAGATAATATTTACTTACAAGATGGATTACTGTTCTTTGAGAATAAAATAAATGTACCAAGTTAATTAAAATCGTATGTAATGGAGATGATACATCAAGGTCATAATGGAATTGCTAAATGTATAAATAGAGCTAAAAACATGTTTTACTGGCCTAGTATGCGATCAAATTTAAAAAAAATTGTAAAAAAAATGTAGAGTATGTGAAATGTATAGTCCACTAAACTGTAATGAACCTTTGCTACCACACAAAATTCCCAAAGAAAGATGTTTAAAAGTTGGCTGTGACATATTAGATTGTCATGGAAAATACTATCTCGTTATAGTTTATTACTTTTCACATTGGTTTGAGTTGCTACCATTGGAAAATAAGATCTCAAAATCAGTAATTAATGTGATGCTGTGTGTATTCACTAGATTTGGTTTTCCAGTAGAATTAATAGCAGATAATGTTCCATTTGCATCAATTGAATGTCAAAATTATTTTAAGTCTAAAGACATACAATTAACCACAAGCACTCCGCATTACCCAAAGAGCAATGGTATGACTGAAAAAGCTGTTCATATTTCTAAGCAAATCTTAATAAAATGTACTGAGGATAAAAAATTATAATAAAAAATAAAAATCTTTTATTTCCTTCCTTACACAACAAGTTTTGCAAATTAGGTTAAAGTTATATTATAAAAGTATAGTAGCTATTGTTAGTATGTTTTTTAGTTTTGATTTTATATTATGTTAGTTTCTATAAGCTATTGTTAGTACTAATTATCTAATGTGTAAGGACCGCCAGTAGCGGTAAAAGCCTTCTCCAATTGCTTCCACTCCAATCTTTGTCTGGAAACTCTGAACCACAGTTTCCCGACAACTTTCGATATGTCGTCGCTCCATCTTTTAACGGGTCGGCCGCGCTTACGTCTTTTATCTCTCAGGACCCAGTTTGTCACAATCTGGACCCATCTGTCCGCTTCTACTCTCTGAATGTGACCTGTCCACTTCCACTTTAGCTTTAAGATTTGTTCAATAACATCTTTAGCTTTTGTTTTTTTTTTGTGATGCTAGTATTTCTTACTCTGTCTTTGAGTTTGAGGTTCATGTAGCTTCGTTCCATTCCTCTTTGGCAGATTCTAAGCCGTTCCATTTGCTTTTTGGTTAGTGGCCAAGTCTGACAGGCGTAGGTAAGACATGGTACTAGGCAGATATTCATTGCTTTAGTTTTTAATTTGATTGGTAAGCTTCCCTAAACTGAGGATGACAGATTTTAGAGAAGGAGTGATGCAGTATAACAATACTCCACTTTCAGGGTTAAACATTACCCCTTCTCAGATACTAAATAGTAGAAATGTTAGAACACAGGTACCTTGTACTATGCAGTGGTTAAAACCCAAAATACACAATTATATACATTGTGATTGTTTCATCAATTATTGTTAAAACAGTCTATAACTAAGAAATATTATGATAAAACTGCTAAAAGAAATGTATCATTTAAACTCGGTGATCATGTAGTCTATAGAGAGGGAGGAAAGTAGCTGAAGGCTAAAGTAATAAAATATTGTAAGCAACCTAGATCTTATATAATTTGTACTGAGAAAGGATCAACTCTAAGGCGTAATAATTTTCAGTTAAAATTATCATGCAGTAGTACTGAAACATTTTCTTTTGTGTCTGATCCGCTGATCCCTATGATGTATGATAGAACAGATAATGTGCATAGCATTGCTAGTAGCCACACACCTCATAGGATTTCATCTGAAGACAGTAGAGAGCCCACAGATGTTAATGTTTTAAGAGATACTCCGTTAACTCCACAACATGTAACCCGGAGTGGTCAAATGGTTAGGCCACCGCAGACATTCAATCTTTAGGCCCTCCTAAAGATTGAATCTCCTCCTAAAGGTGTTGTGAATTATATTAGTATAGGGTGGCAACCTTTGTACTTTATGGTTTATTATATCTGGACTCACTGGTCTATGGTACGCTGGTGTGGACGTTGTGGTAAAAGTTCAATAAACTACTTAAAACAGGTGCGTCATAGACAAATGCATATTGCTTCATACGTAGATAGGTATGTATTAATTTGTAAAGATATGAGATGAAAATGAAATGATGCCTGGGTTTGGCACCACCTTCAAAAAACTATTTCTTATCCTAAGTTATATTTATGCATTATTATTACGTCGGTAATTTCTACTAAAACTGTTCTGGCTCAATTGTAATTATTTTAATCTTTTTAGTGGTTGTTTACAAAATAACATTTTTTTATGAAGTCGATTATTGTTTTTAATGGAAAAATATTTAATTTTTTAATTTTTAGTGGCTTAAGCAAACATCGGAAAGAATCGCGACATATGCCAAAGAAAATAGTAGACACTCACTCACTTTAGACTCAAAGCGTTGGTAAATTAATACCAAGGATGAATAAAACCTACATATATAACAACTGAATTAGTTTTTCCATCATTTTGTTGTTTCGTTCCTGTGGCTCCATCAACAGACCCTGAAAACCACATAACACCAGAGAACGCATCAAAACAAACCAAATGAGCCCAACTCTTTATCATTTTCTTGTTGAGTGCCTGTGACTACCTTCCAGCTCCATCATCCCTGGATACCACATAAAACCGGAAAACTCATCAAGACAAAACAAATGAGCCCAAACTCGAAGGGGTTCCATCACTTTGATGTAAAGTTCCCGTACTACCATCCAGCTCCATTATTACCACATAAATGATACCACATAAAACCAGACATGATCTCATCAAGACAAACCAAATGAGCCCAAACTCGAAGGGATTTTATCATCCGATTGTGTACTTCCTTAGACTACTTCTACTGTAGTGTTTACTTGTCATCAGAACTACACCCATGTGCAAAACTTCAGCATCTTTGGACGTCCTTAAGTTGTTCAAAATTGACTTGCAATCCAATCCTAAATTACAACACAGTGAATTAAATTAAAGCTTGTTTAAAGCTACTAAATCGATTTTGATGAAATTTATACAGTACCACACTTGAGGTCTTCTTACTCAAGTAAAAACAATCATCTAATCCGGTTCAGAAATCCCAAGATATTAGAGAACATAAACTATAAAACAAATTGGTTTTCTAATAAAACTACTGAACCAATTTTGATGAAGTTTATATGGGACTACACGAAAAGTTTACCCTTTGGAATAAAAAAACAACCATCTAAATCGGTTTAGAAATCTTAGAGATAAACACAAAATAAAGGCAATATAAACACAAAATCGAATGGATTTACTCAACAAAACTATTTATTCTCGAAAAACTGCTGAACCAATTTTGATAGAATTTATATGGAACATACAAACACCCGAACATATAACCTTCTCCTTTTGTGAAGTAGATTAAAAAGTGTAATAAGGGCTAGACGGATTTTATTTGCTTTGGTTTTTAATATCCTAGAAGAACAAAGGATGTTGTTTTTTGCGATAAACTGTAGTCCACGTGGATGAAGTCGTGGATGAAAGCTAGTTTCGAATAAAATGAGAATCACATTCTATGGGGAAGTAAAGAGAGATGAGGAGCACTTAAAGTCTCGAATCTCTTTACCAGACACATTTATACAAATTATCAAATCTCACAAATTAGCAAAAGTATAGCGCCCTGTGAAATATCTTGCCTTAAATCACAAAGGAATGTAAAATGTCATACTCACAGACACATTTCGGCATCTCTTTCTGCCAAAGTCCTTTTAAACAGGTAACTGAGGGGGAGTTGTCCGCTACAAAGCCGTATCCGCAAGTGATGCTAATGTTGACTTGTTCATGAGATTCTCCAGGTCCAGCGTTGGGTATGTTTGTGGTGTATGTTCCGTGCGTTGGGTACTCTGGTAATGTGCAAGTCTCGTTTTGTAGCCTATAATAAAAAAAATTGGAAAATATCCTTACATACATGCCTCAACTTTCACCCGACTAGAATGATCCACTTTTAGGGATAAATTACCTCACAATTTTAGAGGTGTAAGAGATATATCTACTGTGAACATTTATGTACAATGTTAACAGTAAATCACTGTTCGCTCGCGTCGACTGCCGTGACATCGCATTTGAAGTGCAATACGTTGCATGACCAATCGATACAAGTCCATAATGGGAAAGTTTCAATTTGTTCTTTTACGGATAAAAATTACTAATGAGCTTAAAAAAATTGTTGCATCCTTTTTGAAAGTAAATCAACTCGTGAGTCCGCAAGCCTCTTTGGCCACCTCGTATGAACTAGGAAACATAAGGAGCAATCAGTCTTCCATTTATACAAAATAACTCGCGGGTCCGCATGTCTCTTTGGATGTTTTTTTATGTCTCGTATAAACTAGGAAACATAAGGAGCAATCAGTCTTCCATTTACAAAAAATAACTCGCGGGTCCGCATGTCTCTTTGCATGTTTTTTTTATGTCTTGTATGAACTAGGAAACATAAGGAGCAATCAGTCTTCCATTTATACAAAATAACTCGCGGGTCCGCATGTATCTTTGCATGTTTTTTTTATGTCTCTTATGAACTAGGAAACATAAGGAGCAATCAGTCTTCCATTTATACAAAATAACTCGCGGGTCCGCATGTCTCTTTGCATGTTTTTTTATGTCTCTTATGAACTAGGAAACATAAGGAGCAATCAGTCTTCCATTTATACAAAATAACTCGCGGGTCCGCATGTCTCTTTGCATGTTTTTTTATGTCTCGTATGAACTAGGAAACATAAGGAGCAATCAGTCTTCCATTTATACAAAATAACTCGTGGGTCCGCATGTCTCTTTGGATGTTTTTTTTATGTCTCGTATAAACTAGGAAACATAAGGAGCAATCAGTCTTCCATTTACAAAAAATAACTCGCAGATCCGCATGTCTCTTTGCATGTTTTTTTTATGTCTCGTATGAACTAGGAAACATAAGGAGCAATCAGTCTTCCATTTATACAAAATAACTCGCGGGTCCGCATGTCTCTTTGCATGTTTTTTTTATGTCTCGTATGAACTAGGAAACATAAGGAGCAATCAGTCTTCCATTTATACAAAATAACTCGCGGGTTCGCATGTCTCTTTGCATGTTTTTTTTATGTCTCGTATGAACTAGGAAACATAAGGAGCAATCAGTCTTCCATTTATACAAAATAACTCGCGGGTCCGCATGTCTCTTTGCATGTTTTTTTTATGTCTCGTATGAACTAGGAAACATAAGGAGCAATCAGTCTTCCATTTATACAAATAACTTGCGGGTCCGCATGTCTCTTTGCATATTTTTTTTATGTCTCGTATGAACTAGGAAACATAAGGAGCAATCAGTCTTCCATTTATACTTTTGTATAAATGGAAGACTGATTGCTCCTTATAACTCGCGGGTCCGCATGTCTCTTTGCATGTTTTTTTTATGTCTCGTACGAACTAGGAAACAAAAGGAGCAATCAGTCTTCCATTTTCCGCTCAAAAACTATCATCATCATCATCATCATCATTTCAGCCTTTAGCAGTCCACTGCTGAACATAGGCCTCCCCCAAAAAAAAACAAAATAACTACAAAGAGCGCCACAACGAACGGTCTTCTGCCACTTTCATCCACCGACTCCCTGCGATGGCTACAATTTCGTCCGTCCATCGTGTGGGGGTGTAGGGAGCACTTCACTAGATTGTTCGTGGTCGCCATGTCGATAACCTTGGTTCTCCTACGGATTTCCTCGTTACGGATCTTATCATCTAGTGAAACTCCAAGCATAGCTCTCTCCATTGCACGTTGCATGACTTTGAGCTTATATATGAGACCAATAGTTAGCGACCACGTCTCAGTGCTTTATGTCATCACTACAAATATGCACTGATCAAAAACTATAGAAATAGTTTTTATACTTTTGTATTTTTTAATGCTCCCGTAACGTTTTGAGGTAAAGAGTGTGAGAATCTAGTAGCTGACCTATCTATCGATCTCAGTTCGTACTTAAGGTAGATACATGGAATTTGTCCTCAAATACTTGCACAAGGAGTCCTTTTTATTAATTACATTTTGAAGGTAATACACAGGTACAGTTTTAAGGACAAGAAAAGTGTTTTCTTTACTTTGTGATTTTTCTTCGAGCAAACAATGATGAGAGTTTATGTTTTTAGGTGTATCATAATATGTGTTTGGTTTTGAACTTACCGACTTAATGTAGAAGTTTCTCGTCTTGGTCGACTCGGAACTGGATCATCTGAACTCAGGTTTATCCTGGAGTGAAAAAATAATCAACCCGTTATTGATTAAAAAAAATATTTTTTTAATTTGTGGTTATTAGTGTTTCGCGGAAAGTAGTAACATGGAGTCACGGGGGCTTTGATTGATTTCTGTTTAATCAATCAAAGCCCCCGTGACTCCATGTTACTACTTTCCGCTGTTTAGTGTTCGTTACTCTAAATACGAGTAACAAAGCTTTTGATTGATGATTATTAAGTTAAATTATAAATATTAAAAGAAAAGCTTTTATACAGTAGCCATGTCGTGATGAAACTAAGAACGGGCTATCACAATTAAATTCGTATACAACATTTCGTTCTATGCTCGTGTATTAGGAGTCACTCCGGAGTGCAGCAACCATTTCATCGTAAAACTTCAAACCAGCTTGCATAATATAAAAAAAAAAAAAGTTTCTGTTCTGAGGAGTTCCCTAGTCAGGGTCCAACCCAGAGCGCAGCAGCCATGTCATGTTAAAACTTCAAACTGGTTAGCATAATATAATGTGTACACAAAATTTCTTGACTGTATTGTTAACCGCTGAGGCCCTAGTCACTGTGGCCCTAGTCAGGAGCCAGTGCAGCAGTCATGTCATGGTAAAACTTCGTACCGGTTACCATAATATAAGGCAAGACATACACAAAATTTCGTGACTGTGCGTCACGAAATGTGGACGGTCGTCTCGATTACGGGGATTGGACTTAACACCCCTGGATCACTATTGTTAGTAGTGATCGAGGGGGCTCTGAAAAAATATCTAGGATAAGTTTGATTGATTTATATAACTGACCGCCGATTCGTAATAAACCTTCGAGAAGAATCGGCAAGAAACTCGAAGGCGAATAATAATTGATTACGAGTTACGGGTCCTTTGACCTTGAGGTCGGTGTTTGTGTCTAAGTGTGTCAATTCGCCCTGGCGGGTTGCCGGAGGAGGTAGGATTGGGAGAGGCCATTGTTGCCAGTACTTTGGCTGCGATGGCGTCATCCGGATCGTCCAAGACATCACAAGGGCGTCTACGGAGGGCTGTCGTGTCTGTCGAGTAGTTTGCGGCTTCGACTAAAAGGGGGTTTGGGTGATGGGGTGCCACATCAAAGTAGCGGCGAGGGGCATCTTTCATGAATTGACGAATAGAGGAACGCTCGAAATCGCGGTGCAAGCTGCCGCTCCTCTGATACCAAGGGCACCTACTGCATTTCGAAGGAATTTATTCTGTATAATCTGGTGCGGTTCCAGAGTTGACGGGGTAGCGTGCGCAAACATTACGGACGCGTGTAAGTCATGATGGGGCGGCTGAAGGCTTTGTAAAGTGTCACCTTATTTCTGTCAGTTTTGAGATATAATGTATGTGGGTAAGCACCGGCTTTGTCACGTAACGCATGGAATTAAAGAAGGGGAGAGATGGATCTCTCTTAAATAGGAGTTAGAGGAGGTATCTACGTATTACGCCATTGTGTGACGTAATGATTAAGTAGATAGGAGGTTTAACTTCTTTGCGTTATATTATGACGTAACGCTTGGAGGTAAAATCAAAGCTTATCTAGAGTGAGATAGGTCTCACTTCTTTGCTCTACGCTGTGACGTAATGCTCAGAGGAAAGATCTATAGCCTTAGAAGAACGTTATGACATAACCCTCAAGGAAGGACTGGATAGTAGTGGTAAGGTAAGATTATGAATAACCTTACTTCCAGTTAGAAACCTTTAGTATATGACTAATGGACCGTAGAGGTAAGGCGTTATCTTACAGTTTGCAAGATTATGAATTACGCTTACCTCCGTACTAAGGCCACTAGTAGAGGGTATGAAGTCTTATCGTTCTACGACAATGGCTTGCCACTCTAGAAGAGTACCCGTAAAGTTATGGATGGGGATTATTGCTTTTTAGACATAAATGCTCATGAGCATGAGACTTTAACCTGGCTATAGTAGGCGTTACGACGAACAAAAATTAAAATTAAAGAATAGATATTATGTATATCAATACTCTATGATTTTAAATATAATGACAAGACACGAGGGTCTTTAAGATATGTTGAAGATCTGTTTATGGTATTTAAGAGTGACA
This sequence comes from Alsophila aescularia, assembly GCA_946251855.1. Lineage (NCBI taxonomy): Eukaryota > Metazoa > Arthropoda > Insecta > Lepidoptera > Geometridae > Alsophila > Alsophila aescularia. The sequence continues at coordinate 67,668,590 of OX276374.1, forward strand.
GAATCACTTCAAGATATCTTTATAGAATAACTAGAGGGAAATTCGGAGGTTTACCTCTAGGTACTCTATTAATCAGAGACTATATTAAATAATCTATAGATAATCGAGGCAATCTATAGAATTACTCAAATGAGTCAAAGGAAATAATTTTTAAGAGCAGATTCCTAAAGTTTAGGAAATAATTTTGGACTCCAAAGTTTTCCCTATCATATTGCTCTAAAATTATTAAATTGAGGACCTACCTATACTTTAAGGGGAAGATTCCTAAATTTAATTATATCCTAAAAGCAAATATTAATACGTAAGATTAATGAAGTACGATATTCTTCATCTGGAACGAGCGTAGTATCTGGAACTGTTCGAGAGGAAGACGCCAACTCGGAGAGGAAGACAGCAACTCAGAGAGGAAGACAGCAACTTGGAGAGGAAGTCGGCAACTTGGAGAGGAAGACAGCAACTTGTTCTTAACTGCCTCGGGGTAGGTTTTCGGTCTGATGAAGAGTTACGGTCCCCAACTTCAGTCTTCGGCGATGTGGTGGAACCGGTCCTGGAGCCGTCTTAATTCTTGAAGATCTGTGGGTAAATCAGGTGCCTTGGAGCACTTTTACTTCCATTCCAGATCACAACGGACGAGCTCCCTTCAAATTAAATCCGTCTTGGTTTTTGGCAGGTGTTTCTCCTCCGAAGAACTTCGGGGTACGGTGACGTCACCTCGAAGCGAAGCCGTCGTAGCTGGTGGAGAATGGATGTAGTGCAGCCTTGTAGGTCTTCAATAATTTTTAATATTTAATTCACTTTTTTTTATTTATTTTAACAGTTTATACATAGATTTTAAAAAGATCAAAAGATCTTAAGAGGAAATCACTTGTTTACTTTGTCATTTCTATATGATACTTGTTTGTTAGAAATATAGATGATAACTGATTTTTACACAATTTCAAAAATTATTTAAAATATTTCCAGTCTTTCATAGTTTATTATTCGAGGCCGGTATTTTTTACACAATAACACGAATGATTTGATAACATTTACAGTTTTTCGCAGTTTATTATTAGAGGCCAATATTATCAGAGGCCATAACCAAATTAAAAAGGATAAAAAGGTGACACGAAGACAATCCGAACGAAACTGATGTACTTCTTGAAACATCTAAGAAAAACCCTAATTTTGAAAATAGAATTAAAATAGAATAGATCACAACAATAAAACAAAGAGGCGAGGATGAACGAGTTTCGCGTAGAACCTTATCCCTTTGTTAATATTAGTCCTAGTTCAAACAGTATTACAAAGTTAAGTTTCAGTTACTCAGAGAGAAACACAATATTAGAAAATTGAATCAATAAAATTAAATAGCTTTAGTTAACAGAGAGAAATACAATATTAGAAAATTGAATCAAAAATGAAATCTGTGGATTTGTGCTGACGCGGAAATATTGGGAGTAGACTCAAATAGTACCTTTGTAAGTGAGGCTCATGGAACTAGGAGTTGGTTAGATCACTGCGTTGTCTCACTATCAGCATGGGAAACTATTGTTAAAGAAGGCATAGAGGAAAATGTTTATGTGTCGGATCATATACCTATCTATATTGAATGCAATTTAGAGTTAGTGAAATCCAAGTCAGTGACACATAACGTGCCCCGGAGCTCTGTTAAATGGGGGGATAGAGATGAGTATCAAATTACTAGTTACCATAATCTATGTCATAATAGATTACACGAAATTGATTTCCCTCAACAGTTTTTAGAATGCAGTTATGGGTCATGCGGTTCAACTGAACATAAAATTGTTATAGATGGGCTATATGTTAACATCGTATAACACCTTGTGTGAGGCCGCTGTGGAGACTGGTAAGAAGCGTAGTGATAGACCTAGAAGGAGCAGGGTTCTGGGTGGATGGAACAGTTCGTGAAGCTCATCGGGAGGCTAGGCTTTGTTTCAGCAACTTGATACTGCATAATCGCCCAACTTCCGGTCAAGTATACACGCAAATGTGTGAATCTCGAAAACAATTTAAAGGTCGATTGAAGTGGTGCCAAAACAACCAGGACCAGATTAAGATGGATTTAATCGCTAATCAAAGACCCTCGAACGATTTCAGTAAATTTTGGAAATCTACTGGAAAGCTTGATACCAAGCATGGCCTTCCAGTGAGTGTCGGTGGAAGTCACAAACATAAAGAGATTGCAAATATGTTTATGAAACACTTTAAGGTGCGATCTCCACTTGTACCGTCATCTATGATGACCGATGGGAGAAGAGCCACTACTGCGTTTCTCGGCTAAACAAGTACATTCTGTTATTAAAAAATGAGCAGAAGTAAATCTCCTGGACACGACGGACTCAGCATTGAACATATGAAATACGCGGGGATTCACCTACCGAGGGTACTGTTACGATGCCCCATACATGGCAAGCGCATGAGGGTGGAAATGCTGATGCTCGCACTTTTGGCATTGTCGGTGTTTCCGCCTAACGACGACTTTTTAGTAATTAGATATTCTAAGGCATTCAGACTTGAATTCCGGGCGCGGCTAGTCGTTAATATTACTTTTATGTTTTTTTTTCTATTTCTTTTATATCAATACATTTCATTCTAGCCATCTTAATTTGTTTTTTTAAAACTCGATTCCTGACCCACCCCGTAACAGTGGTGTCAGAAGTGGGATAGTTGGCAAAATAGAGCTAACTATTTCATACGGGTCAATAAAATAATAAGGGATTTGCTCCATATGGTGCAATATCCTGTGAAGTTGTGTCACCGCTCACGTTTCTCCGCCATCGACGCCATGTCCCTGCGCTGACTTTGAGTCGCGTGGGTTCTGAATCTACCGCCGTGTCCGCATCTCATCTGCGCAGGTTTTGAACCGCGTAGACCCTGAATCTATCACCGAGCCTGAACCTCATCTGCGCTGGCTGTAAGCCGCGTAGACATCGCCAAATCACTGTATCCTGCCACCATCACAGGCTGTGTGAGCCTGTAGTCATCATCCTCTGCTTCTCTTCGCCACTGCTCCTGAGTACCTGAGACCGGTACTAACTTGAAGTCTCCACCTCCACAGACGCCGTGCTACCCTGTATTCGCCCAAGTATTCGCAACGCAAGATGTTCATCACTATACTCCAAGTTGTAGTTATTCTGTGAGTAGAACTTATTATTTAGATCTGTTGTTGTCACAATCCACTTTTTAAGTTAATACTCGTATATATATCCTAAATCCTTCGATTTCCTATTCATATTGAATTGTTTTAATATATATAGATAACTATTTCTTTTCTACCTCAAAAACTTTCCATCATGTCTCTTCCAAACGAATCATCTCCTCGTGTGAAATCTAATGAAAAATTATCAGTTCCAAGTGTACCAAATCTACCACCTAGTGAATTTCCGATTAGTGTTTTATGTAATTTTATAAACACCTACAAAGGAGACAGAAAAACTTTACAAGCATTCTTGACAAATTGTAAAAATGCATTAGAGTTAGCTTCACAAAATCAAAAAGAACTGCTGTTTAAGTACATCATTTCAAAGTTAGAAGGCAAAGCCCAAGTAGCATGTGCCACCAAACTTTTCGATAATTTTGAAGAATTGAAAGCCTTCCTCCAACAAAATTTTGGCGAAAGGAAACACTACTCTCACTTATTATTGGAACTGCAGTCCTGTAAACAGTCACCGAATGAAACAGTAGCTCAGTTCGCCCTTAAGGTCGAAACCTATTTGACCGACCTCCAGACAGAAATCCATAACTCAAATACATTCAAAAAGGATCTGTCAGTAGGCTGTCAGAAGCCTAGGTCTTAGGTCAGAATGACCGAAGACCTACACACACACACTACACTTTCTGTTTAGGTCTTAACCCACGAATTAGTGCTATTGTCCGTGCACAAGATGTCAAAACTCTGAATGCTGCAATAAATATTGCTATCAGTGAAGAGAAAATTCAAAATGTACTTTCTAAAAGCAGTACAAACAGTACGTCGTTCACAAGTCCTATGACTTGTCGGTTTTGTCACAAAACGGGACATTTCGAACGAGACTGTCGTATAAAAAGGCTATCCCTGGTTCCAAATCAGTCTCAGAGGCCTCCCATGCAGCAATACCAGGCTCAGAGACCTCCTATGCAACAGTACCAGGCCCAGAGGGCTCCCGCACAACCGGTGTGTAGGTATTGTAAAAATGTTGGACATGATATTTCACAATGTATAAAACGAAGAGTTAATAACTCGAAACAAGGTATGTTTCAACGTAATTTTCCGCAACAGAATCATGTTTTTTTAGAGTCGCCGCCGTTCTTTGAAAACAATGACGAGGATTTAAACTAAAGTATCAGCTATCGAATACGTGCCGTCGCGTACCTGATACCAAGACAGGCACACCTGTAATTACTAATCTTAATGAATTAATTAATAATTTTAATGTAAAAATCGACCCCGTCTCCTGCAGGAGGCGATATAGTGACGCTGTAGCAGGACGTCCTGTAACTCTGCCCTCTGTTCCGCATGGTCCCTCTGTGTCTGCCGACTGTTATTATACTAAATCGAAGTCCTCTGTTTCGTATGGTCCCTCTGTTTCTACCTACCGTCAACAGGCTAAATTGACATCCTCTGTTCCGTATGGTCCCTCTGTTTCTACCGACCGTCAACATGCTAAATTGACATCCTCTGTTCCGTATGGTCCCCCTGTTTCTACCGACCGTCGACATGCTAAATCGACATCCTCTGTTTCGTATGGTCTCTCTGTTTCTACCGACCGACAACATGCTAAATCGACATCCTCTGTTTCGTATGGTCCCTCTGTTTCTACCGACCGTCAACATGCTAAATTGACATCCTCTGTTTCGTATGGTCCCTCTGTTTCTGCTGACCGTCAATATGCTAAATCGACATCCTCTGTTTCGTATGGTCCCTCTGTTCCTGCTGACCGTCAATATGCTAAATCGACATCCTCTGTTTCGTATGGTCCCTCTGTTTCTGCTGACCGTCAATATTCTAAATCGACATCCTCTGTTTCTTATGGTCCCTCTGTTCCTGCTGACCGTCAATATGCTAAATCAACATCCACTGTTTCGTATGGTCCCTCTGTTTCAGCCGACCCTCAACATGCTAAATCAACATCCTCTGCACCCTATGATCCCTCAGTTTCTATTGGTCGTTGTCCTTCTAAGTCGACACACACTGTTTCCCGTAGTCCCACAACTCCTGTGAACATAAACGAACATTTTATTAAGGAATCTACAAGTCTTTCTACTTCAGAAAAGCCCACTGATTCTTCCCTCGCTGTCCTTGTAAGCACCATTTCCAAATCTTTAAAAGACAATGGACAAAATAAAATCAAAGAATATATACAGACCCCTGAGTCCAGAAGTACTACGCCATTTAAAAGTTATAATAACGATCAAAGTTCAAGAATTAAGTTAGACGAAGAAATCATAGTATATGATATCCTGGCAGATAAATCTTCTCTTCCATATATAGAAGTTCATACCTCACATTCTAGTACTCCTCTTCGTCTCTTGATCGATTCCGGAAGTTCTATTTGTCTCATTAGAGAATCCAGTCTCTCACCAATGCCAGTACTAGAAAAACATACAGTGAAGTTTAAAGGGATTAACGATGTAAACTCCTACGCTGAAACAAAAGGAAAGTTTATTCTATATCTAAAACGTAACAAAACTGATTCCTTACCCTTTTATTTCCATGTCGTAGGTAGAGATATAAATTTAGATTATGATGGAATTATTGATACAAGTTTCATGAAAGCTTACAATGCAAACGTTCGATATGCCAAATCAAGGTTAGAAATATCCGATAACCCGAACAAATATTTCAATATCAAAATGACCAAAACAGTTTACAATATCCCAGCGCGAAGCGAAATGTTTATTGAATGTCTTGTCACAAATCCTGAGGTTAAAGAGGGGCTGATCTTAAAAAATACCTTACCACAGTATCCAGACTTATATTTCGCCAGATGTCTCGTAAATGTAAACTCTAGAGACAAAGTCGTAACCTCTGTATTAAACACGTCCGAAAAAAATGTTTCCTTACAAGATCTTAAGTTCACTTTAGAACCTGTCACTAAAGTACTAGAAATCTTAGATTCATCTCTGAAATCAAATGACGAAGATCTCTCTGAAGATTCATCACAGATTCCTCGCGTCCTCACTGTATCACACTCTCAACGCGACTTAAAGGTTCAAAGTTCACTCCGCTGCGATCACATGAATGCGGAAGAAGAAACTTTGCTACGTGATCTATGTTATAGATATTCAGATATTTTTCATCTTGAAGGCGATCCATTAAGTCATACTAGTTCTATTCAACATGAGATCCGTACTACTTCTGAAACTCCAATTAATGTAAAGAGTTATAGATTCCCTGAATGTCATAAACAGGAAGTGAACAGACAAATTGAAGAGATGCTTGACCCAAAGATAATTCGTCTTTCTAGTTCTCCTTGGTCCGCTCCGATTTGGGTTATCCCTAAAAAACCAGTCGCGTCAGGAAAAATGAAGTGGCGCATTGTCATCGATTATCGAAGGTTAAATGAAATATCAATTGGCGATGCTTATCCCATTCCAAATATAACCGACATCCTAGACCAGCTAGCTAGGTCATAGTAAATATTTTACGACGCTTGATATTGCCTCTAGCTTCCATCAAATCTGTGTCAAGGACACCGAAAAAACTGCTTTCAGTGTCCCGTCCGGACACTATGAATTTACTCGAATGCCTTTCGGACTTCGTAACGCGCCGTCCACCTTCCAAAGGCTTATGAATGTTGTGCTGACTGGTCTTCAAGGTCGCCACTGTTATACGTACATGAATGACGTCATAATTCATAATTCTACGTTAAAACTACATGTAGAAAGCCTAGAGCTCGTATTTAAAAGACTACGAGAACACAATCTCAAACTTCAGCCCGATAAAAGTGAATTCCTACGAAAAGAGGTTCAGTACTTGGGACACATCATCTCCGACCAAGGTGTGAAACCTGACCCAAAGAAAATAGAATGTGTCAAACTATTTCCAATTCCGAAAAATCCTAAGGATATAAAATCCTTCCTCGGTTTAATCGGCTATTACAGACGCTTCATACAAGATTTCTCTAATATTTCAAAACCATTGACCAGTCTCCTAAAAAAGGATGCTAAGTTCTTCTGGACCCCAGAACAACAGAAAGCTTTCGACCTTCTAAAAATAAAAATAACCACTGCTCCTATATTACAATATCCAAACTTTACCAAGCCATTTATTCTTACCACTGACGCCTCTAATTTCGCTGTTTCTGCAATTCTATCTCAGGGTGAAGTAGGGAAAGAGTTACCCATCGCGTTTGCATCAAGAACGCTCAATAAAGCCGAAGGTAACTATTCAACAACTGAAAAAGAATGTTTAGCAATTATATTCGGAACGAAAGTGTTTCGTCCTTACCTTTTTGGTCATAAATTCAAAATCATCACTGACCATAAGCCGTTACAATGGCTTTTCAGTTGCAAAGACCCTAACTCGAAACTTATTCGCTGGCGACTTAGGCTAGAGGAATTCGACTATGAAATCGTATTTAAGAGAGGAATACTCAACAGTAACGCTGATTCTCTTTCCAGAAACCTACCAGTTTTAGCGATCGATGACAATAATCCACTGAATTCACCTTCTTCCTCAGAAACCTATGAAAAATACTTACAGATATGCCGTGACTCCCCCACTGCGTCCTATAACACTGCAATCGAAGAACATAATGAGTCCCTTTTGAAAACCAAATGTAAAATGATTGCATATCCTACCTCCATCGACTTAGACGATTCTACCCCCTATTGTTCTGAGGTAATATCCTTATCTACAAGTGAACCTAACATCCGTAATATTGAACGCGAGCTCCATACATTTTATAACACGTCCAACGATAAGCACGTGTTTACTCATCTTTTCCTTTCAGTACATCACTACGATGAAATCTCATACAAGGACATATTTAACCTGTTACGCGACTATCGAGATATGATTAAATATTGGTGGTCAGAAGAGAAGGAAGTTGCTATCTCAGATTTTTCCAATCCATTTACTAAGTTATCTGTCACGAAAATTTACAATATCGTCGCATTTATTTTCCATGATACGAACATCAAAGTCCACATTTATCACAACAATATACTATTCCCAACGCCAGACGAAATTAAAAACATCCTTAAAGAAAACCATGACTCACCTTCCGCGGGTCACCCTGGTACTGCACGAATGTTTGAATGCATCAAGTCAATGTACTGGTGGAAGAATATGCGTACCGATATAGAGGATTATGTTAAAGCGTGCAAATCCTGCCAAGTCAACAAACCTTTGCGTCAAACAAACCGTGCACCCATGATAATTACATCCACTGCAACCAGACCCACGGAAAAAGTATATCTTGACATTGTCGGTCCTCTTCCAGAAACCTATGAGTTCGCTTATAAGTTTATTCTCACTCTTCAAGACGACCTGACAAAGTACTCCCAAGCCTACCCTCTGCAAACCTGTTCCGCCGAAGAAACCGCTAAGAAATTCGTACACTTCATCTCCCACGTAGGCATACCAAAATTCATTGTAAGTGACCAGGGTACAAACTTCTGTTCAGAGGTCTTCCGACAGTTGGAACGTCTTTTCGGGATCAAACATATTTTTGCAAGTCCTTACCATCCACAAACAAGCGGAGCTCTCGAGAGAAGCCATTCCACTCTCAAAGAATATTTACGTCCCTTCGTAAATGAAAGTCCTAATGCATGGGATTTATACCTAAATACTGCTATGTTAGCATACAATACAAATGTTCATTCTACCACTGGCTTCACTCCGTTTGAGTTATTATTCGGTTTTAAACCTTATGTCCCAAAGTCCATCGATGTAATCGAGAACAATACTTACACCGACTATATTCGTGCGTTAAATCATAGATTATTTTATAGTAGGCAGAAAGCGATCCAAAACATACAGAACTCAAAAGAAAGGTCGAAAAAAGTACTATGATTCACATACAAAGCCAAAGACGTATAATTTTGGTGATATGATTTACCTGAAATGTCATCATAAACAAAATAAGTCCTTTTTACCAGTTTGGAAAGGCCTTTTCAAAATAATTAAAATAAATGGAAATCACACAGTTACTCTGCTCATAAATAGGCGCCATGTGCGTCATCATTACGATGAAATTAAGCTAGCTGCTGACAATCCATCACAATGACCCTTCTTCTTTTCCAGGCAAAATCTTCTCCCTACAAGTTCGGGTCATCCCTTCACAGCTTCGATAGTAGACAGTTCTGGCTTATATTACGATAAGTTACTCGATGTTAAGTTCACTAACGATAATTGGGACGTTGTGACCTACGTTGATATCCGAAACATACAACCTCATTTAAATGCAGTAGAAAATTTATTAAGTACAATCGAAAATTTCTGCAAGTCTACGTCCTCAAAAATTCAGGTAGAATGTACTAACTCTCTGTTGTCCTTAGAAAATCAACATGTCAATAATCTGAAAAAGTTCTCCTCTGTTTCATACTTAATCTTTGGCGATCAGCCCACACGATTCAAACGAGGTTTAATCGATGCTGGTGGTTCTTTACTTAAAACGCTATTCGGAACGCTAGATAGTGACGATGCTTTAAAATACTCAGAAGCCATTGATAAAGTACAGTCAGATGAAAAACAGTTGGTTCACCTGATGAAAGACAACATTCATATCATAAAGTCTACTATTTCAACTTTCAATAAGTCTATTTCTAAAGTCGAAGATAACGAAAAGCTTCTTAACAAAAACTTGGAACTGATCAGCGACTCTTTCGTACAACTTTCGAATTTAAATGATAAAATAGAAATAAGATCGCAGTTAAACCTTTTACTAAATTCATTAGAGAGTATTATTATTTCCATATCCTTTAATATTGAAGACATCAACAATGCTATTCTGTTTAGTAAATTAAATATTTTACACCCGACTGTACTTAGCCCACAACAAATATACAACGAGCTCGAGTTGCACAGAAATAGCTTACCTAGGCACTGCGATCTACCTATAGCGCTATCATTACACAATGTGCACCAACTAATAGATATTTCTAAACTCATATGTTATTATCATAATCAGAAAATTGTAATCATTGTTAGAATCCCACTCGTCCTTCCCCAGACTTGTCCATGTACCATGTCATTCCTATGCCAGTTCCCTATAATATAGTGAAACCAGATACATATGCCCTAATCGCTCCCAATCGACCACATGTGACTATAACGGTTGATAATTTGTTCTATTCACTGCTTGATACTGTCGATAACTGCAAAATTATGGTTGGGAAATGCTATGTGTGTGAACTTTCTAGTGCAAACGTGTTGTCAACTATAGCTAGTCCCACGTGCGAAACAATTCTACTTACAGAAGCAGTGCCGAAACTACCAATTCAGTGTGAGGTTAAGTTATTTAAAGGAAACGTAGACGCGTTTCAGAAGATAAGTAATAACCAATGGATTTATGCTCAGTCGGAACCGGGAAAATGCCATATAGCATGTGAAAGTGACACTCATGACGAAATTCTATTCGGCACCGGCATATTGACTCTTCCTAAAAAGTATAAGGCGTTTTGCAAAACTCTACAATTTACGCCAAGTGATGTTTTTACGACCAACACCAGTGTGAACTCTATTTCGAACTTCAAGTTAGTCGAAGATGATTGTTGTGACAGAGTTTTAAGAAATAAAACTCTCACAGGTCTCCCGTTCGTAAGGTTAAACCATGTAGGGGACTTTCAAGCGCAAGCGTGTCCCTTGACGATTTTGAAAAGGAGTTAAATAAAATTGAAAGTTCCACACATTTCCAAACATATAGTATTCACTACATGTCTGAAGGTTATATCATATCGATTATTACTCTGTTATATTTATTATTTAAAGGTAAGGAATTATTATGTAATACAGGTGCTTCACAGTGTTGCATAAGAATTTATAACCAATGCCATTCTAATTCAAAAACAAACAAAAGTCCAAACCAAACCATAAATGTACAAATACCGACACGGGATCCGAAAATATCCAATGATGAGGAAGCCGACGGTAATTACAGTACGATCAGCAAGAGTAGACGCAACATTGTGAAGCTCAATGAGACGCTGTAATCTTATTGTATGTAGTATTTTAGGTACTTGGTCTTAGTATTAATGTAGAACTCTTAACTCTGTATCATTCTATACTATATCGTTCTAAATCCTTTGAAAGTTTAGTTACTACATTCGCAATAAATAATTATAGGTATTTCTAACTCTCATAAGTCGCTGCTTCGTTTGATGTTTAATATCCTATTTCATTCTAGCTCTTGTAACTATGTCACGTTATTCCAAGTTGTTATTTAAGTTTTGCTATTTAATTCCAGCTCATAATACTATGTCATGTTAAAGTTCTAATTTAAGTTTTGTTTAATTCCAGATCCGTAACGAAATTCAAGTCAGTTGCTCTCGATTCCTCATCACTTGTCCGTGATGATGCATCTTATCGGGGGGGGGGGGGTTGTTACGATGCCCCATACATAGCAAGCGCATGAGGGTGGAAATGCTGATGCTCGCACTTTTGGCATTGTCGGTGTTTCCGCCTAACGACGACTTTTTAGTAATTAGATATTCTAAGGCATTCAGACTTGAATTCCGGGCGCGGCTAGTCGTTAATGTTTTATGTTTTTTCTATTTCTTTTATTTCAATACATTTCATTCTAGCCATCTTAATTTGTTTTTTTAAAACTCGATTCCTGACCCACCCCGTAACAGTACTGTCTATGTTCTATACGATGTGTATTAGTTACTTTTATTTACCAACTGACTTGATGAGAAGAAGATGATCGTTTAGAACAGGACGGGGAATATATCAGGAAAGGGAAACTATCGTCCAATCTCCCTCGTGCCGATTGTAGCTAAAATATTGGACAGTTTACTTGATTCTAGTTTGAAAAAATACTTAAATTTGCATGATGCACAGTTCGGGTTTCAGCCTGGACTGTCCACTGAGACCGCTATTTTAAGTCTCAAGCACACTGTCCAATATTACACAGACCGCAAAACGCTGGTGTATGCCTGCTTTTTTGACCTCTCCAAGGCCTTCGATAGTGTGTCATATGATGTGCTTTGGGGAAAGTTGAGAGACAGAAATGTACCGGCGGAAATATTTTGTCTTTCAATTTTGGTATTTGAACCAAATAAATAATGTGAAATGGTTCAATACTCTTTCCGAAACGTATGGTTTGGAGTGCGGGGTGAGGCAGGGGGGGCTGACACGTCTCCCAAGCTTTTCAACCTATACGTTAATGATCTCATAGTCGAGTTCAGCAACATGCGTGTTGGTTGTCGGGTGGGTGGTGTTAGTATTAATAACATCAGCTATGCGGACGACATGGTGCTGCTATGTCTGACAGCTGGGGCTCTCAGTGAAATGCTCATGGTCTGTGAGAGGTATGCGGCTACACATGGACTCGCATACAATGTGAAAAAGAGCGAGTACATGGTCTTTAAGGCCGCCGGTAAATGTCCTGAAATAATTTCTAGTATAACCCTTAATGGCGTGCACATGAACAGAGTGACCTCTTTCAAATATCTTGGGCATTTTCTTACCGACGACCTTAAGGACAATGTAGATATCGAGAGGGAGCGCAGGGTGCTGGCGGTCCGAGGTAATATGTTGGCACGTAGATTCGTCCGCTGTTCAGACCAGGTCAAGATAATGCTTTTTAAGGCGTATTGTCAGGGTCTTTACACGGGCAATCTATGGGTCAACTGTACCAAAAGATCACTAGACGTTCTACGCGTACAATATAATAATATATTTAGGATGCTGTTGGGACTTCCTCGCTTTTGTAGCCTCTGGGATGTTTGCTCAAAATCGGACTGATGGATTCTAAGCCATCATTCGCAAAAAAGTAGCTTCCTTGGTAAGCAGGGTACAAGCAAGTCACAACAGCGTCCTGAAAACTGTGGCGGAGAGTTTCCCCTCTATTGTTTTGAGGCATTTTGTGTGGACGATGATCAGCTAAACTCAATGTTTAGTTGACTGTTGTCTACACGGTTGGCTCACCCTATGTAAATTTTATTAATCTTAAAATTTTAAATTTGGAAATTATTTCTAACACTAGCTTATAAGTTTTTTTTTTTTTACTTACCCTTGGATTTTTTTATCCGTTAATAAAGAATTTTGAATTTGAATTTGAAAAATACTACAGTTTTTAAAAAAACAGTCAGCTTCTACTCACCGTCTTTCATTGATCTTCCATTGGTGACGAGCCAATTTCAGGCGTGTTTATGAAGTTTTCGGTGCTAAATCAAGGTGGAAAATGCCTATTGGCAAATTAGAACCGTAAAACGGGGTGAATAGACACAGTTTTGAACTTTGAATTAATTTTTATATGTTTTGAATAGTCAAGAGAACATTATATTGTGCTTACACCATGTCTCTTAGCTTTTTTAACAGTTTTCAGTCATATAAATTGATATTTATTCTTTAATTACAGCACAAAATGCAAAAATATATGTCGTTTCTATTGCACCCGCACATGGGTTCAATAGACACGAGATATGAGGTGAATAGAAAAAAATGCTAGGGTTGGCAAATTCCAAAGCTTAAGTCTCCAAAGACACCTATCTAAGTTGGTAACGTAAGTATGTAAAGAAGATATTTAAGTATTAAACGTTAGGTACCTACCTAACCAAATAAAACATTTAAGTAAAAAATGAGAATTTATTAATCATTTATTCTTATCAGATACGAGATCAATCAGTTGCATCCTTTATTAATTACACAAAAAACAAGTTATAATTCTAAGAAACAGTCTCATTATTAGGTAGGTACGTACCTTTAAAATACCTAATAAACTTTTTGAAAATCAACATTTAGACATTAGACTAGGTAATAACTCAATCAGTTACACTTTTTAACAATAGCACAGATATAGGCAGACGCTTAGCCACTACCTATCTAAAACTGTCCGTAAAAGTAAGTCGGTTATCAGTCAGATAAATTGATATAATTTATAAGATAAAAACTTATATTATTCATCATCGCTGTCCATTAAATCTTTCAGAATATCATTATCGCTTTTGTAATACGATGTTCGCCGAGTTTGTAAGCCGCTTGGACCAGGACGACTTATTTTATTAATTTTATCTTTTAAAATTTTAAGGCGCGAATTTTTACTTATATTTTTGCACTTATTCAAAGAAACTTTTTTCATCGTAGTAATATCTGATACCTTTTCATTATTTTTTTTTTTTTTTTTTTTTTTTTTTTAAACGGGACAATTCCACACCAATTACCTAGCCCCAAACTAGGATAAAAAAAATAAATAAAATATATAATTTCGATATAATTTTCAGTTTTCTTTTATTTTTTTCGGTTGCATTATTTTGTTTATAAGTCATTTCTACTCCGGTATCATTCTGCATCTCGTTTAGTTGTATGTCATTTATAGCAATCATTTCTTCTCCGGTATTATTCTGCATCTCGTTTAGTTGTATGTCATTTATAGTAATCATTTCTTCTTCGGTATTATTCTGCATCTCGTTTAGTTGTACGTCATTTATAGTAATCATTTCTTCTTCGGTATCATTCTGCAACTCGTTTATTTGTATGTCATTTAAAGCAATCATTTCTATTCCGGTATTATTCTGCAACTCGTTTGTTTCTATGTTATTTATAACAATTTCATTTCCACATACTAACATGTCTTCAAATACAATAGGCATTCTTTCTATGGAATTGTTTGCTATAAAATCAAAGTCATTTATTGTGTTAAGTAATATTGTTTCAGTGTCTTGTCCGTTTTTCTGTATATTTTCCTTTTCGGCAATATTCTGATCTTGTGTTTTAGTTTTTTTCCCTATACCCTTTCCCTTATATTTATTCGTTTCTTTGCCATCGTAAGTATTCGTTGTAGTATTTTCTTTGTTGTTTTGTGTTATTTTGGATGACAGTAGTCTTCTTTTTTTTTGTTTTCTGTTGGCTTTGCTCTTCTTCTGTTTCTATGTAGTCTTCACTCTCAGTACCAACGCTTCGTCCAGGTATTATCTCCAATTTCTTTTTCCTTTTTGGTTCGGTTATGTTCATGGTTCCATATCTCATCTCCTTTAGCAGATCTAGAACGGATTTTTCTACTATAGATTTATTTTCATTGTTTTGCACTTCAGGTAGTCTGCTTAAAACCTCTTCTTCATTAATCGGATATATTCCTGTTTTCTTGAATCCTGCCATTATATTAGTCTTACTGTTGTAACTAAGCTCTTTCATTAATTTACATAAAAGTTTAGGGAAACATCCCTTTGGAATCGTCGCTTGGTTTTTTCCGTCGGTTTTTTTCCATTTTAATACTACGTTTCGCCATGCTATCTTCATAGGTCTGAAGAAAGCCACATCGAGAGGCTGCGTCAGATGTGTGCTATTCGCCGGTAAAAAAACGAACGATATATTTTGCTCGTGGCACAGTTTTATTGTCTCCATAGATAAATGCGACGATAGGTTATCGCCTATTAGGACTTTTTCTCCAACTTTATCTTTGAAATGAGGTATAATGATCGTCTTAATCCAATCTTCAAATATAGTTGCATCAAACCAACCGGATTGCGTGCGATTATATCTTGCTCCTGGTGGTCCGTTTTGAGTCCATGTGTCATACAAATTCAGAGCCTTGTACACCACATACGGTGGCAGTAAAACGCCGTCGGCTGTAGCGGCTATCATCAATGAAGTTGAAGACTTTGAACTATTCATTATCCTCTCTGGATACTTCGATCCTCGTTTAGTTATGATTTTTTTGCGTCCTGGGTCGTCGGTCAAATTCGTTTCATCGTAGTTTATTATATTGCTCGGATTTATGCCTGCCAATGACTCTCCTAACTCCTTGAAATACTCTTTGATCGTATTTGGTGAAACTTCTGCCCTTTTTTCTTAATGTTTTGACTACATCTTTGGGAAATTTGGTTTTTATGACGTTTTAGGAAAGACGCGACGAAATCGGGTCCTGGTAAATTATTTTTAAATTTTAGCACTGTCCGGCCCACTTGGCCTCAAATCCAATGCATCTAAAGGGCATCCCCATTCCGCACATATATTAATATACTTTATCATGCACTCTTCAGTTTCATTTGTTAAAATAGTTTGCCCTCCTTGTTTTTTCATAGTTTTGACACTGTGTCTATAAAGTACAGATTTATCGATATCATATTTCTCAGCTATCATCTTTAAAGAGAACTTGCCATTCGCATATGCAGCAACAGCTTCATTTATAATGTTTTCATCGTACTTTCTATACGTTTTCCCCCTAGGATCAGGTTTGTATATACGCGGCATAATGAATTGTAGGTACCTATAACAAAAAAAAAATATGTAGGCGATGAAAATATTTAATATTATACCCACATAATTAGTAACACTGTAGGTACGTAAAATTGGAATATAATCCTGATTTTGAGGTTTGAAATTTAATAATACCTACTATCTCGAACATTGACCTAGGTACATATAACAGGGACCTAGACCTAAATCTTTAAACAATGCTTTTAGATCATCAATATTGTCTTCAAATCGTAAAACTCCAAAGAATTCTAAATTTTTCTAACAAAAACAAAATTATTTCAATAGGTAGCAGCCCTAACACACATCTTTCTAATCACCCCTTACTCGTTTCTATTGAACCCTTTCACATGTCTATTGAACCCATAATACGTATCTATTCACCCCATACTACGTATCTATTCGCCCCTTCCCCGTGTCTATTAACCTCAATCAAAATAAAAAATGACTTGGTTTACAATTTTACAAATATTTCCAAATTTACATCACAATTGCACTAACCTATTATTAATCTAGGTCACAAGAAACCAACGAATATATTATCAAGTTGTGATAGCACAAAACACTTTCTTTCACAGTGAAACAGTAAAATAAATAGGACCTCGTTCAACCTACGTTCAAGGAGCTAACTTCAAGATCTTTTTTTATTATGTTGGCCAAACCTTACGTCAATTCAGTATTGCTATTTCAAAAAAAAAAAACTACAGTTTAAAAAAATATAAATTTCAGAACTTTTTTCTTCATAAATGTTTGGCTATTTTCTTTAGAAAAACATTTTTGGTTTTGTGTCTATTCACCCCTGCGTTTTTATTGACCCCGTTTTACGGAACCCTTTGACTTAAATTCTAAACAATGGCCCGCGTATAATATACGTCGCACAAAACAGTTTGTTTTGTTGAACGAAATCAGTAATGAATTGTGCGTGTCGTTGTTAATTACTATGGTCGGGGACGCCACTTATTTCCAGATGTACGATTTGTGCTCACCGGACCGGAACCCGGAATCTAAATAATCTAATCAAATCCTTTAAATCGTCTAATTTGACGAGTTAGTGAAACTAGTTTCAGATCATTTGGAGCCCCAGCGGTTCAAAATCGCCAAACGTCATGTATTTCGTTTGCGAAGACAACATGGCGGCGAATCACTTACGGAATATTTGCAGTCTTAAACATCTAGCTACCATTTGCAATTTTAGATCGACATTAAAAGAAAATTTACGTGACCAGTTTGTCTCGGTTCTAGCGGAAGAAACAATGCGTTCTCAAATTTTTGCCGAAAAATACAAAGAGGCGGTTGAGATGGCCCTGGCGCTGGAAGCGGCCGAGCGGCACGCGGAAAAGAGTGCGGCCCCGGCAGCAACGGGCGCAGGCACCGCCACCAGTGTGGGAACGCAGGCGAAGGCCTGTACCAGGTGAGCGCTAGAGGCGCGGTCTACAACGGAGGGCGCGCGGTGGTGGCATGGCCGGGGCTGAGCGGTGTCGGAGTGGCGGCCACGCCCCTTCGCGGCTGCTGGCGGTACGGCAAGCAGCATCATGCGGACAACTGTCGGTTCACACGCTATAATTGTGGTGAGTGTAAAGTGGGCGGTCACTTGAAGGTTATGTGCAAAGATGGGCGTTCTAGGGGCCGATCAAGTGGCCGACAGAATTACATAATTGATGAAGGAGATTGCGAGGACTTCTTCAATCTGCAGGTAGACGGTACAAGTGACAAATCTTCATTATTTCGGTTGAAGTCAATCGTCAACTGCTAGAGTTGGAGGTGGATACTGGGAGTAGGATTTCAACGATAACTGAGACTTTCTATCAGCGTAATTTCTCACATAAAGTGATAAAACCGGATGATTTAAATTTACGCAGCTATGTCGGTTTACTTGTGGAGTCGCTCGGTTCAATCTCGGTAGATTCAGTGCTCAAAGTCGTCGCGGTAAACAATTGTACACTTCATGTAATTCGCAACAGCGGAAGCCTTTTGCTCGGGTAAAGTAAAAAATATTGTCATTTAGTTGAATGAGATTTAAGACAATATTGAGGCAATCAACGACACATTAGTGAACCGATTCATTGCGGAGTTTCCACAAGTAGATAAAAAGATCCTCGGAACTGGTAACAAACTTTTAACTTACAGCTGTACGAGCATACTTACCCCAGTACACGTGCGCGCGCGCCCGATGCCAATTGCGCTGCGGGCGCGCGTCCAGTGCGAGCTCGAGCGACTTGAGAGCGAGGGCAGCATTCATTGGACAGATTATTCCGATTATTATGGTACTCCAATAATTGTGACTTTAATTAAGGAGTGTGGTAATATTAGAATCTGCGGAGATTATACCTACAATACCTAGATTTATATGTTTAATTTATATGTTAATTTGCTACTTTTTTGATAAGTGTTGAATAAACGATTTTTCTTTCTTTTTTTTCTTTTCTTTATTATAAGATAACTTTTTTTTAGATATGATATGTGCTGTTGGTTTATAGCTACTAAAAAATTCTAAAAACTTGCTTAACCTGTATGCCAAGTTTCGTCTAGATCGATTGAGAAATGTGACCAGTAGAGTTGAACAGCCGGACAGACATCCAGACAGACATCCGGACATACTTTTTTTTGCCCAAGCTGAAACGGAGACACTTTTCTCGCGCTTCGCACTCGCTCGTTCAATTAAGTAAATTGTAGTTGTTAATCACGACGAAGTTTCCCTAATAATGCAATTGATAGTAAGTAAATACTTGTAATACCTAGTGCATGTTCCAATAACGATAAGTTATCGAGTACTTATTAAATTTCCTTATTTAGTAAAGTTACTTCTCTGAAAGGTTCATTTGTAAGCAAGTATATTTGATTATATCAATTTATTTATAATTATATATTATGCTTACCAAGTGCTAGCTTTAAGAAAGCAAAGATATCAGGTTTAAAATATAATGTATGTGGGTAGGCGCCAGCATTTAATAAATAAGTCAGCTTCAAACCACCGTCTTTCATTAATCTCAAGTCTTCAAAATTTGAGCAGCGTGTCACGCTATCGCAGACAAGGTCCGCGCTGACGCAGGCACCGTCAGCGTATCAGGACTTACAATCTTCTATCACAGCCTAGCTCATCTTCACCACTGGCGCAGTGTGTCGCGCCATCGCAGACGAGGTCCACGCTGACGCAAGTGCCGTCACCGCACGAGAACTTACAATTATCTAACACAGGCAAGCTCGTCTTCACCACTGGCGCAGAGTGTCGCGCCATTGCAAACGAGGTCCGCGCTGACACAGGCACAGTCATTACACAAGAATTTACAAACCTCTATCACAGCTGAGCTCGTCTTGACCACTGGCGCAGTGTGTCGTGCCATCGCAGACATGGTCTGCGCTGACACAGGCACGCCATCATTGCACTAGAACTTAGAATCCTTTATCACAGCTGAGCTCGTCTTCTCCACTAGCTCAATGTATCACGCCATCGCAGATAAGGTCCGCGCTGATGCAAGCACCGTCATTGCACGAGAACTTACATTCCTCTATCACAGCTGAGCTCGTCTTCACCACTGGCGCAATGTGTCACGCCATCGCAAACGAGGTCCGCGCTGACGCAGGTGCCGTCCCCGCACGAGAACTCAGTTGGACTGGAATAAGAAAATAGGGGAAAACGTCATATCTTCCCTAATATTAGTATCGTCATGAAATACACGGCTGAAGGAATTTTGTTTAAATGTTGGTATATTGTTATTTTAGGTCTTAGAATAGTAATAGAGTTCTTTTAACCTAGAGAAATGGCCACGCGTGCGAAGCCGCGGGTGCAGTTAGTTGACAATAAAAGTAAGTAGACATTTTAGTTTACGCATCTCAATAGATCCAGTAGTGTTACGCTGTGCGCAAACATACAGACAGACACCGTTTGAAAAAAGACTTAAGTCCCCTAGACCATATCTTTTTTCATTTTTATCTTCATTCTACAGACTTTAGTTAAGTATTGCTTTATTATAAGTATAGATTTATTACCTGCAGGAGTCGAAGGCGTGTTGGTCCGCTGATGCAGAAAACGCTGATGTTGCTGGCAACATAAAAAAGATAGATAGATAATACTTTATTGCACCTAAAATATATTATTACACACAAAATAAACCTTTAAAATTATACAATGGGTGGTCATAACGCAAAAAACAATTCCTTCCAGACAACCTTTGGATAGACAGTAATGGAAGAACAAGGAGTAGACGGCGGTGCATCAAAATAACATTCTATTACATACATACTTGTACTTTTATAAAATACAATAAATCAATAACTATTTAAAAGATAAACTAAAACATATTGTTACAAGAAAGTAATACATATTTATATTACTGATTAGGTTTAAATACATACTTTTACGTAGCAGTGCTTAGATTGGACAGATAGTGATGCTTTACCTTAAATTTAAATAGGTTATGTCCATGTCCATGTGTAGGTGATATCCAGCGGAAGTGCATTCCACAGATTCACAGCTTTTACTGTGAATGACTTTTCATAGAACTGTGTAGTGTGGGGAGATATGTGGGATTATATAGTTTAAGTGTTTCCGAGGAACGTAAGGATCGGGAGTAGCTCATGTGCAGGAACACAAAACGTTCTTTGAGATAAGAGGGAGTAGAAGTAATAAATACAATATTGGATGTAAGCATTCAAGCGAAGGCGAATGGGTAACCATTTCAGCTTTTTGCGATATTCAGATATATGGTCATATTTGCGCAGACCAAAAATGAACCTTAAGCAAAAATTCTACCGTTCAAGCTTATTGAGCTGTTCTTCGGTTAAATCTATGTATGCGTTATGACTGTTGATAACGCATACATAGATTTAACTTGTAATAATGATGCGACAGTTTATAGTAGGTATGGTCTTCCTTGTTCCTTTGGTGGTAGTATCGGTGGGCAGGACAAATTAAATCTTCGCTTTGTGATCAGTTGGCTCATACTTCACACGTCCTTGATGGTAATGAATCTCGAAGTTAATTTCTTCTCGTAGAGATACCAGGTGGACTTCGGACATTCTGTCTCTACATAGTGTACAAAGAATCAGTACTAAAGGTTGCCCATTCTACAAAAGGTGGGGATAGGTATAGGCTTAAAGATTGAGTGATTCATGGTATAGAATACTATCAATTTGTATAAATTGTATATCAAGGACAAGAAGGAAATCGGCAATTTAACGACTATCTATACTCACAGAATAAATTACAAGTATGTACTGTAATGGTAGGTACTGACTAAACTATCTTTATATAAATATGTGAATGAATAACTGAGTAATAAAACTATTGGAATAATGTAACTTGAGGTCTTGGGTAAGTTAAATGGTATTAGAACATTTTAGCAAAAATCTAACTTGAATTTAAAAAGTCTGGTTTAAATTATTTCATATGAGATAGTCTAGTGTAATGAGGTATGAAGACTAGGAATAACTATTTTATGAACTGTTACTATTCAGGGTTAAAACTGTGCCATTCAGAGTGAAAATCTAAAGTAGAGCCTGAACTAAACTTATTGCAAAACTAATCTTACAAATGAATATGTGTTAACATATTAAAAGAGAGCATAAGAAACGTCAATGTTTTTTTTTGGTCAAAATTAACTTGTATGGATATATTATAATCTATGAAGATATATCAGTATAAAATTTAAATTAAATCAGGAATTACATTTTTGAAATCTATTTTTATGCCTACATTTTTTTTATTTATAAAAAGTTTCATTCTCTACCATAGTTTTAACACAGAAAACATGAGGGAAATCTC
Organism: Alsophila aescularia; assembly: GCA_946251855.1. NCBI lineage: Eukaryota > Metazoa > Arthropoda > Insecta > Lepidoptera > Geometridae > Alsophila > Alsophila aescularia. The sequence continues at coordinate 67,690,696 of OX276374.1, forward strand.
GAATATCTTGTGATGGTATATTATGATTACGTAGCAAGCGTTAACTGGATGAATAACTTTAATTTATGATTTTTGGATTGACCTATTTAGTAACGGTTATTAAAAATGCTTTCAATATCACAGTCACTCATAAAAAAAATGACTTTGCTACTAGACTTAGTCACAGAATAATTAATAGTTACAGAAAGAGCATCGTCAGTGGCGTCGTGTTACTAAGTTTACCTACGACAGTCTAGGAAACATGACACAGATATGAAATTTAAAAAATTAGTACAATATTATATTGGATTGATAATTAGATTAGGCCATTAAAATACTTTGGAATAGTTGGAACTACTGATGTTCTTTTATGTAACTGTGGTCTGAATAATCTATTAAAATTACTAATTTATTTGTAGAAAATATGAATACGTTTTAAATGTAACATTTTACAGTCATAGCTATATCTATATAATCTAGGTGTCCGCGATTGCCTTGATTGGAAAATCTTGGATTCTTACATATTAACACAGAAGGTTAAATGTAGGAAGGGGAGAACTATATCTACTCGTATCTAATCTATATCTAAGGATCCGCGATTGCCTCGATTGGTAAATCTTGGAATTAAATTAGGAATTACATTTTAACACTGAAGGGGTTAACATTCAGTGTTAAAATGTAATGGACTTAAAATAGAGGAGAGCAACCATAGTATTTATCTATAGTACTCACATTTACATTATTGGTATCTTTGCTGCGTCGATTTTTGAATGCTCCTCCGGTGTGCGTCTCCCGTAGGTTCTCGAAGAGGCCCTGTTTAGCGACCCTATCTTTGAACATCTTACCGACTGCGCCAATTACGGAGGCCGCAGCCGGAGGATGCAAAGAAACCCAAATGTGCTATAACTAGGTTTATTAATATATTTAAACTACATTTTACATTCTAACCTAAAGTAATGTGTACTACCGGCCCAATGCTAGGTACCAAAGTGGCAGAATTGGGAGGTGCGCCGCGGAGCAGCGCGTGCTGCATCAGCGCCTCGTGGCCTGCATTGAGGTCAGTGGTTCAGAGGAAGTATGATGCAGGGTAGCACTTTACGTGGAGCTGCCATACATAACAAGATGAATACTTTTGATAATGCTAGAATTGTATTACAGTTTGATTAGTTAACTAGGTAAATATTTAACTAAAAGTTTCATACACATAAGCGTAGTACTATTGTTTATTCTGTGACATAGACTCTAGTAATACTAGTAATTGTATCCTCATTCAATTAAGAACTCACCTAAGATGGCCAAGCACAACAATTTCACAATCATTTTCACTAACTTTTTATACACACACTAGATAATTGGCTTAAAATAACATAAAACTTTATTTAAAACTTATTTGGAACAATAATCGAACCGTCAATAAATTATATTGTGAATAATTAAAAGTAATGACCTTAAACAAGCGAGCATCCACGATAAATACTTTACCGCTACTAAATGGCATCTTGCTAAACTTCGTTATTATAAATAATTAGCGACGCGCCCCGGCTTCGCACGGGTGGATATATAGAAAGATAAAATTAGTAGGTACTTTATTTGGACAAATAGAACAACAACAATTTCTTACACAAAATGTTTATGTTTACAGGTTTTATACTCACGTACCATTTCATGTATAGTATCATTCTGTTTAACGCCAGGAGGTTGAATTACGGTTACTATTTCGTGTATTATTAGCATATATCATTTCCTACGTCAATGATTATTAGATTTTCTGTGATCTCGTTTCCATGGCAACGATCTATATACAAAGACCCGTATCTCCTTCTTAATTTGTGATGTTACGTAGTATTTATATACTCTTTGGTTTGTGATACAAAGTAATCGTTCTTTTTTTTGCAAAATTTAAGACCTCTGGTTTCATTATTGCAATTTTCGAAGGAAACTCATATATAAAAATATAATCCTGCTAGTGTTACTCGCTAATAATTTGGCTTTCTTTATGTGAAAGAATTTTTAAAATCCGCTCTGTATTTTTTGAGTTTATCCATTACAAACAAACAAATCAAATCTTTCCTCTTTATAATATTAGTGTAGATGTAGAAGAACTCGTTTCATAGGATTTTTAATGTTAAGGTTATTGCCCCTAAAAAAAATAGACAAGTGCGTTTTGGACCTCGCGTAGTGTAGGGTTCCGTGGTTGCAGTTTTTTATAATCACTCGAAAAGTTATCGATGGTGGTCGGTAATAAGCACGTGGACATTCACGTGCTATTTTTTACAGTTACAGTGAAGATCAAGCCATAGTAAGTAGTTTTATTTGTATTGGAATTGAAATAGAAATAATAACAAAACTGGTAAGGACACCAAAAGCAGAAAAACAACAATATTATATCACCAATTGTATAGGCGTACAATAGTAAAACTTTATGGTCAAATATATATATTATTATTATTTTGGATTATAAATTATGTTTCTCAGGTTTTTTTATACCTGGTTTAATAGAGTAACACGAGTGGGTACCTTTTATTAATTATAATACGAGACCCATATACTCAGTAGACGTACTATCTACTCAATATATGTGGTTGGAGTAACACGAGTGGGTACCTTTTATTAATTATAATACGAGACCCATATACTCAGTAGACGTACTATCTACTCAATATATGTGGTTGGAGTAACACGAGTGGGTACCTTTTATTAATTATAATACGAGACCCATATACTCAGTAGACGTACTATCTACTCAATATATGTGGTTGGAGTAACACGAGTGGGTACCTTTTATTAATTATAATACGAGACCCATATACTCAGTAGACGTACTATCTACTCAATATATGTGGTTGGAGTAACACGAGTGGGTACCTTTTATTAATTATAATACGAGACCCATATACTCAGTAGACGTACTATCTACTCAATATATGTGGTTGGAGTAACACGAGTGGGTACCTTTTATTAATTATAATACGAGACCCATATACTCAGTAGACGTACTATCTACTCAATATATGTGGTTGGAGTAACACGAGTGGGTACCTTTTATTAATTATAATACGAGACCCATATACTCAGTAGACGTACTATCTACTCAATATATGTGGTTGGAGTAACACGAGTGGGTACCTTTTATTAATTATAATACGAGACCCATATACTCAGTAGACGTACTATCTACTCAATATATGTGGTTGGAGTAACACGAGTGGGTACCTTTTATTAATTATAATACGAGACCCATATACTCAGTAGACGTACTATCTACTCAATATATGTGGTTGGAGTAACACGAGTGGGTACCTTTTATTAATTATAATACGAGACCCATATACTCAGTAGACGTACTATCTACTCAATATATGTGGTTGGAGTAACACGAGTGGGTACCTTTTATTAATTATAATACGAGACCCATATACTCAGTAGACGTACTATCTACTCAATATATGTGGTTGGAGTAACACGTGTGGGTACCTTTTATTAATTATAATACGAGACCCATATACTCAGTAGACGTACTATCTACTCAATATATGTGGTTGGAGTAACACGAGTGGGTACCTTTTATTAATTATAATACGAGACCCATATACTCAGTAGACGTACTATCTACTCAATATATGTGGTTGGAGTAACACGTGTGGGTACCTTTTATTAATTATAATACGAGACCCATATACTCAGTAGACGTACTATCTACTCAATATATGTGGTTGGAGTAACACGTGTGGGTACCTTTTATTAATTATAATACGAGACCCATATACTCAGTAGACGTACTATCTACTCAATATATGTGGTTGGAGTAACACGTGTGGGTACCTTTTATTAATTATAATACGAGACCCATATACTCAGTAGACGTACTATCAACTCAATATATGTGGTTGGAGTAACACGAGTGGGTACCTTTTATTAATTATAATACGAGACCCATATACTCAGTAGACGTACTATCAACTCAATATATGTGGTTGGAGTAACACGTGTGGGTACCTTTTATTAATTATAATACGAGACCCATATACTCAGTAGACGTACTATCTACTCAATATATGTGGTTGGAGTAACACGAGTGGGTACCTTTTATTAATTATAATACGAGACCCATATACTCAGTAGACGTACTATCTACTCAATATATGTGGTTGGAGTAACACGTGTGGGTACCTTTTATTAATTATAATACGAGACCCATATACTCAGTAGACGTACTATCTACTCAATATATGTGGTTGGAGTAACACGTGTGGGTACCTTTTATTAATTATAATACGAGACCCATATACTCAGTAGACGTACTATCTACTCAATATATGTGGTTGGAGTAACACGAGTGGGTACCTTTTATTAATTATAATACGAGACCCATATACTCAGTAGACGTACTATCTACTCAATATATGTGGTTGGAGTAACACGTGTGGGTACCTTTTATTAATTATAATACGAGACCCATATACTCAGTAGACGTACTATCTACTCAATATATGTGGTTGGAGTAACACGAGTGGGTACCTTTTATTAATTATAATACGAGACCCATATACTCAGTAGACGTACTATCTACTCAATATATGTGGTTGGAGTAACACGAGTGGGTACCTTTTATTAATTATAATACGAGACCCATATACTCAGTAGACGTACTATCTACTCAATATATGTGGTTGGAGTAACACGTGTGGGTACCTTTTATTAATTATAATACGAGACCCATATACTCAGTAGACGTACTATCTACTCAATATATGTGGTTGGAGTAACACGAGTGGGTACCTTTTATTAATTATAATACGAGACCCATATACTCAGTAGACGTACTATCTACTCAATATATGTGGTTGGAGTAACACGAGTGGGTACCTTTTATTAATTATAATACGAGACCCATATACTCAGTAGACGTACTATCAACTCAATATATGTGGTTGGAGTAACACGTGTGGGTACCTTTTATTAATTATAATACGAGACCCATATACTCAGTAGACGTACTATCTACTCAATATATGTGGTTGGAGTAACACGAGTGGGTACCTTTTATTAATTATAATACGAGACCCATATACTCAGTAGACGTACTATCTACTCAATATATGTGGTTGGAGTAACACGTGTGGGTACCTTTTATTAATTATAATACGAGACCCATATACTCAGTAGACGTACTATCTACTCAATATATGTGGTTGGAGTAACACGTGTGGGTACCTTTTATTAATTATAATACGAGACCCATATACTCAGTAGACGTACTATCTACTCAATATATGTGGTTGGAGTAACACGTGTGGGTACCTTTTATTAATTATAATACGAGACCCATATACTCAGTAGACGTACTATCAACTCAATATATGTGGTTGGAGTAACACGAGTGGGTACCTTTTATTAATTATAATACGAGACCCATATACTCAGTAGACGTACTATCAACTCAATATATGTGGTTGGAGTAACACGTGTGGGTACCTTTTATTAATTATAATACGAGACCCATATACTCAGTAGACGTACTATCTACTCAATATATGTGGTTGGAGTAACACGAGTGGGTACCTTTTATTAATTATAATACGAGACCCATATACTCAGTAGACGTACTATCTACTCAATATATGTGGTTGGAGTAACACGTGTGGGTACCTTTTATTAATTATAATACGAGACCCATATACTCAGTAGACGTACTATCAACTCAATATATGTGGTTGGAGTAACACGTGTGGGTACCTTTTATTAATTATAATACGAGACCCATATACTCAGTAGACGTACTATCTACTCAATATATGTGGTTGGAGTAACACGAGTGGGTACCTTTTATTAATTATAATACGAGACCCATATACTCAGTAGACGTACTATCTACTCAATATATGTGGTTGGAGTAACACGTGTGGGTACCTTTTATTAATTATAATACGAGACCCATATACTCAGTAGACGTACTATCAACTCAATATATGTGGTTGGAGTAACACGTGTGGGTACCTTTTATTAATTATAATACGAGACCCATATACTCAGTAGACGTACTATCTACTCAATATATGTGGTTGGAGTAACACGAGTGGGTACCTTTTATTAATTATAATACGAGACCCATATACTCAGTAGACGTACTATCTACTCAATATATGTGGTTGGAGTAACACGTGTGGGTACCTTTTATTAATTATAATACGAGACCCATATACTCAGTAGACGTACTATCAACTCAATATATGTGGTTGGAGTAACACGTGTGGGTACCTTTTATTAATTATAATACGAGACCCATATACTCAGTAGACGTACTATCTACTCAATATATGTGGTTGGAGTAACACGAGTGGGTACCTTTTATTAATTATAATACGAGACCCATATACTCAGTAGACGTACTATCTACTCAATATATGTGGTTGGAGTAACACGTGTGGGTACCTTTTATTAATTATAATACGAGACCCATATACTCAGTAGACGTACTATCAACTCAATATATGTGGTTGGAGTAACACGTGTGGGTACCTTTTATTAATTATAATACGAGACCCATATACTCAGTAGACGTACTATCAACTCAATATATGTGGTTGGAGTAACACGAGTGGGTACCTTTTATTAATTATAATACGAGACCCATATACTCAGTAGACGTACTATCTACTCAATATATGTGGTTGGAGTAACACGTGTGGGTACCTTTTATTAATTATAATACGAGACCCATATACTCAGTAGACGTACTATCAACTCAATATATGTGGTTGGAGTAACACGAGTGGGTACCTTTTATTAATTATAATACGAGACCCATATACTCAGTAGACGTACTATCAACTCAATATATGTGGTTGGAGTAACACGTGTGGGTACCTTTTATTAATTATAATACGAGACCCATATACTCAGTAGACGTACTATCAACTCAATATATGTGGTTGGAGTAACACGTGTGGGTACCTTTTATTAATTATAATACGAGACCCATATACTCAGTAGACGTACTATCAACTCAATATATGTGGTTGGAGTAACACGAGTGGGTACCTTTTATTAATTATAATACGAGACCCATATACTCAGTAGACGTACTATCAACTCAATATATGTGGTTGGAGTAACACGAGTGGGTACCTTTTATTAATTATAATACGAGACCCATATACTCAGTAGACGTACTATCAACTCAATATATGTGGTTGGAGTAACACGTGTGGGTACCTTTTATTAATTATAATACGAGACCCATATACTCAGTAGACGTACTATCAACTCAATATATGTGGTTGGAGTAACACGTGTGGGTACCTTTTATTAATTATAATACGAGACCCATATACTCAGTAGACGTACTATCAACTCAATATATGTGGTTGGAGTAACACGTGTGGGTACCTTTTATTAATTATAATACGAGACCCATATACTCAGTAGACGTACTATCAACTCAATATATGTGGTTGGAGTAACACGTGTGGGTACCTTTTATTAATTATAATACGAGACCCATATACTCAGTAGACGTACTATCAACTCAATATATGTGGTTGGAGTAACACGTGTGGGTACCTTTTATTAATTATAATACGAGACCCATATACTCAGTAGACGTACTATCAACTCAATATATGTGGTTGGAGTAACACGTGTGGGTACCTTTTATTAATTATAATACGAGACCCATATACTCAGTAGACGTACTATCAACTCAATATATGTGGTTGGAGTAACACGAGTGGGTACCTTTTATTAATTATAATACGAGACCCATATACTCAGTAGACGTACTATCAACTCAATATATGTGGTTGGAGTAACACGTGTGGGTACCTTTTATTAATTATAATACGAGACCCATATACTCAGTAGACGTACTATCAACTCAATATATGTGGTTGGAGTAACACGTGTGGGTACCTTTTATTAATTATAATACGAGACCCATATACTCAGTAGACGTACTATCAACTCAATATATGTGGTTGGAGTAACACGTGTGGGTACCTTTTATTAATTATAATACGAGACCCATATACTCAGTAGACGTACTATCTACTCAATATATGTGGTTGGAGTAACACGTGTGGGTACCTTTTATTAATTATAATACGAGACCCATATACTCAGTAGACGTACTATCTACTCAATATATGTGGTTGGAGTAACACGTGTGGGTACCTTTTATTAATTATAATACGAGACCCATATACTCAGTAGACGTACTATCTACTCAATATATGTGGTTGGAGTAACACGAGTGGGTACCTTTTATTAATTATAATACGAGACCCATATACTCAGTAGACGTACTATCTACTCAATATATGTGGTTGGAGTAACACGAGTGGGTACCTTTTATTAATTATAATACGAGACCCATATACTCAGTAGACGTACTATCTACTCAATATATGTGGTTGGAGTAACACGAGTGGGTACCTTTTATTAATTATAATACGAGACCCATATACTCAGTAGACGTACTATCTACTCAATATATGTGGTTGGAGTAACACGAGTGGGTACCTTTTATTAATTATAATACGAGACCCATATACTCAGTAGACGTACTATCTACTCAATATATGTGGTTGGAGTAACACGTGTGGGTACCTTTTATTAATTATAATACGAGACCCATATACTCAGTAGACGTACTATCTACTCAATATATGTGGTTGGAGTAACACGAGTGGGTACCTTTTATTAATTATAATACGAGACCCATATACTCAGTAGACGTACTATCTACTCAATATATGTGGTTGGAGTAACACGAGTGGGTACCTTTTATTAATTATAATACGAGACCCATATACTCAGTAGACGTACTATCTACTCAATATATGTGGTTGGAGTAACACGAGTGGGTACCTTTTATTAATTATAATACGAGACCCATATACTCAGTAGACGTACTATCTACTCAATATATGTGGTTGGAGTAACACGTGTGGGTACCTTTTATTAATTATAATACGAGACCCATATACTCAGTAGACGTACTATCTACTCAATATATGTGGTTGGAGTAACACGAGTGGGTACCTTTTATTAATTATAATACGAGACCCATATACTCAGTAGACGTACTATCTACTCAATATATGTGGTTGGAGTAACACGAGTGGGTACCTTTTATTAATTATAATACGAGACCCATATACTCAGTAGACGTACTATCTACTCAATATATGTGGTTGGAGTAACACGAGTGGGTACCTTTTATTAATTATAATACGAGACCCATATACTCAGTAGACGTACTATCTACTCAATATATGTGGTTGGAGTAACACGAGTGGGTACCTTTTATTAATTATAATACGAGACCCATATACTCAGTAGACGTACTATCTACTCAATATATGTGGTTGGAGTAACACGAGTGGGTACCTTTTATTAATTATAATACGAGACCCATATACTCAGTAGACGTACTATCTACTCAATATATGTGGTTGGAGTAACACGTGTGGGTACCTTTTATTAATTATAATACGAGACCCATATACTCAGTAGACGTACTATCTACTCAATATATGTGGTTGGAGTAACACGTGTGGGTACCTTTTATTAATTATAATACGAGACCCATATACTCAGTAGACGTACTATCTACTCAATATATGTGGTTGGAGTAACACGAGTGGGTACCTTTTATTAATTATAATACGAGACCCATATACTCAGTAGACGTACTATCTACTCAATATATGTGGTTGGAGTAACACGAGTGGGTACCTTTTATTAATTATAATACGAGACCCATATACTCAGTAGACGTACTATCTACTCAATATATGTGGTTGGAGTAACACGAGTGGGTACCTTTTATTAATTATAATACGAGACCCATATACTCAGTAGACGTACTATCTACTCAATATATGTGGTTGGAGTAACACGAGTGGGTACCTTTTATTAATTATAATACGAGACCCATATACTCAGTAGACGTACTATCTACTCAATATATGTGGTTGGAGTAACACGAGTGGGTACCTTTTATTAATTATAATACGAGACCCATATACTCAGTAGACGTACTATCTACTCAATATATGTGGTTGGAGTAACACGTGTGGGTACCTTTTATTAATTATAATACGAGACCCATATACTCAGTAGACGTACTATCTACTCAATATATGTGGTTGGAGTAACACGTGTGGGTACCTTTTATTAATTATAATACGAGACCCATATACTCAGTAGACGTACTATCTACTCAATATATGTGGTTGGAGTAACACGAGTGGGTACCTTTTATTAATTATAATACGAGACCCATATACTCAGTAGACGTACTATCTACTCAATATATGTGGTTGGAGTAACACGAGTGGGTACCTTTTATTAATTATAATACGAGACCCATATACTCAGTAGACGTACTATCTACTCAATATATGTGGTTGGAGTAACACGTGTGGGTACCTTTTATTAATTATAATACGAGACCCATATACTCAGTAGACGTACTATCTACTCAATATATGTGGTTGGAGTAACACGTGTGGGTACCTTTTATTAATTATAATACGAGACCCATATACTCAGTAGACGTACTATCTACTCAATATATGTGGTTGGAGTAACACGTGTGGGTACCTTTTATTAATTATAATACGAGACCCATATACTCAGTAGACGTACTATCTACTCAATATATGTGGTTGGAGTAACACGAGTGGGTACCTTTTATTAATTATAATACGAGACCCATATACTCAGTAGACGTACTATCTACTCAATATATGTGGTTGGAGTAACACGTGTGGGTACCTTTTATTAATTATAATACGAGACCCATATACTCAGTAGACGTACTATCTACTCAATATATGTGGTTGGAGTAACACGTGTGGGTACCTTTTATTAATTATAATACGAGACCCATATACTCAGTAGACGTACTATCTACTCAATATATGTGGTTGGAGTAACACGAGTGGGTACCTTTTATTAATTATAATACGAGACCCATATACTCAGTAGACGTACTATCTACTCAATATATGTGGTTGGAGTAACACGAGTGGGTACCTTTTATTAATTATAATACGAGACCCATATACTCAGTAGACGTACTATCTACTCAATATATGTGGTTGGAGTAACACGTGTGGGTACCTTTTATTAATTATAATACGAGACCCATATACTCAGTAGACGTACTATCTACTCAATATATGTGGTTGGAGTAACACGTGTGGGTACCTTTTATTAATTATAATACGAGACCCATATACTCAGTAGACGTACTATCTACTCAATATATGTGGTTGGAGTAACACGTGTGGGTACCTTTTATTAATTATAATACGAGACCCATATACTCAGTAGACGTACTATCTACTCAATATATGTGGTTGGAGTAACACGTGTGGGTACCTTTTATTAATTATAATACGAGACCCATATACTCAGTAGACGTACTATCTACTCAATATATGTGGTTGGAGTAACACGAGTGGGTACCTTTTATTAATTATAATACGAGACCCATATACTCAGTAGACGTACTATCTACTCAATATATGTGGTTGGAGTAACACGTGTGGGTACCTTTTATTAATTATAATACGAGACCCATATACTCAGTAGACGTACTATCTACTCAATATATGTGGTTGGAGTAACACGAGTGGGTACCTTTTATTAATTATAATACGAGACCCATATACTCAGTAGACGTACTATCTACTCAATATATGTGGTTGGAGTAACACGTGTGGGTACCTTTTATTAATTATAATACGAGACCCATATACTCAGTAGACGTACTATCTACTCAATATATGTGGTTGGAGTAACACGTGTGGGTACCTTTTATTAATTATAATACGAGACCCATATACTCAGTAGACGTACTATCTACTCAATATATGTGGTTGGAGTAACACGTGTGGGTACCTTTTATTAATTATAATACGAGACCCATATACTCAGTAGACGTACTATCAACTCAATATATGTGGTTGGAGTAACACGTGTGGGTACCTTTTATTAATTATAATACGAGACCCATATACTCAGTAGACGTACTATCTACTCAATATATGTGGTTGGAGTAACACGTGTGGGTACCTTTTATTAATTATAATACGAGACCCATATACTCAGTAGACGTACTATCTACTCAATATATGTGGTTGGAGTAACACGTGTGGGTACCTTTTATTAATTATAATACGAGACCCATATACTCAGTAGACGTACTATCTACTCAATATATGTGGTTGGAGTAACACGTGTGGGTACCTTTTATTAATTATAATACGAGACCCATATACTCAGTAGACGTACTATCTACTCAATATATGTGGTTGGAGTAACACGTGTGGGTACCTTTTATTAATTATAATACGAGACCCATATACTCAGTAGACGTACTATCTACTCAATATATGTGGTTGGAGTAACACGTGTGGGTACCTTTTATTAATTATAATACGAGACCCATATACTCAGTAGACGTACTATCTACTCAATATATGTGGTTGGAGTAACACGAGTGGGTACCTTTTATTAATTATAATACGAGACCCATATACTCAGTAGACGTACTATCTACTCAATATATGTGGTTGGAGTAACACGAGTGGGTACCTTTTATTAATTATAATACGAGACCCATATACTCAGTAGACGTACTATCTACTCAATATATGTGGTTGGAGTAACACGAGTGGGTACCTTTTATTAATTATAATACGAGACCCATATACTCAGTAGACGTACTATCTACTCAATATATGTGGTTGGAGTAACACGTGTGGGTACCTTTTATTAATTATAATACGAGACCCATATACTCAGTAGACGTACTATCTACTCAATATATGTGGTTGGAGTAACACGAGTGGGTACCTTTTATTAATTATAATACGAGACCCATATACTCAGTAGACGTACTATCTACTCAATATATGTGGTTGGAGTAACACGTGTGGGTACCTTTTATTAATTATAATACGAGACCCATATACTCAGTAGACGTACTATCTACTCAATATATGTGGTTGGAGTAACACGAGTGGGTACCTTTTATTAATTATAATACGAGACCCATATACTCAGTAGACGTACTATCTACTCAATATATGTGGTTGGAGTAACACGAGTGGGTACCTTTTATTAATTATAATACGAGACCCATATACTCAGTAGACGTACTATCTACTCAATATATGTGGTTGGAGTAACACGAGTGGGTACCTTTTATTAATTATAATACGAGACCCATATACTCAGTAGACGTACTATCTACTCAATATATGTGGTTGGAGTAACACGTGTGGGTACCGTTTATTAATTATAATACGAGACCCATATACTCAGTAGACGTACTATCTACTCATATATGTGGTTGGAGTAACACGAGTGGGTACCTTTTATTAATTATAATACGAGACCCATATACTCAGTAGACGTACTATCTACTCAATATATGTGGTTGGAGTAACACG